>OX941086.1:85032500-87432500 GCA_954870635.1 Arctium minus | reverse complement strand
CCGATGTTGGTAAACTCGAAAGAGCTGTTTTAATTTTATTTTTTTTTAGTGATCTTTGAAATGGCCCAAAAGGTTAAAGAAATAGTTTAATTATTATTTAATTAATACTTATAACCATTTTAATTAAGAAGACGAAAATATAAAATGAAATAAAATCTTAGAGACCTAAATTAATGCTCTAATTAGTTTATGTATGATTATCATAAATTTTTATTCACAAATAAGTACTTAAACAAATATAATACAACTTTTTTGTCATATACTTTTAGAGGAAAGGAAACTAATAATATTTTTCTCATAAAACTAGACCCATATATCTTTAGATTGTTCATGTTAAGAATTTCCGTCACTCCAAAACTCCTATATCTCTTGTTTGATTGAAATCAAGAACACAAGAAGTACAAACTTAGAACAAGAAAAAAATCAACCACAACCACAATGGTTCTTTCTCTTTGGTACAATTAAATATTCTTCCTCCTCTCACTTTAGAAATCCTCTCAAGGAGCATTCTTGATGGCCCTCTCGTCGTAAACGATATCATTAATTGGTCTAAGAAGCGTAATAAAAAAACTCTTATCTTTAAAGATGACTTTGAAAAAGCTTTTGATTCTATTAGTTGGGTCTTCCTGGACGATATTCTGACTCAGATGGGGTTCAGATCTAAGTGGAGGTATTGGATTCAAGGTTATCTTTCTTCCACCAAAGTGTCGATTCTCGTTAATGGCTCCCCTACCAAACAATTTAGATTGGAGAAAGGAGTGAGACAGGACGATCCCATCGCTCCATTCCTTTTTATTATAGCGGCTGAAGGATTGAAAATTGCCATGGACGAGGCTATAGATAAGGGGTTGTTCCGGGGCGTCGCACTCCCTAATAACGGACCCATCATATCTATCCTCCAATACGCAGATGATGTTATTTTTCTCGGAGAATGGTCCATTGCCAATAATTCGAATCTGTTGAGAATTCTAAGATGCTTCCAGCTTGCTTCAGGTCTCAAAATTAACTTCGTGAAAAGCATAGTGACGGGAATTGGTGTTAATTCTGATGAGATCTCTACCATGGCGAGGAGGATGAACTACAGAGACGGATCGATCCAATTCACGTATCTTGGTATGTCGGTGGGAGCTAAAATATCAAACGTCGAGAGCTGGCTACCTCTCATTGAGAAGTTTCAAACAAAGCTTTCGAGTTGGAAGGCTAAAAGTCTATCTTATGGGAGCAGGCTTACCTTGTGTAAATCGGTCATTGGCAGCCTTGGTTTGTATCTTTTCTCGTTGTATAAAGCCCCAAAAAGGTCATCAAAGTCCTCGAAAGTATCCGAGCACGCATCTTCTGGGGGGAGACGCGGACAAGTCGAAAATCCAGTAGGTGGCTTGGAGTTCTACTACCAACAACAAGAATCACGGCGGGTTGGGCATTGCTAGCCTTAGAGCTATTAACTTAGCATTGCTTGGGAAATGGTGGTGGCGTTATCGTACCGATAACGAGGGTGTGTGGAGGGCGGTTATCAATTCCTTATTCGGTCATAATGGAGGACTCGTTTTGAGGGGAGAGAGGGGTTATCTGGGTAGCTCTTGGGGCATGATTAAGAGGCTCGATAAAGAGGTCTCCGGTTATAATATCTCGTTGCATGATCTTTTTTCTATTGATACCAATAATAGGATATGGAGCTGGAAACTTGAGAAAGAAGGGAAGTTCACCGTTTCCTCTCTCTGGAAAGCGATTGATGACTCGCTCTTGACCAACCTCGAGCATAGCACAAAATGGATCCGCTTGGTGCCCGGGAAAGTTAACTTATTGCTGTGGAGAGCGAGGCTCGGGAGGCTTCCGACGAAACGAAATCTGGTCAGGAGAGGAGTCGATGTTAATTCTGGTTTATGTCCCCTGTGTCACTCTAAATGATTTCTTAGATCCGGGAAGTGATAATGTAATATCCGGGTTCGAGAATTTTATTTAATTTTGGAGTTGGGTAAAAAGTTAATCATTTCCCAAAGTTCAGGGGGTTAAATGAAACTTGGGTTATATATATATAATTTAACCTAAGATATTTGTCAGAAGTTATTCCTGATATCTTTCGAGCGACGGAAGGAGACGAGAGCAGGGAGAAGGAGAGGATTAGGTCTTGAAGAATCGTACGGTTTCTTTGCAAATAAAGGTATGATTCTAGCCTAATACTCTCATCTAAGAGTTTTAGTCGGTAAATGATCTGGTTGTTGAGTTTGTAACCGTATATTTGATCGATTTAAGGATCTGGGTATTTTGTGCGAAGTTTTGGAATCCCCTGTTTGTTTGAAGGCCGACTGGTGTTGACGGGTGTGGGCCGACCGGTGTTGAAGGGTGTGGGCCGACCGGTGTCGACCGGACCCGGGAGACCGGTGTGTCGATCGGGGTGTGTCGCCCGGGGTGGTCTCGATCGGGGAGGTCTTGACCGGGGTGGCATAGTGTGTACTATTTAAGGTCTCAGTCTGTGAGAAAGTGGGTTATCTATGTTTTGGCTTACCGATTTATCGGTGTTGTCGTAGGTAGTGAATCGTTAGGAAGCAGACTTTAAGCGAGAAGGATCTAAGGTGAGTCTTTCAAACTAAATCCTTTACGATTTCGAAAGTTATTTGATAAATGTGAGTTTTCAGAACTGCACGTTTATATTATCGAAAGTTGAGAAGGTATATTGAAAAGGTTGATTAAATTATGTTGGAATATTCATGCTATGTTATATAAACGCGTTTTATATAATGTTGTTAATTAGATGTATGTATACATTTGATTTAGAAGTTTTTACCTAAGTCGGGAAGTGTGGACCGCCTGCTCGTATCGGGGAGTGTGGCCCGTTTATGCCATTGGGGTGTGTCCCCAAAATAAGGCAGTACGAGACAGACATACCGTCTTTGAATGCAGTGTTGGTCAGTAGTGTGAGTTACACTTGCGAAGCGTAAAGTATGATAAATGTTTGATCAGTAGAGTGAGTTACGCTCGTGAGGCGAAATGCTTTGTTTAAATGTGTTAAATAATATTTGAACTGTTGCAGTAGTGCTTGGAGGGGACTCACTAGACCATCGGTCTAACCCTCGCTCTTTCAAAATTAAAATCCTGTTTCAGGTTATCGCAAGGTAGCAGGTACTGATAAGGGTAAGGAGAAGATGTGAGCTATTTCCAGGAGCTAGAAGACTCCTTGTATTAGTTTCCTTTTTGACTCAGTTGTGTAATATGTTGTAGTTGCAAACCTTATTCTTGTGAATTGTAGGCTTGGGGCCGTTTTTGGACAGGAAATGTTATTTTGATGTAATTAAAAATGTATGGGTTGTTACAATTTGTATCAGAGCATTAGTTTAAGGGATCTAGGTGACCAGATAGCCTAGACTTAAACTGAGATAGTAGAAGCACAACTGAGAAGTAGGAAGACTGTAGGAAGTCAGTAGTAGGGTAGTAAGGACTAGCATGTAAGGTAAATTTGGAATTTCATCTGGCCAGTGTAATTGTGAATTTACAAGTACATGTTTGTGCTTAACTTTTCGTATCGTGTAGCGTGTTAGATTGAATGTCGTATGTTTCTTCTTATCAGAATCATGTCTGAGCGAGTAACAAGGAGTAGGTCTATGCCAAATCATGAAATTGAGTCAGTTAATGAAGTCGTTGTCGAAGAACGAACGACTGCTGTCAACCCGACTGCTACCCGAGGAAAGAGTCGCGGTCGACCTAAAGGTAAAATGGCTCGGAAGGCGACTACTCAGGTAAGGGTTTCCACTGTGGGAACTCGAGGCGGAAAGACGACTCGTGGTATTCGTCATATTGGAAGTGTAGAGGTAAGATCCGAATAAGAAACCTCTCATCAGGAGAGTTCAGCTTCAGTGAGGGGCCGAAAGCAGACAAGAAACCGAGGTGGAGGTCGAACTCAGGGTTTTGTTACCCAAGAAACCTTCGCGACAGAAATGGGAAAATTACAGGAAGCATTGAATGTTTTATTGGCTCAACGCACTAATGAGGTCTCGTCAAGCAAGGAAAAGAGTGAAGAAAGAGTGGTGACCGAGGTAGCGGACTCACCAGTAACTGTGGTGGGTAGCTACCCTCAGTCAAACCCCATTGTGACGGCTAAAGCGGTAGCTGAGAGAGGATGTAGTTTCAAGGAGTTTGTTGTCTGCAAGCCTCCTACCTACAAAGGGTAATGCGATCCAGTGATAGCGCTGAGATGGGTAAAGGGGATGGAGTTGGCATTTGATACCAGTAAGTGTGCTGAGGAAGATAAAGTAGTTTATGCATTGTCAATGTTGAAAGATGAAGCTGTAATGTGGTGGGATGTCGAAGCAGGAGGGCAAGGTTCGACGGCAGCCAAAGAAATGTCTTGGGATGAGTTTGTAAAGAGGTTTAAAGCGCAGTTTTGCCCTCTGGCGGCAGTAAAAAAGTTAGAAGAAGAATTTTTGGGTCTGGAGCCAAAGGATATGTCAGTACGTGAGTATACTACAAAGTTCATAGAGAAGTCCCGGTTTGCAGAAGTTTACGTGCCTGATGAAGGAAGGCGAGTAGAACGTTTCATTTTTGGGCTGAGAAGCGATATTCGAGAATTCGTCTCGAACAAGGAACCAGCTACGTTCCAGGCGGCAGTAAACGCAGCTGAGATGAGGGAGAAGGAAAAGAATCGTCAGACTACCGAAAGAAGTGGAGACAAGAGAAAATGGGACGGAACTGTCCGTGACTCCAAAACGTTCAAATCAGCTAAATTCGATCAGCGAGTTGTTAATAAGTTTGTGAGTAAACCATGCAGCAAGTGTAATCGTATGCATAAAGGGGAGTATATGATTGAACGAGAAGGCTGCTATAAATGTGGAAAGATTGGGCATATGACTCGGGATTTCCGTGGGTCAAGGTCTTGCTACCAGTGTGGATCCCCTAATCATATCAGGACTAATTGCCCACAATTGAAGAAGGGAACGGTCGGAGGGTACGTAGATAGGGGAGGTGAGAAAAAGGTGCAGCCAGCTCGGGCGAGGGCCAGAGTTTTTAATATGACGGCAGAAGAAGCGGCAGAGATACCGGATGTGGTAACGGTACTTTCTCTATAGATTCGATTTTTGCTAAAGTGTTGTTTGATTCAGGCGCAAACCGTTCGTTTGTGTCCCCAAATTTTGTGCATAAATTGCACGTGAAACCCAAGAAGCTTAGGCATGGGTTTGAGGTAGAAGTGGCCGATGATAGTCGAGTCTTAGTGGGGGAAGTATATGATGTGTGTAGTATTGTCATTGATGGGCAGTCATTTCCACTTCGACTGTACCCGATTGGTATGGGAGAATTTGATGTCATTGTGGGAATGGACTGGTTGGCGTCTAATGATGCTCATATCGTATGCAATAAGAAATTAATTCGTATAGCACAGTCGGGTAAAGAAGAGGTAGTAGTGTTTGGAGATCGGAGGGATAGAAAATCGTGTTTGATCTCAAAGATTAAGGCTAAGTTGTGTCTAGTAAAAGGGTGTGTGGGGTTCTTAGCTTATGTAGTAGATGCTAAGAAGGAGAAGAAGGGATTAGAGTCAGTCCCGGTGGTAAGTGAATATCCAGAAGTATTTCCGAAAGATTTAACCGCTCTGCCTCCTGATCGGCAAGTAGAATTTCGTATTGATCTAGTACCCGGAGCGACACCAATCGCAAAGGCACCTTATAGACTGGCCCCGACAGAAATGAAGGAGATGATGACTCAACTGCAGGAGCTACTCGACAAGGGGTTTATTCGTCCTAGTACCTCACCCTGGGGAGCACCGGTGTTGTTTGTTAAGAAGAAAGACGGGTCTATGAGAATGTGCATAGACTATCGGGAGCTCAACAAAGTGACTGTTAAAAATAAGTACCCGCTTCCTAGAATGGACGATCTTTTTGATCAACTTCAAGGAGCAAGCTACTTCTCGAAGATAGATCTACGATCTGGGTATCACCAGTTGAAGGTGAGGGAGGAGGATGTACCTAAGACTGCCTTTCGTACGAGGTACGAACATTATGAGTTTTTAGTTATGCCCTTTGCACTGACCAATGCGCCGACAGCTTTCATGGACCTGATGAATAGAGTGTGTAGTCCGTTATTAGACAAGTATGTCATAGTATTTATAGATGATATACTGATCTATTCACGGTCCAAAGAAGATCATGAAACTCATTTGCGAGCAATATTAGAATTGCTTAAGCGCGAGAAGTTGTACGCTAAGTTCTCAAAATGTGAATTTTGGCTAAAAGAAGTTCAGTTTCTAGGTCATGTGGTGTCAAAAGATGGGATTAAGGTTGACCCGGCTAAGATTGAGGCCATTAGAGGGTGGGAAGCGCCGAAAACACCATCAGAAGTAAGGAGTTTTCTAGGATTGGCAGGTAATTATCGAAAGTTTATCCAGGACTTCTCGAGGATAGCCACGCCACTAAGAACGTTAACCAGGAAGAATGTTAAGTTTGTATGGGCGAAAGCTCAGAAAGAAGCGTTCAGTAAATTGAAGGAGAGTCTGAGTAGTGCGCCTATCTTGTCCCTACCTAACGGAATGGAAGGATTCGTAATCTATAGCGATGCTTTAAAATTGGGTCTGGGGTGTGTGTTAATGCAAAAAGGCAAAGTGATTGCATATGCATCTCGTCAATTGAAAGAGCACGAAAAGAATTAGCCAACGCATGATTTAGAGTTGGCAGCGGTAGTCTTCGCTTTGAAGATCTGTACGGAATCAAGTGTCAGATTTACACGGATCACAAGAGCCTTCAGCATCTTTTCAACCAGAGGGATCTCATTATGAGGCAACGTAGGTGGATGGAGTTGTTGAGCGATTATGACTGTGATATCCTGTACCATCCTGGCAAGGCCAGTGTGGTGGTGGATGCTCTAAGTCGTAAGGAATGTGGAGAAACAACAAAAGTGGTGGCCTATCGAGTCAATGTCGTTTCCAATTTCTTGGAAGAAGTCATAAAGTACTAAGAAGAAGCGGCGTCAGAGGAAAACTGGAAGAGTGAGAGAATAGATGGAATTGTTATTCGTTAGTCGTCGACAATCGCGGACTAAAGTGCTTCAATAAGAGAATGTGGATTCCAAAAGCAGGAGAACTGCGAAAGAAAGTATTGGAAGAATCACATAAGTCACGTTACTCGGTGCATCTGGGAACCAACAAGATGTATCGAGATCTGAAGCAAAGCTATTGGTGGTCGGGTTTAAAGAAATATATTGCTCACTTTGTCGAGCGATGCCTGACATGTTTGAAAGTTAAAGCAGAGCACCAGAGACCTTACGGGGAGCTTCAATCGTTAGAAATTCCAGTCTAGAAGTGGGATGAGATTACGATGGATCTTGTTATCGGGTTACCGCGATAACCTAAGGGGCACGATGCCATTTTGGTGATAGTGGATCGACTCACAAAGTCGGCCCACTTCCTACCGATCAAGGAGACGTACCCACTAGAGAAATTAGCTCGATTGTACATAGACGAGATAGTAACCAGACATGGAGTACCGTCGTCAATTGTGTCAGACAGGGATGCTCGTTTTACGTCAGCTTTTTGGAGAAGTTTACAAAGGGAGTTAGGATCGCAACTCAAGCTGAGTACAGCCTATCACCCACAAACCGATGGCTAGAGTGAGAGAACCATCCAGCCGTTAGAAGACATACTTCGAGCATGTGTCATTGATTTCAAGGGTTCGTGGGAAATTCATTTGCCGTTGATTGAATTTTATTACAACAATAGTTACCATGCTAGCATCCGAGCGGTCCCATTCGAAGCATTGTATGGACGTAAATGTAGAACACCTTTATGTTGGAATGAGGTGGGTGAAAGACAGCTAGCGGGACCGGAAATCGTGCAGATGACAGCCGATAAGGTCAACCAGATTTGAGAAAGGTTAAAGATAGCTCAAGATCGGCAGAAGATGTACGCAGATAAGCGAAGGAAACCGATAGAGTTTCAGGTAGGAGACAAACTAATGTTGAAAGTCTCCCCTTGGAAAGGGGTAGTCCGCTTCGGAAAGAAAGGGAAATTGAGACCAAGGTTCGTTGGACCATTTACCATCACGGGACGTGTTGGTGAAGTGGCTTACAAACTTGATCTACCAGAGAGTTTGCGTGGAATTCACCCCATCTTTCATGTGTCAAACTTGAAAAAGTGCTTGGCAGAAGTAGATGTAGTAGTTCCATTAGAGGACATTCGAGTGGATGAGAAATTAAGTTATATTGAGGAACCCGTAGCAGTTTTGGACCTCAAAGTGAAGAAGTAACAAGGAAATCCGATTGGTGAAAGTCCAGAAGAAATTTCATAAGCGACATGAGTCAACGTGGGAAGTGGAGGCGGACATGAGAACTCAATATCCCCATCTTTTTAGTGAAGGAATTCCGCGGACGGAATTCTTTTGAGGGGAGGATATTGTAATATCCGGGTTCGAGAATTTTATTTAATTTTGGAGTTGGGTAAAAAGTTAATCATTTCTTAAAGTTCAGGGGGTTAAATGAAACTCGGGTTATATATATATAATTTAACCTAAGATATTTATCAGAATTTATTCCTGATATCTTTCGAGCGACGGAAGGAGACGAGAGCAGGGAGAAGGAGAGGACTAGGTCGTGAAGAATCGTACGGTTTCTTTGCAAATAAAGGTATGATTCTAGCCTAATACTCTCATCTAAGAGTTTTAGTCGGTAAATGATCTCGTTGTTGAGTTTGTAACCGTATATTTGATCGATTTAAGGATCTGGGTATTTTGTGCGAAGTTTTGGAATCGCCTGTTTGTTTGAAGGTCGACCGGTGTTGACCGGTGTGGGCCGACCGGTGTTGACCAGTGTGGGCCGACCGGTGTTGACCGGTGTGGGCCGACCGGTGTCGACCGGACCCGGGAGACCGGTGTGTCGATCGGGGTGTGTCGCCCGGGGTGGTCTCGATCGGGGAGGTCTTGACCGGGGTGGCATAGTGTGTACTATTTAAGGTCTCAGTCGGTGAGAAAGTGGGTTATCTATGTTTTGGCTTACCGATTTATCGGTGTTGTCGTAGGTAGTGAATCGTTAGGAAGCAGACTTTAAGCGAGAAGGATCTAAGGTGAGCCTTTCAAACTAAATCCTTTACGATTTCGAAAGTTATTTGATAAATGTGAGTTTTCGGAACTGCACGTTTATATTATCGAAAGTTGAGAAGGTTTATTGAAAAGGTTGATTTAATTATGTTGGAATATTCATGCTATGTTATATAAACGCGTTTTATATAATGTTGTTAATTAGATGTATGCATACATTTGATTCAGAAGTTTTGACCTAAGTCGGGAAGTGTGGCCCGCCTGCTCGTATCGGGGAGTGTGGCCCGTTTATGCCATTGGGGTGTGTCCCCAAAATAAGGCAGTACGAGACAGACATACCGTCTTTGACAGCAGGGTTGGTCAGTAGTGTGAGTTACGCTTGCGAAGCGTAAAGTATGATAAATGTTTGATCAGTAGAGTGAGTTACGCTCGTGAGGCGAAATGCTTTGTTTAAATGTTTTAAATAATATTTGAACTGTTGCAGTAGTGCTTGGAGGGGACTCACTAGACCATCGGTCTAACCCTCGCTCTTTCAAAATTAAAATCCTGTTTCAGGTTATCGCAAGGTAGCAGGTACTGATAAGGGTAAGGAGAAGATGTAAGCTATTTCCAGAAGCTAGAAGACTCCTTGTAATAGTTTCCTTTTTGACTCAGTTGTGTAATAGGTTGTAGTTGCAAACCTTATTCTTTTGAATTGTAGGCTTGGGGCCGTTTTTGGACAGGAAATGTTATTTTGATTTATTTAAAAATGTATGGGTTGTTACAGATAACACAATGCTCGGGGCCTGACCTTGGAAGTCGTTACCGCTGCGTACTGTTGGTCGATCTGGAATCTTCGTAACTCTCTTACCTTCAGAAACGAAGGTCATCCGATTAGCACTATCGTCTCCGAGGTGCTGTCAAATTCTTTCTTGTGGGTTAAGAATAGATGTAAAAGGGGGAGACTCTCACTTGGGATAATTGGAGTAGTAATCCTGTTGTCGTGTATTGATTTCCTTCTGTAATCTAGCTCCTTGCTAGTTTTTTGGTGAAATGAATCCTTCCGTTCAAAAAAAACAAAGAAAATTATAAGAAATTATCTAATAAAGTGATTAGCTATATATACAATGTGAAATTTAATCTATTTATAGCTACAATTGATCTTCAATGAAGGCTAGTTGTCACATTTTTAGCCTCCTAATACGTTTACTTGATTAATACCCACATTTAAATTGTGACTATCAATTACTACCAAAAATCTCCACCTTTGGTTCAACAACAATCTCAGCTCAGACGAGTGGTTGCCCAAAAGGGAGTCAATCCCATTTTACCTGAATCAAATTCAAATCCAAGCCTATGAAAACTTAAGTACTACTATTAGGTTTGCATGGTGGCTGGCACCTTTGTTAACATATATGAAGGATTATGATTAGTTGATATCTTCTCAAATCTCAAGTACTACTATATATATATACCTCATCCAGATAGATGTCATTTTTCTATTGAAATTCAACTTAATATCCACATGTTTTAATTGTTCTCTCATGATAAACTTCATTATATGTATGCTTTTACGTAACTCTTTAAATTATATATTGAGTTTGAATTGAGAACATGAAAAATCTAATGGAACCTGGACATTATGGAAACTGTCCAAGATTTAGTATCATTGCACAAGGAAGAAGAGGAGTGAGACAAATGATCAAAAAGCTTCTTTTAGTGAACAAATGGCAACATTTGTTGACAAGAACTGGTTGGCATATATATATATATATATATATATATATATATATATATATATATATATATATATATATATATATATATATATATATATATATAATACGTGGTTATTAAACTAATATAATATGGAGATTCAGAAACCTCATTAAGGGGACATCATACCCTAAAAGAGTAATGAAGTCATGTAGATGACCTCTAGAAAGTTGAGTACAACTCTCTTTTCCAATATCTTTTTTCTTTAATGAACAAAAATATCCATGTTTTGTTAGTGACGAGCTTAAAAACTTATGAGCTTTGTTTTAGAAAAATACAATAGTATTTGCTATATCAAGGGCAAAAGTAAAACACACTAAAATATAACAAAAATTGTTTTAATTTTTATTTAATGTATCTCAACAGTTGGTCTTCGTCGTCATTTTTGGTTTCTCCTCTATACTATTGTTTTTTCTTAATATTATGTTGCCTTTCAAAAAAAATCCTATTTAATGTAACAATAAATATTTATTTAATTATTATAATAAACTTTCAAATATCTTCCATTTAGTATCCACATATTTTAAATTAACCACTAAGGTGATAACCAATTAAACAAGTTTAATGTTGTTGATTATGAAACTAAATTAATTTTTTTGGTGATGTCGCCATCACATGGAAAATATAATACATCGAAATTTAACAAAATTTGTTTGAATTCTTATTTAATGTAATGGAGATTTTTTTCTCAATTAGTGTAACAATTTTTGTTACATTGATTGAGAAAAATAAGAGGATAAAAAATTTGTGATATTAATTGAGAAAGAAAAAAAAAATTAATTGTTACATTAAATAAAAACTAAAACAAATTTTATGATTTTCTTAAAAACAGAGGTCAACTCAATGAAAAGCAAACCTCACATAATAATTAATTTATTTAATTATTTAGTAAATTGTTATATAAATAAAAAGAAATTTTGAAAATTTATTAAACACTACTTCAAAAATATCATTATACCAAATAAAAATAAACTCATTTAAATTATAATTTATATACCCTTGCATCAAATACTAGTATTTTTTTCCAAATATCTTCTAACTATTTGTATTGACAGTGAGGAGAGGAATCATGATAGGGTTTCAAGAAAATGGAAACCCTACTTTTTTGCGTGGACAGTTTTGTCCCCTCATTCCACAATTCATAATCCCCAACTCATTTTAATATCCAATTAATGGGATCACAAAACTTGTAACCCATTAAAGAAATAGGAAACCGACGTGGGTCCCTAACCTTGTCTGTATGTATATATATGTATATATATATAAGTTGGGATGGTACCCATCTTGCAAACCATCGTTATTTGCTTGACCCTCTTCATACTTAAGATTCTAGAGAGTGAGAAATTAAACCCAGTAATTTGTTTATCAAATTGGGTATTCAAAATCTGTCGTCTACGTTTTGCAGCCTGCTTCTTTTAGTTTGCTTCATAAAGTATGAAGTTCTATCTGATGTTCATCGTCTTTCTTCTATCGTTAAGCCTCTATAACTTCGAAGCTCAAGGTATGTTCGCTATACTAAACCATTTTCTAGAGGTTTCAATCTTTTTGGAGGTCTTGTTACACCTAAAACTTTTGATTACAATGCAAGATGAGATAACAAAGATACATAATATATATATACAAATTATAGAGGCGATGATGCGGCTTATTATTTTTGTCTTCTGATTGAAATTAGGGATGCACTAAGGTAGGCTATAGTTTTACATTCGTTGATTAAAGACACTAAACAACGTAAAATTAGCACCCAAAATTTTGGGGGACCTGTTCATAATCACACATTTAACATGCTAAAGAACAACTCTGACTATTGTCGCACTGCTAAATCTATCTTTAGTTCATCTTAATTAATGCATTTCGGATCGAAATAGATAGGAGTGCCTTAGTTATTTCGGTCATGTCATGAATTAATATGCTTCTTGTTGATCTTATGAAGGTATACGGTTGGGAAAAGTCACTTCATCAGTTGGCAGCCATCAAGAAATTATCAAGGTTAGTTGGCATCTTAATTAAATCATGATTGTATGACACCAATGTGATTATATGTGATTATAGCTCATGGTCTAAATTTGCTCATGTGTTACAGATTTCATCGATAAATCGAAGCAATCAAGATCATGGATCCCTAGCAAAAACTGTTGAACTTTCATCAGGTACCACAATAAAGAAGAGAAGATTAATTTCTAGAGTATTAACCAAGAACTCCCATCACAACCACTGGCTACCAAAGATTCATGAAGACTACTATGGCCCCAAACATCACCGACCTAGGCACCATTGAGATCATCTTCCCTCAATGTGTGTGGTCAATGATCGTTTATTTAACGAAAACATTTGTCACAACAATTGCACAAGCTTATCACTTATCACAAACATACCTCGTGTTTAAATCGTTGGCTAACACATTTCTCTCGAGTACTTAACTTTTTCTATCTTATAACGTACGTAAGTATGTTATTTGAATGACCTAATACAACTATTGTAATAAATCAAACACTGACGCCATAGAAGTCGGATTTGATCAAATGATTTAAAACCCTAATACGAGATTCAAAAAAGATTATTTTTTTTCGTAAACGCTATGGCTCACCTTTGTTAGTTTAACGGTCTTGAACTCATTAGCACTAGTTCAAGTGATTCAAATATGATTAATTGGACAAAAGTCCGAATTATTTTGTACGTACCTACCGGTTACTATTGATTCAGATATAATTAGTTGGACAAGAATTATTTTGTAGCTACCGTGTACTATTGATTTAATTGTCGAAAACTTGTATGTTAATGACATAATTGTCTTGAACTAATTATCTAGTGTATTTATTAAAGTTTTATTTTAAATTTATTTACAGGAATAAATAGAAAACTTATGACAAAAATTGCATCTTCCGGAACTACCAATACCATTTCTGAGGTTGGACCATCTTCAATTTATCTAGGAGCAAAATAATAATGAAATAAAAAATTTCTTTCTTTTAATCTATAAATTTATTTTTTTCATGTACAGAATCACAAGAATGATGGAAATAAAAATGACCTGAAACCAGAGATTAAATCCACTCATGGACCAGTAAGCGATGAAGATAATTTCTTCTTTAATCTGTCAATGGAGGATTCAAAAAATGGAAAGGAGGTCGCCAACGAGCCATATCCAAATGACGCAGACATTGCGGGAATGGATTATACTCCGGCTAGGAAGAAGTCTCCGATACATAACTAAATTTAAAATAATAATTAATTAAGAAAAAATAATTAAAACACATACTCATATAAAGGAAATTGAAATTATGGAATGATTAAAATAGGACAGCATTTGCCATATAGCCAGAAATGGTGTAGGTTTTCTAGATTAAAGAATAAAAGAATGTACTAGTTAGCATTATGTTTTTAAGATTTATTTATTATTAATATTTTGATAATCATATCCCTTGATGCTCGAGGTTTGTCCCATTTTGTAATATGATTACAAATACGATATGTATGAGTATGAAAAATAAATAAAAATAATATATTTCTTTTGTCTCTTGGAGTTGTTGTTTTGGGCATTCCATGCATAAAAATGAAACAAAAACTATTTTCATTCGAAGTCTGGGATAGTTTCTTGGGGGTTGTTTGTTTACCTCTTAATAGTTTTATTAATAGATAATCTCTGAATCGTTAAGGGGTGAATTTTGTTTGGCAAAAAAAAATCTGCCTTTTAATGGTTCTAAAACCCTCAGAATGATTTTTATGTTAGGTCTCCCTTAACCATTTAGTGCCCTAATTTCATTCTCAACAATTACTAAACAACCATATTTCATTTTGCACTATATGATAAGAGTCTCTTAATAATTCTAACCACTTAATCTTTCTGCATCATCAAACTATTCGGCAACTATCAAATAACACCTTACAGTTTATTAAGCTTAATGGTTTTGACGCTATATACATTCCGTCATACAAGAATGTTTCTTTACAGCTTAATTGTTAACCATTAAGCCAAACTGGCTATATGGAATAAGCCATGACCCTTCACTTGTTCCTATTAAGTCATCTCAAACAAATTATACTAAAAATACTCTCGAAATAATCCAACCATCTCTTTAAGAATAGGTCTCACGTCCTTCAGACGGACAAATTTAGTCTAACTGACAACTTAACTCATACAGAACTTAATTGTAACAACCCGAATCCAACAACAGCTAAAATATAACATTACAACTCAAAGGGCCTCAAATAATAAGTTAATACATAACTCTCAACCAAAAACCACAATAGCGATAAATGACTACAACTGAGTTAATTTAAGTCTACTGGAACTTCGAGCTCCCTCCATGCTTCTAACACATCACCGCCTCCCATAAATCCCTTCAACGGGCTTCTATCTAAACTTTTACCTGAAAATGTTTTATTTTTGAGAAGCGAGGGTTAGACCATGAGGTCTAGTGAGTTCCCTCTAGAAATAACATTCACACCGCAAAAACATTTAAAACACTTTATAAGCATTTATAAACAATTCTCCACTTTTAAAACATTTAAACACTCAATTTCAAAACTACACACGTAATCGGCACACTGGAGTCACGCCACCCGTGACAACGTGTCAGTCTCATGCTTCCTTAATTGGAACACACCCTCCAACTTAGCCGTTACACATCCTCTTCCAAATGTATGCATACAAAAGATCACACCTTTTACAACGTATCAAAACATGCAGTTCATATAAAAGATCAACATGCAGTTTCATAATAACTCATGCGTTTAACATGAAACACAAGCCAACACACTTTCAGTTAGAAAGACTCACATGTCGCCCCTTGCTTAGATCCTCACGTTTACGCCTTTGACCGGTAACAATCACCTACGGCATAAAGTTAATAGAGTGGTGAGTCACTCGATTACCCTTAAAACTTAAGTGAATCTCTCTCTCTCTCTCAGGATACTCTTTTACCTAACTCAACTTGGTCTAAGAACCCCCAGATTTCACTCGATTAAAACCCTCGGATACGCGAAGCTCGATTTGGGTTTACCCAACCAAGTTATCGATTACTGGGGGGGTTTACCAGTTCAAAGTCTGGTTTTACCGGGTCCACTCCCGGGTGGAGCTCCCCGGGTTCGTTCCCGGATGGAGGTTCCCGGGTTACTCCTGGCCCCCACCCTCACTGTAACACCCTGACTTTTGAGTTTGGCCAGATTTGAAGAAGGTTTGAAGTCAGGTAGTCGGCGCGAGTTACCGCGTGGCTTGGCCTGCACCATAACCCTTGCGGTGGCCTGTTCATTTGCGGATCCAGTGGTTAGCACGAGTCACCACGCGAGTTTACCCGCGCCGCAACCCGCGCGGAAGCCCTGAACGTCTTAAATGTGAAAATCGGCCCTTAACTCATTTTATCCCCATTTTCCTCCATAGAAATCTCTCTCAACTTCTCCCTCTTCATTAAATCCAACCTAGGGTTTCTTCGAAACTCATCTACCTCATTTATTTCTAGTAGTTGGGAGCATCATCTAAGGATTCAAGTTTGGAAGCTTTTAACCACCATCTCCATCTTCATCTTCTCCAAAGGATCAAATCTAGGGTTTTGGGTTTTCTTCAAAAACCCACTTGGTGAGTTCCTACTATCATTTTCCAAACCTTATACATGTCAAAACTTACATTTTAAGCTCCTATATACCTCCTTTAATTTGGATTAATGTTTATTACATTTTGACCTAACATGAGTTTTGGGGGATTTTAGGATTTCCACTCATTTTCAACTAAAATGAAGGGTTCCATTTTATAAGTAGTAAAACAAAGTACTACTTGCACATTTTTGGTGAGGTACTTGAAAGAATGCATATAATCTCATTTTATGATTTTCATGCTTATCAGCAATTAAACTTGGAATTGCATTTTACAAATAAATGTTATTGAGAACTATATGTTTAACTATATTTAGTCACAAATGAAATTGTGACATGTCTAGACTATTACTAGTGGATCCATAGGTATTGAGTCGGATTATATTTTGGGATGTTTCCCCCCTTGTAGCTAGTGGATACATTTGACCCTCGGAGGCCACTTGGTACGGTTATGTGTGACCGGTTACTAGCCATGGATCATAATGTAATCCTAATGAACGAGTATGACTTGGCTTCCTTGGGTGCCTCCCCCACATCTTAGTACGGACCGGCGTTGTTCGTGGCATGGATTCCAAGTATTTAGCTCATAACTCGGATTATGGCTTACTTGGTGTTCTGCTACAATTCTTGGTAAATCGGGTATCCCCTGTCATCACAAGATGAATTTTTGGACCGAAAGGTCCTTATGTGGCAAATATTTCAATTGTAAACTCAACTTTCTTGAAAAGATTTCCTTTCGTTACATTTATCTAACTTCTTTAAATTATAAAGTGTATGTTCTCACTAGGCTTTAAGCCTAACATTTTTTCTCAAATGATGTGTATAACAGGTTCCTTTAGCGGTGGGTTGCCAAAGGTTTGAGGGAAGAGCGAGGGCTTGAGGCATTTTTTAGATGATTAGTATTTAGCGTTGGGCATTTAATTAAGTCCCTTCTTTTGGTGATTTTGGGTTGACAACCGATGTAATCTAGATAGTATATGTTTAGATTAGTTTGTTGTTGATTTCCATATTCGTTCACAGGTTTTTGTAAATGCTTTATACATTTACCCTTTTGGGTGGTTTATTCCAAATACAAACGTCATATTGCCAAATTTTCAAATTTTAAATTACTCTAAATTTTAGGGTGTTACAAGTTGGTATCAGAGCTCTAGTTTAAGCGAACTAGGCATGAATGTAAGATGTCTAGACTTAGACTGAGTATGTTAAGTATTAATTGTGAGTTTGGGTAGAACTTCTAAGATGGGTTAGTTTAAAGTCGACGGAAATTATGTTTATCAAGCGTTGTGACGATGGTAACAAGAACCTTTATGTATTATATGTTCATAATCTCACTTAGATAATTTTATTATGAGGATGTTTTATGTAAGTATGCTTGAAATGTCGTTACTATGACAATTGGTAATGTAATACTACGTTATTTCATGCTTATTATGTTGACCTCTCTCTTACTCTTTCTCGTGCTTGTGTGGCAGCCATTACTCCATTATGGTGAACACTCGTAGTCGGCCGTTAGGCGACGGAGACCTACGTGATGATAGTTCGCCCGAACGAAACCCGGTGGTTAGGGCATCGACTGTCGTTCCTCCTGGTATACCGCCTTTATTCACTGGGAAAGTGGAGCAAGTGCCTAGAGTGGAATTGGCATCCACGAACCCGGTTGTTCAAGAGGCAAACCCTCAAGCTGACATGATGGCCAACGTCATGCAAATGGTGACGTCGGCTATGGAGAAACAGCAAGAGGCGTTTCTGAAGATGTTGGAGGACCGTGATGCGAGCCTCAAAACACACGAGGCAGTGGAAGAGAATGTGTTGGTTGGTTCTGGAGGCACCGGGAATAGAATCAGAACTGAAGATCACAGGATTGTTGGTGCTTAGAGAAGTGGGAAAAGTTGCTCCTATATAACTTTTCTAGGTTGCGGGCCTCTAGAGTTCTCTGGTTCTGAAGACCCGGTTGCATGTGTAAAATGGACCCAAGCAGTCGAACATGCTTTCGGCTCATCTGAGTGTGGGGACGATCAGAAAGTGAGGTTTGGTTCTCAGTTACTCAGAGATACGACACTCTCATGGTGGAATGTCACCCAGTTCACCCTCTCTTCTACTGTGTTGGCTAAACTATCTTGGGTCGAGTTCAAGAAGAAGCTCTTAGAAGAGTATTGCAGCGAGAGGGCCATGGACCGTATTGAAGCGGAGTTTTGGTCTTTTGAAAAGGGAAATTTGACAGTGAGAGAGTACAATCGTCAATTTATGGAGAAGTTAGGATTGGTGGGACACGTGGCCCTAACAGAGAAAGAGAAGATTAAGGCCTATCTTAAGGGCCTGCCGGCGGACATGATGTCTATGGTCCGCAACTCTAAGGCTTCTAATCTCCTTGAGACTATAGAGGAGGCCCAGTTTATGGAAGAGTTCTACGCGAGAGGTCGGAGAAAGCGGTGGTGGTCGGAGACAAGAGAAAGTGGGAAAGTAGTTCCGTACCTCCTAAGAGGACTAGACCTTTTGTCGGGAGTCGAGGCTTCAACAATTTTCAAGAAACTATATGGTGCTAGAAGTGTCGAATCAAGCACCATGGTAACTGTAACTCCACTCCTCAACCTTGTGGCAAGTGTGGAAAGCCTGATCACATCACCAGAGATTGCCCGGTGAGAGGGATTACCTGTTTCGAGTGCAAGGCACCGGGGCATATGAAGAGGGATTGCCCGAAGCTCAAGACGGGTAATGTGCCAGAGAAGAGAGAGAACCCATCTAGGGTTCCGGGTCGAGCTTTCCAGATGACGGCCGAGGAGGCCAAGGCATCCACCGATGTGGTATCGGGTACGTTTCTTCTAAACTCCGTACCTGTTCGTGTACTGTTCGATTCGGGTGCCAGCTTTTCTTTTATTTCTGAGTCGTTTCGTCAAAAGCTTTCTATGCCCACTAATAGCCTAGAGAACGCGTTAGTGGTAGAGATAGCTAATGGTAGTCAAGTGATAATCCATGATGTCTTGAAGGATTGTACTCTCGGAATCGAAGGGAAGGAATTCTCGATCAATTTGATGCCTATGGTTATTGGCGGCTTCGACGTGGTAGTCGGTATGGATTGGTTGGCGGATAATCATGCTGAAATTCTATGCTCCAAGAAACTAATCCGACTCCCTATGTCGGATAATGAAACGGTGTTAGTTTATGAAGAAAGAATAAAGGGTGACGTGGCGATTATCACCATGGCCAAGGCACGAAAGTGTTTGGTGAAAGGATGTTCGTCCTTTTTAGCATACGTGATAGATGCTAAACTTGATAAGAAGAAGCTCGAAGACGTAAAGGTGGTGCACGAGTTTCCCGATGTCTCTCCGGACGACTTGCCCGAGTTACCACCCGATCGTCAAATGGATTTTCGGATTGATCTCGTGCCAGGAGCGACTCCTATTCCTAGAGCCCCTTACCGGTTGGCGCCATCGGAGATGCAAGAGATGATGGCTCAACTCCAAGAGCTTTTGGAGAAGGGTTTCATAAGACCGAGCTCGTCGCCTTGGGTAGCTCTGGTATTGTTTGTCAAGAAGACGGATGGGACAATGAGAATGTGCATCGATTACCGTGAGTTGAACAAGGCAACGGTGAAGAATAAATACCCGCTTCCGAGGATAGATGACCTGTTCGATCAACTCCAAGGAGCGGGGTGTTTCCCCAAGATCGACTTACGTTCGGGATACCACCAAGTGAAGGTAAGGGGAGAATACGTCTCGAAGACGGCCTTTAGAACGCGTTACAGCCATTACGAATTCCTTGTAATGTCGTTTGGCCTAACGAACGCATCGGTGGTGTTTATGGATTTGATGAATAGAGTGTGTCGACCATTCCTCGACAAGTCGGTCATCATATTCATTAATGACATACTCGTATATTCCAAGAGCGAGTTGGAACATGAGCAACATCTTCGTGAAGTTCTAGAAGTGTTGAGAAAAGAGAGATTGTACGCCAAATTTCCCAAGTGCGATTTTTGGCTTGAAGAGGTGAAATTCTTGGGTCACGTTGTCACTCGAGACGGAGTGAAAGTGGAACCCTCCAAAATTGAAGCCATGATGAATTGGGAGCCTCCCAAGAGTCCGTCCGAAATCCAAAGTTTCTTGGGTTTGGCGGGATATTACCGGAGATTTATTCAAGACTTTTCGAAAATCGATTCTTCCTTGACAACATTGACTCGGAAGAATGTGAAGTTCGTTTGGACCGAAGCGCAAGAGAAAGCGTTTCGGACTTTGCAAAAGAAGTTGTGTGAAGCTCCAATCTTATCACTACCTGAAGGGTCGAAAGACTTCATGGTCTATAGCGATTCTTCGAAAATGGGATTAGGATGCGTGTTGATGCAAAGAGGCAAGGTGATCGCTTACGCCTCAAGGCAAATCAAAATCCACGAGAAGAATTATCCTACCCACTATTTAGAGTTAACGGCGGTGGTGTTCGCCTTGAAGCTTTGGTGGCATTACCTTTATGGCATGAAATGTACACTCTACATGGATCATTAGAGCCTAAAATATGTCTTTGATCAAAAGGAGTTAAACATGAGGAAAAGGCGGTGGCTTGAGTTGCTCAAGGATTACGATTGTGAGTTGCTTTACCATCCCGGTAAGGCGAACGTAGTGGCAGATGCGTTAAGTCGGAAGGACTATAGCGGAAGTATTCGGGCTACCCTTTCGAGAATCGAGTTAGTGTCAAGTCTTGTTGAGAAGATCAAGACATCTCAAGTAGAATCCTTGTTGGAAGAAAATCTCAAGGATGAATTTATGTCAAAGCAACGTTTTCTCTTAACGAAAGATAGTCGTGGGGTAAAGTTGTTCAACGGTCGTGTGTGGGTGCCCAAAGTTGGGGGTAACCGTGAACTACTCATTGAGGATGCCCACAAGTCTAAGTATTCCATTCATCCGGTAAGTACAAAGATGTACCGGGACTTAAAGTTACATTATTGGTGGCCGGTAATGAAACTTGATGTGGCGCGTTACATGGAGCGTTGTGTGACGTGTTTACATGAGAAGGCCGAACATCAACGGCCGTATGGGAGTCTTCAGTCCTTAGAGATTCCCGAGTGGAAGTGGGAACCTATTACCATGGACTTCGTGACGAAGTTGCCTAAAACTCTTCGAGGTCACGATACCATTTGGGTAATAGTCGATCGGTTGACTAAGAGTGCTCACTTTTTAGCTATGCGTGAGACCTTACCGATGGACAAGTTAGCAAAACTCTACATTGATGAGGTGGTCTTGAGGCATGGAGTACCCTTATCGATCGTGTCAAATCGCTATAGTCAGTTCACTTCGAATTTTTGGGATGGTTTTTAGAAGGAGTTTGGTACACGAGTAAAGTTGAGTACGACTTACCATCCACAAACCGACGGTCAGAGCGAGAGAAAAATCCAAACGCTTGAAGACATGCTAAGGTCCTGTGTTATCGACTTTGGGGTAGTTGGTACTCTCACCTACCTTTGGTGGAGTTTTCTTACAACAATAGCTACCACTCGAGTATTGGAATAGCACCGTTTAAGGCCTTATACGGGAGGAAGTGCAGAACTCCCGTGTGTTATCTAGAAGAGAGAGAGAAACAATTTGCCGGACCTGAAATTGTGCAAGAGACAATCGATAAAGTAATTGTTGATCCATGCTCTCTCAGTGATTTGATAAAGACCCTTTTCTACTTAGTGAAAATTACGTTTAATAAATATGTATTAGTGTTTCATCATCAGCGATCAGACTGAGTCTGTTCAGTTATCACGGATGATCTTTCTTGTAAACATTCATATGTATTAGTGTTTCACTATCAGCTGTTAAATACTGAGTATGTTCAGTATCGCTGATAGTTTCTGATGTAAACAGTCAAACGTAATCCCTGAAGACAAGTTTCGCGTCAACAGATGTTTATAGCTGAATCAAAGACGAAGCAGCTGAACAAAGACAAGTCTACTAGTGACCTGATGCGGATATCAGTGAAGCAAAGACAAATCTACACACGCGAAGAAACCTGAGGAAAAGCTTCAGCGATAGCTGAACTTCTTTGTATCTCTGAAGGAAGAGATATTCAGCGATCGATGATCACTTAGCTTATGCCTCAAGTCTCTTTTGTCTTTCCCTTGCACACCCAGTACGATGTGTCAGAACGTACATACCTCTACCACAATTTGTACAACAACTCTGTCCACTACACTATTCATAATACGGCCGAAAGCATGTCTCCCAAAGTCAGACCCTCTCAGCCAATCAATGAAGGACACGTGTAAAGTTCCCTACCATGCATTTAATGCATAGGGTATAAATAGAAAGATCATCTCTCCATCTGAAGAGAATCCCTAAGCCTTCATCTTTCTAAAATATAGAAACCCTTGTTTTTTATACTCTCCAATCGCCCATTCTCTATATTCTTGTGCAACCATCTTAGTGTTTCTTAAGTTTGTTTAGATTGAGTTCTACTTAATCTTATTCTGCAACAGACTTATAAATTATGTTTGATTTACCAATAAACAATTTATTAAACTTTAAAACCTTGTGTTTGTATTCAACCCCCGCCCCTTCTACAAACTTGTTAAGCACCTTCGGGACCAACAAGTGGTATCAGAGCGGACTGTTTATTCTAATAAACAATATCTTGCTTTATTCTCTTCCTTGTTATTCTAAATGGCACTTAACACAAACACAAACTACTATGATAATGGTTCACTCTCTAAACCTCCTCAATTTAGCAGAGATAACTTTGCTCTCTTGAAGATTCAAATGATGCTATTTCTAGAAGGTGTAGACCCTACTATACCTGATTACATAGCAAATGGACCCTATGAACCTTTCTTTATCATAGCTTCCGTTCATGTTACTGCCACCACTCCTGCTGTCCCTGAGCGCTATGCTCTTAAGAAGATAAGACATTGGAGTGATGAAGACAAAAAGAAAGTCGGTCTAAATGCTAAGGCAAAAAACATTATCTCTATGGCTCTGTCTGATGAAGCTTTCCATTCCATCATGCATCTTAAAACGTCTAAGGAAATGTGGGACACTATATGTGTTCAATATGAAGGCACCACTGAAATCCAAGAAACTCGAAAGATTAACTTGGTAAGACGGTATGAAAGTTTTATCGCTGGTAAGAACGAATCTCTCTCTGACGTTCACCAGAGGTTTAACTGCTTAATCATTGATCTAAGAACTGTGGGTAGGACCTATTCTAATTATGAGGTCTTAACTAAATTCTTAGAATGTCTTCCTGAATGCTGGGACAGTTATTCAATATGTCTCAAGCTGACAAAAGACTTAAATTCTCTTTATCTCAGCACCTTAAATGGAATATTGCTCAACTATGAGCAATCAAATCTCCTAAAGAAGAATCTTGTAAAATATTCTAAAGATTCCAAAAGCACTCCTGTTGCTTTAGTCTCTTCAGAGATAATTCCATCTCAGCGATCTACTCTCACTAAGTTAGATTTTGAATCTGAGGAACTATCAGACACTGATCTTTCAGAGTTTGATGAGTCCTTAGCACTGTTGACAAACTCTTTTAAGAGATTTGCAAGAAAGAGCAATTTGAGAATAAATAAGCCTCTCTCTCTCACTGACAAGCCAAAATCAACCCTGTTGATAAGGCTACTGCTACTTGCTTTAACTATGAAAAGATTGGACACTTTGCAAGTGAGTGCAGGTCTAAGAAAGTCTTCAAACCTTCTACCTCCAGAAGATCCAGCGATGACAAATACCTTAAGCTGAAAGAAAAATATCAAAAGTTGAAAAACTTTAAGCGAAAAGGTAAAGGTCTCATCGTTGAAGAACATGACTGGGCTGAATCAGAAGAATCAAGTTCTGATGAAGAAGTCGCTAATCTCTGTCTCATGGTCGAGATTAAAGAAGAAGTGGAAGAATCTCCAGAAACTTCCATGAGTTATATATCATCTCATGTATCTATCTCTACTAATCCCTCTCTATCTGAAGCAGAGAGAAGTCACGATGTTGATGTTCTGACGATTGATCTATACAATGCTCTAAACGACAAAACTCTAGTTGAGAACAAAAACATTGATTTAACTGAACAGCTAGAGAAATGTCATGAAAAGATCAGAGAACTGACTCTTTTAGAGGAAAGTTTGAAAGATCAAGTCATTATTAATGAAATCATCAGCATAGAACGCGAACAATCCATCGCTACTTTAAAAGCAGAAAAGGCTACTGTTGATGGATGGTGTAAATCCTCAACAAAGATCACTGAGATTATAAGTGCTCAGATCCCTGCCAATGATAGAACTGGTCTTGGTTTTTGGAAACCACAGGATGAGCCTAAAGAAGACAGCTCCATGCTTAAGTTTGGAATGTTTGTCTCTTCTATCCCTGACACTTCTTATGCTCAGTGTTCTTCTTCATCTTCTTCTAATCCCATCCCTGAGGAAATATCTAAATACTCTAAGCCTGCAGATAAAGGAAAATCCATTTCCTATCCTCAGAAGGCTTCCAAGAAAGCAAAACTGAAAGTTCCTTCTAAACTTTTAGTAAATCGATCTTCTAGCTCTGTGACAGAAATCTTTGATATTTGTCCTCCAAAACTGAAGATTGATCTTAAGCCTAAGAGATCTGAAGAAATGAAAGTTCCTCCCAGATCTCATGCTAAAGGCATTCTTGGAGTTGGCCCTGCTCATCTCAAATTCTCAAATCCTACTACTCATGGTCCTAAAACCACCTTCAAATATAGAAAATGCTATCATTGTGGGTTTACTGACCATATTGCTGGTAAATGTCCAACTGCCACTAAAGCTGATAAAACAGCTAAAGTGAAGATGAATGCCTCCAAGGCTGAAAGGGTCACCAAAGCTGAGAAATCGACCAAGGAGAAAAATACCAATAAGGTTAAGAAATTAACCAAAGTGAAGGTTACCACTGAAGCTGAATCTTCATCAGCTGTGAAGATTGTTGAACCTTCCATCTCCACTAACCCTAAAGTACCCATTGAAAAATGGGTACCAAACAAAGCTTAATCTTTCTTATGTTTGCAGGGATCAAAGGGCATCTCGTATCTTGATAGTGGATGCTCTCGTCACATGACAGGACAAAAAGACCTGTTCACTGAATACACAGAAGAAAAAGGTCCCTCAGTGACCTTTGGTGGAAATGAAAAAGGATATACCCGAGGGTTTGGTGTCCTCAGCAATGGGACAACTACCTTCAGAAGAGTCGCTTACGTAGACGGACTGAAGCACAATCTTCTAAGCATCAGTCAGCTATGTGACAAAGACTATGAAGTACGTTTTACCAAGAAAGCATGTTCAGTGGTAAATGAGAATGGAAAACTTGCTCTCAATGGTTATCGTAAGGAAAATGTCTATGTAATAGATATGGACTCTACTACCACTGAAAACCTATGTTTTCTTTCTAAAGCCTCTTCTGATGTCAACTGGCTATGGCATAAAAGGCTTTCTCATCTAAACTTCAAAACCCTGAATTCTATCTCATCTAAGGAACTGGTTTCTGGTCTTCCTCAGCACTCATATGCTAAGGAATCTCTATGTTCAGCATGTGAAAAAGGAAAACAGACAAAAACTAGTTTCAAATCTAAACAAGTTTCCTCAATGACAAGTCCTCTTCAACTCTTGAATATGGATCTATTTCGCCCTGTCAATATCTAATCCATAGCTGGAAAGAAATATACACTTGTCATTGTAGATGAATACTCTCGCTACACCTGGGTTATCTTTATTCGCTGCAAGAGTGATACTCAAGAAGAACTAATATCTTTTGTTAAAAAGATGGAAGTGTTGAATAATCATACTATTCGTTCAATAAGAAGTGATCATCGAACTGAATTCAAAAATAGTTCTCTGAACAATTTCTTTGAAAACAAAGAAATTTCTCACAACTTCTCCTCAGTAAGAACGCCTCAGCAAAACGGAGTCGCTGAAAGAAGAAACAGAACCATCATTGAAGCTGCTAGATCAATGCTCAGCGATTCTCACCTCCCTACACAATTTTGGGCTGAAGCTGTGAATATTGCATGCTTTACTCAAAACAGATCGCTGATAGTAAAGCGATTTGGAAAGACAGCTTATGAACTATTTCATGGAAGAAAACCCTCTATCAGTTTTCTTCATATCTTTGGTTGTCAGTGCTTCATTCTAAACAACAAAGATCTACTTGGAAAGTTCGATCCAAAAGCTGATGACGGAATATTTCTTGGATATTCCTCTATCTCCAAAGCCTACAGAGTTTTCAATAAGAGAAGACAAACTGTAGAAGAAACAATTTACGTCACCTTTGATGAAACTCGCTCAGCAAACTCTAAACCAATCGCTGACAATGAAGAGCTAAATGCTTGGATGTTTTCTCATTACAGAAAAACAGAACCTTTCTTCTCAAACCATCAGCACACAGATTCTCCAGCTGCTGATGATGATCCAAACATCATACCTCCTAACGTTGAATCCACCTCATAGGTTTCAGCTGAGCCTCTAAACACACTCCCTCCATCAGATCCGTCTTCGTCTGAAAATCTTGTCAGGATCTAATTCTTAACAAGAATAATAAAACTCAGAAACAATATTAAAGAAGTTGCGGAATAACACTTTAATATTCAAAATATCAATGTAACAGTAAAGAATGAATCACAACTTGTAAACTTTATTGAATGATTAAAGTTACAAGCTTTCAAACAAAACCCCAATCTTGATGAACAGGCTCACCAAGACGAATTCTACTTCTCTAGAATTAGGATTGTAAACCTTGAGGTTAATTCTCTCTCTAAAACAAAAACTTATCAATCAAAAGTTAATTCTATCAAAGACTTCTATACTATTTATACAAGACATAATACAAGATAATTATCAAAATACAATTGATCTTCAGTCCATAATTATCTCCTTTACTTTAGCAAGACTTCTATACAGCTGTATTCATTCCATACTTAGTCTTCATCTCATAAGCAGCACTAACCTTCTTCAGAAGTATTAACCATCTTCAGCAGCATTAAACTCCTCAGCAGTATTAATCATGTTGGCAGTAGTAATCCCTTAGCAGTACTAACTACTAGCAGTACTAACTCTCCAAGCAGTACTAACTATTTAAGTAGCAGCACTAACTTTTCTAGCAGTATTAAATCTACTAGCAGTAGTAATCATGATATACTAGCAGCATTAACCATACTTGAACAAATCTTAAATTCCCAACAATCTCCCCCTAACTTGACTTTTAGGAAGAAAAGTCAAGTTCTTCAGATATGATCTTCAAGATTTCTTCAGATATAATCTTCAAGATGCTTTCAAAACTTCATCTTAATTGCCCAAATTTGGATCCAGTCCTAGACTTTGATTGATTGTCCTTCTTATCACAATTCTGGCCATTTCAGATCCTTTTGCACACACTAGCTTGGATTCCAGCTTCTCCTTGCTATGATCATACACTTTGTCCACTACAAAATACTCATGATAGCAGTTATCTATTGTGATCATGTAGACACCACAGTTTTCAAAGAGCATCCACTGATTAATCCTTTTGAACCCATACTCATGATGCAAATCCTTGATCCTGTGCATCACTTTTTCTGGTTCAAACATCATACACAAGTATTCCATAGCAACTTTTAGTAGACTTTCTTCAATTCCTTTCAAAACAGGCTCATATAGCTTTATTCCCACCTTATGCATTTCTTCTAAGTCAGCCCTGGAACAACTTCTGATCACTTTGCCCCAAGTTGTGTATACTTCAAACAAGTCACCAACTCTTTTGATTCTGAAGTAATCCTTTCTGTTGTCTCTCAGAATATCCCAAAAGATGATTTCTGGTGCCTTCACAGAAATGGGAACAACCTGTACTAGTTCTATTAAAGTCATGTAAAGACCAACATGCTCATCAGATTGATTTGGTTGTTGTGCACTTTGACTTGTTTGCTCTGTATGATCTGCAACAGATGGTTCTGCCTTTTTATCTACTTCTTCAATCCTTGGCATTTTAGACTATTTCTTGGAAGCTATGGTCTTTACTCTCTTTGCAGATTTGGCTTCTACATCAACTTGCTCTTCCTTCTTTTCAGCCTTTTCTTTTGAATGAGTGGTTTCCTCAGGGAAGGGTTGTTGGATGTTGAGATCATGCCTCTCTTTCATCCTTCTTTCAGCTTCTTCCCTTTGAATGGAATCCCCTTGAAACTTAGCCATCTCCTTTGAATACAACTCATTTATCCTACCATAGGCCATGTTAGTAAACATTCCTTCAGGAACTCCAAGAGCTCCTTTCAGGAAGTTTATCATCTTTCTCCTTTCTTGATTAGCCAGATAGGTCTTAGAGGGTTATCTTTTCTGAATCTTTGAAGGCAATCTGTGCTTGGTTGCTTTTACTATACTTTTCTTGGCCTCAGTTGCAGCTTTCAAACTCTTTTGATATTCTTCATTGAGCTTTTAAGCCATATTCAGTGCAAGCTCTCTGTCTTTTTCTGATTGAAGTTGTTCCTCCTTTTCCATCTCTGCTTGAAGCTGTTTAGCCACTTCTTCATCTAGCTCTATATGTTTCTGCTGCTTTAAAGGTTGTTCAGGTTCAATCATCTTAGCCTTTCCTTTCTTCTTTAATTCTGCCTCACTGATTTCTTTGCTTTTCTGCTCAAGACCTCCTTCTTTAATGACCACTCCCTTGACCTTTTGAGAATCCTTGGGAGTGTCATTCTTAGCTTTTACCAAAGTTTCTGCAATCTCTAATTCTTCAACAGATAGCCCTGTTACTGCTGCTTGCTTTTCTGTTGCTGCTGCTTGTGCTTTCTCAGTTTTAGCTGCTTTAAAGGTTTCTGCTTCTTTGTTTTCTGTTTCCCTATTCTGCTCCCCCTCAAATTGTGCTTCCATACCACTAGGACTGAGTTTCTCCTTTTCATCCTGTTTCTCCCCCTTTTTGAAAGCATCTCCCCTCTTCTTCAAGACAAATTGTTTTCTTTTTCTTTTCTGCACCAACTTCTTCACTGACTTTTTCAATTTGGTAATCTGCACTTGTTGAGACAGAATCACCAATTTCATCTCCTCTATATCTGCTCCCTGTTTGATGACATCTAGATTAATGTTGCCCATTGTATCCATCAATTCTTGGTAGTTATATATGTCCTCACCTCCTTTGGGTGTGTTTACCACCCTTGAAGGATCCTTGGATCTTTTAGTAGTAGAGGTCTTCTGCCTTACAGAAGCACCTGCTACCCCCTTGGGTTCTTGGCACCTGGGACCTTTGAATGATTTCTCATTCAAAGTTTCCATAGGGAAGGTCTTATTAATGTTACCACTGACCTTCCTTGTGCTAGCAGGAGTAGTGGCAGCCTTCTCACCCATATGCTCATGCATCTCCTCAGTGAGCACCTCCTTGGGGTTGGGAGATACCCCTGTGGTTTCCCTATAGATATTCTCTAATGGAGAATTCTCCATTAGAGGGCTTAAAGGCTTTGTGGGTGAAGGTACAAGAAGGGAAGGAGCCTTCTTTACCTTTTTCCTTATGTAAGTATTGGTGATGGGTGAAGTTGGTTTTTGAAGAAGGGACTGAGGAATTGATATAGTGATTGAAGGTTCGGATTGGCTCTCAGTGGGATGGTCTAGTGAGGACCTTGACCCTGATGCCATACCTTCTTGATTGTGGGACACCACCATCATTGTAGAGAACAATGGGGTGTCAACTCCTTCCGAGTCCATGGCAGATCTCTTCATATTTGAAAAGACCTTACCCTTGGGGATTTTAGGTACATATACCTCATCAAATTGAGGCATATCCGTCAATTCAGTGGTGATAACTGTCTGGACAAATCTTGGATACATAAAGAAACTCTTTTTATTCTCCAAGTTTGACACAAGGTCATTGAAAATCATTTTTGAGAAATTATACTTTCTGGCAGTGGCCAAGCAGACCAAAGCATAAGCAATGGTACTACTGAACTCACTCCATCCAGTAGTCTTTCTAGAAATACAATGCATAAGGGTATGGACAAAGAAACGCCATTGGGGAGAAAAATTAGCTTTGGAGAACTTGAAAACACCCAATGGGCCTCCATACCCCATTCTAGTGAGAGTGGAAAACAGATCATCATTAGAGATAGATGTGATACCTGAGGCATCGTCTAGTCGTAGACTGATGCGAATTACCTCTTCAGAAATTGTCAAGGGTTTGTCACACACCCTTGTCTTGATAACCTGCACACCATTTTCAGTAATAGCGGTGGCATTGGCCCAAAATTGCTTCTGGTGCTCGATGTAGATTGATGGTGACACTGTAAGAGCATGAGCGATATGGCTGGACTTGAGAAAATCGACTATTTGATGAAATCCAGCAACCTGCTTAGGCTTTTGAAGCATTGCGATCTCGTTGTGTTCATCAATAAACGCCATTGATGCCATCGAGCTTGAGGAGTCTTGATTAAAAACACATTGTTTGCTTGAGAGAAAAAGATTAGAGAGAAGATGAACAGTATTCAAAGAGTCGTTATGAGCTTTTAGGCGGGCAAAGAGGGTATTTATATGATTCGGGAAAGAAGCAGTATTAACAAACTAGCAGTATTAACTAACTAGCAGTATTAACTGAGAGCAGTATTAACTGAGAGCATTATTAACTACTAGCAGTATTAACAAACTAGCAGTATTAACTGATACCTGAAGTAGTAACTTTGCACTGGCAGTATTAAGACTGCACTGGCAGCATTAACTATACTTACACTTTTGAAGCTTGTGTTAGTCTGAGCAAGGCAATACAATTTCCTGAGAAAGATGATTAGTAACACCAAACAAAATAAACAAATAACAGGTATACAAACACTTTTTAAACATGAGATCATTCAGAGTTGATCATGCCCACACTTGTGACCAAGAAAGTGAATCTACCCACATCAAAAGCTTTAGTGAATAGATCAGCAAACTGGTTATCAGTATGAACTTTAGCAACTTGAATAAGCTTCTTTTCATTGCAGTCTCTAATAAAGTGATACCTTATTTCAATATGCTTTGTTTTGGAATGCTTGACTGGATTGTTAACAATGCTAATAGCACTGCTATTGTCAATGAAGATTGGAGTGTGAAGAAAGGTTACCCCATAGTCCAGCATTTGATTCTGAATCCATAGAACCTGTGAACAGCAACTTGCAGCAGCAATGTACTCAGCTTCTGTTGTGGATAAGGACACTGTGGTTTGCTTCTTACACTGCCAAGATACTAGTCTTGCACCCAAAAGTTGACATCCCCCTGAAGTAGACTTTATATCCATATTAGCACCTCCCAAGTCATTGTCTGAATATGCAATCAAGTCAAAAGAAGATTCATAAGAATACCAAAGACCTAATCTAGGTTGCCCTCTTAAGTATCTGAAAATCCTCTTAACAGCTTGAAGATGTGACTGCTTTGGCTTGACTTGGAATCTGGCACACACACACACTGGAAACATGATATCTAGTCTTGAGGCTGTGAGATACATGAGAGATCCAATCATTGATCTATAAAGATGGACATCAACATCCTCCCCCTCAAGATCAGCAGTGATCTGTTTGTGTGTTTCCATTGGTGTGCTTGCTGGCTTTGAGTCTGATAGACCATACCTATCTAGGATGTCTTTCACATACTTTGATTGACTTATGAAAATTCCATCTTTCTCCTGTTTCACTTGAAGCCCAAGGAAGAAAGTAAGTTCACCCATTGAACTCATTTTGAAGCTCTTGTGCATCAACTCTTCAAAGTCTCTACACATCTGATCTTTTGTGGATCCAAAGATGATGTCATCCACATAGATCTGAACAAGTAGGATGTCCTTCTTACTTATTCTAATGAAAAGGGTCTTGTCAATTATTCCTCTTTCAAACCCATTTTCCAAGAGATAGGTAGACATAGTATCATACCATGCTCTTGGGGCTTGATGTAGACCATAGAGAGTTTTCTTCAGTTTGTATACTCTGTCAGTATATGATGGATTCTCAAATCCAGGGGGCTGACAGACATATACTTCCTCATCAATTGTTCCATATAGAAAGGCACTATTCACATTCATCTGGTATACCTTGAACTTCATAAATGAGGCATAGGCTAGAAACCGCCTAATTGCCTCTACCCTTGCAACTGGAGCAAAAACTTCCTCATAGTCTATTCCTTCTTCCTGAGTGTACCCTTGTGCCACTAGCCTTGCTTTGTTCCTGATTACAATTCCTCTCTCATCCTTTTTATTTCTGAAGATCCACTTGGTGCCAATTGCTCTATGACCTTTTGGAAGGTCCACCAAGTCCCAAACATCTTGCAATTTGAACTGTAGCAGCTCTTCTTGCATGGATTCTATCCAACTTGAATCTTTCATTGCTTCATAAGCCTTCTTAGGCTCAATCTGGGATAGAAAGCAAGAGAGTACTGTATGCTGCCGATCCTGCAAGTCTTGAAGTCTGCTTTGATTCCTAGTCTTCATAAGAGAAGAGATGTCTCCTATTACCAGCTCAGGAGGATGATTCTTCTGAGTTCTTGTCTGAAGACTAGGTTCTTCATTAATTCCCATATCTAAATTGGAATCATTTAAGTCAGCTGAGGGAATCTCATCAGCTGCTTCTGTCTCTTCATGCTCTGGATTCTCCTCATCTCTTCTTTCTTCTTCACTCTGAATTGGTTCAGTAACAGTATCCTTTTCACATATTTCAACAGGATCCATTGTAGGTATTGGAAAGATCACAGACTGAGGAATAATCTCTTGTACTTGGTCATCCCCTGATCCTCTACTTCCTGATCCTGCATGATCATCACTACTGAAACCCAAAGAGTTAGTTAGTGAATCAATGTCAAATAGCCACTGAGGACCTGAACCAATAGGATTTGGTGTGTTCTCATTGCATTTGACATTGTCACTTTCCTCAATTATTCTAGAAGAAGAATTAAATACTCTATAGGCCTTACTCTGAGATGAGTAACCAACAAGAAAACCATCATCTGTTTTGCTATCAAACTTTCCTAAGTGAGTTTTGGTATTGAGAATGGTACAAGGACACCCAAAAGGTTTAAAAAATCCAATAAATGGTTTTCTTTTATTTAAAAGCTCATATGGTGTTTTGTTCTTAGGCTTGACTACTAGAACTCTGTTTTGGACAAAGCAAGCAGTATTAACTGCTTCAGCCAAGAAAGTAATTGGAAGTTTTGAATCAGCTAACATAGATCTAGCAGCTTCAATCAGTGTCATATTCCTTCTCTCAGCAACACCATTTTGTTGTGGAGTCCTAGGAGCACTGTATTGCCTTTCAATTCCTTTTTCCTCACAAAAGGTGTTTAGATCAAGATTTTTAAATTCAATACCATTATCTGACCTAATGACTTTTACCTTTTGATTTGTTTGGTTTTCAATTCTTAGAATAAAGGATTTGATCAGTCCACTTATCTCATCCTTAGTCCTTAGAAAATATACCCAAGTAAATCTAGAGTAATGATGGTGGTGTCCCAACCACAAGAAGGTATGGCCTCAGGGTCAAGGCCCTTATTAGACCAACCCACTGAGAGCCAATCCCAACCTTCCCTCTCTCAAATTTTTCCTCAGTCCTTTGCTGCTAAACCCACTCCTATGATATCCAAGACTTATGTCAAGAGAAAGGTACACAAGGCTCCTTCCCTTGTTGTACCTACTATTAACCAAGAGCCTCAAAACCCTCTATTGGAGCATTCTCCAATAGAGAATATCCAAAGGGAAACCACTAGGGTGTCTCCCAACCCTGAGGAGGTGCTCTCTAAGGAGATGAATGAGCATATGGGTGAGAAGGTTGCCACTACTTCTGCTAGCGCAGAGAAGGACAGTGGTAACATCTCTAAGACCTTCCCCATGGCAACTTTGGGTGAGAAATCAACCAAAGGACCCTGGCGCCAAGAAACCAAGGGGGTAGTTGGTGCTTCTGCTAGGCAGAAGGCCACTACTAAAAGATCCAAGGATCCCTCAAGGATGGGCAAAACATCCAAAAAGGGTGAGGACAGAACTGAAACTGATGAATTGATGGCAAAAGGTTCCAATGATCCTTCAAGGGTGGGTAAAACACCTAAAGAAGGTGAGGATAGCTATACTTACTTGGAATTGATGGAAACAATAGCCAACATCAATGTTGATGTGGTTAATCAAGGAAAGGAAATCAAGGCATTGCAGCAAGTGGTCATCTCCCAACAAGAGCAGATTTCAAAACTCAAGCAATTGGTGGGAAAACTCATTGCCAAGAAAAGAAGAAAGAAATTTGTTCTAAGGAGGAGAGAGGGGGCAAACAAAAAGGAGGAGGAGAATGCTTCCAAAAAGGGGGAGAGTTCAAGCTCAGAAAAGATGGATCAACAGATTGAGGGGGAGAATGTTGAAGCAAAGGGAGAGTTTGTTGAAGAGAGGGCTGAAGAAAAAGTTGAAGGTGTGATAGAAACAGAAATATTTGCTGAAGCAGCAGAAATTGGCAAAGCAGCAGTAAATAAGGCTGAAGCAGCAGAAACAACACCAGCAGCAGTAACAACCCCAACAGTAGAAACTGTTACTACTGCTGAGCCAAAAGGAGCAGCAGAAACTGTTAGTCCTGCTGAAACTACACAAGCAGCAGTAACAGGGTTAACACCTGAAGAGGTTGAAGTAGCAGAGATGCTTGTAAAAGCAAAGAATGACACTCCCAAAGCAAAGGGAGTGGTCATAAATGAAGGGAGAGCAAAGAGAACAGAAAAGAAAGACATGGCTGCAGATGCAAAGAAAAAAGGGAAAGAAAAGATGATAGAATCTGATCAACCAACCAAAAAGCAAAAGATGGTTGAGTCAGATGAAGCATTAGCCAAGAAACTGCAAGAAGAGATAAATCAAGCAGAGAAAGAGCAGGTTGAGAAAGACAGAGAGATAGCCAGAGCACTAGCTAATCAATTAAATGAAGCATTTCAGAAAGGTTTGGAAACAGAGAAAGCAAAGCAAAGGGCAATAAGCATGAGAAAGGCTATGATGGCCAGATCAAGTGCAAAGAAGAGAAGGCCTTCACAAACTTACCTTGCAACTCAGGAAAGAAACAAGATGATAACTTTCTTGAGGAGTGCAATTGGTGTGAAGAAAGAAATGTTTATAAAGATGACTTTTGATCAAGTCAAGGGCTTATATGAGAAAGAAATGGGAAAACTGCAGAGTAATGAAAAGGCTAGAGTGGAGTTTGAAAGGAAAGCCAAGGAGAGGCATGATGTGAACATTAATCAACCCTTCCCTGAAAGTGAAGAGGGAACTCCAACAAAAGAAAAGGAAGAGATTAAGGAAGAAGAGACTTTAGCTCAGAAGATCAAGAAAATAAAAAGAGTTAAGTCTATTGCTTCTAAAGGTCCTAGATCAGAGGAAAGGAAAAAGGAAGAAAAGAAGAAGGAAGCTACTATAGGTCAAAGTCAAAGGATTCTGAAGAGAACCAAGATGATGGCCAAAAGAAAGAAAATTGATAAGAAGCCTAGAGTAGAAGAAGAGAAAAAGGTTGCTGAAGAAGAAGAGGCACCTAAGAATGAAGAAAAGAGAGCTGAATCTCAGGAAGTACCACAGAGTTCAGATGTAAATATGTACATGGTGGTAATGGATAAAATTCCAAAGCCTATCACAGCTGAACCTGTTGGATTCAAACCTCCTGAAGTTATCCACTGGGATACTATGGAGGTGGATGGTAAGGAGTATATCAGGCTGAAAAGAAAGGATGAGAAGTATTATGTGTTTTCAACATGGAATAAAATTGTCAGAGAATGTTCAAGATCTTATTTATAAGAGATGTTTGAAGTTGGTATGAAATTACATGCAGATCAGTTGAAAGCTCCAGGGTTACCAATTGTGAAGTTGGTTATGGAGTATTTGTGTATGTTATTCAATCCAGAAGCAGTAAAGCATATAATCAGAGATGTGTTTGAAGTTGTTAGAGGATGGACTTTGTATGAAAGGAGTGGAGTCTATGAATTGGCCATGGATACTTTTCACATGGAGTATTACTTGGTGGATAGGGTCTACAATCACACAAGTCTGAAGCTTCATGCCATGTTAAATAAGAAGCTAGGTTGTGCACCAAATTCAGAAATGGCAAAGTATCTAATTCAGAGAACTATCAATCAGAGTATGGGACTGGATCCTAACACTGGATTGAATCAATGAAAGTTTTGGAAGCATCTGAAAAACTTGACTTCTCTTTCTAAAAGTCAAGTTAGGGGGAGATTGTTGGGAACTGAAGATGTGACCAAGTCATTAATGCTGCTAGTTCAGAGTTAGTACTGCCAGAGGATCTCAAAGTTAATACTGCTAGGTATTACTACTTCTAGTAGAATTAATACTGCTAGTCAAAGTTAGTGCTGCTTGAACAAAGTTAGTACTGCTTAGCTAGTTAGTACTGCTAGTGGTTAGTGCTGCTTAGTAGTTAATACTGCCAAGACTCAGTTAATGCTTCCAAGGTGATTAATGTTGCTTCTGAGATAATTTGAAGATAATGTTGAAGAGATCGCGTCTGGAGATAAACATGGAAAGCTTGAAGATAATTATGAAGATTATTTTGAAGATCTTTTTATGTTTAGTAATTATCTTTTATTATTCAATGATATATAGAATAGAATAGAATTAAAAGATACAATTGAATAATTCTGAGTTTTTGTTCTAGAGAGAGAATCAACCTCAAGACATCGTTCCTAATTCTAGAGAAGTAGAATTCGTCTTGAAATAGCCTGTTCTTCAAGATTGAGGTTGTGAGTGAAAAGCTTGTAACTTGAATCATTAAGTAAAGTTTGCAAGTTGTGATTCATACTGTTTTTCTGTTTATTGAATATTAAAGTGTTTTTCCGCAACTTCTTTCATATTGTTTCTGAGTGTTCATAATTCTTGTTGAGAATTCGATCCTGACACATACAAAAGATCACACCTTTTACAACGTATCAAAACATGCAGTTCATATAAAAGATCAACATGCAGTTTCATAATAACTCATGTGTTTAACATGAAACACAAGCCAGCACGCTTTTAGTTAGAAAAACTCACCTGCCACCCCTTGCTTAGATCCTCATGTTTACGCCTTTGACCGGTAACGATCACCTACGGCATAAAGTTAATAGAGTGGTGAGTCACTCGATTGCCCTTAAGACTTAAGCGAATCTCTCTCAGGATACTCTTTTACGTAATTCAACTTGGTCTAAGAACCCACAGATTTTACTCGATTAAAACCCTCGCACACACGAAGCTCGGTTTGGGTTTACCCAACCAAGTTATCGATTACTGAGGGGGTTCACCGGTTCAATGTCCGGTTTTCCTGGGTCCACTCCCAGATGGAGCTCCCCGGGTTCGCTCCTGGATGGAGGTTACCGGGTTACTCCTGGCCTCCACCCTCACTCTCGGCTCCTACCCTCTCTCACGGGTCTTACCCTCACTCCCGGGTTTTCAACACCCGGGTCCCAATCCGGCTTAGGCCGAGACCGGAACCCCTCCCGGGTCGACACAGAGTCACAAAATCCCCTCGGCTGGGGTGGCGATTTTCTCGAGACGGGGATTGCATCCCAACAAGATCGATTCTAGATTCTCCCCTCCCCTCCCCTCCCCTCCCTTAAGCCGATTACGGCTTCATAGAATAATAGGATCTACGATTCCACCCAACCATTGATCAATAGAAATAAAAACTTCAAAACCCTTCCTTAATTGAAAATGACAACAGATCGAATCAACACCATCACCCACAAATCGAACAACAAAGGTTCTTTCCCCCAAAATCAAAGAACAAGAGGTAAAGCTAAAGACTTACCTTATAGAGAATTGATGAAGACCCTTTCTCAAATAGAAATCTTGCTCTTCCTTTGATTCCTCTACAAATGCACCTTAAGCCTCAATTCTGATAAAAATCTCTTAGCCTCCGCCATGCAGATGGAAATGAGGAGAGTTTTATGGTTTTAAACCTATTTTCCACTTATTCAAGATTAGTCCTCCAACTTTAAGTTTTTAACAAAACTCCTCACTAACCCCTAACTTTCTTACCACAAGATTTCGGTTATTACATTAATGGAAAATTAGGAAAAGTAAATGGCCCTTGTTCGTTTATATTAGTTAACTTGATTAATTTCATAAAAATATTATGTACTAACACGATTATGAAAAACAAATTTATACGATTAGCAAATATTGGTAGGAAAAGAAAAGGCACTACTAAACTGGGGGTTTTCACCGGCAGAAAAATCCGCCTGAAAATGAGATTTAGTGCTGATTTCTGATGGATTTTCCGGCCAGTGAAAGCATGGTGGCTTTATTTATTTCTAATAAAAACTATAACATTCTTTATTAAGAAATTTCAAGCTTACAAAATTTTTTCACTTTCTCCTTATTTAATAACATTTTACATATATGATAACAAACATTTTGTTGAAACTATGATTTTAATTTCATTTGAAGGGAGTGTAAAAATAAGCTACAGTAAAACAAGGTCAATTTCATTAAAAGCATATCGATTGATTACTATTAATTTGTACTTTTAAGTTAATAAGTTTTTTAACTGTATAAATATGGTGTAATGTTAATTGATTGTTGTGACATAATCAAGGTTCTAAATGGCGTGAGACGTGGTGTGGCGGTAAGGCCAAGTCTCAAGCCTTAGGAGCCACGGCGAATCCATGGCGTTTTGAAAACGTGATTTATGGCGTCAATTTTCTAATGCATTTTATAATATTATATATAAAAACGTATGTTTTGTAGTGTTACTCAATGAGTCAATAGTAATAAACAAGTTAAATTATGTTATATATTAAAAACTTGCAAATAGGACATTAAAAACGTAAAGGAAAATCAAATATCTTATTACGATAACTGCACATTAGGCCATAGCGTGTCGTGGGCTTAACGTGGCGTGACACACAAACTTTGGTGTTATGACACGCCATGTCGTCTGTGCGACGAGTTTTTTAGAATATTGGACATAATCCAATCTGGATTGCCAGTTGAGATTGGTTATCTTCAACATAAAAAAGGATAATTATAATCCATATTATTTTTTATATATTGTACTTTAATTATGAATATAGAAAAAAAAACATAAATAAATACTACGTTGCAAAAAATGGGAAGCTTAACTTGGTCTAACTGGTCATTTGGACTAGGTTTGAGAAAAGAAACATAGGGTAGAGGTTTAGTTACCCAATTGTATTAGTATGAAAAGTTAAAATCTCTAAAAAAATTATATTTAACTACAACAACTACTTTATTTTAGAAATTATATCATTAATTATAGAGTGAATTGTGGATTTGGTTCATGTGGTTTTGTGATTTCTTTGACCATGGTCCTCATTCTATGTTTATTGTGGATTTGGTCCTTGTGGTATTCAATTTGTCTTGGCCATGGTCCTTCTGACTAACATCTCCGTTAACTTCGTTAAATTAAGGACCATTTTAGCCATTTGCCATTTTTTTGTCCTTTTACGATAAGAAAAAAACAATATTTTTATACATACACATATAACGATATCAAAATAAATAAAATAGAATATTATTGTATGATTTAATTGTTTAACTTTTTTAAAAGATTAATTATATTAATACGATTTAATTTTATTATTATATTATAATGGTGGAAAATATATTGACACAAAAATGGGTGAGAACCGAAATTTCAAAACCATAGAAACGAAATCTGCAATTTAACAAATTGCAGGAACAAAAAACGTAATTTACTCTAAAAAATAAGATGACGTATTGTTTTATAATTATTTATGCGTTTTTTTTTTAATATTTTGACATTTCTATTTATTGAAAACATATAGAACATTTAGGGCTTTATAACTTTTTTTTTTTTGGATTTATTCATATCTTCAAAGAAAATGAGATTTCATACAAGGGAAAAGGCACACAAAAACTCTACGAACCTTCTAAATTTGGTTGATCAAATTTTCTTAAACAGCTAAATTATCTACAAAAATTAGCTAAATATATTCTTTTGATTTATAGAACCGGTTGATGTAAACAATAAAACAATATTTTTCCATCGTTATAATAAAATAATAAAATTAAATCGTATTAATATAGTTAATCTTTTAAAAAAGTTAAACAATCAAATCATACAATAATATTTTATTTTATTTATTTTGATATTGTTATATATGTGTGTATAAAAGTGTTGTTTTTTTTCTTATCGTAAAAGGACAAAAAAATGGCAAATGGCTATAATGGTCCTTGATTTAACGATGTTAACGGAGATGTTAGTCAGAAGAACCATGGCCAAGACAAATTGAATACCACAAGGACCAAATCCACAATAAACATAGAATGAGGATCATGGTCAAAGAAATCACAAAACCACAGGACCAAATCCACAATTCACTCTTAATTATATTATTAAAATATTAAATACATTTAATAAAATATCATTTCTCTCTCCTAAACAAACAACTTTAATATCTCCTATTGGTGAGAAATAACTAAATATTAGAGCATCTCCAACAGTTTCCTCAAAATTTCTCCAAAATAGAAAACCAAAAGTCAAAATCTCCAAAAAAAATTATATCAATCTCTATCAGATTCTCCGTTTTGGAGAATCAAACATTAATTATAATATTAAAATATTCTATTAATTTATTAAAACATTATTTCTCTCTCTACGTATTTATTTTCAAAGTTTTGTATTGGTCCTCTCACTTAGTAATCATTTTTGGGACAATCTCCATATTTGGAGAAAAAACCCTTCTCTCTCCTATTTTCTCCATTTTGAAAATAGTTTTGGGAAAGCTATTGGAACACAATTTAGACCCAAAATCCTCATTTTCTCCATTTTCTACATAATGGAGAAGCTGTTGAAGATGCTCTTAGGGCGCCTTTGCTTTGTCGGAATAGATTGTAATTTGAAGGATTTGAATTTCAAATCCATGTTTGGTTTGCAGGATTGTCCGGATTTGAAATCCTAAGATTTCTTTAAAATCCTACCAACATAGGAAAATCTAAGGGGATGGTTAGGATTTCAAGGGATTTCATTGAATTTTTATATAATAATGTTTAAAAATATGTTAAAAAAAACATTTGTTTTCTAATAATCAAGTAAATAAATGGTAATTTAATTATTTATATATTTTTTATAGTTTTTTAATGATTTGTTTTTATAAATAATGGAATTCAAATCCATTATCCTATATACCAAACACATAAGAGGATTCCAAATCCTCTCAAATCCAAATCCCTCAAAATCCAAATCCCTATATGAAATCTAATCCATTCCATTCCATTCTTGCAAACCAAACGGACCCTTAGAGATTTCTCTAAATTTGGATATTTTTACATTCTCTCTCTTATTTTCTCTATTTTAGCATATGGTATAGTATAGTTGTTGTAGCAAAAAAGTTGTTAAAATCTCATTTTTCTCAATTTTAACATAGATATTGGAGATGCTCTTAGTCAAGATTGATCTCCTATTGTACCCAAGACCCTAATTTAAAGCCAGAATCGAAGACGATGCCACGGGGAAGTCAAAGGTGGCATGGAAGTAGAATCAAATTTTAAGTAATCGGTATTTCAGCTTAGATTATTAAACAAATTTTGAAACTAAAGAGATATCTAAGGACCATTCACTAAATCATGCAACAAATAAAAGACAGTTAACGGAACATATTCTTTATCGTGTCAAGTGATTCTATAAATTTCCTAAAAGTTTAATAAAAATATTATTCATCTACACCGGTTATATTCACACATTAAATAATATATATCATAATAACCGATTATAATTGATCTTCATGGCTTATAACATCTTAATGAATTTGGAGTCGAAGGTGCCACAAGGGCTTTTGAACCATGGTTCGACAACTAAAGAGGGGGGGGGGGGGGGGGGGGGGCTATATACAACCCCAGGTGTACGAGCTATCACTCAATTGACTCGTTATAATGGAAAGAAAAAAAATGACGGCTTTAAAGGTCCACCTGCTTTAAATTGATGTGTGCTTTTCAAAGTTAACAAAACGTAGTGCCATTACATGTATATACAACCCCAGGTGTACGAGCTATCACTCAATTGACTCGTTATAATGGAAAGAAAAAAAATGACGGCTTTAAAGGTCCACCTGCTTTAAATTGATGTGTGCTTTTCAAAGTTAACAAAACGTAGTGCCATTACATGTGATGGTTTATGTTACAAGTTCAAATCCTTTGGAGTTTTTTTTTTCTCTTTTTGGATAGTTTGGGGTTTTTTTGTTTTTTTTTTAGTTCGAATCCATACATATACATAAAGGTCAAAGGACCACATTATCCTATATTGGGCCTTCCAACAAGAGCTATTGGGCCTTTGTTTAGAATTATAATGAGTCCATATTTCACGAGCCAGAATTATAATAAGTCCACATTTCACGAGCCGTTTTGACTAGGCATGGAAATGGGGCGGGCACCTCAATCCCCATCCCCGTCCCCAATCCCTCATCTTCATCCCCGTTCCCATCCCCGTCCCCACCGGGGAATATGATTACATCCCCATCCCCATCCCCAACGGGGAACGGGGATCCCCAACGGGGAAACGGGGATTTTCTTTTCCATTTATGTAAGCTATTTAAATCAAATATATGAGACACCACACATGTTTAAACATCACATATTTCCAATAAACCTAAAATCGAAAGAAATTTAATTTAGTATAAAAAATCACAACATCATATAATAATTAATAACTTAAAACCAAAAGAAATTGAACCGAATTCGAAAAAAAAAAAACTTAACTTCACACGTACCAAAAGATATTGAGTAATATTCAAAACCATATCAAGTAATTGTATTTTGATTGACATCCAAAATACATACTAACATCCAAAAAATAACAATTTTATATTATAAACCTAGTTAGGAAATAGGAAATTATGAATTACCGATTTAGTTTAAATAAATAATATATATTAAATATTAATTAAAATATATAACGGGGACGGGGCGGGGAGTGCGATACCCGTCCCCATCCCCGGTTTGAGACAAACGGGGATCCCCGTCCCCATCCCCGGTTTAGCGAGGAATCCCCATCCCCGATCGGGGCGGGTGGACCGGGTTCCCCGACGGGTCGGGGCCCATTTTCATGCCTAGTTTTGACATCATTTTTCAATTTTATAATTTACTAGAAGCGTACTCGCACAATGCAGCGAGATAAATCATGATTTTAATGTTTCATTTTACTTTTTTGTCGATTTACAGTACGATTTTGGATGGTTTTGAGAAAGTGATAATGTTTTTTTTTATAAATTTGTTTAATTTAGGCTTAATAATATAATATTTTTTATATAAAAAAATTAAGTATTTTGTTAGAATTCAATGATTATCTTATATATTTTAATGACATTTAGAAAAAATAACCAATTACATATTTAATAATATAATTAAAACAAAATTATAGTAATATAATATAGAGTAAACTACGATTTTAGTCCCTATGGTTTGATGTTTATAACGATTTTCGTCCCTGGTCTTTCAAAACTGCTTTTTTAGTCCTTATGGTTTCTATTTGCTTCTATTTTCATCCATCCCTCCAATTTTACTAATATTAAATGTTAATTCATTTAAAAATTAAATAAACAAATTACATATTTGGTCCTTGTAGTATATAAACTTTTACATTTTTATCCTAATTTATATTTTTTTACTTTTTCTTTATTTATTGTATTTAATCAAGACATTTATTTTTCTATTAATTATATTGTATATTTTCATAATTATTATTACTTTAATTATAAAAGTAATCAAATAATTTCATTAAAAATACTAATAAATACATGAAACTTTTTTCAAAGCTTTAAATTTAGATCTCTTAAAATTAATATTTTTTCTGTTGATTTATTAAAGCTTTTTATTTATTCTAAATTATCATTGAAAAAAAGTTTAATAAATTTCGAGAAAAAAATCTTATTTTATAACAACCGGTTGTTTATTGGTAAATTCACTTTACTCCCATTATTTCATATTTTCATTTAAACTTTATTTTTATTAATTAATCAAATTTGTTAATATTTAAAATAAACAAACATATACACACACACACACACACATATATATATAGAGAGAGAGGGAGGGAGAATCGGGTTCAAACGAGAACGATATCTATTTAAAAGAACACGAGAACGGCAAATCACATACAAAATCATAAGTGATTTTACATTAGCGGGGAAGTCGTATAAAATCACAGTATGCAGGCGACTTTTGCTGCGACTTAAGGTCGCGGAAATCACATGTAAAATCACTTATATTTTGTATGTGATTTGCCGTTGCCTTGTCCATTTTAAATAGGTACCGTTCTCGCTTGATCCTCCTCTCTCTCTCTCTCTCTCTCAATATATATATATATATATATATATATATATATATATATCAAGGTTTTAAATAGTGTTTGTGTTTGACGTCACGTTAATTTTGAGGCACGTCATGACCCATTGCATGATTTTAATAACAACATATTGAAATCTTCTTATCCTTTTATTTTTTTATTTTTTGTTTTTAATATATAACCTAATTTAAAATGGTGTGTGTGTGTGTTTATGTGTGTATGTCTTATTTAAATATTAAACAAATTTGATTAATTAATAAAAAATAAATATTAAATGAGAATTTAGAATACTGGAGTAAATAGTAAATTGCATTTAACAAAAAACAACCGATTGTTATAAAATAATACTATTTTTTCTCGAATTTTATTAAACTCTTTTCAATGATAATTTAAAATAAGAAATAGCTTTAATAAATCAATAGATAAAAAAATATTAATTTTAGGAGATTTAGACCTAAAACTTTGAAAAAAATATTATGTATTTATCAATATTTTTAATGAAATTATTTGATTATTTTTATAATTAAAGTTATAATAATTATGAAAATATACAATATAATTAATAGAAAAGTAAATGTCTTGATGAAATACGATAAATAAAGAAAAAGTAAAAAAATATAAATTAGGATAAAAATGTAAAAGTTTATATACTATAAGGACCAAATATGTAATTTGTTTATTTAATTTTTAAATGAATTAACATTTAATATTAATAAAATTGGAGGGAGGGATGAAAATAGAAGCAAATAAAAACCATTAGGACTAAAAAAGCAGTTTTAAAATACCAGGGACGAAAACCGTTATAAGCATGAAACCACAGGGACTAAAATCGTAGTTTACTCTATAATATATTAATTAATAATGATAAATGGAAAATTGTGCATAAAAGGAAGGTCTTACATATACCAAATTGGTGGGTGTTAGAAGCCTGCAGTAGTAATATGTATCTTGTGTTTTGATACTTGTAAATTAAGAGATTTTTAAAATCTTGCATAAAATGATGGTACCTTGAGCCTAATAATTTGTATTTAAGAGTTTTTTATCCGTGTTTTATAATATAGTATAGATAGATTTGTTTAACCATTATGCAGTATTTGTTTTTTGCTTAGTTTTTAAATAATCATTCAAAAATGACTTAATTGAATAACTTATTATGTGTCACTATTCAAATTAATCAATTTAATTAGAGATGAGTTTTAATAGGAAAAAAAACTCCAAAGTGTTAGTTAAATATATCTTCTTTTAACTAGAGGTTGTTTGGTTGGTTTTTTACTAAGTTCTATATGAATAAAGCTGACTGTATCGATTAATCTGTCTGTATGAATTATTATAAACATATTGTAAACAAATAGTAAACACATCCGATCAAATCTGAAGCAGTAAAACAGATGAATAGTAATCTTTGGTAATATCAAGATGTAATAATCAGACCAAATCTCAAGCAGTATAAATCATAACCAAATCGATGAGATACCACAAAATAGAGCCGCAAATACCATCCATGATATAGTAAGGATTGAGCAGCAAAAACCATAACCAAATCGAGCCGTAAAAACATAACAAATCAAGCAGCAAAAAGATCGATCTCAAACCAAATGTGAGATAAAATCGATGAGAGAGGAGGCAAGAGGCTCCTACCGACGAGATTGAAGACGAGGGAGGCATGGGAGCGTTTATCTGAGCTGTGTATTTTGTAAAGGAAGAAATCAAACACATAACTAATCTATATTGAAGTTCTTCAAGTCATAATCCACAACTTTTCAAGTCCTAATCCTCGAAATCTTGAACCCATCTCCGAACATAACTTTCTTGCTCAAAATCTTGAACCCGTCTATCTATTCTTCAAGAATCAGAGACGAGATGGAGGGGCAACAACGAAGAAGAGAGGAGACGACGACGAGATGGATGACGAAGGAAGGACGAGATGGAGCAATGATGGAGAGAGGGAGGAGAGAGCAGCCATAGATTTTTTTTTCTTCCTATTAAGTGAGAGGGGTAAGCAAGGGCATTTTAGGGAGAGTCATGACTGAATGGGCAGAGCAGCATCATGAAAGCTGAGCGAAATAAGCCATTGACAAACACACTTTTATAATTAAACGATTAAGGTTTATAGGCTATTAAGCCCATTAAGTCATTTCCAAACAGACCTGACATGACCTGTGTAAGGATGACATCCCATCTCATTTCGCTTGTAAATTTATAACTGTAGTCCATTTACAAATTCTAAATTGTGGACTAGTGATAACTTTTTAGTTGATTTTATTGATTAGGTCTTTTCAACCCCCCCCCCCCCCAATTTTCCTAGGATGTGACTAAACTAAACTAAACTGTCAACAAAATAAAATGGAAACCATAAATATCTTACAAATATTTGCAGAGGAAGACATAAACATATGATGAAACGCTAAATAAACTAAAAGACTTAAATGAACCAAAGCATCGGGTATTAAATCTATTACATAACAAATACTGAAACGGAATAGCTAATATCATACAACCAACTTTGAATGACATATTTCACACTTGACCTTGCCCTTGTTGGTGCCCACTTTCTTAAATCCTGAGATAGATACTATATTAACTATTGCTAAGTAAGCTCATGGTTTTTATATAGAACAACATCCACACAAATGTTACCTCAATAGCTATAATATTTATCTGCATTGGAACACCTTAAATTGATACATTTTGAACTCTAGACATCTTGCATGCGTGCAAAATAAAACAACTCAACAAACATGATATCTGGCATAGGGTGGGGGTTAACTATCTCATTTGACTTAACAATGTACAAAGATCGCAGTATGTATTAGTTGTAAATGGATCTTCTAGACAAACCATGTATAGAGGCACCCTCATGGTACATGTACTTTCTTTCTGGACGAACAATGTACAGAAGCACCCTTGTGGTACTTGTACCTTCTACAACACAACATACGTACTCGACTTAATATATTTTTGATATAGAGGGGGGCGACCCCTCCAATCAAGAAAAAAGACAATTTTTTTAATTTTTAAATTTTTGACAGAAAAATAAAACCAAGGCAGCACTCAGGTGGAAACTAAACCGAAACAACCACCAGAAGAAAGGAGAAAGAGAAAAAGGGAGAGAGGAACAACCACTAGGGAAGGTTTCAAACATATCTAGCACACACAACATTAGGGGAATGCTTCAAAGTCAAGCTAACAAGTCTAGAACGAACACCATCAGAAATAATCTTAACCAGTGTATAATACGGTCTTCCCTTATTCTTGAAGATACGGTTATTCCTTTCATTCCACTAGTGGTAGACCGTCCCAGCCAATACTAATATGCGAATAGTAGACCAAATTGTCTTGCCTTTGGTGGCCGGCTGGAGATGTCTGATAATGTCCGCACAATTGTCCAGGACATTAGAAAGGTTCAACTTCGGTTTGAGGTTATGCCAAACCTACTTAGGGAAAGGGTACTCGAAGAAAAGGTTATTATGGGTGTCTGGTCCATTGTGACAGAAGCCACATGACATAGTCGAATAGGCCTCCCATAACCGGAGTTTATCATGCGTCATGAGATGTTGTTTCATAGCAACCTAAAGGAGGAAAGCATGTCTAAGAATATTCTGTGAGAACCAGACCATGTGGTGCCAATCAGTCTCTGGCTCATTGGGGCGGATGCTGAGTCAGACTCATGCACTGAGAAAGAAATGAGGTTGCCATCCCTTTTTCTCCAGAGGAGTTTGTGAGGGATATTAGGGGATAGAACCAGGGAATTGAGACTACCAAAAGGGGAATTTGGGTTGTCCCGTAATTGGGGACAAACCCAACTATCATATGGATAATGTCTATAACCCTAGCATTAAGGGAGAGGTTCACATTAAGAATGTTGCGAGGGGTTATAGACCTCGAGAGAGGACCGACAGGGTGCCAGTTATCATACCAGACAAAGGTGGTCATACCATTGCCGAGCTGAGAGACAATGAAGTCTTGAATCTTATCCCGCATGCCTAGGATCTTCCTCCATCTCCATCCAACGTCACTGCGAATTGGGGCATCCAAGAAGTTTCGATCTTTAAGCCTGTACGCGTGAATCCATTTAACCCAAAGAGAATCCTTAATGGTAAGGACTCTCCAAGTATGAGAAGCCATGAGGGCAAGATTCTAGGTAGCTAAACTGCGGATACCAAGACCACCTTGAGATTTAGGAAGCCAGACCGTGTTCCAGGAAACCTTAGCCTTACTCCAAGATGTGATAAAAACGAGTTTAACCACATATAAATCATCAAATATGTTAAGAATTTACCTCAAATGTATCGCTTTAATCTTGTATGAACCGTAACTCGTTTTTCAATCAAATTCTCTATCAAATCTCAATCGTTTTGAACATCGCTAACATAGTTTTGCTCGGAATAGATAGAAGAACTAAATGGCGTAAAAGTATTGCTTAAACAATGCTAAAATGGGTGCCAAAATGTTCAGAAACTACTACCTCTAAATTGATAAAAACCACCCACTATTGGAATTTTAGACTTTTAGGACTTGGTAAAACAAGTCCTTACTTTTTATATTTCTGCCCCTTTGACTTTTCACTTTAATTTATTTCCAGCCCAACTAAAGTTACAATCTTTTTTCCCTTTTTCCCCGGGTGTTATAGGTCTATCCACCTATTAATAGTGTGGCCCTTTACAAAAGGTATGCAAAGTCGTATTTTGGGAGGTGAAGTGGTTTTTGTATATTGATACAATACTGCTAATAACTTATTTTTTTAAAAGTATATGTAACGCCCTAAATTCCGAAAACTAGAATAATTAAAAATTTTGCAATAAGACGTCTATAATACCAACATTTCCATTTTACCTGTAAACCAACAACTAAAACCCAAGAATTCGGGGTAGTTTGTAACAATTATAGTAGCGATGAAATATAAGACATATATTACAACAACCTAACCAATCTAGATCATAAGACACAACTAGATTAATATGGGTGTTGCTATGTCTTTAAAACACTCTTCTCAAAGTTAATCCCAAAAAGCCCGGTCCACCAACATCCTAAGCTTGAACCAGAAGTCAAGGTGTCATTTGCACACCACTAGAGGAACCTGAGGACAAACATAGCATCAAGTGTTAGGCTAAGGAGCCTAGTGAGTTTTCAAACAATTAACATGATTAAATTAGGCAAAGAGTAGTAAGAAACTCCCATAATACCGCACCACGTGGATCATCCGAGTGTAGTCCAACAAAGGGTAATACACAACCTGTACACGTTATAACACAAAACACAACAAGTCCACAACAGTGGGAGTTTACACCTCAGGCTCACACTTTAGTGCACACCGTTATCGGCGTCACCTCAAATATATAAACTACCTTTAGTGCCCACTCTGTCGAGCTGCACCTCAAGGATAGTCGATCCTTAGTGCCTATCCCTCGATTTAGAAGGTTTCACCTCAAGGATAATGGTCCTTTAGTGTCCACCCCCAAATCATACACCATGTTTCCAACATCACCCAAGCTCCCGTGCACAAGAGTTGGGTACCCACACAATATGTATATATTACGGATAACACCATTTTACCATATGCATATAGAAACCATATTATAACTACTAACATAACTTCATGGTCAATTAACATCATTAATAACAACATTCACAACACATTTTAGAGTAATATGCATTCTTATCAACAGTTAGGCTAAAATCACCAAGTCAACAATTATGAGTATCTAGTATGTAAAATGAGTATTAGTATGTAAGAATAGGTAGAAAACTCACCTTTAGGGTTTGTGGAGTAAAAACCCTAAAATGAAGAAACCTTAGGTTGAAAGTGAGATTCCTTGAAGCTTTAATGGCACAAGAATGGTAGTGTTTGTTGAGATGCTTAGGGTAGTTGAGGGTTAGTAAATGGTGAGGGTGGAGTTGGAAGAGGTAGGGGAAAATCGCAGGTCTAGAGAGAAAATAGAAGTCTTGGTGTTAAGATGAGAAAATGGGGTTTTAAGTGAGAAATTCGGCCAAATAAAGGGACAGTGCCCCCGCTCGCGATTGTGACACTCGCGATAGTGCCATGGCACTCTCGCCAGGCACTATCGCGCCAAATGTACCGAGAGTGGTACATGGCTCGCGATTGTGGCCTTCGCGATAGTGACCATGGCACTATCGCCGACACTATCCCGCCAAACCCCCAGCCTCCGAAATTTGTTTCCTAATGTTCGAAATGCAACCAATTATCATCAAAGCTCAATAATACGGGTGCGAGGACACAACGAAATAATAATACTTGTAAATTTTATTCTAATTGCCAAGATTTAACAGTTTAAGCACGAAAGTTTACAAACGGGTATTAAGGAACAATTAACCACAAAGTCGAGATTTTGGGGTGTTACAGTATATAATAATATTTAGAGTAAATTACAAATTTCGTCCCTGTGGTTATTGAAAAATTTGGATTGGATCCTCGAAACGAAATAATTACACATATAGTCATTATGGTTTCACTTTTATTATGGATTAGGTCCCTTGCACTAGGTCCCCTAATTAATGCCCTATTAAGTTAGGGGTGAAATAGTCTTTCTGCAACCTTCTTTTATTTTTTGTTATATAATTAAATATTATGTAATATATATGTATATATGTATACCTATCATCAGAGCTTCCCCACCCCCAGCGTCTGTAACCCTTCCCCCTACACCTATAGCTTTCTGGCAACATCTGACACCTACGAAATCCCCCTGGCCATATTTTTCCGTTCACTATTTTGTTTATCATCCGTCCAACATCTCTAGTTTTCCGGCCACCACCATAACCCCCTCACCGTTCATGATTCATCATCCCTCCTCCCTACACCATCGTTCACTAGAACACTTAAACAATAATGGCCATCACTGTGACATTATCTCCATCGAAGCAAATGGCCACCACTGTTCATAACTCATCTCCATCGTTTTCAAATCTGGTTTGTGTGCATGTGTGTGAACAAAATGATGACGATGAACATCAATAGGGTTCTTTTAGCCAGACATATACTCGTCTTCCTCTGGAAAAGATTAAGATGAAGTGTGTCAAACGTTTGGTTGAAGGAAACATTCGAAAATGGAAGAAATTAGAAGGTTATGCCAGCTCCATCTTCTTCTTATTGGATAAGATGTGGAACAATCATACAAATTCTGCTATTGTTTCCAGCGACGTTCCAAGCCAAGCGTGGTGGTGGAAGCTAATCACACTTGTATGATCGCTAAAATGAGCGATAAATTTGGAAGTAATACGACCATCATTGTTGTTTCGGGTCGATTTTCGAAGATCCAGCGGCAAGGTCGTAGTTTTTTAGATGATTCCAAGCTAATGTTTGTAGGAATTAGGAAGTAAGGAAGATGATGATGTTAAAATTTGATCCAAATTTATACAATTTTCAGATTGATGGATGGAATAAGAACTCACCAAAACAGAGAAATATGTTTCTGAAACCTTCCATATTGAAGTAAATCGATTCCAAACAACTCAACAAAACTCCAAGTAAATCGATTCCGGAGTTGGGGTGAGGGAGGCGGCGGAGACTTTCTTGGGTGAGACGTTGAATTGTATCTCTCTCTCTCTCTCTCACACACACACACACACATACACACACATATATATATATATATATGTATGTATGACTTTTTATATTTTAAAAGATAAAAAGTAAAAGGACGATATTACCCTTGACTTAATTGAGTAATGATTAATGGAGTTAGAACAAGGGACTCAATCTGTAACAAAAATGAAACCATAATGACTAAATTTGTAATTATTTCATTTAAGGGACCCAATCCAAAATTTTATACAACCATAGGGACGAATTTTGTATTTTACTCTAATATTTATATACGATAAATGCAACAAATAAACTCATACACTTCTCACCTTTGGTGAGGTTTGAACCCCTGACCTCCTAGGAACCCCTCACCTTTGCTAATAACTTATATGATTATATACAAATTTCATATTTATTTTTATGATGTGTATGTTTATTTTCCGTAATTGGTTTTTTTTTCTACATGTAGCTTTTAAATCGTGACAACAACCACATAAATAACCGTATTCCACATAAATACGAGATACTTGTTTGTATTTATGTGTTCAAAAAGAAAATTGTTTTTGCTATGAAGCACCGAACATTTATAACTTACGCAAGGCGGTCCTGGGCGCTTTCATGCCCAGGGCGGAAAAACTAAAAATTGCCCCCATAATATAAAAAAACAAACTAAACACAAATAGACATTCTCACGACGATTTTTATTGAATTTAATAAAATAATACATGGGACTTAAGTGAAAATGGCCAAACGACAAAACGTAAACATATATAATCTAAAACATGTTTTCGTGCAACTTTTAAAGCAAAAACATTAATTATTTTATCATAATAAATATTTGCTAAAAACTTATTTTCGATATTGAGAATAATAACTCGTTCAGACTATCTTGACTTATATAGTCTGTGAATACGACTTTAACAACTTAATTTTATAACTTTAAATTACACGAAAAAAAATTAAAAAAAATACTATAATGTAAAAGAATGTGAAAGATTGTTATATTTATAAAAGAGAACTAATTACCTATAATCATATCATGTTAATAAAATAAAAAACGAAAAAATAATACTTCATAACATGCTTAAATCATGAGTATAATTTATCCAAGCTGCATGTTTGAATTCATATAACTAATTGATAAATATAATCAAATACAAGATAAATATCTCATTTTAAAATATAATAAATCTAAAATATAATTAGGATATTAATGGAGTTCTAACAAAATACTAAATATTATCTTATAATTATTAAACCTAAAGTAAATTACATGTTATTAAACCTAAACTAAATTATAATAAAAATCAGATTAAACAAATTATATAAAAACGATAATTTTTAAATTGTTAATTTGATACTAATATCGATTTTTTTAAAACTTTGACAGAGTCTTCAAATTCATATTTTATTTTAACATAAAAACATTACCGCTTCCTCAAAACCACATAAAACTGTATCATAAAATCGATAACAAATAAATCGAAACATTAAAATCAATAAAATTATATTATAAAATCAATATATATAGCATAGTACTGGAGGTGTGAAAAACTTTCTTTTCAACCACATATTTAATTATAGATTGTTTGGGTTTTGATGGAACACTCACTCTCTCACATAAGCAACGTTTAAGAAATTGATGCCCTTGGTTAGTTGCTGCCTAGGGTGGTTGCCCTCACTGCCCTACCTTAGGGCCGGGCCTGAACTTACGGAATACGTTTTATATTAGTTATCATGAATTGATTTGTTCTAAATATATATTTTTCAACAATTTTCAAAAATTTCGTTAAACAATAAAACAAGTCATCTTTTATAAGAATCTTAACAAATAACAACATTAATTGGCGAGCATTACGCCAAATACATATATATATATATATATTATATATATATATATATATTATATATATATATATAATATATATATTATATATATATATATAACCAGAGGTGGTTTCATTTGCAAACCACCTTTATATAACAAACTTTGCGACCCATTTATACACCATATATTTTATCAATCAACGGTCAAGATACAATTGGACTATTTATATTAATAATTGAATCAATATAATATCATAAATTAATAAAAAAAGACGTAAAGGGCATATTGGTACTTTGCATTCTAAATTCAAATGAGGAAATTGTATGTCATCCTATTTTTTTTTAGCGAATGTTATAAAAAATCCTTCCAACTCGATTTCATCTTCTGCAATACCAATTCCCTACTTTTAAGCCAAATCCCATGATGAACCATATGTGATGAAACTGGTTGAGATGGACGTGGTTGATGAAGTGATGAACGTGGTTGATGAAAGTGGCTTCGAATCGTGATGAACGTGGTTGATGAAACTGGTTTCGAACCGTGATGAACTATATGTGATGAACGTGGTTGATGAAATTGGCTTCGAATCATGAAGAACCATATGTGATCAACGTGGTTGATGAAACTGGTTGTGATGAAAATACAAAATGAAAAAAAATCAACGCCTTGGTTGTTGCAGTGAATTTGTTTTTCTCCGGCAATTGTGTTCCATAAAATCTCACCAGCAAGGGGATAATAGAATGGAGCGGTGATACATGACGTGTTGAAGTTTTTAAAATTGAAGATAACCATATATAAATCTAATAGATAAATACCTAAAATAAAACTACCAAACACAATTTGACAATTATGTCCTTAAAATTAAAAATGACAATAAATTACTAGAAATTTTGTGATTGGTCCAATTGAGTGTGCAAAGTTTGCATTATAATAATAGTTTTCAAATGATCGCTCCCCTATATAGCCATAGGTTCAAATGAGAAATGTTAAATGTGTGAGAAATAGAGAAGTACTCCTAGCCATTTATACGGTCAAGATCGGATTTGATTGGTCCAAAATTGCGTCTTTGACTGGTCAAAAGTTGCGGCTATTCCAAAAATAGAGGGACAATTTCGTAATTTTTATAAATACGCGGGACGAGTTCATATGTGAAACTTTATAAGTCACATATGAACTATATATTCATATATGAACCCATGTAATTCATATATGAACTCTTTTTAATTGATTCACATATAAACCTTTACGATTCATATATGAACTAATTAACTGTAGGTTTATATGTGAATCAGTTGAACTAATTAACAGATTTACATATGAACCTTTGTGATTCACATATGAACTAATTAACTGATTCTCATATGAACTAATTATCTGATTCACATATGAACGTATAGTTCATATGTGAATCACACAGGTTCACATATGAACTCGTCTCCCGTATTTTATGAAGCTACCCCTTTATCTTCTACAGACTACGTAAGGAATTATCCGGTACTTCACAATCAAAGCCGCAAATGTAGACCAAATCAAGGACTAGGATCATTTCTCTATTTCTCACACACTTAGTACTTTTCATTTGAACAACTCTCTCTCTCTCTCTATATATATATATATATATATATATGATTTTTCATATTAAATTTGTCAGTAGATATTATACTTTTACTAAAAAAATTAGCTAATCTAAAGAATCGATTAAAATTTGAGTAAAATTAAATTTTGGTCCTTGGGGTTTAGTGAAAATTTTAAAAGTGGGACCTGAACTTTGATAAGTCTAGAAATCATCCTTATGGTTTTTATTTTGATCTAAAAGTGGTCCTTGTTATTTAACTTTGTTTAATTTGTCGTTAGAGTGAGGGTTATTTCAGTTTTTTCATCAAAATCTACAATTTTGGTCCCTGTGGTTTACCAAAAAATACAAAAGTGGTCCCTGAACTTCAATAAGTGTAGATTTCATCCCTGGAGTTTCGATTTTGCTATGAAAGTAGTCCCTCTGGCGTTAGCTCCGTTAGATTTATCTGTTAAGTCAAGGGTATTTTCGTCTTTTTATTACACAAGGATAAGTTTTATAATTTTGTTTGAACTTGAGGGATCAAATTGTAATTTAATCTAATTTATATTAATATTATATTTATATATATATATATATATAGTGTTTGGTTCATTTGAGAAATGGTAAATATATGATAAATAGAGAAGTAATCCTAGCCATTCATATGGTCAAGATCGGATTTGACTAGTCAAATATTGCGGCTTTGACCAGTCAAAAGTTGCGGCTTTGACTGGTCAAAAGTTGCGGCTATCCCAAAAATAGAAGGACAATTTCATAAATTTTACAAAACACACGAGTTGTGTTCATATATGAACATGTATAATTCACATATGAACTATATGTTCATATATGAACCAGTGCAATTCACAACTGAACTCTTTTAACTGATTCATATATGAACCTTTGTGATTCATATATGAATCAGTTGAACTAACTAACAAATTCATATATGAATCTTTGTGATTCATACAGATTCATATAGGAACTCATCCCGTGTATTTTACGAAATTACCCCTCTACCTTCTATAGACCACACAAGGAATTGTCCAGTGTTTCGCGGTCAAAGCCGCAAATGTTGACCAGATGAATGGCTAAGATTACTTCTCTATTTCTCATATATTTACCATTTCTCAAATGAACCTCTCCCTATATTATATATATATATATATACAGGGACCGGACCGGAGCAGGCAAACTTCTACGACCAACTCCCCATCTTCGGCGACCACACCGACCAACTCCCACATCTCCTGTGACCACACCGACCAACTCCCACATCTCCGGCGACCACGTCCATATCCCTCCTCCGGCGACATACACTCACCACCTCCGACGAGCCCCTAAACCCTTTCCCACCGAGCACCGTTGCACCTCCACATGACCACCACCACCTCTATCATCCCTCCCCGTATTTATACACACATATTTATATATATATATACACACACACACACATATATATATATATATATATGATAGTTCTTGAGTTTCATTCGATCAACTCTTTCAAAAATTTGAGGTGTATTTGTTGTGGGTTTGGTAATAAAATGAAGCTTTTCAAAATCTTATGCAGATTCTCCCCAAGCAACTTAGCAGCAGTAAGAATCCTTCCTTTCCCGTCGTCAAAAGTGCAGTTTTTGCCGTCGCTATACATGGCACAACACAGTTCCCAAAATAGGATGCCGACATCGGTGGATCTATGCGAGCTCTACAATCTATGGTGAAACCGAATAGTTGTAGCTCATCGTTTCGTGTATATATATTTATATACACACACACACACACACATATATATAATCAAAGACACAAACATATATATATATATATATATAATCATACACACACATATTTATATATACATATATACACACAGACACAAAACCCATATGAGATTTTGCAAAAATACACAAAACCCATATGAGATTTTGCACAAATTCACAAAACCCAGATGATATTTTGCACAAATTTACAAAACCCAGATGGGATTTTGCAGGAAAAAAGATCAAGATGAAGATGAAGACGCCGAAGATGGTGACCGGAGATATATATATATATATATATATATATATATATATATAGGGGGTCATTCAAGGAAGAACTCGATTGTTTGTGATAACTGTGAGATCCAATGCGAGCCACATATTAAGGAATATATTAGGAAATAATTAATTTTGGTAATTTTATTTGAAATTTAAATTTTAGGGCATTTTAGGTATTTTAAAAATATTATCTCTCCTCTCTCATCTCTCACATCTCTGGCCTCCTGTGATACCAAGATGCATTGTGATACTAATTCATCTTTATTCTACTCTTGTTGTATTAACCTTTTTGTGGTACCAAGATGCACTGTGTTACCTTGTGATACCCACTGTGATACCTATTGTGATACCCGTGATACTTTTATATGATACACCTGAACCCTAAAAATCAAAATCAACCCCACAATGATATGATACGGATTGTGATACACCCAAATTCTAAATCAAAATCAAACCCACAATGATACACATTGTGATACCATTGGGTTATCACATTGAATCTCACAGTTATCACAAAGTATCTAGTTCTCACAAAGTATAAGGCACAAACCAACAATGAGGTGGATGACATTATAATATATATTAGGTAATCAATATATTAGGTAATTAAATTAAATTAAATTTTTTTTTCACTAAATTAATTAAGTGTCTTAATGAGTTGTAATAAAAAAATTACTAAATTACCCTTTTTACCTTATTTAAGAAATATCCTTAAATATCTCAAATGTATGGTTCATATTAGATCTCACAGTTATCACAAACTATGTAGTTCTCATTTGATTAGGCCCCTATATATATGTGTGTGTGTGTATTTATATGTGTGTGAGTGAGGTCGTCGGAGATGGTGACCGGAGATATATATATATATATATATATATATATATATATATATATATATATATATATATATATATATATATATATATATGTATTTATATGTGTGTGAGTGAGGTCGCCGGAGATGGTAACCGGAGTGTGTATATATATATATATGTATGTGTATAATTATATATGTGATATATATAGTGGAAGGATATTTTGCAACCCTGAAAAATGTTGTAACCCTTGCAACCCACATCTTAACCGTTGGATTCATGATCGACGGTTATTTTACTTTTATTTTTCTGTTTTTTTTAATTAAAAATATTGGGTCTCATATCTATTGTAACCGCCGATCATGAATCCGACGGTTAAGATGTGGGTTGCAAGGTTTGCAACATTTTTAAAGGTTGCAAATAAAACAACCCCTATATATATATATATATATGTAAGTGTCATTGATTATGCACAAGAGAGAGAATAAGACAAAAACAAGTAAAGACAAAAAAACATGAAAAAGACGAAATTACCCCTGACTTAACATACGATTTAACGGAGCTAACGCCAGAGGGACTACTTTCATAGCAAAATCAAAACTCCAGGGATGAAATCCGCACTTATTGAAGTTTAGGGACCACTTTCGTATTTTTTGGTAAACCACGGAGACCAAAATTGTAGTTTACTCTTTAGAAAATAACATAACATAACATAACATTTTATTATAATTTTTTTCTCTCAATCTAAAATTTTTTACTTTTTAAAATAAAATTTTATGTTATATTTTAAAGAGAAATAAACGATTTTGATGAAAAGCCATAAATACCTCTCGCTTTAACGGAAAAAATAAACAGAGTTAACGACCAAGGACCATTTTCAGAGCAAAATGAAAACTACAAGGAAGAATTCTGGACTTATCAAATTTTAGGTCCCACTTTCAGACTTTTCACTAAACCTCAAGGACCAAAATTGAGGTATACTCTTAAAATTCTGAAGAAAAATAAAATAAATTACATTTGAATAGCGTAAAAGCACAAAGCTGGAATAGCTCAGTTGGTTAGAGCGTGTGGCTGTTAACCACAAGGTCGGAGGTTCAACCCCTCCTTCTAGCGATTAAATAATTTTTGATTATTTTTAAAATATGTTTGTGAATTTTTTTTTCTTTTAGTTTTTTATTATAAAAAAGCAGCTTCTTTCAAGCCATAAGGTTTTTTACGATTAAAGAAATTATTCTTTTTATGCAGTTGGAATTTCTTAAGCTTTCATTCTTCTTGTAAATATTGATGATAGTTTATAATTATTTTTATCAGGGGTGGAACACAAGTTTCACAATTGCAGGGGCCGGAGACCTAATGTATTATATTTTTTTGAACGGCGAACTTTATAAAACTAGCAAGAAGCTAGAAAAAGAAACAGTTACATAGAAGTAATGGCAAGGGAAAGATTAGTAAGTCAATCAAACCAATTAATAGACAAATCCCTACTTCTATGATTTACCCAAAAGTAAGCACGAGTTATAATGATCTCAAAAGCATCGACTTCCTTGGCTTCGGGTTGCCAAAGAGAAGACCATTCCGAAAAACCCATATAGACCATAAAGTGGTAAGCGTAACGGCCTCAAAACACAAAAACACGTCCCTCTTTAACTGAATTGAGTTGATCCAAGAGATCCAATCTGAATAAGTATTGAGATCCGAAATATCCATACGCCACCAACGACCAATGAGATCCCATAGGTCTCTAGCGACAGGACATGAAAAGAAAAGATGATTGCAATCAGGGGCGGAACACAGTGAGGGCCAAAGGTGTTGGGGGATTTGTGGGGTTGCAGAAAATCGGTGGGTAGAGAGAGGTGAGAGATGATCGGAACTTGGATAGAAAGTCATATCGCGTGAGAGCTCGCTTTCCTTAAGTGTTATTTCGACCCTATTTTGCCTGGGTATCACGAAATACACTCGAGGATAATCTCAAATTCACCGTATCGATTCTGGCATAAATCAACACTATTTAAACATCAAGAGAATGTAACCGATGCCATAATATTAATGATAATAATCATCCATTTAATGGAATTGATTGTTAATTGGTCAATTGGTGTAGGTTATAAATCAAATTGGGAGTTACAAAAGAGATTGATTGGGGGTTACAAACCGCACCAGCAATAGTGCATTACGCGGGTAGCCGCGCGGGTTAACCCGCGGCACAACCCGCGTGAGCCACTGTCTCCCACATGAAACAGTGCACCACACGGGTAGCCGCGCGGGTTAACCCGCGGCACAACTCGCGTGAGCCACTGTTTCGTCTCACAAACACCAATTTACTTTCCTAACAATCCCGGATCATAGTTAGCTTACACGAGTGTGCACTCCACACCTCCTAACTCGTGTTATAGCTTAGCTACAAACCCCATTATTATCTTTGTGAATCCAATTACACAAAATGACCGATGATTTCACTAAAATCACCAACAAAAGGAGGCCATGGCCCCTGCAAATTTAGGAACAAATATCATATATTAGTAAAAAAAATGTGTATTTGGTGTTCTATTGAGATGGTTATCATTTATCAATTTCTTGGCCACCTGAGTGATCTTGGGTTCTAGTCCATGACTCCAGGGTGCTAGTTCTTTTATTTTTACTATCAAATATTATTATTTTTCTTTCATTACTTCTTTTCTTCCTATGTGAGACACATATTTATTGCATATAATTTTTATGAATCGTATAAAAATTTATAAATCTATTTGACTTCTATATAAATAATGTGAAATATCTAGATTTTAGTATTACATTCGTTAATATTTGTTTCTATATCTAGATTTTATCAAATTTATTACTATATTATAGTACAAAAATATATAAACGATTGATATATTTTTTGTTAATGTTCTTACGCTTAACGAAGTTTTTTATATTTCTAATAAAATTTATTAGTAGATCATAGTCAAAAAAACATATTAAAATCTCAATGAATTTATATTGCTATATTTTCAGTCTCCAAAATTTTGTAATATCATTTTTCGGCTCCTGAGGCTCTGTTGTCTGTGTTCCGCCACTGATTGCAATCCTCCACTCCTATATCACAATTAGGACATAAAAGAGATGAAACGTCAATACCTCTTTTATCCAAATTTATCCGAGTAGGGAGTCGATTGAGAAGCAACCGCCACGCGAATACATTAACTTTGATGGGAACAAGTCTATTCCATCTAGTAGGATGAGAAACCGCCTTCAAATGACTAGAGTCAATTAAACGCCTAGCTAAAGCCACTGAAAAATCACCCGACCCTTCTATTAACCACACCCATCTATCCTTTTGACTAGAGGGCACAAAGGTAGACAAAATTTATTGTAGTTCATTAAGTTTGACATCCTCAACCCCACCTCTCGGCGCCCTTCGAAGACATACATCCCAACACCCTAACTCCAAACGAGACTTGACATTCGCCGATTTGTCTAATTCTAAAGCGTAAACTCTAGGAAATTGAATTTTAAAAGGAAAATCTCCAAGCCAAACATCATCCCAAAAAGCGGTCAAAGCACCATCGCCCACCTTTTTCTTACAGAAAGAGAAAAGATCAATGCCTTTGTCCTTTAGAGAGTTGACCGAATTTATAATAGAGACCCAAGTTGAGTTCGAAAATTGCCTAGGCACATTCGAACCAATTAGACCCTTCTCGCCATAGATGGATTTAATAATTTTAACCCAAAGTGCCTCACACTACAAAATTTTCGACTTTTTCCGACGGCCAAATCCGCCGGAAATAAGGTATTTTCGGCGGATTTGGTCCGCCGGAAACAGGGGCGCCGCAAATCATTTTTTTCGGCGGCATTTTCGGCGGATAAATCCGCCGAAAACCGACCCGAATTTTTTTAAAATTTAAATGATTTGATTAATTAAGAAAATTAATTTTAACTATTTGCGGCGGATTTTCGGCGGAATATTCCGCCGAAAATAGTTATTTATTTATTTTTATTTGTACTTAATTTATTTAATTATTTTTATTAAAAAAATCTTTCGGCGAAATATATCGGCGGATTTTCGGCGGAATATTCCGCCGAAAATAGTTATTTATTTATTTATTATTTTCAGCGGAATACCAACGATACGTTATTTATCGATGATCAGTATTACCGACGGATTTTAGCGACGGATTATCGACTGTCAGTATTACCGACGGATTAACGACGACTAAGTGACAGCGACGTTTATAGACGGATTACCGACGAAATGTTAAAAAAAATAATTAAAAATACAAAAAATCTGTATAAAAACCTATTAAAAAACATTGATAATTCATATGCAAAAACCATTACAAAACACTGTTGTCTTTAATACAATATCATCTCAAATCTGTAAACTAAATTCAATGTAGTCTGTAAACTAAAACATTGGTAAGTGGTGTTTCGGGTCTTCTCTTTCGTTATGAGCTCCATTCTTAGCTTTGCACGCCCAATCGATCTGCAACCACAAAAATAGGATATCTATGTTAATCAAATAAGATCTTGAATTATTCCAATTAACAATCAATCATTAATTCGAGATTCTAGTACAACCGTACACAGTTAACGGTAATAATTCAAACATACCAATTTGGTATAACATCAAAATAATAACCATTCATCAATATATGCATTTCAGTTCGAAAATGGTTAAAAGAAAAACTCACCTCGATGACGACAAACGAGGAATTTAAACTTTAACCGAGACGACGATCGAAACCGAACACTTGCACAAACTTTGAAGTAAAATGTCAAGAAAGAGACGCTAAAATGGGCGATATCACCAACCAACCCACCTATATGCACAAGTGCATATAGCCTAGTTCAAATGGTAGCTCAATGTATTCATTAATGTAAAACTTCTTATTATGTGTATTTTTAATGTTTAAACTTGTGGACATCAAATTCTTGGTTATATATATATGTAGGAAAATGAAAATTACATACAATTTCTTGAAACCGGGTCAACAAAAGAAATCAAACGATCAAGATGAATGAAAACATAAACCAATTAAAGACCAGTAAGACAATCACCTCAACATTTGGAACATGTTTAAGAATCTGATCAGCAACTCTGCAACCATTAAGACTCCGAACCGTAGGCTCATCGACATCGTACAAGACAGAAACATCGGAAATGTCTAGATCCTAACAGATTGATTTAGAGATCGAAAAAATCAAGTATTCAAGTTTATGAAATAACATAAAAAAGACGTATATTGAGTTGGTACTGGTGGATTAACCCAATGGTCACTTCAATATACCTATTAAAGTTGATTAACCCAATGGTCATCATAGAACATCATCAATATACCAAACTCTTCCAATATAACTGTGCAGCATCATCATAGAGTATCCAATCCCATGGGTGGATGACAATCAGATCGACCATAGATACAACCCTAATTATTAAGTGCTTTCATTTCAATTTTACTTTAGCATGCACCTTTGATTTGTACTGTAGTGCCAAAAGAATTTGATGCTCCTCTAGCTAACTCTCTTTCAATTTTTCAAATACCATCTCATCTCATCTACACATGCATCTAGCTAACTATTCCCACTATATATAATAATTATTCCCACTGTGTACTTTTGTTCTTGCCCACAAGATTCATCTGCACTTGGGTATGGTTTAATTATTGGTGCATATATACTGGGGGAGTGAATCACTTTCCATATTATCAAATCAATACAGCCTTCAATTACTCCATTACAAATAAAATACATTTAGTCAAGAACCAACCTTTATTATTTCAAATGATGTAGAAAATATGAACATAATATGCGTATATTCTAGCATGAAATTGAATAAACACCATCTGATTAACCCGAATAACTAAGTCGTAAGAAGGATGGTCTCCTTAGGTAGAACATCAAACGAGGCGATTCAGAAAGAAAGTACGAGGACGGTAAGACGTAATTTTATCACTTGTTCTGTTCACCTCTTATAACAAAATAAAAACGAACAGTCTGAAACCTCGACCTCTTAACCGATAAAATAAGAGGTATTTTCCAAAAAAACAAACAACACCTGAATCTTTAGAACTTATTTACGATTGTTTACTAATTAGGGGAATAATCAAAGAGTTTGTTTTGGTATTCAAGAACATCATTAGCATTTGTTAATGATTATAACCAATTTGGGGATGATTGGAATTTTGTCGGAAGGTCAAAAAAATTTAATAATATATGAGATTATGCCACATAATTATCACAGATTGAAACAGACCAAAAATCGATTACAGATTGAAACAAACCTACAGTAATGGAGTCGATTGGTGGTGGTCGATCTGGACAGCGAGAGCGACGTGAGAGAGAGCGGTCTCGCCGGTGAGAGACAGCGAGAGCGAGCGTGGAGAGGGAGAGCGACGAGAGGGAGAGGGAGAGGCGTGATTTTTTTAGGGTTTATTTCTCTGTCTTTGTCTTCTCAATTGGAGGGAATTCTAAATTTTCAATTGTTTTGAGGGAATTCCAAATTTTCAATCCTACCATTTCTTTTCATTTTAGAGGGAACTAAAAGCAATATTTTTCATTTTTTCTTGTATATGTATGTATATGTATGTATATGTATATGTATGTATATGTATATGTATATGTATATATAAAACCAATAATTTAATGTCCACAAGTTAAAACATTAAAAATACACATAACAAAAAGTTTTACATCATTCCAAAAAAATTAAAAAAACACATAACAACAAATTTTACATCAATCCAAAAACATAAAAAACACAAATAAAAGAAATTGTTTTTTTTAACCGGGTTAACCCGGGTTTTTACCGGTTCAATTAGACCGGTTCAACCGGTCCGATCAAAAAATCGGCGGTTCAATCCGGGTCGTAATTTCCCAAAAACCCGGTCGTAAAGCCCAACCGGATTCGTTAAAACCCAACCGTATCCATTAAAGCCATACTGGATCAATTAAAGCCCAACCGGGTACATTAAAGCCCAACTGGATCCGTTGAAGCCCAACTAGGAACGTTAAAGCCCAACTGTATCCGTTAAAGACAACATGAAATGTGAAAGCCAACTCGATCCATTAAAGCTCAATCGGATCCGTTAAAGCCCAACTAAATCCCTTACAGATAAACTGTATCCATTAAAGCCAAGCTGGGTACGTTAAAGCCCAACTGGATCCATTAAAGCCCGACTGGATCCGTTAAAGGCCAACTGGGTACGTTAAAGGCCAACTGTGTAGTTAAAGCCCAACTAAATCCCTTAATGATCAACTGTATCCATTAAAGCCAAACTGGGTACGTTAAAGCACAACTGGATCCATTAAAGCCCAACTGGATCCGTTAAAGCCCAAATGTGTACGTTAAAGCCCAACCGTATCCATTAAAGCTCGACTGGATCCCTTAAAGATTGATTGGATCTTTTAAAGACTAACTGGATCCTTTAAATACTAACTGGATCTGTTAAAGTCCAACATGGTACGTCAAAGCCCAACTAGGTATGTTAAAACCCAACTATATCCGTTAAAGCCCACCGGAAACAGTTAAAGCCCAACAGTATCCATTAAAGCCATACTGGATCAGTTAAAGCCCAACCGTATCCATTAAAGCTCAACTGGATCCTTTAAAGCCCAACTGGATCCATCAAACCCCAACTGGATCCGTTAAAGCCCAACTGAGTACGTTAAAGCCCAACGGGATGCGTTAAAACCCTACTGGATCCATTAAAGCCCAACCGGATACGTTAAAGCCCAATCGTATCCATTAAAGCTCAACTTACCCATTAAAGCCCCACTGGGTACGTTAAAGCCCAACCGGATCCATTATAACCCAATTGGATCCGTTAAAGACCAACTGAGTACGTTAAAGCCCAACGGGGTACGTTAAAACCCAACCGGATCCATTAAAGTCCAACTGGATCCGTTAAAGCCGAACTAGGTACGTTAAAATCCAACTGGGTACGTTAAAGCCCAACTGGATCTATTAAAGCCCAACTGTATCCGTTAAAGCTCAACTGGATCAATTGAAGCCCAACTGGGAACGTTAAAGCCCAACCGGAACCGTTAGAGCCTAACCGGATCGATTAAAGCTCAACTATACCCATTAAAGCCCCACTGGTACGTTAAAGCCCAAACGGATCAATTAAAGACCAACTAGGTACGGTAAAGACCAACTGTGTACGTTAAAGCTCAACTGGTTCCATTGAAGCCTAACTGGGAACGTTAAAGCCCAACTGTATCCATTAAAGCTCAACTGTACCCATTAAAGCCCCATTTGGTACGTTAAATCCCAACCGGATCCATTAAAGTCAACTGGATTCGTTAAAGCCCAACTAGGTATGTTAAAGCCCAACTTGATCCATTAAAGCCCAACCGTATCCATTAAAGACCAACTGGGTACGCTAAAGCTCAACTGGATCCATTGAAGCCCAACTAGGTACGTTAAAGCCCATGTGGGTACGTTAAAGACCAACAGGATCCATTAAAGCTCAACTGGATCTGTTAAATCCCAAATAGGTACGTTAAAGCCCAACTATGTACGTTAAAGCCCAACTGGGTACGTTAAAACCCAACTGGATCTGTTAAAGCCTGACTAAATCCATTAAAGACTAAATGAATCCTTTAAATACTAACTGGATACGTTATAGCCCAATTGGGTACGTCAAATCCTAAATGGGTACGTTAAAGCCCAACTAGATCTGTTAAAGCCCAATCGGATCCATTAAAGGCCAACAGGATCCATTAAAGATCAATTGGATCCGTTAAAACCCACTTGGTACGTCAAAACCTAAGTGGAACCATTAAAGGCCAACTAGGTACGTTAAAGACCAACTATATCCATTAAAGATCAACTGGATCCGTTAGGCATGGTTTTCGGCGGAATCGAAATTTTTTTTATTATTTTTTTTAAAGTTTTCTAAGAAAAAATAAATATTTAATTTTTTTAGTGTTTTTCAGCGGATTTTCGGCGAAATCAAATTTTTTTTATTTTTTTTTAAATTTTCTAAGAAAAAATAAATATTTAATTTTTTTAGTGTTTTTCGGCGGATTTTCGGCGGAATCAATTTTTTTTTATTTTTTTTAGGTTTTCTAAGAATAATTATTTTTTAGTGTTTTCGGCGGAATCAGTTTTTTTTAAAAGTTTTCTAAGAAAAAAATAAATATTTAATTTTCTTAGCGTTTTCGGCGGATTTTCGACGAAATCAAACTTTTTTTATTTTTTTTAATAAAAAATTTTCTAAGAAAAAAATAAATATTTAATTTTTTTAGCGTTTTCGCGGATTTTCGGCGGAATCAATTTTTTTTTATTTTTTTTTTATAAAAATTTTCTAAGAAAAAAATAAATATTTAATTTTTAGTGTTTTCGACGGATTTTCGGCGGAATCAATTATTTTTTTATTTTTTTTAAAGTTTTCTAAGATAAAAATAAATATTTAATTTTCTTAGCGTTTTCGGCGGAAAGTAATTAATTAAATTAATTAAATAAAATCCGCCGGAAATCCGCCGAAAATATTAATTAAAAAAAAAATAATTTAAAAATTAATTTTCGGCGGATTTCCGGCGAAAGTCAACGAGGTTTGACCAGGTTGGGTTTCGTCGGAAATCCGCCGAAAATTTTCCGGTGGAATATTCCGCCGAAAACAGCCGCCGGAAAAGGCTGTTTGTTTAGTAGTGTCATCCTCCAACCAAAACTGCCAAATCCACTTGAAAAGCAAAGCACGGTTAAACGCCATAATGCTACCAATACCAAGTCCTCCGAATTTGAGACTAGTCAACAGGGACGGACCCAAGAACTTTTTTATAAGTTGTCACAATCTTTTTTTCATACGGTTTTTATTAACGTGTCTTCATCTTTACATTTAATATCGTCTGATGTGTTTTCAGGCTACGTTTCAAGGGATTTTTAAAGGTTTTTGCTTGATTTCGAGGGATTTAAAAAAAAACTTATCGATTTTGAAAGACTTTTTCGGTATTTTTTGTGGATTTCAAGAGATTTTTTTCAGTTTTTTTGGTTGATTTCAAGAGTTCTTTTTGGTTTTTTTGGTTGATTACGAGCTACGGTTGCACATTCTAAAACGATACGATTGCACCTTTTACAGGCCTAACTGTTGTGTAATAGTGAACTCAAATTAAACTCAAATAAGTTAACTCAAATTAAGGGATAATAGACAATAGTGAACTCAAAATCTCAAATTAAACTCAAATAAGTTAACTGTTTGAGTACTGACCTGCTGTGTAAGTGAGTCCGTGAGTGTGTTCCTTTTTCCCGCCGGCCGTCGTTGCACACCCACTATCAAAATAAACCACGAAATTGACCATTAAACTAAAAATAATCAGTAATCACCTAAAATCCTAAATCAAATAATCAAACAACAAAACATACATTGTTGTAATCGATTAAAGTTCAGTGACCTAATCTCCTACATAAACATAACATACACATCTCACATCTGAATTCTGATTCAAGTTCACTGACCTAAATCACCTAATCAGTAATCACCTAAATCAAATAATCAAACAACAAAACATACATATCTGATAACTGATATTAGGGTTTACCAGACTAGAAGAGAGAACTAGGGTAATTTTATTGCTGTAATTGTAAATGAGTAAATCGAACAATAAGCAAATCCAAATCCAACACAATTACCAAATCCAACACAATTACCACTTGAATTTCAATTTTATTCATCATTCAGAAATCAGAACCACTTCAAACATGGGATGGGACAAAATAGCAAAAAATAGCAAAATAGCTCATCCCAAATAGGCATAGCATAAATTATACATTATAAAACAAAATAGCACTTATCACTTAGCATAAATACCAGGTGTTATTAGGTATTTAGGTTAAACTTCAAATAATCAAATTACCGATTTGGGGCTGTCGATGTAGTCTGTAGAGAAGCAGAGATTAGAGAAGCAAAAAAACGAATAGCGATGCAGCATCCTACAGGTCGATGTCGATGTCGATGTAGAGAAGCAGAGAAGTAGAAAAACGATTTGGGGCTGTCGATTTGGGGTTGTCGATGCCGACAGGCGACAATGATTGGATTTGGGGCTGTCGATTAATCGATTTGGAGAAGACTCAGTTCGTTTGAGCTTGAATGCTTGATACTAATTCTAATTGGACTTCAGGACTTGGACTAATAAATTATAAATGGGCTTAAAAATTCTATTGAATTGATTATTGACTAGATCATATTATAAAATACATATAACATATACTAAGGGGGGGGGGGAGTAAAAAAAACAAAAACAAATGGAGATCAACTATACTTCTCTACATATAAACGTATAGTTAATGTGTGAATCACATAGATTCACATATGAACATATTTTACACAAACACCCCTCTACCTTCTAAATACTAGGCAAGGAATTATATTTGCTCCCACAGGGTTCCGCCCCTGATTTTTACATATATTGATGTGGATATAAAAATGTAACTATGCTATCATTAAAATCTTTTAGTTTTAAAATTTCTTTTAAATTGAGGATAAATTAGTGATAGAAAACTATAAAATCAAAATTTAATTAAAGTGTTTAAAAATTGTTGGACCGTGAATCGATCACGAAAGATCACAATTAACCGTTTTTTGGCGACTTAGATGATTTAGTGATATGATTTGTTTTGAAAAATAGTTAAATCATACAGTTTAATATTGTTTGCGGATTGAAAATTAGTTAAACGACACAGTTTAATTGGCCAAACTGCCTAGTATATATACAAATTCAACTGGTATATATGTTAAGTTAGTGATTTACAAAGAAAAATGGGTTGTTAAGATTGAATTTTAAATTAGTTGTTTGTTAAAGGAAAACTCAAACAGAATAACAACAGAATAGAGAGACAAATGAAATCTGTAATTCTCATTAATCATAAGCCCTTTAAATAGGGAGAAGTTTACAAAGAAAATGAAACATTAATTATGGTAAATTCTAATACTAGGAAAATATTATGTCAATCACTTCCTTTTGATGATGTCACATAATCCTACAACACTCCCCCTTGTGCCGAGTCAAATGAGTGATGGTGCACAATTGTTGCCTCGTTAAAACCTTACGCCAAAATAAAAGCCCAGTGGGATAAAAAATATGACGAAGGAAAGAGTACAACGTAACAGTTTCTTTGCAATATATAGACTTTTCCTTCAGCCTAGTTTTCTCTTAGATTCGTACATTAATCATGAGAGTTAGGAAAGCATGATGGTATATAAACAGTTGCCTCACTAAAACCTTACACCAAGGAACAAAACCCAATGGGAAAAATAAAACCTTGGTTGAAGGAAAGAGCACAACATACCAATATCACAAATATAGTAGACTCCCCCTTTTGTCTACTACTCCCCCTGATTCGTGCATTAATCAAGGGAGTTTAGAAAACATTTGCACTTGCTTTCTACATGTTTCCCAATATATAGTTTTAGGTAATGATTTGGTAAAATAGGTAATGATTTGGTAAAATATGTCATGTTCTCCTCACATCTTACTTGATTCAATTGAATCTCGATGAGAGTTTTATTATTGTTGATTGTATAAGACTTAAGCAGAATATGCTATGTGTTATCACCCTTGATGCATCTTATGTTCATTTCTTCGATACATGATGCATTATTTCCATATATGCAAGTAGGATACTGGTTGAACCCAAAATTACTAGCTCCTCTAATATATGTAATGATAGTCCTTAATCATATACATTCTTTAATTATCTCATGGAGAGTAATATTCTTGGAATAGTTCAAGGAGGTAGTTACAAGGGTTTGCTTAGCTTACTTTCAAGCAATCTGGATGTTCACTGTGGTGATTCCTTAACCAGTTTGAGAACAACCTTTATATGAGTCATACATATACCTAATATCAACAAACACATACAATACATTGTTTGGTGTTTTTCTATAAGAGTTAGTACTTTTACTGCTTACATTGTAAGTAGGTATTGAAGTTCCATTATCAATCCTATTTTTCTTTCTATAGGGAAAGTATAAACCCTTGTCAATGGTTCCAAAAGATTAATTTGATATCATTCTAATGACTTTGCGTTGGCGCTGAGCTAAATCTAGATAACAAGTTCATTGAGAAATATAATATATGGTCAAGTGTATTATGCTAAGTACGATAATGCGCATATTGTACTTAGATAGGGAATTCCAGCTCCCAACATTTTTCATCATCATCCTTTAGATGAAATGGATCTTTCCTTATATCCGACACTTTGACCGATGATGGGAGTGCTAACCGGATGCGCTTTGTCCATATTAAATTGCCTGATTATTTTTTGGACATATGCGATCGGTGAATTAATATTTCACAAACTCGGTGTCCTAGCTCAAATATCTAGACAAAACCAAGTTTTCCCAAGATCTTTCCTCTCAAAATCAGATTTCAAGTAGCTTGTGGTTCTTCTTATTTCATCAAGAGTGCCTATTATGTTCATAACATTGACATATAGAGCTACTTTGAAAATCTGGAACTTGTTTTCCATAATATATACGCAAGGGGAACAGTTCACTGTTCTTATATATCCTTTCACAATCAAGTATCCTATTAGGCGGGTATACCACATTCGCTTAGATTGCTTTAATCTATAAAGTGGACATTTCAATTTTATTGCAAATGCATTTCGTGGTTTAAAGTTACTTGATTTTGGTAATGTAATATCATTAAGCATTTTTATATATCTCTAAATCTAGATCCCCGTAGAGATATGTGGTAACTACATTCATGAGCTGCATTTCTAGTCCTTCGAAAACTACTAGGCTAACAAATTATTCGGATGTCATAACATCCATCATGAGAGAATAAGTCTCCCCGTGGTCAATCTAGGGCGTTGTGAGAACCCTTGCGCCAAATGAGAGCCTTACATATTATGACTTCATTATTCTCGTTATGCTTTCTGACAAAGACTCAGTTATGTCCTACGGGCTTTACACTTGGTAGGTTAGCACTACCTGACCAAATACCCGATCTTTTGTCAAATAATATAATTCTTTCTGGATTATTTCTTTACATTTAGGCCAATATGCTCTTTGTTGATATTATTCAACTGAGCCTGGTTCGATGTCGTCGTGCTCGATCATCTTATGAGCCATCGTATATGCGAATAAATCATCAATGCTTATATATGATCTGTCCATCGACTCATATGTACTCTCATAGTTCATTTGAGATTAATATTCATCTCTAGAATCAATATTAACTTCGGAGCGTCCTCCAGTGATGATTCATTGACATAATTATAATTAGAGACAATCTCATGAGAGTTTTGTGTGTTGATGATAAATGAATGTGCCTCACTATTCTCTTCCTTTAGAATAGTATCCATCGAACCAAGTAGCTTCCACCGCTTCCATTTAGTAGCTACGACCTCAACCACACCTCCACTATGTGTGATTGCAACGCACTTTCCAATGGCGTTGTGCCCCTGTTGTGGACTTTTTAACCTTGCAAGTATATTTGCAGCTCGTATATGTGATCTTGTCACTTTTGGAATAACGTTAAACGTATCAGGTATCGAGTCTGATTCGTTTGACTTTAACAGTACGTTGTGAAGTTTTGGGGATCAAAATGAGACAGAGTGGGAATATTCAATGACACTTCCTGTCGTTCCCATGGAAAACTCTTTTTCCTATCTCCCCCTAACGACGGGAAGATTGTCTCATGAAAGTGACAACCCGCAAATCTAGCGGTAAAGAGATCACTAGTCAAATATTCTAATTAGCGGATAATTGTTGGGGATTCATATCCAACATAGACCAAGTTGTCTTTAAGGACCCATTTTGATGCGCTGTGGGGGCGCAATTGACACATATACTACAAAACCAAACATGCGTAAATGTAAACTATCAGGCTTATATCCAGTTACCAACTGGTATGCATGAGGCTGGTTAGCAAGCAGTGGGTCTAAAAAAAAATTGCATATAATAATTGCATAACCCCAGGTGGATGTGGGTAAATTGGTGCGCATTACTAATACCCTAAATGTCATCATATTCTTTTGATAACAATTTCTATGAGATCATTTTATATATACACATGGGGTATAGGAAACTCTACATTAATCCTAATACATATGCAATTAACATCAAATCCTTATGATGTAAATTATCCAGCATTCCAAGTCATGTAGACTTGATGAAATAATCAGGGTGGTGAACCCTTAAACGTATAGCTAGTGTTAGGAGTGCATTATTTCATGTGGACAATAATACGACATACGTTCATCGTGTCGAAACCAGAACCATAAAGTACTTTAATGGCCCACATTCTGGATGTTTATGTCCATAAATATCACCTTATGTTCGTTGTAACAATGGAATATTTTTGTATTGTGTCCTTAGCTTTAGGATGATCTCATTCCGGTCTTGGCTAAGGATTAGGGTATATACAAAAGTTTTAGATATTCGAGATGACATATTATGATGACAATGTTGTTTCTTATGCTGTAGAAGTCAACATTTGCAATTTGCCTCGTTTTGCCTATCACTCGAAAAAGAATGTGTCTATGTGTATTTTGCAATACACGAATCACTATATCATAACCATGGTGTCCCACATGGTCACGTCGAAACATATATGTGTCATTTCCCTAAAGTTCTTTATTGGTGACAAAAATGTTTCGATGACTCAATAATCTAGTAGCTAGTTTGACACATAGTTTTCATGATATATGTTTACTTTCATATTCATTAGAACTTATGTATATATGCTCATTTCTATTATAATTTCCATTTGATACGAATATCTTTACAAGGTTCCTATTGGTCTTGTACCAACAAGAAAATGACAGTTCATCGTCTAAGTATTTCGGTTGAATGAATTATAAAATAAGTATTTATTATTTATTTTGATGTATTTCTTTACATCTATATTGATTACATATTCGATTTTACTTTAGCAAATAAATTAATTTTGATACTTAAAATTAATTTCAAATAAACATATGCTTAATCAATATTATTAAATATTAAATTATTATGTTATAGTTCATTTTCAACGTGTTTCCTTTTTTGAAAGGAGCACTCTTTAGTGCATTTCTTATTTGACTGTCCATTATCACATGGGGCAGTAGTTGTATCTCTACTCCAGATGTTGAAAAATCATTCCCAACTCTTACCAAGACCCTGACCCGTTCTAGGGTTTCGTCCACATAGTGTATAAATGTCATATGTGAAATTGTTTTTAACTCTCTTTTCTTTGGAGTTGTTTCCACCTTTAATGCTTTCATTATTGATCTCAAGAATTTTCTTTGTCTCGACATATGTGGTGTAGTTATTCGAAAGAACCTTGTTATGTCTCTCAACCACTTGCAGTAGGTTGATGAGTTTGTCTAAAGGTTACATTCCAACTTATATTAGTTCATTAAAATTTTTGATATATGAAAGGCGGAAATAATGTTAAGAATCATATCATCTTCTGTGAGTTCCTTGCCATAGAGATTGAGACGCGTTTTGGATATAACATTTCTTTGTTGAAATCAGTTACCTTTTTGTAATCGAGTAAGTGGGTTTCATTCCATTGTACGATTAGTTCGAGAAGTACATATTCATGAGTACTCCCGATTATCCCTTTCGGGACATCCCACATTTCTTTGGGGGTTTCTAGTAAAGATATTCCTATGAAACTTAGGATTTATATGTCGTCTCAAAACATGAGGGTGTTTGCTTGTACCTTTTCAAGAGGTTGGTTTTAGAGTCAATTGGGGAGTTGATGGACTTTAGGTATTTTCTTGTACCTTTTTAAAAGACGTTTATATACTCATTTATGATACTCAGATTATTTTGAGTTTACGACGTTGATTTTGGGATGAGTTGTTTCAACCATTTACATATATAAAGGATAATATATGGTTTTCTTTTTTATAAGAAAATGGATTGTGGTTATGAAGTTTCATTATCATAACAATATTGGATTTTTGTATGCTTATATTTTGTTGATAATACTTCATCAATATTTCAATTTGTGAAAAAGAAATCACTCAATCTAATGGATTTCCAGGTAGTAGGGGAATCACATGGATTTTTTAAGTCCCTACAAACCTTAGAGCTGTTTACACCCGTTTGACAAAATCCAGTCGATATCTTGTGATTTATTTAAATATAACATTGTTAATTATAGAGCTTTTGACATGAGGCCAAAAATTGATATGAGTTTGGCATATGAAGCCAATTTCAAGGTTTTAATACCTTAATGGTATTTGGGAGATTTTGTCATGAGACAAATAAACCTTGGTTTTGACATGAAGTCAAAACCCAACTTCAATATTTTTACTTCAAAGTTTTAGCATCTTAATAATATACTTTTGGTAAAAGACAAAAAATATATGGGGGTGGAAGTGTAACTTCCAAAAATTATTTATAAAGTCGCTATTTAAGGTAAGGATTTGAATATTATTTAGAGATATCAACTTTAAAACTAAATCCATAGTTAATCTAATAAACATTTGCACAAAGTAATTAAATATTCAAATAACCATCTTATGAAATGTTGGAATGCATTCGTTTAATATTTCAGGACAATTATGCCTCAACGAACATATTCACATTCTACTAGTGAATTAGGATATATAAATCAATTAATGATTACATACAAATTAAATATGGTCATTGTACTAATAGAGTACAACACAACAATATTTTATGCATAAGAAAGCATAATAGTACAATTAAATGAGTAGTTCACATATGCTGGCTATATATTATTAATATCACAAAAAAAATATTTATATTACTTCAACTGTAATATATACATGTCGTTTACAACACATGCAAATAATCATAATACATAACAATAAGTTTGATAACTAACATATACAAATAATTATACACATATTAATCACAACATATTGAATTTTAAAGTATATGATGATACCAAAATAATTAATAATGAGCACACAAATGCATTTTTTTTCACAAATTAAATTGATCTAATTTAAAATAAAATAACTGTCATATAACAATGGCTCAATATCAGTAACAATTAAATTCACATTCATAGCAATAATCGAAATTAAAAAAAAATCAAAAATCAATTAAAAAAATATCATGTGAAAAACAAATGTTAATTGATTTTTTTTTCTTCATACATTCTCTATAATCCACCATAATTTATAATATATATTTTTTTTAGAAAAAAAAACTTCCTTATACAACTAAAAGAATTCAAAACAAAACCATATAATGCTTTAATTTATATTACAACGAAATCACATATAAAATTAAACAATTTTTTTTTATATATTTCCTTTTTGTACGTGAGGATATATCATATCTTTTTTTTTTTATTGTTGAAGTTAAATAATCAATTTTTGTTTTAATTCTTATTTTTTTTCTTAATAGTTTAATTGGTATCAACAACAAAAAGTATAACGAAATAATTCTATTGATCAATATAATAAACTGCAGGTTTCTTTTAATATGTTCTTAGAATACTCATATGAACAATGAGTTGACATAAAACGTACAAGAATTTATGATAAATGTAGCGACAAGCGTTGAATAACGAAAAAACGCAAGCAACGTAACATGTTCATAAATACAAAGATGAAGACATAAAGACGCTTACTTGAATTGAAGTAGTGGAACCGGGAACAACAATGTCAGATAATGGACAGAGTAGTTCTTTAGCGACGGACGATAAAAACAATGAATTTTGAGCTTACATGCTGATAACGTGTTAAAGGAAAACTCAAACAGAATAACAATAGAATAGAGAGACAAATGAAATCTGTAATTCTCATTAATCATAAGCCCTTTAAATAGGGAGAAGTTTACAAAGAAAAGGAAACATTAATTATGGTAAATTTTAATACTAGGAAAATATTATGTCAATCACTTCCTTTTGATGATGGCACATAATCCTACAACATTATTCAAATTTTAAGATTTAAAAATTGGTTGTTAAAGTGCCAAACACCAACAATCATCTATTGTTTGTTTCTATGAGCAATTGGATCATATTTATTGTAGTTTTTTCTTTTTCCGACATGATGCTAATTTGCTTTGTAAGTGTTTTAACATTTGTGTTTTAGGGGTTGTTTCTAAATCGTTAAGAGATAAATCTTAGAATGAATTGTGGATTTGGTCCCCGTGCTTTGTTACTTTCTTTGACTACAGTCCCTATAGTATGTTTATTGTGGATTTGGTCCCTGTGGTATTCAATTTATCTTAACGCATCCGTTAACTCCATTAAGTCAAGGACCCTTTTTTTCATTTTGTCTAATTTGTGTCTTTTTATGATAAAAAAATAAAAAATATATATTTTTAACACACACACACACACACACATATATATATATATATATATATATATATATATATCAAAATAAATAAAATATGATGTAATTGTATGACTTGATTCTTTAAATTTTTAAAAAAAATAATTATATTAAATATGATTTAATTTTATTATTTTATTGTAATGGTGGAAAAAGATATGGTTTTATTGTTTTAATGTTATTAAAATTTTAATTTAAACAAACTAGATCATAAAATTATATCTTATTTTATTTAAACGAATAAAATAAAATATGTTTTTTATTATTTGATTTATTAAATTAAAACTTTAATTATGTTAAAGGCGATATAATTTTATTGATTTTTTACTATCATCACAACAAACAAGCTTATTATCGATATTTTGACACAAAAATCATTGAAAACCTGAGAAATGAAATTTAATTTTATAATCTTAAAATTAGAGATTCCACTTTTTATATTGTTTTCCAGTCAAAAACTAAAAATCAACTGTTTCGATTTTAACGAAATAAAATATTTAAGTTACGAATATTTTAACCCACAATAAAATTAACAAATGTAGAAAACTAATAATTACACATTTCTAAAACCGTGTGCCTTTTTTATTATGAACATTTATTTTGGGACGGAATGAGTACTGAATAATGATAAGACCATGTCGTATTTTTCTATTGATGGATGTTGTAGTTGATCTTCGCTATTTTCTAAATGCTAACATGTTTTAATGTTGGTGTTACCTGACATATGATGCTCTATGTTTTGCCTTGTGGCTGCGAGTTAAAATATTCGTAATTTAAATATTTTATTTCGTTAAAATCTAAACGGTTTGTTTTGAGTTTTTGATTAAAAAACATTATGAAAATTTGAACATCTAATTTTAAGATGATAAAATTAGAGTTCATTTCTCAATGGTTTTCAATGATTTTGGTGTCAAAATATCGATAATAAGCTTGTTTGTTGCAATGATAATAAAGAACAATAAAATTGTATCGCCTTTAACATAATTAAAGTTTTAATTTAATAAATCAAATCATAAAAACATATCTTATTTTATTCGCTATAAACAAAATAAGATATAATTTTATGATCTAGTTTGTTTAAATTAAAATTTTAATTACATTAAAACAATAAAACCACAACTTTTTCCACCATTACAATAAAATAATAAAATAAAATCATATTTAATATAATTAATTTTTTTAAAAATTTAAAGAATCAAGTCATACAATAACATCCTATTTTTTTTATTTTGATATATATATATATATGTGTGTGTGTGTGTGTGTGTGTGTGTGTGGGTGTGTGTGTATGTGTGTGTGTTAAAAATATATTTTTTATTTTTCTTATCATAAAAAGACACAAATTAGGCAAAATGACTAAAATGGTCTTTGATTTAATGGAGTTAACGGATGTGTTAGTCAGAGGGACCATGATCAAGATAAATTAAATACCACAGGGACCAAATCCACAATAAACAAATTATAGGGACCGTAGTCAAAGAAAGTAACAAAGCACGGGGACCAAATCCACAATTCACTCTAAATCTTATTTGGCAAAAAAAAGATCTGTCTCTTAATAGTTCCAAAACCCTCTGAATGATTTTGTATCTTGACCCTCCCTTAACTAGGGGTGGCAATGGGTCAGGTCGGGTTAAGTTCGAGTTCAACCAATTTATTAATTGGGTTGAAAATCTCAACCCAACCCAACATGTTTAATTAAATGGGTTGAAATTTTCAACCCAACCCAACCCAACCTGTTACTTAAATGGGTTGGTAGCGTGTTGACCTGTTTATGATTTTCTCAACTCAACCTATTATATAAATGGGTTGAATCTGGGTTGACCCATTTAGTTTTAAAACTTTAAATAAAATAAAAAGGATCAATCTACTTAATTTCATGACAAATACACAACCACAAAAGTCAAATAAATTGTTCAAAGTTTCAAAAAAACACAAACATAAAGTCAAATAAATTGCTCAAATTTTCAATAATACACAAGGGAAAAATCTGAAAAAACACAACAAACTATCTGATTTTGAATGGTTAAGTCTTTAAACTATTTTTTTGAATGATTAAACCCTTAAATTTTCTAAAACCGGTTAAATACATCATTGTAACCTGTAAAAACAGGTTAATATGATAAAATTTTAGGAAAAGTCTATAAAAACCCAACAAATTATTTGATTTTGAATGATTAAGTCCCTTAATTTTTTTAGCAAATAAATCTCTAAATTTTTTCCTAAATCTTATTACCAAATAAATCATTGAACTTTTTTTGAAGAAATAAATTCCAAACCTTTTTAAAGAAACAAAACCATGAATTTAATTTTAAACCAATAAATCCAATTTTTTTTCCTGCATGAACAGAAAAATATATACAAATCTACTCACCGACAATAAAGCCATGAACAATTAAAGAGAGAAAACGTATATCATTTTTATTACTAATTCCGAATAATTCAAAAGTTATGCCTAAAATATAAATAGATACATACAAAAATTATATTCATCATTTCACTAAATATATCAAACAACCGTCAATCATTTCATAAAATGTACCAAAAAACACATATCTTTTCACGAAATATACCAAAAAACACTCATCCCTTCACAAATATATAAAAAAATGCCCTATATGTTTATCCTTCTAAAAGGAATATATTAAAAGTTATCTCATTTGTAATAACAAAGTAATGTTTAATTTAAAGTAAGAGTCTAATCAACCGTTTGACTTTAATGTATACCATTAACTAAGGGGTCGTTTACCCAAATATTTACCCGGTAAGTGCTTATCGGTAAAAATCGACACCCTAACTTATTTTACCGGGTAAGATTGTAGTCTATCAAAAAGCTATCGCGTGCAACAATTTACCCGGTAAGCGCTTACCGGGTAAGAGTCGTCACCTCCACTTACTGGGTAAGACTCTCCATCCTTATATCGTTATTACCGGGTATGATTCTCGACCCTTGCGATGTTCATCCAGTAAGGTAAACGAGCCAGTAAGCAGAGTTTGTTTTTGGTATATCTGTGTACAGATTGACTTTTTTTGGTATATTTTGTAAAAGGATTGACCTTTTTTTGTTATATATTTATGTTTTAGACTTTTAGGTATAAATTTTGAATGATTCGGAATTAGTAATAAAAATGTATAATTTTTTTCTCTCTTTAATTGGTTCATTTTGCTATATTGTCGGTGAGAGGAATTATATATATTATTTTTGTTCATGCAACAAAAATAGATTTATTTGTTCAAATTTAAGTTCATGATTTTGTTTCTTCAAGAAAAGTTTAGGATTTATTTTTTTAAAAAAGTTCAATAATTTATTTGGTAAAAAATTTATGAAAAAGTTTAGAGATTTATTTGTTAAAAAAATTTCAGGGACTTAAATATTCAAAATCAGATAGTTTGTTGGGTTTCTTTAGACTTTTCCCAAATTTTTATTACATTAACCTGTTTTAAAACAGGTTACAAGAATGTATTTAACCGGTTTTAGAAAGTTGAAAGGTTTTATTATTCAAAAAAATAGTTTAGGAACTTAATCATTCAAAATCAGATAGTTTATTGGGTTTTTTTCAAACTTTTCCCAATACACAACCACAAAGTCAAATAAATTGTTCAAAGTTTCAAACCGTGGAAGTTGTCGTGAAAGAATGACAAGAAATGTATGGAAGTCAAACCGTGGAAAGTTTGACAACGATCGTCGTGGAAGGGCGTCGAGCCGTTGGTGGTTATGGAAGGGCGTTGAGCCGTCGATGGTCGTGGAACGGCGTCGACGGTCGTGGAAGAGAAAGAATTTGGTTTGGTCAATGTGTCAAATTGTCAATGTGCCGCGTGGGATGTAATTAGGATTTAGGAAACATATTTTTTTCTATTAATTTTTTGATTATTAAAAAGATATTAAATTATTAACTATAATTAAGTAGTTTTTTTTGAACGGCAACAACATAGATATTATTAATACCAACCAAGAAATAAACAATGTTTTTAACAATCGGGTTCAAAACATAGACCCAAAATGAGAGCGAACAAAGCTACAAACCCAAAAAAAAGGAACACATAAGTTGTTTGCGAGACACAAACAACATCTATTTAGCCGTACACTGGACAATAAAACGCTCCGAGCTACCATCTCCGTCCTCCCACCACACACAGAAGACGAGTAACCAATCACAACCCGCAACAAACACCTTTCGAACCTCCGCAGACGGCGATGAAACATACGGAATCCGCCACATCGTCTCCCGACCTGGTCAACATCAACTCCTCACTTCAGACCATCTGCGTACCAACTGTATAAGCCGAATATCGATCAGATGTTGCAGAAGCCCAGCAGCCTACAGATTGCACGGCGTACAAACTGCGCCTAGGCTGGTTCCATCGTGACTTCCAACCGACTCTTCGCCTCTCTGTCGGCCTTCGAGTAATTGACTTTCCTTGCCTTCAACCACCGTTCTGCAGCACCTTTTCATACCAACTCTGTCAAGAAACACAACGTCTGTATCAGGCCCACGGACTGTCCACTGATATTGCCAGACGAACTGTCCACCAATCATCAACACCCCCGCTAGAAATTTCACCCCATCTCGACCAAATCCTACCGTACTGCAGCCGATGCCATTTTTCTGACTACACATAATGGGCCTAGACCCGCTGCAAGCTGCTCACCGAAAAGCAGCAGCTGCTGCCGCTGCCATTTTCGTAGCTTTTCCGACCTCATCTCGCTGTTGGTATAACGACGTCTAAACTGAATTCCACGATCGCAACTGCAAATCCAGATCTTGCCAACAACTTCCATAGGCCGGGATCTATCCATACGTTCACTGTTACACCCACTGTTCCTGCACCCGACTACGTTGTCTCTCCTATTTTCTGCAAGACTTTACTTCTCGACAGCTCCGTTACCCTCTCACAGTTAGATTCTCACTATTGACTGGGATTTGATAGCCAACTCCTCCACTCCAGCGCTAGATCTCGATTTCTCATATTGATCCATTCTATCACTTTGATTTGGAATTCAAAAGCTTGATCCAGCAACTTGTCTCGTCCTTTCTCGAAAACTATTTTATTTCGGTTTACCCAAACAAGGTAAAGGAAGCTCCATATTGTTTCACTCCATATCTTCTTTTTTCTATCGTTCCCACCTGTTTGAAAATCAACAGATAACAGCTCACTTAATGAGTTTATTGAGTCCAAGTTTACACTCCACCACTTACCCACAAAATGCCACACCTTTTTCACTTCTTCACACCCAATCAACGCATGGTCTACCGATTCTATTTCTTTATTGCATCTTGGTCATAACGTAGAATTTAAATCTATTCCCATACTATCTAATACCGATCTCATAGGAATTCTCCCAAGTCTTGCCCTCCAAATGAAGATGCAGACTTTCTTAGGAATACTCTTAATCCATTTAGTTTCCACTACATCTCTTCCCACTGTAACCCGGTTTTCTTCTAATACACCTCGGAGTTTCTTAACCGTGAACTCTCCATTGGAATCTAAGTTCCACGATACACTATCCTTACTCTCTTTTCTTGGCACGAAGTTACTTAGTGTAGAGATTAAATTTTCCATCTCGCCTACTTCTCTTCCCCTCGGCTCCCTCCTCCAACCCCATTTCCACACCCACCTTTCCCCTTCTCACTCCCCCTCTCCTTAATTGTCACATTTTTTAAGGTTTCTAGTTGGAAAAGTCGTTTAAATTCCTCCTTAAGTCTCCGGTTTTGAATCCATCTTTCTTCCCAAAAGCGAGTATCCGACCCATCCCCCACTATCTTCCCTATTGATCCCGAGAAATGCACACCTTCTTTTTCTAGCTCCCTCCCCATTTTCATGATTTCTTTCCAAACCGAAACACCACCAAAGCTCCTTTGATTCTCTTCTAGTAAACCCCCATCCCAACCATATATGCTCCTAATAACTCTAACCCACAAGGCATCTTTATCTATGTGAAATCGCCACCACAATTTACTAAGAAGTCCACAATTTTGCGTCCTTAAGACTACCGACATTAAGCCCACCCCTATGGAACCCCCCAAGACCCTATCCCATTTGACCAAAGACAAATTTTTTTTCCCATGTATGTCCTCACCACCTCCCCTCCCCCCCCCCCCCCCCCCCCAAAAAAAAAAAAAAAAAAAAAGAATTGACTTCTCACACGTTCAAGAAGTTTTAGGACACCTTTCGGGGCACAAAACATTGAAAAGAAGTATAGTGGAACACTACCAAGGACCGATTTTACCAATGTCAACCTCCCTCCAAATGATATCGCTTTTGCTTTCCAGTTTGCTAATTTATTTTTTATCTTTGCAATGGCCGAATTCCAATGCTCAATTCTCCTCATCGACGCACCAACCGGCAATCCAAGATAAGTGAATGGAAGAGAGTCACATCCACACCCTATCCCTCTTGCCCATGAATATATTTCACCTTCCGAAACCCCAACACCATATAGCTTACTTTTGTTCAAGTTGATTTTGAGACCCGAGACAAGGTGGAAACACTTCAAAATCTTCATGAGGTTCCTTATATTCGATAGTTTCCATTCTCCAAATAATATGGCATCGTCTGCATATTGAAGGTGTGAGATTGTAATTTCATCCTTACCTACTTTAATTCCTTCAAACATCCCCTTCTCGACGGCTTGTTCCATAAAAAGGTGTAAACTCTCCGCTACCACCAAAAAGAGGAATGGCGCGAGTGGGTCTCCTTGCCTCAAGCCTCTCTCCATCCGAAACTCTTTTGTGGGTGTTCCATTTATCAAAACTGAAATTGTTGAAGATTTTAAACAAGCTTCAATCCATCTTCTCCACTTTTCCCCAAACCCTATCTCTTTCATCATGTCCAAGAGAAACGACCATTCAACCGAATCGTATGCCTTCTCGAAATCTACCTTGAATATCAACCCCTTTTTTTCGTTCTTTTTAGAAAAGCTACCTTCTCGTTTGCAACGAGCACCCCATCTAGAATCGACCTCCCTTTTGTAAATGCACTTTGTTCCTTGCAAATTAATTTATGCATGACTTTCTTTAATCGTTCCGCCAAAACTTTCGATATAATTTTGAAAATAATTCCAATGAGGCTAATTGGTCTAAAATCATTTAGACCAATCGGATTGTTTGTCTTCGGTATCAAAGTTAGAAACGATGCATTGCAGCCGTCGCTAAATTCCTCCTTGTCCAAAATCCACTCTATAGCCTTCATCAATTCTTCCTTTATTATCCCCCAATATCTTTTTACAAATCCTGTTGTGAAACCGTCTGGCCCCGGCGATTTGTTTTCTCCACATTCCTTTACCGCGTTAAACACCTCTTCTTCTGTTACCCTTTTTTCAAGATTGCTCGCCTCCTCCGTCGATAATTTCATGATCCGGTCCATCCGAATTCATAGTCTGTCCTTTCTTTGGCTTGCAATTTTTTTTAAAAAATTCGGCTGCAAATTCCTTTATTCTCTTCGGTTCCTCTACCCACTCAGATTCGATGTTCAGTCCCCGAATCACATTCTTTCTCTCTCTATTTTTAATTACCGTGTGAAACAGTTTCGAGTTCTCATCTCCTTTCTTTATCCATTTTATTTTAGCCCTTTGTTTGGCCATATTCGCATTTTTTTCTTCCACTTCGAGCCATTTTTTTCTATTCTCTATCCAGCGCAATCTGTCTTGATCCTCCAAGTCCTGTAAATCTGCTTCTACATCCCATCTCCTAACTTCTTCTCTCTTGATTTTTAACTCTCTTTCCACGTCCCCCCACTTTGCTCGGCACCATTCCTTTATTGCTGATTTGACATTCTTAAGCTTGTCTCTAAACACACAGTCCGGTCTTCTTGAAGTCACGTTGTTGATCCAAGCCTCCTTAACCACGATCTCTAAGCTCTCCTCCTTCATCCAAGCATCGAAGAACTTAAAAGGCTTCGGTCCAAAATCTGTCCACTCATCACTTAGCATAATCAGAGTATGATCCGACCATTTCCTCTCTAAAGTCTTCACCCCCAAGTTCTTCCATAGATTTCCAAAATTGGTTGTGATCAGGAATCTGTCAAGCTTGCTGAATTTTTTCCCATCATCGCTTACTATCGTGAATCTTTTCCCTCCCATTGGTACTTCCAATAATTTACTTCGCCGGATGAAATCGTTGAATTCTTCCGTGTTTTTTGGGTTGGTTATCGAGTTTAATCTTTCCTGTGAATTTCGAACTTCGTTAAAATCACCGAACAAAACCCAACTTACCTCCTCCCTTTCACACAAAATTTCTAATTTCGTCACCGGGTCTGCTCTCTCCTTTGGGTCCCTTGGACCATATATATTCACACATCCCACTAGACCCTTGTGATTTCCCCACTTCCCCACCACCGCTAAGAAAATTTCTTTCTGAACTGTGAATTGACATTGAAAAACTCTCCTGTTCCAAATACACAATAACCCTCCTGAATTTCCTGAAGCTACCGATTGGGCAAAATCTCCGCCATTATTCCCCCATATGTTTACAATGAATTGGTCGTTTACTGATTGTAACTTTGATTCTTGTATCCCGATCAAACACGGTTTTTCTGTTTTACAAATTTCTTTGATCCAGGCCTTTTTATTACTTGCACCCAATCCTCTGATATTTAAGGAAACAATCTTCATACTCTTCTATTAAACGAATCTTACCTGTCCCCGAGACTACTCCTTTCCGTTGTTCCTTTCTGCTTGATGGTCAATCCTTTCTTCCCATAGAATTCCTAGCCTGTTCCCGAACTCTTCCAAACCTTCCAAACTATCCAGACTCTTTAATTCATTGGAGATTGAGACTTGTGTGGAGCTTGACGTCGATCTTTTTTCTTTTTTCGCTTTATCCCTCCCTATCCTACTGGACTCTCTTCGTTTTACCCCTTTTTTCTGCTGTTCTTTAACTTGCTGTTTTGCTCTTGCCATTTTTTTAAAACAATGAAAACTCGTCCTTTTCCCCCCAAATCCCAGACTGTCGAACACCTTTGATTTCGAGCTCTCTCCAATCTTTTCCCCCAATTTCTGTCGCATACCTCCAGCATCCAAACTTTGCGTTTTCTTCATATCTTTGCTTTGTCTTCTCTGATCGCTCAATTCTTCCTCTTGTCCTTGTTTGCTGGTATTGTTTTCTTTATTTCCCATTTGAGATGGGCCTTTCTGATTTAAATCATCGCAACCAGACTTATTATTTACCACCAGCCCATTTATTGATTCTTTTCTCTTATCCAGATTAGTTTGCTTTAACCCAATTGTTTGCTCAGACCCATTAAAAAGGCCCAGTCCAACCTTATTGTGGTCCACGTGCTGATCTATTGTGTTTACCTCACCACTTCTCACGTTGTAATCACCGTCTTCCTTCTCCTTTGTCGGCTGTGCTTTCTCGAAAAACATACCATCGTTCTTGAAAGTTGGGAAATCATCATCAACATTAATTGTTTTTGTCCCTTCGTCTGCCTGCTGGATCTCCGGCGATTCCGGTTAAATTCCTGCCAAGCCAATTTCTTTTTCCGTTTCCAGGTCCTGTCTGTTCCTGGGATTACTTTTTATTTCCTGATCTTCATTTGTTTTATTTTCTTTGTTCTTGGCGTTATCAAAAACACTCTCTTCCACCCTCTCCTCTAATACCCATTCATCGTCTTTAATATCCTCTCCCTCCGTCCATTCCGATGGGATGGTTGATTCTTCCTCCTCAAATTCGCTCTCCCAGCGTTTTGTATTTTCCTCTTCTTCGACTTGAGCCTCCATTAAGCTATTGTCCTCCTCCTCGATTTTTAATACGTAAAGCAGGATTCCCACTTTTATGCTTTTAATTTCGCTTATTTTTGATACGAAGCCCGAACTGATGAGGACTTTTCCCCACATCAAGTTCGAATGTTCTTCCATGTTACAGTTTTTGGTCTTTAATACTCTTCCCCATTTGCTTGCAATTTCCATGAATGTTGTCTCTTTCCAAGCGTGTAACGGTACGCCTTCGATCCTCAACCATAAAAGCCTTTCCGATGCTCGAAATCCTACCGTCCATCTCCTTAGATCTTTAACCCAATGGTGTAATCCATGTACTTTGTTGCTTAATATCGTGTTCAGCATTTCCTTAGATTTGAAGCTTATTAAGATACTTCTTCCTCCCACTAATTTGACGCCGCACCCCTCTAGATTTTCCAACTTGACCAGAGATTGAACCGCCTCTAAGTTGTCCATCGAGGTGAGGCTTCCCACTGCACATTTTTGGAGAACTTCCATCATTTTTTCGTCTGCTTCTCATGTACCTACGATCTGCGAATGGGTATCTTCTCCTTCCTTATTGCTTGATCTTCCTTTTTTCACCACTTCCGCAAAGGAGGGTTTAGTTGCATTTCCTTGAATCCGTCCTGCTATTTTGAATTTTTCCACAACTTTTTCATTATTTTGTCGAGACTCTCCTTTCTCCTCTCTTCCTTTTTTGTTAGCGAGGAAGACCCGTAGCTTGAATGTCCCAATCCAAATTCCATTCAATCTCTTTTCGAAAGCGACTTCATTATCAACGAACTTGAATCGTACAAATCCAAATTTCTCTCCATTTTCATCCTTTTTTTTGCCATGTAGATATCCGAGACTGCTCCGTATCTTTTGAACGTCTTCCATAGATGACAAAATCCCAGTTTTTTGGAAAATTGAAAAACAAGTAAGACACCTGATTTGGATTCTTGCAGCCATTGTTCCATCGGTCCTGTAGAGATTCACTATACCTAATCTTGTTCCTATGCCCCCACTCTCTCTCCCCCTCTCGCTCTCCCCCCCTCTCGCTCACTCTCCCTCTCATTCTCTCTCCCCCATATATAAAATAAAATAAAATAAAATTATGTAGTATTATAAATGGGTTGAAAACAGGTTGACAATGGATTAAAATCAGGTCGGAAATTTCAACCCAACCCAACTCATTTACATAAATGGGTTAGGCGGGTTGACCCATTTAACTTAAATGGGTTGAGAATCTCAATCCAACCTGCTAATTTTGGGTTGGGTTCAGGTTGGATTGGCGGGTTGGATCACTTTTTGCCACCCCTACCCTTAACCATTCAAAGCCCTAGTTTCATTTTGAACTTAGCAAACAACCGTATTTCATTTTACACTTATCATAATAGTCTCTTAATCATTCTGACCACTTAATCATTCTGCACCAAACATTCAACAATTACCAAACAGCCTCTTAGTTCATTCTTTATTTAATTAGATCAAGTAATATTGTGGATTTTTATAGCATCTAGATTAGTGTGATGTTGTCATTGTCAAATTTTATTAAACTACTTTCGGTTGTGCCCTATAATTCACATGTTCTATACAAATTGTTAATTTTACTATTTTATGGCTTAAAACCCATAATAAACTTAAACTATGCATATCAGTCACATCATACCACATTTTTGTATTAAATTCTGACAAGTTTAATCTATATCTTAATGGATGGTTGAAATTAAATCTAAAGCTAACCTATTAGGCTCTAATTAGGGAATTGAGTCTCTTTCCACCGATATGTAAAAGGTCTTCATTCATCATAAATGCACTCTTATTTTCACCATATACAACACACGTTATAAGGTACTAAAAATGTTCTGATCATCCAATATTAAAAGGTGCTAAAAATGTTCTCATGCAATATTAAAAGGTACTAAAAATGTTCTTGTGTCTCTTTTATGATTTTATTTTATGGATTTGTATGGTTTTGAGAGAGCAAGATAGTCTTTTATTGGTTATCAACTTTATGGAGTATTTTGTGGTATTAGTAAGACTTAATGTTTATAAACATATTAATAAACTGTAAATGTTGTATAATATTGTAAAATAATGTAAAAATATACTCGCATATCAATACACTCATTACTCAATTTTTGAAAGGTTGGGTAATAATTGATATATATATATATATAGACTTAAGTTCGCGTGAGACCAAACAGTTTTCATGAGACCGGTGAGACCAAGCTTTAAAGTATGAAACTTCACACCAAAAAACTGTGAATGCAAAAAAAATCGAACTTTTCATAGGGAAAACACCGTAAATGTTACGTTCACGGTGTTTTTCGCTATGAATGTTCGCTTTTTTTACCTTCACAGCGTCTTCACTATGAAGGTTCGGATATATACCTTCACAGTCTTTTATCTGTGAACGTTTGATTTTTTTTTAACTTGGTTTAGGTTTTTTTACCTTCATAGCCTGATTACATTATGAGGGTTCGAATGTTTTTTTTTACCTTCACAGTGTTTCGGTGTGAAGTTTCATGTTTTAAGGCTTGGTCTCACGCGGTCTCACGGAAACAGCTTGGTCTCACGTGAACTTGACCCTATATATATATATATATATATATAGACAGAATTTCAAGGGAAAACTCAAAAAAACGGAAAACTGAAAAACACTCTGGTAGCCCTTCATATGGACGGTATGCACTTATGCATACAGATAAATTATGTTGTTTTTTGTTTTTTATGCACAAGTGCATTATGCACTTGTGCATATGCACAAATGCATGTTACAAATTAATTGTATGCACAAGTGCATACCGTCCAGATGAAGGACTACCAAGGTGTTCCTCACTTTTTCGTTTTTTTGAGGTTTTCCCCTGAACCTGACCCTATATATATATGGTGCGTTTCTTTTGCAACCCAAACAATTTGTACAAACTATGCAAACCAATCTTAGCCGTTCATTAAGTCTAATGAATATATGATTTTATTATGTTTCCTAATTTAAAATCATGATTATAATAAATAAACTTAACATTTTCCATATATATCACAATCATTATCAATGAATCATAATCATTATCCATAAATATATCTATTGTTTCCTAATATAGTGGTTTGCATAGTTTGTACAAATTGCTTGGGTTGCAAAAGAAACGCACCATATATATATATATATATATATATATATATATATATATATATACATTTGTTTAATCAAAAAAATAAATCTATTTAAGATTATTTAAGGTCTTTTTTTAAATTGAGAGATAAATTTGTGAATTTGCAAAAATTGATCTGTTTATATGGAAAGAGTATATATCTATATCTATACTATATTATAAAGCACAGATAAAAAACTATTAAATACAAATTATTAGGCACAAGGTACCATCATTTTATGCAAGATTTTAAAAATCTCTTAATTTACAAGTATCAAAACACAAGATACATATTACTACTGGAGACTTCTAATACCCACCAATTTGGTATGTGCAGGACCTTCCTTTTATGCAGACATTTCCATGTATCACTATTAATTAATATATTATATTACCATAAAGTTTTTTAATTATATTATTAAATATGTAATTGGTTATTTTTTCTAGATGTCATTAAAATATATAAGATAATGTTAGGACTGAAAGTCCTGTGTGTTGAAAGTGGAATAAAGTATTTATAAGGGTTTATATTGTAATTCTTTAATAATTTTATTAATTAGATGGGACCAAACCCATAAGCCATTATGATTGTAAGCCTAAGTATATAAAGAAATATTTATCTCATAATTAGGGTGAGACATTTCATTAGAAAAGTTTATTGGTTCAGTCTCATAATTCCAGATTACTAGTCAATAGGTTTACTTTCTCTGATCAGAAATCCTTTCTGTAAACCTGTAACCCTTTGATTTCATATTAATCATATAACTAGTAGTTGTGGCTTAAATCTTATTCATCTTTGATATTATTTGCTGTTGATTGCACTGTACTGGGATCTACAATTGGTATCAGAGCAAAGACACTGAAGGTTTGATCCAGAAAAGGTTTGTCTAAAACCCCTAATAGATCATCTGCTTTATCTGTTTAATCTGCTAAGTTTTTGGTCGATCTGGGTTGATTGATATTTTTTTAATGGATTACTGTTTATGTGTTTAATCGATCAATTCTTTTTGAAAAATCAGTAAGGTTTTATCGGTCTACTGTTTTCTGGAAAATCAGTTTATCGGTCGTTTATTTTTCTGGAAAAATTTATTATCGGTCGTTTGATCTACTGTTTACTGTGTTGGGTATCGGTAATCAATTTCTTGGTTATCGGTCTATCTGGGTCTTTGAAAATCGATCAGATTGTTATTGAACTGTTTATCGGTCAAATTGTTTGTGACTAAATCTGCTATTTGGTCTGTTTATTTGTGTTATCGATTGTTTTTCTGGGTTCGTTTTCCAGAATTCATCGAGTTCTTCGGTCGATGTTCTTCGATTTTATCGGGCTTTAAGACTATCTGCTTATTTGATCTAATCTGTTATCGACCGATAGATTTTGACCGATAGTTTATTCGACCGATAGATATTGGATCGATATCCTTCGACCGATACAGTGTCATTACCGGTCCTTTATTCGACCGGTACATTGTCACTACCGGTCCTTTGTTCGACCGACACATTGCTTCGATCGGTACCTTGCATTACCGGTCAATCCGTTCGACCGATACCATTTGACCGATACATTAGTTCGACCGATACTCTGTATTGCCCGGTACCCTGTTGACCGGTATCCTCTGTTCGACCGGACCCTTGCTCGACCGGGTTCGTAAAAAAAAAAAAAGGGTCAAATTTTTTGTCTCACGATCTTTTTGCAGTGCATTTCTTTTAGCCCCCGTACTTCAAGGTTTCAGTAGCTTGTCATTTGTGACCCTAAACTTTCAAGTTTCACACTTTGTCACTTTTGGTCCTTGCACTTTAAAGTTTCTTCTATTGTCAAGTTCTTCAAAAGAGTGAATTAGATAAGTCTAGATGGGATATTATGCTGAAGTTCAAGAGCTCAAATTAGAGAACAAAAATCTTGAATTATTTGTTGCTTTCTACAAAGAGAGATCAGAACTTTATAATAATAAAAGCAACATACTGAAAGACGAAGTTAGTGCTTTAAAGGCAATTAATGAAGATCTTCTGAAAAAAACTTCTAGGCAGAATAATGAGAAAATACTGAGTTTGGAAACTGAGAACAAAGAGCTGACAAGAAAAATCCTGAACTTGGAAGATCAGATTGTCCAAATCCAGAAAGCATCCGTTGAAAGTCATAAGGCAAGGATTAAGCGTCTGACGGATGCTAATACTGAGCTTCAAAAGACAATATCTGATTTGGAGCAAAAGCATGCAAAAGATAAATCCGAGTTTGAGAAATCTTTCGCAAAAAAGTTCTCAGATTTTTCGAGAAAATGTGCTGATGAGAAGAAAGAAGTTGAGCTGAAATGCATGAAACTTTCTCAGCAAGTTTCTGCTTTCGAGAAAGTAATCATCCTTGAAAGAGAAAAGTTTGAAAAAGAAAAGAAGGCCATTGAACAGAAGAATGTTGGATTGTTCAAGGAAATATTCGGCCAAAGAAATGATGCTGAGAAGGGATTTGAAGAAGAACGAAGTATGTTTGAAGCGGAGATCAAAAAGCTTACTAAGAAGTTATTTGAACTATCTGAAAGTGCACTAAAAGAGCAGAAAACGAAGTCTGAGTTCACGAAGAAGATTGACCTGCTTGTTAAAGAAGTAGACAACTTTGCTTCGACGATTAAAGTGCTTGAAAAGACTGTATCAAGTTCAAATCAGAAATCTGTCTCTTCACAAAGGTTAGTTAAATCTTTTGATCAGATTCGTAAAACTAACCTTTTCTATGATAGAAATATAGATGGTTCAGGTACACATCAAAGAAGAAGGAGATACAAAGAAGAGGAACTGGTCTGGAAGAAGAAACCAGTTGAAGATGAGCTGAAAGAAAGAGAATCGTGTGTACATGCGTTTAATGCCAAGAAGAACAATGCGAGTAGAGGTAAACCTGATCACATCTACTCGAGATATCAATTACTCAAGTTGTCAGGTAAGAAATACCACTGTTCTTATTGTCGTACACATGATCACATTCACAAAACCAGTGATCATTTCTGGTATGGTTCTTATTCTATTACCCCCACAAGAACTGCAACTAACATTCATGGACCCAAATACCAGTGGGTACCAAAGCCGAAAACTGATTCTTTGTTGCAGGCACCTACTGTCAAGGGGGAGTAGAAGAACTATGGCTTCTAAGTAAATCAGCTTAGAACCCGGACTTCAACGAAGATGGCTTCTGATCATATGACAGATCAGGACCCGTTCTTCAACGTTCAGACTTGGATATTTTGCAAATATCCAGGGGGAGCTTAATAGATCTATATCGTTCTATCATGATTTGAGGGGGAGCTTAAATGTAAGTACTTCTGATCGAGATCTCTGATTGTTTGAAAGAAGACCAACTTTCGAACATGAAAAACGTTTTCTGAAATGTTCAAACCACTCCTGGTTCTCAAAAGATTTTATGAATATAGAAGTGTGATTTTAAATGTTTTTCAGTTTTGAGCTTTAATGTTTAACTGACTGTGTGTTTTTAAAGATCAATACTTGCGTATTATCTTGTCTTTATACTGTAACGTATTCACACACACAGGTTCAGTACTTCATTTGAATTTGTTATTACCATGTCTCATAATGAACCAATTTTTCGATGGTAATACCCCCGTTTGAAATTAAATGTTGTTGAGCATCAATCATAATTTCTAATGTTGTGCTTTCATTGCTAAATTGTTTATATTTTTTCATATAAACAAAATATCTAGTTCTTTGATACCCTAACCATTTCATTTGATCTGATTGATACATTGTCAGATTCTCAAAACAATTCTCTTGATTTCATTTCATTCATTCAATATCCTTGGTTTGAGAAATCTTCAAAGTTCAATTGCTCAAATCTCATGAGCATACATTTTGACAATATTATTATACATGTTGTGCTTAACTGTTCTGTTAAAGTGTTGAGCATACATTCTTTTTAGGACTTACATGGGATTCATGTGTGAGCTTAAACACAACTTCCATGGATTCACGTGAACCTGTGTTTCCTACCCAGGAAGTTATCCTAGAGTGATTGAGGGATGAGGGGTCTACATCAAAGAGTGGGGCAGATAACTCATCCGGTTGAGTTTTTCTCATTGTGCTGAGAGGAAAAATGAAAAAGAGAGTTTGGTTAGAAGTGAGCTTTAATGTTAAAAAGAAAGAGGGTGTGAGAACAAAGTTAAAAGAATATGAAAACTCTACACCAAACACTTTCTGAGTCGGGCAACCACATCTACTGATTGGTTCACATTCTTTGGTGACCATCATTGAAACAGGCAGTGAGCCCATGCCAACTCTTGTTTTTACCCCACCAGCCACTCGTTTCTTTCTTAAAAAAGAAATGTTTCATTTTCTTTGGGGACGCAGCATATCTGCTATCTAGTCTTCACTCGGAAGATTTAGATATTGAAAAAGAAGGAAAGTTGACCCACCTTCACACCTTCTTTCATGCACATTGAGTCCGTGTAATATCTGTTGCTGTCTCAACAGTTTACACAATTTGAGCCTGATCAAGCTAAGTAGCTTCAATCATTCATACACTTGCACGAGCACACAAGGAATGAGTTTTCTTGTCATAACATTCATAGAAAATTCCTTTGTGGTTTTTCGATGATTGAATGGAAGCCCTGGGGGAGTGATGTTGGGTCTGGATGTGCTAAGGATGGATACTACTGCTAGACTTAAAGGTATTAATACTGCTTGTAACATTACTACTGCAAGATGAACAAATTACTACTGCTAGTAGAATTAATACTGTTTGGAGAGTTAGTACTGCTAGTAGTTAGTACTGTTTGAAGATTACTACTACAAGTGAAAGGTTAATACTGCAAGCATGTTAATACTGCTGATGATGATAATACTGTTGATGATGTTAATGCTGCTGGATAAGGATGAAGTTAATACTGCTTATGAAGATAATGCTTGAAGAGAAAGAATAGGAGCTGGAGATAGAGATGAATATAATTATGGAATGAAGATCAATTTTGTTTTGATAATTATCTTATAATTAATTCTGTATATATAGTCTAGAAGTCCTTGATAGAGAGATAGAAATATTGATAGAGTTTACAATATACGTTTTAGTGAGAATTAACCTCAAGATTCATTGTAATCCTTTCTTTAGAGAAGTTCAGAACGTCTGTTGAGCCTGTTCAACAGATTGAGGTTTTGTTTGTAATCATTAAGTTTAATCAATATAACTTGTGATTTGCATTCAAGTACTGTTTCATTGATTGAGTGTTAAAGTGTTTTTCCGCAACTTATTTAACATTGTTTCTGAGTGTGTTAATTAAATTCTTCATTAGAATTTTTCGATCTTGACAAGTGGTATCAGAGCAAGTGTAACTCAGAAAGCAAGAATCATCATGGACGGATCAAGCGATAGCGTTCTTGTTTCAAAAGTCCCCATGCTCAAACCCAATGAGTTTGACATGTGGAAAATCAGAATCAAGCAGTACATTCTTCTCACAGACTTCTCAATGTGGGACATCATTGAGAATGGTCCCTCAGATGGAGGAAAGATGGACGTAGAAGGCAAGAGACCTCCACCAAAGACTGATGGAGAAAGAAAGAAGAGGCAGACAGAGATGAAAGCCTTGAGCACTCTGCTCTTGGCTATACCTAATGAGTACCAACACCAGTTCTGCAACTGCACAGATGCACAAATTCTATGAAATGCACTGGAGAAAAGATTTTCTGGTACTAAAAGTACCAAGAGAAATCAGAAGGCCATCCTGAAGCAGCAATATGAAAACTTCATGTCTACAAAGAATGAGTCCATGACTCAAACTTTTGATAGATTTAATAAGTTAATTGGTGAATTGGCTACTGTTGGTGTCCAGATAGATCAAGATGATGTCAACAGAAAATTTCTAAGATCTCTTGGTGATGAGTGGACTATGTACACTGTCTCCTTCAGACAGAATGACCAACCTGAGGACAAGGAACTGGATGACCTCTATAATGACCTTAGGGTGTTTGAAGCAGAGGTAGAAGTAAAGAAGAGGCCATATGGATACTCATACAATGCTTCTCTTTTATCATCTTCTACTGATTCTGCTGCTAATACAGAATCAGTTAGTACTGCCTATGGATCAAAGCAAGATGGATATAATGACTCAGTTTTAGAAGCTTTTCTAGCCAGTCATGCTAATTCCACTCTAATTAATGATGACTTAGAACAGATAAATGCTGATGATCTGGAAGAGATGGATATCAAGTGGCAGATGGCTATGCTTACAATGAAGGTAAAAAGATTCATCAAAAGGACTGGAAGGAATAACTTTGCTTAGAAAAGAGAAGATGGGGTTGGATTTGATAAATCCAAGGTTGAATGTTACAAGTGTCACAAGGTGGGGCACTTTGCAAGAGAATGCAGAAGTGGAATGCCTCAACAGCATACTAGCAACCATCAACCATCACAGTCCACTAGCTTCAACAACAGGAACTCTTCTCAAGCTCTTGTTTCCCAAGAAGGAATGGGATTTGATTGGAGTGACCAAGCAGAAGAAGCAGTTCAGAATCAAGATTTAATGGCTAAAGTTTCAGAGTCAGCAAGCACTGATATTCCCACAGAGGTAAAATCTAACCTTTGCTCAAAATCTTGCATAGAAACTGTTAAAAAGTACAGGGATCACAATCAAAGCATGTGTGATGACCTAAAAAGGTTAGAGAAAGATAGAAGAGAGTATGTTGTGATTGTTGAGAATTTGGAAGAACAGATTAAGGCATACAAAGCCAATGAACTTCAACACACATATGATACTAACTACTGGAAGTGGGAAAAGAATCAGTTAGAGTTTAAGTTTAAAAAGTCTGAAGAGGAATGTGAGAAGATAAGGAGTGATTTTGAGAAATCCAAGCTGGACATTGAGAAGTTTTCCAATGCATCTAAAGCAATGGACTCACTTCTAAAATCTCAAGTCCATGACAACCTGAAAAGAGGTTTAGGATACAACAGTACCCCTCCACCCTATAACAATAACTATATCCCTCCCACTTCAGACCTCTTAGAAAGACAAGAGAAAATAGATTTACCTGCAGGAGCCACGGATGTAGATCCTCTTGACAGTGTAGTGATTGAGGAAGAGACTGAAAAAGAGACCATTAAGGGTAAGAATAAGGATGACCTTAAAGAAATTCCTTTAGAAAATCATATCCTTACTAATGAAGGGGGGGGGGGGGGGTAAACCTTTTGTAAAGAGTGAAGACTGAAAGTTCTAAGAGAGGTAAGGGAAAGGTACAGGGAGTCCATTACATGCAAACCACGGTTGTTAATCCCTGTACTTGTAAACAGAATCAACCCCAACAACATGATAAAACAAGGGGAAACCAAAGAAATAGAAATAATCAGTGGGCTTTAAAACAAGGAATTGATCTGAGAAAAATAAACAGACCAAAGCCTTGTTTTATCTGTGGCAAGTTAAATCATCTAGCCAAACACTGTTATTTTAATCCTATTAACCAAAGGATCACTTTTCAAAGAAATATACAAAATCCTGTTGGTTATAGGAAGCAAATAAGGAATCATATGGCTGAGAATGTGAGAAGGGCACCTATAAAATCTCATGCTCAGAATAAGTTTGCCAATTCAAAGAAAAATACTCCAAGTAAACCAAGGAGTAACTTAAAGAAAAAGAAAGCAAACAACTTTGTCCTGGTGTGGGTTCCAAAAGTAAAGAAATCTGTTAGTACTGCTGACAGAAATAGTGCTACTGCAAGCAATACTACTTCTAACCCAGTTAGTACTGCTAACAAAGTTAGTACTGCTAACCCAATTAGTACTGCTAATGATGTTAGTACTGCTAACAAAGTTAGTACTACCAATCAAGTTAGTACTGTTTCCAGTGACAGACCCATTCTTCTGACAAAGTATTCAAGCAATAAGATTCCTCAGTTTGATAATCTCATCAAGTCTGAATATGAATATGTTGATGAGAATGGGAAACCCAAGACCACGTTGGCTTGGGTTCCTATTAAAAACTAACTGCTTTATTATATGTGCAGGGCAACCAACAGCTCAAGGGAAGGATCATTTGGCATGTTGATAGTGGTTGTTCCAGACACATGACAGGTAACATGGCCTACCTTCAAAACTTCAAAAGAATTGTTGGAGGACATGTTGCTTTTGGTGATAATCCAACAGGTGGAAAGATAAGTGAAAAAGGTAATGTGTCAAAAGGTAAGATGACCTTCGAGGATGTATACTATGTTGAGCAATTGAGATACAACCTGTTAAGTGTATCACAGGTCTGTGACAAGAAACATAGCATATTATTCAATGATAGTGAATGTATTATCCTTGCTCCAGGGTTCAAGGTAGTTGATGAAAGTATGATACTACTTAGAACTCCTAGAAAGGACAATGTTTATTGCTTAGACTTGGAGAGTGTATCTTCTGATTCATCTTTAAATTGTTTATTTTCAAAAGCTTCATTGGATGAATCATCTCTTTGGCACAGAAGTATGTGTCACATGAACTTTAAAACAATGAACAAACTTGTGAAAAACAACCTTGTAAGAGGTTTGCCACAAAAAGTATTTGCATGTCTTAAAGGCAAACAGCACAAAACTTCTCATAAGTCCAAAGAGATAAATACAATCTCTTCACCTCTTAATTTACTGCATATGGATATGTTTGGACTTACAAATGTGATGAGTATTGGTAAGAAATCCTACTGCTTGGTTATTGTTGATGATTTCTCTAGATTCACTTGGGTCTATTTTCTGAGGACTAAGGATGAGACAAGTGGACTGATCAAATCCTTTGTTCTTAGAGTTGAAAACCAAAAAAATCTAAGAGTTAAAGTCATCAGGTCTGATAATGGAACTGAATTTAAAAATAATGACCTAAACAGCTTCTGTGAGGAAAAAGGCATTGAGAGACAATACAATGCTCCTAGGACTCCTCAACAGAATGGTGTTGCTGAAAGGAGAAATAGGACTCTGATAGAAGCTGCTAGATCTCTGTTGGCAGATTCAAAACTTCCAATTACTTTTTGAGCAGAAGCAGTTAATACTGCCTGCTATGTTCAAAATAGAGTTCTAGTAGTGAAATCCCAAGACAAGACACCTTATGAGCTTTTTAAAAAGAAGAAACCTTTTATTGGATTTTTCAAACCATTTGGGTGTCCTTGCACAATTCTCAATACCAAAACTCACCTAGGTAAGTTTGATAGCAAAGCTGAGGATGGGTTTCTTGTTGGATATTCATCTCAATGTAAGGCCTACAGATATTTCAACACCTCTTCTAGGATTATTGAGGAAAGTGACAATGTCAAATGCAATGAGAACACACCAAATCAACTTGGTTCAGGTCCTGATTGGCTATTTGACATTGATTCACTGTCTAATTCTTTGGGTTTCAGTAATGAGCATAATGTAGAAACAGGGACAGAAAAGGTACAAGTACAAAGACAAGAGTTTGTGCTGTTCCCAACACCTACTGCTGATCCTGTTGAATTCTGTGACCAAGATAAGAAAGATACTTCAGATTCAAAGGACACTAAACCATCTCAGAATGAAGAGGACAGAGGTGAAAAGGAAGATCAACCCTCAGATTCAGGAATCAAAGGTCCTGAGATGCCAGGTTTGGAAGAAGATGACACAGATGATGATAACTCTTCAGTTTTTGGTAGCAGCACTCCTGAAAAGAATGACTCTAATCTGGAAGCAGATATTAATGAAGAGGCTGTTCATCAAACAAGAGTTCAGAAAAATCATCCTCCTCAATTGGTGATTAGTGACATCAATTCTCCTATAATCACAAGGAATCAAAGAAAGTTGGGAGGGTTGAAGGACATACAATCAGGATTACTATCTTGCTTTCTATCACAGGTTGAACCCAAAAAGGCATTTGATGCAATGAAGGATCCAAGCTGGATAGAAGCAATGCAAGAGGAGCTACTGCAGTTTGTGCTGCAGGATGTATGGGATTTGGTTGACCTTCCAAAAGGACACAGAGCTATAAGCACTAAATGTATATTCAGGAACAAGAAAGATGAGAGAGGAATAGTAATAAAGAACAAGGCCAGATTAGTAGCACAAGGGTATACTCAAGAAGAGGGAATTGATTATGAAGAAGTATTTGCACCAGTGGCCAGGATTGAGGCAATCAGGCTATTTTTAGCCTATGCTTCTGTCATGAAGTTCAGGGTCTACCAGATGGATGTAAAGAGTGCTTTCCTGAATGGGAGAATTGAAGAAGAAGTGTATGTCTGTCAGCCTTCAGGGTTTGAGAATCCAAATTATCCTGACTGAGTGTACAAATTGAAGAAGGCACTCTATGGGCTACATCAAGCACCAAGGGCATGGTATGATACTTTGTCTACCTATCTCTTGGAAAATGGTTTTCAAAGAGGAATCATAGACAAGACTCTGTTCATTCAGAGGAAGAAGAAGGACATCATTATAGTTCAAATCTATGTGGATGATATTATCTTTGGATCCACAAAAGATCAAATGTGCAGAGATTTTGAAGAATTGATGCACAAGAGATTCAAGATGAGTTCTATGGGTGAAATTACTTTCTTCCTTGGGCTACAAGTTAAGCAGAAGAAAGATGGGATATTTATAAGCCAATCCAAGTATGTGCAGGACATTCTTACTAAGTTTGGATTCTCATATTCAAAACCTGCAAGCACACCCATGGAGACACACAAACAGATCACTGCAGATCTTGAGGGGGAGGATGTGGATGTTCATCACTATAGATCCATGATTGGCTCCCTCATGTATCTCACTGCTTCAAGACCAGATATCATGTTTCCTGTTTGTGTGTGTGCAAGATTTCAAGTAAGGCGCAGTCACACTTTCAAGCAGTCAAGAGGATATTCAGTTATCTCAAAGGCCAACCTAGATTAGGTCTTTGGTATCCTCCTGACTCACCATTTGACCTACTTGCTTATTCAGACAGTGACTTGGGTGGTGCAAATTTGGATAGAAAGTCAACTTTAGGGGGATGTCAGTTTTTGGGTGCAAGACTAGTGTCATGGCAGTGGAAGAAACAAACCACAGTGTCCACGTCTACAACATAAGCAGAGTATATAGCTGCTGCAAGCTGCTGTTCACAAGTACTCTGGATTCAGAATCAAATGATGGACTATGGTATAACTTTTCTTCACACTCCAATCTTCATAGACAATAACAGTGCTATTAACATTGTTAATAATCCAGTCAAGCACTCCAAAACAAAGCATATAGAAATCAGGTACCAGTTTATCAGAGACTGTAATGAAAAGAAGCTAATTCAGGTTGTGAAAGTCCATACAAGTAATCAATTTGCTGATCTATTCACCAAAGCTTTTGATGTGGGTAGAGTCACATTCTTGGTCACAAGCGTGGGCATGATAAACACTGAATAAACCTCCTTTAATCTGCTTTATGTACCATTTCTGTATAAATTCCTTCCTGTCTACTTTCTCCTTTTATATTGTGCATGGTGCTGCTAACCTTGTGTGTTTAAGTGTTTCAGATTGCTTCAACTGAATACTTAGTACTTCTAGTTCAGTTAATACTGCTCTGTATATTACTCATGATGTCAGTTCCAATATGGTTAAGTATGGTTACTACTGCTAGGTGGTTTATACTGCCAGTGCAAAAGTTACTATTGCTTGCCTTATTTCTACTGCTAATCAGTGTTACTACTGCTGGTATGTGTTAATACTGCTAGTCTGTGTTAATACTGCCAAGTATGTGTTACTACTGCTAATATGAGTTAATGTTGCGGGCCTGTTAATACTGCTAGGGTACTTAGTACTACTTCTAACTGAAACCCTCCACCTATAAATACCCTTTGTGACCGCCAAAATACAAACGACTCTTTGAACTTCCATTGCTACTCTTTCTCTCTCTCTCTCTCTCTCTCTCTCGATTTCTTGCTTACCAGTGTAAACCCTAGTTGCGATTCGAACCAATCAGAACGATGGCAGGACTAGAATTCTTTGATGAACACAATGAGGTTGCTATGCTGCAAAAACCCAAACAGGCTGAAGGTTTTCATCCGATTGTGGATTTCCTCAAATCGTCCCACATTGCCTATGCCCTCACTGTCAATCCCACAATCTGTGTGGAACATCTACGACAATTTTGGGCAAATGCTACCATCCACACTGAAGATGGCACTCAGATCATCAAAACAAGGGTGTGTGATAAACCCCTGACCATCTTAGAAGAGTGTATTCACATCCATCTACGCTTAGATGATGCCTCAGGTATTACCTCTCTCCCTAAGGAAGATCTCTTCCAAGTTCTAAATCGAATGGGGTATGAAGGTCCCACTAAGGTATTCAAGTTCTTCAAGAACATATTTTCACCTCAGTGGCGATTCTTTGTTCATACCCTACAACACTGCATTTCAAGAAAAACAACTGGCTGGGGTGAGTTCAACAGCACCATAGCCTATGCTTTGGTCTGCTTAGCGACCTCTAGAAAGTTTAATTTCTCTCAAATGATCTTAAACGATTTAATGTCGAACCTGGATACCAAATCAAAAAGCTTTTATATGTATCCAAGGTTTGTACAAGAAGTACTTAATAAGGAATTGACGGATTTACGTACCTTCAAGGTAGTATATGTAACAAAACTCCCAAAAGGGAAAGTGTTCTCAAATATGAAGAGGCCCAGTAAGGACTTCTCAGGTCTAGACATACCATTGTTCTCTACAATGATGGTTGTGTCCCACTCTCAAGGTGAGGCATCAGGGTCAAAGCACACATTAGACCAACCCACTGATGACCTACCCACACCTTCCACTACAAAGCATATCCCTCAGTCCCTTCTAAAGAAGCCAACATCACCCATTACTCATACATACACAAGGAAAAAGGTACAGAAGGTTCCTTCCCTTCTAGTATCTTCACCCCCACAGCCTAAAAGCCCTCTGATGGAGCATTTTCCATCAGAGAATATCCAAAGGGAAACCACAGGGGTGTCTCCCAACCCCAAGAAGGTGCTCAATAAGGAGGAGGAAGAGCATGTGGGCAGCAAGGCTCATACTACTGATTCTGCACAAAGTGCAGGACAAGACAGTGTGAACATCCTTAAGACCTTCCCCACGGCAACTTTGGGTGAGCAATCATCCAAAGGTCCCAGGTGCCAAGAAACCAAGGGGGTAGAAGGTGCTTCTGATAGGCATAAGACCTCTACTAAAAGATCCAAGGATCCTTCAAGGGTGGTCAACACATCCAAAGGAGGTGAGGACAGATATAGCTATGAGGAATTGATGGAAACATTGGGAAATATCAATATGGATGTACTCAAACAGGGTGCAGAAATAGAGGAGATGAAACTGGTGATTCTTACACAACAAGTGCAGATAAGCAAATTAAAGAAGATGGTTCTGAGGTTGGTGCAGAAAAAGAAGAGAAAGCAGTATGTATTGAAGAAACGGGGAGATGTAAATGATGCTTTCAAAAAGGGGGAGAGTCAAACTGAAGGTGAAAAGCAAAACCCTGTTGGCCTGGAATCTCATTTTGAGGGGGAGACCGGTGTTGAAAAAGAAAGGGAGATTGGTGCTACAAGTGTGAAAGAAGCAGAAACAGATCAAGCAGCAGAAACAAGTGTGAAAGAAGCAGTAACTGAGCCAAGAGCAGTAACTACACCAGAAGTAGTAACCACAACAGTAGAAACAAAGAAAGTTGCAGCTGAAACAGGTATGTCTGCAGAAGAAATAGAATTTGCAGAGACACTTGTGAAGGCAAAGACTGACACTCCCAAGGCTACTCAAAAGGCTAAGGGAGTAATAATAAAAGAAGGTGGTTCTGAACAGAAAAAGAAGAAGATCAGTGAGGCAGAGATCAAAAAGAAAGGAAAAGAGAAAGTGGTTGAGTCTGAGAAACCAATGAAGAAGCTGAAACAGATTGATTTGGATGAGGAGCTAGCCAAGAAGCTGCAAGCTGAATTAACACAAGAGGAAGAGTCTCAAACTGCAAAAGACAGAGAGATTGCTTTAGAACTGTATACAAAGCTCAATGAAGAATTTCAAAGGAGTTTGAATACAACAACTATTTTGCTAAGAAAGTAACATTGAGAGCAACTAAACAAAGCCAAAGAAAGCCTTCAAAGACCTTCCTGGCTAATCAAGAAAGAAGGAAAATGATAAACTTTCTGAAAGGAGCTATTGGAGTTCCTGAAGGAATGTTTACCAGCATGACATTTGGAAGGATAGAGGAGTTATACAAGAAGGAGATGGCCAAGCTGAAAGGGGATTTCATTCAAAGGGTTGAGGTTGAAAGAAAATTAAAAGAAAGACATGATTTCAACATACAACAGCCTTTCCCTGACAGTGAGGAAGGCACTCCTATCAAAGAAAAGACAGAAGCTAAGCAAGAAGAGACTTTGGCTCAACAGATTGGAGCTATAAAAAGAAAAAAATCTATTGCTACCAAGCCTAAGGTAAAGAGGTCAAGAATTGAAGAAGTTGAAAAGGAGATTGAAAGTGCAAGAGTAGAACCTTCAGCAGAGCCAGAGCAGAATCAAGAGCAGTCCAATCAACAATCCAATGAGCAATTCCATTTGTACATGACTTTGACAAATGAAGAACCAGTGCAAGCTGACCCTATCTCTATGAAAGCACCAGAAATTATCTTTTGGGATATTCTGAAGGACAACAGAAAAGAATATTTCAGATTCAAAAGAATGGGTGATCAGTTTGAGGTTTATGCAACTTGGGGCAAGGTAATCAGAAGCTGTTCCAGAGCTGACTTGGAGGAAATGTACAAAGTCGGAATAAAGCTGTATGAGTCTGTGTTGCTAGGGACTGAAATGAGCTTAATCAAGATTGCCATGGAGTACTTATACATGATGTTTGAGCCTGAAAGAGTGAAGTACATGATCAAAGACTTACATCATGAGTATGGATTCAAAAAGATTGATCATTGGATGTTATTTGAAAACTGTGGTGTCTACATGATCACAATTGACAAAAGCTACCATGAGTACTACTTGGTTGACAAGATCTATGACCATAGAAAAGCTAAGTTGGAAGGGATGTTGAAAGCCAAGCTAGTATGTGCTAAAGGATCAGAAATGGCGAGAATAGTGATCAGAAGGACAATTAATCAAAGTCTGGGATTGGATCCAAATCTGGGAAATTAAGCTGCAGTTTTGAAAGCATCATGAAGACCCTATGCTGAAGAACTTAACTTCTCATTCTGAAAAGTTAAGTTAGGGGGAGATTGTTGGGCCTGGATGTGCTAAGGATGGATACTACTGCTAGACTTAAAGGTATTAATACTGCTTGTAACATTACTACTACAAGATGAACAAATTACTACTGCTAGTAGAATTAATACTGTTTGGAGAGTTAGTACTGCTAGTAGTTAGTACTGCTTGAAGATTACTACTGTAAGTGAAAGGTTAATACTGCAAGCATGTTAATACGCTGATGATGATAATACTGCTGATGATGTTAATGCTGCTAGATAAGGATGAAGTTAATACTGCTTATGAAGATAATGCTTGAAGAGAAAGAATAGGAGCTGGAGATAGAGATGAATATAATTATGGAATGAAGATCAATTTTGTTTTGATAATTATCTTGTAATTAATTTTATGTATATAGTCTAGAAGTCCTTGATAGAGAGATAGAAATATTGATAGAGTTTTCAATATACGTTTTTGTGAGAATTAACCTCAAGATTCATTGTAATCCTTTCTTTAGAGAAGTTCAGAACGTCTGTTGAGCCTGTTCAACAGATTGAGGTTTTGTTTGTAATCATTAAGTTTAATCAATATAACTTGTGATTTGCATTCAAGTACTGTTTCATTGATTGAGTGTTAAAGTGTTTTTCCGCAACTTCTTTAACATTGTTTCTGAGTGTGTTAATTAAATTCTTCATTAGAATTTTTCGATCCTGACAAGTGAACATTACAAAAACTCCTTTCCAATGTACATCCGTTGTACAAAGTGGCTAAGTGCTACTTACAGGCATACTAACTGTATCATTTGTTGATTCAGGTTTACAATTCCTAGTATATCAGAATTTGAAAAGATTCGGATATATACATTTCATGAATTGACGGATACTCAGATCACAGGGCGGAGAATGTCATATTATCAAGGGGAGATCAAAGAATGTGTTGAAATTGAAGAGTTTTGATGATCTTGATACTCACAATCATCAAAAAGGGGGAGAAATTTTTTCAAAGTTCAATTTCAAAGTTTTAAAGAAAGAAAGTTCAAGTTTTTTCAAGATTGGTTCTGAATGAAGATGATTCGTGAAAGTTTGTTTTTCTGAAGACAGTCTAGAGATCAAAGAGATGAAGATGTTGTTTCAATGATGATGATTTCAAAAGGTTTTATTGTATTTCTTCTATCCCATATCATATGGTGTTTGCTATCATATGGTGTTTGCTAAGTCATTTCCTCTTACGAGCTGATTGAAACAAGTTCTTAAGCTGAAAGTCTATTCAACTCGCGGTTCAAAGACAAATACTTTGTTATTAAACTGAAGTTGCACCGTGGAAAGTCACGTAACTCGCACTTTATCTTTCGTGTGTGCTGAATCGGTGTGTTGCGTTTCTACAGTTGAAAGCTGCGTGATAGTGCATTTAGTCAAGGCTATTGTACATTAAATCTGGTTACAAAGTTGAAACTATGAAGACCAAGAGCTTTATTCAAGGGGGAGCTTGGAAAGATATGAAGACAAACAACACCAAGGTTCTTCAAAGATTAAAAAGGGAAAGAAGATAAATGCCTAAAGTTTTTCAAGTAAATAAATGCTTTATTCAACTTTAAGGGGAGATTGTTAGGACTGAAAGTCCTGTGTGTTGAAAGTGGAATAAAGTATTTATAAGGGTTGATATTGTAATTCTTTAATAGTTTTATTAATTAGATGGGCCCAAGCCCATAAGCCCATTATGATTGTAAGCCTAAGTATATAAAGGCATATTTATCTCATAATTAGGGTGAGAGATTTCATTAGAAAGGTTTATTGGTTCTGTCTCATAATTCCAGATTACTAGTCAATAGGTTTACTTTATCTGATCAGAAATCCTTTTTGTAAACCTGTAACCCTTTGATTTCATATTAATCATATGACTAGTAGTTGTGGCTTAAATCTTATTCATCTTTGATATTATTTGCTGTTGATTGCACTGTACTGGGATCTACAGATAATCATTGAATTCTATCAAAATACTTAATTTTTTTATATAAAAAACATTATATTATTAAGCCTAAATTAAATTTTTTTAAAAAAGAACATTATCACTTTGTCAAAACCATCCAAAATCGTACTATAAATCAACAAAAAATTAAAATGAAACATTAAAATCGTGATGTATCTTGCTGCATTGCGCGAGTACGCTTCTAGTATTATAAAACACGGATAAAAAACTCTTAAATACAAATTATTAGACACAAGGTACCATCATTTTATGCAATATTTTAAAAATCTCTTAATTTACAAGTATCAAAACACAAGATACATATTACTACTGGAGACTTCTAACACCCACCAATTTGGTATGTGCAAGACCTTCCTTTTATGCAGACATTTCCATGTATCACTATTAATTAATATATTATATTACTATAATTTTGTTTTAATTATATTATTAAATTTGTAATTGGTTTATTTTTCTAGATTTCATTAAAATATATAAGATAATCATTGAATTTTAACAAAATATTTAATTTTTTATATAAAAAACATTATATTATTAAGTCTAAATTAAACAAGTTTATAAAAAAAAACATTATCATTTTCTCAAAACTATCCAAAATCGTACTGTAAATCGACAAAAAAATAAAATGAAACATTAAAATCGCGATTTATCTCGCTGCATTGCGCGAGTACGCTTCTAATCTATACTATATTATAAAGATGGCATAAAAAACTCTTAAAAACAAGTTTTAAAGCTTAATGTACCGCTATTTAATGCTAATTACTTAAAAAACAGCCATAAAAGCTGTATGTACTACATTTAATGTTATTCATCAATTTTCAATCATTATCTCTAAACATTTTAACTCCCTAAAATCATTTCCCACTTTAACCCCCTAAAATAACTTTCAGCATATTTTAGATATAAAAAATCTAAAATATAATTAAAAAATCTTACAGAATATTTTATAAAAAAAATTATATTATTAAACCAAAATAAATTACATTATATTATTAAGTCTAAATTAAACAAATTTATATAAAAAAATCATTATCACTCTCTTACAACCATCCAAAATCGTAATGTAAATCGACAAAAACAGAAAATAAAATGAAATATTAAAATCGTGATGTATCTAGCTGCATTGCGCGAGTACACTTCTAGTAATATATAAGTTTTCAAAAACCCTTCAAACATTCAATCTTATTCTTTACAAAATGTCTAAAATAGGAATGTTATAAACTATAAAGATTGAAAATTATTATTTATTTGTACATAATATTTTAACTTTTGTATTCTTAAAAAATAAGTTTTTAATAAATAAAACTCGAATGTTATTTTAATACTCCGTCGCCTCAGAATAAGTGTTTACATTACTCCATTCATTCCAAAATAAATGTTCACATTTCTATTTATGCATGGTTGTCTCAAAAGAAGTGTCCAATTTCTAAAATAGATAACTAAATTTCCAAATCTATCATTAACTAATGCACAAAAAATTAAAAGTTTATAAGATAGATGCATTAATTAAGATAACGTTGTCAGTTCGTTAACCAAAAACTGTAGTAATTATTAATCTCTAAAACTGTATGTCAACTCTATTGTGAAAACTTATTTTGGAACGGAGGAAGTACTATTTTAGTTTATCCCAGAATAAAAGATCACTTTCAAAAGTAATGTCCCATTTCCTACTCTACCTTTTATCATGTGATGGAGGAAATTTATCTTTCTATAATTAAGGGTAAAATTGTATTTTCATTAATTAAAAAAGTGTAATAATTATACTCTTAAAATTGTATGTTTTTTTAGTAAACATATGTTTTAAGACGGAGGGAGTATAACATAGGTAAGCAAGAAGGAGGAAACTGAATCGATATCTTAATTTGTAGTCGAATCATAATTTTCTGTACAAGTCAATTTGTGTACATAAAATCATATAAGTTGCTTAGAATATATTTTATATTTAATTTGAATTTAAATAAAACATTTTTAATTGATTTTACATGTGATTAAAATATAATAAAAAGCAAGCAGTTTTGGTAATCGATATAAATATTTTTACTAACCAATAAAATAATCAAACTTCTAACTGAAAGGTATATAATAATAGACTTAAATTTTATATATTTAGTCGATCACATATCGTATATTATGATTATTTAAATTAATAACAATAATAATAATGCTTTTCGTATGTATTGGATAGAGATTATTTAAGTTTTGGCATAAAATAAACCAAGAGTCAATTTTGTGATACAAAAACAAATAATTAAAAAAATATATTCGTAAACATCTTCTGAAAAACGTGTTAGTAGTAGTATATAATAAGTTGAATAACACATAGCAAATATTGTATCTTCTTTTTATATATAGAGAGAGGGGTGAGTTCATACGTAGAGGGCATATGAATAAGAAAATAATGGGATGCATCTCAACCATTTATTAGATCTAATCCACGCTTAAGAGTTTTAGTGGCAAAATAAGTAATTTATGTGTCATCAAACCAACATTTCCACGGGGGTAAATTAAATTAGGGGTAATATTGGTAAAAAAAACTTAGCATGCCGGTTAGACATGATCATGTATACGAAATACAGAGAATTAAATCATCATCCCTATGAAATAGGTAACTATAATCGTTCCCAAAAAATTTCAAACCCTTCTTCTTGAAATCGTTTTCTGCTTTTAACAGAAGCAAAAATTTTTCCATAAAGGAAGAAGTTGAAAATAGACACTCATACTTTGTTTGAACGAAGTCGAGATTCTGAAAACAAACAACATTCCGATAGCTAATCCATGGATGCGACAGGTTTGAAATTTTGATTGCATGCTTTATATCAGAGTTTTAAATGTAAAAACAAGTGTTCCTGATCAAAATATATGTTTGCTTATGGTTGAAGGACTTCGAAAAAGTACTCGTATAGCAAGGAAGTCATGGATTGGAACTTTAGAACACCACGGATCAACCGATTGACATTGATGATTGTGGAAATACATCAGACAATTAACGAACACACAAAATCAAATGAGGCATTGGTGAATGAAGAAGGTAATACATAGAAAATATTGGTTAAAAAATAATTTAGTTCAATATTCAGTATTTTAGTATAAGGTTTATGTGATACCTTGAGTTTTCTTCCTTTTAGAACTTACATGACCTTTACAAAGGAAATCACATGTGGTATTACATTAAAAACCTAAGGGTTTAGGGTTTTTACTAGTTACAGACTAAAATCATTGATATGGTTATTAATCATCTGTGATTTAAAGTAAAATTATATATATATATATATATATATATATATATATATATATATATATATATATATATTTAGAATCAAAAGGAAATTTTGTGTTGGGATTCATTTGTGTTTTTTTTAAGTTCTTTTTTTGTTGTTTTCTATAAACATTATTAACACAATGAAAGAACCATTGTATGATTTGGATTAAAGAGATATTTTGTTTAACATAGTAGGGCTTATATAAGATATAAAACTCTGGGTTGTGGTTCATCTTTGATTTAACTTAACATATACACATACATTTGGAATCATGATTCTACTTTGGGTTAGGGTTTATTCTGATTATTTCATTACACATTATGTGTATTGCAATGAAACCAAAATTGTTTTATTGATACATCACATATGATTACACTTACTGAATCATAAGTGATTTAATAGTGTTGTTCTTTTTTAATATGACAGTTATTTTGATTTAACCATTTAAGATCATATATGATGTACCACTTACCACTTTCACAACACTGTTAGATTTAGATTGGTATGACTTAAAAATATGACAATTATTTTTGTTTAACCATCTAAGATTTAGATATGATGTAGCATGTCCATAACACTGTTAGTTTGATATGACTTAATCATATGTGATTTAATAGTAATGTTTTTTTTTTCAATATAACAATTATTTTAGTTTAACCATTTAAGATCATATATGATGTAGCATTTCCATAACACTGTTAGTTTCATATGTCTGAATCATATGTGATTTAGTACTGTTTTTTTTTTCAATATAACAGTTATTTTAGTTTAACTATTTAAGATCATATATGATGTACCATTTCCATAACACTGTTAGTTTCATATGACTGAATCATATGTGATTTAATATTGTTTTTTTCAATATAACAGTATTTTAGTTTAACCATTTAAGATCATATATGATGTACCATTTTAAGAACACTGTTAGTTTGATATGATAGTGTTGTATATACTTTATTATATATATATATATATATATATATATATATATATATGTAGTAACTAAATTACAATTGGGCAAGTTCTTCCTTGTTAAGCGGAAAAAAGCACTAGAAATTGTTAAAGCAGTAAAGAAGGCAAAACGAGTTAGGAAAGATGCTAGGAACATAGAGAAAGGAAACAAGAAGAAAGAAAAGGCTGTTGATAGGGATACAACCAAGAAACAAAATTCAAGTGAAAAACAACAAACCAAACAACAACTCAAAGGGGGTAGGAACAAGAAATGGAGTTGAGGGAGAAGCAAAAAAGTCAAACAAGCACCAAAAATAAGGTTGAGGACAACACCCAACCCACTTGTTAATGCTATGATTGTCTACTACACAGGAAAAAATGCATAACTGAAATGGGTTTTGACAGGTTAATTGGAATGAAGTTGGATGGAATACCATCCACCCTCGGACTCTATGTAGCACTAAATTTCAATCCATACACTATGACCATCAAGACTTCAAATGACCCAATACTCATAAACGAAGAAGCAATTAGAGACATGATCATAGCACCGATAGGTCATATCAGGTACGACACATGCGAAATAGATGACTATGTTGCTGCAATAAAGGAAAAATGGATCAAGCAATTTGTTGTGTGGTTTATGCAACCTCAGAGATTCACTTAAAATAGAACTCAACCCAAGTTTACACCTTGATCTACTATCGTGTCGTAACAAGTAATAATGGTAAAAGTACCAGATATCGATCCCACAGAGAAGGCTTGTGCAAGTCTAGTATTTAAAAACTGATTTCAGATGGTGAATTTTGAAGAAATCTCTGTGAGGGGTTTGTTTGAGTTCTCAACTAAAAAGCAGACTAGAGAAGAAGCAAAGGGTGCAAAGCTTGATTAAGGCAAAAACAAGTGATCCGGTAAAAAGATGTTATAACATCTGGGCAGTCCTACAGTACCAAGAACTGGTGCTATAGTACAGCCACATTATCAGCTATCGGGTCAGATTGCCTCCCAAGAGTACACACATGCTCATGTGTTATCGATACAATATCATTTATGTTAGACGTCGTGAATCCTAGCACATCACAGTGTTACCATATTACATTGTAGGAGTATAGCATTTGTCAGATGCTAAAACTATTTATAGCCTTCTCCTATTACCTCAGTTTTTTCACATTTATCTTAACTCTGAAAGTTAATGCATTTTCATACATAAAATTAGTTGTCAATTAATTAAATGTAATCTTCAATGAAATATTAATCACCTGAAATAAATAATTTAGATAACCATGCTATATTTAAAACACCTTGTTACTTTCACACCGACTTAAGTCTTAACGTTGCCTTACACCCCAAGCTAAGACTTTTAGCCCATCATTGCTTGGTTTCTTCTTTTGAATGATGTAAGATTGAAATGGTAAATGACAGAAAAGGAAAGTACTGAAAGTAAATTACTGAAACAGAAATAACAAAAAAAGTAAATTACTGGAATGTAAATAACAGAAATGGAAAATACAGTAATTTAAATTGCAGAAAAATAAGTGACAAGAATGTAAATTGCAGAAAGTAAAATATTGAAAAGTAAATGACAGTAAAGTAAACTTGCTGAAAATTAAATAACAGAAATGGGAATAACAATAAAATAAAGTAAACTTGCTAAGGAAGAAAACAAGTAAAGTAAACTAGAAGCTTGGAAGATTAGTGATTTTCTTGAAAGTATAAGAAAGTGATGTGAAAAGTGAAGTGTACTTGTTAACTTGGATGCCAAGTTATGGAACTTGTCACACAAATTACACTACACAAAAGAACACTTGTTTGCAATGGAAATGAACTTGAAAACTTGAGAATTTACTACCGATTGGAACTTGAAATCGAGTCACAAAAATGATTATCAAAGACAGGAGAAAGTTGATGCAAACTTGGAACTTCGAATTATAAGAGAAATGATTTTTTCAAACAACAAACTTATATTAAAACTTGCGATTAGGATTTAAAGACAGAACGTTCGAATCTTGCAAACAACCAATACTCAAATGGAAACTTGTAATTGAAAGTAGTAACCAAAAGCTTAATGTATCCAAGGCTTCCACAAAAGAAAATACTAAACACAAGATCTAGATGAGATGATGTGGTATGAGACATTGTTTTAAATTACCAAGCATACATATTTATACTAGTAAAAAGCTTAGATAATAAGCAACTAAGATGGTGATGTAATCTTTGATGATGTCAGCCCTGATGGTCTTCAAAAGCTCCAACTCCAGCCCGTGTATCTTCACCAATAAGCAACTGAGTTTGGCCCAAAAATAAGAACAAAAAGGCCCTGTGCGGTCCTCCAGCACTCTTATAGCATCTACGGTAGCTTATGAGTAAACTAAAACTACTGAAATGAAGACAAAAGAAGACTCAAATGACACTTTGGGCAAATAAAACAAAGGAAAAAGATACTAAAAGTGATATAATAGGGTTAACAAGTTAACATTTATCACAACCCTAAACTTAAACTGTTGTTTGTCCCCAAACAACTAAAATAAGCAAAAACAAAGACTCAAAAATCCTATTTTTTTAATGTGCTAATCAAATAACCAATGTATGCCTTGTTTTTAATCTTTTTGAGAAAGGTATTGTTGTCCTACTTGAGACTTGATTTCCATAGCCCTTCATAAGCTAAGTTCCCACCCCAAACTTATATTTTTGAAAGTGCCAAACCATAAGCTAGCCTATATTTTCAATGCTTAAACTAGATTCAAGTTGGGACTTTTCAAAGTTGTGTTTGCATTTGGATTTTTCTTTTCAATGCATTGCCTCATACCTCTTCTCTCTTTTCTCATCATAGCACAAATTTTCTTCTATGACTTTCATGTTGAGGTATTGCTGGACTCTTTGGTCCTTTTCAAACATTTTGGTGCTCTTTGGCACTCTTTTATGCACTAGACATAGAACTTTTGTTTATTGATTAGCTTTAGGTCTAAGTGCATGTGTTTAAAGTGTATGGATATAAGTTTGTGAACTTTAGGACACCCCACCCCAAACTTTGAGTGGCACAATGTCCTCATTGTATGTAAAGGCAACAAGTTGGTCCAAATAAATTGAGGGCCTAATGAATCTAGCTGTGTGTAAAACTAAAAATGGTAGGCTAGTTCTAGAGGCTCAAAGAAAAACCAAGACGAGTGAACTGTGGATTATTGTGGCTATGGAATCAAGTCAAGTGATCAAACAACAACCTTAAAAAGTTATTATGTTTTTTATGCATACATGGTTAAGAGACATAACATTCAGAAAATCAGTTCCCATGAGTCAAGATTGAAACAGAAAAACAAAGATGAGAATGGGACATTTCTGTCCATTTTCACATTTTTGATAAAATCTACTAAACTAGACTCAAAACAACAAATTATCTAAACAAACTAACTAAACTCAAGACTCAAAATTAAACAATCAAATAAGAGGAAAAGGGAAGAAATGACAGAACATGTCCTACTCAGATTGAGTAGGAGATGCTTGTTGCTACAGGACAGATGTTGGAGGTGGTGGAAACTTCATTGGTTGCTTTGATTTGCCTTGTTCCCAGGCTTGCTTGATCTGCTCTTTTTGCTGCTTGTACTCCACCCACTACAGCCTATCCTTTTTTATGGCCTCCACCTCACTGCTGATTTCCTTGATCTTCTTCCTAAGATTTTTGGTTTTCTTTTTTAGAGTTTTCTTCAGCAGGTTAGTCTGCTTTTTCATTCCTTTCAGCCGCTCTTCCTTCACAGCCTCTATTGCAGATAGAACAGGGTCTACGATCATAGGATCATTGAAATGGTTATCACTATACCTCATCAGCCTTTGCAAGGTTTGTTTATCTATGGTTGTCCTCTCTCTCGCAATTGTATCTATGGTCAAAGTTACAACCTCGGCCTTTTCCATCAGTTGGTGGATTATGGTTGGGTAAGGTAGCCGGCCATTGGCCCTATCTACACTTGCCCTTAAGGCTGCATAGATCAGTCTCCTACGTCAAAGGGTTTACACTCCAAAATCTAGTAAAGGAGGTACACTCGTTCCATACACAGGTTGGTGTCATGGCTTGTAAAGTGAAGGGTGTGTCTAAGGAAGTAAAACCAAATATTGGTTTCTCCTTTCAGGTAACAGGTTTTCAGAGTCCTGCACCTACCCTTAAAACTCCATATGGCTCCCTCATGTGCTAGTCTAGCCAAAATGTTATCTAACTCTTCTTTTGTGGTACCAGCCTCCAGTCAATGAAACTCTGAATGTTGTGGTGGTGTGATGCCTAACAGTTCATTGATGATTTGTGGGGAATAAGAAATTTTGGCCTGCCTCACCTTGAGTTCTACCTTAGTATTAGCAGCAACCTCTAGGTAAAACTCCCTCACCCAATCTAGGTTATAGTCTCCAGGGACTGCACATAACTTATCCCACCACATAACATTAACTACATTCTTAATTTGGGAGTTGGCTAGGATAATTTGTGGGGAAAAACCGTTAGGATTGTGGCCTACTTTTTCAGAGAACCCAGGGTATTTCTTGATGGCCAAAGGAGAACTGACCAAATGGAAAAGGTTGGCAGAAGGAGAGATTTGCTTACTCTTTTTGGCTACAGCACTATTGGAGGAGTGCTGCAGGACAAAATGGTTAGGGCTATCTGTTGGTCATTTCCTTGCTTCCTGCCTGGTGATCCTTTTGGGGGGTGGGGCTCTCTTCTTGAATACATTTTTCAATAATCTCAGTTGGCATCTTTCTCTTTTTGGTGGCCTTCTCTTTGTTCTTCCTTTTTTCCTTGGCACCCTTCTTCTTTTTGGACTTCTTTTCTGTCAAATGGGAGATGGTCTCCTCCTCTTGCGTCAACTCTTGTTCCTGCATATCAATATTAGGAGAAATATCTACCACAAGAGTTGGTGGTATTTCAAAAATGAGGTTCAGAGGCAGCCTCAGTGGTGTCTTTTTGATTCATTTCAACCTCTAATTCTGAGGGGTTGACATTTATGGTTTCAGCAGGGGTTTGGATAGCGGGTGCAATAGAGGGGATATCAGATTCTAGGGGGGTTTGAACAATGGTATTGGTGTCCATAAGAGGGGTCTGGTTGTCCATAGAATGATCAACAAAATGTGCTGGGGATTTTGGTTTTTCTATCTGTACACTAATTGGAGATTTATTCGTTTCCAGAGATGGGCTCGCAGAATTGGGACTAGACGTAACATTTAAAATGCATGGTTCAAAGGGGGGGGGGGATTATGGGTGTCTTGGGTACAGGGTTGGTTTTCAGTGGGGACTCAACAGAGATCATGGTCTTAGTGGTGGTAGTGGTTTAGATTGGCTCATGAGTGGTTTTGGGAAGACCCCAAATTTTAGCAGTAGCATCCATGTCCACATCCAATGATTGTTGCAAAAGTGCTCCAACCGTGGATTGGGCTTCAGAGGGGAATGTAGTGATTAGATTAACAGATAAAGGAAGGGAAGGGGGTATACCAGTGTTTGCAGGGGTGCGAACGAGGGAATCGATCAGAGGCTCTTCTAGATGAGTTTCCCTTGGTGATGATGGTGGTGTCATAGTTTCTGCAGCCATGGCCAAAGTGTCAAGGGGATTTGAACTTTCCCCCTTTTCGAGATTCTCTTGGCTTTTCCTTTGTAGTGACCGATGGTGCTCGATCAGAATGAGGGTTAGTGTTGTCTGATAGAGTGATAACTGGGCCTTCCTCCTTGGTCATTGGTTTCGTCTTCAACTTCCCTTGACTTTGTGTGATCCTTCGAGTGGGTTTCTTTGGTGGTTCCACAAAAGGGACTTGACTAATCGGTGTGGCTCTTATGGGAGGCTCGTTCCTCATTTCTTTAGGAGTGGGTGGTGGAGAATTAGATGGTAAGTTTCTTCTTTGTGGTCTTGCTTTGATTATCGCCATGGAAAAGTGAAACAGGGGTGGTTCTCGATGGTTTCAGTAGAGAAAAATGGAGGATGGAATGGTGGGAATGTTGAGGAATTTTGGGTGGTTAATGAAGGAATAACTTAAGGGACAAGGGTGAGGAGTATGGTTCTTAAATGCCGAAAATATGGTGGTGGCAGTTTCCAGGTGATGGTAACTGCGCTTTTCAGGCGGTGGTGGTACGGTGTAGAGGCTGAAAGAGGAAGGGACGAGGATGTCTCTTCGGTTTTTGTACTTCGACACCTAAAAATCGTCGGATTAGGTACCTTCTTAGAACACTTAGGCAATGATGATATGGGTTTGAGCGGGTTCCCAATGAACCTATGTCAGTCCTGTGATGATATCATCCTTCATGATCGTCGGATGACTATCTGTTGGAAAGCAAATGAGGAGTCGAGTCTGCGACTTGGGCTCCGCTTTATGGTCCTGCACCGAGAAGAGTAATATGCCCACCGAGACTTTAGTGAAGAAAGTTAGGTGGTCCAAAAAAAATATATTTAGGCCTCGGCCCACATAAGAAAAAAATTGAGGAAAAACAAAATAAACCCAAAAGAAAAATTAGCAAATAATCCTAAAAAAAGATAAAGAAAATTTTGAAACAAAAATTAATTAATTAGAGAGAATAGAATAAATAAGATAAGTTAAAAGAAAATTATTTACACACATTTTTTTTCGTTTTAATTATTTGGAACAACAACCATGGGAGGTTGTTGTAGGATTTCAACCGGATCAAGAAATGGTTTAACTCTGTGTCCATTCACTTAAAAATTGGTACCCCTCTCTAGATCAACCAATTCAATTACTCCGTAGGGATACACCTTAGCAATGCTATAGGGTCTAGTCCACCTTGAGTTCAATTTCAAATGAAAATAGTTTTAATCTTGAATTGAACAAGAGGACTTTTTGACCCTTAGTGAAATTTTTAGGAAGGATCTTTTTATCATGCCATTTTTTTAGTGTTTTCTTTGTATAGCTTGGCATTTTCATAGGAAAAATTCATATGCTCTTCCAGTTCATAGAGTTGCAAGGCTCTTTTTCTCCCTGCCTCATCCAAACTCATGTTAAGCTCTTTTATGGCCCAGTTGGCCTTATGCTCCAGTTCTACAGGTGGATGACAGGTCTTTCCAAAAACCAAGTTATAAGGGGACATTTCTATAGGGGTTTTGTAAGCAGTCCGGTAAGCCCACAAGGCATCATCCAGGTTGGATGCCCAGTCCTTTCGGTGTGGTTTGACTACTTTTGCTAAGATTCCTTTTATCTCCCTATTTGACTACTCAGCTAACCCATTGGTTTGAGGGTAATAAGTAGTAGCCACCCTATGCTGAATGTTATATTTGTCAAGGACTTCATCTAATAAGTTGTTAATGAAATGGGTACCTTCATCACTAATTAAGGCACGAGGTGTGCCAAATCTAGTGAGAATATGCTTATGTAGAATTTGACAACAGTCCTGGCATAATTGGAATGGCAAGCCATAGCCTCCACCCACTTGGATACATAATATACAACAACCAATATGTAGGCACAATTATTGTAGATGGGAAAAGGTCCCATAAAGTCTATACCCCAAACATCAAATAATTCTACTACTAGAATCCTGTTTAAAGGAATTTCATGTATTTGTGAGATATTTCCACTCCTTTGACATTTATCACAACTTTTTGCAAAGTCATGAGCATCATTGTACAAAGTAGGCCAGAACAACCCAGATTGTAAAATCTTTGTTGTTGTCCTACTTCCTCCAAAGTGTCCTCCACATGGTCCTACATGGCAGTGCTGTAGGATTGAAGCCACTTTTCTTTTGGGATGCACCTCCTGATCATCTGATCTGCACAAAATTTGAACAAAAATGGGTCATCCCATAGATACTTCTTGGAGTCAAAAAGAAGATTTTTTCTTTGGTATTTATTGAATTCCATAGGAATAATCCCATAATCTAAAATCCTCTCATCTGGAAATACTTCACAAATGTCACTACTATGTACAGATTTGGCTTGCTTCTCCAATCTTGACAAATGGTCAGCCACTTGATTATCCACACCCTTCTTGTCAATGATTTCCAAATAAAATTCTTGAAGCAACAAGATCCACCTTACCAGCATAGGTTTTGCATCTTTTTTATAAATGAGGTACTTAATAGCAGCATGGTCAGTATGAACAACCACTTTAGTGCCCATTAAGTATGATCTGAATTTTTCAAAAGCAAAAACCACAGCTAATAATTCCTTTTCAGTAGTGGTGTAATTGATTTGGGCTTCATTGAGAGTTTTACGGGCATAGTAAATAGGGTGGAATATTTTATTCTTCTTTTGACCTAACACAGCTCCTACTGCCCAGTCACTAGCATCACACATAATTTCAAAGGGTTGGGACCAATTAGGTGTTATTACTACAAGGGCAGTGACCAATGCTTCTTTCAAAGTGTTAAAAGCCTTTTTACAGTCTTCATTAAAATCAAACACTTGGTCATGTTGTAGCAATAAACAAAGAGTTTTTGAAATTTTAGAAAAATCTTTTATGAACCTCCTGTAAAAACCTGTATGTCCCAAAAAACTCCTGGTCCCTTTTTGACAGTGGTTGGTTCAGGTAATTTATCAATTACTTCCAACTTTGCTTTATCAACCTCAATGCCTCTTTTGGAAATGAGATGTCCCAGCACAATTCCTTCTTTTACCCAGTTTAAAACCAAGTCTGTTTCTTCACATCTTTTAAGACTCTTTTCTAGGTTTTGTAAACATAGATCATATGATGTCCTATAAACTGAAAAATCATCCATGAAAATTTCCATGGAGTGTTCCAACATGTCAGAAAAAATAGACATCATGAATCTTTGAAAAGTGGTTGGGGCATTACATAATCCAAAAGACATTCTTCTAAAAGCAAAAGTCCCATATGCACAGGTGAAGGTGTTCTTTTCTTGGTTATCCGGTGCAATGTCAATTTGATTGTAACCAGAGTAGCCATCTAAGAAACAGTAAAACTCTTTTCCTGGTAATCTGTCAAACATCTGTTCAGTGAATGGTAATGGAAAATGGTCTTTCTGAGTGGCTTTGTTGAGTACAACAATTATTCCACCCTTTTTAGGTACACACTGCACAGGAATGACACATGTACTACTTGCAATAGGATAAATTATGCCTGCATCCAGCCATTTCAAAATTTCCTTTTTAACAACATATTTCATCACATGTTTGAGTCTTCTTTGAGGATCAACTGAGGTGAAAACTTTGTCTTCCAAGATAATCTTGTGTTGACAAATGGTAAGGATTATGCCCTTGAGATCAGCAATGGTCCATCCTATGGCTTTGGTATGAAGTTTCAGCATTTTGACCAACTTCTCTTCTTAATCAGATTTTAGTGTTGATGTAATAATGACTGGCAACTTCCCTGGTTCTCCGTAAAAGGCATATTTCATATGCGAAGGAAGTTGTTTTAATTCTAAATCTGGTGCAGTTTCCAAGGATGGGACAAGAGTCTTCCTATCCTCATTTTCTAAGACTTCAAAAGCAGCAGTTTCTAGTGGTGTTTATAGGTCCTCAGAGTCTTTTTCCTCCCAATCACTATCAGATTCCATTATTCCCATAATCTCCCCCAAAATTTTTTCTTGACACCAAGTTTCAATTAAACTCAGCGTAGAACATTCTTCTTTTTCTTTATGGTACTTGAGGGAATCAAAGACATTAAAAGTTACCTCATGGTCTTGGAATCTCATGGTCAACTCACCTTTCTGGACATCAATCAAGGTTCTTCCAGTGGCTAGGAAAGGTTAGCCTAAAAGGATGGGAACAACTTTGTCAGCTTCAAAATCTAGAATGATAAAGTGAGCTGGAAAAATAAACCTATCAACTTGGACTAGGACATCCTCAATTTTTCCTTTAGTCTAGGCTATGGACTTATCAGCTAATTGAAGAGTAACAGTGGTGGGTCTAGCTTCACCTATACCTAAGGTATTAAAAACAGATAGAGGCATGAGGTTTATGCTAGCACCTAAGTCACATAGGGCCTTTCCTACCTCTTTTCCTCCTATAGAGCATGGGATTGTAAAGCTTCTAGGATCTTTCAGCTTTGGAGGGATTTTACTGGATAACAGAGCACTACAACCTTCAGTCAGAGCTACAGTCTCATATTCAGTCAACTTTCTTTTTTTGCTCAAAATGTCTTTCAAAAACTTTGCATAACTGGGCATCTGCCCAATGGCTTCAACCAAAGGTATGTTTATGTGTAATTGCTTTAAAACATCCAGAAACGTTTTAAACTGTATTTCTTCCTTAACCTTTGAGGGTAAGGAATATAAGGAGTTACTGAAGTAGAGGGAGTAATCTTGTGAAGAGTAGGTACTTGACTGGGTTCTTTGATTGGTGTCTGAATGGGTTTCTCAACAAGTAAAATAGGTTATGTTTCAGTCCTGCAAGGTGCTACAGGACTGGCCTGAGTTGCTACTGTAGGATTGCCACCAGATTGTGACACATCAACTACAGTACTTCCATTGGGATTTTGGGCTTGCTGAGGTTCATTATGGAATAATAGTGGAAAATCAGATCTGCTCGGAATGGTTGGACTACTAATAAGCTTGTCATCGGCTTTGGGCCCATTTGAACTACAAGATTGGTTCACAAGTAATGTAGTTGCAGAATTTGGTCCTATTTTTTTTTCTTTTCAGGCTCAGTTTTGTGTGGTTCTCTTTGGATGCTTTCTAAATTATTTCTGCTTCTTAAGGTCACAACCTTTATATGCTCTTTTCCAACTCTTTGCGGTGTCTCACTATCACTAGGTAAAGATCATGTGGGTTTTTTCCTCAATTCCAAAGCCATTTGCCCCATTTGAGTCTCAAGATTCTTAATAGAAGTCTGAGTTTGGGTTTCAATATTTTTGATGGATGCCTGAGTTTGGGTTAAAAATCCTTTCATCATTGCTTCCAAAGAAGTAGATGAGTCGGCATGCTGAGTAGGCTTATGATGGAAAGAAGGTTGATGATTTTGAGCATGGAAATTAGACTGTTGGTTGTTTTGAGATCTATGATGTGACTGTGGGTGATGGTTGGACTGTCCCTGAGATTGTGAATGAAAATTGGACTGTCCTTGTGGTTTTGGTGGTGGTGGATTTAGAGCTGGACTATTCCAAGAAAAGTTTGGATGACTTCTCCATTCAGGGTTGTAAGTTTGAGAGAATGGTCCACTCTTGTTGTTATTGACATAACTGACCTGTTCAAGATTTCCTGGACAATGTTCAAATGTATGATCATCACCACAGTAAGTACATTGCACAGAGTTGACAATAGGAGTAGAAATATTAGACTGCATAACTGTATTAGGTAAATTTTTAAGTATGGATGCCATGTGAGCCATTTGTGTAGTTAATTCTTTGTATGCATCTACTTCATGTACCCCTGTTGTTTTTCTAGGTGCAATTGCACATGGGTCAGACCAATGTCCATTGTTGTTAGAAATTTTCTCAAGTATGTCATAACCATCATTATAGGTACTAGCTGTGAAAGCTCCACCTGCAGTAGCATCGAGCATTTGTTTAGCAGTGGTGTTTAAACCATTGTAAAACGCCTCTAGCTATATGCAGTAAGGCAAGCCATGGTAAGGGAATTTTCTCAGTAGCTCTTTGTACCTTTCCCATGCATCAAGAAATGCCTCATCGTCCGCTTGTTTAAAAGTGCATATTGGACTTAGCATTCCTCGTAGGTGGAAAATATTTTTTAGAAAGTTTTCAGCCATATTGTTCCATGAGATCACAGAGTCTGGTTTCAAAGAGTTATACCAGGATCTTGCTCTATCCTTTAGTGAAAATGGAAAAAGTTTAAGTCTTAGAGCATCGTCAGATACTCCAGGGATAAGAAACGAATTTGTGATTTCCATGAAAGATCTCAAATGAGAATGAGGATCTTCAAATGGCATACCAGTGAACTGGCCATTGGTCTACAAAATCTGAAACATTATAGGTTTAAGCTCAAAATGGGCAGCGGTGATAGTAGGTTTAAGTATCCCCGTATATAATTGGATTAAAATAAGGATAACATAATCCATAATACCCCCGTTTTTAGAATTTGCCAGTCTAAAAATGTATTGTTCCTCTTCCTCAAAGGGATTTATTGGTGGCTCATTTTGCGCATTGCCATTAGGATTACCATTCCCAGGGTTTCCTCCAAGGTAGCCATTATCATTCCTAGGAATAGGTCTAGCATTTCCTTTGTCTGACATATCTTCGTAATTAGACATTTCTGAAGAGGTTAAAGCTAAAGCAGCTCTTTGCGCTCTCTTTCGTAGTCTAAAAGTTCTTTCAATCTCAGGGTCGAATTGGAAAAATTCCCTGTGTGGAAATCTTGGCATACACTGATTTTCAAAAGGGTGGTAGAAAAATAAACTTTTATAAACTTTACTTTAAAAGAAAAACTTTCAGCTTGCTTCCCCAACAATGGCGCGAAAAACTTGTTGTGTGGTTTATGCAACCTCAGAGATTCACTTAAAATAGAACTCAGCGCAAGTATACACCTTGATCTACTATCGTCTCTGTAACACCCTAAAAATTAGTGTAACATAAAATTCGAAAATTTGGCAAAATGACGTTTGTATTCGGTATAAACCACCCAATAAGGGCAAATGTAATAGGCATTTACAAAACCTGAGAACGGATATAGAAATTGACAACAAACTAATCTAAACATATACTATCTAGATTACATCGGTTTTCAACCCAAATCACCAAAATAAAGGGACTTAATCAATGCCCAACATCAAATACTAAACATCTCAAAAATGCCTCAACACCATGCTCGTCACTCAAGCCCTTGGCAACCCACCGCTAAAGGAACCTGTTATACATATCATTTTGAGAAAAAGTATTAGGCTTAAAGCCTAGTGAGAACATAAAGTTTATAATTTACAGAAACATTGACAATGTAACGAAAGGAAATCTTTTCAAGACAAAAGAGTTTACAATTGAAATATTTGCCACGATAGGGCCTTTCGATCTAAAACTCATCTTACGATGACAAGGGGTATCCGATTTACCAAGGATTGTAGCGGAACACAAAAGTAGGCCACAATCTGAGTTATGAGTTAAACCCTCGGAATCCATGGCCACGAACAGCACCGGTCCGTACTAAGATGTGAGGGAGGGCCCCCGAGGAGTCCGAGTCATACTCGTTAACTAGAATTACACTATGATCCATGACTAGTAACCGGTATCACATAACCGTACCAAATGGCCCCCGAGGATCAAATGTCTCAGCTAGCTACAAGGGGAATAACATCCCAAAATTAAGCCGACTCAATACCTATAGATCCACTAGTAATAGTCTAGACTTGTCACAATTTCATTTGTGACTAACCAAAGCTAAACATATAGCTTCCAATAACATTTATTACCAAAAGGGTGTTAGCCTAGTGGTAAGGCATGTGGACTAGCTAGTAGCGGTCTCATGTTCGAACCCTGGGGGACGCATCTTGGAGGTACGAGGGCTTCGACCCCGGGCTGCATGCTTTAGCAGTCGGGCTTCGACCCATATTTCCAGGGATTAGTCTGGGCCCAATGTGGTCTGGGATACCCTCTCCAAAAAAAAAAAAAACATTTATTTCCAAAATGCATTTCCAAGTTTAACTGCTGATAAGAATGCCAATCATAAAATGAGATCTTATGCATTCTTTCAAGTACCTCACCAAAATGTGCAAGTAGTACTATGTTTTACTACATATAAAATGGAACCCTTTCTTTTAGCAAAATATAGCAAAAACCCTAAAATCTCCCAAAACTCAAGTTAGGTCAAAATGTAATAAATATGAACCAAAAACCAAGGAGATATATAGGAGTTTAAAATATATGTTTTGACATGTATAAGGTTTAGTAAAATGGTAGTATGAACTCTAATGCCTTTAACTTTATCTTCCGTTTCTTGCACAATTTCGGGTCCGGCGAATTGTTTCTATCCCGCTTCTAGCCAACACACAGGAGTTCTGCATTTCCGCCCGTATAAGGCCTCAAACGGTGCCATTCCAATACTCGAATAATAGCTATTGTTGTAAGCAAACTCTACCAAAGGTAGGTGAGAGTCCCAACTACCCCCAAAGTTCATGACACAAGAACTTAGCATGTCTTCGAGCGTTTGGATCGTTCTCTCGCTTTGACCATCGGTTTGCGGATGGTAAGCCGTACTCAACTTCACTCGCGTACCAAGATCCTTCTGAAAACCATCCCAAGAGTTCGAAGTGAATCGACTGTCGCGATCCGATACGATCGACAAAGGTATTCCATGTCTCGAGACCACTCCATCGATGTAGAGTTTTGCTAACTTGTCCATCGGTAAGGTTTCACGCATGGCCAAGAAGTGAGCGCTCTTAGTCAACCGATCGACTATTACCCAAATGGTATCCTGACCTCGAAGAGTTTTAGGCAACTTCGTCACGAAGTCCATGGTAATATGTGTTAGTACATTGAAAGTATTGGAAAGTAAATCTATTTTACATGTATTGTAAATGTTTTGTAAAGAGCTTAAAGAGTAAGGGCTTGTGCTTACATAGTGTAGCGAAGGTGGTATGTAGGATTAGTGACACTATAAATAGATGTTAAAACTTGTAATTCATTTCATAATTCAAATTTACAAAATGTAGTCTTCTAAGAATTCTCTCTCTCATTAGTGTAGTTTTCCATTTCTAATAAATGTTCTAATAAATCCTACTCCTATCCTATCCTACCTAAACTATTACAAAAGCATGAATATCTAGATCTAGGGTCCTACAAGTGGTATCCGAGCTAGAATCGATGATATTTTTCTCGATACGATCGAATCTTGACGTTTCAAGCGTTTTTAAGCCCGATCTACTCGTAAGTTCATCCAAATTCTAAATCTTCTTGAAGTATTGTTCCTAATCATATTCCAGATCTATTACAATTCATAGAATTTCATTTCGACATTTTTTGAAAATAATCGGTATTCTCTTCGCGTCAAATTGTTCGATCCGAGAATTCGTTGCATGAATCGATTTGAATTGTCAAGATATATTCTTTATTGAATTTTGATCAATCTACAAGTTTCGGATCTGAATTTCGTCAAAAATTGAGCAAGTTATGAGCATTGTAAGTTGTTTCGTCGGAATTTTTAGAACTCGTCGGAATCTGACCGGAATTTGAGGTTTTGAGCTTTGATGTTGTCATATCTCTTCCAGATCTGTTATTCATGTCATTCTCGATTGTTTGAAGCATTTCTGAACAAAAAATTCGAGTTTTTGATATGTGAAATGAACCTCGTCGGAAAAACGTAACTTACTAGAGCTACGCCGGAAAATTGATTTTCAGTCGGATTCGTGATGTTAAACCACCTTAGATCGATTTGCTTTTGTTAGAGCATAAATATGTTGGATACAAGATCATGAAAACCAAAGGTCAAAGGTACAAGATGTCAAAGCTGGAAAAGTCAACTCTCATTAAAAGTCAAAGTCTTTGTAATAAAATATCAAAGTCAATGTCTTTGTATTTGTGTTTTGTTTCTTTGTGATTGTTGGAGGTATAAATACCTTGTTTCCTTTGTAATTCATAGTAAGCACGTTAGAAGTAAGATTGTAGAGAGAGAGAGAGAGAGAGCATATTAGACAAGAGGCTAATGTAAACATTTCTAATGAAAGAGTTTAGAGAGAGAAAGTTGTGAATCGTAATTATTGTTGTTTGGATCAATGACATATGAATTTGGAATTCTCATCTTGATTGTGTGTAGCAATTAGAACTTGAATCTAGGACACACAATTGGTATCAGAACCTAATCCAATCGAAATCAAATCAAGAAAAATGTTCGACTTTGTGTTCGTCGAAATCAGATTGATTTCTGAGTTTTAGTGTGATTTAAAAGTTGTAATCGATCAGGTTTTGTGTGATTAGTGATTTTGATCGAGTCTGTATGGTTTAATTTCAGTATTGCACTGTAATAGATTTGTAATTTTGGATTTTATTGAGTTTTATGTCACGAGTTCTTGAGCACTGTTTTATAGATCAAATTGTATTTTTGAGTGTTTGATTCTGTAATTCGTGAATTGTAATCTGTTAGAATATTGAAATCGAGCATCCCTACAATTTTTCAAGTCAATTGGACAAGGTTTGATTGAAATCTGATGGAAAAATCAAGTTTTTGTTCGACAGACTGAAGAACGCGCAAGATCTACGAAACGCGCAAGTTCATCTGGAAGAACACGCAAGCTGAAGAATTTCATTTTTGGCCAAAACGGGCAAGGCGTTATTAGCGAGTTCTTAGAACACGCAAGGTGTTATCTGCGAGTTTAAAAATTGAGAAAAAGTTTCTAAGTGTTGAAACGCGCAAGTAGACATTAGCGAGTTTTTCAAACGCGTAAGACTAAGCTTGCGAGTTCCATCGGAACAGTGATCTGCGAGTTCATTTGACTTGCGAGTTTGTTCAAACGCGCATCTAGGCATCTGCGAGTTCAAGAAAAGCGCACGCCTCATCTTGCGAGTTTATAAGTAAATAGTGGTTAGCGAGTTTTATCAAAACGCGCTAGTAATGCCTAGCGAGTTTCTCAAACACGCACGCCTCAACCTGCGTGTTTATCAGTGAATAGTGATCTGCGTGTTCAGGCATTAGCGAGTTTCATCGAGAACAGTCTCTTGCGAGTTTCAACGACTAGCGAGTTTCAGCTATCTGCGAGTTCTCAAAACACGCACTCCTTTGTTTGCGTGTTTCTCAAACGTGCTCGACTCAGTCTGCGAGTTTCACAGTGAATAGTGACTTGCGAGTTTTGTCACTTAGTCAAATTTTTTTTGAAATTTCTGATTTTTCAATATTTTAAGATTTTTCTTGTGATTTCATATTTGGACTAACGATCATTTCAAGTTTCTTTTTGTAACAGATATTCAAGATGAGATATTTTTCTGATGATGATGAAAAGAAGATTACCAAGCTCAAATTAGAAAACAAAAATCTTGCTTCCTCAGTTGACTACTACTCAAAGAGATCAAAGAAACACAATGATGAAAGGAAGATACTGAGAGAAGAAGTTAGTGCTTTAAAGACTATTAATGAAGATCTTCTGAAACAGACTTCTGGGCATAATGAAGAAAAGGTCTTGTTTTTGGAAGCTGAAAACACTGAGTTAAAGAACAAGATCTCAGAATTAGAAGATCACATTGTCAAGTTTCAGCAAACAGGGTGTGCTAATGAAAAGAAGATATTTGAATTAGAATTGCAAATTGTTGAAGAAAGATCAGTTTTTGAGAAAGAAAAGAAAGAGTTTGCTAAGAAATTCTCCGAGTTTTCTAGAAAATGTGCTGAAGAGAAGAAGACGGTTGAGCTGAAATGTTTAAAACTTCCTCAACAAATTTCTGAGTTTGAGAAAGTAATTATTCTGGAAAGGGAAAAGTTTTCCAAGGAAAGAAAGACCATAGAACTGAAGAATGTTGGAATCTTCAAAGCGATATCTGGTCAGAGAACAAATGCTGAAAAGGACTTTGATGAAGAAAGAAGTTTGTTTGAAGCAGAAATAAAGAAGCTGACAGAGAAGTTATCTGAACTATCTGAGTGTGTGCGGAAAGAGAAGAAAACGAAGTCTGAATTCGAGACAAAGATTGACATTCTTGTCAAAGAAAGAGACAACTTTGCTTCAAAGGTTCAAGATCTTGAAAAGATTGTTTCAAAGGTGGTGGTGACTAAGGAAACGACTCCAGAGTCCAAAATCCACTCACCTGGAAATAGTTCAGTTGGTTCTAACAAGCCAGCATCAAGTTCACATCAACAAACTGTTTCTACTAGCAGGTCAGTTAAATCTTCTGATCAGATTCGTACAACTAACATTTTCTATGATTGGAAAATAGATGGTTCAGGTACACATAGAAGGAGAAGAAAAAGATACGAAAATGAGAAGCTGGTTTGGAAGTTAAAATCAGTTGAAGATGAGAAGAATGATGAGAAGAAGGAAGAAAAGAAAGGAAAGAAGGAAGAGAAGACAGGTAACAAATCATTTGTATCTGCCTCAAATGCAAAGAAGAACAAAGTGCTGAAAGGTAAACCTGATCTTGCTTATTCGAGAGATCAATTGATCAGGTTATCTAAAAAGAGGTATTGTTCTTATTGTCGTACTTATGATTTTGTTCATAACGCTAGTGATCATTTCTGGTATGGTTCTTATTCCGTTACTCCCATAAGAACTACAACTAACAATTATGGACCCAAATACCAGTGGGTACCAAAGCCGAAAAGTGAATCTGTGTTGCAGGCACCTACAGTCAAAGGGGAGTAAGAGAACCAAGGCTTTTAAGTAAATCAACTTAGGACTCGTACTTCAACGAAGTTTGACTTCTAAACACAACAGTTTAGGACTCGTACTTCAACGATAAATAAGAGATGCTACTCCCGGGCTGATATGAAGATGTACTCAAATACTCAGAAGAGAAAATCAACCTTCAAGGGGGAGTACATAAATTTTTCTGGAAATATGTATTCGGAAGATATGATGAACTACACTTCAAATGAAGTTGTAGATCTCTATCATGTGCCTTTTTCACTGATAAATTTCAGATGCATATTTTCAGGGGGAGTAAGGATATGATTTCTGATTATTTCAGATCAGAACTCGTACTTTAATAGTTTTACTGCTTTATGTCATTTTATTTTCGAATAATTTTGTGAATAAAGTTGCTTTGACTAGACTTTGAGAGTTATGCAGATTGAGAGAAGATGACACGATCATATCTTTATGACTTCAGCTGACTTAATGAGATCTAAGATTGCACGGAAAGGTTAATTTCTTATCTTAATCTCATATATGGTTGAAAGAAGGACAACTTTCAATCATAGAAAACATGTTCTTAAAATATTCAAACCACTTCCCGATTCTTAAACAGATTTCATGAATTGGAAGTGTGATTTTAAATGTTTTCATTTTTCATTTTGAGCTTCAATGATTAATAAACCGTGTGTTTCCAAAGATAAATACTTGCGTATTGTCTTTTTCTATATACTTTCAAGTATTCATACACACCGCTTTGACTTTTTGTTCAAAATGTTCTTACCATGTCTCATATTGAAACATATTTTTCGATGGTAAGACACCCCGCTTGTACTTCAAAGAATTTTGAGCGTCCTTTCATTTCGAAGCGTTCATTTCAAGAAAGTCTATATTTTTGTTTCATATGGACAATATCTGTTATTTTTGACCATAAGCCTTAATTGATATATCATTTCATTTCTGATCATTTTCATACGATGTCAGATTTTCGAACAAGTCTTTTGCATTCATGTTCATTCATTCAATATACTTGTTTGAAAATACTTCAACGTTTTCAAATGCACAAATCTTCATGATTATATTTTATGAGCATACATTCATCTGACATTTGTATATGAGCTTTACCTGATAAAGTTAAATCATTATGAGCAACACGTTCTTTTAGGATCATACATGGGTTCTTTGTGTTAGGAATTCAATGAACTTCTATGAAATCACGTTAACCAGTGATTTCTACCCAAGAAGTTAATCCTTTAGTGATTGAGTGTGAGGAGTCTAAAAGAAATGAGTGTGGGATGTGTGACGAGGTAAAATGGAAAAGAGAGTTTGGTTAGATGTGAACTTAATGATTAAAAAGAAAGAGGGTGAGAGAACAAAGTAAAAGAATATCAAACTCTGCACCAAATGCTTTCTGAGCCGGGCAACCACATTACTAGCGTTTCACAATTCTTTGGTGAACGTTATTGAAACAGACAACTAGCCCATGCCAACTCTTGACTAAACCCCACCAGCTACTCATTTTCTTCTCAAAAAGAAAATGTTTCACATTTTCAAGGGGACGCAACACATATGCTATCTGGTTTTCATTTGGAAAATCTGGATATTGAAAAAGAAGGAAGTTTGCCCCACCTTCGCACTTCAATCATGCACAATTGAGTCTGTGTTTATCTACTGTTGTCTCAGTGGTTTACACTATGTTGAGCCTTTATAAAAGCAATTATTCGTGCTTAATTCTTTCTATACTTGCATGAACACACAAGAAATTTGTTTTCTTGTCATAACATTCATAGAAATTGCCTTTGTGGTGTTTCGATGATTTGATGGAAGCCCTGGGGGAGTGAACATCAAAAAGCTCCTTTATATTGTGTATACGTTACACACAACGACTTTGTGTTACTGACAGACATTTTAACTGATTCATTTGTTGATTCAGGAGTTACATGTTCTTATTTTGTCTGGATTTGCAAAGATCTAGATGTATACTTGGTTATGGATCACAGAATCAGAGGCTCTTGGACAAATCAGAATGGTCAAAGACATTTCTTGGAGAAAAGTTTTGATGATATAGATGCTTAAATCATCAAAAAGGGGGAGATGGTATCAAGAAATTATAAAGTTTTGAGAGATGATTTTCAAAAATGTCCAAGTCAGAAGATTCAATGTAAAGATTTGAAGAAGATCAAAGAATTTCTGAAGATGTGCTGATTTTTGAGGAAATTTTCTTTGAAGATTATCTGCTAAAGCAATCCGAGCTGATTCTGAAGATAATTTCTTTTCAAAGTCTGAAAATGTTTTGTAAAAGTTTTGGGGAGATTGTTAATTCTTTGAAGACATTTTTGGAAAGAATACCGTCAAAGAAAAAGGGGAGATTGTACTGGCAGAGCTTAAAAGTGAAGACTGAATTGCTAGATCTTTCAACAGTGATCTTGAATCCAAAGAGGGAGATTGTTAGAGCATAAATATGTTGGATACAAGATCATGAAGACCAAAGGTCAAAGGTACAAGATGTCAAAGGTGGAAAAGTCAACTCTCATTAAAAGTCAAAGTCTTTGTAATAAAATGTTAAAGTCAATGTCTTTGTATTTGTGCTTTGTTTCTTTGTAATTGTTGGAGGTATAAATACCTTGTTTCCTTTGTAATTCATAGTAAGCACGTTAGAAGTAAGATTGTAGAGAGAGAGAGAGAGCATATTAGAGAAGAGGCTATTGTAAACATTTCTAATGAAAGAGTTTAGAGAGAAAAAGTTGTGAAATTGTAATCTTTGTTGTTTGAATCAATGACATATGAATTTGGAATTGTCATCTTGATTGTGTGTAGCAATTAGAACTTGAATCTAGGACACACAACTTTTGTTTATAGAGAACTGCTCGGAAAATCGGAGAAAGCAATGAGGTACATCAATGACATATCATTTTTGGTTAAGAAATGAGGTAGATCTATGGACTGGAAGTGAACTGCTCGGAAAATCGAAGGTCACCGGAATTGCTACTGTTCATCGACCGAAATTTGAGATTTGCGCTGAAATAGTGTTCAAATTTTATCACAAATCAGTTTATAATGATGTTTCGATCTATTTTCAATCATTTGCTATGAAATTTCAGCAAGAAATCGAGAAGTGTGAGTTGTTGTAACAAATCTCGCCGTAAAATCGATCTGATAAAAAATCTTACTGTGTCGCCGGAGATTTTCTGAAATTTCGAACAGATCTGGTTTATTTGTTCGTTTGGATCAGTTTGGAACTTAATTGCACGAATCTCAACATGAAATCTAAGCTGTTGGTTGTTGGAATGAGATCACCGGAAAATGTTTGTTATGGCCAGAAACTTACTGTTGAATCGCCGGCGTGCAACCTGTTTCACGATGCATGTATTTTTTTTGCTGATTCATTGAAGCTCTTAGTTGGAACAAGAAGCAAGCTTGCATGTCATTTTTTTAAGCAAAGTAAAAAAAAATGTAAATCGTGATTTTATGTGTGAAGAAGAAGGTGAATAGTGAACTAACGGACATCTGTTAGTCCAGTTAAGTTCTTTAACATTTTTGGTCCAAAAGTCATTAATTGGGCTAAAAATTGTTTCTCAACCCCTACCGAGTGGTGCATGATCATTTGTTCCTCACTCAAGCGAAATGTTCACGTCTTTCAAGCAGAATTCTTATTCGATTCGCGGTTAATGACAGATTCGTTGTTAAACACTAAGTATGCACCGGTTTGTTATGTAAATTCCTCTTGTTGTCATTCTTGTGGGCTTAATGTAACAAGTTGGATTTCAACATTTTATGATGCTTCAAAGTGCACTTAGTCGAGCTTATGGAGTACTTCGGATCCAGTTTAAAATCGAAAATTCAAGAGTGAGAGCAACGATAAAGGGGGAGCATATCCTATCATTGTCAACTTGCGCCAAAGTTTTACAAAGCAAATCAAGGAGGAGAGAAGATTAGAGCTTAAAGATGTGATTTACTTTCCAAAACTTTAAGGGGAGGATGTTAGTGCATTGAAAGTATTGGAAAGTAAATCTATTTTACATGTATTGTAAATGTTTTGTAAAGAGCTTAAAGAGTAAGGGCTTGTGCTTACATAGTGTAGCAAAGGTGGTAGGTAGGATTAGTGACACTATAAATAGGTGTTAACACTTGTAATTCATTTCATAATTCAAATTTACAAAATGTAGTCTTCTAAGAATTCTCTCTCTCATTAGTGTATGTCAAGATCGAAATTCTAAACAAGAATTTAATTAAACACTCAAAAACTTTGTTAAAGAAGTTGCGGAATAACACTTTAACAATAAATCAATGAAACAATATATGGATCAAATCACAAGTTATATTGAATTAACTTAATGATTACAACAACAGCCTCAATCTGTTGAACAGACTCAACAAACGTTCAATACTTCTCTAACGAAAGGATTTCTAAGAATCTTGAGGCTAATTCTCTTTAGAACAAAAACAATACGTATATGCTATGTATCTGTATCAATGTATCAATCTATCTATCTATACAAAGACTTCTATACTATATATACAAAACAAATTATAAGATAAATATGAAAATAATATTGATCTTCAGCATCTAGTCCATAATTATCTTTCAATCTCCTAGTCTTTCGCATCAAGCAAACAATCCATCTTTATCTTCATAAGCAGCATTAATCTTCATAGCAGTATCTTCATCCTCAGCAGTACTAACCATCTTGCAGTAGTATCTCTGTTGACAGTACTAACTCCCTAAGCAGTACTAACTACTAGCAGTAGTAATCCTGTATAGCAGTGGTAATCTTCTAGCAGTAGTAATACTTAAGTAGCAGTATTAAAGTCTTCAGCAGTATTAATTCTTTCAGCAGTAGTAACTCCTTCAAGTAGCAGTACTAACTGAACTTAGCACATTTTAGACCCAACAATCTCACCCTAACTTAACTTTTCAAATTAAGAAGTTGAGTTCTTCAGAATGTGGTCTTCATGATGCTTTCAAAAACAACTGCTCAGATTCCTAGATCAGGATCCAAACCTAGACTTTGATTGATTGTTCTTTTGATCACTATTCTTGCCATTTCTGAACCTTTAGGGCAGACCAACTTTATTTTGTTGTGGTCATACACTTTATCAACCAAGTAGTATTCATGGAAACTTTTGTAAATTGTTATAACATAAACTCCACATCTTTCAAAAATCATCCAGTTGTCAATACTTTTGAAACCATTTTCATGATGAACATCTTTGACAATATGTTCAACCTTAACAGGATCAAACATCATGCATAAGTACTCCATGGCCATCTTTATTAGACTCATCCCAGCTCCTTTCAACACTTCACCATATAAGCTCAACCCAACTTTGTACATTTCTTTTAGATCAGCTCTGGTACAACTTCTGATTATCTTTCCCCATGTTGAAAATACCTCAAATTTGTCACCCATTCTCTTTATTCTGAAATATTTTGTCCTTTTATCCAACAGAGTATCCCAATGAATGATTTCTGGAGCATTCACTGAGATAGGATCAACTTTCAGAGGTTCTTCATCAGTCACTATCATGTACAAATCAAACTACTCAGGTTGTCTTGGTTGTGCTTGACTCTTCTCTTGATTTTCAACCTGCTCAGCTTGTTTCTGCTGCTCTACATGAGGTTCAGCAATAGGTCTTGATGATTTGGCTTCCATGCTTTCACTTTCCTTCTCTTTCTCAACTTCCTTAATCCTAGGCCTTTTTGCCTGTTTCTTTGAAGCAATAGACTTCATTCTCTTGACTAACTCTGATTTTCTGGGCTAGGGTTTCTTCTTTCTTTACTTCTGCCTTTTCTTTTGTAGGAGTGCCTTCTTCACTGTCAGGGAAAGATTGTTGAATGTTTAGATCATGTCTTTCTTTCATCTACCTTTCAAATTCAACCCTCTGACTGAAGTCTCCTTGAAGCTTGGACATCTCTTTCTTGTATAATTCCTCAATTCTACTGAAGGACATATTGGTAAACATCCCTTCAGGAACTCCAATGGATCCTTTCAGGAATTTGATCATCTTTCTTCTTTCTTGATTGGCTAGGAATGTTTTTGAGGGCTGTCTTTTCTGTGGAGCTTTCATAGTAACCTTCTTTACAGCCTGTTTCAAGCTCTTTTGATACTCTTCATTGAGCCTTTTTGCCAGATCCAATGCAATCTTTCTGTCTTTGGCAGTTTGAATCTCATTCTCCTTTTCAAGCTCTTCTTGCAGCTTCTTTGCCAACTCTGTATCCAAGTCAATTTGCTTCTGCTTTTTTACTGATTTCTCAGGCTCATCCATTTTCTCTTTCCCTTTCTTCTTTGCATATGACACACTGACCTTTGTCTTTTTCTTCTCTGATTCACCTTCTTTGATCACCACTCCCTTAGCCTTTTGAGTGGCCTTAGGAGTGTCATGCTTTGCTTTAACTAGAGTTTCAGCAATCTCTATCTCTTCCATTGACATTTCAGTTTCTGCTGCTGGTTTATCTGTTTCTACTACTGGTTTAGTTACTAATTCTTGTTCATTTGTTACTGCTGCTTTGACTGTTTATGCTGCTTTATCAGTTTCTTCTTCCTTTTCTGTTTCCTTCTCCCCCTCAACTTGAAATTCCATAGCCTCTGAACTCTCCCCCTTTTTGGAAGCATCATGTGCACTTCCTCTTCTCTTCAAGACAGTTTGCAGCAGGTATATACTCTACTTCTGTTGTAGAGGTGGACACTGTGGTTTGCTTTTTACACTGCCATGAAACTAGTCTTGCACCCAAAAACTGACATCCTCCTGATGTAGACTTTCTATCCAAGTTTGCACCACCCAAATCACTATCTGAATATGCAAGTAGATCAAATGGTGAGTCATGAGGATACCAAAGACCCAACCGAGGTTGTCCTTTGAGATATCTGAAGATCCTCTTGACTGCTTGAAAATGAGATTGCTTAGGTCTTACTTGAAATCTGGCACACACACAGACAACAAACATAATATCTGGCCTTGAAGTTGTTAGATACATGAGGGAGCCTATCATAGATCTATAATAATGAACATCCACATCCTCCCCCTCAAGATCTGCAATGATCTGTTTGTGTGTTTCCATGGGTGTGCTTGCAGGCTTTGAATCTGAAAATCCAAACTTTGTAAGTATATCTTGCACATACTTGGATTGACTGATGAAGATGCCATCTTTCTTCTGTTTAACCTGTAGCCCAAGGAAGAAGGTGAGTTCACCCATAGAGCTCATCTTGAATCTTTTGTGCATCAGCTCCTCAAATTCCTTGCACATATAATCTTTTGTGGATCCAAAGATGATATCATCCACATAGATTTGAACAAGTAGGAGGTCCTTTTTCTTCTTTTTAATGAACAGAGTCTTGTCAATGATTCCTCTTTCAAAACCATTTTCCAAGAGATAGGTAGACAGAGTGTCATACCATGCTCTTGGTGCTTGATGTAACCCATAGAGTGCCTTCTTTAGTTTGTATACTTTGTCAGGAAAATTAGGATTCTCAAACCCTGGAGGCTGACAAACATATACTTCTTCATCAAATTTTCCATATAGAAATGCACTCTTGACATCCATCTGAAATACTCTGAACTGCATGAAAGAAGCATAGGCTAGAAACATCCTAATTGCCTCAATCCTGGCTACTGGTGCAAATACTTCTTCATAATCTATCCCCTCTTCTTGTGTATACCCTTGTGCCACAAGCTTGGCCTTATTATTTATTACAATTCCTCTCTCATCTTTCTTGTTCCTGAAAACCCATTTAGTTCCAATTGCTCTTTGTCCTTGTGGTAGGTCAACTAGATCCCACACATCTTGCAACTTAAACTGCAGCAGTTGCTCTTGCATTGCTTCTATCCAGCTTGGTTCTTTCATTGCATTATAAGCCTTTTTGGGTTTAATCTGGGAGAGAAAACAAGATAACAACCCTGACTACAAGTCTTTCAATCCTTTTATCTTACTTTCATGCCTTGTGATCCTAGGAGAATTGATGTCACCAATCACCAACTGAGGAGGATGATTTTTCTGAGTTCTTGTTTGATGTGCAGCCTCCTCATTGATATTTGCATCCAGATTAGAGTCATTCTTCTCAGGAGTGTTTCCACCAAATACTGAAGAATTTTCTTCATCAGTATCATCTTCTGACAGTATTGGCATCTTAGGACCTGTGTTTCCTGAAGGATGAACATCCTATTTATCACTCTTATTCTCTTCATCACCTTTATCCTCTTCATTCTGTTCTGGTTCAGACTCCTCTTTTTCTGAATCATCCTTCTGTTCTTGTTGACAAAATTCAACAGGATCAACTGTAGATATAGGAAACAGCACAAACTCTGGTTTCTGTGTTTGTTTCTCTTCTGAACTTGTTCCTGCAATTTGTACATCACTAAAACCCAAAGATTTAGTTAGTGAATCAATGTCAAACAACCAATCAGGACCTGCACCAATTGGATTTGGTGTGTTCTCATTGCATTTGACATTGTCACTTTCCTCTATAATCCTTGAAGAACTATTGAAAACTCTATATGCCTTACTCTGAGAGAAGTATCCAACAAGAAATCCATCCTCAGCTTTGCTTTCAAACTTGCCTAAATGAGATTTGGTATTGAGGATTTTACAAGGACACCCAAAAGGTTTGAAAAATCCAATAAAAGGTTTCTTCTTTTTGAAAAGTTCATAAGGTGTTTTTCCTTGGGATTTGACTACTAGAACTCTGTTTTGGACATAACAAGCAGTATTAACTGTTTCTGCCCAAAAAGTAATTGGTAATTTTGAATCTGCCAACAGAGATCTAGCAGCCTCAATCAATGTTCTATTTCTCTTCTCAGCAACACCATTCTGTTGAGGAGTTCTAGGAGCACTGAATTGTCTCTCAATACCTTTAGTCTCACAAAAGCCGTTTAAGTCACTGTTTTTAAATTCAATTCCATTATCGGATCTGATGACTTTAACTCTTAGATTTGTTTGGTTTTCAACCCTAAGAACAAAGGATTTGATCAGTCCACTTGTCTCATCCTTAGTCCTCAGAAAATATACCCAACTGAATCTAGAGAAGTCATCAACAATGACTAAGCAGTAGGATTTCTTACCAATACTCATCACATTTGTAGGACCAAAAAGATCCATATGCAATAACTGAAGAGGTAAAGAGATTGAGTTTATTTTTTTGGACTTATGAGAAGTTTTGTGCTGCTTGCCTTTAAGACATGCAACACAATGATCATCACATGAAAACACTTTTTGAGGCAAACCTCTTACAAGGTTATTTTTCACAAGATTGTTCATAGTTTTAAAATTCATGTGATACATCCTTCTGTGCCAAAGAGATGATGTCAAGATCGAAAATTCTAAACAAGAATTTAATATAGACTCAGAAACAATGTTAAAGAAGTTGCGGAATAACACTTTAACAATTAATCAAAAACACAGAATATGAACTCAAATCATAAGTTTATATTGCATAAAACTTAATGATTACAAACACAACCTCAATCTGTTGAACAGACTCAACATACGTTCTATACTTCTCTATAGAAATGATCAATACTAGACTTGAGGTTAATTCTCTAAACAAAAACAACTCTATCAATGTATATTTCTATCAAGAACTTCTAAACTATATATACATAATTAATTAAAAGATAATTACAAAAGAAATATTATTCTTCAGAATCCAGTCCATAATTATCTTCATCTCCTATTCTTCCGCATCAATCCATCTTAATCTTCAGAAGCAGCATTAACTCAATAGCAGTATTAACTTTGTCTCTGGCAGTACTAACCATGCTTGCAGTATTAATCTCTTATGGCAGTAGTAATTTCCAAGCAGTATTAACTACTAGCAGTACTAATATTGCAAAGCAGTATTAACATGCTAAGCAGTAGTAATCTTTCTTCACCTAGCAGTACTAATGAGACTTAGTTATTTCTTACCCAACAATCTCACCCTAACTTAACTTTTCAGATTGAGAAGTTAAGTTCTTCAATATGTGTTCCTTCATGATGCTTTCAAAACGCCATCTTAGTTGCATATATTAGGATCCAGACCCAAACTCTGATTGATAGTTCTTCTGACTACTATCTTGGCCATTTCTGAATCCTTTGAACACACCAACTTAGCATTCAACATACCTTACAATTTGGCTTTGCTATGGTCATAGATCTTGTCAACCAAGTAGTAATCATGCATAAGTACTCCATGGCTAGTCTTATTAAGCTCATTCCTGCTCCTGTCAAGTCCTTTTCATACACGCTCATTCCAACCTTGAACATTTATTCTATGTCTGATTTGGAACAACTTCTGATGATTTTGCCCCAAGTAGAGTAAAACTCATACTTGTCTCCCATCCTTTTAATCCTGAAGTATTTCTTCCTTTGATCTTCCAGGATATCCCAATGGACAATTTCAGGGGCTTGGACTGATATTGGGTTAGCTTCTACAGGTTCACTATCAGTCACTGTCATATACAAACCAACATGTACCTCAGATTGTTCAGATTGTTCTGCACCTTGTTGACTTGATTGTTCTTCAGGGGTTGCAACAACAGGTTCAACTTCCTTTTGAACTTCTTCAATCCTTGGCCTTTTGGTCTGTTTCTTTGAAGCTCTGGTTTTCATTCTTTTGACAGCTTTGAATGTTTGAGCAAGTGTTTCTTCTTTCTGTTCTTTTTCCACTTCTTTTGTAGGAGTGGTTTCTTCATTCTCAGGAAAAGGTTGTTGAATATGCAGATCATGCCTTTCTTTCATTTTTCTTTCAACCTCAACCCTTTGAATGAAGTCTCCTTGCAGCTTTGCCATTTCCTTCTTGTAAAGTTCTTCAAGCTTTCCAAAAGACATACCTGTAAACATTCCCTCAGGAACTCCAATAGCTCCTTTCAGGAAGTTTATCATCTTCCTTCTTTCTTGGTTGGCTAAGTATGTCTTGGAAGGTTGTCTTTGTCTAGTCTTCAGTGGTAGCCTTTTCCTTGAAGCCTTCTTTGTGACTTTCTTAGCAGCAACTGTAGACTTCAGACTCTTTTGATATTCTTCATTGATCTTCTTGGCCAACTCCAATGCAATCTCTCTGTCTTTGGCAGATTGAATCTCTTTTTTCTTTTCAAGGTCTGCTTGCATCTTCCTTGCCAATTCTTCATCCAGAGCTATTTGACTTTGTTTCTTTGATGCTTTTAAAGATTTAACCACCTTCTCTTTGCCTTTACCCATAATCTCAGCAATGCTAGCTTCTTTTCTTTTCTTTGCTAGACCACCTTCTTGGATTTCCACTCCCTTAGACTTTTGAGTAGCCTTGGGAGTGTCAGCTTTGGCCTTCACTAGTGTTTCTGCAATCTGTATTTCCTCAATAGTCAACCCTGTTTCTACTGCTACTTTTTCAGTTTCTACTGCAGCCTTCTCAGTTTCTGCTGCTAGACCTATTTCTGCTGCTTTGCTACATTCTGCTTCTGTACCCAACTCCCCTTCAAATTTAGATTCCATGCCAACAGGGCATTGTTTTTCAGTTTCAGCTTCAGTTGTCTCCCCCTTTTTGGAAGCATCATGATCTATGCTTCTTTTCTTTAGCACAAACTGCTTTCTCTTCTTTTTCTGTACCAACCTCAGAACCATCTTCTTTAATTTGCTTATCTGCACTTGTTGTGAAAGAATCACCAGTTTCATCTCCTCTATTTCTGCACCTTGTTTGAGTACATCCAGATTGACGTTTGCATTAGTTTCCATCAATTCCTCATAGTTATATCTATCCTCACCTCCTTTGGGTGTTTTTACCACCCTGGAAGGATCCTTGGAAGTTTTAGTAGGAGTCTTTGGCCTAGCAGAAGCACCCTCTACCCCCTTGGTTTCTTGGCACCTGGGACCTTTGGATGATTGCTCACCCAAAGTTTCTGTGGGGATGGTCTTAAAGATGTTCACACTGTCCTGCCCTGCACTTTGTGCAAAGTCAGTAGTGTGAGCCTCACTGCCCACATGCTCTTCCTCCTCCTTATTGAGCACCTTCTTGGGGTTGGGAAACATCCCTATGGTTTCCCTTTCGATATTCTCTAATGGAGAATGCTCCATTAGAGGGCTTGAAGGCTTTGGGGGTGAAAATATAGGAAGGGAAGGAACCTTCTGTACCTTTTTCCTGATATATGTTTTGGTGATTGGGGATTTGGGCTTGACAATAGGGATCTGAGGAATATTAACAGAATGGAATGGTGTGGGTAGGTCATCAGTTGGGTGGTCAGATGTGGGCTGTGACCCTGATGCCTCACCATGGGAAAGAGACACACCCATCATTGTAGAGAACAATGGAGTGTCTTGGCCAGAAAAGTCCTTGGAAGATCTTTTCATGTTTGAGAACACTTTCCCCTTGGAGAGTTTTGGTACATATACCTCCTTGAAGGTAGGTAAATCCGTGAATTCCTTATTAAGTACTTCTTGTACAAACCTTGGATACATATAAAAGCTTTTTGATTTGATATTCAGGTTTGACATTAAATCATTTAAGATCATTTGAGAGAAATTAAACTTTCTAGAGGTCGCTAAGCAGACCAAAGCATAGGCTATGGTGCTGCTGAACTCACTCCAGCCAGTTGTTTTTCTTGAAATGCAGTGTTGTAGGGTATGAACAAAAAATCTCCACTGAGGTGAAAATCTGTTCTTGAAAAACTTAAATACATTAGTGGGACCTTCATACCCCATACGACTAAGAACTTGGAAGAGATCTTCCTTAGGAAGAGAGGTAATACTTGAGGCATCATCTAAGCGTAGATGGATGCGAATACACTCTTCTGAGATGGTCAGGGGTTTATCACACACCCTTGTTTTGATGACCTGAGTGCCCTCTTCAGTGTGGATGGTAGCATTTGCCCAAAATTGTCTTAGATGTTTCACACAGATTGTGGGATTAATAGTGAGGGCATGGGCAATGTGTGACGATTTGAGTAAATCCACAATCTGATGAAAACCTTCAGCCTGTTTGGGTTTTTGCAGCATAGCAACCTCATTGTGTTCATCAAAGAATTTTAGTCCTGCCATCGTTCTGATTGATTCTAGGGTTTGAATCGCAACGAGGGTATACACCGGAGAGCAAGAAATCGAGAGAGAGAGAGAGAGAGAGAGAGAAAGAGAAGCAATGGAAGTTCAAAGAGCCGTTTGTATTTTGGCGGTCACAAGGGGTATTTATAGGTGGAGGGTTTCAGTTAGAAGACTTACTAAGTACGCTAGTAGTATTAACCAACTCGCAGTATTAACTCATATTAGCAGTAGTAACACATACTGGCAGTATTAACACAGAATAACAGTATTAACTCAGACTAGCAGTATTAACACATGCCAGCAGTAGTAACACTGATTAGCATTAGAAACAAGGTAAGCAGTAGTAATTTTGCACTGGCAGTATAAACTACCTAGAAGTAGTAACCATACTTAACCATATTTGAACTGTCAACATGAGTAATATAGAGAGCAATATTAACTTAACTAGAAGCACCAAGTATTCAATTTAAGCAATCTGAAACACTTAAACACACAAGGTTAGCAGAACCATGCACAATACAATATGAGAAAGTAGACAGGAAGGAGTCTATACAGAAATGGTACATAAAGCAGATTAAAGGAGGCTTATTTAGTGTTTATCATGCCCACACTTGTGACTAAGAATGTGAATCTACCCACATCAAAAGCTTTGGTGAATAGATCAGCAAATTGGTTACTTTTATGGACTTTCACAACCTGAATTAGCTTCTTTTCATTATAGTCTCTGATAAAGTGGTACCTGATTTCTATATGCTTTGTTTTGGAGTGCTTGAGTGGATTATTAACAATGCTAATAGCACTATTATTGTCTATGAAGATTGGAGTGTGAAGAAAAGTCATACCATAGTCCAACATTTGATTCTAAATCCAGAGTACTTGTGAACAGCAGCTTGCAGTAGCTATATATTTTGCTTCTGTTGTAGAGGTGGACACTGTGGTTTGTTTCTTGCACTGCTATGACACTTGTCTTGCACCCAAAAACTGACATTCCCCTGAATTTTACTTTCTATCCAAATTTGCACCACCCAAGTCACTGTCTGAATAAGCAAGTAGGTCAAATGGTGAGTCATGAGGATACTAAAGACCTAATCTAGGTTGACCTTTGAGATATCTGAATATCCTCTTGACTGCTTGAAAGTGTGACTGCTAAGGCCTTACTTGAAATCTTGTGCATACACAAACAGGGAACATGATATCTGGTCTTGAAGCAGTGAGATACATGAGGGAGCCAATAATGGATCTATAGTGATGAACATCCACATCCTCCCCCTCAAGATCTGCACTGATCTGTTTGTGTGTCTCCATGGGTGTGCTTGCAGGCTTTGAATCTGAGAATCCAAACTTAGTAAGAATGTCCTGCACATACTTGTATTGGCTTAGAAATATCCCATCTTTCTTCTGCTTAACTTGTAGCCCAAGGAAGAAAGTAAGTTCACCCATAGAACTCATCTTGAATCCCTTGTGCATCAAATCTTCAAAATCTCTGCACATTTGATCTTTTGTGGATCCAAAGATAATATCATCCACATAGATTTGCACTATTAGGATGTTCTTCTTCTTCCTCTGAATGAACAGGGTCTTGTCTATGATTCCTCATTGAAAACCATTTTCTAAGAGATAGGTAGACAAAGTGTCATACCATGCCCTTGGTGCTTGATGTAGCCCATAGAGTGCCTTCTTCAATTTGTATACTCTATCAGGATAATTTGGATTGTCAAACCCTGGAGGCTGACAGACATACACTTCTTCTTCAATTCTCCCATACAGGAAAGCACTCTTTACATCCATCTGGTAGACCTTGAACTTCATGAAAGAAGCATAGGCTAAAAATAGCCGGATTGCTTCAATCCTGGCCACTGGTGCAAATACCTCTTCATAATCAATTCCCTTTTCTTGAGTAGACCCTTGTGGCACTAATCTGGCCTTGTCTTTTATTACTATTCCTTTCTCATCTTTCTTGTTTCTGAAGATCAATTTAGTGCCTATAGCTCTGTGACCTTTAGGAAGGTCAACCAAATCCCATACATCCTGCAGCACAAACTGCAGTAGCTCCTCTTGCATTGCTTCTATCCAGCTTGGATCCTTCATTGCATAATATGCCTTTTTGGGTTCAACCTGAGATATAACGCAAGAAAGTAAACCTGATTGTATATCTTTCAATCCTCCCAACTTACTTTGATTCCTTGTGATTATAGGTGAATTGATGTCACCAATCACCAATTGAGGAGGATGATTTTTCTGAACTCTTGTTTGATGAACAACCTCTTCATTATTATCTTCTTCCAGATTAGATTCATTCTTTTCAGGAGTGCTGCCACCAAAAACTGAAGAGTTATCATCAGCAGTGTCATCTTCTTCCAAACATGGCATCTCAGGACCTTTGATTCCTGAATCTTCCTTATCACCTCTGTCCTCTTCATTCTGAGCTGGTTCAGTGTTCTTTGCATCTGAAGTATCTTTCTTATCTTGGTCACAGAATTCAATAGGATCAGCAGTAGGTGTTGGGAACAGCACAAACTCTTGTCTTTGTACCTGTACCTTTTCTGTCCCTGTTTCTGCATTATGCTCATTACTGAAACCCAAAGAATTAGTCAGTGAATCTGTTAGGACTGAAGAATTGCACAAGTACAACACAAGTAAAGTTAATGCTGCTAGTTGAAGATTAATGCTGCTCAACATGGTTAGTACTGCTAGTTCAAAGTTAGTACTGCTTGAAGAGATTATTACTGCTGAGCATGGTTAGTACTGCTGGAGTTAATACTGCTCAGAGTATTAATGCTGCTGAAGAATAATACTGCTTATGAGATGGAGATCAGAATTACAAGGATGACAGCTGGATAGACTGAAAAGTATGGAAAGCTTGGAGATAATGATGGAAGATTATATTGAAGATCTTTTATTCGTTTGTAATTATCTTTATCTTCAGTATATGTATAGAATTGATTAGAATGGTTAGGGTAATAATTATTATTCATTCTAAGTTTGATTCTAGAGAGAAAATCAACCTCAAGGCATAGTTCCTAATTCTAGAGAAGTAGAATTCGTCTTGAAAGAGTCTGTTCTTCAAGATTGAGGTTGAGTGTGTAATCTTGTGATTTTAATCATTCAATACAAGTTTACAAGTTGTTAATCATACTCACTGTTTGTTTACTGTTACATTGAATATCAAAGTGTTATTCCGCAACTTCTTTGATATTGTTTCTGAGTATTCATAATTCTTGTTGAGAATTCGATCCTGACAGAATCAATGTCAAATAGCCAATCAGGACCTGAACCAAGTTGATTTGGTGTGTTCTCATTGCATTTGACATTGTCACTTTCCTCAATAATTCTAGAAGAGGTGTTGAAAACTCTGTAGGCCTCAATACTTCACCCCAATGGCGTTTCTTTGTCCATACCCTTATGCATTGTATCTCTAAAAAGACTACTGGATGGAGTGAGTTCAGTAGCACCATTGCTTATGCTTTGGTGTGCTTGGCCACTGCCAGAAAGTACAATTTTTCTAAAATGATTTTCAATGATCTTGTCTCAAACTTGGGAAGCAAAAAGAGCTTTTATATGTACCCCAGGTTTGTCCAAGTAGTTATTACCCACGAATTGACGGATATGCCTCATTTTGATGGGGTATATTTACCAAAAATCCCCAAAGGTAAGGTCTTTTCAAACATGAAAAGATCTCCATTGGACTCGGAAGGAGTTGATACCCCATTGTTCTCTACAATGATGGTGGTGTCCCACACTGATGAAGGTATGGCAGCAGGGTCAAGTCCCTCATTAGACCATCCCACTGCTAGCTAATCCCAACCTTCCCACTCTATATCTATCCCACAGTCCCTACTTCATAAGCCCACTTCTCCAATTACCCAAACTTATACAAGGAAACAGGTAAAGAAGGCTCCTTCCCTTCTTGTACCATCACCCACTAAGCCTTCTAGCCCTCTAAGGGAGAATTCTCCCTTAGAGAATATCAATAGGGAAACCAAAGGGGTGTCTCCCAACCCCAAGGAGGTGCTCACTAAGGTGGAGGTTGAGCATATGGGTGCTAAGGCTGCCACTACTCCTGCTAGCTCAAAGGAGGTCAGTGGTAACATACATAAGACCTTCCCCATGGCAACTTTGGGTGAGCGATCATCCAAAGGTCCCAGGTGCCAAGAAACCAAGGGGGTGGATAGTGCTTCTGCTAGGCAGAAGACTTCCACTACAAAAAGATCCAATGATCCATCAAAAGAGGGTAACACTTCTGGAGAAGGTGAGGACAGGTATAACTATTATGAATTGATGGAAACCATGGGAAACATCAACATGGATGTACTTAAGCAGGGCAAAGATATAGAAGAACTTAAACTTGTAGTTATGTCCCAACAAGTCCAGATTGCCAAGCTAAAGAAAATGGTGACAAGGTTATTGCAAATGAAGAGGAGAAAGCAATTTGTTCTAAAGAAGAGGAACAATGCTCAAGATGCTTCCAACAAGGGGGAGAAGAAAGAAAGGGAAACAGAAAAAGAAAGTTCAGTTGAAAAGAGAGTTGAAGTTGAGGGGGAGACTGAAGTTGAGGGGGAGACAGAGGATGTAATAGAGGTAGAAACTGAAGTTGCTCAAGCAGCAGAAACTGTTAATGCTGCTGAAACAGCAGAAACAGAAGAAGCAGTAACAGGGCTCTCTGTAGAGGAACTGGAGATAGCAGAAACCTTGATTAAAGCCAAGAATGATAATCCTAAGGCTACTCAAAAGGCCAAGGGAGTGATCATCAATGAAGGAGGAATTTCATAGAAGGGAAAAGAAAAAGCAAATTTAAAGGAGACAAAGGAAAAAGAGAAGGAAAAGATGGTTGAATCTGAACTGCCTGCAAAGAAGAAGACTCAGATTGAAATGGATGAGGCAATAGCAAAGCAGCTTCAAGATCAAATGAAAAAGGAGGAGCAGATTCAAACAGAAACAGATAGAGAACTTGCAAAGCTCATGGCTAGAAAGTTAAATGCAGAATATCAGAAAAGCATAAAAGAAGCAGCTCAGGCCAAGAAAATTCAAGTCAAAAAGATGCCAATTCAAAAACAGAAACAGAAAAGACAACCCTCCAAGACATTTTTGGCCAATCAGGAAAGAAGAAAAATGATAAATTTCCTGAAAGGTGCAATTGGTGTCAAGGGGGAGATGTTCACCAACATGGCATACACTCAGGTTGAGGAGTTGTACTAGAAAGAGATGGCTAAGCTTCAAGGGGATTTAGCCCAAAGGGAAGAAGCTGAGAGAAGAATGAAGGAAAGGCATGACCTTAACATTCAAAAACCATTTTCTGAGGAAGTTACACCTACAAAAGAAAAGAAGGAAGAGCCTGAGTTTGTAAGTATAGAGACAAAATCTGCTAAAAGGGTAAAGACAATTGCTTCCAAAAGGCAGTCTAAAAGGACAAGGGTGGAAGAAGCTGAAAAGGAAGCAGAACCTTCAGTCACACCTTCAACAGAACCTGTGCAGAATCTAGAACAGTCCAAAGAGCAATCAGATGAGCATATGGGGTTGTATATGACTATAGTAAAACCTGTACAGGCTGTTCCAATCTCCATGAAGGCTCCAGAGATCATCTTTTGGGATATTCTAAGAGACAATAGAAAGGATTTCTTTAGACTCAAAAGAGAAGGTGGTGCATTTGAAGCATATTCAACATGGGGGAGAGTAATCAGAGGTTGTTCAAGAGCAGACATAGAGGAAATGTACAAAGTGGGAATGAAACTCTATGAGCCTGTGTTGAAAGGTACTGAAGAGAATCTTCTTAAAGTAGCAATGGAATACTTATGTATGATGTTTGATCCAGAGAAGGTGGTGCATAGGATTAAAGATCTTCATCATGAGCATGTGTTCAAAAAGATTGATAATTGGATACTCTTTGAAAACTGTGGTGTGTACATGATTACAATTGATAAATATTATCATGAATACTACCTAGTTGACAAAATATATGATCATAGCAAGCAGAAACTTGAAGGGATGTTGAAAGCTAAGCTAGTATGTGCTAAGGATTCTGAAATGGCCAAAATTGTGGTGAGAAGAACTATCAATCAAAGTATGGGCCTAGATCCAAATTTGGGCAACTGAATGAGAGGTGTTGAAAGCATCTTGAAGATCAGATCTGAAGAACTTGACTTCTCTTCCTAAAAGTCAAGTTAGGGGGAGATTGTTGGGAACTGAAGAATTGCACAAGTACAGCACAAGTAAAGTTAATGCTGCTAGTTGAAGATTAATGCTGCTCAACATGGTTAGTACTGCTAGTTCAAAGTTAGTACTGCTTGAAGAGATTAATACTGCTGAGCATGGTTAGTACTGCTGGAGTTAATACTGCTCAGAGTATTAATGCTGCTGAAGAATAATACTGCTTATGAGATGGAGATCAAAATTACAAGGATGACAGCTGGATAGACTGAAAAGTATGGAAAGCTTGGAGATAATGATGGAAGATTATACTGAAGATCTTTTATTCGTTTGTAATTATCTTTATCTTCAGTATATGTATGGAATTGATTAGAATGGTTAGGGTAATAATTATTATTAATTCTAAGTTTGATTCTAGAGAGAAAATCAACCTCAAGGCATAGTTCCTAATTCTAGAGAAGTAGAATTCGTCTTGAAAGAGTCTGTTCTTCAAGATTGAGGTTGAGTGTGTAATCTTGTGATTTTAATCATTCAATACAAGTTTACAAGTTGTTAATCATACTCACTGTTTGTTTACTGTTACATTGAATATCAAAGTGTTATTCCGCAACTTCTTTGATATTGTTTCTGAGTATTCATAATTCTTGTTGAGAATTCGATCCTGACAGAATCAATGTCAAATAGCCAATTAGGACCTGAACCAAGTTGATTTGGTGTGTTCTCATTGCATTTGACATTGTCACTTTCCTCAATAATTCTAGAAGAGGTGTTGAAAACTCTGTAGGCCTTACTTTGAGATGAATATCCAACAAAAAACCCATCCTAATTTTTGCTATCAAACTTGCCTAGGTGAGTTTTGGTATTGAGAATTGTGCAAGGACACCCAAATGGTTTGAGAAATCCAATAAAACGTTTCTTCTTTTTAAAAAGCTCATAAGGTGTCTTGTCTTCGGATTTCACTACTAGAACTCTGTTTTGAACATAGCAGGCAGTATTAACTGCTTCTGCCCAGAAAGTAATTGGAAGTTTTGAATCTGCCAACAGAGATCTAGCAGATTCTATCAGAGTCCTATTTCTCCTTTCCGCAACACCATTCTGTTGAGGAGTCCTAGGAGCACTGTATTGTCTCTCAATACCTTTTTCCTCACAGAAGTTGTTTAGGTCATTGTTTTTCAATTCAGTTCCATTATCAGACCTCATGACTTTAACTCTTAGATTTGTTTGGTTTTCAACTCTAAGAACAAAGGATTTGATCAGTCCACTTGTCTCATCCTTAGTCCTCAGAAAATAGACCCAAGTGAATCTAGAGAAATCATCAACAATAACCAAGCAGTAGGATTTCTTGCCAATACTCATCACATTTGTAGGACCAAACAGATCCATATGCAGTAAATTAAGAGGTGAAGAGATTGTATTTATCTCTTTGGACTTATGAGAAGTTTTGTGTTGTTTGCCTTTAAGACATGCAACACAATGATCATCACATGAAAATACCTTTTGTGGCAAACCTCTTACAAGGTTGTTTTTCACAATTTTGTTCATTGTTTTAAAGTTCATGTGACACATCCTTCTGTGCCAAAGAGATGATTCATCCAATGAAGCTTTTGAAAATAAACAATTTAAAGATGAATCAGAAGATACATTCTCCAAGTCTAAGCAATAAACATTGTCCTTTCTAGGAGTTCTAAGTAGTATCATTTTTTCATCAACTACCTTGAACCCTGGAGCAAGGATAATACATTAAGTATCATTGAATAATATGCTATGTTTCTTGTCACAAACCTGTGATACAGTTAACATGTTGTATCTCAATTGCTCAACATAGTATACATCCTCAAAGGTCATCTTACGTTTTGACACATTACCGTTTCCACTTATCTTTCCACCTGCTGGATTATCACCAAAAGTAACATGTCCTCCATCAATTCTTTTGAAGTTTTGAAGGCAGGCCATATTACCTGTCATGTGCCTAGAACAACCACTATCAACATGCCAAATGCTCCTTCCCTTGAGCTGTTGGTTGCCCTGCACATATAATAAGGCAATTAGTTTTTAATAGGAACCCAAGCCAAAGTGGTCTTGGGTTTCCCATTCTCATCAACATATTCATATTCAGACTTGATGAGATTATCAAACTGAGGAATCTTATTGCTTGAATACTTTGTCAGAATAATGGGCCTGTCACTGGAAGTAGTACTAACTTGATTTGCAGTATTAACTTTGTTAGCAGTACTAATTGGGTTAGTAGTACTAACTTTGTTAGCAGTACTAACTTGGTTAGCAGTAGTATTGCTTGCATCAACACTATTCTTGTCAGCAGTACTATTTGAAGTAGTAGTACTAACAGATTTCTTTACTTTTGGAACCCAAACCTGGACAAAGTTGTTTGCTTTCTTTTTCTTTAAGTTACTCCTTGGCTTATTTGGAGTATTTTTCTTTGAATTAGCAAACTTATTCTGAACATGAGATTTTATAGGTTCCCTTGTCACATTCTCAGCCATATGATTCCTTATTTGCTTCCTATAACCAACATAATTTTGTATATTTCTTTGAAAAGTGATCCTTTGGTTAATAGGATTGAAATAACAGTGTTTGGCTAGATGATTTAACTTGCCACAGATAAAACAAGGCTTTGGTCTGTTAATTTTTTTCAGATCAATTCCTTGTTTTAATGCCCACTTATTATTTCTGTTTCTTTGATTTCCCCTTGTTTTATCATGTTGTTGGGGCTGATTCTGTTTACAAGTACAGGGATTAACAACAGTGGTTTGCATATAATGGACTCCATGTACCTTTCCCTTCCCTCTCTTAGAACTTTCAGCCTTTTCACTCTTTACAAAAGGTTTACCCCCCCCCCCTCATTAGTAAGGATATGATTTTCTAAAGGAATTTCTTTAAGGTCATCCTTATTTTTACTCTTAGTGGTCTCTTCTTCAGCCTCTTCCTCAATCACTACACTATCAAGAGGATCCACATTTATGGCTCCTGCAGGTAAGTCTATTTTCTCTTGTCTTTCTAAGAGATCTGAAGTGGGAGGGATATAGTTATTGTTATAGGGTGGAGGGGTACTATTGTATCCTAAACCTCTTTTCAGGTTGTCATGGACTTGAGATTTTAGAAGTGAGTCCATTGCTTTAGAGGCATTCGAAAACTTCTCAATGTCCAACTTGGCTTTCTCAAAATCACTCCTTATCTTCTCACATTCATCTTCAGACTTTTTAAGCTTAAGCTCTAACTGATTCTTTTCCCACTTCCAGTAGTTAGTATCATATGTGTGTTGAAGTTCATTGGCTTTGTATGCCTTAATATGTTATTCCAAATTCTCAACAATCACAACATACTCTCTTCTATCTTTCTCTAACCTTTTTAGGTCATCACACATGCTTTGATTCTGATCCCTGTACTTTTTAACAGTTTCTATGCAAGATTTTGAGCAAAGGTTAGATTTTACCTCTATGGGAATATCGGTGCTTGTTGACTCTGAAACTTTAGCGATTAAAGCTTGATTATGAACTGCTTCTTCTACTTGGTCACTCTAATCAAATCCCATTCCTTCTTGGGAAACAGGAGCTTGAGAAGAGTTCCTGTTGTTGAAGCTATTTGACTGTGATGGTTGATGATTGTTAGTATATTGTTGAGGCATTCCACTTCTGCATTCTCTTGCAAAGTGTCCCAGCTTGTGACACTTGTAACATTCAACCTTGGATTTATCAAATCCAACCCCATCTTCTCTTTTCTGAGCAAAGTTATTCCTTCAAGTCCTTTTGATAAATCTTTTTACCCTCATTGTGAGCATTGCCATCTGCCACGTGATATCCATCTCTTCCAGATCATCAGCATTTATCTGTTCTAAGTCATCATTAATTAGAGTGGAATTAGCATGACTGGCTAGAAAAGCTTCTAAAACTGAGTCATTAGCTCCATCTTGTTTTGATCCATGGGCAGCACTAACTGATTCTGTATTAGCAGCAGAATCAGTAGAAGATGATAAAAGAGCAACATTGTATGAGTATCCAGAGGGCCTCTTTTTTGCTTCTACCTCTGCTTCAAACACTCTTAGGTCATTATAGAGGTCATCCAGTTCTTTGTCCTCCAGTTGATCATTCTGTCTAAAGGAGACAGTGTACATAGTCCATTCATCACCAAGAGATCTTAGAAATTTTCTGTTGACATCATCTTGATCTATCTGAACACCAACAGTAGCCAATTCACCAATTAACTTATTAAATCTATCAAAAGTTTGAGTCCTGGACTCATTCTTTGTAGATATGAAGTTTTCATATTGCTGCTTCAGGATGGCCTTCTGATTTCTCTTGGTACTTTTGGTACCAGAAAATCTTTTCCCCAGTGCATTCCATAGAATTTGTGCATCCGTGCAGTTACAGAACTGGTGTTGATACTCATTAGTTACAGAACTGGTGTTGATACTCATTAGGTATATCCCACATTGAGAAGTCTGTGAGAAGAATATATTGCTTGATTCTGATCTTCCACATGTCAAACTCATTGGGTTTTAGCATGGGAACTTTTGATACCAAAACACTGTCACTTGAACTGTCCATGATTATAGATTTCTGAGTTTTCTAGCTCTGATACCACTTGTCAAGATCGAAAATTCTAAACAAGAATTTAATATAAACTCAGAAACAATGTTAAAGAAGTTGCGGAATAACACTTTAACAACTAATCAAAAACACAGAATATGAACTAAAATCATAAGTTTATATTGCATAAAACTTAATGATTACAAACACAACCTCAATCTGTTGAACATCATATCCTGTATAAGGAATAGCACCAACTCTAACATCTCCTTTGAAAGTAACTTTCCCTATATCACTAATTTCATAAGAGATGAGCTATTCTGCTTGCATTGATTCAAGTTCTGGATCATGAGCTTTTGAGAATTCTTCCACTTCCATAGGAGTAGCAAAAACAGGATTTGACTTTAACTGTATAGAGGTTTCAGGTTTGCTCAATATCTTTGGGCTATCTTGGTTTCGGATGTAAGGAAGTGCACTAGCTTTTGCTCTGGCTGCTTCTTCTTCCTCTTTTCTTAACTCAGCTTTAGCTTCCCTGATTATCTGCCTTTCCTCCTTTTCTCTTTGTTTTCTTTCTTTATACAGCTTATTCCTGAAGTCTTGAATATCAATAATGATTGGCCTTTCTTCTTCAAGATTTTTTGGTTTAGGCTTTGGGGTAGGAATTCTTGATCTTTTTGACTTTCTGGGCTTATCACTTTTTGGTTTCTGCTTGGGTTGTTCAGCTGGTTGTTCAGAATCAAAATCTTCAGGCAAGGGAAGAGAAACTCTTCGTTCAGAAGCATCAAGGTTTTCAGGGACAGAGAACTTTCTTGTGGGTGAGACTATCGGAATAGCAGTCAAGATTTCATCTTCATCAAACAATCTTTAATTTGGTGGAGCATAATCAACTGTACTCGCAATCTGTGCAACCTCCACAACTTCGTCTTGTTGAACTAGAAACGTTTGATCAAGATCTACAATCTCTTCATCTTCACCTTCAAGATCATCAAAATTTTCATCTAAATTTTCTCCAAACAAGTCATCCAGAACATTTTCACTCTAACCCAGATTTCCTTGAGAAATAGCATTCTGTACAAACTCTTCAACTGTAACTGTATTCTCAGGATCTGGTCCATCACTTTGAATGTTTTGCTCAATAACGTCCATTCCTTCCTCCTTAACTTTCTAGTAACTGTCATACCTAGCAGCAACCTGTTCATCATCATTACTTTCATAATCATCTAGGTTGACAAAGTTTTCAGCAGTAACTCCCAACACCTCCATTACTTCCTCAACAGTGGCAATCGCAGGCTTTTCAACCCTTGATTCCGTATTGTCATAGATCATCAACTCTACTTCAGCCTCTGGAACATTCTCTTCCAACCGTTCCTTTTCTGATTGATCTCCATGTGTCGTTTCAGTTACTTCAGTCCCCTGCTCCTCAACAGTAACAATAACAGTATCTTCTGCAGTTTTCTGTCTCTTATTCATCTCCCCTTCATGATCTTGATCAGAATCACGATCATGCCTCTTCTTTAAAACTGCATCAGATTGAGTGACATAATCTACTGGAACCTGAGGAACAATTGGTTGAGATTGTTGCCTCAGTAAACCAATAAGATCTGCTTCGTTTTGATCTGCTGGAGCTTCGGATAACAACTGGGCTAGAAGTAAAGATTTCAGCTCAGAAACTGATTGAACTAGTGGTGGTTGTGGAACAGATGGTGGTGGAACTGTTTGCTCAGGTTCCTCAACAACTGTATTTTTTCCTTTCAGCATCCTCAACACCTTCCCAATCTCTTCCTCAAACTTTTCTGTTGCCTTACTCATCTCCAACTGAAATTTCTGCGATAAAGAGTTTTCAACGACCTTTAGGGCGTCATTGAGAAATTCCCTTGAAACGAATTCGGGTAAACTAACATCGGGGCTACTCAAGCTTCCCGTTAACACAGCTGTTGAATATACAACAGTGTGGCATGTGCTCAAAGCTGGCATAGTATTAGCAATGACAGGACTTCCACCTGATCCTCGTAGTCCGGAATGTGGATCTACTACAGATGTTCCGATCGGGGCACTAAGACTCCCGATGGTAGCAGATATGTTTGGTTGTGTCCTAGGAATGAAAATAGATGTAGCAATTGGCTCTAGACTCAAAGGTGCACTGAAAGAAGTCAAACTCGGGGGCAACTGAGTTCTTGTTTCAATACCTGCCATTTCCGAGTGAAAGGCAGATAGAGTATGTGCTAAATCCCTGTGAAAAGATGAGACTATAGCCTGTTGAGAGGCAATAGAATGGCTGGCTGAGGTGTGCATATGCATTAGTGGGCGACTAATGTTTGTTTCAATACCTCTTGCTCGCAACATATGCGGCGAGGTAGTAGATGTGGCTACTCTTCTAGAATGGTAAGTTTGGATACACTCACGCTCACCATGTTCTTTTTCTTCATTCACTCTAATCCTCACATTTTCTGAGTTTTCAACTAATACTCCCTCTTCCTGCCTTATAACTCCAGAGTCAGAAACAATGTTTCTGATTATTGAATCAACACCTTCCAAGTCAGGATCTCTTGCAGTAGAACCAAGACTTTGGTGTAATGAAACATTATCCAAAAATCCAAAACTATGGCCCAAGTTATCATCAGTATTAACATTTTGATCATTTCCTTGATCTGCTGCATCCTGTGCTGATGTTGCTGAAGGTACCGAAGTACTAGAAGAACTTGCTTGACCAACCGATATAGTTTTCTTAGAGTTCTGACTTTCATTGGGATTCTCTTCCTGAGTGCCCAATTGAGGAATGATAGCAATCTCAGGTTGAGATGTAGGAATCACTAAATACGTGGCAGATTGTTCCTGTGTTCCCACACCCTCCAGTACAGAAGGTTGACCCACTCCTGAACCCCTCTCTATATTTTCTCTCTGCTCACTTTCCCGTTCAACTACTCCCGTAGTATGTTGAGCCCTCACCGACTCCGCTCTACTAACTGGTTCTGAGTCCTGGGTAGGGATCTCCGGCTCTGGCAATCCCATGGACTCCCTATAATGCCTAACACTCGGAGCATTCGGGTTGGCATAAGCAAGCAGTGCAGCAAGAACTGTCATCTCAAAAGGGAAGGATTGCTTCTGCTTTTGATGATGAGTCATTTCATTTTCTGGGGCACATTCGTGGTGTAATCTCTTTGGAACATCTCTGCTGGATCTCAGAATACCTCTGACAATAAATTGTAAAAATCTCTGATAAGGTACATATTTTGGCTTCTTTGAATGTCTCTTGCTTAGAACTTTCTCATACAGCTCAGTCCAGATGGCCACAGCATAATCAACATGCAGATCATAGATGATAGCATGGAACAATCTTAGAGTATGAATATTTGTATTGTCGTCCCCAGAGTGTCGTGAAGTCAAGCACTTGTTGATTACTGAGAAAAACTGATAGTAGAATGGTGGCAAGTTTGACTTCCGAAAGTCACTCATCTTTGACAGATTTCCAACATATCCTAGAGCACGAATACCAGCAAACATTTCATGATCAGTCGGATAAGGATAAAAAATTGTCTTTCCTTCTCTGGAATCTGGCAAAGGTAGATCAAGAAGCAGACGAAGTCTTTGAAAGGTCAGGATGGATGTGAAGTTGTCAATGCGAATTGTGAAATACTTTTTGTCGCCTTGCACTACATGCTCAATGGTTCTCCATGCTTGTTGTAAGTAGATCATTGGTACATTAGCAGTTGCAGTTAAGGCAGTGCAGATGGGATGATTTCTCAGGATATCCTTTATCAAAGGTTTGACCATCAGATTTTCAAAGATTACATGGTGATTGTTTGGTAATAAAGGAAGATAATATTGAGGATTGATCAATTGAAGATCAGGATCAGCACCAACTTCAGAAAAATGGGACCGGGAAGAAGGCATGGGCATCTCCCGTGAAACATTTGGATCATGTTCATCCATCTGAACACTTTGGTCATGAATGTTTTCCTCCGCCATTGATTTCCTGAAAAATCATAAAATGTATTGGATAAAATCCAATATGTCAGTATAAATCCAAAAACATGTTTTTCAGAAAAACCAATTTTGAAGTACAGAACAATGTACTTTAAAATCTTGCAATGAAAGCACAGTAAGTTGCAGAAAACAAGTTGCAACTTTGAATGAACATAATAACACTTCAACACACACGACATAAAATTGACAACAACACTTCACATTTCGAATTTATTCTGTCAAATTAATGTTGTATTTAAAAATAATACTTGAAATCTGAAAGATTATTTATTTTACTGATTTTGCAAGGTATCCAAAAAACATTCGACTCTTTATATTTGAAAAGATTTGAAATGAACTCCAATACCCAAACTTTGCAATTTACTTTTTATTTGAAAGTTTTGAAATTCAAATTCAAATTTGACTTTCAAAAATTCAAACTTTTCACCTTTATGAAAAATCTGACTTTTAAACTTCTTTTAATCTTTTAACAATATGATCAAAGATTATGAAATTGTTTATCCATCCATTAAGTCCACATTAGTTTTAGTTAAGGATATCAATTCAAGTCTAGAATATGAGTCGATTTCTGTTCAGTCCAATATGAACAACAGTTCAGTTTCAAACTCCCAATGTCATGGTAACCTGCAAAAAAATGTATATCGAGCAATCCCAGATTTCAACAAGTATTATTTTCAATACCCAAACATTATTTTGAAAGATTAAATCCAAAATATTCAGTGTCTTTGTCGATTTTATAACATACCGAAGCAAAGAAGATGAACAGTCAAATCATTTTGAATCGAAAATCTTGAAAAAACGAAACCCTAGAAACGATTAATAGTAAGAACAAACAATCAAAGAAATGTAAGACAACAACCTACACTTGAATCTTCGATGAAAATGGACTGAGAAGATGAAAGTCGCAAAAAAAAACAGAGAGAAAAAACGCTAAGTGTGAAATCCGCAGGTTGATAATGAGAGAGAATGAGACGGAATATATATATATATACTCGACAAAACTCGCAACACAAAGAACTCGCAAGTAACTATTCATTCACAGAACTCGCAAGTCAAAGAACTCGCAAGCAACTGTTCATTCATAAAACTCGCAAGATACTATTCATTTGAATAAAACTCGCACACAACGCACGATTTGAGTTTTTTCTTCTCTCATATCAACAAAACAATGTATTTGTCTCAAAAATCGACAAATAGGTGTGTGATTTTCACTTAAGAAACAATTTAAGTGAAAATTTTGTGAAACTCGCACGCCTAAGAAAGATGAAACTCACACATTGAAGGAACTTTCTCGCCCAAACTCGCATGTAACGCCTTGCGCGTTTCTGAAACTCGCACGTCTCTATTAGCGCGTTTAAAGCAAACTCGCTAGCTTTACCATGCGCGTTTTCCAAACTCGCTAGCTTTACCATGCGCGTTTTTCAAACTCGCTAGCTTCAGCTTGCGCGTTTTCCAAACTCTCTAGCAATGCCTTGCGCGTTTCCTGACTTAGAAAAATTTTGAGAAATATTTCCAAAAATGAAATCTTTCTAAAAATGAAAACTTTTGCTTTCCCAAAATAGCAACTTTTCAGAATTGACTTTTTAGCACAAAATCAGTATTTTTCTCTAGAAAAACTTTGCAGACTTTTCAAAAACTTTTCAGACTTTTCAAACTTACATACACACTTACAGACTTTTCATTGTGCTCCCCCTTGAAGTATGCACTCATCTTTATTTCTCCCCCTTGATTTTTGTTGAAAAGCACAAATCATGAAGTACGAGTCCTGATCTGATTTGATCAGAAGTCATAGTCCAATACAAAACCTGTAAAACAGATAAAACTTTTGGTACTCATTGAGCATGAGTCCAGGTTTGTTAACAATATCCAGCTTTTTGAAATTGAGAAAATGAATTACTCAAGCATACCAAATATAGAGAAATGCTCCCCCTCAGAAAAATAAAGAATGATGTAACTATTCATTAAGGTTCAACATGCCAAGTTTACTGACTAGAAAATTAAATCTCTTTTCATCAAGAGGTTTTGTAAACAAATCAGCAACTTCAAGATCAGTTGAAACAAAATGCATTTCTACATCACCTTTTTCAACATGGTCTTTAATAAAGTGATACCTGATATCTATGTGCTTCGTCTTTGAGTGTTGCACAGGATTTGATGTGATGGCTATTGCACTCTTAGAATCACAGTAGATTGGTACCTTATGGAATGTGTATCCATAATCTCTCAGCTGGGTTCTCATCCACAGAACCTGTGAGCAGCAGCTTGCAGCCGCAACGTATTCCGCTTCAGCTGTAGATGTGGATACACAATTCTGCTTCTTTGATGACCAGCTGACCAATTTATCTCCTAGATAATGACATGCTCCGGATGTACTTTTCCTGTCTAATTTATTTCCTGCATGATCTGCGTCAGTATATGCAATTAATTCAAACTTGGAATCTTTTGGATACCAAAGGCCCAAATTCGGAGTGTCTTTGAGATACCTCAAGATTCTTTTGACAGCAGAAAGATGAGACTCTTTAGGATTTGCCTGATACCGTGCATAAAAACATGTTGCAAACATAATATCTGGCCTACTTGTTGTTAAATAAAGAAGAGAACCAATTATACTTCTATAAGTATGTTGGTTTACTGATTTTTCGGAGATATCAGCATCCAACAAACTGCCAGCTAGCATTGGAATTTTCATGGGTGAAGTAGAATTCATGTCAAATTTCTTCAACATGTCTCTGATATATTTAGCCTGATTTATAAAAATCCCTTCCGGGGTTTGCTTGACTTGCAGGCCTAAGAAAAATGTGAGTTCACCCATCATTGACATTTGAAAACGCTTTTTCATGATATTTTCAAATTCTACACACAAATTTTGTGAAGTAGAACCAAAAATTATGTCATCAACATAAATTTGTACAAGTATCATATCCTTACCTTTCTTTTTAAGAAAAAGAGTAGTGTCGATTGTACCTTTCCGAAAACCTGATTCAGTTAGGTAGACTGATAAAGCTTCATCCCATGCTCTTGGCGCTTGTTTTAGTCCATACAATGCCTTATCAAGAACATAGACATGATCTGGGAACTTCGGATCCACGAAACCTTCAGGTTGACTCACATAGACTTCTTCATGAAGAATGCCGTTAAGAAAAGCAGACTTCACGTCCATTTGATATACCTTGATATTCTTGTGAGCCGCATAAGCTAGAAAAATTCGTATGGCTTCAATCCGAGCAACTGGTGCATAGGTTTCATCATAATCAATTCCTTCTTGTTGATTGTAACCTTTTGCAACCAGCCTTGCTTTGTTTCTTACAATAATTCCAGCCTCGTCCTTTTTGTTTCGGAAGACCCACTTTGTTCCAACAATTGATTTGTCTTTAGGTCTTGTATCAATCGCCATACTTGATTTCTTTTGAACTCATTCAGCTCATCCTGCATTGCATTTATCCAATCTGGATCTTTTAACGCTTCTGATGGCTTCTTTGGTTCAATGCTGCTCAGAAAAGTTGAAAACATGCAGAAGTGTGCAGTTGCTGGTGGAAAAGCAGATCTGGTAGTCACTCTAGCAGACGGATCACCAATAATGTTTTCTGAAGGATGATTCCTTGTCCATCTGTGTGACCTTGGTAAAACATCAACCTCTTTTTGATTGTTAGAAGAATCAAACTCATCTTGTATTCCTGGTTCTTCAGGAGTTGAAATCACTTGAATTTCTGTTTCTTCTGAATTAGATACAATTGGACTTGATGTGCTTTGCAATGGAACAGCTTCTGCAGTGGGAGTTTCCAACACATTTTCTTCAGGTGTAGATGGAACATCTTCATTATTTGTTGTAGTTGTATTGTCTGAAACTTCTTGTACGTGAGATGTATAAGCTTCTCCATTTTCTTCAGAGGGTCCTCATATATCTACAGTGGTAGTAGATGTATCAGTGATAGGTATATCATTTTGACTTTGTATGTTCCGAAAATCATCAAAAGCATCATAGAACAGTAAATCTAAATCTGAATCAGTGAAAGAGTTAGATGTCTCAGTCTGTTTTTGAACAGGTTCTACTCTTGATGAAGTAGAAGCTTTTTCTTTTTCTTTAGATTCGAGTTCTGAACTGCTTTGTTCAGAAGTCCTTGTCTTGCTTTCATCAAAGATTACATTTGCACTTTCGATCACCATCTTTGTACGAGTATTGTAGACTCTGTATGCTTTGGATTGGAGAGAATACCCAATGAATATCCCCTCATCAGCTTTTGGTTGAAACTTGGATAAGTTCTCTCGATCATTAAGAACATAGCACCTGCATCCAAACACACGAAGAAATTTAACAGTAGGCTTACGACCATTAATCAATTCATAAGAAGTTTTATTAAAGCGTTTATTGATAATAGTATTGTTTTGTGTGAAGCATGCAGTTGCTACAGCCTCAGTCCATAGAAACATTGGTAGTTTTGAATATACCAACATTGTCTGTGCAGCCTCTACCAAAGTTCTATTTTTGCGCTCAACGACCCCATTTTGTTGAGGTGTCATCACGGCAGAAAAATTGTGTGATATGCCAACAGATTCTAGAAATGTTTGCAAAGTAGCATTCTTGAATTATGTTCCATTATCACTCCTCAGTTGCTTTACAGGGCTTTGCAGCAGAACTTGAATCTTCTTGATGAACTTGATGATTAGATCAGGAGCTTCAGATTTCTTTCGTAGAAACTCAAGCCAGGTATACCGAGAGTATTCATCCACCATCACTAGTATGTATTTCTTTCCGTTGATGGATTGAGTACTCATTGGTCCACACAAGTCCATGTGAATTAGTTCCAGGCACTTGTTGCAGTTGGATAGCATCTTTAGTTTGTGTGAACTTCTCTTCATCTTTCCTTTTGCACAAGCTGAACAAAGGGAATCTTGTTCAATCTTTAATTCAGGAAGTCCAATCACTAACTGTTGTGTCCTCAGCTTGTTTAAATAATGAAAATGTTGATGAGAAAGTCTTCGATGCCACAACCAACTTTCTTCTGTTGATGTCTTAGAGATTAGACATACTGACTTTGAAGCTTTCAGTGTTGGAAAGTGAACACCTTATAATAATCCCATTCTTCCGGCTTTAATGAGTTCTGCTCCACTCTGATCCTTAATGTAACAATAATCAGCATCAAATTCTATCTTGCATTTCTTTTCTGCAAATTGGCTTATGGAGAACAGATTGTAAGCCAAGCCTTCCACATACAGAACCTTTGATATTGTGATCATACTGTTCTTTATAGTCCCGTAACCTCTGACATAGCCTTTCATCTCATTTCCAAAATTTACTGTACCTACGTAATGATGTACGTAGTCGAACAACAGGTGTTTATGCGCTGTCATGTGTCTTGAAGCTCCAGAATCAATGATCCACACATGACACGCCTGAAACCAATAATCACTTAACTTTTGGTACCCATATGAATATGGGTCCTTTATTGTTAGTACTCTTAACAGTATTTAAATTTGCTGATGACCCTTTAATTCTCCATTCAAATCTTGGTCTGTTTGGTGGAGTTTGTGTGTTTAGTTTAACTTTTGGAATCCACTTCCACACAAACTTCACATCAGCAAGTTTATTAGCATGAAAATCATTATTTTTCTTCTTTAAAGAATAAATCTCAGCTTTGTTGGCTTTAAAACGATTAAGAGATTTTATGTTCTTAAATTGGATATGTTTATTTTTCTTTGAAGACTTTTGTTTCCAAGAGAATGAATTACTAAGACAATATGAACATTGCAATCTAGTAGTAGCTTGCGTCAACAACTTCTTTCGGGAAAAGATATTCGTTTTATCAAAATTTCGTTGTTTGACAGAAGGACAAGCATTATCTACTCTACTACATTGACATTTATCTATTTCATTCACAGTCTTTTCCACTACAGTCTTCTTTTGCTCCAAACAGTCTTTCTTCACAGTTTCATCTGAAATAGAAACAGATTTAGAAATGTTAACAGATGATACAGAATAAGAACATTCACCTTTAACTTTTGCTTGTCCAAATTCAGATGAAGACTCACATTTAATCACAGAAATTGGAATATTTTTATCAACAATAACCTTTTTGCCTTTTGATAATTTGAAAATTTAAGATTCTAAACTTCTGATTTCTTTTTGCAAAGATTCATTTTGATTGAAGCTTGAGTCTAGTTCCATCCCAAAATTTTCATTTGCATCTTCCAATTCAACAATCATGATGTTGAGATGAGAGATTTGCCTTTGTAAAACTTCAATTTTATCCATGGCTTGTTGATATTCAAGATCAGAAAATTTAGAAGTACAAACGGAATTAGACTTATCAGAAATGACACTTTCATTTTTATCTTCTAAGATTGAGTAGGTCAAGACAATTTCAGAATTGTCAGAATTTGAATTAGATCTTAAAGACTCATGTTTTTCTTTAAAGATATTTTCATATTCTACAAACGAATCCTTGTTACTTTCGTAAGAAGTATTCAGTTCATCATATGAAAATTTAACAGATTTAAAATACTGAGTTTCTGATTTAGTTTCAATTTCTGTCTTTTCTTCCACTGTCTCTTCCTTTTCTGTCTTAGGAAATTCAGGCTCAGGAGTCTCAGGTTTTACAAATGTTTCTATGATGTGTGGAATTAAAACAATAGGTTCATCACCCGACTTTTTAAAGTTATATAGATTTTCGGGTGCCTTTTTCAACACATCCACATCAGAGATACCTAAACCTGGTTTTGCTTTACAGAAACGAGTGTCTTTCTGATTGTTGGTTACAATTTTAAGAGTCTGTTCTGTTTGACCTCTTTTGTAATTTAGATCTTCCAATTCCTTGATCTTAGTGTAAGCTTCCGTCCTATCTTTCAAAACAATTTCATACTGAAGTGTTAGATCAAGATTCTTATCTTTTAAATTCATGATTTCCTTTTGTTGTTCATAAATTCTTGTTTGAAGTTTGATTATATCCAATTTCAGAACATTTTTCTCTTCTTCTTTTTCCTCAGCCAAGATTTTGTAGATGTAAGCCTGATCTTGATGTCCTTGTATTGTATTCCTTTGTTGTTTGAAATTTTCTTTTAATTTCAAAAACTTAGAGTTCATTAGATTAAGCTGGGACATCAAGTTCATTACTTCATCATTATCATTAAAAGATTCAGAATTATCAGAATGATCAGAATCAGAATTTACCTCAGAATCTGACTCATCATTCAGATGTGCCATTAAGTTGTAATGGACTTGAGTCAGATTCACTTTAGCAACCTCAGTCTCTTCATCATCAGAATATCCAAGCTATATCTCATCTTCTGCCTTTAAAGTTGTGCCTTTTTCCATTGCTTTTGCCAATTGAGCCTTTTTCTTGTAATACTCATAATTCTTGACACGCTTTTCTGGGCAGTCCTTGATAAAGTGACCGGGCTTTCCACAGTTAAAACACTTATCAAACTTCTCTTTCTCTTCTTTCTTTTCTTCTTTTCTCTCCTCTTTCTTCTATTTCTCTTTCCTTTCTTCATATCTGTCTTTATGCTTGCTGTACTTGAAGGAATCAAACTTTGGCTTGTTGTAAAACTTCTTCCGACCAAACCTTTTATGAAAGCTTGAAGTCAGAAGTGCAAGCTTCTCTGCAAATTCATTCAATTCATCATCATCAGAATCATCTGGAGCATCATTCTCTGAGCTGTCTAAACTGTCAATCATGCTTGTGATCAGTGCTTTCTTTTTCAAACTCTTTCCCGAACCAGAACTTGACTTAACTGTCTTTCCCTTGTCCTGAACAATTAAAGCCAAAGAATCTTCTACCTTCTTTTGTTTGTCCTTTAACTGAAGCAACTCTTTGTTCACAAAAACCTGTTCCTTTATCTTGTCCTCATGTTGCTTTAAAGCACAGAATAGATCATTCAGATTTTCTTCATCCATGTCTTTATTTATCTGTATTTGAATAGTGTATACATCCCACTCTGGCTGAAGATTCTTGATAAACTTGAAGTTTATTTCAGATTCAGACTTTTGAACTCCATTCCTTCTCAAATCATTTAAAATGATGTTGTAACGATCATACGCTTCCCTCAGAGATTCTCCTTCTTTTGCCTTGAATCCTTCATAAGCATTGATACTCTGATTCCTTTTAGTCTTGATGGATTTTGCTGATCCTATGAACTGTTTTTCTAGCTCATCCCAAATATCCTTTGCAGATTCCCGGCTGTCAACACGATTGAAGGTATCATTAGGAATGGCCATTATCAGATATGTCAAAGCAGTTGCATCTCTTTCCACTAACTCTCTATCAGTTCCACTGTATTGAATAGGATCTCTAACTACAATCCTTTCGGGAATTTCAGGACTATTATCAGTAGCTGGAATTCTTGCAACTGTCACATGTGGAAAATGTGGACCATTAAGAATTGAATCCATCAATCTCTTATCTTGATTATTTAAGAAATTGATCATCCTTATCCTCCACTGTGAGTATTCATCAACTTGAAGTACCGGTGGTTTGGATTTCGAACCCATGTTGAGTAGATCTCTAGACATGATTGTGACTGAAATGTGATTTGAACTGATCGTTCAAGAAGTGCAGATTAGACTCGGTGTGTAAAATTCAATACTGATCAAATTTGAAGCAACAGACTAAAAATGACTAAGTACTCAAACTCGCAGGCTTAAAACTCGCACACCACTGTTTCGAGAAAACTCGCAGACCGAGGAAACTCGCAGAATACTGTTTCGAAGAAACTCTCTAGCTGAACCGTACGCGTTTGGCAAACTCGCAGATGCTTACTCGCGCGTTTTAGCAAACTCGCAGCTGAAACTCGCAGATGAATACTTGCGCGTTTTAACAAACTCGCAAGCAAACTCGCAGATGTACGGAACTCGCTGACTTCGACTAGCGCGTTATAGAAACTCGCTAACTTCGATTAGCGCGTTTTAGACCGAATCTTCAACTTGCGCGTTCTAGCGATGAACGTGCGCGTTTCACGAAATCTGCGTGTTCTTGGGAAGAACTTGCGCGTTTTATGGATCTAGCGCGTTCTTGGGTTTCCTTTGCGAGTTCTTCACCTGATCGATCAAAAATCAAGTAAAACTTGATTTCTGATTCTGCAAAACACACAATTAGTCCACGATAACAACCTGATCAAGATTACAACACTGAATTTTCTAAAGAAACCGAAAATTACAGTGTTTTGATCAATTTACAGTGTTCGACTTCACTATTCACGAACCTAAAAATTTGATCAAATTGCTCAATCTAGAGTGCGAATTTGACTATGTGATCTGAACAAATGTTGATCCTTATGATAAAACGTTCACAATCAAATCAATTTCTTGATTTAATTGTGCAAAAACACGAAAAATCAAGATCAAACAGTGAAAATGAAACAGTCCGCCAAAAATATTCAAAAAAATTTCAAATCTGATCCAAATCTGCTTCTTCTTGTTTGCTCTGATACCAAATGATATAGTCCACTCAAATCACACACACAAAACAATCAAGAACAATGAAATTCATGGGGAAATCACATGTGTATTAATGTCACAAGTGAAAGGGTTACAAGGTTTTCTCTCTCTAAGGATTCTCACTGAATGTTTACAAATGAGGCTTTCACAATAACAAAAGCAAGGAAGACCTATTTATAGGTCAAACAAGAAACAAGGAAAACTTACAAAAGTCAACACAAATGATCTAAACTAAAATTACAATAACACATGCCTAGTTCACTTAAACTAGAACTCTGATACCAACTTGTAACACCCTAAAAATTAGTGTAACATAAAATTCGAAAATTTGGCAAAATGACGTTTGTATTCGGTATAAACCACCCAATAAGGGCAAATGTAATAGGCATTTACAAAACCTGAGAACGGATATAGAAATTGACAACAAACTAATCTAAACATATACTATCTAGATTACATCGGTTGTCAACCCAAATCACCAAAATAAAGGGACTTAATCAATGCCCAACATCAAATACTAAACATCTCAAAAATGCCTCAACACCATGCTCGTCACTCAAGCCCTTGGCAACCCACCGCTAAAGGAACCTGTTATACATATCATTTTGAGAAAAAGTGTAAGGCTTAAAGCCTAGTGAGAACATACAGTTTATAATTTACAGAAACATTGACAATGTAACGAAAGGAAATCTTTTCAAGACAAAAGAGTTTACAATTGAAATATTTCCCACGAAAGGGCCTTTCGATCCAAAACTCATCTTACGATGACAAGGGGTATCCGATTTACCAAGGATTGTAGCGGAACACAAAAGTAGGCCACAATCCGAGTTATGAGTTAAACCCTCGGAATCCATGGACACGAACAGCACCGGTTCGTACTAAGATGTGAGGGAGGGCCCCCGAGGAGTCCGAGTCATACTCGTTCACTAGAATTACACTATTATCCATGGCTAGTAACCGGTCTCACATAACCGTACCAAATGGCCCCCGAGGATCAAATGTCTCAACTAGCTACAAGGGGAATAACATCCCAAAATTAAACTGACTCAATACCTATAGATCCACTAGTAATAGTCTAAACTTGTCACAATTTCATTTGTGACTAACCAAAGCTAAACATATAGCTTCCAATAACATTTATTTCCAAAATGCATTTCCATGTTTAACTGCTGATAAGATTGCCAATCATAAAATGAGATCTTATGCATTCTTTCAAGTACCTCACCAAAATGTGCAAGTAGTAATATGTTTTATTACATATAAAATGGAACCCTTTCTTTTAGCAAAATATAGCAAAAACCCTAAAATCTCCTAAAACTCAAGTTAGGTCAAAATGTAAAAAATATGAACCCAAAACCAAGGAGATATATAGGAGTTTAAAATATATGTTTTGACATGTATAAGGTTTAGTAAAATGGTAGTATGAACTCACCAAGTGGGTTTTGAAGAAAACACAAAACCCTAGCTTAAAACCCTTTGGAGAAGATGACAATGGAGATGGAGATTAAATGCCCCAAATCTTGAACCTTTGTTTGATCTACCCAACTTCTTAGCAATAAATATGGAGGATTTGAGTTGGTGAAACCGTAGATCTCAATAATGGAAGAGTAAATGGTTTGAGAGAGAAAGAAGGAGGTAGATGAGAAACATAAATGAGAAAAGGGGGAAGAATCCCGTCTAAGAACATCAGGGGACTCCCACGGCTTATGCCGCGACTTCCAGGCCATGGCATAGCCCGCGTGTGCCACTGTGGTCGACACATCTTGGAGGTTGCGCGGCTTAGGCCGCGACTACCAAGCCACGGGGAAAGCCGCGCAAGCCACTGTCCTGCCCAACAAACTGAAATCGTAAGCATTCAAACATGGCTCCAAACGCACGGTGCTAACGACTAACGGTAAACGCAAGGTAACTAAGATTTGACAAAATATAAGATTAGAAGTCTAACGATAGGAAATAATACAACGAAAAATTCGAGGCGTTACAGTCTCGTAACAAGTAATAATGGTAAAAGTACCAGATATCGATCCCAAAAAGAAGCCTTGTGAAATTCTTTCAAAAGTCTAGTATTTAAAAATTGATTTCAGATGGCGAATTTTGAAGAAATCTTTGTGAGGGGCTCGTTTGAGTTCTCAACTAAAAATCAGACTAGAGAAGAAGCAAAGAGTGCAAAGCTTTATTAAGGCAAAAACAAGTGATCTGGTAAAAAGATGTTATAGAATCTGGGTAGTCCTACAGTACCAAGAACTAGTGCTATAGTACTGCCACATTATCTGCTATCTGGTCAGATGGCCTCCCAAGAGTACACACAGGCTCATGTGTTATCGATACGATATCATTTATGTTAGACGTCGTGAATCCAAGCACAGCACTGTGTTACCATCCTACACCATAGGAGTATAGCATTTGTCAGATGCTAAAGCTATTTATAGCCTTCTCCTTTTACCTCAGGTTTTTCACATTTATCTTAACTCTGAAAGTTAATGCATTTTCATACATAAGATTAGTTGTCAATTAATTAAATGTAATCTTCAATGAAATATTAATCATCTTAAATAAATAATTAAGATAACCATGCTATATTTAAAACAACTTGTTACTTTTCACACCGACTTAAGTCTTAACGTTGCCTTACACCCCAAGCTAAGGCTTTTAGCCCATCATTGCTTGGTTTCTTCTTTTGAATGATGTAACTGAAATGGTAAATGGCAGAAAGGGAAAGTACTAAAAGTAAATTACTGAAATAGAAATAACAGAAAAGTGAATTGTTGGAATATATATATAACAGAAATAGAAAAGATAGTAATTTAAATTGCAGAAAAATAACTGACAAGAATGTAAATTGCAGAAAGTAAAATACTGAAAAGTAAATGACAGTAAAGTAAACTTGTAGAAAATTAAATAACATAAATGGAAATAACAACAAAATAAAGTAAACTCGCTAAGGAAGAAAAGAAGTAAAGTAAACTAGAAGCTTGGAAGATTAGTGATTTTCTTGAAAGCATAAGAAAGTGATGTGAAAAGTGAAGTGCACTTGTTAACTTGGATGCCAAGTTATGGAACTTGTCACACAAATTACACTATACAAAAAACACTTGCTTGCAATGGAAATGAACTTGAAAACTTGAGAATTTACTACCTATTGGAACTTGAAATCGAGTCACAAAAATGATTATCAAATACAGGAGAAAGTAGATGCAAACTTGGAACTTGGAATTATAAGAGATGATTTTTTCAAACAACAAACTTATATAAAAACTTGCGATTGGGATTTAAAGATAGAAAGTTTGAATCTTGCAAACAACAAATACTCAAATGGAAACTTGAAATTGAAAGTAGTAACCAAAAGCTTAATGTATCCAACACATCCACAAAAGAAAATACTAAACACAAGATCTTGATGAGATGATGTGGTATGAGACATTGTTTTAAATTACCAAGCATACATATTTATACTAGTAAAAAGCTTAGATAATAAGCAACTAAGATGGTGATGTAATCTTTGATGATGTTATCCCTGATGGTCTTCAAAAGCTCTAGCTCCAGCCCGTGTATCTTCGCCAATAAGCAACTGAGTTTGGCCCAAAAAGAAGAACAAAAAGGCCCTATGCGGTCCTCCAGCACTCCTATAGCATCTGTTGCAGTGTTTCTATTGATCAATATGTTTTGAGTTCAATAAAAGCCCAAATTAGCTTCAATTTATGACAAAACACAGGTAGCTCATGAGTAAACTAAAACTACTGAAATGAAGACAAAAGAAGACTCAAATGACACTTTTGGCATATAAAACAAAGGAAAAAGATACTAAAAGTGATATAATAGGGTTAACAAGTTAACACTTATCACAATTCAATCGATAGCTTATAAGACAAACAAATATAAGCAAAAAGATAGTATTATCAAATGATGGTGACTGGAAGTTTATGCTAAACTTCATCATTGTTTTTTGCAATACAATGGGCAATTGGACATACAACGGATCGTGTGACCTAAATGTTCTATCCCGAGTAACAAAAGAAACAAAGTTCCAAGACATCAACTGGTGTGAATACATCCTTAGTCGTTTAAGGTACTACAAGAACACTTGGAGTGGTGAAAAAAGCATTTTTGTGGTCCATTTACGACACTTGTGGTAAGTTTTATAGATATGTAATTACGACACTTTTTTTTACAATTGATAAAAAATGCTTAAAATTTATTTGTAGCTACTTTACATGGACAACATTAAGTGTAGTGTACAATGTATTATAAGAGTTAGACCTGCAATCAAAGCATGATCATCTGACTTATTACGGAAGAGGGTGGAATCGGAGCTCGAATCGGGAGGACCAAGATTGGGAGAGTTTGATGAGCCATATGACACAAACCAAGCAGTTGCAGATGAGGTTAACAATGAAGCAGACAACATGATGAATGTAGTACCTCCTTCTTCGCCAGTTAATGTTGAGGTACATACTTATGCATTTATACACACATATCATATGTGATCATTTGTGATATTTGTTAGGTCTGATTTTATAGTCATCATTGTATTTATAGGCTTGGTCAAATACTGTGTCTAAAGTCTAATATTGTGTTGTATCTGACCAGGGTATTTAAGTCCCTTTGGTCCTTGTTCCTTGTAACACGAATAACACTTTTCACGCATACATCAATATACACATACTTTGCGCTACCTTGTCTCTCTCTCTACTTTCTCTATCTAGAGATTCATTGATCTTGAACTCACAATTGGTATCAGAGCCATCTAAATCTTAAGAGGATTGAGAGATTGTATTTTTCGTCCCTGAATTTGTAGATTAATCAAAAATTTGATTGATTTTCTTGAATTTTTCAAGAAAATCTCGTTTTCTTGAGTTTTCATCAAATTTGGGATTGTTTTTGAACGAATTTTTGTGAAAATCGGTTTGTTGGATTCGTTTTTGATTACTTAACATCTTTAATTCACATCGTTTTTCAAGAAATTCAAGTTTTGAGTGTCAATTTTGAGATTTTTGAGGATTCTGGAAAAATCGTTTTCACGAACTGTTCCATTATCGAAATCGTGATTGTGTGCTTTTTGATCGAAAAGTTTGATTACAAAGTGTTACATAGTTGTTTTCGATCATATCTGAGAAAGGATTTGTCATTTGTGTCTAATCTGTATTCGATTTTTGGTGATTTTTGAGTTTTTCAGCAGGTTTGCGCCAGATTTGAACTTTGCGCGAGTTCATCTTTGTTTGCGCGAGTTCATCAAGGAGTTCAAAGTTCTCTACATCAACCTCTCACGCAAACTCAAGTTTGCGTATTCAGCCTATCACGCAAAGCTACTTTGCGTCTCCAGTGCATCAAGAGAAGTGTAGCTTTGCGTCTCCTTCCAATCACACAAAGCTTAGTTCGCGATTTCAGCATCTCACGCAAAGTTTACTTTGCGCTACTGTCAGTTAACGCAAAGCAAAGTTTGCGTCTCACTTGGCTCACGCAAACCTAGTTTGCGTCTTGCTCTTCTCACGCAAAGTTGGTTTGCATCTCTAGCTACTCGCGAGAACTTTAGTTTGCGTTTCCTTCGCATAACGCAAAGCTACTTTGCGCCACAGCCTGCTCATGCAAAGCCTCGTTTGCGTTTCTTACTGCTTGCGAAAATCTCAGTTTGTGTCTTCTGCTTCTCACGCAAACATCTACTTTGCGCCAGTCTCAGACTTAGAATTTTTTATGGATTCTCTGAAACATGGATTCTGACAAATTTGCTTATCAAGCTCAGTTCTACAAAAGTGATCTTATGATGTCTCTGGGTAAAGAAAATCATCCACCAGTGCTAATTGATGAAAATGAATTTACACAGTGGCAAGATCGGTTCCTGAACTTCATTGAACATCAAAAGAATGGTAACGATATGTTGATCATTCTATCTGAAGGACCGTTTGAAAAACCCAAGTTGGCTTCTGGATTATATAAGCCTACTAAAGAATACACACATGATAAGTTGTCGACATATCATTCTGATCGTGATATTAAAGCAAATCTGATGCTAGCCTTGCCAAACTCTATATACAACATGATTGATTGTTTCAAAACTCATCCTAATCTGATGTGGCAACAACTTGAGAAGATTATGCTTGGTTCTTCGGTCGCAACTCAACTCAGGCATACGCGCTACATGAATAACTTTGAAGAATTCAAATCCAAGGATGGGGAGACACTGAAAATTGTGTATGACCTATTTTGTGCCGTGATCAATGATCTTAGGAAGATTAAAGTTGAAAAGACTGATCTTGAGATAAATATGAAGTTTCTCAACACATTGTAACCAGAATGGAATAAAACATGCCACAAATTGAGGAATGATGTCAGAATCTACTATGCAAATCCAAGAACTTTATGAAATTCTGATGACTGATGAGAGCTTGGTGCTAGAGAAGAAGGTTAAACTTGAGAAAAAGAAGAAGTCAGTGGACCCGGTTGCACTCCTCACGAGCCAACTGGATGAACAAGTGTTGTCTGATAACGCTTACAACGGGTCAACTGATGATGATGGTGAGGCTCTGCAGAAAGCGATGATCCTTCTCTCTCAGCATTATCAGAAAAAGTTCCAACCAAGATCGGTTTCTAACACTTCTCGCTTCACTTCCGGTTCTAAAGCCAAAGTACCCGAGCCAAAGACTGCTGCCTGCTACAACTGTGGAAAGTCGGGGCACATTTCAAAGGAGTGTCGAGCAAAGAAGGTTAAGGACTCGGATTATTACAGGAACAAACTGGAACTAGCTGAAAAGAGAGAGAACGGAACTGCTCTTCTTGCTGAAGAAGAATTCTGGCTTGATCACTCTGACGATGAAGCTGTAAACGTAGAGATCGCTCAGATGTGCTTGGTTGGAGATGATCAGTCAGATAATTCTGAATCTGATGAAGATGAGGTATATTCTGGTTTTGATTACAACTTTATTTCCTCACAGATGAATATAATTATAACTGTTTTATCTGATTTGCGTTCACATTTTTTATCTGAAAAGAATTTAATTTCTGAAAAGTCAGATTTGATTGACAAACTGAAAATTTCTTTGAAAGATGAAAAATCTATTTTGGAAAACACAAAAGACATCTTTCAAAAGAAATTGAATGATTTGGAAAATTCAAATAAAACTTATCTTGAGTCTTTGACTAAAATGACTACTTTAAAAGATGAATTTTCAGATAAAATAAATAAGTTAGAAGAAAAGCTTTATCGAAGGAACCAATCTGAACAAACAATTTTTATGAACAAACCGAGGAGTGAAGAAGCTTTAAAACAAAGGTGGGGACTTGGTTTTGACAATCCTCATTGTTTAAACAAAGTGATAAACGAAGTTCCTACTTTATATAAATACGATTATCTAACTCTTGCACACTATGCTCCTCAGTTCAAATTTCATTGGACTAGTGAAAAGCAAGTGTTAGAACTCGAAAATGAGAAAAGGACAAATAACAAGAAAAAGGAAAGTCCTTTTGTTTACACAAGCGAAAATGCAAAATATTTTCCTGAAAAATCAAGGAGAGGAAGAAGAATTTTAAATTATATATCTCCTATTAAATCTTCAATGTCTGATGATTTTATTGATCCTTATGCTCCTAATTTTGATAAGGAAAATATTTCTCCAATCATTTATGATTCTAAGAAATATACTCTTCCGTTAGTATTAGAAACCAAAATCATCAATCTTGAAGATAAGATAGAAGATCAAAATATTTTAAAGAAAATTGAATCTGATATTATTCTTTCTTTCATGACGTCTAGTCTTGAAGAAAAATTATTTTCTCAAAAATCAGATTCTATTTCTAACCTTTCTTCTGATTTTCAAGAAAACAAAAAGGAAATTTCAAATTTTAAAATCTTTTCTCAAAATACTTCAGACTCCATGTCAGGATCGAATTCTCAACAAGAATTATGAATACTCAGAAACAATATCAAAGAAGTTTGCGGAATAACATTTTGATATTCAATAGAACAGTAAACAAACAGTAGATATGATTAACAACTTGTAAACTTGTATTGAATGATTAAAATCACAAGATTACACACTCAACCTCAATCTTGAAGAACAGACTCTTTCAAGACAAATTCTACTTCTCTAGAATTAGGAATTATGCCTTGAGGTTGATTTTCTCTCTAGAACAAAAACGTAGAATGAATAATTACTTTTTCTAACCATTCTAATCAATTCTATACATATACTGAAGATAAAGATAATTACAAAAGAATAAAAGATCTTCAGTATAATCTTCCATCATTATCTCCAAGCTTTCCATACTTTTCAGTCTATCCAGCTGTCATCCTTGTAATTCTAATCTCCATCTCATAAGTAGTATTATTCTTCAGCAGCATTAATACTCTGAGCAGTATTAACTCCAGCAGTACTAACCATGCTCAACAGTATTAATCTCTTCAAGCAGTACTAACTTTGAACTAGCAGTACTAACCATGTTGAGCAGCATTAATCTTCAACTAGCAGCATTAACTACAGAAGTACCAACTAGAAGTAGTAATTATTTTCTTCTAGCAGCATTAACTTTACTTGTGCTGTACTTGTGCAATTCTTCAGTTCCCAACAATCTCCCCCTAACTTGACTTTTAGGAAGAGAAGTCAAGTTCTTCATATCTGATCTTCAAGATGCTTTCAACACCTCTCATTCAGTTGCCCCAATTTGGATCTAGGCCCATACTTTGATTGATAGTTCTTCTCACCACAATTTTGGCCATTTCAGAATCCTTAGCACATACTAGCTTAGCTTTCAACATCCCTTCAAGTTTCTGCTTGCTATGATCATATATTTTGTCAACTAGGTAGTACTCATGATAACATTTATCAATTGTAATCATGTACACAACACAGTTTTCAAAGAGTATCCAATTATCAATCTTTTTGAACACATACTCATGATGAAGATCTTTAATCCTATGCACCACCTTCTCTGGATCAAACATCATACATAAGTATTCCATTGCTACTTTAAGAAGATTCTCTTCAGTACCTTTCAACACAGGCTCATAGAGTTTCATTCCCACTTTGTACATTTCCTCTATGTCTGCTCTTGAACAACCTCTGATTACTCTCCCCCATGTTGAATATGCTTCAAATGCACCACCTTCTCTTTTGAGTCTAAAGAAATCCTTTCCATGGTCTCTTAGAATATCCTAAAAGATGATCTCTGGAGACTTCATGGAGATTGGAACAGCCTGTACAGGTTTTACTATAGTCATATACAGCCCCATATGCTAATTTGATTGCTCTTTGGACTGTTCTAGATTCTGCACAGGTTCTGTTGAAGGTGTGACTGAAGGTTCTGCTTCCTTTTCAGCTTCTTCCACCCTTGTCCTTTTAGACTGCCTTTTGGAAGCAATTGTCTTTACCCTTTTAGCAGATTTTGTCTCTACACTTACAAACTCAGGCTCTTCCTTCTTTTCTTTTGTAGGTGTAACTTCCTCAGGAAATGGTTTTTGAATGTTAAGGTCATGCCTTTCCCTCATTCTTCTCTCAGCTTCTTCCCTTTGGGCTAAATCCCCTTGAAGCTTAGCCATCTCTTTCTGGTACAACTCCTCAACCTGAGTGTATGCCATGTTGGTGAACATCTCCCCCTTGACACCAATTGCACCTTTCAGGAAATTTATCATTTTTCTTCTTTCCTGATTGGCCAAAAATGTCTTGGAGGGTTGTCTTTTCTGTTTCTGTTTTTGAATTGGCATCTTTTTGACTTGAATTTTCTTGGCCTGAGCTGCTTCTTTTATGCTTTTCTGATATTCTGCATTTAACTTTCTAGCCATGAGCTTTGCAAGTTCTCTATCTGTTTCTGTTTGAATCTGCTCCTCCTTTTCCATTTGATCTTGAAGTTGCTTTGCTATTGCCTCATCCATTTCAATCTGAGTCTTCTTCTTTGCAGGCAGTTCAGATTCAACCATCCTTTCCTTCCCTTTTTCCTTTGTCTCCTTTAAATTTGCTGTTTCTTTTCCCTTCTATGAAATTCCTCCTTCATTGATGATCACTCCCTTCGCCTTTTGAGTAGCCTTAGGAGTATCATTCTTGGCTTTAATCAAGGTTTCTCCTATCTCCAGTTCCTCTACAGAGAGCCCTGTTACTGCTTCTTCTGTTTCTGCTGTTTCAGCAGCATTAACAGTTTCTGCTGCTTGAGCAACTTCAGTTTCTACCTCTGTTACATCCTCTGTCTCCGCCTCAACTTCAGTCTCCCCCTCAACTTCAACTCTCTTTTCAACTGAACTTTCTTTTTCTGTTTCCCTTTCTTGCTTCTCCCCCTTGTTGGAAGCATCTTGAGCATTGTTCCTCTTCTTTAGAACAAATTGCTTTCTCCTCTTCATTTGCAATAACCTTATCACCATTTTCTTTAGCTTGGCAATCTGGACTTGTTGGGACATAACTACAAGTTTAAGTTCTTCTATATCTTTGCCCTGCTTGAGTACATCCATGTTGATGTTTCCCATGGTTTCCATCAATTCATAATAGTTATACCTGTCCTCACCTTCTCCAGAAGTGTTACCCTCTTTTGATGGATCATTAGATCTTTTTGTAGTGGAAGTCTTCTGCCTAGCAGAAGCACTATCCACCCCCTTGGTTTCTTGGCACCTGGGACCTTTGGATGATTGCTCACCCAAAGTTGCCATGGGGAAGGTCTTATGTATGTTACCACTGACCTCCTCTGAGCTAGCAGGAGTAGTGGCAGCCTTAGCACCCATATGCTCAACCTCCACCTCAGTGAGCACCTCCTTGGGGTTGGGAGACACCCCTTTGGTTTCCCTATTGATATTCTCTAAGGGAGAATTCTCCCTTAGAGGGCTAGAAGGCTTAGTGGGTGATGGTACAAGAAGGGAAGGAGCCTTCTTTACCTGTTTCCTTGTATAAGTTTGGGTAATTGGAAAAGTGGGCTTATGAAGTAGGGACTGTGGGATAGATATAAAGTGGGAAGGTTGGGATTGGCTAGCAGTGGGATGGTCTAATGAGGTCCTTGACCCTGCTGCCATACCTTCATCAGTGTGGGACACCACCATCATTGTAGAGAACAATGGGGTATCAACTCCTTCCGAGTCCAATGGAGATCTTTTCATGTTTGAAAAGACCTTACCTTTGGGGATTTTTGGTACATATACCCCATCAAAATGAGGCATATCCGTCAATTCGTGGGTAATAACTTCTTGGACAAACCTGGGGTACATATAAAAGCTCTTTTTGCTTCCCAAGTTTGAGACAAGATCATTGAAAATCATTTTAGAAAAATTGTACTTTCTGGCAGTGGCCAAGCACACCAAAGCATAAGCAATGGTGCTACTGAACTCACTCCATCCAGTAGTCTTTTTAGAGATACAATGCATAAGGGTATGGACAAAGAAACGCCATTGGGGTGAAAATTTAGCTTTTGAGAACTTAAACACACCCAATGGGCCTCCATACCCCATTCTTGTAAGAGTTGAGAATAACTCCTCATTAGGAATAGAGGTTATACTTGCAGCATCGTCTAGACGTAGACAGATGCGTATCACCTCTTCAGTAACTGTTAGGGGTTTTTCACATACCCTTGTCTTGATCATTTGGACACCATCTTCAGTAACGATGGTGGCATTGGCCCAGAATTGCCTCTGATGCTCTATGAAGATGGTAGGAGATACAGTGAGAGCATGAGCGATGTGGCTGGACTTCAGAAAGTCGACTATCTGGTGAAAACCTTCAGCTTGTTTTGGCTTTTGGAGCATCACGATTTCATTGTGCTCGTCAATGAACGCCATGGATGCCAGTGAACTTGAGTGTTCTTGCCTAAAAACTTGGTACTTGAGAGAAAAGGGTTAGAGCGCAAGTGAACAGTATGCAAAGAGTCGTTATGAACTTTTTAGGCGGGCAAAGGGTATTTATAGTGTTCGGATCAGAAGCAGTATTAACCTTAAAAAGATAGTGAAAGCAGTATTAACAGTGAGCAGTATTAATTGAAAGAAGTATTAACTGAAAGCAGTATTAACTGAAAGCAGTATTTACTGAGAGCAGTATTAACCACTAGCAGTATTAACTAAGAGCAATATTAACTGAAAGCAGTATTAACTGAGAGCAGTATTAACTAACTAGCAGTATTAACCACTAGCAGTATTAACTAACTAGCAGTATTAACTGTGCACTGGCAGTATTAAAAATGCACTAGCAGTATTAAAAATGCACTTACACTTTTTGACACCATCCTTTTACTCATACTTTTTACTACTTTGTTCATCCCCTGATCCTTTTCTTCTTGATCCATCATGATCATTACTCCCTCTGGAGTATTACTAACTTCAACCTGAAACACTTAAACACACAGGTTAGTAGTATCATGCTCTGATACCACTTGTCAGATCGAATTCTCAACAAGAATTATGAATACTCAGAAACAATATCAAAGAAGTTTGCGGAATAACACTTTGATATTCAATATAACAGTAAACAAACAGTAGATATGATTAACAACTTGTAAACTTGTATTGAATGATTAAAATCACAAGATTACACACTCAACCTCAATCTTGAAGAACAGACTCTTTCAAGACGAATTCTACTTCTCTAGAATTAGGAACTATGCCTTGAGGTTGATTTTCTCTCTAGAACAAAAACGTAGAATGAATATTTTCTTTTTCTAACCATTCTAATCAATTCTATACATATACTGAAGATAAAGATAATTACAAAAGAATAAAAGATCTTCAGTATAATCTTCCATCATTATCTCCAAGCTTTCCATACTTTTCAGTCTATCCAGCTGTCATCCTTGTAATTCTAATCTCCATCTCATAAGCAGTATTATTCTTCAGCAGCATTAATACTCTGAGCAGTATTAACTCCAGCAGTACTAACCATGCTCAGCAGTATTAATCTCTTCAAGCAGTACTAACTTTGAACTAGTAGTACTAACCATGTTGAGCAGCATTAATCTTCAACTAGCAGCATTAACTACAGAAGTACCAACTAGAAGTAGTAATTATTTTCTTCTAGCAGCATTAACTTTACTTGTGTTGTACTTGTGCAATTCTTCAGTTCCCAACACTCCGAGGCGAATTCAGATTTATTAGTTGATCAGATTGGTTGCTTAGGTAAAATTATTTCTTCTGATTTAAATATTCCGTCTAAAATTCTTGATGATTCTTTTACGCTAAATGATCAATATTATAAACCTAAGCGTAAAAGAAGACGGTCAAAGAAGTCAAAGAAACAAGATAAAGTTCTTTCTGACAGTTCTAATTCTTCCGATTCAATTCTTACAGATAGGACTTTGAGATCTCGATCAAAGAAGCAGATCTGGAGAGCAAAGCGGACATCTACTGATTCTATGATTGATGAGGATAAATGTGTAGACAGACTTTATAAAAGTGATTCATTTGCTACATGTAATAAAATTTCAAAATATTCTATAAAGCAAATGATTCGAATTTCAAAACATGTCTCATGTTCTTCCTCGGATTCTAATTCGGATGATTATGCTTTCTCTTCTTCTGATGATTTTGTTCATTCGTGTGATTATATCTCTCGTGCTTTAATTGTTAAATCTAACAAAATTTTCCCCATAAGAACTGCAACTAACAAACATGGGCCCAAATTCAAGTGGGTTCCCAAATTTCAAACTGATTCAAAGTTTCAGGCATCTACTGTTAAGGGGGAGTAAGAGAAAAATTGGCTCTTGAGTATCTCAGCTCAAGACCCGGACTTCGATGTCAATATTTTGGCTTCTGAGTAATTCAGCTCAGAACCCGTGCTTCAAAGAATATGACTTCTAGACATGTCAGTCTAGGACTCGGTATTCAATGCTTTAAGCTTCTGACTAATGAGAAACTGTGAGTACATCTACTTAATTTCCGCTACATTTATATCTGATAATGAGGTCGTTCTCGTTTTCTCAAATGTTTTAAAAGAATCTGAGCATTTAAATTCAACTATTGAATTTGTTCAACCCAAATTTTCAAACGAGACACAAATTTCATTTTGCATTATGTGGAAGATGATATTATTGAATTATATTTTGTTTCAACTGAATATAGACTTGCCGATCAAATATTTCTATTTTTAAAAATCTCGGCATGTTGTTTTAAAAGTTTAAACCTTTACAAATTTTATTTTATAAAGTAAAAGTTTTACAATTTTTCTTTCTTTTGAATAAAATGTGAGTCTAGGATAAATTTTCAAGTTGCTTTGTTTATATTAAAGTTCTTATATGTTCAAATTTCAAGTCTAACAAAAGTCGAAAAGTCAGCAACATGTTTGTATCTTTTGATATTGCTTTAAAGTTGTGTGATTTGGAATATTTATAGTTTACAATGCTTAGAAAATCTAAAAAGTCGGAATTTCGGATTGTAATGAAAATATAGGCTAAGCACTTAGACGTAAAACCTTGTGTTTGAGATGATTATTAAATTCTTATAAATCAGAAATCTTTAAGTTTAAAAGTTTGTACCTGTGACCTTTCTGGTTTGGGAAAGTAAGTTCTGTGGGATGCTTGTCATCTGGTCCCCTAAGGTCAATTGATCTGGGAGTGATCGAACCCAAATCCTTCAATAGAACCAGATCGAAAGTCATGTTCTATTGGTATGAATGGGTTTAGTATGTGTCGATGTAGTCTTTCTGATCTAGGAAAGTAAGTTCCTAGAGGTGCATGACACCTAGTCCCCTAAGGCCATCTGGTCTGGGAGTGGCTGACCCAAATCCTGCAATAGGGTCAGATAGAAAGTTACGTTTACGACATGTTCTTTACTTAATAAACTTTTTGATTAAAAAGATGCCAAAAGTGCACACGCTTAAAAGATGCCAAAGAGCACACTCATGTAAAGATGCCATAGTGCACAATGCTAAAAGATGTCAATGAGCACACATCTCATGATACTTGGTTATATATTTCTGATTTGCAAAAAACCTGTAAATTTGTGAAAGTCTGATTTTTTGATGGCTTAATGTGATTACATGCAAAGTTCTTTATTATATTTTTAGAATTGCATTTTCTTGAAGCTAGTCAAAGTTCACATGCGAGCACACTGAATAGATTGATGAAAGTTTTTGAAACTGAACATGTCTTAACTTGATATGCAATAAAACTTGTTTTTGTATCCAAACACATACATTTGATTTCATTTGATGGATTTTATTGTGATATTTTACTAAGTAGAATTTTATTTGTTTCTGTTTAAATTTTTATATATTTAGTCATTTCAAAATACATATTCAGTATATTTTTCTTTCTACATTGATATTAGATCATTGTGTTCTCATAAATATATTTTAATGGGTTTGTGCATTTTTCAAGGGGGGTGAAAAAGGAGAATTTTTCTTAAATGATCTTATCTGTTTTCAAGGGGGAGTATCTGATTTTCTTTATATGAATGCTAACTTGAATTGTCATATCTAGTGCATTTGTGTAGGGGGAGTCAAAGAGCTTAAAAAGGTAAAATTTTCTAAGTTTAAGTCAGCTTTGCGCCATCAGTTGGTAAGTCAGCTTTGCGCCATCAGTTGGTCGCACAAACCTCGCTTTGCGCCACCTTCTTGTAATGCAAACCTCACTTTGCACCACCTTGGTGTAACGCAAACTTCACTTTGCGCAACCTTCTTGTAACACAAACCTCGCTTTGCGCCACCAGCGTGTCGCGCAAACCTTCCCTTTTTCTCTGTTTCTTTGATTTTACAGATCTGTAGATGTCTCGTCTCCAACATATACATGACCAAGTTGATCAAGATCATCAAGGTCATGAGGGGGAGAAATCAGAGAAGTCAAGGAGAAGTTAAAGAGACAAAGAGCTCAAACGTTTATCTGCTGATCAAGATTCGCTCAAAGATTATATTCTCTCAGCCATTTTAATTCTTTTGTTGTTTCTGCTCCGACCACCACAGTTCATTCAAGATCTTTCAAAAGAGGTGTGTCGTTTAGAGCACAAGCTACTGGTCCAGACTTGTCAAAGGCATCAAAGACAAATCAAACTGAAAGATGCTGAGAAGATTTTTTCTTTTAAAAGTCAGATTGCTTCATAAAGTCGCTTTTATGGTCCGTACTGATTTAGAAGATGATTTTTGAAGACCAAAGCTCCAATGATTACTAAGGGGGAGATTGTTAGGTCTGATTTTATAGTAATCATTGTATTTATAGGCTTGGTCAAATACTGTGTCTAAAGTCTAATATTGTGTTGTATCTGACCAGGGTAATTAAGTCCCTTTGGTCCTTGTTCCTTGTAACACGAAGAACACTTTTTACGCATACATCAATATACACATACTGTGCGCTACCTTGTCTCTCTCTCTCTACTTTCTCTCTCTAGAGATTCATTGATCTTGGACTCACAATATTGTGGAGTATGCATGCTTCACATATGAGATCATCTGTGATCTTCTTTGTATGCATATTGCACGTTTGCATTATGTCCATCTTGAGTATACAAAAATCATATGTGATTAAGGACCACATAAGCATTCTATACCACTTATGTAATAACCAACATATGTGATTAAGGACTAAGAATTTACATTTAAACTATGAAAAAAACAAATTGTAATTGTAATATATGTGATCATTTGTGATATTCTTAATATCCACACTATGCTTAAGCTTATGTCCACCTGAGTGGAGCAATATGTTTATGATAATGAAAAATATTTTATTGTGACATTTTTTATATCATGGATATTTGAGTAAGTTGGATGAGACATACAACCAGCTTATGTCATTGAAAACAACATTCACCACAACATTGGATATGGCATCTTCTATGTTTCCGGGATCGTTAAATCTTGATGAGTGGTGAAGTAAACAGGTTGATTTCTTTATCATTGAACAAGAGATTGTTGTAACTCAAGAATGGAATGTAGAAGATCAGAATGATCTTCATGTCGAAGATTTTAACATCGATAATACATTCCCTGTACCGGAAACAATAGAAACAGAAGGTGGGCAAGCGGAAATTCAAGAAGGGAATGTACAAGATTAGATTGCTCTTCATGCCAAATAGGTAAGCATTAAGAATACAATGGGTATAGAAGAAACGATAGAAAGAGAAGGTGGGAAAGTTGTAATAGAAGAAGGGAATACACAAGATCATATTGATCTTTTTGTTGCAAATTTAAGCATCGACAATATAGACACTATAGCAAAAATGATACCAATAGAAGGTAGGCAACATGACTTTGAGATATTCACACAGTTTTTGCAACACCCAAAAGTTATTGACTCGTGTGATGTCATAGTTGCACAAAAAACAACAGAAAAAGAAGGAAAGGATAAACAAGCACGTGTGGCAGAAAGTAGCACTGATCAAATTACAATTATGCCAACTACCAGTAAGGATTACACCACATCAGTGTTGATTTTTAGGAATAAGAGGCCACCACTATCACCTTCAATACCAAATTTCAGCATTGGTTTAACACAAGAATTTTGTAAAGACTATGAGAATGAAGATATAGTCATTCCAAAAGAGGGAGATGCACATGGAGATACAAACATTCCGGGGGAAGTTGTGACAGAGATACCTAAGGAACTAGAGCCCTCTAAAGCAAGGCTTACCATAAAGTTGAAAGTGAATAAGGAAAAGTTAAAAGGGACTCAAACATACTGTGAACCACCTAATGCAATCAAACCACGGGTCTGACCGTACAAAATCAAGGTAAAAAATATGAGATTAAGGTTGGACTCCCAATCTTCTCCCCATATATGAACAAAAAGGTGGACCCTAATACAACAGTAACAATAGAAGAAACAATGGTGGCTACGTGGATGTTTGTAATGCAAGGAGATAAGATGTAAGTTGAACATAAATTCTTTTACTTATTGATAACATTAAATGTGCAAACCCAACACAGTGTCTTTATGGTTAAGAAAGGTTAAAAAGCATAAATGATTAATCATTTACAACACATGACTTCTTTGAATAGTAACAAAATATGATGTTTGGTAACATAATAACACAATGTTATGAATTTGGTATGATTTATGGATTGAATGACACAAATAATGATATATTGATTTAATCACATATGATTAATAAAGGTATACACCATTGATTTAATCACAAATAATGCTATATTGATTTGGCTATCTTGAAAATATAGGGGACATGGTGTTCAAGACTTTTGATGGAGTAGAGGCACCAAAAGTCATTTTTGAAAGCATGGGACTTGACACTACCATATATTCCTCAGTTATTGACATATGGTCATACATTCTGAACAATGAAAAGCAGTTCCGAAACAGGGCATCACCACAACGATTATTTTGCACAACAACGATGGTACGTACTACTTTAATTATCAAATCAATTAACCCTTATTCAGAAAATAATATAAATATGATATGTATGTTTAACTATGTAGACCGATGACATGCTACCACCAAAGATGGAGAAAAAAGCAAGGGTCAAGTCCTTTACATCAAGTTTGAAGGATGTCATGAGCCCATGACAAATGTGAACGAAATGGCTTCACTCATAAATGTTGATATGGTATGCATGACAGATCTAATATCAAAATTTTATGTTAGTTGGCTAAATTTGGTACAATGATGTTTAAATATGGTAACTAGAAACTTACGTATTCTTTTTCCACATATATTATTTCCAATAAAGCATTCAACACATTTCTATTTGATTGTTTTCAACCTAAAAATCCCAACTTTGTCATCATGGAGACGGTTCAACAAATGTGACAATTGATGACAAATATGGGTCCCTTCTGAATGTCTTGGTAAGAAAAAAATATTCGCAAAACTATTTCACAACTACAAACCAAATTTGACAATTAATATCATATGTATTGTGTGTTGCAGCAAAGAACAATGGTTGAATACTTAAAAAAGGTGAAACATCCTTGTGTCAACAACATTTCAAAGGTGAAAGCAAACAAATACAAAATTAAGTGGAGGACAATAGACAATTTCATCGCCTGTGGAGTATTTGTGATGCAACACATGGAGACATACAAATGTGAGACTGTAAGCAAGTATGATTGTGGATTTGAGAAGGAATCTGGAGCACAAGACGCTCAACTAATAAAGTTCGGAAAGAAATACCTTTCTAAGATCCTACTTTCAAACTTTAACACTTTATTAGTATGCATACTTCACATATGTGATCATGTTAGTATGCATACTACACATTGCATTCTGACCACCTTGATTATACAAAAATCATATGTGATTAAAGTCTACATATTTACACATACATTATCAAATTCAAAATGCATACTGAGTATTATATTGTGTAAGGAATACTAATAAAATCTAATATTGGTGAAATAATCTTCCAAAGGACATCAAATCAATTGTGATCGTAGTGGTTTCATTATGCACAAAAACATAGACTTTCAGCTCACATATATGATCACGTGTGATTTTGTTAATATGCATACTAATATGCATTTTAACCAACTTTTATAATCAATAATCACATGTGATTAAGTACTACATATTTGCATACAAATATGGTCATTTGTGATCTTGTTGGTCCCAATTTTTGAATATGTTTGATACAACTTCCAACGATTTAAGCTACTGACCATAACATAATCTTCAACTTAAAATCAGAGATTAAGTAAAGAAAATATTATTAAAAATAAACCATAACGAAAACAATCGTTTAAATGGTCTAAATAAATACTATGCAATCAATAATCAAGTTTAATCAATATTCTAAGTACACTAACCAAGTTACTCAGTAATTCCTTTCTTCACTGAACAATTATGGGAGTCGTGGTTTGTAAGTTCACCACACCCTTTGCACTTCCTCTTGTGTCGAGCATTTTTTATAGCTCTCCGCCGCCACAATCAAACGATTACCAGTCCTACATCCTTGTTTCTGATACCTTCAGGTGCATGTATTTCAATGGTCGTAGGCTTTGACACACCCAACAATTTCTCAAATTCAACATCATTGTTAACCACACCATATAGTGAAGGTATATTAGGGGCAACTTACTTCTTTATGGATCGAACCTTTTCCAAAAACAACGCAAGTTTCTCATTGTCGCCATAAATTCTTTTGAGTATTTGATCAAACTCAGATTAGATATCGTTAGTCAAATTGTCAAATTGTTTATTGCTTCCGGCATGGATTCGGCGAGTACGAAGAACATCCATAGGGATAATACCTCTCATCCATCTCCTACTAATATACTGGCTAGGTATCTAATCAACATCAATGTTGAATAGGATGTTGAATATGTGGAAATAGAGAATGCCAAAATACTCGAAATGTTGACCAGAACATGACAACAATCCATCATCTATCAATTGTACAACCTGAAAATCAAACATCACATATGATTAATGATTAGTGTGACTGTTAACATAAGTGTTACCTAACATAGATTTACAATTTCCATTCCAATTTATAAAATGTATGAATAACCTTTAGATATGAATCATATGATTAAATGCATAAGTAAACAAGCTTTAAGATTAATAAAAAAACAGAATAACATACCTTAAACTCTGCTTTCGTTTTAAACATTTTGTCCTTTTCCCTTGCTTTCGTTTTAAACATTTTGTCCTTTTCCCTTCTTGTGAATACTTGGCGCCCATTCTCAATAACAACATTTCATTTAGCACAATAACGATCTCCTTTAAGTATTTCCTTTTGAACATCAAAAAAGACGGTCTTCGTATAAACCATGGCAGCTTGTTTCTCAATCAACCTTAGATTTTGAAATCATGGATAACAATTGTTAGGTCTGATTTTATAGTAATCATTGTATTTATAGGACTTGGTCAATACTGTGTTTAGTGCTTATCAGTATTGTATCTGACCAAGGGTATTTAAGTCCCTTTGGTCTTGTTGGTTGTAAGTACCTGACACGCACTATCAACAGAAATCCTATATTACGCTCCTATTGTCTCTCTCTCTACTTTCTCTCTCTAGAAGTTCTAGTGATCTTGGACTTTCAATTGGTATCAGAGCTTGCTAGATCTTGAGAGAATTAAGAGATTGTTTTACTGAATCTGAATTAGTGATCGAAATCGAAAATTTGATCGATTTTCTTGAATTCTTCAAGAAAATCTCGTTTTCTTGATTTCTCATCAAATTCGGATGTGTTTGTGATTGAATTGATTTGAATTTTGTGTCTTTAGTTTCGTTTTTGATAGAAGATCGTTGTTGATTCATACTATTTTGCAAGAAAAACGGTTTTAGATCATCGATTTTGTGTTTTTATGATTTTCTGGAAAAACTCGGTCTGCTTACTGTTTCATCATTGATTTTTGAGTTTTATTGTGTTTTAATCGAATTTGTTTGTTGAAAGGTGTTTTAAAGTTGTTTTCGAAACTCAGAGTATGCTTTTCTTCCATAAATTTCTTGTTTTCGTTTGATTTTGCTAGTTTTTCTTGAGTTTTTGCGGTTTGCGTTTGTTCTTACAACTTTGCGTTTCATTCTTATGCTTTGCGCCTCATTCATCATACTTTGCGTTTTTGGTTCACATTAGACCCGCAAAGTTCATTGTGCGTCTCAAGTGACACACGCAAAGTCAAGTTCTCGGATCTTACTACACGCGCAAAGTTCACTTTGCGTTTCTAGTTAGACCCGCAAAGCTTCACTTTGCGTTTCTAGTTAGACCCGCAAAGTTCACTTTGCGTTTCTAGTGTGACCCGCAAAGTTCCATCTTGCGTTCCTCAAGACACCTGCAAAGTTCACTTTGCGTTTCTTGTTAGACCCGCAAAGTCTCATCTTGCGTCTCCCTGTCTTAGTTAAAAAAAAATCTGGAATTTTTTTTTTGTGTGTCATATAATTTTTTTTTTCTTTTTAAACTTTGTGTCATATCAAGTGTTTTTCAAATTGTCAATTTTTAATATTTTTTTTTTAAATTTTCAATTCAATCTGATTTATGATTTTCTGATATATAGTTTGGGACGGTCATTCACTTCAAATTGATTATTTTATCAAGATGTCTTTGCAAGCACAGATCTACAAGAATGACCTCATGATGTCCTTGGGGTCTGATACTCGTCCACCAGTACTAATCAATGAGAACGAATTCGAACAGTGGCAGGATCGATTTATCAACTTTATTGAAAGGCAACCTAATGGGGATAACATGATGAAATCTCTGTATGAGGGTCCTATGGTGAGGAAAATGAAAGTGATTCCAGCTACTGCTACTACTCCAGCTACAGCAGTTGAAACACCTTTAAGTGAATATGACGAAAAAGAGCTATCAAGATATAAAGCAGACAGTCAGGCTAAATCAAATCTGATTCTTGCTCTTCCCAACTCCATCTATAACAGAATCGATTGCTTCAAATATAACCCTATGCTGATGTGGACACAACTTGAGAAGATTATGCTTGGTTCTGCAATGTCTGCTCAGTTACTACAGACCAGATACATGAACAACTTTGAAAAGTTTCAGGCAAAGGATGGGGAAAGTTTGAAGAGTGTGGTTGATCGATTTTGGGCTGTTATCAATGATCTTTACAAGATTAAAGTTACCAAGACTGAATTGGAGGCTAACTTGAAGTTTTTGAACGCTTTACAGCCTGAGTGGAATAAAGCATGTCATAGAATGAGGAACGATGTTAGGATCTCAACAATGCATATTCAAGAACTGTATGATGAGAGTTTAGTTCTAGAGAAAAAGGCCAAGCTAGACAAAAAGAACAAGAAGACAGTTGATCCGGTTGCTCTTCTCACGAAGCAACTAGCTGAACAAGCATTGTCTGATAACGCTTACACCGGGTCAACTGATAATGATGGAGAGGCCTTACAGAAAGCTATGATTCTTCTTTCTCAGCACTACCAGAAGAAGTTCCAACCAAAGTCGGGTTCCAACTCTTCTCGCTTCACTTCCGGTCCTAAAGTGAAAGTACCCGAGCTAAAGAATGTTGCTTGCTACAACTGCGGAAAGCCGGGTCACATGTCAAAGGAGTGTAGAGCAAACGTGGTTAGGGATTCGTCATACTACAGAAAAAAAGTGGAATTGGCTGAAAAGAGAGAGAACGGAACTGCTTTGCTGACCGAGGAAGAATTCTGGCTGGATTATTCCGATGATGAAGCATCAAGTCGAGATCGCTCAGATGTGCTTGATCGGAGATGACCAGTCAAACGACTCTGAAACAGATGAGGATAAGGTATACTCTGAATTTGATTACAAATTTATTACCTCTCAGTTTGATATCATGATCACTGCTTTATCTGATTTGCGTTCAAAGATTTTATCTGAAAAGAATCTAAATTCTGAAAAGTCAGATTTGATTGACAAACTGAAAATTTCTTTGAAAGATGAAAAATCCATTTTAGAAAATACAAAAGACATCTTTCAAAAGAAATTGGAGGATTTGGAAAATTCAAGTAAGACTTATCTTGAATCTTTGACATCAATGACTACTTTAAAAGATGAATTTTCTGATAAAATAATTAAGTTAGAAGAAAAGCTTTATCGAAGAGACCAATCTGAACAAACAATCTATATGAACAAGCCGAGGAGTGAAGAGGCTTTAAAACATAGATGGGGACTTGGTTTTGATAATCCTCAATTTTTAAACAAAGTAATAGACGAAGTTCCCACCTTATATTAATATGATTATCTGACACTTGCTCATTATGCTCCTCAGTTCAAATTTCATTGGACTAGTGAAAAGGAAGTGTTAGATCTCGAAAATGAGAAAAGGATATATAAAAAGAAAAATGAAATTCCTTTTGTTTATACGTCCGAAAATGCCAAATATTTTCCGGAAAAATCAAGAAGAGGAAGAAGAGTTTTAAATGATATATCTTCTGTTAAATATTCAGTATCTAATGATTTTATTCCTTCTTATGCCCCTGATTCTGATAAGGAAAATATTTCTCCAATCATTTATGATTCGAAAAAATATACTCCTCCGTTAATATTAGAAGGAAAAATCATAGATCTTGAAGATCAGATAGAAGATCATAATATTTTGAAGAAAATTGAATCTGATATTTTTCTTTCTTTTATGACTTCAAGTCTTGAAGAAAATTTATTTTCTCAAAAATCAGATTCTATTTCTAGTCTATCTTCTGATTTTAAGGAAAACAAAAAGGAAGTTTCAAATTTTAAAAACCTTACTCAAAATTCTTCAGATTCCAAGGCTAATTCAGAATTATTAGTTGATCAGATTGGTTGCTTGGATAAATTTATTTCTTCCGATTTAAATATTTCGTCTAAAGTTCTTGATGATTCTTTTACGCTAAATGATCAATATTATAAACCTGAGCGTAAAAGAAGACGTTCAAAGAAGTCAAAGAAACAAGATACAGTTCTTTCTGACTGCTCTAATTCTTCTGATATAATTCTTACAGATAGGGCTTTGAGTGCTCGATCAAAGAAGCAAATCTGGAGAGCAAGGCGAACATCTGATGAACATACTTCTGATAGGGATAAATGTGTAGACAATCTTTATAAAAGTGATTCATTTGCTACATGTAATAAAATTTCAAAATATTCTAGAAAGCAAATGTTTCGAATTTCAAAACATGTCTCATGTTCTTCCTCAGATTCTAGTTCTGATGATTATGCTTTCTCTTCTGATGGTTGTGATTATTTTTCTGATCATATTCCTCATGCTTTAAATTTCAAATCTGCTCATTATTTCCCCATAAGAACTGCAACTAACAAACATGGGCCCAAATTCAAGTGGGTTCCCAAATCTTTATCTGATTTAAAGTTGCAGGCATCATATGTTAAGGGGGAGTAAGAGAAATTTGGCTTCTGAGTAATTCAGCTCAGGACCCGCACTTCATAGACGACGACTTCTAAACACAACACTTTAGAACTTGTTCTTCAATGATTAAGCTTCTGACTTAATGAGATACTGTGAGTACATCAATTTTAATTCCGCTGCATTTATCTCTGATAATGATGTTATTCTAGTTTTTCTCAATGTTTCAAGAATTTGAGCTTGTTTATCTATCTCATGAATTTGTATTACCCAAAAAAAATTTTTAATATGAGACACAAATTTATTTTCTTCAATGTAAAAGATGAAATAGTTGAATTTTATTTTGTTCGAACTAAATATCTATTAAAAGTTTAAATATTTACAAATTTTATTCTATAAAGTAAAGTTTTACATTTTTTCTTTCTTTTGAATAAAATATGTATCTAGGATAAATTTTCAAGTTCTTTTGTTTATATTAAAGTTTTTATATGGTCAAATTTCAAGTTTTACAAAAGTCGAAAAGTCAGCAACATGTTTGAAACTTTTATTAATGCCTTAAAGATATGTGAGTCTGAATTTTTATAGTTTACTTTGGTTAGACTACCTAAATGATCAGAATTATAGATTGGAATAAAAATATGGGCTAAGCATTTAGACGTTGATCTGAGTAATTGAGATGAATATTAAATTCTTAAAATACAGAAATCTCTAAGTTTAAAAGTTTGTACCTGTGACCTTTCTGGTTTGGGAAAGTACGTTCCGTGGGATGCTTGTCATCTGGTCCCCTAAGGTCATTTGGTCTGGGAGTGATCGAACAGAAATCCTTCTATAGAATCAGATCGAAAGTCATGTTTTACTGGTATGAATTGGTTTAGGATATGTCGATGTAGCCTTTCTGATCCGGGAGAGTAAGTTCCAAGGGGTGCTTGACACCTAGTCCCCTAAGGCCAACTGGTCTGGGAGCGGCTGACCCAAATCCTGCAATAGGGTTAGATAGAAAGTTACGTTTACGGCATGTTCTTTACTTAATAAACTTTTTGATCAAAAGATGCCAAAGTGCACGAGCTTAAAAGATGCCAAAGAGCACACTCATGTTAAGATGCCAATGAGCACACTGCTAAAAGATGCCAATGAGCACACATCTCATGATACTTGGTGATATATTTGAGTTGCGACAAACCTGTAAATTTGTGAAAGTCTTAATTTTTGATGACTTAGTGTCAGTACATGCAAAGTTCTCTATAAGATTTTTAGAATTGCATTTTCTTGAAGCTAATTGAAGATTTGCATGTGAGCACACTGAATAGATTGTTGGAAGTTTTTGAAACTGAACATGTCTTAACTTGATATGCAATGAAACTCGTTCTTGTATCCTACAACATATGTTTGATTTCCAATGATAAATTTGTAATATTTTACTCTGTAGAAGTTTATTTGTTTAGTGTTTAAAATTTTATATGTTTAGTTGTTTCAAAATTTAAATTCAGTATATTTTTCTTTCTACATTAATATTTGATCATTGTGTTCTCATAAATATATTTTAATGGGTTTATGCATTATTCAAGGGGGAGTGAACAAAGAGAATGTATTTCAAATATTATATCTGTTTTTGAGGGGGAGTGTCTGTTTTATTTACATGAATGCTATCTTGAATTGTCTTATCTAGTGCATTTATGTAGGGGGAGTCAAAGAGCTTAAAATTGTAAAAAATTTTCCAAGGCAGATTTGCGCCTCCCACATGACACGCAAACCTTGCTTTGCGCGTCCCATATGGAACGCAAACCTTGTTTTGCGCTTCCTTCATGAAACGCAAACCTTGTTTTGCGCCTCCAACATGAAGCGCAAACTTCCCTGTTTTCTCTGTTTCTTTAATTTTGCAGATCTTACGTTGTCTCGTCTCCAACATTTACATGACCAAGTTGATCAAGATCATCAAGGTCATGAGGGGGAGAAGTCAAGGAGAAGTTTAAGAGACAAAGAGCTCAAAAGATTATCTGCTGATCAAGATTCGCTCAAAGATTCTATTCTCTCAGCTACATCAAATTCTTTTGTTGTTCCTGCTCCGAACATCACAGTTCATTCGAGATCATTCAAAAGAGGTGTATCGTCTTGAGCTTAAGCAGCAAAGAAAATTTCAATCTGCAAGATGCTGAGAAGAAATTTTTTCTTTAAAAGTCAGAAAGCTTCTCAAAGTCGCTTTGTTGGTCCGTGCTGATTTAGAAGATAATTTTTTGAAGACCAAAGCGCCAATGATTACTAAGGGGGAGATTGTTAGATCTGATTTTATAGTAATCATTGTATTTATAGGACTTGGTCAATACTGTGTTTAGTGCTTATCAGTATTGTATCTGACCAAGGGTATTTAAGTCCCTTTGGTCTTGTTGGTTGTAAGTACCTGACACGCACTATCAATAGAAATCCTATTTTACGCTCCTATTGTCTCTCTCTCTACTTTCTCTCCCTAGAAGTTCTAGTGATCTTGGACTTTCAACAATATTGGGTTTCGTGCTCATCAGTATGTTGTATGTTTCTTTGTTTGTCCATTGCACAATCATGATCTAGTATAAAGATCAACAGATCATTCTCATGGTGTGCAAAACTCTTAAAAAATGAATTCAAACTCTCAGACCGCAATGGTGTCTTCATTAAACCATACATAGGAAGATCTTTGAAGTATCCAGGAATCCATTTAGACTGAATATTAAACACCTCTTAGATCCACGGGTGACCTTCCATATTAAATTCATCCATCAGTGCATTCCATTTAAGTTCAAACTCTTGTGGACCCAAATACACACTCCAAGCAAGATTCAAAAGTCGTTTCCTAAAATTTATGTTAACCAATAGGTATGTGTTAACCTGAAGAAATCATATATTGTAACGCCCCGAATTTTCATTGTATTAATCCTAACGTTAGACTTCTAATCTTATATTTTGTCAAATCTTCGTTACCTTGCGTTTACCGTTAGTCGTTAGCACCGTGCGTTTGGAGCCAAGTTTGAATGCTTAGAATTTCAGTCTGTTGGGCAGGACAGTGGCTTACGCGTCTTTCCCCGTGGTTTGGATGTCGCGGCCTAAGCTGCGTAACCTCCTGGATGTGTCGACCAGAGTGGCACGCGTGGGCTATGTCGCGGCATAAGCCGCGGGAGTCCCCTGATGTTCTTAGACGGGATTCTTCCCCCTTTTCTCATTTATGTTTCTCATCTACCTCTTTCTTTCTCTCTTAAACCATTTACTCTTCCATTATTGAGATCTATGGTTTCACCAACTCGAATCCTCCTTATTTATTGCTAAGAAGTTGGGTAGATCAAGCAAAGGTTCAAGATTTGGGCCATTTAATCTCCATCTCCATTGTCATCTTCTCCAAAGGGTTTTAAGCTAGGGTTTTGGGTTTTCTTCAAAACCCACTTTATTGAGTTCATACTACTATTTTACTAAACCTTATACATATCAAAACATATATTGTAAACTCCTATATATCTCCTTGGTTTTGGGTTCATATTTATTACATTTTGACCTAACTTGAGTTTTGAGAGATTTTAGGGTTTTTGCTATATTTTGCTAAAATAAAAGGGTTTCATTTTATATGTAGTAAAACATAGTACTACTTGCACATTTTGGTGAAGTACTTGAAAGAATGCAAAAGATCTCATTTTATGATTGTCATTCTTATCAGCAGTTAAACTTGGAAATACATTTTGGAAGTAAATGTTATTTGAAGCTATATGTTTAGCTTTGGTTAGCCACAAATGAAATTGTGACAAGTCTAGACTATTACTAGTAGATCCATAGGTATTGAGTCGGCTTAATTTTGGGATGTTATTCCCCTTGTAGCTAGTTGAGACATTTGATCCTCGGGGGCCTTTTGGTACGGTTATGTTAGACTGGTTACTATCCATGGATCATAATGTAATTCTAGTGAACGAGTATGACTCGGACTCCTCGGGGGCCCTCCCTCACATCTTAGTACGGACCGGTGTTGTTCGTGGCCATGGATTCCAAGGGTTTAGCTCATAACTTGGATTGTGGCCTAGTTTTGTGTTCCGGTACAATCCTTGGTAAATCGGATACCCCTTGTCATCGTAAGATGAGTTTTGGATCGAAAGGCCCTTTCGTGACAAATATTTCAATTGTAAACTCTTTTGTCTTGAAAAGATTTCCTTTCGTTACATTGTTAATGTTTCTGTAAATTATAAATTGTATGTTCTCACTAGACTTTAAGCCTTACACTTTTTCTCAAAATGATATGTATAACAGGTTCCTTTAGCGGTGGGTTGCCAAGGGCTTGATTGACGAGCATGGTCTTGAGGCATTTTTGAGATTTTTAGTATTTGATGATGGGCATTGATTAAGTCCCTTTATTTTGGTGATTTGGGTTGACAACCGATGTAATCTAGATAGTATGTTTAGATTAGTTTGTTGTCAATTTCTATATTCGTTCTCAGGTTTTGTAAATGCCTATTACATTTGCCCTTATTGGGTGGTTTATACCGAATACAAACTTCATTTTGCCAAATTTTCGAATTTTATGTTACATTAATTTTTAGGGTGTTACATATATGATCACCCAAAACATGAAGTCAATGAACTAAAGGCTAGAAATTATAAAATACATAAGTTGAATGAAAAGTAAAGCATCAAATAATTCATACCTTATTTGGAAACTTAGCCATTATGTGCCACATAAAAAATCTATGTGTGGATTCATTAAACACGATTGGAAATGCCTCTCTAACAGCAGCATCTTGATCAGTCAATATGAGCTTTTATTGAGTACCATGAACTTTTAAAAATGCTTCCAGTAACCAAGTGTATGATGGAAGGGTTTCATCACACAAAATGCTAGAACCAACAACAACCGAACTCCTATTGTTATCAATAGCAAGAAATGGTACAAATATCATACACTGCCTGCAAAAATAAGTATATCTAGTAACGCATTCAAACAATGAACATAATAGGTGAAACAATAAAAATAACAACAAAAACTTACTTGTTTGAACGATACGTGGCATCAAATGATAAAACATGACCAAATTCCGAATAATTAAACCTTGAGAGCTCATCAGCCCAAAATAAACCTTGAAGTTTTCCTTCACGTACTTTAAACTCAAAAGCAAAGTTCGTCCCATTTAACACACGCTCATTTAACATGTGTACTACCATCTAAACATCACCATCACCAACAAAAGTATCAAAATCTTTATAAAAAAAATATTATTGTCGCTCTTACTACAACCTACTTCCTCATAACCACCCTTCAAACAAACTTGTATTCAATGCGCTTTGGATGCCCCCAATATTTTCCCTTGCTGCACGATGTACAAGCCTCTTATCTGAAAACTTCATTTGCCTTCTATTTCGAGATAGCATTCTATCATTCATCTAACAAATTATGATTGTGATTAGGATACAAATAATGTAGCTTAAACTGTGACGTGTCGTTAACCCTATGAAAACTAACATGTGCTTTGCAACCGGTTACTTTGAAGTTGGAGTTACGAAACACCTTTTGGTGTTCACCAACATTCATTCTATCAACAGAACGTTTGTTAAGAACACCATATCTTTGACATACCAAATATTTCATAGAGCACCTTATATCGATGCAATGTCCAATGGTTTGAAGCATTGAACCAACAACCGGTGTAACTCCTTCTGGGACATTCGGTATCACATTTATAGATGCACTATATCTATCCTTCTTCGATAAATTCGAGCTTCCAATTTTGCCCATCATCTCAAAAGAGATTGCATGACAGTTGACATTCTTTGTGATATGAAGTACATAATCACATGTGATGATACATGGAAAATATAAAAAATCATAATTGTTCCAAACAACATTACATGTGATTTTAAGACTATTATCATGTATTGGAAGATAAAATATATATATATATATATATATATATATATATATATATATATATATATATATATATATATATATATACAATTGCACGAGACACACAAAACAATATACTCATATATTTAGCTACCTAAAACATGATAAATCATTACTGCTACAAACAAAATCACATGTGATCTTATAAATACTTTAATCTAAACAAATGATATTTACCCCTCACCAAAATCACATATGATTGGTTTCATGACTAAAATCAAATAAACAATTGTAAATTACAACAATTACTGCAATCAACCTAAACAATTAACATCAAAAGAATCAAATAAAGTAACAACCAAAATCAATACGATGAAGAAAACAATAAAGTAAAATAAACATTACCATCGACATCTTGCATTAATGTATTATGAATTGAATCAACATTCTCGCTAGTAATAGGTAAGTCAGACCTATTAGCTTGTTTTGATGAATCAATTGCAGAATCGCAGTTGGATTCATCTGTTAATTCGGGGATAATGGAAATTTTGAACAAATTACATTGTTTTGATGGACCCATTGCAGAATCTGAATTGATTTCATCTCTGATTTCGTCTCTGACTTCGACTTTGTTGATTTCAATCAGAGATTCCATCAAAAGCACACCAATCGATAGGAAAATATGATAATTAATGGAGAACTTCAAAAGAGAGAACAAATTCATAGCAACAAGTTGATTCAGATCTAATATAAGACATATACTGTCCAAAAATAAAGCGCTAACAGTTAATATGACCCATATACCCTTTTAACTTATTTTTTAAAATAATTTAATTTTTTAAATTTAATTACTCAAATGATTGGTTGAGGATTCTCCTCTTATTTTCTTAAATAGTTACGGTTCTCGCATGAACCCTTCTCTCTCTCTCTCTCTCTCTCTATATATATATATATATATATATATATATATATATATATATATATATATATAAGGGTGGTTTTATTTGCAAACCACCCTAAATTGTGCAAACCATGTGAAATTGTCCTTTTAATCAAGCAATTCAAACAAGATCAAACAATTATGACATTTATGTTCATGATCTAGAGAGAGAGTAGAGAGAGAAAGTAACAATTGTATTTATCACACGTCTGAATGTTTTACAATGAAGTCTCCTACCAATTACAAAGAATTAAAGGTATTTATACCACATGTCTAAAAACACAAAGTAAACTCATAACAGACTTTGACTTTGTTGACTTATCTTGACTTGACTTTTCCTATTAAATCTTGGACACAATAATACACTAACAATCTCCCCCTTTGTATTCAAGATTTAATAAAAATTTGACATTAGTCTTCAGCACTTGATTCTCCAATCTTTAACTCCGACGTCTTTAAAAACTTTGAAGCTCTAACAATCTTCAGTCTTTCAATCTTTGAAGAATCTTGAAAAGTCTTTAATACTTTGCAGCTTTGGAAAGTCAACAAGTCTTGAAAAACAAATCATTTGAAGTCTTGAATCATTTGAACTTTGAAATTCTTTAACTTCTTTGAAACTTCGAACTTTTTGAAACTTCGAACTTTTGCTTTTGAGAAACTTCGAGGAATCTTTCAAAAACTTTATCTTCATCACTCTGATCTCTTGATCGTCTTTGGAAAAACGAACTTTCACGAATCTTCTAATTTGACTTTGAATAATCTCAGAATGATTTCTTTTCATCTGACTTGGACTTTCAGAATCTTCTTTAGAAAGTCTCTTTTCTTCAAATCAGCTTTGAAATTTGAATCTTTCAGAAATTTCTTCCACTTTTTGACATCTCATCTCTGAAATTGATCTTTGTAGATTTCTCCCCCTTTTTGATGATTGTGAGCTTCATGATCATCAAAACTTTCTCAATTTCAACACATTCTCTTTGATCATCCCCCTTTGTATTCAACTAAAAATCTCCTCCTTTATGTTAATTTGACATTTTCCATCCTTTGATCTGAGTATCTAAATCATGAACTGTATATACCCGAATCTTTTCAAATTCAGATATAATGATCTTGGTAACCCTGATTGAACAAATGAAACAGTTAGAAGTGCCTGTCAGTAACACAAAGTTACTGTGTACAACGAATGTACAATTTAAGGAGCTGTTTTGATGATGACTCCCCAGGACTTCCACTCAATCATTGAAAAACACAAGGTAATTCTATGAATGTTCTGACAGAAAAACAAATTTTCTGTGTGCTCGTGCTTGTGTATGAAAGAATTTAGCACAATGATTGTGTTTCATATGGCTCAAATTGTGTAAATTGTTGAGACAGCAACAGGTATTACACGGACTCAATGTGCATGAAAGAGGTGCGAAGGTGGGGCAACGTTCCTTATTTTTCAATATCTAAATCTTCCGAGTGAAGACTAGATAGCAGATATGCTGCGTCCCCAAAGAAAATGAAACATTTCTTTGTTAAGAAAGAAACGAGTGGCTGGTGGGGTTAAATGCAAGAGTTGGCATGGGCTCACTGCCTTTTTCAATGATGGTCACCAAAGAATGTGAACCAATCAGATTTTGTGGTTGCCCGGCTCAGAAAGTGGTTGGTGCAGAGTTCTGATATTCTTTTAACTTTGTCTTACACCCTCTTTCTTTTTATCATTATGCTCACTTCTAACCAAACTCTCATTTCCATTTTATCGCTCCACACAATGAAAAAAACTCAACCGGATGAGTTATCTCCCCCACTCTTTGATTTTGACCCCTCACCCCTCAATCAATCTAGGATAACTTCCTGGGTAGGAAACACTGGTTAACGTGAATCCATGGAAGTTTTGTTTAAGTTCTCACACGAATCCCATGTAAGTCCTATAAAGAATGGTTGCTCAACAGTTTAACTTGAACAGTTAAGCTCAAAATGATAACATTGTCAAAATGTATGCTCATTTAAGAATATGAATGAAATTTGAGCATTTGTACATTGAAGATCTTTCAAAACAAGTATATTTAATGAATGAAATGAAATCAAGAGAATTGTTTTGAGAATCTGACAATGTATCAATTAGATCAAATAAAATGGATAGGGTATCAAAGAATTGGATATTTTGTTTATATGAACGAATATAAACAATTTTGCAATGAAAGCACAAAGATTGAAATGATGAATGATGCTCAACAACATTTGAAAGCAAACGGGAGTATTATCATCGAAAAATTTGTTCGTTATGAGACATGGTAATAACAGATTCAAATGAAGTACTGAACCGATGTGTGTGAATACTTTACAGTATATAGACAAGATAATACACAAGTATTGATCTTTGGAAACACACGGTCGGTTAAACATTGACGCTCAATTTTGAAAAACATTTAAAATCACACTTCTTAATTCATGAAATCTTTTGAGAATCAGAAGTGGTTTGAACATTTAAGAACAATGTTTTTCATGCTTGAAAGTTGTTCTTCTTTCAAACAATCAGAGATCTAGATCAGAAGATATTTACCTTTAAGCTCCCCATCAAATCATGATAAAATGATTTAGGTCTATTAAGCTCCCCCTGGATATTTACAAAATATCCATGTCTGAACATTAAAGAATGGGTCCTGATCTGTCATATGATCAGAAGCCACAATCCTTTACATTAAAGTTCGGGTTTTGAATTGTTTTGTTCAAAAGCCATTATCTTTGACATTGAAGTCCGAGTTCTAAGTTGTAGTACTTAGAAGTCAATATTTTGTACTTTGAAGTACGAGTCCTGATCTGTACATGATCAGAAGTCACAATCTTTTACATTAAAGTTCGGGTTCTAAACTCAAGTGTTTAGAAGCCAAACTCTTTGACTTTGAAGTCCGAGTCCTGAGTTGATTTACTCAGAAATCAAACATCTTGCTCCCCTTATACCTGTGGTACATGCGAAACAGATTTAACAGGCTTTGGTACCCACTGGTATTTGGGTCCTGGTATGTTAGATTTAGAAATCCACCTCTCATTAGATTTATATCTTTTAAAATCCGAAATCTGAGAAGTAATTCTGTAAGATCCGTACCAGTTATGAGCAAATTCTTGTCGGACGAAATCATTCTCTCCACAGTAAGAACAGCATATTTTCTTCTGTGCAATCCTGATCAAATGATTAGTAGAATAATATATATCAGGATTACCGAAAGATTTACCTTTATGCGTACTGTTCTTCTTGGCATTTGTTGTGGATTTGAATGTTTTGTCCTTCTTCTTCTCTTCATCTGAAGAACTCTTCACTCTCCAGACCATCTGATTTTTCTTCGAATTCTTTCCAAGAGATTTAACATAAAAGTTTGCTGGTCCATCAACAGATTTGTCATAAAATAGATTTGATGGTCGAATCTGACTTGATTTGACAATTTTAGGTTTGACATTGTTCTTTTTTAAAACATTTTGATTATGAATAGAACTTGAAGCTGTTTTGAAAGAACAGACTGATTATGTTGAGTTATCAACAGGTGATTGGCTAATCACATCATCTGTTACTTTATCAGACAATTCAATGTTTGCAGTGACCAAGTCATTTATCTTTTTAGTCAAAATGTTTCTTTCATCTGAAAGTGTGTCAAATTTCTGTTTCAAATCAGACTTGGCCTTCTGTTCTTTTTGAACAACTGATGACAGAGCAGTTAATTTGGATGTGAGCTTAGATATTTCAGATTCAAAATGTGAACGTTCTTGCTCAAAATTCTTTTCCAAGTTCTTGGATTTTTCAGATATTTCCTTGAAAATCCCAGTATTTCTCTTTTCCGCGTTTTTCTTTTCAAGCTCATAAGACTTTTTGTTTTCTTTGAATATTGGTCTTTCTTTTTGAGCATGTCTTGTAAAGTAGAAATCTGTGTGGGAAGTTCAGTTATTTTAGCTTCAAGAACTTTTCTTTCCTTTGCAAATATGTCTCTTTTAGTGATTAAAATTTTTTCAAACTCAGACACTTGCTTGGAAAGCTTTATGCATCTAAGCTCAAGATCCTTTTTCTCTTGCAAAGTTTTCTTAGAAAGTTCAGACATCTGTTGAGTAGAAGATGTCTTCACACATGATTTTTCTTTTTCTGCTTGGAGACTTGTTTTCAATTCAGCATTCTTCTTTTCCAGAGCAGATATCTTCTCTTCGAAAGCCTTAAAATTGTTTTGAAGCTTGACTGATTCATCTTGCAAATCCGATGCTTTCTGTTCAGTCATCTTCAGTTGGCTTTGAAGATTTTCTTGAACTTTATCTTTTTTTAATGCTTTTCATCAAATCAGCATTTTTCACTTTCAATTCATATGCAGTTTCTTCAGAAGCCATATACTTTTGTTGAAGTTTAACTGATTCATCTTGTAGCTCTGATGATCTTTGTTCAGTTCTCTTCAATTGGCTCAGAAGACTTTCAACATAAGACTCCTTCATCTTGATTACTTCTTCAAGAGATTGAATGGTATTGTCCTTTATCCCCATCATTTTCTCTCTATCTTTTATCTCCTTCTCTTTCTCACTGATGGTACCTGCAAAATGAGATTTATCCATATTAGCACACTTTTTACAGTCAGGAGTTTTACCAGAATTTGACAAATTTAATTTCAACTCCTGAATCTGCTTTAGAAGCACTGAATTCTGATTTTTCAGTTGATTTCGTTCAGCTTCTATTTTTTGTATCTCAGGCATGTACAGTATAGCACAATCTCTGGCTGATAGTACAGTATTCCCTTTCTCATCTGTCTTTGGCATCTTGAAAGAAAAGGTTAGCTTAAAAAAAATGATCGTAAAAAAATAAGAAAATTATGACCACTAATCAATTCAGAAAAGTTGACTGAAAGTCAAACTTGGATCACCACTTAAAAAAAAATTCAAAAATTTTCTATCTCTTGAAACTCGCAGATCACTGTACGCGTTGAACACTATTCACTGAGAAACACGCTAAACGTTATGTGCGTGTTTGAAAAAATCACAGGCCGCTGTGTGCGCGTTTCGAGAACTCGCTAATCAATAAACTCGCACGATGATGAAACTCACAAACACCTATTCACCACAGAACTCGCAAGCCTTGTTTTGCGCGTTTCTCAAACTCGCAAGATGCTTCTAGCGCGTTTCGCTCAAACACAAGCTTAACACCTAAATAAACTCATATTTGACTAAACAGACTTTGACTTTGTTGACTTATCTTGACTTGACTTTTTCTATTAAATCTTGGATACAATAATACACTAACACCATGCAACCAACCTTTCTACTATTGATATATTTAATGTACGGTCTAGATCATGTTACTTATTTATGTTAACAAAAAAATCATTAATAAAAAATGGAACAAAAGGACAAACTAGTAAAAAGAAATTTGCTCATATTCAAAGAAAATCCCGTAGAAATAAGATGCATTCCATCTAAAAGAAATTTCACTATGTAATTAATTGTTATTTAATGCAATCAATGAAAACCATACAAATTTGTTTAACCAATTTCATTATGTAATTAAAAAATGAGAAACATTTCATCTAAAAGCAATAATCAGATGAAACAGATTTTTCCAAACCAAATGACACGGTTTCATAATAGGTGCAACAAATTTATCAAATCAAATGAAATAGGTGAATCATATTTCATTAGAACAAATGTTTCATTCAACGAAACAAAATTATTGAAATCATGAAACTCACGAATGAACCACAAAAATTACTGAAAATCTGAAAAAACAAGAAAAATCGGGAAGATAATAACTGAAATATCGATAATTACAAAAAAATCGTATATTAAAAAAAGATTTTTGTTATTATATATAAAAAAATCCTTTCCTAAAAAACGGTTATTAAATATATGCTTCCCAAAATAATCGAAATTAAATAATTACCTTAATTATCAGATATGTAATATAAAGGCAATCACGCCCCTACAAAAAAAAGGAAAAGAAAAGATTTATTTGATTGGTTGGTTTGAGTTTGCAAGGTTTGTACAAATACGGGTGGTTTGCATTTGAACGCTTGCCTATATACATATAGATAGATAGATAGATAGATAGACGAAGGATCGTGTGAGAAGAAGAGTTAATCTGAGAAGGTAAGAAGAGATTTGAACCATTGATCACTTTTAATCTCAAACCTACCCATGAATCACTCTTGATACGGGGATTTATTTGGTGCATCTCGGTCCATCTCATCTCGATGAATCTCATCCTAATGTGCATCCAAGAGTAGAGATTCCTTATTACCCTTCACACCATAACTTTCATTCTCACCGAAACCGAACCCATCTAAGACGAAGGATCGTGTGAGAATAGAAGTTAAGGTGAGAAGCGTAAGGGATTTAGACCCTTGATCACTTATAATCTCACCCCACCCCCCATGAATTACGCTTATCATGGGGATTGATCTGGTGCATCTCGGTGCATCGGATTTAGTATTGATCTTCAATTAGGATTGATCCAAGGGTGGAGATCTCTTCTTACCCTTTTCATCATAAGTTCCATTCTCATCAGAACCCAACCCAATCATCTAATTCATACAAACTATATTAAACAATCTATACGCTTGATAGTACTTTTTTACACACCTATAGACAAGTGATGAGCAGACCCCAAAGCAAGTATACAATGTGGTCCAATATCGTCTCTCAAGTAATAAAATGGTAAGAACCAAGTATCGTACATGGAGATTGGAGTAAAAGTATATTAAAAGTAAGAGAAATAAATGATTTCAGATGACGATTTTGAAGACTTCGTTTGGTTTGAGTTAACAGTTGATTAAGATAACAGATAATAAAGAAAGCAAGGGTGTAAGACGTTTGGTGAGAAAATAAACACAAATTCCTGCAGACCAATGATGTAGGAATACTACAACATGTGTCTGTCAACAACTAGTTCCACCATCTACTTTGAGAGTGATCTTTCTAGATATCCATCGTTGCACTAGTGTTTAGCTTCTACTAGTGTATTCCTATGCAGTATGAGTACCAGTGATAGTGTCAAATGGTGTCCTCAAAGTATATGGATAAACAAATGTCTTTGTTAAAAATCACTCTTCCGAGCCGATTCCATATAATTCAAGTTGATGTATTCTAAGTGGCTCATTCCAGAGTCACTACACTTTAACACTTTAATTAGTGATTAACCGGTCGAGAATATATCAATTAGAAAAACATAGATAACAAATTCCTTTGTTAGCAACTTTTCCAAGTTTACTTCCCATATCATTCGAATTGATGTGCATTCAAATGGCTCATTCCTGAGTCGATGGCACTTTAACACTTTCAAAATTATCAGTTCGTCAAAAAGTGTCTTAGATTTATAAAACTTAAAATGAAATAGTGGAAAGTCATTATTGAGAAACGATGTCTACTGTCCTCTGGTTTAAATACTCACCCGTTGTCCCAAACCCATGCTAAGAAAATTAGCTACTCATGACGGAAAATAAATTGCAATAAATATAAAGAACATAAATTAAATGCATAAAGTAAATGACATAATGTAAATGACAAGAAAAAAATGACGGATTGTAAGTGCAATGTCAGGATCTTAATTCTAAACAAGAATAAACACTCAGAAACAATATTAAAGGAGTTTGTGGAATAACACTTTAATATTCAATAATCAATGAAAACAGTGAATCAGAAGAACAACTTGTAAACTTTATTGAATGATTGTAAAGCTACAAGATTCAACACTCAACCTCAATATTGATGAACAGGCTCACCAATACGAATTCTACTTCTCTAGAATTGGGATTACAAACCTTGAGGTTGATTCTTTCTATCTAAACAAAAATTCAGAATTCTATCTTTATCAATTCTAAACTATTCTTTATATAATGAAGATAAAAGATAATTACAAATAATAAAAGATCTTCAAAATAATCTTCCATCTTTATCTCCAAGCTTTCCATAATCTTCAAACTTGATCTGCACGAATCTTGATAATCTCATAGGCAGCACTAAGTCTTCAGCAGTATTAATACTTTGAGCAGTATTAATGTTCAGCAGTACTAACTACTAGCAGTACTAAAATTGCTTAGCAGTAGTAATCTCCTCTAGCAGTATTAATCTTGACTTAGCAGTACTAATCTTGATCAGCAGTATTAACTTCACTCAGCAACATTAATCTCAGAAGTAGTAATCAAGTTCTTCTAGCAGCATTAACTGTACTTGTATAAATCTGAATTTCCCAACATGCAATAAGCATAATAAATGTAAGAACAATAAAGCGATAAAGAACGAGATGTAAGAAAATACGAGACTTATATTAAAACACTTAAATGACTAGAAAAATTAATAACAATTGGTTATAAGCCAACTGGATTTTATCTAAACCTTAAATAACACTCCCTATTTATACAAAGGGAGAAGACAAAAAGACAAAACTCAAACTTGGGGTGAAAGTTGGGAAATTGGCCCAAATGGCCAAAACACGGGGATGGATTGGCCTCTTAGCCATCCCTCTCCCCGTTTCACTAAAATAGCCTAATGGACGCAATTGCGCCCCAGGGCGCCATTGCGTCCCTGAGTTCTTTTATATTGGAACGGCGACCGACACAAGTCCCCCACCTACCATTTTTAATTACTCGATCGAATCCCCTGCCGGAGCTGTCGTTTTCGCACCCCACCACCAGACGAGTTCGCCATTTTTTTAATCGATTTGGGACCACAAATGACTGAGGTTAGTGACTTCCCTCTAACTCTTCTACTATTTTAAGCACCCCTCGATATTTTGGCCGTTTTACACGGAGCAGCGGCGGTCCCATCGTAAGGGGGTTCCACCGGTGCGCAAAAGGGGGCGTACATGTCTTTTTCATTTCCGTTGATCGATTTTGTTGTTATGTATGTTGTATAGTTTTAAATGGTTGTAGTTATCATTTTATATTTTGGATTATAATTTTTTTTTATTTTCGTTGATCTATTTTGTTGTTATGTATGTTGTATAGTTTTAAATTGTTGTAGTTATCATTTTATATTTTGGATTATAATTTTTTTTATATTTTCGTTCATCTATTTTGTTGTTATGTATGTTGTATAGTTTTAAATGGTTGTAGTTATCATTTTATATTTTGGATGATAAATTTTTGTATATTATCATTTTATATTTTGGGTTATAATTTTAGTGTCATAGTTTTAAATGGTTGTAGTTATCATAGTTTTAAATTTAATATTAGATTAAATGGTTGTAGACGGTTGTAGTTATCATAGTTTTAAATTTAATGTAGTTATTAACATAGTTTTAAATTTAATGTTTTCAAATTTTTTTACACACATTATAGAACATTGTAAATACCCAAAAATCCTTTAATTTAAAAAATTACACGAAAAAATCATTTACTTTAGAAACTTACACTTTAGGTCCCTTAACTTTAGAAATTAACACTTTCGGTCCCTTTAGTTTAGATACTCACACTTTAGGTCCCTTAACTTGAGAAATTTACACTTTTGGTACTTTAACTTTTGAAATTTACACTTTAGGTCACTTAACTTTATAAATTAACACTTTTGGTCCCTTTAGTTTAAAAATTTACACTTTAGGTCCCTTTACTTTAGAAACTGACACTTTAGGTCCTTTAACTTTTGAAATTTACACTTTATGACCCTTAACTTTAGAAACTGATACTTTAGGTCCTTAACTTTTGAAATTTACACTTTAGGTCCCTTAACTTTAGAAACTGACACTTTAGGTCCCTTAACTTTAGAAATTTACACTTTAGGTCCCTTTACATTAGTATTATATCATTACTATGCAGGGAAGAAATTTCTACTCTGTAAAGTTGAATCTGAAGAGTAAGATGACGACGGTGGAGTTGATTCACTAGAAATTGAACTCCAGGCGATTAGCTATATTCAGGGAGACATGTTTCGGTCATTGGTTGGATTTGACCGATACATCTGCCGACCCTATCTTGGTCCATATATTTTTACAGACCCAGGTCTTCCCGGAAAATATACGGGATGAGGAGATGTTTTACGAGGTTGGTGGCCACGCTCTTCGGTTTGGCCGTGAGGAGTTCTGTTTTATCACAGCACTTCGTTTCGGACCATAACCGAAGATGCATAAGAATAGGTCCAACAGTTTTGTTATACGGGTGTTCCCACGAGGCCAGCTAACGGTGCGAAACATCTAGAATGTATTCAATCTGATCGGCACTGATGACGAGGGGCAAGCCCATATCGATGACGATTATGTCGTCCGTATTTGTCTCTTGATGATGGTTGAGATGTTCTTCCTCGGTCATCAGTCACACCAGCATCTTCCCGACGTTCTACTTCGGGCCATTGACGATTTGATCGTCTTTAATCGGTTTCCCTAGGGATCCTATATCTGGGCGCACACCTACAAGCAGATGAATTGAGCGATCCGGAGACGGTCGGAGTCGTTATCTGGTTTTTTGTTTGCATTCAAGGTTAGTAAGTTGATATCAAATTAATATTTTTACAATCTACACGGATTCCTTATTTCTTCAAAATATTTACTACTATCTTGGTATTCTAATTCACAGATATGGATCTTAGAGACCTTTCCTATGGTCTGCACGTATTATATATTGACTACCAGGATGCCACGTGCGGTTCGTTGGGATAGGTCTTCGACCATTATTGTTAGCCAGTATGCCTATGCTCTCCTGGATGTGTCAACGGTAAGTTACATTGAATACAACGAAAAAAATTGTAATAGATGAGGCCCTCGTGTGGATTTCTAACATGATTATTTTTTAATATATTAGGAGGAGCGGGCCCCACGTGAGAGCCTTGTTCCTACGCCGTGGGAGGAGAGCCAAGAATGGTATATCCAGAGCCATCGTTGGTTAAGTAGTTCGGAGGGGCGTCGACCGTCGAAGAGGTCGAGAGTTATGCAGGCTGTTAACGAGGGTGAGAAGTCATTCTAAGTTATCCGATATTTATAACTTTTTTATAAAGAGAAGTCGTTCTAGATTATTTGATATTTATAATAATTTTGTTAATTGTTTGTATAGACGTAGGTTCCGAGTCAAAGGGAGACGACCAGCCGGATCATGACACGGGCCCCCCGTCCCATGCAGGCGTCCGCAGGGCACATGAGGCCACCTCTTACGAGGAGCCACCATTTCATGTTGGGCATAGTCCATCCTTTCACCGTGAGCATAGTTCATCAGGACACCATCAGCATAGTCCACATGTTGACCCCTATGCTGACCGGTGGTCCGAGTTTACGAGGTGGAAGGATGATTACTATGAGTATCGGACATCACATCGCACAGAGCATGAAGCTCTTGAGAGACGCCTGGACGAGTATCAGATATCTGATCGCTCAGAGCGTGAAGCTCTTGAGAGACGCCTTGTTGAGGTGTAGAGGCTTACTAGCCAGTTTAGCTCTTTTCAGGTAAGTGTTTAACTTAATTTATTGGACATTTTTTTAATTGTTATCTTTTGGAACTTTATGTGGTTTATTATCCTTGATGACAGATTCCAGCCCAGCAGCAGGGTGGACAGCCCTCCCAGCCCGCCGACATGCCGCATGGGTTCGGATCTTCGATCTTCGGAGGCCCATCCCAATACACGGATAATGTTAGTCATTTCAATCGTTATATGGTATCATTTTTATTTGTTTTCAGTAAGACATAAAAACAATGACTTAGATTAATGTGCAGAGTTCATCAGGCTTCCTTGATGACTTATTCGGATCTTCGTCGTTCGTTACACCGCCCCACCACATGGCACATGTAAGTTATTTAATTTGGTGTCCCAGGACATTCAGGTTGCACCACCGGCGGATGTTACCCAGAGGCCGATGCGCCAGAGAGTTCCTGGGAAACAATTGTGCCCTCCTTTCACCCCTTTGCCTCCTAGTACAGACCCACCTGCCCAGCGCCTCGTATCGAAGATGCCTATACGTCGTAATGACGTTGCTGACACCACCACTGCTGCTATTGCCGCTGCCACCACCACTGCTACAACTGCCGCTGCCACCACCATTTCTTCTACGAGCTCTTACACTTCATCCGTTATTGCCACAAAATGGCATAGGAATGAATTACTGACTTATTGGCTTAGGTGCATACCTACCCATCCTGTCAATAAGGAGTGGTGGGGCTTATTCCTTGGTTTGCAGGGCTCGGGGTGGCTCGAATCCGATGTTAGTACTAAAACTTCATTTCAGTTTCTCTATCATAATGTCTATTTATATGTATAGCATCTTTTTCTTTTTTAAATAGCACATCGACAGATGGGTTCGGTTTATCCGTGAGTCGCGTTCTCCGAGTGCAGATTGGACGGTGATGACGTCCGAGTTCATGCATTACATGATCACTGGTGGTGGTGCAAGTTCCCTCTACGAAATGGCGAAGGCTCCGGCCTGTGTAACATGGTGATCTGTTCAGCATGTATGAATTTCACTTTAAATATATTTGTTATTTATAACTCTGTATAGTTTAATGTTATTTACTGTTGGTTTGTTTTTGAACAAATATTTCAGGTATTCATTCCGATTTGCATAGACCAGAAGCATTGGGTGGTTGGCGACCTCGACCTAGACCTCATGGAGATGGTTGTTTATGATAGCTACAGGTGCGATTCATATGCGGACAACTTTAGAAGAATGATGGTCAAGTTCAACGGCCTTCTAGAGGAATTTCTTACCCTAGCTGGGTGCCCAACACTTGCAGTGCAAAGCCAGTATTTCACTTGGGTACACGCAGATGGGGTACCGCAGCAGCAGGGTTCATTGGGCGATTGTGATCCTTTGACATGTATGTTCCTCACACATTTGGCCAATAACGAGGTCCCAATAGCACAGGAGGATGAGTCGGCACGAGCACAATCCTGGAGGTGTCACATGGCTGATGTCTTTTGGTTCATGATACAGACAGATTGATTTGTATGATTTCTTTTAGGAGCTTGTATAATTAGCTTCGTATATACAATTTTTTGATGTTTTAGTTAATTTCGAGATAATTTTAGTTAATTTCGAGACAATTTATTAAAAATTCAGTCGTGTAGTTTAATTAAAGTATCATTTCATTAAAATACACGTATTTAATAACATTGAACGGATACAGTGCATATGAACTAAACAACCAACCATATGGTCATTTAAATGTCAAAGTACGACTACACGACGCTTTGGTTTTCTGTAATCCCCACCGACTTTTTATGTGCTCTGGTGATACCATTTTGGTAGTGATAACCTCCACTTTCTCGTTGTACACTTCAATGACGGTATAGCCGTCAATATACTGACGTATAAGGGCTACATCTTCATCGGTATCCATAGGTTCTAGTCCATTCAATAAGTCTGTATTCGGACGTTTAAAATACAACTTATAATATTTCGTTTCATCGTAACCTAGCTCTTTTATGATCTGGTGAAACAGTCGCATGGAAAGATCGTCGACATCTAACATGTCAACATAGACTTCTAGATCACGAAAGTACCGCCTTCTAGGTGGATCCGTGAATTACCGTTGATGGTAGAGTTTCATGCTGAACCTTTGTGGATACTCAATTGTTCAAGATAGGGGTTAACAAGTTTAGCCTTACACAATATTCAACGCAAGCAAAACCCAAAAAAATATAAACGCTAACCATATAACTCGGTGGTACCGGCTGGAAGCGATTGAGATAAACATCTGAAATTCCACACATGAAAATTTGAGGATGCCATGTAACTTTGTTTTGTTTGGTTTAGGACTCCCCAGCGTTCGGTATTTATAGCCAAAGAAGAAGCACAAAAACCATCTTAGCAATTGCGTACCTGTAAAAAGCTTCAAGATTCGCTTGAAAAGCTTCAAGATTCGCCTGAAAAGCTTCAGGGGTGCGTAATTGCGTACCTGTTTTGTTTGGTAGCATAATAGTCACAGACACTTGTTTTGACGTAGTTTAAACATATAAATGCATCAAACCAGAAAATAGATTAGCTGATTTACTTCTTCAAACAAATCCATAGAAAGTACATCTATCAACTAGCAACGAAGAAAACCAAAATATATACCCAACAACACAAGCACCATGAAACAAAGTGATATAAAGTACGAGTACAAACTAGCAACATAGAAAATCCAGAAACGCTAACACCATCTAAGGATAAAGTGTTTTACATTGATCAATCCAATTTTGTTTTTGGGTAACCTGCGCTTGTAGTACTGCAAAATCTTGCATAATCTTGTTTACTTGAACGTTGTTGTAGCGAATACGGTCTTCATTCTCTTTTATCTCCCTCTTCAGCCTTCTTACCTCCTCCTTGTCCGCGCCGATCCTTCTCAAGTGGCCATCCTTCTTGGACATCATTTCCTTCCACTCTTCGGTGAGTTGTTCGATCTCCGCTTCACTTTTCTCTATCGCCTTTTTTAGTCTGGAGGGCATTATTTGTGAAGAACGTGGGTTTGAGGATGATGCATTTCCAGCTATGTGTTTGGTCAAAGAGGAGACTATTATGCTATGAAAATGGTGTATGGATGGTGTGAACTATAACGTTGGTATAACCCAGGTATTTATAGCCAAATTCTAAGGACAAACCCTAATTAGGGTTTATCTAGAGTTGACACGTGGGTGGGTGCGCAATGGAGTAGTGGTGCGTAATTGCGCACATACGCAATTGCGCACATAGGCTTTGCTGGGGAATCTTGTAGAATAATCGTTTCAGGCTTTGCAGGGGAATCGTTTCAGGCTTTGCAGGGGAATCCTGGCAGGCTTTGCAGGGGAATCATTTCAGCCTTTGCAGGGGAATCCTGGCAGCCACTTTGCAATGGAGTAGTGGTGTGCAATTGCGCCTACACGCAATTGCGCACGACCCTATCTTCTCATCGACTATAAGTAGATTCTATGGTGAATTGGTAATTCACAACTTGATATATATCCTTTCTGCCCTCCACACCGTTTACAACCATTCTCTACATTTTCATAACTTAATGGCTGGAGGTTCACGCGGTAGGGGGAATAGGTCAGCAAATGGGGCTGACACTTCACGCTCTGTCGACATCGAACAATTAAATGATGGAGCTTCAAGGATTGACTGGAATGCACCAGAGACAACGGAGGATTGGGAGCAATTTGGGATAACTGCTTACGATGCATCGATCATGCCTCAGGAGTGGGTGTGGGAGCAGTTTAACAGTGCACGAGAGGCATACTACACTGCTAATGGGGGAGAATCCCCACGTAAGTATCAATCTAACCAGGGGCCTGCTACCAATGTCCCAGGTATTGCCTGCTAGGTTGAAAGGGTCATGTGATGAGGCAAATGCGGAGATACGAAATATAGACAGGAAGTGGCTACGCAACATTGAATTGCAGAAGGAGAAAGAGGCAGTTCTTGTGGAGCAGAAGGAGTTCCTGGAGATGATGAAGCGCGATGTTAGGGAGAAGCAAAAGGAGATTAAAAGGTTAGAAGATGAAGTGGTAGAAATCAAAGAAAACTACACCGGCATGGAGGAGCAGATGAAGGCAAAGGCTGGCTGGATCAGGAGGATCTGGGAAATCTACCCGTAGTAGGTTTCTGAAAGGGTGGTTGTTGTATGGATGCACTTCATTCGTTTTCTTTGGTTACAATAAAATATTGGTTTAATGCTTTAATGTTTACTTTAGTAAATAACACAAGAAAACTTAACAAGCACGATAAGGTAAATAAAATCAACACTAAACATAAAAACAATATCACTTAGCATACAAGACGTAGTCGTTACAATCAAGTGAATTCAATCTTAGAGAGCAATAATAATATTTATAAAAAGTTTATTACATATATGGTTTACTCTTTTAAATCAAAAGTACCATGTCTAAAACTTTCATAATTCTCTTGGGTTGATATTGGTTGAGTTTGTCGACTACCAGATGCCCTTTGACGGCTCACATTTACTGGTGCAGGAGATGGACAGTTAGCTCGAGTGTGTCCTGTTTGTCCACACCGAGAACATCTTCTCTGGATGGGATCCTCACCCTGAGATGGGATACGGTCATGGTTACTCGGTCGACCAGTCCGTCTTATTATGACCGGTGGTCTAACGGTCATAAGCGGGTGGTCTGGAACAACCCATGTTTCTCCTGGACTGCCTGGATGTATAAGCTCTACGTAAGTTTGTCGGAAATTATCTGACGCGTAGTAACCCGTCGCCAGATAGGAGACATCTGTACATTGTTGATTTCTTGCAACGGCGATTGCATGGCCGCATGGTATTCCAGAGAGTTGCCATTTTCTGCACGAGCAAAGTCGATTATTGAAGTCAACTTCTGCGTCCCTAACCCCATCGCGGACTTCCCAGTAACCTCGGACAATCTCATGTACAGTCCACATTGCGAACTTGTGAATTCTCTTTTCAATTTTGGCCTCTGCCTACGGCATAAGACGATTCACCATTTCCTCTGCGATAACACAAATTTTTTACGTTAGTATTGCAAAAATAAAAACATAAAATTCAAACAGTGATAACCTCCATTTCTCCGACGAATCGAATATCATTCTTGCTGAAAACATCGGAAATAATCCATAAGGCCCACAATAAGTAGTCTCCGTGCAAAACGAGACAATGCATTCACCGACTCGGCACTGTTCGATGTCATTATGTTATAACGTATTCCTGGGAAATGGTCCCTTGACCATTTCTCCGGCCCAATCTGGTCCATAAGCGGAGCTCCAACAAGTAAAGCAGCTTGTAGACCCGCCATGTTCAGTTCAAACTCCCCCACCGTATATGTTTTACAGGTCCTACAAAATAACTTCTTCTTGTATTTGACCCTGTTGTCCCTGCTTTTTACGTTCATCATTAGATGGCAACAACAAAGTGCATGATGGGCCCCTGGGTACACTGTATTAATTGCTTGGTGAATTAAAGCAGCCTTGTCGGATACAAACACCAACCCCTCGGGTTCCCCGATACAACGCTTCAGCATGGTTAAGAACCAATTCCACACATCCCCACTCTTAGACCTACACACTCCGAAAGCGATGGGCACAATTTGGTTATTTACGTCCATAACAACGGCTAAGAACATTGTGCCCAAGTAAGTCCCTTTCAAATGAGCAGCATCTATAATAATGATCGGACGCAAGTGTGTCGTAAAAGACCGAATCTAGATATTTAAGGCATTTACATATTATAACATTATTCAATATAGCAGTTCAATAAACCATATAGTGACGCGAAAGTTATTAAACTAACAACGTACCGCGCAACCGAGGGCAGCGAAACACATCTCAAAACGTCCTCTACTGTCTGTCCTTATTGAGGTAACGGTACCAGGATTCCGAAGCTCTAGATTATAGAGAAAGCAGGGGAGTCGGGTAAACGATTCTTCAGGGGTACCACGCACCATCGTCAGTGCATAAGCTTTTGCGCGCCAGGCTTGCCAGTAAGAAATATCTATTTTCAAATCCGATCTTACGTCGTTGACAATGTCGAATCCACGGTATGTCCTGCTGGTATCCTGCACTTTAGGGTAAATATAATTACCCAATACTCTACTGTTTGCTTGATGGTGGTTCGGATGCAGCTGGGTCCTCGAGCAAGTGTGTACGTCATTCAATATACGAACATGAAACATATTGGTTTTCTCGACAGAGGTCGAATAGATATGCCAAGAACATCCGGCTTGCCTACATCTGGCTTCATATCTGGTTTTATTTGACCGGTGCACTCCAAACTCAAAACACTCTTCAAGAAACTTCAAACCGAGAGCGAGTGTAAGATCATCTTTCATAGGGAATACTTGCCCCAAACTTACTCTTCCACTACGATTATAACATGGGGGTAGGTTGGGTGTGATGACTAGGGCCGATGATGGAAGTGGAGGGGGCATATCAAAGAAATCATTTATCCCACCGTATGATTTGATAAGACTAGTTACTGGTTCGTCGTCGTCTTCATTAGTATCAACATCAGATAAATCCAAGTGGTAAACATGAGACTCCTCATCATGTCTATAAACTTCGTCGTCATCATCTTCTTCCTGTTCTTCTTCTTCTCCTCCTTGTTGTGTTTCGGGAACAACATATGGGGTAGCATCAGATTCATCCACACCGCCTCCGGTGTTCGAAGTACCACCGAGATCGCTTCCACCGGACATCGATGAATCGACAAACACACAGAGTGTTGGCGGATTATTTTCACCGTCAATAAATTGAATGAAAGACAAAACATCGTCAGAGTTGCATAACTCATAAAGGGCTTCATCATACTTATATGATATTCTAATCATACCAAGAGAAGGATCGATACGAAATTTTCTGTGAATACAACTAACTAACCTCGGATGTGTAATGTTTGATGCAACCTTGACACGGGTTATCGGTTGATCGGTAACATACTCCCACCCGTTATCATTCTTCTTCCATGAACCACCGCTTAGGAGATGTAACTTCACTTTATCGTCTCCGGAACTCATATTTTAAAAAAAAAACACAAAAAAGGAAGATATACAAGCAAATCAATTGTATGAAATTGTGGATGAAAATTGTGATTTACAACTTCAATGGTTGTTGGTATTATAGAAATAATTTAGGGAATCAATTTGTACAAACATAGGGAAATAATTCATCTGCTAATGTTGATTTGATATCACAACTTGTTGAAAAATACAGTAAACATCAACATGAAAAAGCAGCTTAAAAACGTGAAAAAATAGCAAACCAACAAAAATCTAAGGAGAAACCCTAATTAGGAATAAGTTGGGATTGACATGTGCCCAGGGACGCAACGCAATTGCGCCCCAGGGCGCCATTGCGTCACTGGGCTCTATTGCGTCCATTGGGCTATTTTAGTAAAACGGGGAGAGGGATGGCTAAGAGGCCAATCCATCCCCGTGTTTTGGCCATTTGGGCCAATTTCCCGTCAAAGTTTCCAAAAGCTAACAAAGAGTACAATTAAAGCTTAACTAATCTTGTCCCAATAGAGCAAGAAAGTACAATTACAAACTTTGTCCTCAAAAGATCATCGAAAATATATTTCCAAGCTTCCAAAAAGTCTAACTTCAATAAATTTGTGGTTGAATGAATTAAGCCTACCAAAAAGTCATCCCCCAATCCGTGAGATCCATGTTGTAGGAATGCTACCAATGTTGTTAGAATGTCAACAAAAAAAAAGGAAATTAGCCTACTATTGGAATAAAATAGGTAACCTCACAACTTTTAGCTTCATGTTAAAAAAATGAAAAATAAGATAGAAAAAGACTCAATGTAGGGATATGAAAGTAAAATAAACTATCCTTGAATAGAGAAAATGAGTGTTAATACATTAATTTCTCAATGTATATCAACGCTTCACTGATTAATCAAAGACTAATAAATAAGTTGTGACATATATGTAATCAGTGAAACATTAAAAGGGTTTCTGGCCATCAAATAAGGGAAACAATGGTAAAATAGTAATAACCTTCGAAAACCGATATTGAGAAACAATAACTCTTTCCATGAATATATCTTTTAAACAATTTCCTTTTAATTAGTTTCTATAAGTTTTTATATGCCCACGACACGTGTCATACAGTTATATTATCAAGGAGTAAGGCGCTGTTTGACAGTTGCTGAATGGTTTGGTGCAGAATGATTAAGTGGTCAGAATGATTAAGAGGCTCTTATGATATAGTGCAAAATGAAATAAGATTGTTTGGTAATTGTTGAGAATGAAATCAGGGCGCTTAATGGCTAAAGGAGACTCAAGATAGAAAATCATTCAGAGGGTTTTGGAACCATTAAGAGGCAGACCTTTTTTTACCAAACAGGATTCACCTCTTAGCGATTTAGAGGTTGCCTCTTAATTGAACCATTAAGAGGTAAACAAACAGCCCCTAAGTAAACCTATAGGGTCGCACACAAAGAATACATATGCTTCGATATGGTTATTAAATAATCAGAAACTCGAACGACATCATGTTGATTAATAATTGTTATTCTAGCATAATAATTCTTATTCTAAGATAATAATTAAAGTATGTGTTAAAAGTGTAATTATGATAATTACAGTGTTTTATGTGTAAGTGTATTTACATATAATTTTATTTTGATTAATAAAATCAAATAAAACATTTATTTAGGCTTATGAGCCTTACTAGATGGACATGAGAGGCCCGACCTATATCCAAGAGTTGAGGTCTATCTATAACTCTAAAATGACACCTATAAATAAGGTGATAGGTCAAACCCTAATCGAATTAATCCTTTTTGGATTTTAGAGATTATCAGAGATTAACATAAAGGAAACCATTATTCTTTAATGTGAAAAACACATATTAGACCAGGCGTGTTCATGTGTGGATTCTAGATGGTATCGATCCCACACTCGGCTCAAGGATTTAAAGAATTAATACCAGGCTCAAGGTTGTAGAGGAATTTTGTTTTGGTTTCTAGTGTTCTGGTCAGAATCTACTCAAAATGAGGTAACCCGATACATAATCGATACAAATTTTGCCCAAACCGCATCTATTGGGTTGGAAGCGGGGTAGGCCCAAAGTAACCCCATAACCCGACCAAACTTGTATGCTTTTACTTTTTTTTAATAGTTTTAGACTTTTGGTGGCTCTTCTTTCTCTCAATTCTCAAGTCTTACTATATTAGCCCTAGTTTAGATCTGTTCATGAGACCACACTGATTGAAATTGCACAAATCTAACCTTCAAGTCTTTAAAAATATTCAATACCGATCGAATTAAGAGCCAAGAGGTACTTTTCTTCTACTTTTCTCTTCTCTTGTTAGCCTTGTTTATATATTTCCATTTTGATTTTAGTTTCTTTAAATGTAATTACTTAGTTAGATTTCAAAATGATGTATTAAAGTTTCAACTCGACTAACCTGACCAACCCAACCCGGACAGTTTGGTTTAGGTTGGGTAGCACTTTTGATTGGGCTGGGTTGGGTTGAGATTTTTCAAACAACGAACATTGGGTTGGCTTGTTCAAGTGCCTTCAACCCCGACCAACCCAACCCATGAGCACCCCTATGGTTTGTGTAGATTAGATTAAATGTGTCACCAGATCCGAAAAGGTTTATTTTATTGAAAAGTTTTCTACAAAAGTAAGCTGGTTATTTTTGAATTCAACCCCTACGGGTTTTTTTAATTGTGGATTTTTTTTATTAAAAATAGATGAAAAATGCAATGCATTAAATGTTCTTAGTAGGTAAATCTATTTTTTTCCCTGTGAAATTATAAATATTTCCAAATGTAGTGATAAATTGAATTAATATGATCAAAATATTTTATTCATAAAATATTAGTCATCACTGAAAAACAACGGTGGACATGGCATGAGTTTCATTTATTGAATAAGTTTCACTAATGAGTTTCATAGATGAAGAAGGTATGAGTTTGGTTAACTATACTTAATCTCTATTGTTAGTTTATTTATGACATATTTTTGTTTCACTTATGAAATATGTTGGTTCAGTAATGGAAAATGGATGGTTCACTTATAAAATATAGTTGGTTCACTTTTGAATTAGTTTCATAGATGAACAAGGTGAGTTTAATTGATTGAATGATTTTTCATGGATGAACATGTTATGAGTTTTCATACCTGAAGAGTTTGAGGAAACCGTCGATTGAAAATAGTTTCTTATTAGATATAACCTAGTGTTTCACATATAAATCACAATACATATGGTTCATATAAGGTGACTCTCTAGTTGAGTTTTAAGGAAACCGCCCACTTAGGGAGATTGAAAATAATCATGAAGATTATCAAAGACATATTTAAGGAAACTGTCGATTTTTATTTAAATATAATATATTTTATTAATTAGAATCATAAAAAAAATACAATCATACGCCTCTAGTTATTTGATGAGTTAGTAAGGTTTATACAAATAAGAAAGTTAGCAAAAGAAGGGGCATATATATATATATATATATATATATATATATACACACACACACATATATGTGGGTGTGGGTGTTCAAATAAGAAGATTAAGTATCGTAAAAATGTAATAATGGAAAGTTTGTTTTATATGTGAATCATTGACAAAATCCATTTGAATTGCATATGTGAACTCATATGAATATTCTATAACGTCGATTCACATATGGATGTTCAAATAGATTTTTTCGGATTTTTTCAGTGGATTTTTTCAGTGGATTTTTTCAGTGAACTCGTATGAATAATCTTCCCTTAACATTTCTTTCTTATCTTCTCACGATATTTTATCTTTTTATTTGAGTTAGCGTTTGCATAGAGGAAGGTTCAGTTGCAAACCTGATTTCCATTGAGAATTGTGTGACAAACGAGAGAACTGTTAGAAATCGAGGGTTCACTCATAAAAAAATTGGATAAATCAATTGGATCGCGTATATGCTCGCATTCCAAATACATTAATCCGGACCTTATTGGCTTGGGTATCACGAATTGAGTATTGAGATAATCCAAAGGATCACTTGAAATTTAAAGGCTATAAAATCGATATAGACCAAGATTCAAACTTCACATATTTATATGAGAAATCAACAGTTACGGGTTAGTTAGGCGGTTTATTGATAAGTACACAACAGTTACTGAAAAGATCAAACACGAATCAGAAGAAAATTTGGAAGGTACTTCAAAATCAAAAGCTTCTGAATGAGAAGTTGGAGCTTCTGGGTGATAACTCAGAGGCTTTTAAATATGTATTCTAAGAGTTGTAGGCTTCTTGCCTTATGAAATTCACTTTGGATCAGCTAAGGGCCCTACCTCTAGGACCTTACAAGGGGGGGCGTCCCCCTTGACCTTTGCCTTAAGGCGATTTAAGGTGATAGAGGCGATATTTGTGTTTGTACACCCTGCACCTCGTTACTCACGTTATATTTATCTTATCATCAGTCGATCCCATGTAGTTCACGACTATATTAAAACACTTGATGACATTAAAATCACCAATAAAAACTACAAAAAGGTTGTAAACCCGTGAGAATTAATCTCAAAATATTTCTTTTTACATGATTTTTTTTATTAAAAATATGATTTAAGTTATTGTTTCAAATCTATTGGTGTTCACATTATGAAATAATATATGTATAACTTGTTATAGGAAAAGCATAATAGAACAACAGTAAATAGAGGGAATGAAATATGTAATTCTCATTAATCATAAGCCCTTTAAATAGGGAGGAGTTTACAAAGAAAATAAAACATTAATTATGGTAAATTCTAATACTAGGAAAATATTATGTCAATCACATCCTTTTGATGATGGCACATAATCCTTCAACACTCCCCCTTGTGTTGAGTCAAATGAGTGATGGTGCATAGTTCTTGCCTCATTAAAACCGTACGCCAAAGAAACAAAACCCAATGGGAAAAATAAAAACTTTGGACGAAGGAAAGAGTACAAGGCACCAATAAACAGTTACTTTAGTTTACTATATTTCTTGATTTGTACATCAATCAAGAGGTTTATAAACCAAGATGATTTATAAATTGTTGCCTCGCTAAAACCTTGCACCAAGGAACAAAAGCCAGTAGGAAGAATAAAACCTTGGGTGAAGGAAAGAGCACAACATACCAATGTCACATGTATAGTAGACTCCCCCTTTTGTCTACTACTCCCCCCGATTCGTACATTAATCACGGGAGTTTGGAAAACATTTGCATTTTAATACTTTCTACATGCTTCCAAAATATGGTTTTAGGTAATGATTTGGTAAAATATGTCACATTCTCCTAACATCTTGTTTGATTATCTTATATCTAGAGGAGAGTTTGTTACTGCTGATTGTATAGAAACTAAGCAAAATATGTTTTGTGTTATCACCTTGATGTATCTTACTTTTATTTATTCGATACATGATGCATTATTTCCATATATACAAGTAGGATAGTGGTTGAACTCAAAATTACTAGCTCCTCTAATATGTGTAATGATAGTCCTTAATCATATACATTCTTGAATAGTCTCATGGAGAGTAATATTCTTGGAATAGTTCAAGGAGTTAGTTACAAGGGTTTGCTTAGCTTACTTCCAAGCAATCGGCATATTCCCTGTGGTAATTCCATATCCAGTTTGGGAACAACCTTTGTATATGTCAAGCAGATACCTAATATCAGCAAAGACATACCAAGACATTGTTTGGTGTTTTTCTATAAGAGCTAGTACTTTTGCTACTTACATTATAAGTAGGTATTGAAGTTCCATTATCAATCCCATTTTTCTTTCTATAGGGAAAGTATAAGCCTAGGTCAATGGTTCAAAAAGATTAATTTGATATCATTCCAGTGACATTGCGTTGGCGCTGAGCTAAATCTAGCTAACAAGTTAAGTGAGAAATACAATATAGGGTCAAGTGTATTGTGCTAAGTACGATAATGCGCATATTGTACTTAGATAGGGAATTCCAACTCCCCAACACTCTTTCGTCACCATCCTTTAGACGAAATGGGTCTTTCCTTATATCCAACACTTTGACCGATTATGGGAGTGCTAACCGAATGCGATTTGTCCATATTAAATTGCCTGATTATTTTCTAGACATATGCGATCGGTGAATTAATATTTCACAAAACTCGGTGTCCTAGCTCAAATATCTAGACAAAACCAAGTTTTCCCAAGATTTTCCATCTCAAATTTAGATTTCAAGTAGCTTGTGGTTTCTCTTATTTCATCAAGAGTGTCTATTATGTTCATAACATCGACATATAAAGCTACTTTGAAAATATGGAACTTGTTTTCCTAAATAAGTATGCAAAGACACAGTTCATCATTTTTATATATCCTTTTCCAATCAAGTATTCACTTAAGCGGGTATACCACATCCGTATAGATTGCTTTAATTATGATGTGGGAGTTTTTAATTTTATTTCAAAAGCATTTTGTGGCTTAGAGTTACTTGATTTTGGTAATGTAATATCAACAAGCACTTTTATAAATCTCTGAATCTAGATCCCCGTAGAGATATGTGGTAACCACATTCATGAGTTGCATTTCCAGTCATTCGGAAACTACTAGGCTAATTAATTAGTGGAACGTTATAACGTCCATCACGGGAGAGTAAGTCTTCTCGTGGTCAATCCAGGGCGTTGTGAGAAACCTTGCACCAAAGGAGAGCCTCATACATTATGACTTAATTATTCTCATTACGCTTTATGACAAATGATTTATCTATGTCTTACAGGCTTTACACTTGGTGGGTTAGCACTACCAAACCAAATACTTGTTCATTTTTCAAATAATATGATTCTTCTGGATTGCTTCTTTTCATTTAGTCCAATTTGCTCTTTGTTGATATTTTTCAACTGAGCATGATTCGATGTCAATGTGCTTTATCATCTCATAAGCAACAATATATGCAAAATATATCATCAATAAGTATGTATGATCTGTCCATCGACTCGTATGCACTCTCATAATCCATTTGAAATTTCTTTGATCTCTATAATCAATATTAACTTCGGAGCGTCCTCCAGTAATGAATCATAGGCATAGTTTAATCAGAGACAATCTCATAAGAGGTTTATGTATTGATGACAAATAATTGTGCCTTACTCTTCTCTTCCTTTAGATAAGTATCTATCGAACCAAGTAGCTTCCCCCATTTCCGTTTGGGAACTACAACCTCAGCCACGCCTCCACCATGTGTGATTGCAACGTACTTTCCAACGACGTTGTGCCCTTGTTTGGGGACTTTAACCTTGCAAGTATATTTGCAAGTCGTATATGTGATCTTGTCACTTTTGGAATAACGTTAAACGTATCAGGTATCGAGTCTGGTTCATTTGATTTCAACTTTACATTATGAAGTTTGGGGATCAACCTGAGAGACAGGGTGGGAATATTCAATGACACTTCATGTCGTTCCTATGGAAAATCCTTTTTTCTTATATCCCCTTAACGACGGGAAGACTATCTCATCAAAGTGATAATCCGTAAATATAGCGGTAAAAAGATCACCCGTCAAGGATTCCAATTAGCTGATAATTTTTGGAGATTCATATCCAACAAATATACTTAATCATTTTAAAGACCCATTTTTGTGCGTTGTAGGGGCGCAATTGGCACATATACTGCACAACCAAACATACATTAATGTAAAAATCAGGCTTATATCCAATTACCAACTGGTACACATGAGATTGGTTAGCTAGTAATAGGTCTTGAAATAAAGAAGTAAATGTGTGTATAGTATTGCATAACCCCAGACACATGTAGGTAAATTGGTGCGCATAACTAATGTCTTGGCTACCATCTATATCCATTTGATGACAACTTCTACGAGACCATTTTAGATATACATATGGGGTATAGGAAACTCTACATTGATCCTAATACATATGCAATAATCATCAAATCCTTATGATGTAAATTCTCTAGCATTCCAAGTCATGTGGACTTGATGAGATAATCAAGGTGGTGAGCCCTTAAACGTATAACTAGTGCAAGAAGTGCAGCATTTCATGTAGACAATAATACGACATGTGTTCATCATGTCGAAACCAGAGCCATAAAGTACTTTAATGGCCTTCATTATGGATGTTTATGTCCATAAATATCATCTCGTATTCGTTGTAAGAATGGAATATTTTTTGTATTATGTCATTAGCTTTATGATGGGTGCTTTTTACACACCTACAGACGTGTGCTAATTAAACCTCAAAGCAAGTATACAATGAGATCTAATGTCGTCTTTCAAGTAATAAAATGGTAAGAACCAAGTATCGTATTCCACAGGGATAGGTATCTTAGGTTGCAAGATCTCAAGATGAAAAACTAACTTCAGATGACGATGTTGAAGACATATTTTTTGGATGGTTGGTTAACACAGGATTACTTTAACAAGATTAAAAGAGAAGCAAGGGTGCAAGACTTGTGGTGATATGTTAACCCAAATTCCAGTGGACCAATGCTGCAGGGATGTTGTAGCATGCTTGTGACAGAAACTGATTTTATTATCTATTTCAAGACACGTTCCTCTCGGACTCTCACCATCTCATTATTCCAGTAGCCATAAACAATCTCATCTCTGAGCAATGTTCAAGATAAGGGAATGATGAGAGTGGAGTTCTTAAAATATATGGCAAAACAAATTCTCTTTGTTAAAAGTTACTCTTTTGAAATAACCCCCATACCTCCCATGTTGGTGTAATCCAAATAGCTTATCTCTAAGTCTATTCCATTGTAACCCTTTGAAAAAGTGACAACTTATCAAGAATGGATCATTTTAAATAACACAAGTAACAACTCTCGTTGCAAGTAACTCTTTCGATATTACCTCCCATGTCATTTAAATTGACGTGTTATTCAATGGCCTATCTCTAGGTCCATGACACTATGACACTATCAAAATGATCAATTTGTCAAAGAGTTTTGTTATCTTGATAAAACTTGAGTTGGAATAATAAAACTTTGTTAAAATCACAAAAATCCACTTTCTTTAGGTTAACACCATCACCATTTGCCTCACACCCAAGCTAATATGCTTAGCTACTCATGACAATAAATAAAATAAAACAACTACTAAGAACAACAAAAGTAGACATAATGTAAATTGCTCTCGAAATGTAAATGACTTGAAAATATATAAATATATGTATATATTGCTTGAAATGTAAAGACAAGGAAATGTAAATTACAAGGAAATATAAAGACGTAATCTAGACGTACTATTTTAAAGTACAAAAAGTAATTGCATAAAAATAAAGACGTAAAATAAATGGCTAATCTAGAGATGAAGATGGGAAGGTAAATAAAATGCAAGTATGAACTAGGCTTTAAAAATAAAAGAAAAAAGAAGAAAGAAGGAAGAACATTAAAAACATTAATTAAAGAAAGTAGGGAGAAGTTTTAGAGTTGATGGAGATCAACTCTTCAAGGTGTACATAAAATGAGAACCCAAGCTCCCTATTTATAGGCAAAGGGAGGGGGCAAAAGTAAAAATCTAGCTTACTTAAGGTACCAAGTTTAGAGTTTAAACTAAAAAGTACAACACAAAATGAATATTACAACTAAGAGCTGTTAATCAGCTGGCATAAGCCTTTATCCACTGGTCAAAGAATTGCTACATCCACCCCACTATAATCGGCTTCCAATTCTCCTGCAGGTTCAATGTTGTTGTAGTGCTTCAAGCATGACATGTTTCATCAAGATTTTACAAAATACATCAAAGTTAGCTTATACAACCCATGTAAGCACACAAATCCATATCTTAAGCTCCAAATCAAGAAAATGGAAAATAATAACCAAAATGACTCAAGGTTGAGATTATAAAGTGCAAAAATCTATTCTAAAGAGATAAAAACAATGTGCTTAAGTACTCAAAAGTGAGTACATATCACTTTAGCATGGTCTCGTTTCTGTCTTGGCTAAGGATCAGAGTATACAAAAGTTTTAGTTATTCGAGAGGGCATATTATGAGAATGATGTTGCTTCTTATGCTGCAAAAGTCAACAGTTGCAATTTGCCTCATTTTTTCCTTTCACTTGAAAAAGAATGTGTCTATGTGTACTTTGCAAACACGGATCACTATGTCATGACCATGGTGTCCCATGTGATCATGTCGAAACATATGTGTGTCATTGTCCAAAATTTCTTTATTGGTGACAAAATATGATTTAATCACCTAGATAATCCACTAATTTGATACGTTAATTTTCTCTAATATATGTTTCTTTCATATCATTAGAGTTGATATACATATACTCAATTCCATTCTTATAATATGATTTCCAGTTGATATGAATATCTTAACAAAGTTTTCATTAATATAGTGCTTTAGTGACAGTACATCGTCTAACTATTTTGGTTGGATAAATTATAAAATAAATATTAGTCAATCTCTTTATATTGTGTGAAATGTCCTACAAAAACTCAAGTTATCCTCGATACATTCCTACACGGAACAGAGAATATTGAGAGTTTTGTATTTGTTTTTAATGTATTTCTTTACATCTATATGATTACATAATCGATTTTACTTAAGCAAAAGAAATTAGTTTTAATACTAAAAATAAATTTCAAAGTAACATATGCTTAATCAATCTTAAATTAATATGATATAGTTTATTTTCAACTTGTTCCCTTTTTGATAGGAGCACTCTTTAGTGCATTTCTTATTTGATTGTCCATTATCACCAGTGGTAGTTATTGTATCTCTACGTGTTGAAAATTCCTTCCCGACTCTTACCATGACCCTGACTCTTTCCACGGTTTTGTCCACGTGGTACAAAGATGCCACGTGTGAGAAATTGTCTTTCACTCACTATTCTTTAGAGTTGTTTCCACCTCTAACACTTTCATTATTGATCTCGGGGATTTTCTTTATCCCGACATATCTGGTGTTGTTATTTGAAAGAGTCTTGTTGTGTCTCTCAATCACTTGCAGTAAGTTAATGAGTTTGTCTAAAGGTTGTGTTCCAACTTATATTGGTTCATTAATATTATTGATATACGAAAGGTGGAAATAATGTTATAAATCATGTCATCTTCTGTGAGTTCCTTGCCACAGAGATTGAGACGCATTTTGGATATAACATTTCTTTGTTGAGATCAGTTACCTTTTTGTAATCGAGTAAGTGAGTTTCATTCCGTTGTATGATTACTTCTAGAAGTACATATTCATGAGTACTCTCATTCTCCCTTTCGGGGCATCCCACAGTTCTTTGGGGGTTTCTAATAAAGGTATTCCTATGAAAGTTAGGATTTATATGTCGTCTCAAAATATGATGGTATTTGTTTGTACCTTTTTCAAGAGGTTGGTTTTAGAGTCAATAGTGAGTTGATGGACTTTAGGTATATTCTTGTACTTTTCTGACAAAAGTTCTTTTTACATTGGATATTCATATTTGTACTCAGGTTATTTTGAGTTTAGGACATTGAATCACGGATGAGTTGTTTCAACCATTTACATATATAAGGGATAATGTCTGATTTTCTAAAGCAATGAATGACGATCTATAATCATTATATTGTGTATTAAATTTCATTACCATAATAATATTTTATTATTGTATGCTTACATTTTGTTGATAACACTTCATCAATATTTCAATTTGCGAAAAGAAATCACTCAATCTATTGGATTTCCAGGTAGTAGGGGAATCACATGGATTTCTTAAGTCCCTACAAACCTTAGGGCTATTTACACCCGTATGACAAAATCCAATCGACATCTTACGATTTATTTAATTTGAAGTTAACATTGTTAATTATAGATCTTTTGGCATAAGGCCAAAATGAATATGAGTTTGGCATATGAAGCCAATTTCAGTGTTTTAATACCTTAATAGTATTTTAGAAGATTTTGTCATTAGACAAATAAATATTGGTTTCGACATAAAGTCAAGTTCAAACTTTTAACATATTAGTAGTGTTTTCCTTTTGGAGCTTTTGGTAAAAGACCAAGATATATGGGGTCGAAAGTGTAACTTCCAAAAACTACTGTAAAATTGGAAATTATAGAGACTTATAATTAAAATAAACATTTGAATAATATATGGATAAATCAATTCAAAAACTAATACATGATTAGATTAATAAACATTTAAATGAAGTAATCAAATACTCAATTAATCTCAATCAAATATGATTTTCTATCCATAATTCTAGATCAACTACCAAATAAGTTAATGTAAACATAATAATAGATATGATTTTTAAACAACAAGAAATATTCATATATATATATATATATAGGACGATAATCAAATGAGAACCACAAAAAGGTTGAAAACTGTGAGAACCGATCTAAGCGGTAATTTAGTTTTGATCCTACGGTTTTAATTGAAAATTGTTTCACCACATGAAAAAGGGCATAATTGTCATTTTGGTAACAAATATTCACCATATGAAACACATATTCACTAATTGAATCATAATGAAAATTATTATTTTTTATAAGGTTAATATTGACAGCGTTTCATCTTTATGTTATTTCACCGGATGAAACACACAATTCACCATATGAACAAATGAAACACATGGATTCACCAGATGAAACATATAGCTTCACCAGATGAAACGCATGAATTCACCACATGAAACACACATATTCACCACATAAAACACATGGATTCAGATGAAACACACAAATTCATGATATGAAACACACAAATTCATCAGATCTGGGAAATCAAACACAAAAACCCCAAATATGGGAAATCCTTCGTGGTGGTCTGCAACTCTCGCCTTGTTATCCCTACCGTCATCCTCACTAAGCTCCTCCGCCGACTGTTGGTAACACCGATAGATCAACGACGGCGCCACTGGTCAGGCGGTGATTATGAAATCAATAATTGTGGTGCATTATCTTATCTGGATTCACTCGTGAAAATCGCTACAGATCGGATAAATAGTTGAACAAGTGGAAGAAGAAATAATGGAAGGAAATGGATCATCGGTGCCGCCGGCAACGACAACGGAAACAACAAAGTCAACGGCGGTGATAATCGAGCACAAGGCTTATGCTCGAATCGGACTTCTCGGTAATCCAAGCAATGTGTACTACGGGCGTACGATTTCCTTATACATCTCCAATTTTTGGGCTTCTGTTCGTCTGGAACCTTCTTCAGATCTCGTCATCGTTCCTCATCCTACTCACGATTTCGTTAAATTCAGTTCTCTTTCTCACCTGGTATTCCTCGATTCTCTTTGAATTTTTGATTATTACGTTTTCTATTTTATGATTTTTGGATTTGTTTTGTGATTCAGCTCGTCGTCAACCGGTGAGCTCATTCTCACTACATTCTTGTCAAAACGTATCCTATTTTATGATTGTTGATTTTTGTTGTTCTACTTCGTTTCGATTTGGTTTTTCATTTGTTTCTGTGATGCTTGTTTATGATCTTATCTGGATTCATGGGAAGTTGCAAGAGGCGATGTGAAAGAACAGTTATAGGAGGTAGGAGGCGATGTAAAAGAGATGTATATGAATTTATTGATTTAATGTCCATTATACCCTTGAAATGTCCTTTTCAATTCTCAAAACTACCCTTGTTTTTTGTTTTAATTACAAAAAAGACCTTTTTTTAATAACCATTGATTAATTCTAATCAATGGATTAGATTAGTTTGTAAGTTCTTAACCTTATTTTGGTCCTCACTAGATTTAACCCCTATATATATATAGGGTGGGTTCTTTTGCAACCCAAGCAATTTGTACAAACTATGCAAACTACTATATTAGGAAACAATAGATATATTTATGGATAATGATTATGATTATGATTATGATTCATTAATAATGATTGTGATATATATGGAAAATGTTAAGTTTATTCATTATAATCATGATTTTAAATTAGGAAACATAATAAAATCATATATTCATTAGATTTGATGAACGACTAAGATTGGTTTACATAGTTTGTACAAATTGCTTGGGTTGCAAAAAAACGCACCCTATATATATATATATATATATATATATATATTGCCATAAATAAAAAATATATTTATTGGATAATATTAAGAAAGAAAAATATATTATATTTTTTCTTAAAATAGATGTAAATGATTAATTTAAACAAATAACCGAAATTTGCATACAATTTCTTTTAGCTTTTAATTTAATCTAAGTAAAAATACCTCTTTGAATTATGCATTTATTTTTATTTTGGACAATGGTGGTAAATAGATAACTTAAATAAATATTTATATTGATATAATTATTAATATATATATATATAACTTAATAGAGGAAAGATCATGCGAGAAGTTAAACATTTTGCGAGAAGGCAAGAAGTGTTTAATCACATATTATCACATGGCCTGTAGGTATGTTTAATCATATATGATTAAACGTCTATGTATTGTCAATATAACATGTATTTAATCATATATGATTAAGCTTGTGTATCATATGTGATTAAACACTTCTCGCCTTCTCGCAAAATGTTTAGCTTCTCGTTTGAACCTGCCCCTAACTTAATAATCTTTCAAATCCATGCCAATAATAAAGAAAATAAAGTTCAACAATGTATATAATCATATTTATCAAACCCATAAACCATGCATATATATGTATGTGAAATCTTATTTGTGTATAATAATACAAAGGAAAAAGTAATTACGCATATATTCTTAAACTAACAATCTAAGCGTTTTTTTTCTAAAAAAAGAATGGTCTTATTTATTTATTGATTGATTTTTATAAACGACATGCATACGAACAATTCTAGGTAAATTTTTTTTAAAATGAAGTATCATGGTATCATATATTATGCATAAACAATAAGTGAATTAAGATTTCATGAGAGTGACAAATCACATTTTGCATCTATAACAGAAAGCGTAATATATTAATGTTTACGGTTTAAACATAAAAATATCATGTTTTTACAAAATCATCATATTTGTTCATATCATAAAGCATCATATGACGATGTTTTAAAACAAAAACATATAAAAGTTACCTCAAACATCGAAGTTTAGCTTGATTTCACGATCACTTCGTTCTAGGGAGCGTACGTGCTGATAACGTGTTATAGGAAAAGCATAATAGAACAACAGTAAATAGAGAGAATGAAATCTGTGATTCTCATTAATCATAAGCCCTTTAAATAGGGAGGGGTTTACAAAGAAAAAGAAACATTCATTATGGTAAATTCTAATACTATAAAATATTATGTCAATCACTTCCTTGTGATGATGACATATAATCATTCAACATAACTTTTTTTTTCATAGTATGAAACGAAAAATACACGTTAAAAATTTTCACATATCAACATAGTTATTGGAGGAAAAAAAAACTCATAAATCTTCAAAATCTCTACTTTAAAAGCATCTCCAAAATAGAAAGTTAAAATTCTAAATCTTCAAAACAAAATTACATTCCACTCCAACAGTTTCTTTATTTTATAGATTATAACATTAATTATATTATTAAAAACGATTTCCAGAATATTATTTTTGTACTTATGATAATCAATATTTGAAAGTTCTTTCAAATTTGGAGAATTTTACACACTTTCCTATTATGACGAATGATCGTATGAGAATTTGAGTTAACGATGAGAAACGTGAGAAGTTGATCTCTATTAATCTCAAGTTCTCCCATGAATTGCGGCTTAAAAGAAATTGATTTGGTGCATCTTATCTCAGTGATCTCATCCTAATGTGTATCCATTTCTCATCGGACGATTGATAACCACTTCTCACCGTTAACTTTTAACTTCTCATCGAATCTCAAATTCTCAATCCTTCTTTTTACATGAGTGATGTTTCTCAAATGGTGGTTGTTTTTTTAATAAGCGGAGGTTGTACCAAAAAGCAGAACCACCACCATCTTCATCTCTACCCATCTCTCTTTCTTGAGCCGCTTTCAAATTTCTTCAGATATACATTTCTTGATCCAATCTTCATCTGTGTGTGTGTTTTTCGGTGTTTTAAAGAAGTAATTCTGCTTACAAACTGAAACCAAATTCATCCATTAATTATGTGTGTACACGACGCAGTGAAGGATAATCTGGGCCTTTCACCAGACGATACCACCGCTCAGCTTGCTTCCAATCAGATCACTCTTTCAACATCTTTTCCTGTAAACACTATATTCCTTTCTTCACATATATTGCTTACAACCTGTTTGATGATATGCTTTTCTTTAATTTTGACCCTCTTGCTTCTAATTCTTTTGTGCTTCCTTTTAGTCTTGATGATTTGAAGTGGGCTTTGTTTATTTTGATTCTGATTGATGCAAGTGCTGATTTTTTTTCGTTTAATTTTAATTTTAATTGATCTTTGACTCTTGAGATAAGTTGCTTGCCAATATTTCTCCTTGTTTTCAAATTGTGTTAGAAAGCTTGATCCTTTTGTGAAGAACATTTCAATTTTCATGTGTGTTATTATGTTTTGGGTGAAGTTGAATCCATTGCAATTGGGATTGATTTGAGGGGTTTTCATGATTTTATGAAAAATTATGATGATTTGGTTTGCAAGTGTTCAAGTCCCACATTGGGCAGCTATAATTGGACCATTTCTTTTTCTAGGGTTCGTTTCATTTGCAAACCAAGCAATTCGTACAAATTATACAAACCAATCTTAGCCGTTCATCAAGTCTAATAAATATCTGATTTTATTATGTTTCCTAATCTAAAGTCATGAGCATAATGAATGAATTTATCATCTTCCATATATATCACAATCATTATTAATGAATCATAATAATTATCAATAAATATATCTATTGTTTCCTAATATAGTGGTTTGCAAAGTTTGTACGAATTATTTGGTTTGCAAATGAATCCCACCCTTCTTTTCTATATATGTGTTTGGAACCAGCTTTTTTTAGAAAGTAATCTAACGGGTTACCACATATTTACATGGTACAGAGTCAAGATCTACCACTTTAGGGACTCGACACTCTACACCCATCTAGCCCTCTCTCAACTAGCCTCTATCGGAGAGGGTGTGTTGGAATTTCATGTTGGCTAGATTTAGACCATTTTTGCTTGATATATGTTGGACTTCCTTCTTTGCTTGAGGGCTCTTTTGAAAAGTAATATAATTGGATTTCATATACAAGAGTTGAAGCCTAATCATATATATATATATATATATATATACAAGTTGTATAACAAGTCATTGTTTTCACCAGATGGATAGCATTGGCGAGACTGCAGTTGTTACATATGAGAAACCGAACGAATTCATCCCCGTTCTTCGTTCTGGAGAGTGGTCTGATATCGGAAAGCGAGCATACATGGAGGATACTCACATATGCATTCCAAATCTAGCTGAGAATTTCAGTGAAAAACTTCTTAGCAAAGAAACTGTCTCATTTTATGGAGTGAGTTCTTAATTTCACCTCTTTTAATGTGATTTATAACGAATGTTTGTTTGACACTAACGATCATCTTTTGGGGGAAAGGTGTTTGATGGGCATGGAGGAAAGGGAGCATCACATTTTGTTCGAGATCATTTACCAAGAATCATCGTCGAGGATGCTAATTTCCCATTAGAGCTTGAGAAAGTCGTCATGAGGTCATTCATGGAGACGGATGCTGCATTTGCCAAGTCGTGTTCTATGGAACGCTCTCTTTCTTCTGGCACCACCGCACTTACTGCAATGATCTTTGGGAGGTTAGTCACTCATTTTTCTTCATCATCCCTCTTCTGTCATATGCTTAACAAGAACGTTTGTGTTTGTTACGTTGGACAGACAGAATGAGACAGTAGAGTACAAAAACTTGTTGTCCCATGTTTGGCGTGACAATAGACCAGGACAGTATAGGACCTGCGTAGGAACAAAGATGCATTTTTTGTGTACCACCAAAATAGGTGAACAAATATGTGGGCGATAGGGACAATATTGGTAGATTACTTAACTATCCATGTCACGTTATCTCACTCTCGCCCGTTCAGTCCTGTCTAGTACAGCCTAGTCAAGTCAGTCCACGTACCAAACACAAAGGTCTCTAAATTGTCCCTCTATAGACAAAATAGAAGAACATTAGGAACCAAAACCAATACTGTCATCGTAAAGATATCCGCAGTTCTACGATTGACACCAACTAAAATCTGGTCAGATCTCTACTTGTGGCAAATGCTGGAGATTGTAGGGCGGTTCTTTCTCGAAATGGACTAGCTTTCGTGATGTCAAAAGATCACAGGCCGTGCTGTCACAAAGAAAGGATCCGGGTTGAATCTTTAAGTGGGTTCGTGGAAGATGGCTACTTGAACGGTCAATTAGGCGTGACTCGAGCCATAGGTAACTGGCACATCAAAGGCCTAAAAGAAAGTGGCGATCAGGTTGGCCCTCTGAGTGCCGAACCCGAGCTTAAACTGGTCACACTAACTCAAGAAGACGAGTTCTTGATCATAGGAAGCGACGGGATTTGGGATGTTTTCAGGAACCAAAATGCAGTGGATTTTATCAGGCGGCGGCTGCAGGATCACAATGATGTGAAGCGTTGCTGCAAGGAAATGGTGGAGGAAGCAATGAAGAGAGGAGCGATTGATAATTTGACGGTGGTGGTTGTGTGTTTTCAGGCGGAGCCACCATCACCTGTGGTGGTACAAAGAGGTAGAGTTCAGAGGAGCATTTCTGCAGAAGGGTTGCTTAATCTTAAATTCCATCTTGAAGGGTAAAAGAGCTTTTTCCTTTTTCTCTCTTTTTACCGACTCACCGATGATGACAATGGCGGCAGAGCGGCGGTTGATGGTGGTTGCCAGTTGATGATGAATTGAATTGTTGTTTCTGACTGTTTGTAGCTGTTGTAAATATATTCATGTAGAACAAGAGAAACGATTTGTAAAGTTTACAAATATTTATGTACCTATATATGATTTTACTCCCAATCCATATACAAATTAAGTATCATCTTTGGATCTATACATGAAAAAGTACACAAAAAGTAAAATACATTTTAAACTGATTCAAAAAGGGCCTCCAAATACAGTATGAATAAACCTTGAGGGTCAAAATGCATGCGAGCTGGTGCAGACACCCATGTTACCAAAAAATATACAATATGCATAAGCGACATTGCAATAAGAATGGGCGATCAACTCTTGATCAATGTGCAATTGCGCTAAACCGAAGCCATTTTCCCTCGTTTAATTTCCCTTTAATCTCGGTTCTAACAACTCGAATCAATAACAAACCAGCAATCGATAAAGATAATATAAGCATAAAGAACACACTGTTCCATCCTCTTGTTGATATATATCCGGCTAAAAGTGGACCAAGGGCTGCACCAACCGAACCAGTACCATCTATGATTGCACTCACTGTAGCTAACGCTCGAGAATTGCCTTTAATCGAGCTCTGTGTACCAAGATCAGCAGCAACGGCTGTTGTAATAAGCGCATACGGACCATTCACAAGTAACCCAGAAAGGAACATCAAGAAAACATTGCTAAACATAGAAATGCTTCCATATAAACGGTAGAAAATAAGTGCAGGAACTGATAGCGTCAAGAATACGATTGAAGTGACTGCCCGGGCTTCTATTAGATCGGATATATATCCAGCCAAAATTCCGCCAATGACTCCTCCAATATCGAATACCGTCGAGAGTATTCCAGCAGTTTTGTGAGATAAATGCACACCAGCAACAGCTTCATACACAAATATGAAAAATCAAACCATAAGTGTATATTCATCTAAACCAAACGACCCTAGTATATCCCAGCCAGAGGTGGGTCAGGGGTAAGATGTATGCAGACCTGATATTAACAACCAATGATCATAATCAAGAAATCTTGAAATGATGATATTGGGGTCAATACTTGAATGTAAATGCATGGGAACATTATATGAACTGAATTTAACAGATTATAAGATCAAGAAACCTGCAAATGATGACAATGATGTCGAAAATGGTTAAATAAAGGCATACCTGTGTGCCTTATGTAAAAGGGTAACCAATACAAGAAAGTGTAAGCAACGAGCTTCGAGAAGAACAAGCAGAACGCAAATGGTGCAACCCCTGGCAACCTCCACGCCTCTAAGAACCCGATTGCCCCCGAAGAAACCCCATCTGAACAAGATTCAGCCAAAAGTTCGTCATCACCACCTTCTTCAGATTCCACTTTCCGCAAGTTAACCAACGACATTCCCTCGGTGCCCGTTTCCACCCCTTGTTCTTCTTCGTCATCGTCTAGAGGCAACTCAAGACCAATAGTTTCAGGATTCACAACAAGAAACAAGAAAACAATCACAGCCACAATGAGGATAAGAATTGCAGGCAACACAAATGCCCAACCCCAACCAAACCCTAGAACAGATGATGCAACAATGGATCCAACGATATTACCAACAGATGTATGTGAATTCCAAACCCCCATGATCAATCCCCTTTTCGATTTACCAAACCAATTCCCCATCACGGCAACCACACAAGGCCACCCAATCGACTGAAAAACCCCACAACAAATCTGAACCATGACGAAATAAGCCAACAAATGAACATCAAACCAAAACCCTAATCCGAAAAGAAGAGTAAAAACAGCGCTACCAATCATCCCAATGGTTAGGAAAACCCTAAGATCGATCCGATCGCCTAGGTGACCGGAGAAGTACATACCGATGGCGTAGGAAGATAGGAATGCGAGATCGAGCTCACCGAGACGGTGGGCACCTTGTGCGGAGTTGAAAGGGGGCCATCCTCCGGAGGTGGAGGTGGGGTTTGATGGGTTGGGGTCAGGGCCGAGGAGGGACTTGACGATGCTGGGGGGTTTCCGGGAGGCGTGGAAGGCGGCGTAGGCGAGGAATGTGATGAGGAGGGTGGAGATTTTGTGGAAAGTTAGGGTTTTTTGTGGTGGGTTGAGAGTTGGAAAGAGGGAGAAGCCTGGTGGTGGTGATGGTGGATCTGGTGTTAGGGTTGTTGGATCTTTCATTTAAAATGGATTAAAAGCATGAGATTTGCAGAGAAATAAAAAGGAAGAAGAAGAAGAAGAAGAAGAAGAAGAAGAATGTGGTGGTGGTGGTGGTGGTGGTGGTGGGGGTTGGGGTGAGATTTCAAGTTTCTGGTACAGAGGAGGGGAGGGAAAAGACTCAAGGTTTTCTTGGAATGTAAGGTTGACTTTTCCTCCACATACTTTGACTTTATTTCAATGACAAATTACATTTTTAACAAACCAAATTTGAAACTGACAAAAAAAAACGAAAAACCATAAAAAAAAATTAAAAAAAAAACGAATGAAAAAAATATATTAATACGGATGTCAATAACGAGGAAATAATGATCGATGTTTTGGTGTAAGTTATTTAACTCGAATTTTGTTTGTATTTCGTCTTTTTCGAATAAAAAATTAAGGGGTTAGGTTTTTTAATTTAAAAATTATTCTTGTAACCGTGGCCGTTAAATCCGAGAGATAAGTCTCTTACTTAAATTAATTAATCTAACAAGTGATAAATGTTTTCTAATTTTTTACTTATTTAAGGTTTCTCCTAAACTCCCTTATTTTCAATAATACGTTGGTAGATATTTATTTGTGATGTTACTTGAATTTGGCAAAAATGAAAAGAAAAACAAATTATCCCTGTGTTTTTTAGAGTAATGGAAATTAATTTGAAAGTTGTCATTTTTACAAATATATCTTTATTTATTTTTCTTCTATTTCCTTTCCTCTCTCTCCTAAAACAAAGTTTGAGAACCGGGTAAAAGATATCACCACCTTCTCGTCATCAATATGCCAACTTCCCCTTCTACTCGGCTCCAATCGTTGGAGAGCAACCTGTAGAGCACATGTTTTTTTTGGTAAAGGAGTATCCTAAACCACTTTGGGCCCGGACTAATCTCCTGGAAAACAGGCCTATAGCCCGCAGGCATTCATCCCCTGGCCACAACGCTGCGAGTGGGGCTCGAACCCGGGCAACCGCTATGAAGTCCCCAGGCTCTTACCACCACGCCACAACCTTGTGGTTCTGTAGAGCACATGTTGACGCACAGTCAAGTTGCTCACGCAGCAGATCATCTCTGTTACAAGTAACGTTAATTTTTTCGATTTTGATTTCACTCGCACGATCTAGGCTAGAAAGAAGATAATGTTTTCATATGATATGGGTACAACACTAACAAAATCTTAAATCAACAACAAATGTACTACAAAAATCATTCCTCATACAAAAATATTTAATCCATCATTCACCCATTATCGTTATCAATTCGAATCCGTTCACCATGCCATAGTCTCAACTCGTGAGTAGTTAGATTCATCACTTGGGCTCGATCCTGGCCAAATGTACATGTCGTTTTGTACATTGATAGCTAGTGTTATAGGAGAACTACGATTAAATTTAAGGTCCTTTTGGTAAATGACCGGCGTTAACTGCAACCACTAGATCATCTGTTGGTGGAGATCGGCTGCCTGTTGGGCAAGCTCCACCACCATAGCCTCATCAAAGAACTTATTGATGCTCACATCCTCGCTCATTCCCTATATACAAAAGAAGTCAGACGATTTATCCACCGAGAAGAACGTCAATTGAGCTACAGAGTACAAAACTGAAGTGAAAGTCGGGGTTTTTTTTTGGAATCTTTATGTGTTGAACATAAACTGTTCAGCAAATTTTGAATAAAGGGAGTTGCGCTTTCATTTTCTTGATAAAAATGACTAAATTCACAAGGCATGATAACTGAAATCTTGTTAATTAATACAAATTATATGTCAAAAAAACAGCCTGATACACCAACCACAAAGTTATGGATCTTAAATAATTACTCTCCGTCCCAAAAATAAGTGCCTACTTTCCAATTATATCTCCGCCTATTATCAAGGGGAAAATTGCACCATTTAGTTAATTAAAAAGTGTAATAATTGCATATTTCTAAAACCGTACCTTTTTCTTTGTGGACAGTTATTTTAGGGAATATTACATATAAAAAGAAAATGTTGGTCCAGATGCTGTAGGTCATACTTTGCTTATTGTGGGCTATAAAATTGGGGTTAATAATTTCTATACAACTGCATGTTTATTAAAGCAGAGCAGCATATAGGCATATGAAAATTGACATGCTACCTAATGGAAATACTTGAAATCAAAAGAAAACCGATCAAAAAAGCAAGTAAAGATATGTCGTACCTTCCTACGTCTTGTTTTAACCATAAATTCACGTGCAAGGTACTGAATTGGTGCAGGCTCCAGTGGACGTAAGACGATGCTTTTGTCTAGTGGATCACCAGGAACAATAGCCCAGTGATCAAAAGCCGAGAGAGCAAATGCCTGCCCCTGGGTATGATACCGTAAGTCTGTCTCAAAACCGAATGATTCAATCACAGGTAGGAATGCCTGAAAATTCATAAAAGATTCAACAAATTACATTAGTCTGAATTCAGTAGATGAAATACCAAACACACAATATTACAACTAAAGAGATGCACAAGACCTGGCTTTTTTGGTCCTGGGCCTTCTGAATCCCGTTCAGTAAGCAAAAAAAAGTCCACGCTTTGGGTGTGAAAATAGGTCCAATCGGGTTCTTTCAAGCTTTTGAAAAAAATCATGGGCTGATCGGTCTTTTACGCCTGGCTGGGCCTGAACTCCAAGATTGGAGCACGGGCTTTTTTGGGCTTCGGGTTTCAGGAAATTAACACAAGATTGATAGACATGAAAACAAACAAGGTGATTCTGTTTGCCACCCGAATTGTATTGAAAGACTTCAATTTATAAAAACTTGCATTTCACAAAGAAATATTTGGCCATTGACAAACAGGCTTACAAAGTAACTTAAAAGTTTTTTCATAGCATCAGAGCTCAATTCATTCTTCGTTAAGGGAACAAGAAACCACAACTTGCATATGGTAAGACTAGAATACTAACCTTGACTATATAGGCTGGAGTTCCTGGTTGAGGAACATCAGCAGTTATATGTCCACGTCTTCGAGATAACACCGTGTATATAGCAGAAACACAATCTATAGGTGTTTGTATCTGAAATATAAATATACAATTTGTTATTGCTCAGCTCTTAAGCATTTACGCGGAACCTTGGAATCAAGAATACTTTGGCTATTAATAACTTCTGGAAGAGTTTCTAAGGTTGCAATCTATTGAAGTAGCGACGGTAATTACCTCCACGTAATATACAGGCTCCATAAGTCGTGGTGTAGCCATAAGAAAAGCGGAATAGGCGACCCGTCGGGCAGTTGGAATGATTTGACCGGTTCCACGATGTAATGGCTCTGGTGCAATTCTTGCATCTACTATTTTGAACTTAACATTACGGATGGGCTCGTCACAAAGAGGACCCTCACGTGCACCCCACTGGAATCTGTTAAGTTTATGTTAATACTAAAGCTTAATAACTCATCCTTATCATCATAATGACATTAGCAAAAGATTCTTAGTATGGGGTAGCAACGGAAATATGAAAACAAAAAACTCTATATTGAGGACACTTGATGCTAAAGATAGCTAACAGATAAAAGGACCTACTTACCCTTGAACAATAGAATCCTTCACAGCATTCAACAAGCTTTTGTCGACTTCACTTGAGAGGGTGTCATCCAATAATATATTAGGTCCCTGCAAGTTGATTAAACGTAATTTAGAACAACAAATGTAAAATAAGGGAATGACAAAATTAATCAAGGCATTAATTGATAACAAGAAATGATGCTACACAATTTTGAAATTTATTATACCTGTTTATCCGGTCCAAAGGCCCATATAGATCTTGCAGCAAGCAGATCCCAATCATATTTGGTTTGAAAGAAGTCCCCTAGTTTCTTTCTAGGCCAGTCCACACTTACAACACCATTCTCAATATCCTCCGCAAGTCCTCTCTCCAATGGTTCAGCAATCTAAGCGATAGTACAATATAAAATATAGTTTTTCATAAGACAAGAAAAAATCATTCAGAGAAGCACTACAGGAACAAAAATTAGTGGTATCGCTTATTACCATGGTAATTTTATTTTTCTTGTTAGGCGTTTCAGCAAAGCATTTCATCGACGAAGACTCCACCACTGTTTCGCAGAACGAGACAACTGGATCTGCCACCTGTTTGATACATAAAAAGCAGAAAGAACAAAAGCATGTCACCAGCAGAATTAATATCCAGAAATGTATCTAAAAGCAAGTACAAAATGAAAAATAACATCCAAATTGAATGGAGAAGAGAAAAACAATTACAGTACCTTGACTTCGACTTCTGAATATAGTTCCCTAAGATCCTTCATGATAGAATCCAGATACAGCTCTCCAGTACCTAAAATAGTGTGTTCTCCAGACTCCTCAACTTTAGTAATGGCTAAAGGATAGCTCTTGCTGATCTTCCTAAGACCCTCAACCATTTTCGGCAACTCGCTTGGATTCAAGGGCTCAGTTGCTGTTTTCACCACCGGAAGAGTGTTGAATTGAAGAGGCCTGAATATGTATACATCCTCATCGTATTCCGCATTACAAAGTGTGGCAGTTTTCATAATTGAAGCATCAACACCTTCAATAAGGACCCAAGAACCGGGAGGGGCCTTATTAACAGGTATCCTATAACGAGATTGATAAACCCACAGTTTTGTTACTTCTTTTACAGTCATATCTTCCTCATCATCTGGCGAGTAACCTTCTCCGAGCACACGAACAGTCTGCCCTGTATGGATTTCACCACTATAAACCCTTCCAAATGCATCAAAAACACTGCAATCTGATTTAGGATACAGCTTGGTAATATTGACCATAAGCGGCCCAGAAGGATCACAATCTTCCATGGCACTGTAAATTCCGGAATCTTTAGGCCCAGTGTAAATATGATCGACCTTTCGCGCTGCAGCCTCTTTGGCAGAAGGGATATGGTGGACCAGCATGTCAGTAAAGCCGGTGGCTGACCCAAAAACTGAGCTACAAGCTAACCTAAGCAAGGGCCTCACATTCAACTTGTAAGCAGCATTGCTCAAAGTCACACCAAGTTCCGCTAGAGTTGTCTCCACACTCTTTTTATGTTCTCCAATTACTTGGCTGTATATCTTGTAGAGAGGTTCAAGGATGAACTGCACAAACGATCTTTCCACCCCACTTGAAGGTTGTTTCTTCTTAAAAGCTCTAGTGGCTGGATCGTAATAATTATCTCCCCAAAGTCGAGTCGCAAATTTGTTAGCGTCAAAAGGGATTCCATGAAGCTTAACATATAATTTGGCAAACGATTGCAGAGTGAAGCACCATCCTGCACTACCACTAGCAAAACATATGTTTCCAGCAGCTGGGTCAATAATTTGAACGTTGCCAGCAGTTGAAGAGACTGCAGTGATGTGGTTATTGAGGACTTCAATGGTATGCCTCAACTTATGATAGGCATCTTTAGGAGGTAATTTAAGCTCAGTGATTAATCTGTCAACCTACATGAACAGGTAGAACTGAAACTTCAATAGAATACGAAAACAAACAGAAGTTCTTAGTACGTTTGTTTTACATACAAAAATTCCTGACTGGTTTGAGCGGTAATGGGTATAGAAGGAATACCTTGTTTATAACAACTACTATAGGTAGGCGCTCTTGGACCGCATGCCGGATTGCCCTCTCTGTGTTCACCTGTTTCATGAGTCAATGTCATTTAATTTACCCATTACAAGTGAATTACATGTTCCCTAGGCATTTCTACAAAGCAGCAAAGCAAGACGATTACGAAAAGGTAATGCGGGAGGGAAGAAAATTCCAATTCAATATGGTACATAATTCACATATAGATTTATGTTCTACTATAAGAGACCAGCAACTTGGTGTCACCATACACTAAAGAGATGTTATAATTTGTTTTACAGGTCACATTATTTGGCGCTGAATTAGTCAAAAAATAACAAGGTCAAAAGAATATTTCAAAGCACATATATGCAACAAAAAGAATAATTTGGAATTGGATCACACAATTATGTGTATGTATGTATCAATATTCATTGCGACCAGGAACAGTAAGAAGCCTACAAAGGTGGGAAGAAACTCAAGAAAGTGAACTAGTGAAGTCAAAATTGTTCAAACAACCACAAGTCATGTTAGCTACAGCTTACCTCCCTGCAAATTGAGCAGCTTCACTGATAATTAAAGAATGTATATATGGCAGTAACTAGAACTCACGCCACAAACTTACAGTTGCTGTGATATCTCTCACAAATGCATTACAAGAAAAATCAACAACTGAAAACAAACAGGACCAACACAAAGCAAGCTAGCAGATAAAACACAATGCACTGACAACTTGCAACAGGCAACCAAAGGGTCATTGACCCAGCGGTATCCGGGTTACTGCCAAATCCTAGCCTCCCTGGAGGTCAAGGGTTTAAACCTCACCAAACGTGAGGTGCGTGAGTGAGTATTTGCCATATATAAATGTTATATACTTCAAAAAAACTTGCAACGGGTACATACTGCACAAAATAGGAGAAGCACAATATGATTTCACAACAAATAGAAGTGGCCAAAAAACTCGTGTTAATGGATATACAGATTTATAATTTTATGTAAGATCAAAGAAATGTTGTAGCACATACCATGACTCCTTCAGCAGCATCTACGATCAACACTGCCCCATCAGCAAGCCTGAGGGCGGCAGTCATTTCATCAGAAAAATTGACATGACCAGGTGTATCCATGATATTACACATATAGGATTTCGAATTGCTGTCCTCGAGAACAAGTGACATAGGAACTGCCTTGATTGATATCCTTCTCTCTTGCTCATCTATCCTTGTATCAGTGTATCTCATATGCTTCTCGCTGTTTTGATCAAAAGTCGAAATATGGTGAGTTTGTTCAACCAACATATCCATAAAGACCGTCTTCCCATGCTGCAGGTGTCCAACCAAAGCAACATTCCTAACCAAAGTAGGATTCGATGAGAGACCCAAAAGAAATTGGGTCGAGACATATGTGGATGAATCTTTAACACCCACTTCAAACTTAATATCCCTAACTGGTTTAATTATGGGTAACTCGAGGGGCTGTTCGTCCTCATCCATTACTAGTGTTTCCACCTCTTCACCATACACCTCTTCTGCAGTAGGGTAATACTTTTTATCCTCTGCAAGAACAATCTGATTTTCCATATCAACATCATCAGTAGTGGTTATCCAACCATTGGGTCCAGCACCGGCATTCTCTTCATCAGACTCGGCCCCATCATCCTCAGGCTTTTCCGGGAGATCTTCATCTTCATCCTCTCTATCACTCTCCTGATCAGATTCGATTTCAGGTCCAATGTAGTTTCCAAACTCATCATACAAGCTGTCATCCATCCTGCTATCACCAAAACCCTAACATTTTCATGGTACATCAATACACATAGAATAATTTCCATTTTTTTCTTGAAATTTTTTAACCAAAACACTAACATTGCTTCCTATACTTGGACTCTTTCCTAAAAAAGCTTTTAAGTCATTCCACTGAAACAAGTGCTTTTCCATTTCAAAAAGATCATTACAAATTGAACACATAAATTCTTTATTATTTCCCAAAATTCCATCAATTCCAATCCATTTCATATGTGAGGTTGAAAATTAATCTGCTACACCTCCGCAAACCTTTCAGATAGATATATACTTGTAATAAGAATTAAAAAACTAAAACTACACCAGATTTCACAACTCAAAACGGAGCGTTAGCAGAAAAATGCATAGAAAAGAAGATGTAATAATAACTATACTTACTAATTAAGTTCACCAATTTAGGTTTTTTGTTTTTGACGTATATACAGAAGAAATCAATTACATAAGGTTATCAATCAATAGAAAATGTATTTAAACATCAAGATATGAAGAAAGCTAACCCGAAGCGTTGCCGGAGAAACTGACGGTGGATGACCGGAGGAAGGGTTTCGGAGGTTAACGAGAGAAGGGTTTAAGCTCCGTGCGTGAGTGTGTGGGAGATGGTCTCAGATTCGGCCTTTGCTCCAAATATTGAAGCCAGGCGGTGTATTGTAATTTGATAGGTTTAAGCTTTCCCACCTTTATGTTTCCGTTAATTACATTTTAAACCCTAAACTTTATTTTCCCAATCTTATTTTTCAGAAAATGATTTATTTTTTACGTTGTGTTCTCGAAACTCTTTTTATGGAAAGTAAAAAACTCGTGTTCTCGAAACTTTTTTAGGAGAAAAAAGAAAGGAAACGAAAGGAAAATAATGATAAGTTTCCTTCCAAAACTTTCCTCCCAAATGTAGGAGCAAAGAAATTAAAACCATTTAAAAAAATTACTGAAATTATTAAATTACACAACTACCCAATCTTTCATTATAAACACTATATTTTTATAAAGGTATATTTGTAAAAATGGTATCTTTCATTTTCTTTCTCTCCTATTCAAGAACATGGAAAACTATTTTTTTTCCCTTTCGAGAACACAAATAAAAAAATTGTTTTATTTTCCTTTATTTTCCCTCTCTTTCTTTTCCATCCATTTCTTTTCTTTTCTTTTCTCTCCAAATTAGAGAATGTTGTGTTAGTAAAATATTGGCAAAGGTAAGAAAAGCTAATAAACTCTTTTATTTAGAGGTGTTCAAAAAACCGACCAACCCGACTAATCCAACCCGAAAACCCCCGAAAAAAACCAGCCCAAGGTAACCCGACATATAATCAATACAAAATTAGGGCAAACGAATATATTGGGTTGATATTGGGTTAGGCCTAAAGTAACCCGACCAACCCGATAGGTTTTATCGGCTTCTCTAAAATTATTTATATTTCTCTTTAATATGTTTATTACCAAAAACAATTCGACAACAACGAGCAATGGAACTCATAAAAAAATATTATTGGAAAATTATATGTAATACATAAATATTTGTTGAACTCGTATATTCTCCTAAATGATTGATTGTATTTCAAATGAAGGTTTTCTTTATTTATATGTTCTTGATGTCGGTTTTACTTTGTTTAAACACAAGCCGACCAAAACGACTAACCCGAACGGGTTAGGTTACGTTAGGTTGCACTTTTGTTTGGGTTGGGTTAACTTTTTCAAATCGCTAACATTTTGGTTGTTCAAATGTCTTCAACCCGATTAACTCAATCAATGAACACCCCTACTTTTATTTTGAAGAGTAAACTTCAATTTTTATCCTTGGGGTTTGGTTAAAAGTCTGAAAGTCAGAAAGTGGGACTAGAACTTTGATAAATTTACAAATCATCGATGGTTTTCTTTTTGCTCTAAAAGTGGTCCCTAATCACCAACTCCGAGAAACAATGTATGCTAAGTGAGGGGCAATTTACTCTTTTTACTAATTCACTTGTCTTTTTTTGTTTTGTCTTTTACCTATTAATTATTTCTTTTCTTCTACTAAAAATAGAAAAATTATTATTTAATATTATATATGCACACATAGATATACATATATATATATATATATATATATACATAACATAGTTGCATACACCGGAAAAGAAACTCCCCATTCGCTAGTAACCCCTTCTCGTCCTCTCTTTCCCGACCTTCCCCTTCTCGTCCTTTACTGGCTGTTTTGCTTTCTAAATATGGAGTTCCAACCATCGTCATCGTCTTCATCTTGAATGGAGTTCCACACATACAAACACCTACCTTCGACCATATGTGTGTGTATGTATGTTTTTGCTTTGATGAAAACTTACAGTGTATGTATGTGTGTGTGTGTGTGTGTTTGAGAGAGATTAATATGATGCTTTTTGTATAGGTTTGATTTGGGTTTAAGCTTCAATATCGATTTAAGCTTCGATCTGGGTTTGAGCTTTGATAGAGTTACACATCCTGTTTTAGCCACCAGTCCACCATCATTGCCCTCTACCTTACCAGTCCTTATCCTTCACGCCCCAACCCCTTTTAACTAATGGATGCTTAGATGCGAGAAAGATTGCACAAAGGAGATAAGGGAGACTTGCATGATCACTCCACTTTCAAGATTGGGTGAGTGTCAAGTGTACTTTATTAGTAGTATGAAGGTTGAAGGCTCTAACTGACCTTCTAACTTTACTAACTTGAATACCGATTTTCAAATTGATTCAGATAAAAAGCTCTTTTTATCATCAGAAACAACTTGATTTTCGACCTCTTGCATTCCATTACCATAACAAAAATAAAAAATGATTAAAAAAAAGAGAGATTGTTTTTGTGACTCGAAATGAACCTTTCTCAATGGAGGAAAGCAATAGCGATGGATTCCTATGGAGCCTCCAGGAACAAGCAAATTCAATCGAACAATGAATTCTTATGTGGAAAAAGGAAATAAAAGGTTCGCGTCCACGATTTCATCTTTGCTTCAAGGATATGAAATGGAACCACTGCTAGGAGAACTGTCCTTACCGAACCTGAAAAGATATTAAATAAATTTTTCTGAGGAAGTGAGATAAGTTTTTTCCAAGGTTTTTGTCCAAGACTTGATGAAAGGAAGGAATTTAGCGAACAAGTTATACCCTTCTCATGAGAATTAAGAGAGAAAAAAATCCACAAATGGATGATAGCAAACCTAGGCACATCAGAAAAAAGAGCGTAACCTATTCATGTTCAGGTATGAAGTGTGAGTTCTTAAAAAGTGAATAAACGAACTCGACTAGGATAGTAATGGACTCGGGTTTTTTTTTCTTATAGTAGAATGAAGATTGAGTGAATGCTATTGAAAAATGCAAAAGCTTCAGGAGCCAGGAGAAAGGAAAGAATAGTAACTTCCTGGGAGGAGGCTTAGGTGATAGGAAGTTAATCAAGGACATGCTAAGGATTCGAACAGTCAGTGGGACCTTATAGGAAGAAGTGAGATAAGTTGGGATGCATGTGATAGAGTAATCCCTATCGAGTATAAGTGGATCAACACTTCTTTCTTACCATTATCTAAGCAATGCCCTTCATGTTCAAGGATCGGTATCGAGATAGCAGTTCGAGGAATCCCTTACTTGCTTTCAGGTATGAAACAAATAGCAGTCCAGGTCTCGGAGTTCATCGATGTGATTGTTGGAGTAGCCCCTTGTAGGAGTTGATCGGGAGGGGGGAACAGGAAAGAAGGTAGAAAAAGTCACCAGAATGGGGCACGTGAAGGAGGCAGTCGACAAAAAGGGTTGGCAGATGGAGGTGGTTGTCATTGGTCTTGATTTGGGTTAGAGCAAAATTTCTTTGAATCATCATCTTCGTTTGTAATGGCAGAATAGTGTGAATGAGTTTCATATACATTAGTTGAGTTGAAAGAATGTCTTCTTGCACTTTGGGTCAAAGTTGATGGTATAGCAGATGCCATTACCTCTCAAAAATCATAGTTGCCAACAAGTTGTTCTTATAGTTTATCATTTTTCTCCCTCCCAAAAAACGATCCATACCAATCTCTTATATGTTTAATGTTTCTAAAAACCTGCAAATGCTAAGGTTTTAAAAACCCAAACCCACTATTTTGGGTGATAAACTTAAATTGGGAGATAGAGATGGATTGTCAAAGTGGTTGAGGGAGAAAGGATGATGGTTGATCGGAGCAAAAGGTAGGTGATGGTCGGAGATGATGACCGGAAAATTGGCAAAGGTGAGGGATAAAGATGGTTCATGTGTGTGTATATATATGTATATATATATATGATGCAATTTAATTAATAAGTAAATAATATAGATATAATCGAACATAATTTAATTAATAACTAATATAACAATATAATACACCTTTTTTATTTATTTTAAAAGATAATTAGGAAAATAGTAAAAAGACAGAAATGCCCTTCACTCTGACAGTCATTGTAAAATGAAAACCACAGTGATATTTTACAGATTTATCAAAAGTTAAAAGATGAACCATTAAATTCTCAAGGACCAAAAATAAAGTTTACTCTATTTTAAATTATTATGTTTATATTTTTTTAATAAATAAACCATTAAATTCTCTCATTTTCAATGTTTTAACTGAATTTTTTTTAGTAAAATAGATTATTGAACTTTTAGAAATTAATTAACTACATCATTTTAACCTAAAAAAACTACGTAAAAGAAAACATGCATGAAATAACAATCTAATTTTATAAAGTTTATTATTATAACATTGTACTTTCATTTTTTTTCTTTTCTTATCAGAGCAATATACTTTCAAATTATTTTTTATTAAGGCATTGTACTTTGAAAAACGTAATCATTATAGCAATATGTCACATGTTACCTTTTAAAGCGGTTAATCTCTTATCTTCATTTGCTTACATAACTTAAATGAGGTGATGTGGATGACACGTCATTCTGATTACATGACATAAATAAAAAGAGTTTCAGTTTTTTTTAATAATTTCATAACTTTCTCTCTTGATAGTGACGGACTTAGTATGTAAAATGTGGGGGGATAAGCCCCCATTAAAAAAATTACTTAGGTTAATTTTTTTTAACTTTCTACTATAGTCCCACTCATTAATTTTTCGTCTATCCCCCACCAACCCAAAAACAAAAAAAGTACCTTGAAATCAACCAAAAAAACTAAACAAGTCTTCCGAAATCAACCTAAAAAACTGAAAAATCCCTCGAAATCGACAAAAAAAACTTAGAAACCCTCGAAATCAACCAAAAAACTTTAAAAATCCCTCGAAGCGGTGGAATTAGACTAAAAACGCATTTGACAACTTTGCGGGTGTTAGTGCATATTGTTGTATCCAATATCATCTAGATTGAAAGTCAAAGCTTCAAGTCAAAGCCTTCAAAAGTCAAAGTCAAAGGAGCTTTAATGAAGAAGTCAAAGTCAAGTCAAGCTTGTTAGTTTTATTAGTTGTGTTTTTGTATTGTAATAGATAGTAGGTATAAATAGATTTCCTTTCCTTGTAAAGCTTGTAGCACTTTGATAAGGAATCTTAATTGAATATTTTGTAGAGAGAAATATTGAGAGCAAGAGAGAAATTGTAATCCGTTGGAATTGAATTCAATACATATGGCATTTGGAACTAAAATTGATTGTTCATCTTGATACTTGCATAATTATGGGAATAACAATTGGTATCAGAGCAAGCAAAGATCAGAATCAAGATCAAGATTTGAAAATTTTTGGCCGTATTTTGAAGAACTCGCAAGTCGCACTGTCAAAGATTGAATTCTGAGTTTAAGTGATGTTTTTGGATTGAAATTTCTTGATTTGTATTCGTTTTGTGTACTAGATGAAATTTGATTTGAGTTGTATTGCCTAATCCACAACAAATTGGTGTGAATTTTGGTTTTTGGTGAATTTTTGTTCTAGCACTGTGTACGTACTGTATTGTGATTAATTTTTGTAATATCGTTGTTTTTGGTGAAATCATGTATTAACTTTGTGTTCAGATACTCATCGAGATCAAATTGTCAAAGTTACTGAAGCTAATTTGGAGTTTGGAATGATTTTTGATTGATTTTGTGGTTTTTGAGTTCAACAAGTGAAGAAGTCGCAAGATTCATTGTGAAGAACTCGCAAGCCTTTGAAGAACTCGCAGGCTTCATATTTGGTGTCTTGTGTTTTTGGTGAATTGTCTAAGGAAACAATTTGCAAAGCCTTGTTTACGAGAAGTGCAAGAACTCGCAGGACTCTATTGAGTTTTGGTGTTGTTGAAAAATCTAAGTGAAGAACTCACATATAGTGCTCTACGAGAAGTCAAGAACTCGCAAAGCTCTACATACGAAAAGTTCAGAATTCGCAAGCCTCTTTTTGCGCATAGTTATTGTTCATGTTCTTTGGCCTGCAACAAGTTCAATAATTCGCAAGCTAAGGCCTACAACAAGTAGGAATCCGCAAGCCAAAGCTTATGATAAATTCTTTGCGACAAGTTGAAAGTGTTGATTTTTCTAAGTGTTGAACTCGCAAGTTCACAAGAAGTTGATTGAATTTTATTTTTTCTAAGTATAGAACTCGTGTATTCACGACAAGTTTAGAAGGTTATTTGAAGAAAAATTTCTAAGTCTAGGACTCGTGTCCTTTAGTTTGCGAAAAGTAAAGAACTCGCACGCTACAGTCTGCGACAAGTTCAGAATCCGTACCCTTCAATTTGCGACAAGTGAGAACTCGCAAACTTCAGCCTGCGACTTCCTCACTTCTCGTATGTAGTTATCTGCGACAAGTGTGTGTTCAAGTGGTTTGCGAGAAGTTTTACTCAGTGTCCTGCGAATTCTGTACTTAGTCAATTTTTGACTAATTTTCAACTTTTGGAAAATTTCTGATTTTTTGTTAACGATCAGTGCAAGTTTGTTCAAGATGACTTCCAAAGATGCCTTAGCTATTGGAATTGATGGGAAACCACCTTTTCTGTTCAAAGGTGAGTATGAGTAATGGAAGGACAGATTCCTCGACTTTATTGACAGACACGGTAATAGGGAATACAACAGTCTATTGATGAGGGTGGCATGAAGCCAGTAACAACAATTGTATCGGATGAGGAAAATGACAGTTCTGATAGTGGTGATGGTACAGAGCCCCGAGAGGCCAAGACCAAAAAGATTGTTGTTGACATTTCCAATTATTCAGCTGGACAAAAGAATAGGTACAAGGCTGATAAGCAGGCACGATCCCTACTTCTACAGAGTATTCCAAATGAGATATACATAAAGATAGACAGCTACAAGGCCACTGCAAAGAAGATGTGGGATTAGTTAGAAAGATGATGATGGGGGTCAAAGATTGGAAACCAAATGAAAGTGGCAAAATGTATATAAACAACTACGAGGAATTCAAAGCAAATGAAGGTGAAAGCCTGGAAGAGACATATGATAGATTTGTTTCTTTACTCAATGAATTGGCAAAAAACAAAGTAAAGAAGAAGCAGATCGAGAACAACGTCAAGTTTTAAGTGTGTTACATCCAGAGTGGAAGAAGCATACAAGAAGGATGAAACAGATGAAAGATCTGAATGACATTTCGTTGCATGACGTTTATGAGACTCTCCGAAAAAACGGAGAAGAGGTTGAGGAGATGAGAGAAGAAAAAAAGAAGAATGAAAAGCCTGTGTCAGGTCCTGTTGCTTTGGTTGTGGAGAAGAAAGAAAAGAAGAAGGATAAGAAGAAGAAGAAGAAAAAGAAGATTGTTGTTTCTGACTCGGATGAAACTGACAATGCAGATGCAGATTCCGATGACGGTGAAAGCTTGAAACAAGCTATGATTTTGCTAACCCGAGCATTCCAGAAGAAGTTTTTCAAGAAGCCGGGTTCCAACAGTCAAAGGTATTCGTCTGGATCGCGCAACTACGAGCACAAGGAAAGAGTCGAAGGAAAGAGATATGAGGATAGAAGGTATGAGGCCAAGAAGTATGAGGAAAGAAAGCCGGAAGAGAAGCGGTATGTGAACAAGTATGAAGAGAATAAAGTAGATGAGCCGATGAAGTGCTACAACTGCGAAAAGATAGGCCATTTTGCCAAAGATTGTAGGAAGCCAAAGGTTCGCAACTCGGATTATTATAAGAACAAGATCTTACTGGCTAAACAGAAAGAGGCTGGAAAGGCATTGATGGCTGAGGACGATCACTGGCTGGATTTCACTGATTCAGAAGGAGAAAGAGATGAAACAACTCATATGTGTCTCATGGGCAAAAAGGTGACCTATGATGAGTCAGATGATGACACATCAAAATAGGTAAATAATCTTTTTGAATCTGATTTTCTTAAAAGAATGGAATCCATGATGGTAGAACTTCAAGATCTGCAAAATAAACTTAAAAAGGAAAAAGGTGTTGCTGCTAAAAAGCATCAAACAATATATGATCTCAACAAAGATATTGTTGGAAAAAAGATGTTGATTGATTCTTTAAACAATGACATCACAAATTTTGAAAAGCAAAAGATTTTTCTTGAAACTCAAGTATCTGAAGCAAATTCCAAGTTCAACTTGTGTGAACTTGAGAAGCAAGAGTTTGTTGTCAAATACAAACAGTTGAAGTTTGAAAACAAAACTATGAAAAAGATTATTGGTTTGGAAGAGAAGCTTTACGCAAGACGCCAAACTGACCAAACCATTCATCTCAACAAAGCTAAGGAATTTAAATTGTTTAAAGATAACCAGGGTATTGGGTATGATAACCCACATTACCTAAAGAAAGCAATTTCAAAACAGCCATCTCTTTACACTTTGATTTTTTACAAGCGGCTGAAAAACACCCTAAGTTAAAACCTAGATTTTGGACCAAGTCATCTGAGGAAGTTGAAGCTAATGAAGATTCTAACAAGAAAGACATAACCAAAATGCAACTACCATTTTACTATGACAAGTTGAATGATAGTTATCTTACTGAACAACCAAAGTTTTTATCAAATGATTATTTTCAAAGCTACTCTACTGAGGAAATGGAGGCAAAACATGTTGAAGCAAAGATTTACGTTCCTCCATTCATCTTGGAAAGTAAAATTTATGAGCTTGAGAGTACTCTTGTAGATGAAAAAAAATTTGGTTGATTTAGAATAGATTATGTTCTCTACTGTTTTATTAAACACTAAATTCAAATATGATGTTAAAGTTGAAGGTAAATCAAACTCAGAAAGAGTTTGTGAAAACAATTCTACTGATTCTGATGCATCTTCCTATAAGGCTTTCATGGGAAATATTTTTACAAACCCCAAACCTTCAGATTTTGAACAAACACTTTATCAAAAGCAGTTTTCAAAAGAGTTTAATGACTTTATGTTTCCCAAATCTTCCAAGGCTTCTCAATCTGATGATGATGATGATTTACTTGAGAATGAAGTTGATTTTCTAAATTCCGATGGATGTTTTGATGAGTGTGTTGAGAAGTTTGACTTTAATGCTAAACTTCCTGATCATTCTGATTTTGTTATCAAATCTGATGCTTTACCAAGTGTTTTTGAAGTTGGAGAATCGTCAACCAAGGTTGATGAAACAGTTCCTATGAGTACTTACTATGCCAAAGGTAAGAAACAAAAGAAAAGGCACTAACAGAAACGGACCAACACTGGTAAGTCTAAGGAAAGACAAACTCTACAATCTCAAAGTTCTAACAAGTCTAAATCTTATGTTTCATATTTGAGATTTATAAGATCTGAAGTAAAGCTTGAGTGGAGACCAAAGAAGATTGAAGAGTCGACAAAATCATTTTCTGTTTCAAATTGTAATAGGTCTACTGTTAGTAGTACTGATGTAGTTGATCAAGTTGCTTCTAATAACTCAAAACTTGTACTTCCATGCAAGGTTTATACAATAAAGCAATTGATCCAATTTCTCATTCTACTATTTAGTGTTTCACATGTGGCCGAAGTGATTTTGTTACTCGACAATATTCTGATAATTGGTTTGGATCTTATCATACATATTATTCAAATGGTTTTCATAAGAAAAGAGAACCCAAATTCAAATGGGTGCCAAAATCTGAGACTAACCCGAAAGGACCCATTTACAAGTGGGTACCTAAACCCGTTGTTGCTTGATTTCTCATGTGCAGACCCGTCATATGTGGTACTTGGATTCAATTGTTCCAAGCATATGACCGGAAGGAAAGAAATATTGTCTGATTATACATAGAAATTTTGTGGCAACGTGAGATTCAGAAATGACCATTTTTCACCAATCTTGGGATATGGAGATGTAGTTCAAGACAATGTCATGATAAAGAAGGTGAGTTATGTTGAAGGACTCGGACATAACTTTTTCAACATTGGTCAGTTTTGTGACAAAGATTTAGAGGTGAATTTCAAGGCCAAAAGATGGTGTGTCTGAACTGAAGACGGTAAAGAACTTTTGGTTGGGACTCGGAAATCAAACCTCTACACGATTAATCTATCCAGTGTCAAACCCGACAACGCTGTGTGTCTATTGTCAAAAGCAACTATGCAACAGAACTGGTTGTGGCATTGAAGGCTATCTCACCTCAACTTTCGCTACATCAACAAGTTGGTACAAGGAAATTTGGTGAAAGGATTACTTGAGCTTAAGTTTGAAAAGGAACATCTATGTGACACATGTGAAAAGGGAAAGATGAAAAGAGCTTCTCACAAGCCGAAGCCTGAACCCAACACAAGTGATCCATTGGAGTTGTTACACATAGACTTATGCGGTCCCATGCGTACATAAAGTATTAATGACAAGCGTTATGTCTTGGTGATTGTGGATGATTACTCACGTTACACTTGGGTGAAGTTTCTTAAGACAAAAGATGAGATTCCTGATGTCATCATATCATTTTCTGAAAAGTGTACAAGTGAACATGCAGCGACATTAAAGCTTATTCGTACAGACAATGTCATAGAATTTAAGAACAAAACAGTTGACGATTATCTCGAATCGGTCGGGATAACTCATCAGTTTTCTGCTGCCAGAACGCCTGAACAAAATGGGGTAGTTGAAAGCAGAAATCGAACTCTTGTTGAGGTTGCACGTACGATGCTCATCCAATCTGATCTATCTTTATTTTTGTGGGCAGAAGTTGTATCGACTGCATGTTATACGCCAAACCGTTCAATCATCCATCGTCGGTTTCGTAGAATGTCGTATGCTCTAATTAATAATAGAATACCTAGAATCAAACATTTTCACATCTTTGGATGCAGGTATTTTTTACTTAATGACAAGGAGAACTTGCAAAAGTTTAGTCCGAAAGCGGAAGAAGGCATTTTCATTGGCTATTCTCAATCATCTGCGACATATAGAATCTACCTGAAGAAATCAAAGACTGTTGTAGAGAGCGTAAATGTTACCTTTGATGAAGTCATGGAAGTGGCTTATGGACAAAGAGTTTAGAACCCGTTTTAATCGGAGTATTAGCTTCTAGACAGATCAGTCCATAACCTGCTTCTAAAGTTTTAACTCCTGAAAAAGCATCTACTTCTACATCTCATCTAACTGATTTAGATCTTTTATTTGAGAATTTTTATGATGAGTTTCTAGGTACTAAAGTGACTAAATCTGTTATGATTGATAATTGTGAAGATTTAAGTGGACATCATCCAATCACATCAGATGTATCAACTGAACCAGTTTCCCCGGTTCAAACAGAAACTCAAGTTCAGACAAATACTCAATCAGTTGAAGTTGCACATAATGTTGATCAGTCAGAAGTTGCACATTCAGTAGGGAATATTGAATTGTCTATTCAACAGACACCAAGTGTTCAACCAGCTGAAACTTCTGCACCCGTTACCTCAACTGAACCCCTAGAAGAAGGATTCTTAGATGATGAAAATGATCAGTCTAACTATGTACCACTCCCTCACATGAAAAAGTGGATCAAAGTGCACCAGGTATATCAAATTATCGGAGACATTTCGAAATTGGTGCAAACTAGGTCTGCAACAGCCAACGAGTGCTTGTATGAATCTTTCTTGAGCAAGATTGAACCTACATGAGTATCAGATGCTCTTGAAGATCCTAATTGGATCGCATCCATGCAGGATGAGCTCAACCAGTTCGAAGCATTGATAGTTTGGAGACTTGTGCCAAGTCCAGAAGGAAAGACTATTATTGGCACTAAATGGGTGTTCAAAAATAAGAAAGATGAAGATGGTATCGTAGTTCGCAACAAAGCTCGACTTGTAGCAAAAGGATATCGTCAAGAGGAAGGCATAGACTATGATGAAACGTATGCACCAGTTGCACGCATCGAGGCAATTCGAATGTTTCTCCCCTATGCTGTACACAAGAACTTCACAGTCTATCAGATGGATGTGAAAATAGCCTTTTTGAATGACATTCTAAAAGAAGAAGTGTACATTTCATAACTAGAAGGGTTCGTCAACGCTGAAAAGCCAGATCATGTCTATATTCTTGACAAGGCCCTCTACGGTTTAAAACAAGCCCCTCGAGCCTGGTATGACGTACTTTCAAAGTTCTTAGTCAAGTACGGGTTTTCAAAAGGTAAAATCGATACTACTCTTTTCATCAAGAAAAAAAGGTGATATTATTCTCATAGAGATTTACGTTGATGAAATAATTTTTTGTTCGACCAACCTTAAGTACTGTAAGAATTTTTCTGCTCTAATGGTGTTACGTTTTCAAATGAGTATGATGGGAGAGATGAATTTCTTTCTCGGATTACAAGTTCGATAGTTTTCAACGGTGATTTTCATTAACCAATCTAAGTACATTTCTGATATTTTAAAGAAATTTAAAATGGAAAACTGTACTTCTATAAGTACCCCGATGGCACCTGGAACTAAGATCGGAGCTGATCTAAATGGAAAAACTATTGATCTTAGAACCTATAGAGGCATGATTGGTTCTTTGATGTACTTGACGACCAGTCGTCTTGATATTATGTTCTCGACATGTTTGTGTGCGAGATATCAGACCAACCCCAAAGAATCACACATTTCTACTGTCAAGCTCATATTTAGATATCTAAAGGGAACCACAGATCTTGGTTTGTGGTATCCTAACGATAAAGGTTTTGAACTTACATCATATTCAGATGCAGATCATGCAGGTTGCATGTTAAATAGGAAGGGTACTTCAGGACATATTCAATTTGGGAGATAAACTCGTGAGTTGGGCTTCAAAGAAACGACTATGCGTATCTACTTCAACAACCGAAGCAGAATATGTAGCTGCTGCTAGCTCAGGTGCTGTGGATGCGAAAGCAACTCCGAGATTATGGTTTCCATTACAACAAAATCCTGATTTACTGCGATTCAAAAAGCGCTATCGCTATTTCTGTAAACCCTGTCTAACATACGAAAACAAAGCACATCGACGTGGTATATCATTTTATCAAAGATAATGTTGAAAAAGGTACGATTGAACTGTACTTTGTAAATACGAATTATCAACTTGTTGATCTATTCACCAAGCCATTAGACGAAAAGAGATTTAATTTTCTCATTTCAAAATTAGGAATGCTGAATCTCAAAACATAATGTTTACATAATCCGTCTTTACCTCGTACAGTTTGATTTTTTTTAAAATTTTCTTCATGTCTTTATTTTTAATCTGAATGATATATGCACTTAAGATTGTTCATGATTTCAGGGGGAGTGATTGCTAAGAACAGACGATCATTATTCAAGGGGAGTTAGAGTTAGAATTCATGATTAGATGTTTTTGCATTTGATTTGTACTGACAAATTTTGTGAACGCATATTTTCAGGGGGAGTCAATCACTTCTGATCAATTCAGATCAGAACTCGTTCTTCAATGTTTTATTTTCGTTGTTTTAGTTTAAATAGATTTTTTGAATAAAATTTTGAATAATACTTTTATACTTTGAAGATATTTTTGACTTTATGCAGGTTTTGAGGGGGAGGTTACAAGACTTTATGAGCTTTCATGTTTAACTAACCGTGTGTTTCCGAAGATAAATACTTGTGTATTATCTTTTTCATATATTGTCAAGTATTCATACACACTGGTTCAGTCTTTCTTATTGATATTTGTTATTACCATATCTCAAAATGAAACAATGTTTCGATGGTAATACACCCCGTTTGAATTTCAATGTTTGTTAAGCGTTACATTCTTTCAAAACTAAACGATTCTTTCAAGAATTGTCTATATTTGTTCATATAGACAAATTTCAATTCTTTCATGACCTAAGCTTTAATTGATTATCATTCCTATTTGATGTTTTTGATACATTATCAGATTCTCAAACAAGTTTCTTGTATTCATTTCATTCATTCAATATACTTGTTGTGAGAAATCTTCAGAGATCAAAATGCTCAAATCTTCATGATAATTTTGAAGAGCATACATATATATCTGACATATATACTTCTAACTGATCAAGTTAAGCTGTTGAACATCATTCTTTTAGGACAAAATTTTCATGGGATTAGTGTGAGAACTTTATGAATTTGATATGCGTTCATTTTATTACTTAAATGCTCTATTTTTAAACTCACATCTCCACTTTTTGCAAGCGAATATTTCATTAATCAAGACCCTTTGAGCAAAACTCATATCCTTATTACTTGGACAAATAATCATTGATTTTATGTTGTATTTGCAGCTTGCAGATCATCTTCTACACGTTTTTGTTGGGAGATTTCGTGTGCCGAAAAACAGAGAGATAGCAGCATGCTGCAGCTTCAAGTCGTCTCAAGATTTATGGAATATTCCTCCAATCTTGCATTAGCTGGTGGAAATCTTGGGAGATTTTTGCCATGTGTTCTTTTTATTTTATCCTTTGTGCAAACATATTGTCCTCTCTTTTGGTTGGCTATAAAAAGCCTTGATCACTTGTTAGAAAAACACATTATCTCCCATCACTAGGGATGGTGATTTGCCCCGACCCGATGGGGAACCCGGTCCACCCGACCCAATCGAGGCCGGGGATTCCCCGCTTAATCAGGTACCAGGTCCGGGGGCGGGGATCCCCGTTTTGAGAAAACCGGGGCCGGGGTCGAGTAGAACACCCCCCGACCCGCCCGTACCCGATATATATATATATATATATATATATATATATATATATATATATATATAAGCTAAATTTATTTTATATATATTTATATATGTAAAATAAATACATTTCCTATTAGGATTTTTTCACACAGCGCCTGTCACTACTCACTCCTCAGTTCACGTCTTCACGAACACGACTCACTTAGTCGCCGATTTCCAAATTCCTCAGTTCAGTCCTCACGACGAGTCGTCGACGGCCTCACCGGCTAACCAGTCTCCCCTCGTCCCTTTGGCCTCATCCCCCAATGGCCTCACCCCCCGACGACCTCATCCATCGCCGAACAACCCTCAACCCCTCACCCCTCATGGCCTCACCCATCGTCCCCTCGGCCCTCGAATCTCCAGTCTCCACTGCACCAGTTGACCTCGACCACCGTCATCCGTCACCACCAGTCGACCGCGGCGCTGTATTTTATTTCGTAAGTCTTTTAAATCTTAATCTCTTTTGTTGAATATGGATTTGTATTGTTAGCTAGTGTTTTGTATGTGGAATTTGTTGGACATTGTGGTTTTGTATGTGGAATTAGGTATGGAATATGGGTTTTGAGTATGGATTTTGAAAAATGTCCAGAAACGGGTCTGGGACCGGGTCTTGACCGGGGGCGGGGCTAGCGTTGACCGGGGATGGGGATTCAAACCCCGCACCCGCCTGGGGCCGGGGCTCCCTACTACGAACCGGGGCCGGTGCCGGTGCCGGGGATTGCGATCCCCGCCCCATCCACGCCCCGTTCCCATGCCTACCCATCACTTCTCAAAATCCTATCTAGTTGTACTATTATTCTCCAATCATTGGGAGAAAGTTGGAAGTTTAGTTTAATTTTATATAAAGTATTTAACTTTCGGTATTTCTTATCTGCTTTATTACGTCTCTTTTAATTATTGCATTTTAATTTTACATCCTTATTTTATTGCATTTTAATTGTTCACCTTATTACGTCATCGTTATTTCTATTTATAATTTGTGTAACCTTTAATCTACCATCGTTCTTTTCATATAATCGTCGTAATTTACAGTAGTTTTTATTTTTAGTCATATTCTCTTCATTTTTAAAATGCAAGGATCCCAAGCGATGATAGGCTAACAATCTTAGCTTGGGTGTGGGGTGAAGTTAAGATTAATTAAAACCAATTTTTAAAGGTGGAAATTATTAGTTAATAATTATTTCTAATCATTCATTTAAGGTTATATTTATAAAATTCATTTCCTGACAAGTTGATCATTGTTGAAAATGATTAAAGTGTGATGGACTTAGAGATAAGCCGTCGTGACACGTCAACTTGGATGATATGGAGATATACTCGAGAGAGTTATTTAGAGACGAGGAAACTCGTTTTCATTCCATATAGCTTATACAAGGAATAGATTGTGCCATTGCCTAAACTTTTTCTATTTTGGAAACATTAGAATCAAGTCTATGGATGCGAACCTTTCTCAATCTCGAAAGAGTGCCTTAGAAAAGCTAATGGTTGGATATATTAATTATGACGTTTTACTGAATTTAATTGTCAAAAATCTTAACGGATCCCTACACCCTTGCTCCTTTTTAAAGAAGTTAATTTCTGTCAAAATAGTTGTTAAAAACCACCCAACAACATTTCTTCAAAATCGCCATCTGAAATCATATCTTTTGTTAGACTTTTAATTAAGCTTTTACACCATTCCCTGTGGATCGATACTCGGTATTTTACCGTTTTATTACTTGTAAAAGATGACAACGGATTGATAAGTGTATACTTGCACTATTCACCGTTAGATAACAGTCCGAGAGATTAAGTTCATATAAATCACGTAACAGGATTCATTTTAATCGGTGTTTCCTACCTAAGAAGTTATTCTTTAGTGATCGAGAGGCGCTGGGTCATAAATCAAAGAGTGGGGGTGTGATGAGGTAAAATGGAAAAGAGAGTTTGGTTAAAAGTGAGCATAATGATAAAAATAAAGAGGGTGTGAGAACAGAGTTAAAAAATATGAGAACTCTGCACCAACCACTTTCTGAGCCGGGCAGCCACATTACTGATTGTTTCACAATTCTTTCGTGAACATCGTTGAAGTTTACATAAATTTTCTTTGAAGAGCCTTTGAAAGGAGAAAGTGAGCTAAAGTTGAAGATAATTTCTTTTCTGAAGTCTATTTCAGTTAAGAAATGGGGAGATTGTTTTTGAAGATGATTTAAAAGAAAAGGTTATCACATACTTTGGAGGAGATTGTTGAAAATCTGAAGACATCCCAAAAGAAGGGGAGATTGACATTATAGAGAAAGTGTTACTATCAGTTTTATCCCAAAAGGAAGAGATTGTTTTAACAAAGCTGAAAAAGGAGAGATTATATTTCAAAGAAAGAGATAATCAGTAAATGCTTCTAAAGGGGGAGATTAAATTGGTTAAAGATTATACAAGGGGGAGTTTGTTCCTTGTTGCTGAATTTCATTTGAAGAAAATTCTTTGCAAGTGTATTCAAAGGTGGAGATTGTAAGCTTATCTTGTTGACGATGATTTTGAATCCAAAGGGGGAGATTGTTAGTGCATATTTGTTGTATCCAATATCATCTAGATTGAAAGTCAAGCTTCAAGTCAAAGCCTTCAAAAGTCAAAGTCAAAGGAGCTTTAATGAAGAAGTCAAAGTCAAGTCAAACTTGTTAGTTTTATTAGTTGTGTTTTTGTCTTGTAATAGATAGTAGATATAAATAGATTTCCTTTCCTTGTAAAGCTTGTAGCACTTTGATAAGGAATCTTAATTGAATATTTTGTAGAGAGAGAAATATTGAGAGCAAGAGAGAAATTGTAATCCGTTAGAATTGAGTTCAATACATATGGCATTTGGAACTAAAATTGATTGTTCATCTTGATACTTGCATCATTCTGGGAATAACAGCGGGCTTTTAATCTACCTTAATGGCAAGGCCGATCCTGAGATTTCGGATGCCCATGGCGAAAGACAAAAAAAAGCCCCTTTATTACGCAAATGAAAAACAATTTAAAGGGGTTTGGAACCTAATCAAGCTAGGCGACTCATCTCCACACCGGATCTTTATTAAATAAAACAAAAATGATACAACTTGGGGGGCCTAAAACAAAACCCTGTATAATAAACTTAAAATACATTACCTAAAACGATGCCTTCGTGCTTTTTTTGAAGCAAAAATATCAATGACTTTATCATAGTTAATATCTACTAAAAACTTACTATCAGTACTCAAAATTGCTAGCACGTTCAATCTTTCTTGGCTCATGGTAGACCGTAGATATGACTTTAACAACTTTAACTTCGAAACGCTTCTTTCCGCGGATGCAACGGTGACAGGTACGATCAGCAAAATCCTGTAAGCAACCAAGACATGTGGAAACATGTCTATTTTCTTTGCAAACTCCAAAATTTTATAGATGTCCAAGGATTTCCACTAGATGCCTCTTCCGGTAACATTCTCTGCAAAACATGTAACTCCATAAACAAATATTCCCCATCGATATTAGAATCATCACCATTTGTTAAAGAAAGTTCAAGATTCATACTAACATTTTTTTAACTCATCGTCATGTAAGGTTACTAACTTTCGTCCGTCAAACAAGAAACCAAAATAGATTCAAATTCTTGCAGTTGTTCAAATCTAGTTCGTAATTGAGAAAGAACCATATCAATAAAACAAGAAAGTAATTAGTTCTAAAACACTCTTGAGCAGATTGTTGTTCTCTCTCGGTATTCGGAATTTCATCAAAATGTTTTTTTCGAGAGAAAAAATGTTTTACAGTAAATTCAGGCTCAACTTCAATATTATTTGCAATTTCTCTGACTTCATTAATAGCACATGCAAACCCATTTTCTCTATATCTTTCAAAATAGACAATTACTCCCTTGATATTTTCAATGGCAATATCAAGAAGCATATCTTTAGACTGTAATTTCTTACTAACTAAATTAATTCTATACAAAACTTCATGCCAAATAACTAAACTTACAATAAAATCAAAACATGAAAGCTCACCATTAACCAAAGAATCGACATCACTACACACTTTTCCATCCTCACTTACCTGAGCCAATTGTGTTAAAGCATCTTTGATTTGGCCAACTTGAGTTTTTATAGCTTTAACACTTCCAATATGGCTTTCCCACATAGTAGTAGATAAGGATTTCAAAGTCAAATCATCAATATGTTCTAATAAAACAGTCCATCTTTTTGTAGAATTAGAAAACACATAGTATATCGTTTGACAAGTACCAAAAAAGGTTTTGGCTTTGAAACAAGAATTTGCCATATCACATAAAACCAAATTAAGACTATGACAACCACATGACATATAAAAGGCTCTAGGATTTATATCAAGTAATTTTTTTGCACGCCTTGATGTTATTCTTTCATATTATACCCTTGTCCCCGCACATAATTAATATCCAAATCAAGTGATTTCAACACATTATGTAATGCATTAAAAAATCCTAACCCATATGTATCTTCTACATCTAAAAACTTAAGAAATAACTCTTCTACTTGAATAGGAGAACTAGACACATCAACACATCTAATAATCAAAGTCATTTCTTCTTTGTGGCTTGCATCCGGAGTAAAATCAATAATAACTGAAAAATATTTTGCCTCTTTGATCTTTTTAATGATTGCATTCTTTACATCCGATGCCAACATTTTAACCAATACATTTGAATTTTTGTGGCTAAGATAACGATAGTGAGTTTTCCTGTCTTTGATTGGCTGAAAATGTTGTTTCATGACAGGGTCAAACTCAGAAATCATTTGAATTATGCCCAAAAATTTACCATTAGACTCTTCAAAAAGTTTTTCATTACTCCCACGAAAAGGTATATTATACTTTGTTAGACATTTAACAGTAGCAATTATTCTAATCAAAACTTCTTTCCAAAGGTCGATATCCTTTTTTATCAATTCTTGTAACTCTTTATCAAGAGTTTCATTCTTACTCAATCTCGATCGCAACTCGGACCAAATTCTTAAGTTAGTCATACAGGACTTTTTTCATGAAGGTTTAATCTATGACCAAGATGCTTCCAATCATTTAATCCAACACCTGCTAATTGACTTTGTGACCGACCATCTTTGAAAAGTTTGCAACAAAAACAAAAGACTTTATCAAGCTCTTTTGAATAAACTAGCCACTTTCTATCATGACAATCACCATTTCGTAACTTACGAACAAAAAATTCATTCGAGAAGTGTCTACCTATATTATCTTTAGGGAAATTGATGTTAGTTTCCGTAATAGGTCCTTTTTCGACAAACAAGTCTTTCATTTTTGAATTTAACCTATCCCAAACTCTTGGATCAAATATATTCAAACCAATATCATCATAAGCATTTTCTTTTGCATCACAAACATTTTCATCACAAGTATTTCCATCATAAGCATTTGCATCACAAGTATTTTCATCACAAACATTTTCATCACAAGCATTTGCATCACAAACATTTGCATCACAAACATTTTCATCACAAACATTCGCATCAAAAGCATTTGCATCACAAACATTTTCATCAACTATGTTCTTGTTATGATCACAAGCATTTGGTTGTCTAACAATAAACTTATTTAAAGAACCCTGCGTAAATTCTTCTTGTCTTTTTTTTTTCGTTTTCTATTTTGAGCACCCGAGGGTTGTGATCAAAGATACATATCTTAAACAAGTAAACAATGTTGGATAATTCGTGCAGAAAGTCCTGGGAGACAAAGAGTGTTTAGAACTCGGATAAAGAGTTTGAGATCGCGTGAGAGCTCGCTTTCCTTAAGTGATATTTCGATCTATTCTGCCCGGGTATCACGAAATTCACTCGAGGATAATCTTAATTCTCGGTATCGATTTAGGCAGAAATTGATCCTATTTAAACACCTTAAGAATCGTAACCGACCCCATATTAATACTTGTAATAATACCCCATTGAATGGGATTGATTGTTGCACAAAAATAGTGGTGGTTACAACAATGATTTCATAAATAGTGGAGGTAACAAAAAAAGATATCAGTTACAAAACTGACAAAAGCCGCCAAACATGAGATCATAATCATGCACATCCATTTTCCATTTAGTAACAACATGACCATCCAACAATCCCGAGTTCTAGTTAGCATACACGAGTGTGCACTCCACACCTCCTAGCTCATGTTATAGCTTAACTACCAACCCCATTATTATCTTGTGAATCCAATTACCTAAAATGAACTGATGATTTCACTAAAATCACCAACATTCCTCCCCCATTTCAGTGCAATCCTTGATTCACAAACAAAAGTTAATATAGGAAAATAAACTCATGCATAAATGAAAATATCTAGAAGACTGAATTTTCATCTTAGTACATTACACATTTCAAATACTCGAGAATACGAGTATCTTATGGATTGAACCCTTCAACCCATTTGAGTACCAGAAAATAACATACACATTAATTTAAATAATTCTCTAAAGTTTAAACTTGACACTATAACAGGCCATGTGTCCTTATCCATTTGTGAGTGCATACAAAGCTAAGTCCAAGCTTCTTGAAGCGGCCACACTTCACACTCATATAGGTAGTTCCTTTCATCATGCAACTACAAATGCACTTTTACAAAAGAACTATTACCTCCTTCACTTGCAGTACTGAGCACATACATTGGGATGATTATCTTGTGCTCCAATCCCTTAGTGTGAGCTTTCCCATTGAATTCAACTTCTAACATTGTATTAGAGGGGAATTGGGTATCTCACCATTAGAGATTTAGTTGGACTTTTATCCCATCCCTTTCACCGACTTGTGAACCAAGTCCCTAGGTAACCCCTTCGTCAAGTGGTCTGCTAGATTTTGTTGTGACCGAACAAATTCAACCGAAATCATCCCATTCGTGCTTAGCTCATGAATCATACTATGTCTAACACTTAAGTGTCTAGACTTGCAATTATATACTTGACTATAGGTTTTAGATAAAGTAGATACACTATCACAATAGATAGAAATGGGTGATATTGGTTTTGGCCATAACGGAATTTCATGGACTAATTCCTTAGCCATTCCACCTCTTTACCGGCAGCGGCTAATGCCATAAATTCTGACTCCATAGTCGAACTCGTGTTGCAAGTTTTCCTTTTGGAAGCCCATGAGATGGCACCTACCCCAAGCAAGTACACTCAACCACTCGTAGAAAAGTGATCTTCTAAGTTGGTAAGCAAACTTGCATCCGAATATCCCTCTAATATCGAAGGAAACCCGACATATGACAAACCATAATCAATGGTATTTTCCAAGTATTTAAATACTCGTCTTATCATCTGCCAATGATGAATACAGGATTACTAGTAAACCTACTCAACTTTCCTATGGCAAAAGCGATATCCGGCCTAGTATTTGTCATGGCATACATCAAGCATTCAATAGCCTTTGAGTACTCGATTTATGACATCGCTTCACCCGAGTTGGGCATAAGTTTCACACTCGGATCAAATGGAGTACTCACCGGAGAACAATCAAAGCAATTAAATTTCTTTAATACTTTCTCAATGTAATAAGATTGCGTAATTGCAATCCCTTTGTTCTCACATTTGATCCTTATTCCAAGGATCATCTCCACCTTTCCCATATCTTTCATGGAGAAACTCGATGACAAAAACTCTTTGGTTTTTTCAACTTGATTTTGGTTGGTGCCAAAGATCAACATGTTGTCAACGTATAAGCAAATGATTACTCCGTTACTAGATGTGTCAAATTTGCTATATACGCATTTGTCCGCTTGGTTTAACATAAAACCGTTGGAAAAGACAACTTCATAAAATTTTTTATACTATTGTTTGGATACTTGTTTCATCCCATATAATGATTTTACAAGTTTGCACACCTTATGCTTCATCCCGGGCATAACAAAACCTTCTGGTTGTTTCATGTAAACTTCCTCCTCCAAGTAACCATTCAAAAATGCCGTTTTGACATCCATTTGGTGAATCACTAAATTGTGAATAGCTCCTAAGGCTATCAACAATCTAATCGTGGATATCCTTGCAACCTGGGTATAGGTATCAAAATAATCGATGCATTTCTCATTGCCTAAAGCATTGGATCACTAATCGAGTTTTGAACTTGTCGATTGATCCATCAACTTTCATATTCCTTTTGAAGATTCACTTGCATCCCAAAGATTTACAACCTAGTGGAAAGTCCGATAATACCCAAGTATTATTCCCCATGATGGAGTCCATCTCATCATTTATTGCTTCTTTCCAAAAAGTAACATCTTGAGACTTTATAGCCTCATCAAATGATTTTGGATCCTCCTCAATACTATAATAGTAAGAGAATTGTGACCCAATCTCATCTCTTGATCCCTCTACCAAGTATAATTGGAAATCGGGACCAAATGATTTTTCAATCCTTTCTCTTTTGCTCCTTCGAAGCATCGGAAATTCGGTTGGAACAACTGCTTGTTCTTCAACCTTACTAGTTCCACTAGTACTTGGAACTATGTTATTCGGTCTAGGTATTGAAGAGAATCTAGTCTCATCAAATAATACATCTCTGGATTCTATAACGGTGTGAATCGCTATTGAATCATTAGGTTCAATACCATAGAACCTATAGGCTTTGGAATGCTATACATATCAAACAAAGATGCAATCAATACCTTTCTCACCCAAGGTTTTCCTTTTGGGTTCGGGTAGTCGAACAACCGCCCGACAACCCTAAACTCGAATATAGCTCAAGTTAGGCCTTTTCTTGAACCAAAGTTCATATGGGGTAATCTTGTTTCTTTTATTGGAACTCGATTCAATAAGTAACAAGTCGTTAACATGGCTTCATCCCAAAATCCATCACTCAATCCCGAATAGGATAACATAGAGTTCATCGTTTATTTGAGAACTCTATTTTTCCGTTCCGCAACACCATTTTTTGTGGTATATAAGGCTCCGTAGTCTCATGAATGAGTCCTACGGATTGGAAAACATGGGTTTGTAATGCTCCCCACCACGATCGGTGCATAAACATTTTATAAAACAATTCATTTGCAATTCAACCTCTATTTTATAAATTTTAAATTTGTCCAACGCTTCATCTTTGTATGTAATAAAAACATGTAGCAAAACCGTGAAGCATCGTCAATAAAAGTAACAACATACTTTTTATTACCCAAAGACGGAGTTGAATGCAAATCACAAAGATCACTATGAATTAACTCAAGCACCGACGAGTCCCTTTTCACATTAGGAAAAGGTTGCCTACTGATCTTTGTTAACATGCAAGTTTTACGTTTTTCGGTTTTAATGTGAAAGGCCGGAATAAGATCGTGTTTTGACATTTCAACCATTCTTTTAAAATTCAAATGACCAAGCCTTGCATGCCACAAGCTAGAATCAACAAAATTTTCATTTGCAACATAAACAGAATTTGAATCAAAACTCTTTTTATTTAAATTCAACATAAACATTCCATTCATCAAATAGCCGAATACTACAAAAGAGCCACATTGTGACAAGACAAACTTGTCGGACTTAAATACTTGCCTATATCCTAACTTATTTAAGACACTATCGGAAACCAAATTCTTTCGAATTTGTGGTACAAATAAAATGTCTAAAAGTTCAACTATTTTGCTAGAACTAAACTCTAGCCTAACTAAGCCGCGTCCAAGAATGGGAGCACTCGACTCGTTCCGCATGTGTCGTAAGGATCCGTCTTCAACCGGTTACAAATAAGTGAACCAACGTCGATCCTTGCACACATGACTCATGGCACCCGAGTGGATCCACCAAGCAACATCATCATCTTGCACATAAAATGATTCGAGTATTAGTGGTACATAATTCAAATTCGAATTAAAACCAAAGTCAAGAAACTAACCTTGCCGTGGGTTTTGATCCTTGGATCCTTGCCCACCACCACTTGTGCTTGGTCCACTCTTGTTCTTGACAACCCGACAATCACACTTTAGATGGCCGGTCATACCACAGGTCCAACATGTTAATTTAACCTTTTTGTTTGGCCCCTTTCTTGGCTTTATTGAACTTGAGTTTTCCCTTGAAACTGTTGGATTTTCCCTCTTCCACCATGTTCACAGAAGGGGCAGAAACCTCGTTCACATTAGGTTTCGCAGCCTCTTGCGCCCGAAGAGATTCCTCTATGCACAAGTGACTACCGAGTTTTACAAGGGACAACTCTTCCTTCTTGTATTTCAAAATGTGCTTGAAATCTTTCCACGGGGGGCAATTTATCGATTATGCTCGATACGGAGATGGATTCGTCCATCTTCATATTATGTTGAGCGTATTGGCCTAGAATGCGTAGGAACTTATTGTATTGCTCCATCACAGGCCTTGAGTCCACCATCTTGTAATTATTAAAATTACTAACGAGGAACTTCTTACTAGAAGCATCAAGAGAGTCTCATAACTCTTTGGCAGACTCGACATTTTGATAAATGTCAAAGAGGGAGTCACATTCCGTTTAAGATGTGGCGACGACAGATGTAGTCGTCGTTCTCCTATTTTTTGCGACGTCGAGTCATCTCCAACGTCTCATCTTCCATCACCTCCGGCATCGGAGTGCTCAACACATACATTAGGGGTGCTCACGGGTTGGGTTGATCGGGTTGAAGGCATTTCAACAACCTAACCTAATGTTGGCGGTTTGAGAATTTTCAACCTAACCCAACCAAAACAAAAATGCAACCCAACCAAACCCGTTCGGGTTGGTCGCTTTGGTCGGGTTGTTTAAATAAAGTAAAGCCAATATTGAAAACATAAAAATAAGGAAATTTTTGTTTGAAATACAGTCCATCATTCAAAAGAATATACGAGTTCATCAAATATTTAGGTATTACATATAACTTTCCAATAATGCCCTCTTATGAGTTCTATTTCTCGTTATTGCTGAGTTATTTTTGGTAACTTATACATATTAAAGGGTGTAGATCCCAGTACAGTGCAATCAACAGCAAATATTCAATGATGAACAGTATTTAAGACACAATTACTAGTCATATGATTAATATGAAATCAAAGGGTTACAGGTTTACAGAAAGAATTTCTTATCAGAGAAAAGTAAACCTATTGACTAGTAATCTGGAAATTATGAGACAAAACTGATAATGAAAACAAAACAACCTTTATATACTCAGGCTTTACAAGATAATGGGCTTATGGGCTTTTAGGCCCAACAAGCTAATAACACTTTCAACTGTTACACCTCGAAAATCAGAGTAAATTAAAACCTGGAAAACCTGACAATAAGACGAATGTAAAACCATTAACTTCCCATAAATGGGATCAGTCCTTAAGACTATACAATCCTATACAAGGATTTTATCAAAAGAATGGGACTTAACAATGCCCAGCAACAATACTAAACAACTCCAAAAAACCTCGAGACTCAAAACTCGTCTCTCCAAAAACCCCGGCAAACCACCGCTAATGGAAACCTGATACACATACCATTTGAGAAAAAGTGTTAGACTTAAAGCATGGTGAGAACATACAGTTTATGAAGCTCAAAAGATAAAACATTTGCATCAAGATAGTATTTCCAAAGAGATTAAATTTACACATTAGGTCCTTGCCACAAACGGGCTTTTTAGTTATAAACATGCCATAAAAGGACCGAAAACAAAACATTTCACCAAGGATTGTGGCGTAACACAAAGTTTGGCCAACAATCCGAGTTACGAGCTAAACCAATTGGAGTCCGCGGATACGAATCACAAAGTCCGTGCTACAATGTGAGATCAAGCCCCAAACGCAAAACCAAGGTATACTCCTTCGCTAGGATAACTATGAACCATGGCTAGTATCCGGCCTCACATAACCGTACCAAGTTGCCCTCAAGGAACAAGTGATCCCTAGCTACAATTATGGGGAATGTAACATCCCAACAATACAGTCTACTCAAAACCTAGGGATCCACTAGTAATGGTAAGGACTCGTCACAACAACGTATGTGACCAACCATAAATAAACATATGGTTACAAACACATTTTTATAAACAAAATGCTATTCCCAGTTCAACTTCTGGTAAGAATGAAAAGCATTTAAAAGAAGTTCCTTTGAATATTTCTTTCGCATAAACGCACAGGTAAAACATCATTTTACTTTTAAAATAAGATAAGATCAAAAAGGTAACTTTTGATATGTATACAGTTTAAAATGATAGTAGGAACTCACCTCTGTTTCCTTCTTCTTAACAAGCGCTACCTATGATAACACCGAAAGAATCGGTAAGTCGAAATACAGATAAACCTCTCGTTACTTGAATAGGACTCAAAGACACAGAAGCTAACAACTTAACAGAACCTAAACCCCGGTCGAACAGGCAACACCGGTCGAACAGGCAACACCGGTCGAACAGGCAACACCGGTCGAACAAGCTTCCGGTCGAACGACACACCGGTCGAACAACCATCCGGTCGAGCGACCATCCGGTCGAACAACCATCCGGTCGAATGACCATCGCCTTTTTCATCAAGAACGGCTCGATGCAGAACCCAGATCCAAATTGAGAAATACTCAGATCTCAAAATGGAACGGTTCAAAACCTTCACAACAAGATTCTACACGGCTAAAAGCATTCAGATCAAAGCATTAAGCTAGATTCGTACCTCGATTTACCCGAAACGATCGACCCTTTACAAAGCTTCTTCCTGCCTTTCTTCCTTTCTCTCTGACTTCTCAAAACCAAAACTGATATTTGTGATATTTATCAAAATATCTAATTTGATTTTGTATATATATAACCCAAGTTACATTTAACCCCCCTGAACTTTGGGTAACGGTCAACTTCTCACCCAATCCCAAAATTCAGGGTGTTACAATCCTCCCCAACTTGGGAATGATTTCGTCCCCGAAATCCAACTATACAAAGAGATGGGGATATCTATGCTTCATATCCTCTTCAGATTCCCAAGTCACATTTGCTCCCCGGTGATGCTTCCACTGCACCTTGACCAAAGTGACTTCTTTATGACGCAACTTCTTAGACTTTTTCTCCAAGATGGCGTCGGGTTCTTCCACACAACGGTTACCTTCGTCTACCCTTAGCTCTGAAAGGGGAATGACGCTGTCTTCTACCGCCAAACATTTCCGGAGGTAGCAGACGTGAAACGTGTTGTGTATTCTACTCAACTCCGGTGGCAGTTCCAACTGGTAGGCCTGCAACCCTACACGCTTAAGTACTTTGAAAGGTCCGAGGAAACGAGGACTCAGCTTCCCACGTTTTCCGAACCGTATAATGCCTTTCCATGGCGATACCTTAAGCATAACGCGGTCGCCTACCTGGAATTCCATCGGTCGCCTCTTCTTATCGGCATAGCTCTTCTGACGATCTTGAGCCGCTTTCATCCTCTCTCGAATGCACTTGACTTTATCGGCAGTCTCTTGCACGATTTCAGGTCCGGCGAACTGCTTCTATCCCGCTTCTAGCCAACACACGGGAGTCCGACACTTTCGCCCATACAGTGCTTCAAAAGGTGCCATCCCAATACTCGAGTGGTAGCTATTGTTGTAAGCGAACTCCACCAAAGGCAGGTGAGAGTCCCAACTACCCCCGAAATCAATGACACAAGACCTCAACATGTCTTCCAAGGTTTGGATTGTTCGTTCGCTATGTCCGTCGGTCTGTGGATGGTAAGCCGTACTCAACTTAACTCGCGTACCAAGCTCTTTCTGAAACCCATCCCAGAAGTTCGAAGTGAACCGACTGTCGCGATCCGACACGATCGACAAAGGTATTCCATGCCTCGAGACCACTTCATCGATATAAAGCTTCGCCAACTTATCCATCGGTAAAGTCTCGCGCATAGGCAGAAAGTGAGCGCTCTTCGTCAATCTATCCACTATCACCCAGATGGTATCGTGTCCCCGAAGAGTTTTAGGCAACTTCGTCACGAAGTCCATGGTGATATGCTCCCACTTCCACTTAGGAATCTCTAAGGACTGAAGACTCCCATACGGTCGCTGATGTTCGGCTTTGACTTGCGAACACGTCAGACAACGCTCAACGTAACGCGCCACATCAAGCTTCATCACCGGCCACCAATAGTGCAACTTCAAGTCCCTGTACATCTTCGTACTTCCCGGGTGAATGGAATACTTGGACTTGTGTGCGTCTTCTAGCAACAGCTCACGGTTTCCCCCAACCTTGGGCACCCACACACGACCGCTGAACAGTTTCACCCCACGGCTATCTTCCGTTAAGAGTAAACGCTGTTTTGTCATGACTTCTTCTTTGAGATTCTCTTCAAATAATGCTTCCATCTGAGATGTCTTGATCTTCTCAACAAGACTAGACACTAGCCCGATCCTTGAATGGGTAGCCCGAATACTCCCGCTATAGTCCTTCCGACTTAGCGCATTGGCCACCACGTTCGCCTTACCGGGATGGTAAAGCAATTCACAGTCGTAATCTTTCAACAACTCGAGACACCGCCTTTGCCTCATATTCAACTCTTTCTGACCAAAAACATACTTCAGGATCTTGTGATCCGTGTAAAGAGTACACTTCATGCCGTAGAGGTAGTGTCGCCAAAGCTTCAAAGCGAACACCACCGCCGCTAACTCCAGATCATGAGTTGGATAATTCTGCTCGTGTATTTTGAGCTGCCTCGAGGCATAAGCGATTACCTTGCCTCGTTGCATCAACACACAACCCAATCCCATCTTTGAAGCGTCGCTGTAAACCACGAAATCTTCCGACCCTTCAGGCAAAGATAAGATTGGAGCTTCACACAACTTCTTCTGAAGAATCCGGAACGCCTTCTCTTGGGCCTCTGCCCATTCAAACTTCACATTCTTCCGAGTCAGAACTGTCAAGGAAGAAGCGATCTTCGAAAAGTCTTGAATGAATCTCCTGTAGTATCCCGCCAGACCCAAGAAACTTCGAATCTCTGACGGACTCTTAGGAGGCTCCCAATTCATCATTGCTTCAATCTTGGAGGGGTCCACTTTCACTCCGTCCCGAGTGACTACGTGCCCCAGAAATTGTACTTCTTTAAGCCAAAAGTCGCACTTGGAAAACTTGGCGTACAACCTCTCTTTTCTCAACACTTCCAGAACTTCACGCAAGTGCTGCTCGTGCTCTGTCTCACTCTTGGAGTACACGAGTACGTCGTCAATGAATACAATGACCGACTTGTCGAGGAATGGTCGACACACTCTATTCATCAAGTCCATAAACACCGCTGGTGCGTTCGTCAGGCCAAAAGGCATTACAAGGAACTCGTAATGGCCGTAACGCGTTCTGAAAGCCGTCTTCGGAACATCTTCTTCTCTCACCTTCACTTGGTGATAGCCTGATCGTAAGTCGACTTTGGAAAAACAACCCGCTCCTTGAAGTTGATCGAACAAGTCGTCTATTCTCGGAAGCGGATACCTGTTCTTCACTGTAGCTTTGTTCAACTCACGATAGTCGATGCACATTCTCATTGTGCCATCCTTCTTCTTAACAAATAAGACCGGAGCTCCCCAAGGTGACGAACTCGGTCTTATGAATCCCTTCTCAAAAAGCTCTTGGAGTTGTGCTACCATCTCTTGCATCTCCGACGGCGCTAAACGGTAAGGTGCTTTAGCGATCGGTGCAGCGCCTGGCACAAGATCAATCCGAAACTCTACCTGACGATCGGGCGGCAACCCGGGCAAGTCGTCCGGAAAGACATCTGGATACTCACGCACGATCTTTACATCTTCCAGCTTGGACTTCTCTAACTTGGCATCGATCACATAGGCTAGGAAAGACGAACATCCTTTTACTAGACACTTGCGTGCTCTTGCCATTGTGATTAATGCCACTTCGCCCTTTCTCCTTTCGCCATAGATGACCACGACCTCTCCAGAGGGGTTGGGAAGTCGAATCATCTTCTTGGAACACACGAACTCGGCCTGATTGTTTGACAACCAATCCATACCGATTACAACATCAAAACCCCCGATTGACATTGGTAGCAGATCGATCGGGAATTCTCTTCCCTCGATGCTAAGAGCACACTGCTTCAGAACTTCGTGGATCAGAACTTGCCTACCATCTGCTATTTCTACCACTAATGCATCCTCAAGACTAGTAGTGGGCATAGCAAATTTCTGACGGAACAATTCAGATACGAAAGAGAAACTAGCACTCGTATCGAATAAAATACGAGCAGGTACAGAGTTTATAAGAAAAGTACCCGATACCACATCAGCGGATGCCCTAGCCTCTTCGGCCGTCATCTGAAAAGCTCGGCCCTGAACCTTCGGAGGGTTCTCCTTCCTTGCTGGCGCACTACCCGACGCAAGCTTCGGGCAATCTTTCCTCACGTGCCCTGGTGCCTTGCACTCATAACAGATGGGTCCCCTGACCGGGCAATCTCTGACCGTATGCCCAGGCTTCCCACACTTATAGCAAGTTTGAGAACTGTTACTGCAGTTACCATGATGCTTGGTCCGACACCTCGGGCACCACCTTGCTTCCTGGTAACTTCCGAAATTGCGGTTTCCAACAAAAGGTCTGGTCCGCTTGGGAGGTACTGAACTGCTCTCCCACTTTCTTTTATCAGACACCACCACCGAACTCTCAGACTTGCTTTTCGCGAACATCTCTTCCATGAACTGAGCTTCTTCCACCATCTCTCGGAGGTTAGAAGCTTTGAAATTATGCACCATTGATTGCATATCCGCTGGCAAGCCGTTGAGATAAGCTTTCATCTTGTCTTTCTCTGTTGGGGCGGCATGCCCCACCAGACCCAGTTTCTCCATAAACTGACGGGTGTACTCCCTCACCGTCAGGCTTCCCTTCACCAAGGACCGGAATTCTTTCTCAATTCGGTCCATCGTTCTCTCGTTGCAAAACTCTTCTAGCAGCTTCTTCTTGAACTCGACCCATGACAACTGAGCCAACACTTCAGGAGATAGAGTGGATTGGATGATGTTCCACCAGATGAGTGCAGTGTCCCTCAACAGCTGGGTACCAAACCGCACCCTCTGATCATCACCACATTCGGAGGAGCCAAAAGCTTGCTCAACCGCTCGGATCCACTTTATACACACTGTCGGGTCATCAGAACCGAAGAATTCTGGCGGTCCGCAGCCCAGAAAGGACTTATAGGAACAACTCTTCCTATTCCCTGGAGCACCATAAATCCCGCGCTCTACCGCCGTGACCCTTATACCATTGCCTTCAGAACCTGCTACGACGTTCTCCACAACCGTCTCACTTCTCCGATTGTTTACGTCGCGGTCCTCCATTGCTTTCAGCAGAAACTCTTGCTGCTTCGCCATCTCTTCTCTCATTTCCAACATCACGCTGGCCAACAACTCTGACTGGGGATTAGCATCCCCGATTACTGGGTGGGACGAAGCCAGGTCTACTCTCGGAATGACCTCTGGCCCCCCTCCTAGTACTTGCTGAACGGGTGGTCGAATGATAACCTCAACTCCTTCCGGCTGACCCGCTGTAGAGGCTGTCGCTTCCTGACCATCAACACGAGCACGCGGTCTTCCATGCGTACCTACCATTCTGAACTGCTACACGGAGCAGTGGAAGAGATAAGAAAAGATAGAAAAACACGAAAGGAAAACGTACTACCACATTACCAAATGTCATATTAATAGCAATTCAAGGACTCTTACGTACAATATCCTCATAATAACATTAGCTAAGTGAAATTATGAACATACAACACATAATGGTTCTTGTCACCACTAATACAACGCCTGATAAACGTACTTTCCGTCGACTCTAAGACTAACCCAACTTAGGAGCTCTACCCAATTCTCGCGGATCAATTCTTAGTATACGCAGTCTAAGTCTAGACATCTTACATTCATGCCTAGTTCGCTTAAACTAGAGCTCTGATACCAACTTGTTACACCTCGAAAATCAGAGTAAATTAAAACCTGGAAAACCTGACAATAAGACGAATGTAAAACCATTAACTTCCCATAAATGGGATCAGTCCTTAAGACTATACAATCCTATACAAGGATTTTATCAAAAGAATGGGACTTAACAATGCCCAGCAACAATACTAAACAACTCCAAAAAACCTCGAGACTCAAAACTCGTCTCTCCAAAAACCCCGGCAAACCACCGCTAATGGAAACCTGATACACATACCATTTGAGAAAAAGTGTTAGACTTAAAGCCTGGTGAGAACATACAGTTTATGAAGCTCAAAAGATAAAACATTTGCATCAAGATAGTATTTCCAAAGAGATTAAATTTACACATTAGGTCCTTGCCACAAACGGGCTTTTTAGTTATAAACATGCCATAAAAGGACCGAAAACAAAACATTTCACCAAGGATTGTGGCGTAACACAAAGTTTGGCCAACAATCCGAGTTACGAGCTAAACCAATTGGAGTCCGCGGATACGAATCACAAAGTCCGTGCTACAATGTGAGATCAAGCCCCAAACGCAAAACCAAGGTATACTCCTTCGCTAGGATAACTATGAACCATGGCTAGTATCCGGCCTCACATAACCGTACCAAGTTGCCCTCAAGGAACAAGTGATCCCTAGCTACAATTATGGGGAATGTAACATCCCAACAATACAGTCTACTCAAAACCTAGGGATCCACTAGTAATGGTAAGGACTCGTCACAACAACGTATGTGACCAACCATAAATAAACATATGGTTACAAACACATTTTTATAAACAAAATGCTATTCCCAGTTCAACTTCTGTTAAGAATGAAAAGCATTTAAAAGAAGTTCCTTTGAATATTTCTTTCGCATAAACGCACAGGTAAAACATCATTTTACTTTTAAAATAAGATAAGATCAAAAAGGTAACTTTTGATATGTATACAGTTTAAAATGATAGTAGGAACTCACCTCTGTTTCCTTCTTCTTAACAAGCGCTACCTATGATAACACCGAAAGAATCGGTAAGTCGAAATACAGATAAACCTCTCGTTACTTGAATAGGACTCAAAGACACAGAAGCTAACAACTTAACAGAACCTAAACCGGTCGAAGGCAACAACCGGTCGAACACCACCCCGGTCGAACAGGCAACACCGGTCGAACAGGCAACACCGGTCGAACAGGCTTCCGGTCGAGGGACCATCCGGTCGAACAACCATCTGGTCGAACGACACACCGGTCGAACAACCATCCGGTCGAACAACCATCCGGTCGAATGACCATCGCCTTGTTCATCAAGAACGGCTCGATGCAGAACCCAGATCCAAATTGAGAAATACTCAGATCTCAAAATGGAACGGTTCAAAACCTTCACAACAAGATTCTACACGGTTAAAAGCATTCAGATCAAAGCATTAAGCTAGATTCGTACCTCGATTTGCCCGAAACGATCGACCCTTTACAAAGCTTCTTCCTGCCTTTCTTCCTTTCTCTCTGACTTCTCAAAACCAAAACTGATATTTGTGATATTTATCAAAATATCTAATTTGATTTTGTATATATATAACCCAAGTTACATTTAACCCCCCTGAACTTTGGGTAACGGTCAACTTCTCACCCAATCCCAAAATTCAGGGTGTTACATCAACTAATTACAAATTACACCCTGAACTTCTATTTAACATATAAATTGCCCTAACAATCTCCCCCTTTAAATAGAAGTTGATAATCGCGCCAGTTTGGAACATAAATTTTTCGAAAACCAAAGCTGATCTCGAAGTATCGTATTTGAGTCTTGTACTCCAACCGCTCTTCAACAACTCCCAGTGCTTCAAGAGCAAGTGGCTTGTATTTAGGATCCAAAAGTTGAACTCCTTTTTCATCTTGATCAAGTACACGCTTCAACTTGTCTTTCAGCAGCATCAACGTACCGTCACAGAATATGGCAATCTGACTGAATCGAATGAAACGCATAACGCATTTGTTGTTCACGTAAGTCATGCCGAGTTCTGGAAGCTTTAACACTGTAAACGCTGGTACATTCTGGGCTTCAAAAGGAATCTTCAAATCAGGCTTGAGCAGGTTTATCTTTGGCTGGTCGCTTTCTAACCCGATCTGAAAATCTTCCACCGAGGCAAGCTTCATTGCACACTTCATATATCTCTTTACTTTCTCGAGTGCATCAATGACTTCCCCGGGTCTGATGGTTCTGGTCTTTAAGTCTCGAAGTATGAACAACATATCTTGTGGTTCAAGACACGAAAAGTCAGCTTCAGAAAAACAATACTTCTGACCATCTTCTCTTGTTACCATGAAGTCTGAATACTTTACTTTCATGAAGAAGGCAGATTGAATCTGGTCAACTGATGTAATCCTGAGTTTTGTCTTGGAGTACTTGCCTTGAAACTTCTTATACACGAATACGAGCTCACGCTGCTTTTCCTTGCTTTTTACTGAGTGTAGACCATGAAGTACAACTTCATCATACTTCCGAATCCAGTGGGCAAAGATTTTATTTTGACTTTCTTCAAGGAAAGGAGCTTTTATTCTGACTCTTTCCCACTTGGATGGTGGAGTTGGCTGAGTACTTTCTGATTCCACAACTGGTGAAGCTGGAGGAGATCTGACGGGAATATCTGTATGAGGAAGATCAGGGTGATCAACAGGATAAGTCAAAAGTGGAACCGCGACAGTAGTCTGATCGTCTGGCTGATAATTCGGATGAAGAATCTCATCTATTTCGACTTGCATGACTACCAGCGCTCTTTCAGTGTTGCTCTGTTCTTCTGTCGGGTCAGAAACTTCATAAGGATCAAGAATTAACGCCCAGTCTTCAGGAACTATCGGAGAACCTTCATCAAATTCCTCAGGCTTTTCAACCCTTGGAATATCATACAACACTAAATCCATACACTGTTCCCGTGCCTGTCCCTGCCCTTCTGTTCGAGTACAAGAACCCGAACCTTGTTCCGTTCCCACCTGAAATGTTTCCACAAACTGTGTCTCCGGCTCTGTTAGGCATTGGCGCTTCTCCCCCTCATGGTGATCAGGATCATCCTGATCATCATGCCGGCGCTTGAGCCTGTCTGCCTGGCTTCGGCAGGTGTCATCCACGGCTTATAGGCGTTCAGTCAATACAGTGACGGTTTGCTGCAAAGACTGAAGCATGTCTTGTTGTAGCTGGAAGGCTTCAGGAGATATAATGGGTTGGGGGTGGTGGGGTAGGTGTGGATGCTTGGGCACGTAAAAGCGATAGAAGATCGACATCCTGGGAGGGTTCTGTTTGAGATTGGGAAAGAAGCTTGGCAACAAGTATGGATTTCAGGTCCTTGATTGACATATCGGTAGCTAGAATGAAGACCTTTGCCTTTGATCATACGCTTCAGTGCGTCTACCTCCTCCCTTAACTCGGATCGCATCATGGTGTGGACAACCTTTAGGGCGCCGTCCATAAATTCCATTGAGACGGACTCAAGTTGGGTAACTCCTGGGTCACTTAGACTTCCAGTTGTAGCTATGACTGTAGAAGTCGAGCCGCCTACGTTCACAGTTGGCGTGATGATAGCTGTGGTAGGACTTCCACCCAATCCTCGTAAACCAACCGAAGTTGGAATTACTATAGGTGTTCCGGCTGGGCCACTAAGGCCTTCAGCAGTAGCCGAGAATGGGACCCGTGTCTTAGGAATAGGAGAAATCATATCAAATGGCTCTAGACTTTGTGCACCGAAAAAGATCGAGAACGGGGGCTGTTGTTCTCTTGTTTCAATACCGGAACTCTCCAAGTGAGAGACCGGTAGCTTTTGTGCTATATCCCCGTGTGAAGATGAAACCACCATCTGTTGAGATATGGCGGAGTGGCTGGGTGGGGTGTGCAATTGCGTCGCTAGGTCCACGACGTCTTCTTCAATACCCTGTCTCAACACATGAGACTGGGTAGCAGATGTGGCTACCTGGCTAGATGCGGCTTGAGGGTCGACAACCTGAGGTGGTTGCGACGTCACTCGTGTACGCTCAGTTTCATATTTTATCTTTCTTTCCCTCTCTCGGCTCACTTGAATATCATCTTCGTCTATAACTCCCTCCGCTCTCCTTATCTCTCCAGATGAGGGCTCATCATCATCACCATCAAAGTCAGAAGACTCATCATTTGATTCTGATGCATTGGTGGCGGGTTCCGACTGACTGTCGGATTGGTCGGCTGCCTCCGCAGACTCGTTTGCGGTATCAGGAGCTGTGTCCTGTTCAGATTCGGTGGCAGAAGAGGACTGAACGTTGGCAGATTCAGTTGTTGTGTCCTCTTCAACCATCGGAGAGGCTGTCCGTGGCGGTGTTGGTGGTCGTCGTGAAGTATTGGCTTGCCTCGGTCCAACGGAACTGCCCACTCCAGTTCCCCTCACTATATTTTCTCTCGTCACACCCTGTCCGAAAGCCCCAGCTGTCCGAACGCTACCGCCTCTCGTACGTGGACGCGGACCCTCACGCCTCTTAGGTCTAGCTCCCTGGGCAGGTCCTGCCGGTTCTGGTCGGACCATAGGAACTGGAAGATTGTGTGTGTGCCTACACGCTATAACACTCAGTGCCGTGGGACGAGCATAGGCCAGCAACCCGAGGGGGATTTGTCGGACGACAACACCTTCTGGATCCAGACGAGCTGGTATCTTGCGAGTCGGGTGTTGCGGACAGGTTGGGTGCGATGAACGGCGTGCAATTTCTGGATACAGATCCATGTAGCTGTGGATGATCAGCTGGAGAAACCTCATAAACAGTATGAAGTGCTGTCTCTTTGTCGCGTTGGATCGAACTTTCTGAACTAGCTCGTACCATAGGAAATCGGCGAAGTCGGCGTAGCGATGGAATGCCACAGAGTGGAATAGGCGGAGGATGGGGGTACTCGTCTGATCGATGCCTTTCGTTATAGCCGAAAGACACCGATTGAGGTACGTAAACAGGGTGTACCAGATAGTGGAGAGGTACTTGCGGTTGAACCCAGATGGTAGGCGTAGATCCGCGTCGTAGCCTAGGGATAAGATGTCAGCGCAGAGAGTGGCGTCCGGAGCAATAGGGTCATAGTTGTTTCGCCCCGGAACGGAAGCGGCGGTTGGCAGATGAAGGAACTGTCGGAAGAGATCACGAGTGAGAAGTACTGGCGTGTGATCAATACGACCCTCCAGCTGGAAACCATCGTCGACCTCCAAAGCATGTAGAGACCGCCAGAACTGCTGCAAGTATAATAGAGGAACTTCCTTTGTCTCCGTGAGAGCATAGGAGATAGGATGCCCACGGAGGATCTCGATGATGACCTAATATTGGATGGCAGGTTGGGTTACATCGAGATGGTAGTTGTTGGGTGTGAGCTGAATGAACTGATCCTCGGGAATCAGTTCGGCATCGGCGATTGGGTCAATCGCTGGGTTCGGGTTTTGCGCCATATTACCTGTTAAGAATAAATCGGTTAGAACTGAGGTACATTAAAAACAAGATGTCGTTGGAGTTACATGGCCATGGTTTAAACCACAACCTATACTAACTCCAAGTTATTTGGAAATACAAACCCTAATCCGTGAATCAGGGTCTGTAACCAAGGCGCACAATACCACAACCATTTAAAGTGACAGATTTCCAACACTTACGCCCATCACATTTGCACCACACAAGCACATATATATGCATATATATTAGTTAATAAGTACAAAGACCCTAGAACCAAACCACCAAGCAGAACAGATAGGATCACCAAAGGACCGGGAGAGTGAAAGGACCGGTACGGGCATTCGACCGATAGGGTCATTTGACCGATAGGGTAATGTGACCGATATGTTCATTCGACCGATAGGGATATTTGACCGGTATGACCAAAGGAACGGTATAAATCACTCGACCGGTGTTCCTATTGACCGGGGTCAATCAAGTCGATACACATATCGATCAAACCCAAAAACAATTAAACCATAGGATCGATAATCAAAAATAGGTAAGCCATTATTACTCGAACCCAAACAAAATCGATCAAAATCAGTTTTAGGAAACCCCGGGGGGTTCGTCGACCGGAGAGGACGAGAGCACATCGACCGGTGTCGATGGCGATATCCAGCGGCGGCCTTATGGCGACCGGGGATCGAATAACATCGATCGGGGTTGAAGACGGCCGAATGAAATCGAGAGAAAAACGAGATAGAGCCGATAGAAACAACCCTGATATCGAGCGAAACTGGGAAATCGAGAGAGAGAGAGATCGATCGAGTGATGTCGAATGCCGGTCGAAAGCGATTGAGAGAGAGAAAGCGATATCGATCGAGAGATTTAGGAGAAAGAGTGAGAATGAGGGAAAGAGAGAGGACGCCCGGGGTTTTAAACACCCGGGTCGTGGTTTAGGTTAAAGGCGGGTCGGGTTGGAGAATAGGCCGGGCCGAGGTCGAGGAAGGAATAAAATGGGCCGGTCCAATTTCTAAATAAAAAAATTAAAACTAAAAAAATATTTTTGTATTTTTATGTTTATAAGGAAAAACAATTTAAAAAAAACTTAACTAAAAAAAACTTTGAAGAAATTGAACGAACGGACAAAACTAAGGAAGAACACATTAAAAAAAATCCTAAGGAAAAAAAAATTTCAACCAATAAAAAAGGAAACGACTCCTAAGAAAAAGAATAAAACTGAGAAAGGAATTGCTCCCCCTCGAACATGGAAACACTTACGAGATGGAGCTCCCCCTCGACGATTACCGCAGGAAAAACTTACCTGATCCCCCTCGAATGGAGGACTTTTGAATCTTACCAAACATCGTACAGTAGTGCTCCCCCTGAACACATGAACATCGTCAAAAACTACCACAACCGACTTACTCTTTCAGTGAGCAACCTAATGAACTGCAAAATAAACACGAAAACACCACGAAGAAAAGAAAAACACACGAGAAAAACTAGAAACAAATGAAATCTAATTTATTGATACAGAAGTTTGAAATTTATAGAGAACTTAACGAGTAAAATGCAATAACCAAGGAGTGTGGATCAGAGCAACCAGAGAGAAGTCACTGGAGCATGAGACACAGTCATTTGTTATTGAATGAAACTCGTTGAGGTCTGTGAAGGGATCAAACTTTCAGACTTAGCATACCTAGCATGGACACAAGATAATTAAAGAGTTTTTCGTCCAAGGCTTTGGTAAAAAGGTCTTCTAACTGATGCTCTGTATTAACAAAGTAGTTCGAGTAGTTAAAGCCATAGTCTTTCAACTGGGTGCGCATCCAGATGACTTGCGAGCAGCAACTGGCGGCTGCTACATACTCCGCCTCGGCGGTAGATGTTGACACGTAATTTTGCTTCTTCGAAGCCCAACTGACAAGATGATCTCCCAAGAACTGGACATATCCCGACGTGCTTTTCCGATCCAGCATGTTTCCGGCGTGGTCAGCGTCTGAGTAGGCTGTCAATTCAAAACCTGTCTCTTTTGGGTACGACAAACCAAGATCAGCAGTACCTTTTAAATATCGAAAAATACGCTTAACAACAACTAAGTGAGATTCTTTAAGTTTTGATTGAAAGCGAGCACACAAGAATGTCGAGAACATAATGTCAGGCCGACTAGCCGTCAAGTACATCAGAGAGCCTATCATACCTCTATAAGTGGTAGCATCCACGTCCTTTCCGTCAGGATCGGAGTGTAGCTTGATACTGGTAGACATGGGGGTTTTCATAGGTGAAGATTTTTCCATCTGGTATTTCCGAAGAATATCCGAGATGTACTTAGATTGGTTAATGAAAATTCCTGTTGCTAATTGTTTTACTTGAAGACCCAGGAAAAAATTCATTTGGCCCATCATGCTTGTTTGAAAATGTTTACTCATTAGAGCTGAAAAGTTCTGACAGTACTTGGGGTTTGTTGAGCCAAAGATTATATCATCAACATAAATTTGTACAAGAATAATATCGCACTTTTCTCTTTTAATAAAAAGGGTAGTGTCAATCTTACCTTTAGAGAAACCGGATTTAACTAAGAAGGATGAGAGAGCATCATAGCAGGCTCGTGACGCTTGCTTAAGACCGTATAGGGCCTTGTCAAGAAAGTAAACGTGATTAGGGATTTCTGAACTCACGAAGCCTTCGGGTTGCGAAACATATACTTCCTCCTTGAGAACGCCATTTAGGAACGCGGATTTCACATCCATTTGAAAGACGATGAAATTCTTGTGAGCGGCGTAGGCGAGGAACATGCGGATAGCTTCAATGCGTGCAACCGGTGCAAACGTCTCCTCGTAGTATATTCCTTCTTGCTGGCGATATCCTTTAGCTACCAAACGTGCTTTGTTCTGGACAATTATTCCATTCTCGTCCTTCTTGTTCTTGAAGATCCATTTCTTCCCAATCACCGTCTTATCCTTTGGCCGGGGAATAAGGCGCCACACTTTGAGGCTCTCAAATTGATTGAGTTCCTCTTGCATAGCGATCACCCAGTCTAGATCATTCAACGCTTCGGAGACGGTGGAAGGTTCGATACGGCTGAGGAACGAAGAGAATAAATAGTCATTTGCGGTAGTAGATCGAGTCTGCATGGGTGTATTGGGGTCACCGACTATCTGATGCAGGGGATGAGCTCGAGTCCACTTGGTGGTGTGCGGAAGAGGTTGATATGTCTGTTGTGAGGTATCGGAATCAACATAACCACCAGGGGGTAAATCCTGAACTGCCTCGAGTGATGACGACCTGTGAGGTGGAAGCTCCTTAGCTGGAGTCGAGCAAGTAGCAGAGGACGACTCAGCTGGTGATGAAACTATAGTAGTATCCGGGATTGCCGGAGAGGTAACTTCGTGAGCACCTTCAACAGGGGTCGGTTCAGGAGGTATTACCGTAGCCTGAACTTCAGTAGGAACTTGAGAGATAGGAGGGGGATCACTCGAGCTCGGGGATGCTGATTCATTGACAGTAGATGATGGAACACCAGGCGAGGATGGGCCACCTGAGTCAGTTGGACCAGTGACATGAGTCACTTCTGGTGCTTGAGCAGCATTCCTGTTACATGACATAGCATTAGACTTAATATTAAACAAGTCATCATAGAAATACTCAAAAAGTAAATCCAAATCAGAAAGATGGGATCTTGACGTAGACGCTTGATTTGGATCTACTAGAAATTGTGTAGCTCCTGAACGTAATTATCCAGATGCTAACACACCAGATAAAGCGGGTTCTGAACTGAGGTGTTCAGAAGCCATATCAGCGGCCTCGTCAAAAGTCACGTTCACACTCTCAACGACGGTCTTTGTCCGTTTGTTGTAGACACGGTAAGATTTGGCGTGCTGGGAATATCCGATGAACACTCCTTCGTCCGCTTTGGGGATGAATTTGCCGAGATCATCCTTGTCATTCAGAATGAAGCATGTGCACCCGAATGCATGGAAATAGTTGATGTTCGGGATGCGTTTGTTGATGATCTCGTACGGTGTCTTGTTGAACCGCTTGTTGATGATAGTGCGGTTTTGAGTGTAGCAAGCGGTAGCAACTGCTTCTGCCCATAAAAATAGCGGGAGCTTGGATTGAGATAACATCGTGCGAGCTGCTTCGACAAGAGTTCTGTTCCGGCACTCTACTACCCCATTTTGCTGAGGAGTGCGAGCAGCTGAGAAGGTATGCGTTATGCCCACTGAAGTCAAGTAACCGGTGAGCACTTGATTCTTGAACTCTATGTCGTTATCCGTCCTTATGGTCTGAACTGATAGGTTGAGATTGACTTGAATACTCTTCAGGAGAGAGGTGATCAAATTGGGAGTTTCATCCTTTGAACGGAGGAATCTGACCCACGTGTAGCGAGAAAAGTCGTCAACCATCACCAGGACATACTTCTTGTGATTGATACTTTGAACGCGCATCGGTCCACATAAATCCATATGAATGAGTTCAAGGGACCGAGAAGTACTAGGAGTGACTTTAGGCTTGTGAGAAGCCTTCTTCATCTTGACCATTTCACAGGCGACACACAAATGATCTTTTTCGAACTTAAGATCGGGCATTCCCTTGACGTGTCCACCGAGCACCAACTTGTTGATGATCTTGAAGTTCAGGTGCGAGAGTCTACGATGCCATAACCAGCTTTTTTCGACAGAGGCTTTAGACATTAAACAAACTTCCTTATCTGCTTTCAGAGACGAGAGGTCAATCGTGTAGAGGTTGGTGCGACGCGTTCCAGCTAGGATTTCTTTTCTGTCTTCAGTTCGAACGCTGCACCGCTTGGCTTTGAAAGTGACCTCTAGATCCTTGTTGCAGAATTGACCGATGCTGAAGAGATTGTGACCAACCCCTTCGACGTAGGACACTTTCTTGATCGTGAGATTATCCTTGACGATATCTCCGTAACCCCTGATGGGATAATAATGATCATTTCCAAATCGTACATTCCCACAAAACTTCTCGGTGAAGTTTGTGAGAAGCTCCCTTCTTCCGGTCTTGTGCTTGGAGCATCCTGAATCTAGATACCACACATGACCGTCCTACAAAACAAGTTATTTCTTTTTAGGTACCCATTCGTAAATGGGTCCTTTGGGGTTAGACTTAACACCCGATTTGGATGCCCGTTTAGACTTGGGTCTGTTTCTATGACGAGGAACATCAAACTGAGAATGATAATTAGCAACATGATACGAGCCAAACCAATCAGATGCAAAACGACGATCAACAAAATCATTCGATCCACAATAAGAGCAACAAAGACAATCATGAGACAGTTGAAGTAATTGCGGAATTGAATAAACTTTTAAAGGTAAAGTTCCTCTACATTCAACTAGAGGTTTAGAATTAAAAACATCATGATTGTTATTGTTTTTCCTAGACTTTAAAACTGGATCAACTAATTCTGATGTCGCCGTGCTTTCCTTGGACTTCTTAGATACCCAAGCATATTTAACTTCATTGCACCGACCAAAAGTATCTGAAATACCGTTAAACCCATAGTCAGAAGATTTGAAACTTGAAGATTGTTGCCTTTTAGAGCGACCAGTCTTTTTCTTCTTTTGTGAACGTTTTTTAGATTTAGACTTTGAAGAATTGTTCACAGAAGGTTTTTGTGGGACAGATGTGGAACATTCACCCTTATAAAGTTTTACCGGAGGCTCACAAGAATTATTTAGAAAATCAACGTGACTTGGAAGTAAAGGATCAAAATCAAATTGGTTCAAATTACTATCTAGATACACCTCAGAATTTAAGAATGCAGAAAATTCCATTTCCTCATCAGAGGGGACCTTATCGCTTGAGGAATTCAGGACATCGGAAGAATTTGTTTGAAGCGTATCATAGGCGGAAGCATTTTTAAAATTATAACATTGATTCGTTTCGAAAACTTGAGGCTCTTTTCCTTTGTTTGAAAGAATTGGTGACGAGTCACCCATAAATGCTTTACAGGAAGATGTGTCAGAGGCAGGATAAGAATTTTCAGACAGATTAGTTTGCTCTCTTTGGAGAATTAGGGGCTTAGCTTGAGGCTCAGCCTTGTGAAGTTGCTCTTTCAGACGATCTGCTGCCAAGGCAGCCAGTTGTGAGTTTAACTTCTTTATTTCTGTCTGAAAGTATTCTTTCTCCTTAACTGACACAGTTTCCTCTTTATTGGAATTGAGGCACTCAATTTGAGATAAAAGCTCTTGTTTTTCCTTTTGAAAACTGTCCCTCTCCTGTTCAAATGACGTTTCTAGCTGAACAATTTTCTTTTCCAAAATCAGAGGTGGAACATAAACTTTATGATGGATTGATTCCTCCTCAGTTTTAGCGGTTTTAGCATCAAGTTCAGCTTGAGTATAGCTTCTAAAATAGTCATTTGATAGGAAACAGGGTTTGTCATCGGTGTAAGAAGCATTTAAAGAATCATAAACAAAAGGAAGTTGCATTTTGGAAGAATTCTTCCTTCGCAAATTATCCTCTTCCCATTCCTCATCCTCAATTGGTTTGGTCCAATGCATTTTGTACTCAGGATAAGTTTTGTCTAATCCAAAAAGTTCGAACGCATATAGCGTAGGAACTTTGGATAAGGCCTTTTTCAGATAAAATGGGTTATCGTGACCGATACCCGTATTCCCATACTTGGGTTCTTTTGGTGCTATAAGATTCAGTGTTTGATGAGATTGACCAATAGTATAAAGTTTCCGTTCAATATCCTTTAACTGATTAGATAACCTTGTGTTTTCATTTTTGTAAGCCACGTTTTGTGTCACAATATCAATTTTCTCATTCTCGAACATACGTAGCTCATAGGTAAGATCATCTACTTTGGTCTTTAGCTCTTGTGATTCTTTTGAACAACCCTCACACTCTTCTTTTAAATAAGAAATTGTGCACAGATTGCTAGAAATTTCTAAACTTTGATTTTCAATACATTCAGACTGTGCAGAAATTCGTTTTTCTAGAGATGAGATGAGTTGTTCTTTTTATTTTATGAGTAGCTTGTAAGAGTCTATTTTATTCATAGCAAGTTGCATCTGATCAATTAAAGCTTCGTGATAAGGAGCACATACCTGACATGGAGAGTTTCGATCTTCATCATCAGTGTCAGAAGGTGATGAATGCTTGCCCATGAAAAACAAGTGTGCTTCAGCATCCTCGGTTTCTTCATCAGATACTTGCAGCCAGTAGTCATCTTCAGCCATGAGAGCCTTACCAGCTTCCTTTTCTTTGGCCAGTAGCAGCTTGGCTCTGTAATAATCGGAGTTGCGCACAACAGGTTTGCGACAATCCTTGGCAAAATGACCCAACCGACCACAGTTGTAGCATTTGATCGGCTCCTCTTTTGGCTTTTCTTCGTGTCTCTTGTCAGACTTCTTTCCATCTTCAACACGTCTCTTACCTTCAGATTTCTCTTGATGATCACGGCGAGTGGAAAATCTTTGCTTGTTGGAAGACTTGTTAAAGAACTTCCTCTTCTGAAAAGCTTGAGTCAAATACACCATGGCTTCTTTCATCTTAGTGTATTCTGGATCCGAATCACTGTCAGGATCTTCGGGTTCAGAATCACTTTGTACTTGTTCCTTTCCAGACGAGCGACTGACAGATTTACCTCTTTTATCTGATACAAGTGCCAACGGATCAACTGTCGGCTTTTCATCTGCTTTCTGATTCCCCATTAACTCCATAACTTCCTCTTCATCCTGGAGCAGCATTTCGTAAAGTTCATGTAGATAAAGCTTCTCCAGGGTCTGAGTATGACGAATATGAGAGACAAACGGCTTCCATTCAGGTTGGAGGTTGTTCATGAACTTGATGTTGTTCTCAGTGTTCGTCTTCGTGATCTTGTTTTTCTGGAGGTCATTCAGAAGCATGTTGAACCTTTCATAGGTTTCTGTCAGTGTCTCGCCTTTTCTGCCTTTGAAGCCATCATATCTGGTGATGCAGTTTGTCACCTTCAGCTGATTGTTGATGTGGCTCCCCATCATCATTTTCTCAATCTGGTCCCACATTTTCTTCGCCGACTCTTTGTAACTGTCGATGCAAGCATAAATGTCGTTGGGTAGACTTTGTAGAAGATACGATTTTGCTAGCTTTTCAGCCTCATACATAGCCTTTTCTTGAGGGAGAAAATCACCGACAGTTTTTCGAACTGAACGATCTGGTCGACCTTCGGCTGGGTTTCCAGGTATGACTTTCATTGGCCAGTCATGCGGCTCCTCTGTCAGACACTTGTATATATCTTCATAATTTGATTTTGCTTCAATGAAATTCATGAAGTGATCATGCCACTGAGGATATTCTCCCCGATAGAGCACCGGGGGCTTTTGATCCGAACTAATAGCTAAGCGTCTCTTGAATTCATCTTAAATCTTTTAACTTTAAAAGCACTGTAACGATCGTGAGACAAGCAGGATGATCCAAACACAATTATAAAAATAAACTGAATAGGACAAGAACCCGGTTGAGCAAGGGTCCGGTCGAGCAGGACACCGGTCAAGCAAAGGACCGGTAAAGACAATGTACCGGTCAAGCAAAGGACCGGTATAAACAAAGTACCGGTCAATAGGATTGACCGGTAAAGCAGGGTACAGGTCGAATCTAAGTATCGGTCAAAGCAATGTAGGTCGAACCAAAAGACCGGTAAGGACAATGTACCGGTCAAAGCCAAGGACCGGTAAAGACAAAGTACCGGTCGAACCAAAGGACTGGTAAACACAATGTACCGGTCGAACCAAAGGATATTGGTCCAATAATATATCGGTCAAGGACTATCGGTCGATAACAAATTAACAGATAAGGATCGATAAAATCAGATAATGACCGATAAAATCGAACAGATAAATCGACCGATAAACACGAAGAACACACCGATAAACACGAACAATCTCAAGAACAATCGCTTAAATAACCCAGAAATTCAACAACTTTGCATATCGATTAAGTAAACCCAGAAAAATCAAACGATTATTCAACTAGTAAACAGGTCGATTTGCATATTTAAACACGATGACAATTAATCAGATCGATAAACAGCCAAGACCAACCGATAACCAAAGAAAAATTGATTTTCAAAGACCGATACCCAACACAGTAAACAGTAAATCAATCGAACGAAAAAAAATTTGTTTGCCAGTAAATTAAACGACCGATAAACACAGATAAACAAAACAATCGATTTTTCAGAGAACCAAATACCCAGAACTAGATAATCAATTAAAGCATAAATAAAGTCGATTAACACAAATAATTGATTAAAGGGTTTTAGACAACCCTTTTCTGGATCAAACCTTCAGTCTCTTTGCTCTGATACCAATTGTAGATCCCAGTACAGTGCAATCAACAGCAAATATTCAATGATGAACAATATTTAAGCCACAATTACTAGTCATATGATTAATATGAAATCAAAGGGTTACAGGTTTACAGAAAGAATTTCTTATCAGAGAAAAGTAAACCTATTGACTAGTAATCAGGAAATTATGAGACTAAACTGATAATGAAAACAAAACAACCTTTATATACTCAGGCTTTACAAGATAATGGGCTTATGGGCTTTTAGGCCCAACAAGCTAATAACACTTTCAACTAATTACAAATTACACCCCGAACTTCTATTTAACATATAAATTGCCCTAACAAAGGGAAATATAAATAATTTTAGAGAAGTTGCTAAAGCGTTTAACCGGTTATCGAGTTAGTCGGGTTACTTTGAGCCTAACCCAATATCAACCCGATAGATTCGGGTTCTCCTAATTTTGTATCGATTATATGTCGGGTTACCTCGGGTTGATTTTTTTCTGTGTTGGTCCGGTTGGGTTGATCGGGTTGGTCGGTTTTCTTTGTAAAGTAAAAAAATTGTGATTTCTTTTTGATAAAAAAATCAAAATACGCATGATAAGACTGTTTAAACATTTGGATTAGGATAGGGAAAAAAATGTTTGCTTACATTTTACTGTTCCCAACACTACTATACACGAATATTAATGTGTTTGTTTTGATTTGGTATAGAAAAACTGTTTATTTTTTGGGGAAAAAAACAAAAACAAAAAGAAAAACAAACAAATCATACGTTTACAATATGTGGATTTTGTGTCCAAAAGTCAATAAGAAGGATCCCTAACACAGTGTCTAAAGAAACTTTAAAACATGTAAAGACACTTGAAACTCATTTTAGACACTATGCATGCATTGTAAAAATATTGGACGGATGATGGCTGGTGGCTTTAGCTGCTTTCAACTCACAAACCCCCTATTTTGAAGGCGGTTTCCACTTCCCAATCAAGCACTAGTTAATATCCATCATGGGTAGGTGGTTTTCTAAGTGAGCACATATGGTTTCTTCCAAAATGAATATGGTGGCGCTTTCTATCTAAACATAACAAACACACTCTCTCTAAAAAACGTAATATTGTTTAGAGATATTAGACAATCGAAGGCTATTGTAACACCCTAAAAATAGTGCCAAATAAAAATTGAAATTTTGGCAATATGACATCTAAAATGCGGACATCCAAATTATCCGGTAAATAGAAACTTCGAAGTATAAACAATTCCCAAAGGGGACAACTAGAGACCCACATACGTTTGGGTTAATTTGCACCATAAAGTTTGCAAAAGAATGGGACATAAAGAAAATTACAACAACCTTATTAATCTAGAAATAATTCATAAACTAGATTAAGATGAGTGTTGCTAATCCGCTATAATCTCTCTTCACAAAAATCTCCCAAAGACCGGCACTTCAAAAATCTTCTACGTGCCCGTTTGAAAAGCCCGACTTCCTAGATTCCACCGCTAGTGGGATCTGTGAGAAAACAACAACCACAACAAGTGCTAGGACGAATCCTGTTAGAGCATATATATGTTGGATACAAGATCAAGAAGACTGAAGGTCAAAGTGTAAGAAGTCAAAGCTGAGAAAGTCAACACTCATCAAAGTCAAAGTTTATTTGTAATAAAAGTCAAAGTATTTGTATTTTAGTTTCTTTGTATTTTAGCTGTAGGTATAAATACCTTGTATTTCTGTTTTGAGAATCTGAGAGTTATATTTAGAGAGAGAATTGTAGAGAGAGAAAGAGGAGTTCTAGAGAGAGAAAGTTTGTAAATCGTTTGAATTGATTGGAATCAAACAGGTAATTGAAATATGTTATTTGTTTGATTGTTTGATTGTGATTAGGAACTAAAATATGGGAATATCAATTGGTATCAGAGCAAATCCAAATCGAAATCAGATCAAGAAATCAATATACTGTTCATCGTTACTGTGTTCTTCAATGTTCAGATCAAGTCTGAGTTTTAGTGCGAATTAGATGTTGAAATTGATCAGGTTTTGTGTGATTAGTGATTTCGATCGAGTCTGTATGGTTTAATCTCAGTATTACACTGTAATAGATTTGTAATTTTGGATTTTGTTGAAGTTTTTGTTCACGAGTTCATACGCACTGTATCATCGATCAATTTGTATTTTGAGTGTTTGTAATAGAAATTTAGTACTCGTTTTGTGTTCTAGATGATTATATGATCGATCTCTCAAGGTTTCGTGCTGAAATTCGAAGTTTAGATTGATTTTTGGTGAATCAGATGAAGAACACGCAAGGAATCTGAAGAACGCGCAAGATCTACAAAACGCGCAAGTTCATCCGCAAAAACGCGCAAGCTAAAGAATCTCAGTTTTTGGTTAGAACGCGCAAATCATTGTTAGCGAGTTCTAGAAACTCGCTGATTGAAGTCTGCGAGTTTTGAAAATTGAGAAATTTTTCTAAGGACCAGAACACGCACATAGTGGTTAGCGAGTTCTACAAACTCGCTAATCGAAGGGTGCGAGTTTGAGCCGGAATAGTGATCTGCGAGTTTGGTCAATCTGCGAGTTTGGTTGATCTGCGAGTTTGGTCGATCTGCGAGTTTGGTCGAAAACGCGCTAGTAGTGGCTAGCGAGTTTCTCAAACACGCACGTCTCAGTCTGCGTGTTTCTCAGTGAATAGTGACATGCGTGTTTAGGCGTTAGCGAGTTTCTTCGAGAACATTATCTTGCAAGTTTCAACATCTAGCGAGTTTCAGCGATCTGCGAGTTTCTCAGAACACGCAAGTCTTTGCGTGCGAGTTTCTCAAATGCGCAAGCTTTAGTTTGCGTGTTTCTTTCTAAATAGTGACTTGCGAGTTTTACAGTGCTTTGCGAGTTTCCATACTTAGAATATTTTCTGAGAAATTTTCAAAACTGTAATATGGCTTTTAATAGTGAAAAGTCTGCGGAGGGGGACATATTTCTTTTTGTGCAAAATTTCTGATTTTATATTTCAAGTTTTCTGTGTTTTCTTGATTGTTTCATTTGGACTAACGATTAGTTCTAGTTTCTTATTGCATATATTTTTCAAACAGGTACATTCAAGATGACTTCCAAAGACGCTCTTTCTATTGGCACGGATGTCAAGCCTCCAGTTCTTTTTAAAGGAGAATATGAGCAGTGGAAGGACAGATTTCTGGATTTTGTAGACAGGCATGCAAATGGAGAAAACATTTTGCTCTCAATTACAGAAGGTCCTATGGTACCAATCACAGTTCAATTACCCGATGATGACTCATCTGATAGTGAAGATGGTACTGAGGAAAGAGATCAGAAAATGAAAACAGTTACAGTTGAATATGCTCAGTATTCTGAAGAGCAAAAGAGTCGTTTCAAAGCAGACAAACAAGCAAGATCCCTTCTTCTTCAAAGTATCCCGAATGACATCTACGTCAAAATAGACAGCTACAAGGCAAATGCTAAGAAGATGTGGGATCAGTTGCAGAAAATGATGATGGGTTCCAAGGTCGGCAATCAAATGAAAGTAGCAAATTGCATCAATAGCTACGAGGAATTCAAAGCCAAAGAGAATGAAAGCTTAGAAGATACTTATGAACGGTTTGTCTTGCTTCTGAATGAGTTGTCCAAGAATGAGGTGAAAAAGAAGCAACTTGAGAACAATGTCAAATTCTTGAGCATCCTACAACCAGAGTGGAAAAAGCATACTCGTAGGATGAAGCAAATGAAGGATCTCAATGACATTCCATTACATGAGGTATATGAGACTCTGAGGCAAAATGAAGAAGAATTGGAAGAGAAAAGAGCTGAGAAAAAGAAGGCAGAGACAGTTCCTGAACCTATTGCATTGGTAGCTGGAGAGAAGAAGAAAGAAAAGAAAGAGAAGAAGAAAAAGAAGAAAGTGATTACAAGTTCTGAATCTGAATCAGATGGAGATGATGGAGAAAGCCTCAAACATGCTATGATATTATTGACCCGAGCTTTCCAAAAGAAATTCTACAAGAAGCCGGGATCAAATTCTCAGAGATATTCTTCATCCAGTTCTAAGAATCATGAGCACCGAGAAAGAGTGGAAGGAAGGCGATATGAAGAGAACCGGTATTTGGAAAGGAAGCCGGAAGAAAAGAAGAAGTTCGTGAATGATTAAACCTTTGCTGAAAAGCCAGCAAATGATCCAATTAAATGCTACAACTGTGGCAAGATTGGACATTTTGCTAAAGAATGTCGAAACTCCCAGTATTATCAGAACAAACTGCTATTGGCCAAACAGCAAGAAGCTGGCATATCATTAATGGCTGAAGACGAATTTTGGTTGGATCATTCAGAGGGTGAAGAGGAAGAGAAAGAAGAAACTGCTCATCTTTGTCTAATGGGAAAAGAGGTCAAGTATGATGAGTCAGATGATGAGACAGCTGATGAGGTATTAAACTTAACTGAAAAAGATTTCATAACCAAAATGGAAGCTATGATGGTTGAGCTTAATGATCTTCAAGTAAAACTGAAGAAAGAAAAAGACAGAGTTGCTAAAAGAAACAACAAGATCTTTGAGCTTAATAAGTTTGTTATTGGGAACCAAGATCTAATTGATTCTTTACGCAAGTCTGCTTCTGATTCTAAACTTCAAGTAGATTGTTTTGAAAAGAAGATTTCTGATTTTGAAATTAAAATTTCTACGTCTGAATTTGAGAAGAAAGAATCTGCACTAACAATTCATAAATTGCAGGTTGAGAACAAGCTTTTGAATAAGAAGGTAAATGGTCTGGAAGCCAAACTTTATGCAAGAGGCCAAACAGATCAAACTATCTTTCTTAATGCACCTAATGAAGAGGCTGATGTTAAGGAAAAATGGGGACTTGGTTTTGAAAACCCCATTACCTTAAGAAAGCCATCAGAAAACAACCATCACTTTATAATTTTGATTTTCTTGCTTGTGTTGGTAAACATACTCATTTAAAACCCAAATTTGTTACCAAATTACCAGAAGAAGTTGAAGCCAAAGAAACTGAAAATAGAAAGAATGTAAATAAAATGCAGCTACCATTTAACTATGCAAAGTTAAATGATAGTTATCTTTCTGAAACAACAAAAGTTCTTTCAAATGACTATTTTGCTAGTTATTCTCTTTCTGAGATGAAGGCAAAACCTGCAACTGCAAAGGTTTATGTTCCTCCCCTCATTCTTGAAAGCAAAATAGTTGAGCTTGAAAATGTTGTTTCTGATGAAAGAATTTTGGTAGATATTGATCAAAGTGTGTTTTCTACAGTTTTAAAGAATACTGCTTTTCAATCTAAATCTACAAAGTGTTCTACAGTTTCAAAGGCACCTCAAACTTCGTCTGATAATTTTGATGACTTATTTGAGTCTGCAAATGACTTTCTTAACTCTGATGGTGGGTGCATAGAAGAAATTGATATGTTTGACTTCAATGCTTCTCTTCCTGATCATTCTACTTGTCTTATAAATGAAAAAGTGTTACCAAGTGTTCTTAAAACTGATGAATCATCAACTAATGTTGGTGAACCAGTTTCTGTGACTGCTGAATATTATTCTAAAGGTAAGAAACATAAGAAACAACAATGACAGAAACGGATTAACACTGGTAAACCAAAGAAAACTCATTTTTAGAAATCTGATTTTCCTAATAAATCTAAATCTTTTGTTTCAGATTTAAGCAAGAAAAGGTCGAAAACTCGAACTAAATGGCGACCAAAAAGGAAGGATGATGAGATAGCTGAATCAGTTTTTGATAACTCTTGTAATAGATCAGTTAGTAGTGATAATGATGTAGTTGATCAACTTGCTTCATCTAAACAAAACCTTGTAACTTCTTACAAGTGGTATTCAATAAAGCAATTGATTCAATTATCTCCTATTACTACTAAATCTTATCATTATCGGAGAAATGATTTTGCTTATTCTCATAATTCTTCTGATTGGTTTGGATCGTATCATGTGTATTCTTCAAGATCAAATGTTTTTAAAAGTTTTCAAAGAAAAATAGGATCCATATTCAAATGGATACCAAAATCTTGTGCTAATCTGTTAGGACCCGTTTTTAAATGGGTACCTAAAGTTATTGTTTCCTAATTTCTCTTGCAGACCCGACATATGTGGTACTTGGACAGTGGATGTTCCAAGCATATGACTGGGCAAAAAGCTTTATTGTCTAATTATACAGAGAAATTCAGTAGAAATGTCAGATTTGGAAACGATCAGCTTTCACCAATCTTAGGATATGGTGACATCATTCAAGACAACATAACGATTAAGAAGGTGAGTTATGTCGAAGGTCTAGGGCACAACTTGTTCAACATCGGTAAATTCTGCGACAAAGGGTTAGAGGTCAACTTCAAAGCTAAGAGATGTTCAGTCCGTTCTGAAGACGGCACAGAACTCTTAGTTGGCAAGAGAAAGACAAATCTCTACTCCATCAATCTTTCAAAGGTCCAGAATGACAGTCACGTTTGCTTATTGTCAAAAGCTTCGATGCAACAAAGTTGGCTTTGGCACCGACGACTATCACATCTGAATTTTCGTTATATCAACAAGTTGGTTAGTGGAAATTTGGTAAAAGGACTTCCTGAGCTGAAATATGAGAAAGAACACTTATGTGTTGCATGTGAGAAGGGTAAGATGAAGAGAGCCACACAGAAACCAAAGCCTGAACCAAGCACCAGTTCTCCATTAGAGTTACTGCATATGGATTTGTGTGGTCCGATGAGAACACAAAGCTTGGGTGGAAAGAAATACGTGTTGGTTATTGTGGACGATTACTCAAGATACACGTGGGTCAAATTTCTTCGGTCAAAAGATGAGACGCCCGAAGTTCTCATTACTTTCTTAAAGACGACCCAGGTGAAAATGCAACGACAAGTCAAATTTCTTCGAACGGAAAACGGCACAGAGTTCAAAAACAAGATAGTTGAAGAATATCTCGAATCGGTCGGGATATCACATCAGTACTCTGCTGCTCGTACGCCTGAACAAAATGGAGTAGTCGAAAGGCGAAATCGGACGCTAGTCGAGGCCGCTCGTACTATGCTCAGCCAATCCGATCTACCTCTATTCTTGTGGGCAGAAGTTGTGTCAACTGCATGTCATACTCAAAATCGATCCATAATACACCGCCGTTTTCAATAGACTCCATATGAGCTGATCAACAACAGAACACCGACAATCAAATATTCTCACATATTTGGGTGTAAGTGTTTCGTGCTTAACGACAGAGAGAGTCTGAATAAATTCAGTGCTAAGGCGGACGAGGGTATCTTCATTGGTTATTCTTCAACATCAGCAGCATATCGTGTTTATCTGAAGAAGTCAAAGACAGTCGTCGAGAGCGTTAATATTACATTTGATGAAGAAATGGCTTCTGAACAATTCAGTTCAAAACCCGTGATAACTGGCGTATTAGCTTCTGGGAAGATCAGTCCAGAACCTGTTTCTACAGAGAAAAATTCGGATAACGCTTCTACTTCTATTTCACATTTATCTGATTTAGATTTGTTATTTGAATTCTTTTATGATGAGTTTTTAGGATCTAATTTGCCTAAATCTTCTGTGACTGACAGGTCTGAAGACACAAGCTGCAATCATCCAGTCACTTCAGAAGTTATAACTGAACTTGTAACCCCCGTTCAGTTAGAAACTCATATTCCAACAATTACTCCTACAATTGAAGATACACAAGTAACTGATGAGCCAGAAGTAACTATTTCAGTTGGGTGTGATACATTGACTACTCAACAGCCAGAGTCTGTTGTTCCAACTGATGCTTTTGCACCTGAAACTTCAACTGCAAACCTCCCTCCTATTATTCAAACTGAAGAGCCTGATAGTGGATTTTTAGATGATGATCATGTTCAAACTTCATCTACTCCACTCCCTCATGAGCATCGCTGGACCAAAGAGCATCCTTTACATCAAGTAATTGGAGATCTTAACAAGCCTGTATAAACTAGGTCAGCGACTTTGAATCAATGTATGCATGACTCATTCCTCAGCAAGATAGAGCCCACACGAGTATCAGAGGCTTTAGCTGATTCGAATTGGGTATCTGCCATGAAAGAAGAATTAAATCAGTTTGAAGCCCTGAAGGTTTGGAGATTAGTTCCAAAACCGGAAGGTAAATCCGTGATTGGCACTAAATGGGTATTCAAGAATAAAAAGGATGAAGATGGTATCGTTATTAGGAACAAAGCTAGACTTGTTGCCAAAGGTTACCGGCAAGAGGAAGGCTTAGACTACGATGAGACGTATGCTCCAGTAGCGCGTATAGAGGCAATCCGCATGTTTCTAGCCTACGCAACTCATAAGAATTTCACAGTCTATCAGATGGATGTGAAAACAGCCTTTCTGAATGGCATTCTTAAGGAGGAAGTATACGTGTCTCAACCACAAGGGTTCGTCAATACAGATAATCCAGATCATGTCTACATCTTGGACAAAGCCCTGTATGGTTTAAAACAAGCCCCTCGAGCATGGTATGATGTTCTATCAAAATTCTTGGTCAAGTCCGGTTTTTCCAAAGGTAAAGTTGATACCACTTTGTTCATCAAAAAGGAAAAAGCCGATATCATCCTTATTCAAATATATGTTGATGATATAATATTTGGTTCTACTAATCCTAAATTTTGCAAAAAAATTTCTAACCTTATGGTGTCACGTTTTCAAATGAGTATGATGGGAGAGATGAATTTCTTTCTCGGATTACAAGTAAAACAGTTTTCAACGGGGATTTTCATTAACCAATCTAAGTACATTTTGGATATTCTTCGGAAGTACAAAATCGAAAATTATAAACCAATTGGAACCCCGATGGCACCAGGTACTAAAATTAGCACTGATCCTTCGGGTAAAAGTGTTGATGTTAGAACTTATAGAGGTATGATAGGATCGTTAATGTATCTTACATCTAGTAGACCAGATATTATGTTTTCAACATGCTTATGTTCTAGATATCAGGCTGCTCCTAAAGAATCCCATTTGGCTGTTGTCAAAAGGATTTTTAGGTATCTGAAGGGGACTGCAGATCTTGGTCTGTGGTATCCTAAGGATACTGGTTTTCAACTGACTGCTTATTCAGATGCAGATCATGCAGGTTGCATGTTGGACAGAAAGAGCTCTTCAGGTCACATTCAATTTCTTGGAGACAAGCTCGTTAGCTAGACATCAAAGAAACAATTATGCGTTTCCACATCAACTGCTGAAGCAGAGTATGTAGCTGCTGCCAGTTGCTGCTCTCAAGTCTTGTGGATGCGAACACAGCTGCGAGACTATGGATTCAAATTTGATAAAATTCCAATATATTGTGACTCGAAGAGTGCAATCGCGATATCTGCTAATCCTGTCCAGCATACGAAAACCAAACATATTGACGTCAGGTATCATTTTATCAAAAACAATGTAGAAAAAGGAACAATTGAACTTTATTTTGTAAAAACAGATTATCAGCTTGCAGATTTATTTACCAAACCCTTAGATGAAAAGAGATTTAATTTTCTTGTCTCTAAGCTTGGTATGCTAAATCTTAAGACATAATCGGTTGTTACTTAATAAAGTTAAGTATTGTTATTTTTCATCATTTTCTTTATCTTTATTTCTGAAAGATATCTGCACTTTAATAGTTTGCTCGTGATCTCAGGGGGAGAATGAGATGCACTTTAAGATGATCTACATTCTTTTGAGGGGGAGCTTATCTAATTTCTCATTTTACTTAACTGACAATTTTTTTTGTGATGCATGATTTTAGGGGGAACATGCATATTAGTCAAGTTAAAAGGAGTAAGACTATGATTTCTGATTATTTCAAATCAGAACTCGTACTTTAATCGTTTTACTGCTTTATGTCTTTTACTTTCGAATAAATTTGTGAATAAAGTTGCTTTGACTAGACTTTGAGACTTGTGCAGGATGAGAGGAAGCTATCAAGATCATATCTTTATGACTTCAGCTAACTTCATGAGATTTAAGACTGCATAGAAAAGTTACATTTCTTATCTTAATCTCATCTATGATTGAAAGAAGGACGACTTTCAATCATATGAAAACATGTTCTTAAAATGTTCAAACCACTTTCCGATTCTTAAACAGATTTCATGAATTGGAAGTATGATTTTAAATGTTTTCATTTTTCATTTTGAGCTTCAATGATTAATAAACCGTGTGTTTCCAAAGATAAATACTTGCGTATTGTTTTTTCATATACTTTCAAGTATTCACACACATCGGTTTAATTTTTTTGTTCAAATTGTTCTTACCATGTCTCATATTAAAACATAATTTCGATGGTAAGACACTCCGCTTGTACTTCAATGTATATTGAGCGTCATTTCATTTCGAAGCGTTCATTTCAAGAAAGTCTATATTTTTGATTCATATAGACAATATCCATTATTCTTGACCATAAGATTTGATTGTTATATCATTCATTTCTGATCATTTTTCATACAATGTCAGATTTTCAAACAAGCCTTTTTGCATTCATGTTCATTCATTCAATATACTTGTTTGAAAATTCTTCAATGTTTAAAATGCTCATATCTTCATGACTATATTCTGAGCATATACATTTATCTGACTTGTATTTGAGCTTTAACTGTTTCAAGTTAAACCATATTGAGCAACATTATGCTTTATAGGAAATATGGGTTCTTTGTGCTAGGAATTAACTGAACTTCTATGAAATCACGTTAACCAGTGATTTCTACCCAAGAAGTTAATCCATAGAGATTGAGTGTGAGGAGTCTAAAAGAAATGAGTGTGGGTGTGATGAGGTAAAATGTAAAGGAGAGATTGATTAGTAGTGAGCTTATTGATCAAAAGAAAGAGGGTGTGAGAACAGAGTAAAAGAATATTAAACTCTGCACCAACTACTTTCTGAACCGGGCAGCCACATTACTAGCGTTTCACAACTTTTTCTTTGGTGAACGTTATTGAAACAGGCAACTAGCCCATGCCAACTCTTGTTAAAAACCCCACCAAGCACTCATTTTTCTTCTAAAAAAGAAAGTGTTTCATATTTCAAAGGGGACGCAGCATATAATCTATCTGATTTTCATTTGGAAAATCCGGATATTGAAAAAGAAGGAAGTCTGCCCCACCTTCGCACTTCAATCATGCACATTGAGTCTGTGTTTATCTACTGTTGTCTTAGTGGTTTACACAATGTTGAGCCTTATTAAAAGCAATAATCCGTGCTTAATTCTTTCTACCCTTGCACGAACACACAAAGAATTTTTTTCTTTGTCATAACATTCATAGAAATTGCCTTTGTGGTATTTCGATGATTGGATGGAAGCCCTGGGGGAGTGAACATCAAAAAGCTCCTTTATATTGTGTATTCGTTACACACAGTGACTTCGTGTTACTGACAGGCATGTTAACTGATTCATTTGTTGATTCAGGTGTTACAATCATATTTTCTCTAGATTTGCAAAAATCTGGATGAATACTTTGTTCAAATTGGCAATGAATCAGAGGCTCATTATCAAAGATCAGTGGTCAGATAGACTTTCAACGACATTTCTTGGAGAGAGTTTTGATGATATTGATGCTCAAATCATCAAAAAGGGGGAGATGGTATCAAGAAATGATAAAGTTTTGAGAGATGATTTTCAGAAATAAGTAAAGATTTGAAGAAGATCAAAGAATTTCTGAAGATATGCTGAATTTTGAGGAAATTTTCTTTGAAGTTTATTTGCTAAAACAATCCGAGCTGATTCTGAAGATAATTTTTTTCCAAAGTCTGAAAGTGTTTTGTAAAAGTTTTGGGGAAATTGTTAATCGTTTGAAGACTGTTTAGGAAAGAATACCGTCAAAGGAAAAGGGGAGATTGTACTGACAGAGCTTAAAAGTGAAGACTGAATTACTATATTTTAACAGTGATCTTGAATCCAAAGGGGGAGATTGTTAGAGCATATATATGTTGGATACAAGATCAAGAAGACTGAAGGTCAAAGTGTAAGAAGTCAAAGCTGAGAAAGTCAACACTCATCAAAGTCAAAGTTTATTTGTAATAAAAGTCAAAGTATTTGTATTTTAGTTTCTTTGTATTTTAGCTGTAGGTACAAATACCTTGTATTTCTGTTTTTAGTTGGAACAAGTCTTATTGAGAATCTGAGAGTTATATTCAGAGAGAGAATTGTAGAGAGAGAAAGAGGAGTTCTAGAGAGAGAAAGTTTGTAAATCGTTTGAATTGATTAGAATAAAACAGGTAATTAAAATATGTTATTTGTTTGATTGTTTGATTGTGATTAGGAACTAAAATCTGGGAAAATCAAATCCTAGCGAGATTTCATATAATACATAATTCACAAATAAGAATATCATAATATAAAGCTTGTGTTACCAAACTCCGTGGTCTCACATTGACATTCCCACTTGCAACGATGTTCCCATACCTGAAAATAACATACAAGAGATAACCATCGGGGTGACATATACACGGGAGTGGAGTCACCCATGATGTTACTGGATTACACCTCATGTCCCGGTCCTAGTTCCCATGCCATCGAGACATCACAACCTCAAACCATAATCGTTGTCTTTATTGCATACTCCGTCGAGTTACACCTCAAGGTCTTACGGGACATTATTGTCTATCCATATCTAGATGAGTTAGACCTCAAGGGTCCGCGACCCCCTATTTCCTACTCGCTAGTGAACCAAGATGACCATCAACAAATGGTCCAATTAAAAAAATATATAACCACATCCTCGTGCACGAGGAAGTGGAACTCCATATTCTTAACAGGTGATCACATATTGATAAAAATTTACACAAAATGTATATACATCTATATACTTCATTTGTCCTCTCCTAGGCACCATATTTGACCTACAAGGATTCCATAAGGTTAGGTCAACTTGTTGTTCCATAGTAACCATCCACATTCCCATCTCAAATAGTTCATTAATCATGTTAGCAAGTAATACTATGATGGTAGTTTATATTTCTCATTCACCATTACAAGGTGTTCCAATCATCTAGGTCAAATCCATGGAATAGAGTCTCTTTATGTATTACTTAAATAAATTTATGGATTAAGTCAAGAGAATGTTAAATAAACATATACATGGAGTAAATAGAGTATGTAGAAGAAACTTACCACTAGGGTTTGTAAAGGAGAAAACCCTAAGTAGATGTATGGTCTTGAAGTGAACCTTGAATGCCTTAAAGCTTTTATAAAACCAATGGTTTAACTCTAACACCCACCAATCTCTTGGAAAATCAATAAATGCTAGGGTTTGGTTGGGAGCTTTTAATGAGGAGGGATGGGAGAAAAAGAAAGCATAAATTGTCTCCTATATGAGAGAGTGAGACCAAGATCTGAAAATGATGAAAAAGGAATGGGTTTGCCTTTTTAATCAACTCTCAAACCAACCTCCTCGCCACCACGGGCAACAATGCCCTAGCGACTTTGCCATGGCAATGTCGTCGTGGCAAAGTCGCACCACAACCCTCGCCCTCTGGAACGTTGCCCGAAAATTCTGAACTTTCACCCCTAACTGCGACATTGACCCAACGACTTTGCCAGGGGCATTGTCGCCGGGCAATGTCGCCCCTGTCCCTCCACCTGTTGTTCGATTGATGTAAAATGTCGACAGTCTCAAACCCGACTCTCTCTCGAGTCCCAAAGATTACCAAAGTCTCGGGGTAGGTGTTTTTAAGTAAATTAAGGTGGCAGTTGAACATGATAACTCTTCCCGATATGATACTAAATGAGTTCGTGCGATTGACAAAGGTTCATATAAACATGCAAGTACACTTAACATACAAGTACACATATGCCCTCTTACAAATCGATATAATCATTCCTACTCTCAAAACATTACGTTTGGCATAAACACATAGGGTGTGAGGGTCTTAAAACGATAACATGCGAGTTAACAAACCAAGTGTGACTCAACAAGATAAATATTTACGAATATATATATATATATATATATATATATATATATATTTAATTATAATGCGAGAGTTCTAAAGGGATATGGAGCTACAATGAGAATTTTGGTATGTTACAATCCTCCCCTCCTTAGAAAAGATTTCGTCCCAAAATCTTACGTCATTCAAACAAATGGGGGTAACGACGCCTTAGATCCTCTTCTGCCTCCCAAGTTATGTTGACACCTCTATGATGTTTCCATTGCACTTTCACCAACACTACTTCTTTGTGGCGAAGCTTTTTCGTCACTCTTTCCAAAATGGCTTCTGGTTCTTCCACGCATCGATTTTTGTCCACTCGAATCTCGGACAAGGGGATGACATTTTCTTCCTCCGCCAGGCACTTCCGAAGATAGAAAATGTGAAATGTAGGGTGAATTCCACTCAACTCGGGCGGTAAATCAAGCTTGTAGGCTTGGAGCCCCACACGTTCAATGATAGGGAAAGGCCCGAGAAAACGAGGGCTAAGCTTCCATCGCTTTCCAAAGTTTATTATTCCTTTCCAAGGCGACACTTTTAACATAACTTGATTGCTCACTTGAAATTCCATCGGCCGTCACTTCTTGTCCGCATTACTCTTTTGGCGATCTTGGGCCGCCTTAAGTCATTCTTGAATACTCTTCACCTTATCCGCCATTTCCTGTACTACTTCCGGTCCGGTGAATTGCTTCTCACCTGCTTCTAACCAACAAGTAGGCGTCCTACATTTACGCCCATACAACACCTCGAACGGTGCAATACCCAAACTCGAGTGGTAACTATTTTTATAAGCGAATTCCACCAATGGGAGGTGAGAGTCCCAATTTCCCCCAAAATCAATAACGCATGATCGTAGCATATCTTCTAGCATATGAATAGTCTGCTCCCTTTGTCCATTCGTTTGAGGATGATACGCCGTGCTCAATTTCACTTTTGTCCCCAATTCTCTTTGAATGGAATTCCAGAAATGGGAAGTAAAACGACTGTCCCAATAAGATACAATAGATAACGACACCCCATGCCTCGAGACCACTTCATTGATGTAGAGTCTTGCTAGCTTGTCCAACGGTAATGTTTCCCTCATAGCCAAAAAGTGTGCGCTTTTCGTCAAATGATCCACTACCACCCAAATGGTGTCATAACCCTTCAACGTCTTTGGTAATTTCGTCACGAAGTCCATTATGATGTGATCCCACTTCTACTCCGGTATTTCCAAGGATTGCAAACTTCCATACGGTCGTTGGTGTTCGGCCTTTACTAACGAGCAAGTAAAGCATTTCTCCACGTAGCTCGCCACATCAAGTTTCATAACTGGCCACCAATAGTTCAACTTCAGATCTCTGTACATCTTTGTGCTCCTAGGGTGAATGGAGTATCTAGACTTGTGTGCTTCTTCCAAGAGTAACTTCTGTCATCCTCCCAACTTGGGTACCCAAATTCTTCCTTGGAAGAGTTTCAATCCTCTACCATCTTCCGTCAAGCTAGGGTGTTGTTTTGTCGCTTCATCTTTGAAGTTTGCTTCGAGCATCGCTTCGGCTTGAGCGGTCTTTATCATATCCATAAGGTTTGAGATGATCTCAATTCTTTCCAAAGAGGTCCATACCTCTCCACTATACTCCTTCCGGCTGAACGCGTCTGCCACTACGTTTGCCTTGCCCGAATGGTATTGAAGCTCACAGTCGTAATCTTTCAATAAATCTAACCATCTTCTTTGCCGCATATTCAACTTCTTCTGATCAAAGACATACTTCAAGCTTTTGTGGTCAGTGAAGAGTGTGCATTTGGTGCCGTACAAGTAGTGTCACCACAACTTTAAGGCAAACACAACCGCCGCCAACTTGAGGTCATGCGTTGGGTAATTCTTCTCGTGCTCTTTCAACTGTCTCGATGCGTACGCTATCACCTTACCTCTTTGCATGATGACACAACCCAATCCCATCTTGGATGCATTGCTATAGACGACAAAGTCTTCCGTTCCCTCGGGTAGGGATAAAATTAGAGCTTCACACAATTTCCGTTGCAAGGTACGGAAATCCTACTCTTGAGTCTCGGTCCAAGCAAACTTCACATTCTTTTGAGTCAATGCGGTCAATGAGGAAGAGACTTTGGAGAAGTCTTGAATGAACCTTCGATAATAACCAGCAAGTCCCAAAAAGCTTCAGATCTCGGTTGGACTTTTCGGAGGCTTCCAGTTCATCATCACTTCTATCTTCGCAGGATCTACTTTCACTCCTTCACGGGTCACCACATGGCAGAGAAATTGAACTTTTCGCAACCAAAATTCGCACTTAGAGAATTTGGCATAAAGCTTCTCCTTTCTTAGAACATCAAGGACCTCCCTCCTCTTCATCCTTGGAGTACACCAAGATGTCGTCGATGAACACTATGACCGACCGGTCCAAAAATGGTCGACACACACGGTTCATCAAGTCCATAAATATTGCCGGCTCATTCGTAAATCCGAAAGGCATGACTAGGAATTCGTAATGCCCATACCGATTCCTAAACACCGTCTTCGGGACATCCTCCTCTCGAACCTTCACTTGATGATACCCCGAACGAAGATCAATCTTGGAAAAGCATCCGACCCCTTGTAGTTGATCAAAGAGATCGTTTATTTGGGGCAGTGGATATTTATTCTTTATGGTCACCTTGTTTAACTCTCGGTAATCGATGCACATACACATCGATCTGTCCTTCTTCTTTACAAAGAGTACCGGAGCTCCCCACGGAGACGAGTTTGGTCTCACGAACCCCTTCTCTAGCAACTCTTGAAGTTGGGACATCATATCTTGCATTTCCGTTGGTGCGAGATGATACGGTGCATGAGCTATCGGTGCCGCTCCCGAAACTAAGTCAATTCGGAACTCCACTTATCGGTCGGGTGGCAAGCCTGATAGATCATCTGGGAACACTTCCGGAAATTCGTTGACAATCTTCACGTCTTCTACCCTCTTCTTCTCTACTTTGGCATCTAACATAAAGGCTAGATACGAAGGGTACTTCTTCGCCAAATATTTCCTTGCTTTGATGGTTGAGATAATGGCTACTTCGCCTTTTCGCTTTTCGCCATACACGAAGATGAAGTCGACATCCCAAATGGGAATTCGTATAAGCTTCTTGGAACGCATGATCTCCGCTTGTTGTCGCGCCAACCAGTCCATCCCGACCACCACATCAAAGCTCCCGATGGCCATAGGAAGCAAGTCCACCATAAAAGTTTCGCCACTGATTTAGAGTCGACAATCCCTTAGAACATCCATTAGAATCACCCGTTCCCCATTAGCTAATTCTATGACTAAGGCATCACTAAGGGCACTAACCGACAAGTTCAAAGATTTGCAAAACACATCGGACACAAAAGAGAAGTTTGCACCAGAATCAAACAATACTCTAGCAGGTGTGGAGTTGAGTAAGAACGTACCCGACACCACGTCGGCGGTTTCCTTCGCCTCCTCCTTTGTCATCTGGAAAGCCCTTCCCTGAGCCTTGGGAATGGCCTCTCTATTCGGTTGGCTTCCCGAACTTCCTCCTCTCGCCACACCCCTTAGCTTGGGGCACTACCTTCGAACATGACCAATTTCCTTACATTCAAAACAAATTATCCCCCGAATGGGACACACGGAACTGATGTGACCCAGTTGGCCGCACTTGAAGCATGAGACCAGGTTGGGATTGGGGTTGGAGTTGGTCTTGCAAAACCCAAAGTGCTTGATCTTGCATTTGGAGCACCACTTTTCCTCTCAACGGTTGTCAAAGCTTTTACTTTTCGGTTGAAACCTCGGCTTCTTATACGAACTCGGCTGGCTCTCCCACTTTCTCTTCTCAACGGTCTTCGTATTCTCCTCTTTATCTCGAGCAAAGAGTCTTTCCTTCACTTTGGCCTCCTCGATTTTCTCACGGAGGTTAGAGGCTTTGGTGTTGCAGACCACTGAAATCATGTTCGCGGGTAAGACTTTCAAATACACCTTTACTTTCTCTTTCTTGGTCGGGGCCACGTGCCCCACCAAATTAAGTTTCTCCATAAACAAACGGGTGTACTCTTTCACGGACATATCCCCCTTCTTGATCGACCATAACTCTTCTTCTATCATATCCAGTTCCTCCACAGTACAATACTCTTCTAGGATCTTCTTCTTAAACTCGGCCCAAGACAAGTTGGCCAACACAGATTCATCGAGCGTTGAGGTGATGACATTTCACCATGTCAAAGTCGTGCCTCAAAGTAGTTGACACCCGTATTTCACCTTTTGACGCTCCTCACAGTCACTAGACCTGAAGTCCTATTCAATTTCCTTGAGCCAACTCATACACTTCGCAGGCTCGTCGGACCCTGCGAACTCCGGCGGTTTGCAGCAAAGGAAGGACTTGTATGAACATCCTCTTCCCTGTTGTCTCGTTTCCAAGGTCGCTAACCCCACAGTGCGGTCCTCATCTCCGGTACCCCCGGAACCCGCTATGACAATATTCTCTTCAATTGTCTCGTGTCGACGATGATTCCCCTCACGGTCCTCTAGTAGTTTCATCAACAATTCTTGTTGATTCGCCATGGTCTCGTTTATGGCCCTCATTATGTCCATCATTTGTGTCTGAGGGGTTACCTCCGTCATGATCGGGTCAGCAGTGGCAATGTTGGTCCTCGGAATGTGTTCCACCCTACCGCCCAGTATAGGTGGAATCGGAGGTTCGACCGTCACGGTTTCATTTGACCTATCGGTCGTAGATTCGTTCACCGCTAGACCCTCTGGCGATGATTGAAGATGACTCCGATTATTTAACCTTTTCATCTGTCATCAATTCAAAAGAGGGTGAGAGATGGGCTACATAAGATCACACACAAGAAACGTACTAATACAGTTCATCAATTATCATAATCATAGTAATTCAAGCATACTCACATAGAAGTATATTCATAATAACAGTAGCTAGTTGAAATTATGAACGTACACTACATAAAGATTCTCATTACCACTTTCATAATTCTCAACAAAGTAGTTTCCGTTGACTCTAAGACTGTCCCATCTTAGAAGTTCTACCCAATTCTCACACTTTATTGCCTAATAGTCTCAGCTTAAGTCTACGCATCGAGATTTCGTACCTAGTTCACTTAAACTAGAGCTCTGATACCAACTTGTAACACCCTAAAAATAGTGCCAAATAAAAATTGAAATTTTGGCAATATGACATCTAAAATACGGACATCCAAATTATCCTGTAAATAGAAACTTCGAAGTATAAACAACTCCCGAAGGGGACAACTAGAGACCCACATACGTTTGGGTTAATTTGCACCATAAAGTTTGAAAAAGAATGAGACATAAAGAAAATTACAACAACCTAATTAATCTAGAAATAATTCAAAAACTAGATTAAGATGAGTGTTGCTAATCCGCTATAATCTCTCTTCACAAAAATTCCCAAAAGATTGGCACTTTAAAAATCTCCTACGTGCCCGTTTGACAAACCCGACTTCCTAGATTCCACCGCTAGTGGGATCTGTGAGAAAACAACAACCATAACAATTAGTCATGTTAGCAAATAATACTATGATGGTAGTTTATATTTCTCATTCACCATTACAAGTTGTTCCAATCATCTAGGTCAAATCCATGGAATAGAGTCTCTTCATGTATTACTCAAATAAATTTATGGATTAAGTCAAGAGAATGTTAAATAAACATATACATGGAGTAAATAGAGTATGTAGAAGAAACTCACCACTAGGGTTTGTAAAGGAGAAAACCCTAAGTAGATGTATGGTCTTGAAGTGAGCCTTGAATGCCTTGAAGCTTTTATAACACCAATGGTTTAAATCTAACACCCACCAATCTCTTGGAAATATCAATAAATGCTAGGGTTTGGTTCGGAGCTTTTAATGAGAAGGGATGGGAGAAAAAGAGAGCATAAATCGCCTCCTATATGAGAGAGTGAGACTAAGATCTGAAAATGTTGAAAAAGGAATGAGTTTGCCTTTTTAATCAGCTCTTAAACCAGCCCCCTCGCCACCACGGGCGACAATGCCCAGGTGACTTTGCCATAACAATGTCACCGTGGCAAAGTCGCACCACAACCCTCGCCCTCTGGAACTCAACCCGAAAATTCTGAACTTTCGCCCCTAACTGCGACATTGACCCAACGACTTTGCCAGGGGCATTGTCGCCACTAGCCCTCCCCCTGCTGTTCGATTGAAGTAAAATGTCGACAGTCTCAAACCCGACTCTCTCTCAAGTTTTAACGATTACCAAAGTCTCAGGGTAGGTGTTTTTAAGTAAATTAAGGTGGCAGTTGAACATGACAACTCTTCCCAATATGATACTAAATGAGTTCGTGTGATTGACAAAGGTTCATATAAACATGCAAGTACACTTAACATACAAATACACATATGCCCTCTTAAAAATTGATATAGTCATTCCTACTCTCAAAACATTACGTTTGGCATAAACGCATAGGGTGTGAGGGTCTTAAAACAAGAACATGCGAGTTAAAAAACCAAGTGTGACTCAACGAGATAAATATTTACGAATATATATATATATATATATATATATATATATATATATATATATATAAGTATAATGCGAGAGTTCTATAGGGATATGGAGCTACAATGAGAATTTTGGGATGTTACAGCTATTCAATTTATCTCTGTTGCAATTTTTCATTCCAAGTATTGTACTCAACATTGTGATAGTGGACTTCTCGGTGGTCTCATTGTCCCGTGGTTTTTCCCTTTTTTGGGGTTTTCATGTAAAATCGAGTGTCGTTTCTCTCCTTTTACTTTATGCATTTGATTTACATGTGTATTGATATTTCGATATTTTTGGTTTATTTGTTCGTCGAAGTTTTCGATAGTTAGTTTTGTTTCCGGTTCTGGTGAAACCGATGTGGCCAAGGTTGATTCTGATGGGGAACTTCTTACTGTATCCGAAGGTGGATCATCACTTTCGGATGCATGGATTTTTGATTCCTAATGTATGTTTCACATGTGTCACAATAGGGATTGGTTTCATACATATGAGGACGTTGGCCATGGCCCGGTCTTTGATGGGCAATGATGCTACATGTTTGATCAAAGGACAGGGCACGATTAGAATTCAGATGTTTGACGGAGTTATCAGAACTTTGGGGAATGTCAAGTATGTTCCTGATCTCAGGCGAAATCTTCTATCTCTTAACTCTCTTGAAGAGAAGGGATATGAGTTTGTTGGCAAGAAGGGGTCATTTCGGGTGTTTAGAGGTGATACTAATGTTTTGAAGGCTGATCGTAAGACCTTAAACCTCTACATATTGGATGGTCAAACAGTTAGCGGTGATACAACGATTGTTTCAAAGAGTTCTTTGGATATGGATCGATCGCGTTTATGGAATCTTCGATTTGGCCATATAAGTTTTCATGGCATGTCCGAATTGAGTCGAAGAGGGCTTCTTGAAGGCAACAAAGTTGTTGAGCTAGAGTTTTGTGAAGAGTGTATTTATGGCAAGCAGAAACGGGTGAAATTTTTGAGTGGCAAGCACACGACAAAAGGGGCACTCGACTACATCCACTGGGATTTATGGAGACCGGCTCGGGTTACTTTCTTAGGTGGAGCTTCTTATATTCTTACGATCATCGACAACTATTCAAGAAAGGTATGATCTTTCTTTCTAAAGCATAAAGGAGATGTATTTTCTACTTTTAGAGATTGGAAGGTGATGACTGAAAAGCAGCCGGGTAAGGAGATAAAGTATTTGCACACCGATAATGGCCTTGAGTTTTGCTCAGAGGATTTCAATGCCTACTATCGAAAGGAAGGCATTACTCGACATGGTTCACACTCTACAACAAAATGGTGTTAGAGAGAGGATGAACCGCATAATTCTCAAGAAGGTTAGGTGTATGCTCTCTCATTCTAATCTACCAAAGTCCTTTTAGGCGGAGGCAGCTTCCACTGCATGGTATATGATTAATCGGTCATCTTCTCAAGCCATTGAGAAGAAGACCCCGTTTGAGCTAAGGTTCGGTGAGACTATCGATTACACTGTTTTGAAACCATTTTGGTTGTCCGAAGTATGCACGCGTTGACAATGGGAAGATAGAGACGAGAGCTTTGAAGTGTGTGTTTCTTGGGTATAAACCGGGTGTGAAAGGCTACAAACTATGGAGTTCTGAGCTAAGTAAGGCTATTATTTCAAATGATGCAACCTTTGATGAGACTTCTATGATCCATAGAGCTACAAGCTCATTATCTACTGTTGAGAAATCATCTGAGGCAAGTAAGAAGACATTTCAAGTTGAGGTGGAGTTGATGACATCATCTACAGTTACACCGGTTTTCTCATTGGTTCCTACACTGGTCACTGGTGATCAACCTATATCTATTCCGACAAGTGAACATGTGGATGACGAGACCTCCTCACCGTCTTCACCACCTGTTACTAATCTGTCTATTTCACGAGACAGGCCGATGAGATATATTGTACATCCTAGGAGGTATGTCCATGTCGATTGTGTTGCTTACCCCCTTACAACTACTGAAGATATCGAGTTAATGCTAGAGCCTACTTGCTGTGATGAGGCTATTACCGTTGCAGACTCAGATAATTGGATGGTTGCTATGCACAATGAGATGGAGTCATTGCACAAGAATGACATTTGGGATCTTGTCCCGACTCCGAAAGGGAAGAAGTCAGTCAAGTGCAAGTGGGTGTAGAAGCTCAAGGAAGCCGTTAAACCGGATGACAAGCCAATATACAAGGCTCGTTTGGTTGCTAAGGGTTACAGTCAAATGTCATGTATTGATTATACTGATATTTATTCACCGTTGTTTAAGATACATCTATCGTGTATTGTTGGGATTAGTTGCTTCTAATGATTATGAACTCGAGCAACTAGATGTGACTACAACATTCTTAAATGGTGAGCTTGAGGAGTAAATATTTATCCAACAACCTGAGGTTTTTGTAGTTCCGGAAGGAGGACTATGTATGCAAGTTGAAGAAATCCCTTTATGGTCTCAAGTAATCTCCGAGACAATGGTATAAGAGGTTTGACACTTTTGTGACCGATCACAAGCTGAAAATGTGCACCTATATATTACAGTTGCGTTCATTACGAGAAGTGTGATGACGAGTCGATGGTCTATTTAGTCATATACGTGGATGACATGTTAATCACAACGAAAGATATGAAGGAGATTCAAGTGATAAAAGACCAGTTGAATTAAGTTTGATATGAAGGACTTAGGGGCTGTCAAGAAAATTTTGGGGATGAAAATTGTGCGTGATAGAAAAGCAAGGATCTTGTATCTTTCTCAAAAGAGTTACATTGAGAAAGTCCTACGCCGGTTTAATATGTATGGTGCAAAACTGGTCACTAGTCTCCTAATGGCTCACTTTAAGCTATCATCTGCTCAAAGTCCTATTTCAGAGGCTAGTGTGTTTCACATGGCACATGTACCATATTCCAGTGACGTTGGTTCCTTATTGTATTCGATGATTTGCACATGCCCTGATTTCGCTTATGCAGTTAGTGTGGTTAGTAGATATATGGCGAATCCGAGAAAGGAACATTGGAAGGCTGTCCAATGGATTTTTTGATATCTTCAAGATACGTCATCTATATGATGATGGTGTGTTTGTTTTGTCGATTCAAATTATGCCAAATACATAGACAACTGGAGATCGATTTCTGGAAAAGTATTCACTTTGGGTGGTTGTGCCATTAGTTGGAAGGCACACTTACAGTCTATGATTACGATTTCAACGACCGAAGCTGAATATATGGATGTTACGGAAGGATTCAAGGAGGCGAGTTGGTTGAAAGGTTTGTTTGGTGAACTCGATGAGTCGCGCAATGTCACAACGGTGTTTTGTGACAATAAAAATGCAACACTTCTAATGAAAAATCAGATGTGCCATGACCAAACGAAGCACATTGATGGCATTACCACTATGTGCGGGAAGTCATTGCTCGAGGTGATTTCAAAGTGAGCAAAATTCACACTAATGACAGACCCGCGGATGTGTTCACCAAATGTTTTCCGGTGGCCAAGTTTAGCTTGTGTTTAAACTTGGTCGGTCTTTTGAACCGCAATTGAGTCCGAAGGACTCATGGTGGAGTCGTGGAGAAGATATTGTTTCATTTTCCCTAGAAGCTTTACTTTGGTTTGCTATCGTTTAATTGATGTTTGAAGGTTGCTTGAGTTGGAGCTTCCTTTTCGATGAAGATGTGTTTTTATGTTTGGTTTTGGATGGACTTATGGAGCCAAGGTGGAGATTTGTGGATTTTGTCTCCAAAAGTCAACAGGAAGGAGCCCCAAGACAGTGTTTAAAACAACTTTAAAGCATGTAAACCCGCTTGAAACTCACTTTAGACACTATGGATGCATTGTAAAATATTGACGGGTGACTGGCTGGCAGCTTTAGCAGCATTCAAGTCAAAATATATGTTGTTTTGAAGGCGGTTTCCACTTTCCAATCAAGCACGAGCTAATATCCATCATGAGTCGGTGGTTTTCTAAGTGAGCACATATGGTTTCTTCCAAATTATGTTGGCCCTCTCTTTCTAAACATATAACACACACACACACACACTCTCTCTCTACTAGTTTAGATATATTAGACGATCGAAGGCTATTCAATTTCTCTCTGCTGTAATTTTCATTCCAAGTATTGTACTCAACATCGTGACAGTGGACTTATCGGTGGTCTCCTCCGCCCGTGGTTTTCTCGTTTTGGGTTTTCCACGTAAAATCAAGTGTCGTTTCTCTCCTTTTATTTTATGCATTTGATTTACATGTGGGTTGATATTTCGATCTTCTTGGGTTATTTGTTCATCAAAGTATTCGATAGTTAATTGTGTTTCCGCTTGAATCAATACGGTTCTAACTTGGAGCATTGATTTTGGGTTCAGTATCAGAACATTTACGGTTCAATTTTTACAACACAATATGTAAATGCCATTTAACAAACTTTGATAAAACCGATCTTTGAATTGTTTCTAAAACATAAATATTTCCGTTTTCTATACAGTTTTTGAAAAGTCTGAGAATCAATTCACAAATATATAATTCAAGCTTAAAATTAAGTCCATTACGTATGCAATGATCTCATTACATAATGATTAGAAATTTATTAAAACATGATGAATACACAACTCGTTAATATCTATTACAATACTTCATAAATACTCAAATAACTCCACAATTATTAGCACCAAAAAGGAGAAAATTAGAACATGATCCAAATCACATATATGCTATGAACATAAAATTGCATAGCAAAAAACTTGTACACAACACATGGTGTTACTAGATCAACAATTGCATCTCTTAATTTAATGGTGTTTATGTGGTGGTGGAGGGTGGTGGACGACAGGAGGTGGAGGGTGGTGAACCACGGGTGGTGAAGGGTGGTGAACGACAGGAGGTGGTGAAGGGTGGTGGACCACAGGTGGTGGTGGGTGGTGAACGACGGGAGGTGGTGGTGGGTGATGCACTGGTGGTGGTGTGTGGTGGTGGCTTGATGGTGGGGTTGGTTTGGTCATTTTCTTTGTGCTATCTAATTCTTGTGCTTGTGGTAGAAGGGAGAGAAAGGGATGGCGTGTGGATTTATAATGGTGATGCTTAATCATTAAGGCAAAAAAAAAGTCTTTGGGTTAGGTAGCTGCATGCTCCCATCTACTTGTCATAAAGAAATAGAAAACATTATCTTTATATAATACTAGAAGTGTACTCGCGCAATGTAGCTAGATAGATCAAGATTTTAATGTTTCATTTTATTTTCTGTTTTTTGTCGATTTACCTTACGATTTTGGATGGTTTTGAGAGAGTGATAATGATTTTTTTATATAATTTTTTTAATTTAGACTTAATAATATAATGTAATTTATTTTGGTTTAATAATATAATTTTTTTATAAAATATTCTGTTAGATTTTTTTAATTATATTTTAGATTTTTTATATTTAATTATGCTGAGAGTTATTTTAGGGAGTTAAAGTGGGAAATGATTTTAGGGGAGTTAAAATGGTTAGAGATAATGATGGAAAATTAATAAATAGCATTAAATGTAGTACATACAGCTTTAATGGTTGTTTTTTTAAGTAATTAACATTAAATAGCAGTACATTAAGTTTTAAGACTTGTTTTTAAGAGCTTTTATGTCTTCTTTATAATATAGTATAAATATTACTTTAAAATATGAGTTATTTTTATGGTACCAAAGTTTATTTTTAAATAACATAAATTTCTTCCGTATAATTTAAAACATGACTAATTTTTAATGATGTTGAAATTTATATTTTCATAGTATAAGTTGTTCAAGAACAAAATTATATATTTACATCATCAGTCAATTTTGGTACCTCAATTTTATTCGGTTTCTTTTTGGCATATCAATCAGTGACCCCTACTGTTCAATTCTCTTCTTTGGTTGACAATTGTAACGACTGAACAACTTTTTCTATCTCCAAAACATATGTGACTCTTTCGTTATATAAACGAGTTTACGAGCTACCATACTTTGGGTTTTCAATAGGTTGCATCATTGTATCATTCTGTTGCGCTCCTAGTCTATATCTATACTATATTATAAAACAGACATAAAAAACTCTTAAAAATAAGTTTTAAAGCTTAATGTACAACTATTTAATGTTAATTGCTTAAAAAACAACCATTAAAGCTGTATGTACTACATTTAATGTTATTTATTAATTTTCAATCATTATCTCTAACCATTTTAACTCCCCTAAAATCATTTCTCACTTTAACTCCCCTAAAATAACTCTTAGCATTATTAAATATAAAAAATCTAAAATATAATTAAAAAAATCTAACAAAATATTTTATAAAAAAATTATATTATTAAACCAAAATAAATTACATTATATTATTAAGTCTAAATTAAACAAATTTATATAAAAAAATTATTATCACTCTCTTAAAACCATCCAAAATCATAATGTAAATCGACAAAAAAACAGAAAATAAAATGAAACATTAAAATCGTGATGTATCTAGCTGCATTGCACGAGTACACTTCTAGTTATTCTTGATTAGTTGGTCATATAGTCATTTAAACTTTGGCTATGTTTGGCAAACTAGCTGATAAGCTAGCTGGTAACTGATAAACTAACTTTTTCAAAACGCTACTATAGGTAGCTTTTCAATAAGCTAGCTTATAAGCTAATTTATGGTCATCCAAACATGTACCAAACAATGCCTTTGTGTTACAATAACAAGGTTACCCATCATACATTTAAAAACCAAGTTTTTCATAAACATAAAAAAACGAATTAGACTTGGATTATAATTTTGCTGATAAAAAAATAGTTATAATTTTACCATTAGTATAACTTGTGTACCCAAGGTATGCTCAACCATTAGGCCAATTCAGACAATGGCCTAAGGTTCGTAATTAATGATATAAAGGCTCATTTTAAGATTGTTTAATATAATATTTACAGTTGCTAGAAGCGTACTCGCACAATGCAATGAGATACATCACGATTTTAATGTTTCATTTTATTTTTTGTTTTTTTGTCGATTTACAGTACGATTTTGGATGGTTTTGAGAAAGTGATAATGTTTTTTTTTATAAATATGTTTAATTTAGGCTTAATAATATAATGTTTTTTATATAAAAAAATAAGTATTTTGTTAGAATTCAATGATTATCTTATATATTTTAATGACATCTAGAAAAAATAACCAATTACATATTTAATAATATAATTAAAACAAATTTATAGTAATATAATATATTAATTAATAGTGATACATGGAAATGTCTGTATAAAAGAAAGACTCTGCACATACCAAATTGGTGGGTGTTAGAAGCTTGCAGTAGTAATATGTATCTTGTGCTTTGATACTTGTAAATTAAGAGATTTTTAAAATATTGCATAAAATGATGGTTCATTATGCCTAATAATTTGTATTTAAGAGTTTTTTATCCGTGCTTTATAATATAGTATAGATTAATTATTTGCATTAAATTTTATCATTTGTTTTCTTAAAAAAACAATTGTTACTAATTTTAATTCTTATGTTTTTATTTGTTTAAGTTTTATAAATACATAGGGAGAGGTTCATTTGAGAAATGTTTAACATATGAGAAATATAGAAGTAATCCTAACATTTCATTCAGTTAAGATCGGCTTTGACTGGTCAAATATTGCGCCTTTGACTAGTCAACAATTACGGCTTGGACTGGTCAAGTTGCGGCTATTCCAAAGATAGAAGAACAATTTCGTAATTTTTACAAATATACGGGACGAGTTTATATATGAACCTGTATGATTCACATATGAACTATATGTTCATATATGAACCTTTGTGATTTACTCGTCTGACCAAAGCTTCTGCCTCTATAGTCAAAAGTCTCTGGTGCTAACATTTGATCATCTGAGTTTTTCTCGATAGTCCAGTGCTTCTGAAGTCCTTGAAATATGTTTTTATTCACAAATAACTAAGGACAAAGTTTGAAAAAACTCAACAAACTATTTGATTTTGAATGATAAAACCCTTGAACTTTTCAAAATCGATTAAATACATCCTTGTAACCTGTAAAAACATGCTAACGTGATAAAAATTTGCGAAAAGTCTACAAAAACCCAATAAACTATCTAATTTTGAATGATTAAGTCCCTATTTTTTTAACAAATAAATCGCTAAATTTTTTCCTAAATCTCTTTACAAAATAAATTCTTGAAGTTTTTTTGAACAAACAAATCTCAAAGTTTTTTTTTGAAGAAAAACAAAATCATGAATTTAATTTTGAACAAATAAATCCAATTTTATTTTTTGAACAAAATCAAGAACAAAACATATATATAAATTCTCCCACAGACAACAAAGTAAAGTGAACTAATTAAACAGAGAAAAATTATATCATTTTCATTACTAACTCCGAAACCTTCAAAAGTTATGTCTAAAGCATTAATAGATAAATATAAAAACTATACTCATCATTTCATATACAAAAAAAAATCCTTTAACGAAATATACAAAAAAAAACACCCATCCCTTTACAAATATACCAAAAAAACGTTAATCCATTCACAAATATAGCAAAAAAAATGGGCGTTTTTTTGCTATATTTTTGTGAAAGGATGAACATTTTTTTTGGGTAATTTGTGAAGGTATAAATATAGGTGAATTCTATACATACCCCCTCCTATAGGGGGTATGTGAGTAGTGATGGCCAAATGGGACTGGCCCAACCCGGTCGATTAACCGAAGCCCGACCCGCTTAAAGCCCGACCCGACCCGGTAGTAAACTGGTTTAGAGCCCGAATTACTAGACCGGTCAAGGATTTTGGAGGTTTTGCCAGCCTGGCCCAATCCGGGACCGGGACCGGTTTTTGGCCCGGCCCGAACCGATTCGATGGTTTAAAAAAAAACAGTCGTTATAGATCCGTTTATAGCAGTTTTTGACCGTTCTTTTTTGGATTTTTTACCCCCAAACCCCTATAAATACTTGTGTTGATTATGGAGTTAGACACCAACTTACAAAATACAAAAAACGCATACAATTCTCATTTCTCGCTATATTCGTTTCTCGCAAGTTCTAGTATAATATCTCTAGTTCTCTACTCTCAAATCTCTACTCTCAAAATCGCCGCACAAAATTACCAAGTTGTTGCCGAACATGGACGAAAAGCACCTCTTTGGAACCATTTCAACATAGTGATCCTCCCTGACGGTACAAAAAAAGCGCAATGCAAACGGTGTGGAGATCTCCTTGCGGCGGCTGCAAATACCACGTTAAAGCGCCACCCGGGTTCTTAGAATTTATGTTTTGTAACTTAAAATTATAAATAAAACGTATTTTTAAAGTGTATTTTAGTGATCCAATCCAAATTTTATTTTTTAAAGTTTAGTAATTAATTATTATATAAAGAAATTATTTTTTTTTAAAACAAAAAAAAGCATGGCCCGATCACGATTCGGTTTTGGGCCCGACCCAACCCGGTTTTCTAAGAACCGGTTTCTTCCAACATTAACCGGGCCACCGATATTTGGGTGAAATCCGGCCCGGCTCGAAGCCCGCTTGACCCGATTTTTGGCTTTACTGTTTGGGCCTGAAACCCGTTTTGGCCCGGCCCGAGCCCAATATTTAGCCATCACTATATGTGAGTGAGGTAGGAGGGGGTATGTGAGTGAGATAGGAGAGGGTATGAGGGGTTTTGTGAGTGACGAGGGGGTAGGGATAGCAACACCCTAAATATAATCTTTGTATGCACTATTTATGCTTTAGACATAATTTTTGAATGATTCAGATTTAGTAATGGAAATGGTATAATTTTTCTATGTTTAATTTATTTATTTTACTTTGTTGTCGGGGAGAGTAATTGTATATATTTTTTTGTTCATGATTTTGTTAAAAAAACTTCGGATTTATTTGTTGAAAATTAAGTTAATGATTTTATTTCTTCAGAAAAACTTTGGGATTTATTTGTTAAAAAAATTCAAGAATTTATTTGGTAAAAAAATTACTTAGAGATTTATTTGTGAAAAAAAATTTAGGGACTTAATCATTCAAAATCGGATAGTTTGTTGGGGTTTTTTAGATTTTTTTCTAAAATTTATCACATTAACTTGTTTTTACAGATTACAAGGATGTATTTAACCTGTTTTAGAAAGTTTAAGGGTTTTATCATTGTAAAAATAGTTTAAGGACTTAATCATTCAAAATGAGATAGTTTGTTGGGTTTTTTCAAACTTTTCTGAATAACTAATATCCTTTCTAAGCATATTTGAAGGGGGGCTAATTTTGTTTTATTAAGGGGGAGTATCTCTGATTTATCTTCTGACACCATTGCAAAGGTATATTTTTCTAAACCTAAGAAGAAATCTCGGGTTCTTTCAAAGATAAAACTTCTTTTGGTTACAAAGTTTTTTTAATTATTTTGTTAATCCTCATTTCGACAATCCTGAGTCTTTGGTTGAACTTACCAGAGCCTCTGAAAAGAAGAATTTACTTAGCTAAAATACTTCCTTAATCAGAAGTTGGTTTTCAAAGAATCTTAGGACTTTCTAAAATAACTTGTCCTGAAGCACACGTAATCAATATTCAGAGGCTACGTTTGCATGTAACCTCTTTTGGCCAAAACATTTGTGTGGTTTTGTATTTATTGATTAGGATGCGGGTTTTGGTCAGATTTATGCAATCCTAAAGGGCTACAATAATTGGAAACCACGCTAGTATACATGTTATGCTAATATCATCTTAAAACACGTAATAATGATAAGAATACCATATATCAATCCACATGGACAAGAAAGTAAAAATTCTTAACAAGTCAAACTTAAAGTAAGATTTCAGATGGTGAATGTGAAGCAATATTTAGAGAGTGAGTTAACCAACTACATAAATATAACAATAAATAAAAGAAAGCATGGGAGCAAGATGGGGTTGGAATTTCAACCTCAGAGTGCAGTAGAACCTTGTTACAACATAACTGAAGATTGCTACAACAATAGTTCTCTACAACACTACAGGAATAAACGACCTTCTTTTGAGGTTCAAATTAGACTCCATGCTCGCAGTACCCAAATGAGCATACATCCAAACTTAGGGCATATCTTACATTTCTTTCCATATAGTTTTGCATTGTTGCAGCTCTTATAGCCTCTATAACAGTAGTGGTGAAAATATTTATGTTGACTTAATTTGAAGTACAACTCATCTATGTAAAATAATACTTGTTAATTTGTAAAAAATTATTAGATGAAACATTAACCCAATGATGAATAATGGAGTAGACTGCTAATGCAAAAGCAATTATCCATGAACACTTGGATTAGTCTCCCAACCTTTACTTACACCCAAGCTAGGGTTTTAGCCCATCATTGCTGGAAATGGTAAAGACATGTATTTCAATGACGTAAAAGTAAAGTGCAAGAAAAGTAAAGTTGCGTAAAATGTAAATTTGCAAGAAACGTAAAGTGGGAGAAACGTAATATGTAAAGGTTACAGAAATGTAAACTTACAGAAGTGTAAACGTGCTAGAAAATGTAAAGTGCTCAAAGTGAAAGTGTGCTGGAAATCGTAAACTTGTTGCGGGAAGCAAGAAAAGTTGCTACAACAACATATAGCAGTATCCAAAAGATTAAAACTTGAAATAAAAAATACATAATTTTACAAACGAGTTGGAGAGATCAAAGATTAATTAAAGAAACTTGATCTCCCTCTGTGTATAGAACTACTACATCCATCCTATTTATACTAAAGTGGAGAATCAAAGGATAAAGAAAAGTATAAGGGACAACATTGTCCAAGGGTTAATACCCAATATAAAGTCAACTTCTACATAAACTAGCTAAGTATAAATGTAAGGCATCTTCCAGGGGAATAAATTCCCTTAAAAGGCTGATGATTACTTCTTCCAAAAGATGATCCGTTCAAAAGTTAAGTGACAAAAATTATCTTCAAGGTTGATCATGAACTCGACCAGCTTCTGTTTTGTGGCAGTACTTGCTGCAGCAACATTTTTGTTAACATTTTATCCACAATAAGCCAGAATAGAACCAATTTCTACGAAGCAGCTCCAAACAATCTTAAATCATAAAATAAGAACAAAATGACTCAATATATGATTGGGAAGAAAAAAATAATATGAAATTAAATCCAAAAAAATCTACTAAAAGTGGGCACGAATATACATACATCAATGGGTCGTATAACAAAGTGACCATCATGTCTCTATAATTATTCCTATGGTGACGGTTGTATAACGTGCCTATTTTCTTGGAACCCCCAAGCCACATTTCAAAATCCTACAACGTCTGACACACAAACGCTTCATTTTAAACATCCAATCAACACTGTTTGAAAAACACTTGAGTGCATTTTATTTATAAAAAGTACAATCTAAGCCGTAATTCCTTTTTACGCTCTCATTAGAAAATTCAAATTTCTTTCTCCTAAAAAATTCTCAAGAACTCTAAAGCTTCAATACCTGCAACAATGGCGTCCCTAGCGAATTCTCAAAATTCGGATCACTAATAAGTAAACCGAACAACCATTTCGTGGATCTTCGATTTCTAAACTACGACCAAAAATACCATGTCATGGTACAATATTTGCAACATCATTTTCTTAGAAGACGTACCTGAAAAGTTTGTACAACAGTTCTGGAACACTTGTTACCTTAACATTAAGGACAAATCCATCATTTGAATTATTGATGGACCGGATAATAAAGAATGTGGAGTTAGGGTTTCTCGAGTAAAAATACAGATTGTGTTATCTATTCCAAATAGACAAGCATTCAACATAGTAGAGTATGATGACCTTCCTACTTCTGATTGATTATCAAATATCTTCACTTTATTGGATACAATAAAGCCCTAAAGAATCTGAGTGATTTCAAAAGGAAATTTCTACCACCAATGTGGAATTTCCTTTTCAGTATAATCAACAGAAGCTTGACTTGCAAAATCAGAAGTATGGACCAAGGAAGTATCAACATCCTCGCCATCTTGTATGGGATGTACTTTGATCTGAAGTTTGACTACTCTCTGATAATATGGGATAGGATAGTGGTTGCCATACTGAAGCATGATCAAGGTATAACCAGAGGTAAGCCTGTGAACTCTTTGTTCTTTCCACGGTTCTGGGCTCTATTACTCGACGGGCAATTCAGAAGTTTAATCTACATGTGGACTTATCAAAACCACCATAATACATCATCAATTCCCATAAGCCCACAAAGATTCCAGAAGGCTACAAGAAGACTCATCCATTCTACCTGAATATAGGAGCTCTATTTAAACCTCAGAACCAAGGATTGATACCCCACAATGTATAGAGCCCACAATTTCTACTGAGGAATCTAAGAGAGAATATGAAGAAAATGTGAGTGACCGTAAGCATTCTGAACTAGAAGACGAAGGGGGAAATACAGAGAGCTTGACAAAAGATGCCCCAAAAGGCACAAATGAGCATTTACAACTAAGTCCACCCCGAGATATTGAAGAAGGGTCTTGTCTCAGATCAATCCATAAACCAGAGCTATCCCTTCAGAGCCCATTCATGAGGTCTTTGAGGAACACTTTGCCAAGGAATCCCATATTCAAGAGCCATGCTCTCAACAAAGAGTTCCTTCTCCTTAGAATTTTTTTTAGAAATAAGTGTTCCTCCTCCTCAAAACACGACCAAATACTCTTTAATCCTCCCAAAAATAACACTTTAACCTTGAAAAGCTCTAAAAAACGAAACCATATCATTTTGAATCGCCCAAAACGGAGTAGAAATGAGAGAGTTATGAAGAAATGAAGATGAAAGGCTGAAAACCCGATTTTTAAGCTCTGGCACCGCTGTGCTACATTGCCATGAGACTTTGACATGGCATTGTCACATGGCATAGTCGCATAAGTGCTCCATAACACCCTTTCTTGCATGCTACTTTACCAGTGCGACTATGACCATGTCATAGTCGCTGGTTATTGTAGTCGGGTCCGTACCAAGCCCCAAAACTCGACTTTCTCTATGCCAACACCCCCGAAACTCTTAGGGACTTTAAATAATGTTTCCCAACCTAAATCCCATCATTTCCAATTGCAAAAACGTCCGGGTGACCTTTACTTACCAAAAATTATGGGTGTTACATAAAAGAAGTCTCTGTCCAACAATCAAAACCGTTGGATGAGTTGAAAGGTCTCATTGTCCAGAGAACGTTCAGTCAAAAGTAAACAGGATCTCCAATCAGATCATTTGTTCCAACTTTGCAGTAAATCAGAGATCAGAGCTCTACAAACTAGACTTCCAGAGACTTCAACTTCTATAGCTTCATCAATTTCATCAACTGCTTTCATGCCTTCGAGGAAGAGACTAAAAGCCTAATCACTGATTACAGAATCTTTATTCATACCTCTAATTATGTGGAAAAGACATACCTTTAAGAGTTCAAGCAAACCCTAATTCAAAAATTTTACTGAGATCTCTGCAAGGTTTGTGTACAAAACCAACGAGCTCATATAAGAGGTAAGGAGAATTATGTCAAAGCATACATATGGTACAAATGTCCACGTCAAAATGATAACAAAATCATCTGACAACATCTGCACCAAAATCTAGCAACGTCTTGAGACTACAACTCCTCTATCCATCAACATAAATGAAGAACCATTCACCTAGAGATTGATCTATATCAATATCTCCATAGGTGACACCTCAAAGGTAGTTCATAAAATTGCTATACTACAGAAGAGAAAGAGAGCTATAATAACTTATGTTGTTGAGGCTACTCAATCTTAGAATGAGTTTGATGACACAGATCATGAAGGAGATGGTGCTACACATCAAAAGACATAGGCACATCCATCTAAAAGATCAAGAACCGAAGGCACTTATAAACCTACTCATCCAAAGCCACAACCTAAAAATGAACCAGAGTGCACAAACCAAGCCCTTGAAGACCCAAATGTGGTTGATATTCCTTCTGCTTCAACCTCTACTGATATCTGAAGCATTACCCATTACCTTTGTTGCTCATGTCCCATTATCTCAAACAATTGCAAAAACCTCCTCTAAAGAAGTTAGATGGGTGGTTTGTGATCCATAAGTTCTTGGTACAGTTATTCCTCTTCAACAAGAACCAATTCCCAGAGATCAACATGCACCAAAAGCTCAAGAAGAACATCTAATTATATACCAGAGTCATTGTCCTCATCTGTTCATCCTCTGGACAATCAACCTTTAGAGGTCAGGGTAACATCATTTGTAAACCAACTTGATTCCCTCAGAAGACAACCTGCTAACACTTCCAGAGCCACTTCATCCCAACCTCCACAAGAACTAGTACTTATGGAAGATATCCATAGGTATATTTATTTACAAGGGGATAAAGAACTCGAGCTTACACCACCAACCTTAACTCCGGAAGTAATGGAAGGCGTTAGGAAACAATTTGCTAGAATGGTGAAACCCATAAATTAAGTTTGGGCAGATGATGGCATTAGATAGGTTCACGAGATCAAAAAATCAGATTTTTCTCACACAAAGCCATTACATACTTAGAATATACGGTGGAAAGAGTTCAGAACCGTTTCGGCACTTTCAACTACAACGACCTCATCAACATTAACCCATGAAATCTGCTTACACTCTTAGCTTATGCCAAGGCTCATTGTGACAAAAGCAAGAAACTCAACATGGCTCTTGGGAAGATCAAGGAGACGACGGGAGAACTTGTAGGATTCAGAGCCAAAGTCGATCTCCAGATTGTCTTGGAACTTGGCTTTGATAGAATATATGTGAATCCACCCAATGAACATCTGGAGAACATGGACAAGGCCCATTTAACCTCAATCATAACAGATCAAGAGCTCAGACGCATATATTAGAATGAAAAGAAGGAAAAGAAATTATTCCAAGTCTCTGAAGGATTCAAATACTCCAACAAAATGATTAAGTGGCTGAGGACTGAGGTGCAACAGAGACTAGGTTCTACAAAGGTGCCTACAGAACTGGGTCAAGAGTTCATCAACACAATGTCAACCATTCTCAAATACAGAGACTTGATGTACCGGTTCTAGAAAAGTTACACTAATGCACCAAATGCAAAAATGTAAATAATTTTCATTTCCTTGTAATCTTCTTATCTTCAATGAAATTATTTACGAGGGGACATTGATTGTCCTCTTGATTTTATTTTACTTATGTTTTACATTCTTTTCCAATACTTAAGGGGAGATTGCTAGTCCCAATTTATCTTGTAAAAGTACTGTAAAAAGAAAGTGTTGAGTTCCAGAGACTATTATCTAAAGACCATCTACAGATTCCTAACCTGATGATCACCCAACAAACCAGAGACAATGCCTACCTCTGTACTCAACATGCTACTACAATTCTTCAAGTATGATTTCGTCAAATCTCAACAGTTCCTACCTAAAGTTTGTTAGTGCACTTTACACATGGGCACTGCTTATTGAACAGTGTATTGACTTACCCTGTTAGGCCTATAAATAGCAGTTCATACTCTTTACATTGTAAGATTTTGAATACACTGTTTTCACACACAATTGAGAGATAATTGTTGTGAGTAGCATGAAAATCATTCCATCAAGTGTATTTCATTCTTCAATCAATGCATATGACGATGATCACTACGATTCACTAGTGATATTGTTCTTATTCATCGTTTACTGTTTTCGCCATATTATGATCTTAATTTGTGCTTCCGCTCAATGTATATTCAAACTAGATCTAGAAATTGAGAAATCGTGAACCAACAATTTTGATCTAATCTTTACACAACTTGGTTATCTTCAACTTTCTCACCATTATGATATGACAACCATATGGTCCTCGAAGGTCAAACGACCTCATATTTAGGCCAATCTAGCCATTTTTATGTGGAGGGCATGTGTGGACAATAATATATCCAAAGATTGTAGTCGGAAAGTAACCACAACGTTGTATGTGAGGCCACAACAACCATCCAAGAGGTGATGGGACTTATATTCTTCAAAGGAATGGATAAGAGGGTACGAGTCATTTCTTCCTCCAAGAAAAACCCCACAATCTGACCCTGACCTTTGCCTGTCATTTTACTGAATGGACAACGGACATTTCAATTGTCCCTTCATATTTAATTATGTAACAGTGTTCCATCGTCTTATAACGCTTTATCGTCTCACACTTTTTTAAAAACAATTATATATTTGTAACAAGAAATAAAATAAAATAATATTAGTTGTGTATGTGTGCCATTCAACAAAATGCAATATTTTATAATAAACCAGAATAAAAAATTATTTCAATTTCTCATAAAAAAGAAAAATTCAAAATTTATTTTTCGTTGCTAATTTGAAGATCCATTAAAAAAACCTAGAAAGTATATCAATATAGATGTCAAATTCAAGATTAAAAAATTTCCGTTTTTCAGTATTATTTATTTAAATCAAAAATTTATTATAGCTTAGTTATTCTAGACTAAAAACTAGAGAGGAAATTTATTTTAGTAATAATAATAAAGTATTTTTTTTGTTTGGACAAAAATAATAATGGTGTACCGGTAAAACTCAATACCTACTCTATGTTTGAATATGTTTATCAATTAGACGTAAATTCAAAGATATTTAAAAATTTATACATACATAATAGTTAGAGTAAACTACACTTTTGGTCCCTGTGGTTTCCCGAAAGTAATACTTTTTGTCCCTGTAGTTTCAAAATTAAAGTCTCGCCATTGTAGTATGCAAAAAACGACCGGATTTGGTCCTTGCCTCTAACGGCTGTTAAAAGAATCCATTAAGTCAAGGGCATTTTAGTCTTTTTCACTTTTATCTCATTTTTGTTTAAGAAATTAAAAAAAAATAATTAATACGTATACATATGATAATTAGAGGAACCAAACCCACCCCCTTTCCCAATCCCTTTTACGGTCGTCCTCTCAAGTGAACCCCTCCCTGAACTATCGAGAACAGGACAAAACAGATCTAGATGACATAAAACGAGATCCATATCGAGAGTGTGACAAAACCACAACTAGATCGAGAATCGGACAAAACCAAATCCAAATCCATTGTGGTTTAGCCGGAGATTTTATTGAGTTTTAACAGTGAAGAAGGGGATTAGGTTTTCGAAAAAATGCATCGATTTTATCGGTCCCTATAAGTATGGTTTATTGATTTACTTCAATGAAGAAACTGCAGAGGTGCACCTGTGTCTCAGTTGATTTATTGTGTCTCAGTTGATTTATTGTGTCTCATGAACATACCAAAGAACTTGTTTTCTCAAATGATGGGTTCCTCAACATTCCTAGTGTTTTTGTTAAGTTTTCTAAAGGTGAAAGGTCCACTAAAGCTACAATGATTTCTATAGCTTTCATGAGGTTGTGTTTCTGTGAACTCTCCTCTCCATTGAATACTAAAATCAAAATCATAATCCATACCAAACCCTAATCTAAACTTAATGGATGGTCCGAAATCCAAATCAGAACATGAGGAATCTGAAAGTTATATATATATATATATATATGGGTTCGATTTTTGTTGCACTAAATCTGGGTTTGAATATGGAAATATGATTCGAGGTTAATAGCTAAATCTTCTGCACCTGAAATGGCCACCGGATGGTACTAAAGCACCGGAGAAGATGATGATGGTTAGATGGGGTTATGATGGTCATCGAAGGGGTTGAAGAGGGGGACCAAACCCACCCCCTTTCCCAATCCCTTTTACGATCGTCCTCTCAAGCGAACCCCTCCCTGAACTGTCGAGAACAGGACAAAACAGATCTAGATGACATAAAACGAGATCCATATCGAGAGTGTGACAAAACCATAACTAGATCGAGAATCGGACAAAACCAAATCCAAATCCATTGTGGTTTAGCCGGAGATTTTATTGAGTTTTAACAGTGAAGAAGGGGATTAGGTTTTCGAAAAAATGCATCGATTTTATCGGTCCCTATAAGTATGGTTTATTGATTTACTTCAATGAAGAAACTGTAGAGGTGCACCTGTGTCTCAGTTGATTTATTGTGTCTCAGTTGATTTATTGTGTCTCATGAACATACCAAAGAACTTGTTTTCTCAAATGATGGGTTCCTCAACATTCCTAGTGTTTTTGTTAAGTTTTCTAAAGGTGAAAGGTCCACTGAAGCTACAATGATTTCTATAGCTTTCATGAGGTTTTGTTTCTGTGAACTCTCCTCTCCATTGAATACTAAAATCAAAATCATAATCCATACCAAACCCTAATCTAAACTTAATGGATGGTCCGAAATCCAAATCAAAACATGAGGAATCTGAAGGTTATATATATATATATATATATGGGTTCGATTTTTGTTGCGCTAAATCTGGGTTTGAATATGGCAATATGATTCGAGGTTAATAGCTAAATCTTCTACACCTGAAATGGCCACCGGATGGTACTAAAGAACCGGAGAAGATGATGATGGTTAGATGGGGTTATGATGGTCATCGAAGGGGTTGAAGAGGGGGACCAAACCCACCCCCTTTCCCAATCCCTTTTACGGTCGTCCTCTCAAGCGAACCCCTCCCTGAACTGTCGAGAACAGGACAAAACAGATCTAGATGACATAAAACGAGATCCATATCGAGAGTGTGACAAAACCACAACTAGATCGAGAATCGGACAAAACCAAATCCAAATCCATTGTGGTTTAGCCGGAGATTTTATTGAGTTTTAATAGTGAAGAAGGGGATTAGGTTTTCGAAAAAATGCATCGATTTTATCTGTCCCTATAAGTATGGTTTATTGATTTACTTCAATGAAGAAATTGCAGAGGTGCACCTGTGTCTCAGTTGATTTATTGTGTCTCAGTTGATTTATTATGTCTCATGAACATACCAAAGAACTTGTTTTCTCAGATGATGGGTTCCTCAACATTCCTAGTGTTTTTGTTAAGTTTTCTAATGGTGAAAGGTCCACTGAAGCTACAACGATTTCTATAGCTTTCATGAGGTTGTGTTTCTTTGAACTCTCTTCTCCACTGAATACTAAAATCAAATCATAATCCATACCAAACCCTAATCTAAACTTAATGGATGGTCCGAAATCCAAATCAGAACATCAGGAATCTGAAGGTTATATATATATATATATATATATGGGTTCTATTTTTGTTGCATTAAATCTGGGTTTGAATATGGCAATATGATTCGAGGTTAATAGCTAAATCTTCTGCACCTGAAATGGCCACCGGATGGTGCTAAAGCACCGGAGAAGATGATGATGGTTAGATGGGGTTGTGATGGTCATCGAAGGGGTTGAAGAGGGGGAGATGTTGTGGTGAGCATCTACATCGAAGGGGTTGAAGTCGTGGGTAAGGTTTAGGCGAGATCTGCATCGATGGGGGAGGTCGCCAGTGGAGGATTGTGGTCGGCGAAGACCTCCATGGTTTGTAAATATGTATGATGTGTATATATATAAATATATAATTGTATATCATAGGAAATTACATTTTTTGCGTATAAATTAGAGTAAGCTACATTTTTTGTCCCTGTATTCTACTTTTTAATTTATTTATTATTACAGAAAAATGAGATAAAAGTGAAAAAAGACTAAAATACTCCAGACTTAACGGATTCTTTTAACGCTCGTTAGTGGCAGTGACCATATCCGATCGTTTTTGCAAACCACGATGACCAAACTGTAATTTTGAAACTGTAGGGACGAAAGGTGTTACTTTCAGGAAACCACATGGACCAAAAGTGTAGTTTACTCTAATAGTTATTTATAAACTTAAAATTTGAAGAATTAATTTTTAATGTCTAATTAATAAATAAATTATTTTAAAACTTTAAGAATACAAAAATAGTCCTCTAGAAAGAGTTTATTAGTGGGAGGAAAAAGGCTTCTTTTGTGAAAGCTAGTGCTCTTGTTTAATTGGTTTTCATTCTTATCAAAAATCAGAAGAGGATCCATCTCCACTTTACATGTGTTGGTGATAATTGTGGAAATTATGAAAACAAATTTTTTAATTATATATTTAAAGAAAATGATTTATGATCTAATAATTGGAGTAAAATATATCTGGTTTGTTCAAACTCCACTACTTTCAAAATTACACTAAACCGGTGAACGCTATCGTTTCGATTTGCTTATTTGTTCTGATCCCTAACGGACGTTAAATAGGGGTGAAGGCATGTTGGATTAACCGATTTAAAGATATTTGAACAATCCAACTTGATGTTTACGAAATTTTTCAACCTAAATAAATGTACAAACCATCCCAACCAAACCATGCAGGTTGTGTTGGGTTAGGTCGGATTCAAAGTCCAAGATATTCATGTTGTTATTCGTTAAATAAAAACACACATGCACACACACGCAATATTTTCATTTATAGATCGTTAATTTATGTTATTATAATTCTTTTCCCCGATTGCATACCCATGGTTTTCTTGTTTTTCTCATATGGATATTCAAATATTTTAAGAAATTCCAACAAATTTCTCAAGTGTTTTTGATTTGTTAAAGGTATGAAGGTTGATCAGGTTGGGTTGACCGGTTTGAAAGCATTTGAACAATTCAACCCGATATTTGCGGTTTGAGTAATCTCAACCTAACTTAATCCAAACAAAAGTACAATCCAACCCAACCCGATATTTGATATTTGTATTGGTAAGGTTGTTGAGGGTTTGTGCATCCCTAACATTAAGTCCATCGATCAAGTTGAGGGACAAATTTATAATTTTGTTTTTATATTAAAAAGTTAGTGTGAAGTTACGTAAAACTTATGTAAACGCATTTAAAACATTTAAAAATAAATATAAAAACCCAACCCTCCCCCGCCCCTTTCTATCATTCCAATTTTTTTCCTCTCGTAGCCTAAAGGAAGGAGGGGAAGCCCGGAAGGGCCGGAAAAAAGGGTGTTGTTTTATTTTTATGGTTTTTAAATGCTTGTACATAAGATTTACATACTTGTATACTAACTTTTTTTAATTAAAAAAATGTTAAATATCAAAATGCTCCTCAACTTAACGGTGGACTTAACATTCGTTAGGGGTAAAAACAAATGGTGTAAGCAAATTGAAATGATGGAGAGGAAGGGGTTTGGTGTAATTTCAAAACCACAATGACAATTTGTGGAGTTTGAGCAAACCACATGGACGATTGGTGTGATTTACTAAAAATATTACATTTTTACTTGCGTCAAACTGCCAATCAACATTGCTATTCGATCTTGTCTCTGATTCATGCATGGTATTCATTTAACATCCACTTTAAATCAACTTTTTGAGTTTCATGAGTTTCTTGATTTATTTACAGTTTTCGTTGTACATCACACATGATCCATACTTTATTTCATCTTATGATATGTGTACATCCTATTTACGTATCGTAAAAATACAACCATTATAGTCCATAAACAAATTTTATTATAAAAGATCGATTATAAGATCATAACTATTTATAAGCAATGAATGTCGGGTGTCGGACCGGTTATGATCAATCTACTTTAGGTTCAGGATTGGTTATGACGGTTAAACTTGAACACCACTTACTGCCAACTCACAGTGATTTACTTCACTTATGATGGTTGTGGTGCTCTGGGATCTAAGAGATAATGCAACCATTTTTTAACTGTCATTGAATATATGAACCAAGAATTGTGTAAAATAGACTATTTTAGATAAAATATATGAAAAAATTGTTACTGAACCAAACATGAACAACGAGAGATACGATTTGTATTTGATTTTAATAATTTGTACCCTTAGAGTAAAAAATTAGAAGTTAAAGGCATGGAAATGTAGATCATGAGATGGTTAAGGAACCGGTTTTGCAATTAGCTGTCTCTAGAAATTTTTGTGGCAATGAAATAAGTTTCATCATAAGACTAATAAAACAAGACAAGCGCATTTCATGTACATATCCTACGACACCTGATGTTTACAGAGAAAGGGACAAAAAAAATGAATAATACGATACTGGTCTTGGTCCTAGTCTCATAAATAAAAACTACCGATATAATAATAAGAAATAAATACAAATTTTGATCATTTGGTGTATCTGATTAGTAGAATTATAGATTAAATTTTTAAACACAAAGTTACAAGTGTTAGTTACTATGTCTTGCATATTATTACGGTTTATGACCTTTTTGCCAACTCCGCTATATTAAATGACATTTTAGTCTTTTCATTCATTACATAAACATCTTTTTAAAAACCCAATTAGGTGTTGCACAATGGGTCCTCCCTTCCCTATGCCATTTCCCTCCCCCTACCTTCCACCACTAGCCCACACTTTCCATTACCATTGTTTAGGGGTGCTCAAAAACCCGACCAACCCAACCCAATACGAAATAACCTAACCTGGAGCAACCCGATGTTCTATCGAGTTGTAAATTCTTCAAACCATAACTATTGGGTTGGAATTAGGTTACGGTCATTTGAACCCAACCCAACCTGATGAACCCTATATCCTTTTATTTATTAGACTTAATATGATTGTTAAGTCCCTATTAATATGTACATTAGACAATTACACCATCACGTACCCTCTTTGTTAGATCCCAAATTAACAACAAATGAAGAAACTCCATAAAATTAGAGATGAGATAGCATGAAGAACATTTGGTTTGATAATCTCAACTCGTATGCTTGGATTAGAACATTTAGTTTGATAATCTCAACTCGTATGCTTGGATTACGCCGGAGGGAATTAGAAATCTTGAAGAAAAAGAAATTACATGACTCTCATCAAAGCTCACTATGTATGTGTGTGTAAAATTTCTAATCTCCAATCCCAAATCTCAAATAATCAAATGGCTCAAGATACCTATTTATAGGGTCCAATTACAAAAATCAAGCACAAGCTCATTACATACTCATAACCCCAAAATACAATGAATTTATAAAACTTTCCATCTAATTGGGAGCTAACTAGATCTAACACTCTTCATATACATATATTTTCATTAACTTCTCCATCTCTATATAAATCCTTCGCATATAAGTTCATTAAATGTGAACATAATAAGAAAATTAAGAAAAGTAGTTGAATATGATATACTTAAGATTTAAGGAGTATGGATAAACTGTACCAAATGAGTGACGATGAAGAGGGAATTATGATTAGAGAAAACAACATATTCAAGGTTAGGAGAATATTTTGATGTACCAAAGCATCAATCCGACCAACCCGTACAATTTGGGTTGGGTTGCACTTTAGTTTGGGTTGGGTTGCACTTTAGTTTAGGTTGGGTTGGGTTGAAAATTTTCAAACCGCAAACATTGGGTTGGGTTGGTCAAATGTCTTCAACCCGATCAACCTAACCCATGAGCACCCCTACCATTGTTCATTATCTTTCACCTCCCTCCTTAACAAGCACTAACCACAACTGTCACTAGCCTACACTTTCCATTTTCATCATGCATAGCTTCCAGCCATCTTCGGCCTCCCTCCTTAACCACTACTGACCATAGCTACCACTAGCCTACACTTTCCGTTGCCATCATTCATAGTTTCCAGCCATCTTCGGCCTCCCTCCTTAACCACTACCGACCACAACTACACTAGCTCGCCAACAAACAATTTTGTAATTATGTGTACATACATACATACATACATACATACATACATACATACATACATACATACATACATACATACATACATACATACATACAAGGGTGGTTTCATTTGCAAAACACCCTAATTTGTACAAATCGTGCAAACTCAAGCCAACCAATCATTTTTTTTCACTTTTTCTTAATTATAAGGGTTTATTAGTTAAAAGTATATGAGAGTCAATTAGTCAAAATATATGAAAAAGTTTCATCATAATGAGAAAGTGGATGAAACAATTTTATCAGAATGAGAAAATACATGAAACGATTTCACTTTTACATAAAAAAACAAAAATATATATAGCAATTTCATCGAGAAAAGAATTATATGAAACAATTTCATCAAATTAAACAATTTCATTAAATTAACCAATGAAATCGACATTTTGCACAAATTAGGGTGGTTTGCATTTGATCCCTCCCCCGTATACACACACACACACATAGAGGGGGGATCAAACGAGAATGCTAACTATTTAAGAGAATACGAAAACGGCAAAATCACGTGCAAAATCACATGTGATTTTACATTAACGGTCAAAAAAGGTGTGCATGCGACTTTTGCCGCATCTTCAGGTCGCGGGGAAAGTTGCATGAATCACATGTGATTATGTAATGCTAGTGTAAAATCACATGTGATTCGAATGTTTTTTTAATTTTCTTAAATAGGTAGTGTTTTCGTTTGAACTCGACTCTCTCTCTCTCTCTCTCTAAACGAGAACACATGTGATTTACGTAAATGCGAGAACACTTATAAGTCCATAATTCAATTTTAAGTCACAGTTACCATTTTTCAGGAATATCAAAGGCATGCAGGGTAAAATGGGAAAGAAGTACGTAAATTACATAACGAACAACAAAATCGATAATTGTGGGCGTGATCATCATTGTTTTCGATTTATCACCACATTTATCACAGCAAAATCACATAATTATCACATCAAAATCACATCATGAGAAATCTTCGATTCATCAAAACATTATCAAATTATTATCACAACAAAAGCATATCGTTATCATAGCATCATCGGTGACAGATGCATCGCCATAAGAAGTCTTCAATGATTTCAGTAACATTTAAGTGATAAATACAAATCTAAGATAACTATAAATCATTGATAAATAATACTTTATTTTTATTTATTCTAATTTTTATTATGGGTTGATTAATTTCGAGGCCCAGAAGTGTCTCACATTTTCGTAAAACATAGGTGTTCTCGTTTGAACCCCACCTATATATAACTATTATATATTGTATTTTTTTAATAGAAAATGAACATATATATATATATATATATAATGATTTGAAATACCCTTGAATTAACAATTTTTTAAATGAAATTAATAGGTCGTACCTAGATCTTAATCCATAACAAAATGCAGATTTCAATAACGACCCTTGTATTTGTTATATTTCAAGGATCTGATCTATAACTTTCACCAAACAATTACAGAAAAAATTTGTAATTTACTCTAGTAAAATTTTTAATTATTGGAGTAAATTATATGTGGTTTGTTCAAACTCACTACCTTTAAAAGCACATTCCCTAATGGACGTTAAGTAGGGATGAAGGCACGTTGGGCTAACCAGTTTAAAGGTATTTTAACAACTTAACCTAATGTTTAAGATTTAAAATTTCAACCCAAATAAATGTACAACCGACCCTAATCTAAACCGTACACGTTAGGTTGGGTTGAGTAGGTCGGGTTCAAAGTTCAAGATATTTACGTTGTTATCCCTTAAACAAACACACACCCACGCACGATATTTTCATTTATAGATAATTAAATTTTGTTTTTAAGTCATTTCCCCAATTGGGTAACCATGGTTTCTTGTTTCTCCCTGATGGATATCTAAAGATTTTAAGAAATCCCAACAAAAAGTTTAAGGTTACGTTTGATTTCTGGGATTTGATAGGACTCGGAGGGATTTGGAATTGAATTCCATTCTAATACTATGTTTTGTTTGAATGAATGCTTGGATTCCAAATCCTGGGTTTTCATTGAAATTCTACAAACATGGGATTTAGAAATCTCATGGGAGTAGTTGGTATTTTGTGAGATTTTATAGGATTTGTTTATAATAATGTTTTAAAATATGTTAAAAACACTTGTTTTGTAATAATCAATTAATAAAAAAAAATTACTTACTTTTGTAACTTTTATCATTTGTTTATATAAGTTATTTATAAAGAATGAAATTTCGTTTTATTCCAAATTCTACAAATCCTCTCAATTTCAAATCCTTCCACGAAATCCAAATTTCTCGAAAATATTCCATCAAACCAAACCCATCAATTTGTAACACCCGAATTTTTGGGTAAGAAGAATTTCATATTTATCTTATTTCGTTCTCATTAATAATTTTAAATTTTAGCCTAGCGCATTAAAGTTTGGTTTATAATAGAACGTCGTAGGAGACACGAAAACCCAAAATTATGAACGCAAAATTTTGGCCTCGATACACTTGGCGCTACAGTGCCCATTACAGTGACATATGACACAGTAGCATGTCACAATAGCACCAAAGAGTGAAGCCTCGATACACTTGGCGCAACAATGACATATGGCACAGTAGCATGTCACAGTCGCACCAATTGGCGCGACAGTGACATCTGGAACTGTAGCATGTCATAATATCACCAAAGAGTGAAGCCCCGATACACTTGGCGCTACAATGCCCGCGACAGTGACATCTGGCACTGCACCATGTCATTGTCGCAATCGAGGCCCAACCTCATTAAAACCCTAATTTTGCTCCCCTTTTCATTTGCAATCTCATTTATTACTCCCATTCTCTCTCAACCGATAGAAACCCTAGTTTGGGGCATTCATTGCTATTCTTGGAGGTTGTTGGAAGCATTAAATAAGCTTGGAAGCTAGTTTGTGCGGTTTTCTTTGGATCTTGAAGCTTCTCTTGTTGCCCTAGCCATCTAGAGTTCCTTCGGGTGTTAGGTTGTGATTTAAACCCCAATGTGAGTTCATTCTTATTTTCTAAAACCTTATACATTTCAATCTAACTTTTTAGACTTCTAATCATCTCCTTATTCATATTTTTGTGGTTAAAAAGGATTTGACCTAATTTAATATTTTGGGGATTTTTAGGGTTTTACACCATCTTATGATATGATGTAGTATTACATGTTTTGACTTAAAATTGGCCTTGTACACTTGTGGCTAACCATAGAAATAAATGCATTTTAACCATGTTTATGGTTCCATTATATGAAGGGGTTTGCTAAATAAAAGTATTTTGAGAAAATGAAAAGTATGATTGGCTACTGTATTAAATGATGTTTATTGACAAGTCTCTATCAAATGGTGAAGTTATTTTATTAAGTTAAGCAAATCATTTTGTGATAATATTGATGTAAGCCATATGTATGATTATGGTTTGAGTCACCAATGAAATGGTGACAAGCTTTAGACTATTACAATTGGATCCATAGGTATAGAGTCGACTTAATTTTGGGATAACTCCCGTTTGTAACTAGTTAAGACATTGGACCCTCGGAAGGCAACTTAGTACGGTTATGTGGGACCGGATACTAGTCATGGGTCGTAAATGTAATCCTAGTGAATGAGTATGATTAGGATCATTGGGTGCCCTCCCCCACATCTGAGTATGAGTCGGCGAGTTCGTGGCCTTGATCCTAGTATGGTGAGCTCAATAACTTGGAAAGTGGCTTACTTTTGTGTTCCGCCACGATCCTTGGAAATCGGGTCTCACCCGTCATCAAAAGATGTGTTTTGGACTGAAATGACCCTTATGTGGTTGTTACACTTTATAAATTCAACTCAATGAAAGATTTATCATTTATTTCAATTAAATCATTTCCATATCATTGATATAAACTGTTTGTTCTCACTAGGCGTAAAGCCTAACACTTTTTCTCAAATGACGTGTATAATAGGTTCACTTAGCGACAAGTCGCCTAAGGTTTGAGGGATGAGCGTGGGTGTAACACCCTAAAATTTAGAATAAATTAAAAATTCGGAATTCGGCAATATGACGTTTGTATTTGGTATAAACCTCCCAAAATAGGGAAAAGTACTAAGACTTTACAAAAACTTGCAAACGGATATGGAAATCAATAACAAACTAATCTAAACATATGTTATCTAGATTACATCAGTTGTCGACCCAAAATCTTCAAAAGATGGGACTTAAACAATTGCCCAACGCCAAATACTAATCAATTCAAAAATCCCTTAACCCATGCTCGTCACTCAAGCCCTTGGCAACCCACCGCTAAGGGAACTGTTATACACATCATTTGAGATAAAGTGTTAGGCTTAAAGCCTAGTGAGAACATACAATTATAATTTCAAGAATATAGACAATTGTATCGAAAGGAAATCTTTTCAAGAAAGTTTAGTTTACAATTGAAATCTTTATCACGTGAGGACTGTTGGGTCCAAAAATTCATCTTACGATGACGGGGGATACCCGATTTACCAAGGATTGTAGCGGAACACAAAAGTAGGCTACAATCCGAGTTATGAGCTAAATACTTGGAATCCATGGCCACGAACAACGTCGGTCCGTACTAAGATGTGAGGGAGGGTCCCCCGAGGAAACCAAGTCATACTCGTTCACTAGGATTCCATTATTATCCATGGCTAGTAACCGGTCTCACATAACCGTACCAAAGGCCCTCGAGGATCAAATGCATCCATAGCTACAACAAGGGGAAAAGACATCCCAAAATTAAGTCGACTCAACACCTAGGGATCCACTAGTAGTAGTCTAGACTTGTCACAATTTCATTTGTGACCAACCAAAGCTAAATATATAGCTTCCGATAACATTTATATCCAAAATGCATTTTCAAGTTTAACTATTGATAAGAACGAAACTCATAAAAATGAAATCCTATACATTCCTTCAAGTAACTCACATAAAAGTGCAAGTAATACTCATTTTACTTCAAATAAGATGGAACCCTTTATTTTAGTTGAAAATGATTGGGAACCCTAAAATCTCCCAAAACTCAAGTTAGGTCAAAATGTAGTAAACTTAAACACAAAACCAAGGAGATATATAGGAGTTCAAAGTGTAAGCTTTGACATGTATAAAGTTTAGAAAATGGTAGTAGGAACTCACCAAGTGGGTTTTTGAAGAAAACCCAAACCCTAGCTTAAATCCCTTTGGAGAAGATGCCAATGGAGATGTTGGTCCTATGCTCAAGACTTGAATCCTTGGTCAAAATCCCCAACTTCTAGCAATGAATGTGGTAACTTTGGGTTGGTGAAACCCTAATCTCGAATGGTGAAGTAATGAGGGTTGAGAGAGAGTGAAGAGAGGTAGATAGAAGAAATAAATGAGAAAAGGGGGAAAACTCGACTAAGACCGTCAGGGCACGCCCGCGACTTTTGGCCGCGACCACCAAGTCGCGGCGTAGCCCGCGCGTGCCACTGAGGTTGCCACCTCTAGGAGGTTACGCGGCTTAGACCGTGGGGAAAGCCGCGCAAGCCACTGCCTGCCCAAGACACAAAAAAAATCTAAGCATTCAAACTTGGCTCCAACCGCACGGTGCTAATGACTACGGAAAACGAAAGCTAACTAAGATTGACAAAATAAGATTAGTGTCAGGTTCGAAATTCAAACAAGAATTTAATTCACTAAAACTCAGAATCAATGCTAAAGAAGTTGCGGAAAAACACTTTAACACTAACAATCAATAAAACAGTATATCAAACTCAAATCACAAGTTTATATTAATTCAACTTGATGATTACACACAAAACCTCAATCTGTTGAACAGGCTCAACAGACGTTCTATACTTCTCTATAGAAAGGATCTAAACTAGTCTTGAGGTTAATTCTCTATCACAAAAACTTATCTCTGAATAATTCTCTCAGAATGTACTATATAATCTATAACATCTAGACTATATTTACAGAATAGATTACAAGATAATTATCAAAATAAACTTGATCTTCAATATCAATCCTATAATTATCTTCAGCCTTATCTCCAGCTTGTCTTTATCTCCAAGGCATCTTTATCTTTATAAGCAGCACTAACTATCTTCAGAAGTATTAACCATCTTCAGCAGCATTAATCTTCAGCAGTACTAACTACTAGCAGTACTAACTATCCAAGCAGTAGTAACTATTCAAGTAGCAGCACTAACTCTTTAAGCAATATTAATTCTACTAGCAGTAGTAATCTTGATAGTCTAGCAGTAGTAATCACTTAGCAACATTAATCAGCAGCATAAACCATACTTAGCATATTTATACCCAACAATCTCCCCCTAACTTAACTTTTCAGAAGGAGAAGTTAAGTTCTTCATGTTATGGTCTTTATGATGCTTTCAACACTTTAGATCAGTTGCCCAAATTTGGATCCAGTCCCAGACTTTGATTGATGATCCTGCTAACCACAATCTTTGCCATTTCTGAACCTTGAGAACAAGTTAATTTGACTTTCAGCATCCCATGAAGCTTAGCTAGGCTGTGATCATATATCTTATCCACCAGATAATATTCATGAAAGCTTTTATCTATGGTCAAGATATACACCCCACATCTTTCTATGAGCATTCAGTTGTCTACATACTTGAATACATCTTTGATGACATGCTTTACAAGATCTGGACTAAACATCATACATAAATACTCCATTGCTAGTTTCTTGATGTTCATCCCTGGAGTCTTCAGCACATCCTCATACAAATTCATTCCCACTTTAAACATTTCTTCCAAGTCTGACCTGGAACAACATCTGATTATCTTCCCCCAAGTAGAGTAGACTTCAAAGTGATCACCCATTCTTTTGATTCTGAAATACTCTTTGCCTTGATCTTTAAGAATATCCCAGTGGATGATTTCAGGGGCTTGGACTGAAATGGGATCTGCCTTCACTGGATAACTATCTGTTACAGTCATGTAAAGTTCAAAATGCACATTAGATTTACTTGGTTGCTGTGCACTTTGACTTGATTGTTCAACTTGACTTGTAACAGATGGTTCTGTATCTTTCTCAGCTTCTGCAATCTTTGGATTCTTAGACAGTTTCTTGGAAGCTATTGTTTTCACTCTCTTGGCAGCTTTAACTTCCACATCAGTATGTTATTCCTTCTTTTCTTCATCCTTTTCTTTTGAAGGAGTGGTTTCCTCACTCTCAGGAAAGGGTTGTTGGATATTGAGATCATGCCTATCTTTCATCCTCCTTTCAATTTCTTCCCTTTGAGTGGAATCCCCTTTTAGATTTGACATCTCCTTTGTATACAGTTCCTCAATCCTACCATAAGGCATATTTGTAAACATTCCTTCAGGAACTCCAAGAGCTCCTTTCAGAAAGTTTATCATCTTCCTCCTTTCTTGATTGGCCAAATAGATCTTAGAAGGTTGTCTTTTCTGAATCTTTGCTGGCAGTCTGTGCTTGGATGCTTTCACTGTACTTTTCTTTACCTCAGCTGCAACTTTCAGGCTCTTTTGATATTCCTCATTTAGCTTAGTGGACAGATCTAGAGCAATCTGCCTATCTTTGGCATGTTGAGTCTCTTCTTCTTGTTCTATCTCAACCTGCAGCCTCTTTGCCAATTCCTCATCAATCTCTATTTGTTTTAGCTTCTTGGGAGGTTGTACAGATTCATCCACTTTTGCCTTGCCTTTTCTTTTCATTTCTGCCTGACTGATTTCTTTTCTTTTCTGCTCAAGACCTCCTTCTTTAATTTCCACTCTCTTGGCCTTTTGAGTGGCTTTGGGGGTGTCTGTTTTGGCCTTTAGAAGAGTTTCTGCTATTTCTATCTCTTCAACAGATAGCCCTGTTACTGCTGCTTGTGCCTTTTCTGCTGCTAGTTTAACTGTTTCTGCTGCTTTGGAACTTTCTGCTTCTGCATTTTCTTTTTCTGTATTCAGCTCCCCCTCAAACTGAGTTTCCATGCCAATGGGACTGTGTTTCTCCTCTTCATCTTGTTTCTCCCCTTTGTTGAAAGCATCTCCCCTTTTCTTCAAGACATAATGCTTTCTTTTCTTTTTCTGTACCAACTTCAGCATCATCTTCTTCAATTTGGTAATCTGCACTTATTGAGACAGAAATATCAATTTCATCTCCTCTATATCTGAGCCTTGCTTGATGACATCAAGATTTATGTTTCCCATAGTTTCCAACAATTCATTGTAGCTATATATGTCCTCACCTCCTTTCCTTTGGGTGTGTTTACCACCCTTGAAGGATCCTTGGATCTTTTAGTAGTAGAGGTCTTCTGCTTGGCAGAAGCATCCTCTACCCCCTTGGTTTCTTGGCACCTGGGACCTTTGGACGATTGCTCACCCAAAGTTGCCATGGGGAAGGTCATAGATATGTTCACACTGTCCTGCCCTGCACTTTGTGCAAAGTCAGTAGTGTGAACCTTACAGCCCATATGCTCTTCCTTATCCTTATTGAGCACCTTCTTGGGGTTGGGAGACACCCCTGTGGTTTCACTTTGGATATTCTCTAATAGAGAATTCTCTATTAGAGGGCTTGAAGGCTTTGTGGGTGAAGGTACAAGAAGGGAAGGAACCTTCTTTATCTTTTTCCTTATATACGTATGAGTGATGGGTGAAGTTGGCTTTTGAAGAAGGGACTGAAGGATGTTAATAGAAATGAGTGGTGTGGGTAGGTCATCATTTTGGTTGTCAGATGAGGGCTTTGACACTGATGCCTCACCATGGGAAGGAGACACACCCATCATTGTAGAGAACAATGGTGTGTCAATACCTGAGAAGTCCTTACTAGGCCTCCTCATATTAGAAAACACCTTCCCCTTTGGGGGTTTTGGTACATATACCTCATTGAAATGAGGTATATCTGTCAATTCATTCAGTATAATCTCTTGTACAAACCTGGGATACATATAAAAGCTTTTGGTTTTGGTATCCAGGTTTGACATAAAATCATTTAAAATCATTTGAGCAAAATTGAACTTTCTAGAGGTAGCTAAGCAGACCATAGCATAAGCAATGGTACTGCTGAACTCACTCCAGCCAGTTGTTTTCCTTGAAATACAGTGCTGAAGGGTATGAACAAAGAATCTCCACTGTGGTGCAAACCTGTTCTTGAAGAACTTGAATACATCAGTGGGACTTTCATACCCCATTTGACTAAGAGCTTGGAAGAGATCTTCCTTGGGTAAAGAGGTTATACCTGAGGCATCATCTAGTCGTAGATGAGTACGAATAACTCCTTCTGTGATTGTCAGAGGTTTATCACACACCCTGGTTTTGATGACCTGATTGCCATCTTCAGTATGAATAGCAACATTGGCCCGAACTGCCTTTGGTGTTCCACATAGATTGTGGGATTGACAGTTAGAGCGTGGGAGATGTGTGAGGATTGTAGAAAATACACAATCTGATGAAATCCCTCTGCTTGCTTTGGTTTGAGTAGAATTGCCAATTCATTGTGTTCATCGACAAACATCAGTTCAGCCATCTTCTTGAGCGATTGGTCGAAGCTAGGGTTACGCACTGGTAAGATAGAATTCAAGAGAACAAGAGAGAGAGTACACTAGTAGAAATTCAAAGAGCCGTTTGTAATTTGGCGGTCACACAGGGTATTTATAGGTGAAGGGAGTAAGTTAGAAGGAGTACTAATTACCCTGACAGTATTAACGAACTTGCAGTATTAACTCATAATAGCAGTAGTAACACATACTGGCAGTACTAACACAGACTAGCAGTATTAACACAGACTAGCAGTATTAACACAGACTAGCAATACTAACACATACTAGCAGTATTAAAATGTACCAGCAGTAGTAATAATGATTAGCAGTAGTAACTTTGCACTGGCAGTATAAACCACCTAGCAGTAGTAACCATACTTAACCATTTTTGAACTATTATTATGAGTAATGCAGTGAGCAGTATTAACTGAACGAGAAGTACCAAGTATCCAATCTGAACAATCTGAAACACTTAAACACACCGAGGTTAATAGCACTAATTCAATGAAAGTAAATAAGGAGGAATCTATATAGGTACATAAAGAGAATGAGAATATACTTATTCATTGTTCATCATGCCCACACTTGTGACCAAGAATGTGAATCTACCCACATCAAAAGCTTTTGTGAATAGATCAGCAAACTGGTTACTTGTGTGTACTTTCTGAACCTGAATTAGCTTCTTCTCATTACAGTCTCTGATAAAATGGTACCTTATTTCTATATGCTTTGTTTTTGAATGTTTGACAAGATTATTAACAATGCTAATAGAACTGCTGTTGTCTATGAAAATAGGAGTGTAAAGAAATGTCATACCATAGTCCATCATTTGATTCTGAATCCATAGTACTTGTGAGCAGCAGCTTGCAGCAGCTATGTATTCTGCTTCTGTTGTTGAAGTGGACACTGTGGTTTGCTTCTTACACTGCCATGATACTAGTCTTGCACCCAAAAACTGACATCCTCCAATTGTAGACTTTTTGTCCAAGTTAGCTCCACCCAAATCACTATCTGAATATGCAAGAAGGTCAAATGGTGAGTCATGAGGATACCAAAGGCCTAATCTGGGTTGACCTTTGAGATATCTGAATATCCTCTTGACTGCTTGAAAATGTGATTGCTTTGGCTTAACTTGAAATCTTGCACACACACAAACAGGGAACATGATATCTGGTCTAGAAGCTGTGAGATACATGAGAGAGCCAATCATGGATTTGTAATAATGAACATCCACATCCTCCCCCTCAAGATCTGCAGTAATCTGTTTGTGTGTCTCCATGGGTGTGCTTGCAGGCTTGGAATCTGAGAACCCAAACTTGGTTAAAATGTCCTGCACATACTTGGTTTGGCTTATGAAGATTCCATCTTGTTGCTGCTTAACTTGTAGCCCAAGGAAGAAAGTAAGTTCACCCATAGAACTCATCTTGAATCTCTTATGCATTAATTCTTCAAAATCTCTGCACAATTGATCTTTTGTGGATCCAAAGATGATGTCATCCACATAGATTTGCACTAGCAGGATGTCCTTCTTCTTCCTTTGAATCAACAGAGTCTTGTCAATGGTTCCTCTCTCAAAACCATTTTCCAAGAGATAGGTAGACAAGGTGTCATACCAATCTCTTGGTGCTTGATGTAGTCCATACAGTGCTTTCTTCAATTTGTATACTCTGTCAGGATACTTGGGATTTTCAAACCCTGGAGGTTGACAGACATATACTTCTTCTTCAATTTTGCCATATAGAAAAGCACTTTTCACATCCATTTGGTAGACTTTGAACTTCATGAAAGAAGCATAGGCTAAAAACAGCCTAATTGCCTCAATCCTAGCCACTGGTGCAAAAACCTCTTCATAATCAATTCCTTCTTCTTGAGTGTACCCCTGTGCTACCAATCTAGCCTTGTTCTTGATCACTATTCCTCTCTCATCCTTCTTGTTTCTGAAAATCCATTTTGTCCCTATAGCTCTGTGTCCTTTAGGTAGTTCTACCAAATCCCATACATTTTGCAATACAAAATGTAGCAGCTCCTCTTGCATTGCTTCTATCCAGCTTGGATCTTTCATTGCATCATGTGCCTTTTTGGGCTCAACCTGAGATAGAAAGCAAGATAGTAAGCCTGATTGTATGTCTTTTAATCCTCCCAACTTACTCTGATTCCTTGTGATGATTGGAGAATTGATGTCTCCAATCACCAACTGAGGAGGATGATCTTTATGCACTTTTGTTTGATGAATAGCCTCTTCATGAATCTCTGCATCCAGATTAGAGTCATTCTTTTCAGGAGGGTTGCCACCAAACACTGAGGAGTTCTCATCATCAGTATCATCTTCTGCCACTACAGGCATCTCAGGTTCTAGCTGTTCTGAAGTCAAAAGTTGATCCTCCTTTTCACCTCTCTCCTCTTCATTCTGAGTAGTTTCAGTATCCTTTGAATCTGAAGCATCTTTCTTCTCTTGAACACAGAGTTCAGTAGAATCTGCTGTAGGGATTAGGAATAGCACAAACTCTTGTCTTTTGTCTTGTACTGATTCTGTCCCTGTTCCTGCATTATTCTCATAACTGAAACCCAAAGAATTAGTTAGTGAATCAATGTCAAAAATCCAATCAGGGCCTGTACCAAGTTTATTTGGTGTGCTCTCATTGCATTTGACATTGTCACTTTCCTCAATTATTCTAGAAGAGGTATTAAAAACTCTGTAAGCCTTACTTTGGGATGAGTAACCAACCAGAAATCCATCATCTGTTTTGTTATCAAACTTGCCTAAGTGAGTTTTGGTATTAAGAATTGTGCAAGGACACCCAAATGGTTTGAAAAAACCAATAAAAGGTTTCTTCTTGTTAAAAAGTTCATATGGTGTCTTGCCTTGAGATTTAACTATTAGAACCCTATTTTGAACATAACAAGCAGTATTAACTGCTTCTGCCCAAAATGTAACTGGCAGTTTTGAATCTGCCAACAGGGATCTTGCAGCTTCAATCAGTGTCCTATTTCTCCTCTCAGCAACTCCATTTTTTTGAGGGGTCCTAGGAGCACTGTATTGTCTCTCAATACCTTTTTCCTCACAGAAGCTATTTAGGTCATGGTTTTTAAACTCAGTTCCATTATCAGACCTGATGATTTTAACTCTTTGATTTGTTTGGTTTTCAACTCTGAGAATAAAGGATTTGATCAGTCCACTTGTCTCATCCTTTGTCCTCAGAAAATAGACCCAAGTGAATCTAGAGAAATCATCAACAGTAACTAAGCAGTAAGATTTCTTGCCAATACTCATCACATTTGTAGGACCAAACAGATCCATATGCAATAACATAAGAGGTGAAGAGATTGTATTTATCTCTTTGGACTTACGAGAAGTTTTGTGCTGTTTTCCTTTAAGACATGCAACACAATGATCATCACATGAAAATACCTTTTGTAGTAAACCTCTTACAAGGTTGTTTTTCACAAGATTATTCATTGTTTTAAAGTTCATTTGACACATCCTTCTGTGCCAAAGAGATGATTCATCAACAGAGGCTTTTGAAAATAGACAATTAAATGATGAATCATTAGATACATTCTCTAAATCCAAGCAATAAACATTGTCCTTTCTTGGTGTTCTCAGTGGTATCATACTTTCATCAACTACCTTGAACCCTTTAGCAAGGATAATACATTCAGTATCAGTAAATAATATACTATGTTTCTTGTCACAAACCTGTGATACACTTAACATGTTGTATCTCAATTGCTCAACATAGTAGACATCCTCAAATGTCATTTTACCCTTTGACACAATACCTTTTCCACTAATCTTTCCTCCAGAAGGATTATCCCCAAATGCAACATGTCCTTCATCAATTCTTTTGAAGTTTTGTAGGCAGGACTTGTTGCCTGTCATGTGCCTAGAGCAACCACTATCAACATGCCAAATGCACTTCCCTTTTTGCTGTTGGTTGCCCTGCACATACAGTAGAACAATTAGTTTTTAGTAGGAACCCAAGCCAAAGTGGTCTTGGGTTTCCCATTCTCATCAACATATTCACAATCAGTTTTGATGAGCTTTTCAGACTGAGGAATCTTATGGCTTGAATACTTTGTCACAATAATGGGTCTGTTACTGAAAGCAGTACTAACTTGATTGGCAGTATTAACTTTGTTAGCAGTACTAACATCATTAGCAGTACTAATTGGATTAGCAGTACTAATTTTGTTAGCAGTACTAACTTCATTAGCAGTACTAATTGGATTAGTAGTACTAATTTTATTAGCAGTAGTATTGCATGCAGCAACATTATTTCTGTCAGCAGTACTATTTGAAGTAGCAGTACTAACAGATTTCTTTATTATTGGAACCCAAACCTGGACAAAATTGTTTGCTTTCTTCTTCATTAAGTGATTCCTTGACTTATTTGGAGTATTTTTATTTGATTTTGCAAACTTGTTTTGAGCATGAGCTTTTAAAGGTGATCTTTTTACATTTTCAGCCATATGATTCCATCTTTGATTCCTATAACCAACAGGATTTTGTGTATATCTTTGGAAGTTTATCCTCTGGTTCATAGGATTGAAATAACAGTATTTGGCAATATGGTTAAGCTTTCCACAAATAAAGCAAGGTTTTGGTCTATTGATTTTACTCAGATCAACCCCTTGTTTTTGTGCCCACTGATTATTCTAGTTTCTTTGATTACCCCTTGTTTTATCATGTTTTTGGGGCTGAGACTGTTTACATGTACAGGGATTCACATCTGTGGTCTGCATATAGTGGACTCCCTGTACCTTTCCCTTTTCTCTCTTTGAGCTATCCACCTGTTCACTCTTGATGAATGGTTTACCTCTTCCCCCTTCATTGGTAAGGATCTGATTTTCTACAGGAATCTCTTCAGCATTCTTATTCTCAGAGTTCTCTTCCTCATTCTCTTCTTCAACCACCACACTATCTATAGGATCTACTTCTGTTGCTCCTATAGGTAAGTCCTTCTTATTTTGGTTCTCTAAGAGATCTGAAGAGGAAGGGATATAATTATTGTTATAAGGTGGAGGTGTTGTATTGTATCCTATACCACTCTTGATCTTATCATGAACTTGAGCTTTAACCAAAGAGTCCATTGCTTTGGAAGCATAAGAAAACTTCTCAATGTCAAGCTTAGCTTTCTCATACTCACTCTTTATCTTCTCACACTCCTCTTTAGATTTCTCTATTTGAATCTCTAATTGATCTTTCTCCCACTTCCAGTAATTTGTGTCATAGTAATGCTGAAGTTCATTGGCCTTATAAGCCTTCATTTGATCTTCAAACTTCTCAACAATCACTTTATAATCTCTTATATCTCTTTCTAACCTTTTAAGGTCGTCACACATGCTTTGGTTATGATCCCTGTACTTTTTAACAGTCTAAAGACACTCTTCAGTACACAGTTTAGTTTTTACCTCTGTTGGAATATCTGTGTTTGAAGATTCTGAGACTTCTGCCATCAGGGATTGATTCTGAACAGCTTCTTCTGCTTGATCACTCCAATCAAATCCCATTCCTTCTTGAGAAACAAGAGCTTGAGTAGAGTTTCTGTTGTTTTGGAAGCTTGAGGAATGTGCTTGCTGGTGGTTACTGCCATGTTGTTGAGGAATTCCTCCTCTGCATTCTCTTGCAAAGTGTCCCATTTTGTGACACTTGTAGCACTCCACCTTCGACTTGTCAAACCCAACACCATCTTCTCTCCTATGAGAAAAGTTGTTCCTACCAGTCCTCTTTATGAATCTCTTGACCCTCATAGTTAGCATGGCCATCTGCCACTTTATATCCATCTCCTCAAGGTCATCTGCATTAATTTGTTCAAGATCATCATTAATTAAACTAGAATTAGCATGACTAGCAAGAAAAGCTTCTAATACAGAGTCATTAGATACATCCTGCTTAGATACATAAGCGGTACTAACTGATTCTGTATTAGCAGCAAAAAAAGTAGAAGAAGAAGATGATAAAAGAGCAGCATTATGAGTGTATCCAGATGGTCTTTTCTTGGCTTCAACTTCAGCCTCAAACACCCTTAAGTCATTATACAGATCGTCTAGTTCTTTGTCCTCTAGCTTGTCATCCTGTCTGAAGGAGACAATATACATGGTCCATTCATCTCCAAGGGACCTTAAGAACTTTCTGTTTACATCATCTTGATCAATCTGTACTCCAACAGTAGCTAGTTCACCAATCAACTTGTTAAACCTGTCAAAAGTTTGAGTCATGGACTCATTCTTAGTTGACATGAAGCTTTCATACTGTTGCTTCAGTATTGCCTTCTGATTTCTCTTGGTACTTTTGGTACCATAGAATCTCTTCTCTAGATCATTCCAAAGCATCTGGGCATCAGTGCAGTTGCAAAATTGGTGTTGATACTCATTAGGAATAGCCAAGAGCAGTGTGCTCAAGGCTTTCATCTCTGTATGCCTTATCTTCCTCTCTCCATCTGTCTTTGGTGGGATTCTTTTTCCATCTTCTCCAATCTTTCCTTCATTGGATGGGCCATTCTCAATGATGTCCTACATAGAGTAATCAGTGAGAAGGATGTATTGCCCGATCCTAATCTTCCACATGTCAAACTCATTAGATCTGAGCATTGGAACCTTTGAGACTAGAACACTATCACTTGAACCGTCCATGATGATTGTTGGTTTTCTGAGTTTAACAAAGCTCTGATACCACTTGTCAGGATCGAAATTTAAACAAGAATTTAATTCACTAAAACTCAGAATCAATGTTAAAGAAGTTGCGGAAAAACACTTTAACACTAACAATCAATAAAACAGTATATCAAACTCAAATCACAAGTTTATATTAATTCAACTTGATGATTACACACAAAACCTCAATCTGTTGAACAGGCTCAACAGACGTTCTATACTTCTCTATTGAAAGGATCTAAACTAGTCTTGAGGTTAATTCTCTATCACAAAAACTTATCTCTGAATAATTCTCTCAGAATGTACTATATAATCTATAACATCTAGACTATATTTACAGAATAGATTACAAGATAATTATCAAAATAAACTTGATCTTCAATATCAATCCCATAATTATCTTCAGCCTTATCTCCAGCTTGTCTTTATCTCCAAGGCATCTTTATCTTTATAAGCAGCACTAACTATCTTCAGAAGTATTAACCATCTTCAGCAGCATTAATCTTCAGCAGTACTAACTACTAGTAGTACTAACTATCCAAGCAGTACTAACTATTCAAGTAGCAGCACTAACTCTTTAAGCAGTATTAATTCTACTAGCAGTAGTAATCTTGATAGTCTAGCAGTAGTAATCACTTAGCAACATTAATCAGCAGCATAAACCATACTTAGCATATTTATACCCAACAATTAGAGGTCTAATGTTAGGATTATTAAAACGAAAACTCGGGGTGTTACAGTGGGTCATTGAGGCATTTGGGATGGTAGATACTTTTGGAGTCATGGCGTACAAAAGATTATAGCTTTTGGGGAATTTGGGTTGACAACCCATATAATCTAGATGTTTAATGTTTAGATTAGTTTGTTGTCAATTTTAATATTCTTATACAAGTTTTGTAAATACTAGTATACATTTACCCGTTTGGGTGGTCTCATCCAATTATAGACGTCATATTGCCGAATTTTCAAAATTTAAATTTACTCTAAATTTTAGGGTGTTACACAAACCAAATCCCTAAGGGTTTTTGATTTGTCAAGGGTGTGCAGGTTGATTGGTTTGAAGGCATCCAACACAACTCACCCCTGATGTTTACAGTTTGAAAAATCTCAACCCAACTCAAACAAAAGTACAATCCAACCTAATGTTTGAGGTTTGGGTTGGTCGAGGTTTGTGCACCCCTAATAGAGATGGCAACGGGGTCAGGGATATCGAGGATCGCAATCCCCATCCCTGCTCCCCACTCCTCATCTCCATCCTCATCTGGGAACAAAATTCCTTCCCCATCCCATCCCCATCGGGGAACGGGGATCTCCACCAGGGAATCGGGGATTTTTTCCGGTTTACAAAATTAAATGTTTTTATGTAGTACTTTTATAAATGTCAAGTTCACTATTAAACAACGTTTATTCTAAATTTTAATTAACCAAATTTTTATTATTGCATTTGTACAACGGTAGTTCAAAAATAAATTCGTTAATTACAATACTTAATATTAAATATCATATACATCCACATTGTTATATCACTAAAAGTTTCTCCAAATAATCAAATCAAAACTATAATACATTTTAAAAGTTTCTCATCATCGAAGTTTGATTATATTTGTGTGTTATATATACTATATATACACCTTGGATTTATTATTTTTATTATATTATATTATATTATATTATACACTATGTATAAAAACTTACTATGAAATACTAGGGGCCGAGGTCGTGTTTGAGAGGTATCCCTATCCCCGACCCCATGTCGGTTAACAAATTCAGGGATTCCCCATCCTCGGTTAACTCTGGGATTCCCTGGTCAAACCGGGTTCGGGTATCGGGTTTCCCATCGAGGACTTGGGTTTAGCGTTAACTCTGAGGATTAAGTTAAGGGACAATTTGATCATTTTGTTTTTATATTACAAAAGTTAGTAGATGAATACGTAAAGCTTATGTAAAAGCATTTAAAACATTTGAAAATAAATAAAAACCCAACCCTCCCCTGCCCTCTTCCTCTCCAACATCTTTCCGATTTTACTTCCTCTCACAGCCTAAAGGAAGAGGGGGAAGCGACCGGAGAAGAAGGACAAGGTTTTATTTTATTTTTATTGTTTTAAAATGCTTGTACATAAGCTTTACATACTTGTACACTAACTTTTTCTATTTAAAAAATTGTTAACTTATCAAAATGCTTCTCAACTTAACGACGGACTTAACATATTAAGGGCAAAACGAATGATGTAAGCAAATTGAAACGATTTTTTTTTAGGGGGGGGGAGGGGAGGTTGTGTAATTTCAAAACCCACAATTTGTGGAGTTTGAGCAAACCATATGGACGATTGGTGTGATTTACTCATAATATTATTTTTTTTACTTGCGTCAAATTGTCAATCAACATTGCTATCAGGTTTTGTCCCCTCATTCATGCTTGGCATGCATTTAACGTCCACATGTAAAAAGTCAACTTTTTGACTTTCATGAGCTTGTTGATTTATTTGCAGTTTCGGTTGTACATCACACATGATCCATACTTTATTTCATCTTATGATATGTGTACATCCTATCTACATATCGTAAAAATCCAACCATTGCAAACCTTAAAACAAATTTTATAATAAAAGACCGGCTACAAGATCAGAACAACTTATAAACAATGAGCCTTAGGTGTTGGACTAAATATGATCAATTGACTTTAGGTTCAAGACTGTTACCACTTACTGCCAACTCACGATGATTTACTTCACTCATGATGGCGGTGGTGCTGCGGGATCTAAGAGATGGTGTCTACCATTTTTAAGTATCATTGAATTTATGAACCAAAAATTGTACGAAATAGACTATTTTAAATAAATTATAGGAAAAATTCTTATTGTGCTAAACATGAACAACGAGAGACATGATATGTATTTGATTTTAATAATTTGTGCCTCAGATCGAAAAATTAGAAGTTAAAGCCATAGAAATGTAGATCATAAGATAGTTAAGGAACCAATTTTGCAATTTACTATGTCTGTAGAAAATTTTATGGCAATGAAATAGGTTTCATCATACGACTAATAAAATGAGACAAAACCATTTCATGTGCATGTCTTAAGACAATTGTTGTTTACCGAGTAAGAGACAAAACAATGAAATGAATAATATGGTCCTAGTCTTGGTCCCCGTCTCATAAATAAAAACTATTGATATAATAATAAGAATAAATTATAAATTTCAATAATTTGGTGCATCTGTTAGTAGAAATTACAGACTAGATCTTCTAAACACAAAATTACAAGGTTGTTGCTATGGCTTGCATATTATTACAGATTATGACCCTTTTGCCAACTCCGTTGAAAAAGTTTTATTAAATGAATGGCATTTTAGTCTTTTTATTCATTACATAAAAATCTTTTTAAAAACCCAATTAGGTGTTGCAATGTGTCTTCCCTCCCCTATGTCATCTCCCTCCCTCTACCTTCCCCCACTAGCCCACACTTTCCGTTACCATCGTTCATAGTTTGCAGCCATCTTCCGTCCCCCTCCCTAACCACCACCGACCACAACTGCCACTCATGCTTTTGATTTTCATTATTCATAGCCTCCAACTCTTTTTGGCCCTCCCTCCTTAACCACTACTGACTACACCTACCCCTAGTCCACCAATAAACAATTTTATAATTCTTTGTATACTACACATACACACACACACACACACACACACACACATATATATATATATATATGGAATGGTTCAAACGAGAACATCTGTGATTTACGCAAATATGAGAACACTTATAAGCACATCATTCTGTTTTAAATCACAGTTTTAGAAGGATTAAGGAAACAATAAAAGATTAAAATATTTTACCCATTTTAGGATTATTGAAGGCATGCATGGGGAAAATGAAAAAAAAAAGTATAAATCACATAATGAAGAGACAAACCGATGATTGTGGATGATCATCAGTGTTTTTGATTTATCCACAACATTATCAAATAAGGATTCATTTTTGCAATTGACCATGTCTCTAGAAAATTTTGTGGCAATAAAATAGGTTTCATCATAGGAATAATAAAATGATGCAAAAGCATTTCATGTACATGTCCTAGGACATCTAGGACAATTGTTGTTTACCAAGAAAGAGACAAAAATAAAATGAAATGAATACTACGGTCTAGTCTTGGTCCCAGTCACATAAATAAAAACTATTGATATAATACTGAGAATAAATTACAAATTTCGATCATTTAGAACATCCATTTTGGTAGAAATTACAGCCTATATTTTTAAACATAAAATTACAATGGTTGTTATGCGACTTGCATATTATTACAGATTATGACGCTTTTGCCACCTCCATTGAAAATGTTCTATTAAATGAGGACATTTTAGTCTTTTTATTCATTACATAAAAATCTTTTTAAAACCCAAATTAGGTGTTGCAATGTGTCCTCCCATCCCTATGCCATCTCCATCCCCTATCTTTCACGGCTAGCCCACACTTTCCATCACCATCGTTCATAGCTTCTAGCCATCTTTTATCTCCCTCCTTAACAACCACTGCCCATAGCTACCAGTAGTCCACACTTTCAATTTTCATCATTCATAGCTTTTAGCCATATTTGGCCTCCCTCCTTAACCACTACCGACCATAATTACCACTAGCCAAGGTTCTAAATGGTGTGAGGCGTGGCGTGACGGCAAGGCCAAGCCTCAAGCCTTCGGAGCCACGATAAAACGAAACCATGACATTTTTCAAGGCATGACTTATGGCATCAAATTTCTAATTCATATATAATATTATATATAAAAACATTCGTTTTATACTGTTTCTTAATAAGTCGATAGTAATAAACAAGTTAAATTAAGTTATATATTAAAACTAGCAAATAAGACATTAAAAACGTAAAGAAAAACCAAATATCATATTACGAAAACTACACAGTGGCCATGACGTGCCACAGACTTAACATGACGTAGGACACAAGTCTTGTGCCATGGCGCGTCATGACGGCTGTGTGGCTAGTTTTTTTAGAACAGTGCCACTAGCCCACACTTTCCATTGCCTTCATTCATAGTTTTCAGCCATCTTTGGACTCCCTCCTTAACCATTACTGACCACATCTACCACTAGCTCAACAACAAACAAATTTGTAATTCTCTCTCTCTCTATATATATATATGTATATATACATATATATATATATATAATAAGGATTCAAACGAGAACACCTATGATTTACACAAATGCGAGAATATTTATAAGCCCATCATTCTATTTTAAGTCATAGTTTTAGAAGGATTTAGTGAACAGTGAAATATTAAATAAATATTTACCCCTTTTTAGGAATATCGAAGAGCTACAAATGACATAATGAACAGACAAAGCTGATGATTGTGGACATGATCATCATTGGTTTTCGATTTATCATAACATTATCACATCAATATGACATCGTACGAAATCTTCGATTTATCAAAGCATCATCACATTATTATCATAACATTATCGATAGCGGAGGCATCGACATAAAAAGTCTTTTAATGATTTCAACAACAAATTTAAGGGATAAAGACAAATCTAAGATAACTATAAATTGTTGATAAATACTAATTTACTTTTGCTTATTCTAATTTTTATTATGGGTTAACTAATTTAGAGGCTCAGAAATGTTCTCGTATTTTCGTAAAACAGAGACGTTCTCGTTTGAACCCTACCTATATATAAATATTATATATGATAACTTTTAATAGAAAATAAGAATATATATATATACATATATATAATGGTTCAAAATACCTTGAATTAACAATTTTTTAAATGAATTTAGTAGGTCATACCCAGGCCCGTTCCTGACATTTTATAGGCCCTGGGCAAGTTGTAGAATAGGGCCCTCGATAATTATGAAAAAAAAATCTTTGATATATTGTTTTTATCATAAGAAATAAAACTAAATTCAAGAAATACTAGATTCATGTTAAATCGTTTTTCCGAGTACTCTTGGACGCAAAATCAATCAATAATTATTTTTAAATTAATATTATCTGTCATATAAATTTTACATAACATCGTTAATTTGTTCAACCGTCAAAAACAACCTTATGATGTAAACAATTGTGGCCACTGAGGTTTAATCAGAGCTGATGTCTTACATTCATAATTTGTCAAGGGATTAATCTAGGCATACCTAGGACACCCTTTCCAAAAAAACCTTATGATGTAGATTTAATAGATAAAATGAGATAATTTTGGGACAAAATATTGACTATTCAAAGTAATACTCTATGTAAATCAATATAAATCATTTGGGTTTCCATCTCATGTTAGGTTAATGTTTTCCATCACCGTTTTAAACTTTTAGGGTTGAAACAAATTTTTTTGGAACCACCAAAGAATCAACACCCATGTTGGTTATCGCTTAAGATTTTATTATTGCTTTAGAGATTAGAGAGTACTTAAAAGTCATGCAATCAACATTAGGTGATTATAAAGAGGCAATAATGTTTGAAAAAACAAGGGTATAGTCATAAGTTGAACCGTCTCATATGGTTGGTAAATTTTTTCAAAAGTTAGAAGCGTGTTTTCTTAGTTAATAACAAGAAATCTATTATATTCTAATTTAAATATAGAGTTCATATGGATGGAATAATTAAAGGAGTCAGTGGGAGATAAATGATGGATAATAGTATCAATATTTTCTAGGTAAATAGTTTTAGACTTTCATACTAGATAAAAAAATCCTTAGAGAAACAATAGGTAATACCATAAAATGAACGACCAAATTTTTCAATGTAATTAATTAATATATATTTGAGCCCTTAATATAATACAAAAAAATTTGGGTCCCATTAGACATTGAATTTATAATAAGCGAAGTGAGAGATGAATGATGGATAATATATCAAAGTTTTTTAGGCATTTAGTTTTAGACTTATATATATACTAGATAAAAAAAACTTAGAGAAACAATAAACAACATTATAAAATGTACAATGAATTAACTTTTAACATATATTCTTTTTCAATGTAATTAATTAATACATGTTTGGCCTCTAATATAATATGAAATTCTTTAGACCTTTTTAGCAACTAAAATAATTTGTCTCTTTTATTTATTATTTTTTGAAAACTACTACATACTAAAAAAAATTGGACCCCTATTTCTCGTGGGTCCTGGGCGTATGTACGCCCGACCCGCCCTCCCGCAGGCACGACCCTGGTCATACCTAAATCCTAATCCATAACAAAACACGTATTACAATAACAACCGTTGTAATTATTTTATTTGAAAGATTTGATCTATAACTTTCACCAAACCATTAGGGACGGAATTTGTAAATTACTCGAATAATAATAGTAATAGTAGTAATCTAGTAATAATATTTTGTACATTAGAAAACACTATATATAAATCTTTTTTGAAGCATACCTAGACCACCTTTATTTATCCCAATTAGAATTTATTGTCTCTGAATTTCCATCATGATACTTGCATTAAGTTGGGTCTTAAACAAAAAATCAGATAAAAAATATTTTTATATAAATTTTTACATAAAACTAGTTGGTAATGGGTTTTTCTTGATTACATTCTTGTACCTTTAGACACTGTTATCAATATATTAACATAAAATACAACTTAGTCATGAAACGTTACAAGATTATTACTCAAACCAGACTAAACTTCGAGCTTAAAAATTACAAATAGATCAATTAGAACCCAAAACGTTTGTTCTACAACAAGGGCAATGTGCATGACTCTCTAACCAAGGTAACAAACACATAGAATGAAATCGATGTGCGCAAGGCAAACGAGCTAGCTTCTCGCCAACCTTGAATTTATCCAAACAAACGACACATTCATCTTGATCCAATGATTTCCAATTCAACCCCATTTTCCCCCAATTAAACCTCTTTGATCCACTCTTTTTCAAACCAAATACCTCCATTTGCAAATCTCCCACCACCATAGAACTAGTAGTTGGCTTTCTCCCAATCTCTTGCACAAGATTTGCACCCCTCAATCTTTCTTGGCTATTTAGGATACAAAATGAAAATCAGTTATAAAGATGGAAACCCATATCTGAAAATGGAAAATGGTAATCAAAGATGACAAAGGATGTCACTAGTGCATGTTAGTAAAGAACGGATTGGTTTGCTAACATGCTCCTTGACCATTGAGATTAGTACCTACTTAGGATTAAAAAAAATTAGTGATAAAGATGGAAACCCATATCAGAAAATGGAAAATGGTAATCAAAGATGACAACTTGTTAGTGGTATTGAGGATGTCACCGGTGCATGTTAGCAAGGGATGGATTGATTTGCTAACATGCTCCTTGAACAATTAAGATTAGTACCTGTTGGTTTCTGATTTCCAGTGACCTCTGAGCCTCCCCTCCAGCCTTTCTTTGGCTTTTCTGGCCACACCTCCTAGCTTCCCATCTTCATCTGATTGGCTCACCATGCTTCTATGCTGCTTCTCAAAACAGTTTAAACTAATCAGTTGATAGAATAATCAGATCAAACACAACATAGATAGATCAATCTATTGCAGAGTTCAGGGTAACTGTAAATTGTGTCAATCTTTACCAAGAAGGACGTGGAATTGAGATGGGTATCGTAAGAAAGTCTTCTGGTAGACCCAAAAGCAGAATTGATGAGGAACGAAGAATCAGGGCAGCCACTACTCCCACGGAACCTCCTCCTCCGAGCGGTTTCAACTCCGGGAATTGTACCAGCCATTCGACGAAATGCCCCAGAGAAAATCCCTCAACTCTCTCAAAAGAATCTCCTCAAGCTATTCTTATTTGATGCTGAAGCCCAATAATTGATTATATCGGATCAGAAATCGCCTTGAATGAAATCCAAATTTCAACTAAAGCTCCTCCAATGGAGTCTTTATAATGGGATATAGTACTGGCCGACAAAAAAGTGAGACCCACTAATAAAAAAATCAAAATTATTTGACTCAAATCATCATTTGTTCCATTATTGATATGAAATATAAAGACAAAATGCGAATGGAAGGAAGTTTCGTGGTGAGAAGAAGTTGGTATTAAGTGTGACTGGAGGAGAACAAGGAGCATAGGAATGGCCGAATGGAGAGGGGGCAGAGCAGAGGTTGAGGGATAAGAGACAAAAGTGGGGATTTTGCGTTCCAAGGTCACCCACGTCATCATCCTAACCGTTAACGCCGGCACATGATTCCGATCGGATCAGACCATTCACAGTTTTAAGGGCATTCCAATGGTCGTGTCTCTTATATTTTTGCCAAATCATCAATCATTTCAAACTATTGTTATACCGGTCCGTTGGTAGGGTAAAACTACAATTACAACTACAAAACGTGACTTTAATTTAGATTCAGGTGTAAATCCTCAAGTATCATTCTATTTTCTAATAATTTTTTTTCAAATTCATGTGATCAACCATTTCTCACTTTCTGTTTGTTCTTCGCCGAAGCAGTTCACACATGGGCCAGAGGCGTAGTCGCCGACGGCCTCTGTCAAACTGTTAGGCTATCTCACATCCTCTCTGCCTCGGTTCTTCTTCTCAATCTCTCATGCACATTCAGGATTTGTGTAAATCCTAACTAAAGTTTAAAATTTTTAGCCCTAAATTTAAAGTGGTCATTTCCCTAAATTGATATTTGTCATTTGCCACATGTTTGATTTTAGTCCTTTTCCTAAATTGATTAGCTATAATGTTATACGATTATGTTTACATGATTTATTTGTTTCTTCGTAGTTTTATATTAGTATTTACCAAAAAAAAACTTTTTGAAATCAACCAAAAAAACCGAAAAATCTCTCAAATCAAAATAAACCAAAAAACTTGAATAATTCCTCGAAATCAACAAAAAAAACTTAAAAAATCCACAAAATCAATCAAAAAACTTAAAAAGATCTCTCGAATCAACCAAAAAACATAAAAAAATATGTTCAAATCAACCAAAAAACTTAAAACGTCCCCAAAAGACGGAATTCAACTAAAAACACATCGACCAACTTTACAGACATTTAAAGGTGCACCCGCTTCGCAAAAATCCGCCATTGCAAAATGTCATTGCTTATACTTATATATAATAACAAAGTCAAAAGTGGCATTATACAACATAATTAAGTTCATGTGCATAACAAATTATAATTGAACTTTTAAGACAAATCAAAACAATCAGAAGGTTCTAGAAAAACAATCGAGCTCAATCTTTCAACTTTTATCAAACTCCGGAGTTACAACTGAAAGGTTTTGAGCAAACCTACTACCACATGATATAGGCAACGGAAGCATATTTAAAATTATCATGTGTAGCAATACAAAATAACATCTTTTCAGGATACATATGTTCTAGATAATTAACTACAAAAGAATGAACCAATATTACTTACTTGTTGATTGTGATTGTCGAAAACCACAATGATAAATCAAACCTTTGATCTCGCCTCTTGGATGTTAAGGACCAATAGTATGAATCCCTCTAGTGGCTCACACTTAAGAACACCAAATACCAACAATCAAGAAGAGGCTTAAACCCTAAACCCTTATTAGGGTTTACGATTTTGGGATAGAGGGAGAGGGGATCGACGGCTACTAGAGAGGAGAGAAAAACCTATTAGGTTTTGACCCCTAGCAGTTTATTTATACTCCTCTCATGCTTCTATATTTTACACTTAACCCCCTTGAACAGATAAGCTCATTAAAACTATTTTAACCAATTATCGTTTATCCCTTTATATAATTAATCTAATTAATTATATTTTTGCTTACTATTAATTTATCATTAAATGATAAATTAATAAACCAAATGTTTCCCTTTATCCTTCCGATTGTTTATTTGGGTCTTAAGGGCAACCCAAAAGGACCCTGCTATTATTAGAATTACCAATAGTTAATGACCTTGGACACTATATCCAACAACAACAATATATTCAAAATCCAAGTTGAGTTAAAAAAAACCTTATAGACTTGCAAGATTAAAACAGGTTAATGGATTTCAAAGTTTGCAAACTTTGGTGCAAATTTCGCAATCAACAATCACTTCCAAGATTGAAAGTTGAATGTTAATAAATATAAAATATCAAAGATTTTTGAATCTTGTTTATGCCTACAAGGATGAGAATATGTTCATTTACAGTTTCCAAACATGCAGATAAATAGGTCATGCTTGGCAATGCATCAATCCCAAGCTGCATTTGTCACAATAACTTAGAATTTTTCATGACAGAAGACCAAACCAAATGAACCCAAAATATCCTACTCTGAGAAAGAATGACACAACATGGGGAAGTACCACATGTGGCCAGTAAACGAACTCGTCTTTAGGCTGTTGTCGTATCCACCATAAAAGTAAGTGAAATTCTTAAACTGCTTATGCGAATCATCCTAGCTTGACGGTTTAATAGCAGCAACACTCTTCGATTCGCCCAAAAAGAGTGTATATTCACCTAATGTATTCTTTGGGTATGACCATTCCATTTTGTCGAAATCCACTTCCCGAACCAAATACTTATTGGTAAACACTTAGGATATCGAAAGAGCCTTGGCAATTATTATTATTCATGCAAAAAATCGTCTGCAAATTTGAGGATGAATTAAGTAATCATTTGTTTGTTTTAGCTTTGTTTTAAAAGTTGGATCAAATTTTGTCATGCATTTAATTATGTATGTTATGTAGTACGACTTCCCATATTGTATTATTATGAAATGGAATTTTATCGCCACTTTACACGCATCCAATTTAGGCATAAACCGCATTTTTTGATACAATATTTTACGGTTTGAGGCATTTAAGATTCGGTTTATGGTTTGGAAAGAAACTCAAACAACTTATCATTTGCGGTCTTGGCTCTAAACCGTTCACTTCTAACACCTTATCATATTACGAGGTCATAAAATAAAACTATCATGGGATGATAAAAACATATATGATACCAAGTACAAAACACTTTTATTATCCATAACCAATCCATAATTTTAACCAGTGAATGAAATACACACTAGAATCAAAGAGCCCATTTCTAAACAATCATGCTCTATTTCAGCAATGGCGTCTTAAAATAGGAGGAGCATGTAAACATAACAACACAAAAAAACCTAGCCAAGGACGGTTGATGAAAATCTAGGCTTCCATGGATGCAATGTGGCAGATCAGGTCGATAACACGGGAGCTGCAGGGGGAAAATAAGCGTTGATGAGAGAGCATCCATCTTACCAACAAAAAAGAAATTAGAGATGGGGAAAAAGACTAGACAAGTCTAACCGCCGGTCATTAATCAGCCATAGTCAGGAATTGAATGGTCCTGGATTTTTCAAACCGATGTGAGTCCATCCTAGTGAATATATACATTTTGTATACAAGAAAAATATAAATACCTGTGTCCCCATTCGTTCTCATACCATGACACAAGCTTCACAAAGTTGTCGTTCAATGTTATTCCAGCTTTTGCATCAAGATGCATGACCTGGATAGTACATTCAGAAACAAATTGATTCATAAAACAAGTCGAAGCCAAATCCATACCCATGATTCCTTTTCGTCTTATATTGATTACAATATAATGGATTAGTTAGTTATTAATGAAATCAGCTTAGGAAGTTCTCACCTACTGTCACCAATGAAGTCTGTGGATACAAGATCGTCTTCTATATATCCCAAGATATACCCTTGAGCTTGCCCTCTGATTCCTCCCTGCATCACCAAAAGTTATTGTAAATTATGAAAGTGTTAATATTGGTATTTTAACTGAATATTTACTCCAACACTTACTTGATGGCAGCCTTGATTTGCTCATAGGTAGCCTTATTTTCAAGCCTTACGATTAAGTGCACAACTGAAACATCCACGGTTGGGAAACAGAAGGTCATTCCGGTTAATTTTCCTGTAGAAGACGTATATTATGACATTGGTTATTATCGGATGCCATAAACTTGTGCCTGTTAACGGGCACAAGTTCCCTCCATGATTGGCAAACTCTGTTGAATGAAAGAAAATCAACAATTCCCAGTTGCATCATGATTAGAAAAAGCACATCATGGTGGACAGTTGACCAATATGGTGAACCACCATCATCAAAAGCCTCGAGACCTCTTCCTCTTCCTGCTAGATTCAAAAACACATCAAAATAATAAATGAAAAAAAATACAAATCCTATAGAATCCAAAAATCTAAAATCTAAAATTGCAAGAATATAGAATCACAAATAAAAAAATGGGAAATTTCTTAAGCAACAAACACTAAAACCAATTAGATATGGAGTAAACATAGAAAAACACGATGATTACCCGCTTCAAATCTTGAAGAAGAACTCAAAACACAACGGTGATCTTGGAGAAAAGCCTACAAAGCCAAACAAAGAATAAAGACGACATATAAGGAATTGAGATAAAATATCACTCATATTCAATGATTCTACAAAGGCATTTTAAACTTTCCCACCTTTTCGACCTTGCCTCTTTTCCTAGCTCTTAGCACTGCCATATAGATTAAAAACCTATCATCGAGATCAAACGAAAACTTGAAATATTTTAGTAATATGTATGGTAAAATCAAAATGAACACAACAAATTAGATATTGAGAGAACTCTTTCGAATCATTTAGAATAAAAACCTAAAACCGAAATCAAACAAAACCCATTTTTTTGGCTATATCTAAGGTAAGATCAAGATGAAATAAACAAATCAGGGATTGGGATTTTTCTTTTACCTGCTTGGGCAACTCATGGTATATTCAATCAGTGTGTTTAATTGATGTTTGCAATTGATGAACATGGAGGTCAAAGGTGAGTTGAAAAAAAGAATCTCTCCATCAATCGGGTTCAGGGAGAAGAACGATCGAGGGATGGGGAGTTGACGTTGTTGATCTAAACTCTCTCAGTGATTTGATAACGACCCTCTTCTATACTTAGTGAAAATTACGTTTTAATATGTATTAGTGTTTCACCATCAGCGATCAGACTGAGTCTGTTCAGTTATCGCTGATGACCTTTCTTGTAAACATTTCATATGTATTAGTGTTTCACTATCAGCGATCAGACTGAGTCTGTTCAGTTATCGCTGATACTCTCTGATGTAAACAGTTAACATAATCCCTGAAGACAAGTCTCGCGTCAACAGATGTTCATATCTGAATCGAAGACGAAGCCACTGAACAAAGACAAGTCTACTAGTGACCTGATGCGGATATCAGTGAAGCACAGACGACTCTACTTATACGCGAAGGAACATGAGGAAAAGCTTCAGCGATGGCTGAGCTTCTTTGTATATCTGAAGGAAGAAATATTCAGCGATCAAACGATCACGTAGCTTATGCCTCAAGTCTCATTTTGTCTTACCTTGCACAACCAGTACGATGTGTCAGAACGGACATACCTCTGCCACAATTCGTACAACAACTCTGTCAACTACATTGTTCATGATACGGCCGAAAACATGTTTCCCACAATTCGTACAACAACTCTAAACCAATCGCTGACAATGAAGAGTTAAATGCTTGGATGTTTTCACATTACAGAGAAACATAACCTTTCTTCTCAAACCATCAGCATTCAAATCCTCCAGCTGCTGATGATGATCCAAACATCATACCTCCTAATGCTGAATCCAACTCATGGATCTCAACAGAGCCTCTAAACACCTTACTTCCATTAGATCCATCTTCGTCTGAACACCTCTCAGAAAACAATGGTTTGTCTGACACTCAACAGTTAATAGCTGATGAGCCTCAAGCTTCCTCATCAGTGAACATTCCCATTGTTGATCCAACATCTGAAATGAGCGATCATGCTTCTGCTCAGTGATGGACCAGAGATCACCCCATAGATCAAATTCTTGGTGATCCCAATGGAGGTATTCAGACATGACGAAGTTCAGGTAATATCTGTTTCTTTGTCAATTTTATTTCTTTAATAGAGCCAAAGAAGGTTGATGATGCCCTCAGAGATCCAAACTGGGTCAGCGCTATGCAAGAAGAGCTGACTGAGTTTTCTCGCAACAAAGTTTGGAATCTCGTTCCTAGACCATCTGACAAAACTGTTATAGGCACCAAATGGGTGTTTAGAAACAAGTTAGATGAACATGGAACTGTAACCCACAACAAGGCTCGACTTGTTGCTCAGGGATACAGACAATAGGAAGGCATAGACTATGATGAAACCTTTGCCCCTGTGGCTAGGCTCGAAGCAATTCGACTATTCTTAGCCTATGCAGTTTATAAAGACTTCATTGTTTATCAAATGGATGTAAAACCAGCGTTCCTAAATGGAAAGTTGAATAAAGAAGTCTATGTAGAACAACCTCCAGGGTTTTATGACCCTAAGTATCCAAATTATGTTTATAAATTGGATAAGGCTCTCTATGGTCTCAAACAAGCCCCTCGTGCTTGGTATGACAATCTCTCATCTTTTCTTATCTCTGAAAACTTTGAACGTGGCAAAATTGATAATACGTTATTTTTCAGAAAGATAAAAGGTCATATAATTCTTGTACAAATATATGTCGATGACATCATATTTGGTTCTACTAACCCATCTCTGTGTACTCGCTTCGCTGAAAGAATGAAGAAAGAATACAAAATGAGTATGATGGGTAAGCTGACATATTTTCTTGGCCTTCAGATCAAACAGTCTGACAAAGGTAATTTTATCAGCCAAGGTAAGTATGTTAAAGATATGCTGAAGAAGTTTGATCTTACACAAACTTCAGCGATGAAAACTCCTATGGCACCTCCTCTGACACTTAACAAAGATCCATCTGGAAACCTGTTAATGTCACTGCCTATAGAGGAATGATAGGCTCCTTGCTGTATCTTACAACGAGCTGACCTAACATTATGTACTCTACTTGTTTATGTGCAGGCTATCAATCTGAACCCAAGGAATCCCATCTGATCGTTGTTAAGCAAATTTTCAGATATCTGAAAGGAACTCCTAACCTCGGTCTTCGGTATCCCAAAGACTCAGGGTTCGATCTAACTGGATATTCTGATAGTGATTTTCTAGGTTGTAAACTCGATAGAAAGAGCACCACTGGTGGATGTCAACTCCTAGGTGGAAAGCTGGTAAGTTGGACGAGCAAAAAGCAAAATTCAGTGTCCACTTCCACAGCTGAAGCTGAATACGTAGCCACTGGAAGTTGTTGTGCTCAGGTCTTATGGATGAGAAATCAACTATTAGACTATGACCTTCAGCTATCAAAGATTCCAATCTATTGCGACAGCACTAGTGCTATCGCTATAGCAAATAATCCAGTGCTACATTCAAAGACGAAACACATAGAGATCAGATATCATTTTATCAGAGATCATGTGATGAATGGTGATATTGAACTTCATTTCATCCCTACTGACTATCAGCTTGCTGATTTATTCACCAAACCTCTTGATGAGACAAGGTTCAACTTTCTCATTAGTGAGCTTGGAATGCTGAATCTCGAAGAGTAAATCTTCAGCGTTCATGCATTATGTTAGTGATTATAAGTTCCCATTTCTCATTCAATCTCTGATTAAAATTCTGACTCTCAGGTATGTTCTCTTACTCTCAATCACTGAATCTTCAGTCAGTAAGACATTTTAAAATAAAACTTTGATCACTGAAGTTTTCTTCAAATGATTAAAAGCTTTTTGAGAAACAAAATCTATCACTGACTTTTCTCTTCAGTAATCGTTCTGAAATAAAAATCAATCTCTGAATTTTTATCAGGGATTCTTTCAAAGGAAAACCTATCTCTGACTTCTCTTCAGAGATAATTTCAAAAAGGAAAAATGAAACGTTTTTCTCTCTCCTATGACGTCATTTGAACCGACAATCCACGACATGCCTTTTTCTGACACGTTCGTCCGTTGCCCTTCTATCCAATCAACTTCGTGAGACGTGTCCATGTCATGATGAACATTTGTTTTCCCGCCTCTCTCTCTCTCTCCTACTCTCAAACGTATAAAAAGAATGTTTTTCCATTCTTATCATTTTACGCTTTCTGGAAATCCTCTTGAGCAAGAAATTCTCTCTCAAGCATTCTCTCTCAAGCAATTTCAAGCATCTGCATCATCCTCATTCAAGATCACCAGGTTACTTTGATCATCTTCTTATTTCAATCTTGTTAATAAACTCCATGTATGTTCCATCATTATGGTTTTTCTATAAGATTTTCTATCCTATAAAATCATTTTTTTATTTTATTCTTTCAAAACCTTTGATTTTCTCACCGTTTTAATCTTCAAATATGTTGGTTTTTTTCTATGTTTCTTTCCTCAAATAGAAACTGGTAAAACCTTCTTTATTTTTAGACTAAACTTTTCTTCTACTCTTCTTTATTTCCATATTCATAAATGGCTTAAATCGCTCTTGTTGCTTCTAAGAACGTCAAGTTCGCCATCACTGACTCTGAAGTCCCCAAGAACAACCATCTTAGACGCCTAGACTTCGATGGAATCAAATACCCACACCTTGTGGATGCTGCAAAATTCCTAAAGCAATCTTGCATTGCTTACGCTCTAAATGTGGATCCCAAGCCATCCAAAACTCTACTTCAACAGTTTTGGTTCACAGCCGACGAATCCACCATCACCAACAAGAAAGGTGACCAGGTTCCTGCCATTTCTTTCTTCACTAACCTAGGACCAAGAATGATGACCGCTTTCAGCTTGAGGAAAGTTCTCAGGTTTCCTGATAAACCCAAGAGTGGGTTTGACGCTCTGCCCACTGACGCTGAACTCATCTAGTTCTGGATGTTATGGAGTATTGTTGGGACAACAAGCCACAAACAACTATCCCCAACAAACGGCTGGCTCTTATCAAGAAGGCGAACATGCCTTCTCAGCTGAATTTTATCTTTTCTCACTTCATTCAGTGCATGAGTGGGAAAAGTGGTTCACTTGATCAGGCCAGCAAGGTTCAGCTCCAGATGGCCTACTCAGTAATCGCTAGTAAAAACTTTGACTTTCCCACCGCTGTCTTTGACGATCTCAGGTCAAAGATAGAGAAGACGGAGAGGGATCCCAAGATCCCATATGTACGGTTCATCTGTGCATATCTGAAGTTTCTCTACGCCAACTCTTACCCCACTACTCCTGATGGCTCATTTGCCAAAGTGGGTCAGCGTTCACTAGAGGTCAAATCGCTGGACAACGAGGTAAGTATCTCTACCCTACGTTCTCGCCTCTCTCTCCATTCTTCTACTTCAGCGGTCACGCAGGAGGTTCCTTCTTCTGCTATCCCTGCTGCTAGCACCACTTCAAAACGCCCATCAGCTAGTTCCTTTGGTCCTTCGAAGAAGGCCAAAGTGACTAAGGAGACAAGCGCCACTAGTTCAAGGCCTGAGGAAGTTTCTCGAAAAACTTCCTTGGATGATTTCGTGGTTCTCTCCTCCACATCCTCAGCACTCACATCATCAACCGTGCCAGCGATCTCGGTCGCTGTCACAACAATAGTGACTCAACCTGAAATCTCAGTTCAATCAACTGAGGTACCTTCTCAACCCCAAATTTCTTCTATCCCTGTTACTAGTCCTCCCATCTCTTTGGTCTCTAACCCTTCATCTCACTTACAGCAACCTCATGTTGCATTTCTAGGACATGATGCTCAAACCTTTGAAAGAGACATGCAATTTTTCAATTTGTTTGAACGTTCAGGTATACCTAAAACCACAAATACACCTCCCACCTATCCATATAAGCCTGTTAATCAGAAACTAACTTTTCTTTCAGGTCCTAGTATGGCGACTGTTGACGCTAATGTCAACAGTTTGGGAGTCAAGGTGGATTCTCTCACCACCTCGCTCAACGATACCACCAACGCTGTTAATATCGCTGGTGAAGAGCTGAAGACATTGACAGCTACCTGCTCCACCAAATCTGAAGACTCTCAAATCTCCACTCTTCAAGAAGAGATTGTCAAAGTAAAAGAGGATACTCAGCGACAGTTTGATGCTCTATCCACAAAAGTGGATTCCTGCACAGCTCTTCTTCAGCAATTCCTTGACAAGCTGAATGCACCAGCTCTAACTCATTCTTCTTCCTTCACATTGGACGATCGCACCTCTCTGAACGTAGCTGTTGAATTCATTCATCAGGCTACTTCGGATATCCCTGTGATTGAAGGACGCCTGGAAAGTCTGGAGGCTGAAGTCCGCAAGTTGGCCGCTGCATAACCTTCCTTTCAACCTAAAGATCTCTCCCTAGATGATAATGACAAAGAGGGGGAGAAGGATGCTGAAGAAAATCAAGAGGAAGAGGAAGCTGCTGCTGAGGTTGAACAGGAAGAACCTCCCTCTCACGTTGAGGGGGAGAAGGTTGCTGACAAAGCCCCTCCTTCTTTCAAAGACTTAGTTGATGAAGAAGAAGAGGAGGAGGAGGAGGATGAAGAAGAAGATCTTGATCTTCAAGATCAAGAGGAAGAGCAACCTTATCAAGAAGATGATGATGATGATGATGATGATGATGATGATGAAGAAGAAGATCAGTACTTATGGTGTTTTGCAGCCATCACATCTTCAGTGATAACTTCGAAAGAAGTTGTCACAGTAGGGGGGAGTCATGAAACATCCTCAGGAACCCCTTCCCAAAGCAAATCCAAGGGTGCAGTTGCTGAGGGAAACCTGAAGACAGTTTCACTATCTGAGGAGAATCCTTCTCAGGTATGCCTTTCACTTGTTCCCATATCCTACTATAAATTCCCTACCCCTGTTTCCTTCTAGCCTTTATCTTCATTCTTCCCAAAATAAACACTAACTTTGTTTCTTTCTATTTTCTGACCAGACAGTTCTCTCCCCTTCTTAAGGGTAAAGAACTACAAATAATTCCAGCTCCCATAGCTAATGAAGAAATAATCCCAATCTCTGTAAATGAGATTGATGAAGAAGATGAAGAAGAAGAAGATGAAGAAGAAGAAGAAGAATCCCTGCAACATCCAGGAAGGCCCTCTAGACCATCTCACTAGTCAGAGGAAGAGATGAAGAGAAGAACAGAGTTGATCTCTCATCTAGAGAAACAACGACTAAAGGTCCCTACTCAATCAACAAATCTAGAGTTCCTGACTGAAGCTGAAATCGAAGAATCTGTCAGGGCTGAGAAGCTGATAGCTGATTGTCAAAGAGATGCCTCTCTTGCTCTCAAAATTCAGGCCTCTCAAGTCAAAGACAAGAAGCTGAAAAACAAACCAGTGGAAGTCTAGGATGCTCTATTGAAAGAGATTGAAGAGGAACGCTCAAAAGAACTAGCGGTCAACGATAACTCAGTTGATTGGTGCAAGCATAAAATCGACTATCGCTCTGACCCAATGAAGATCGTAGCAGTTGTTATCTCAAGGAGAAAGAAGAAGGACAAAGTTTTTGTCACTATAGAGATTACCAGAGAGGATGGAAGCTGCAAGGATATGTTCGTTTCAAAGCTGGAAAGCTTCGACTACATGGATTGGATTGAGTTCAAAGATGTGCTGAAGAAATCGAAGTCAATCTACAGAGGCTATGTTGAAGGGATAAATGATGCTCTCATCAACAGAGTCGCTGCAATCCTAAAGGTGCCATCTGCTCTTCCTTCTAAGCCAAAGCAAATCAAAAGAAAGCCTGTCTCCTCCTCGTCTGAAAATGTCGTTGTGATAAGAAATGAAACCTCCATCAAATTCTCAAGAGAAGCTCTGTTTGGTCCTCCTCCTGATCTTTCAGTTCTCGATCTATCTCTGCCCCCTGGTGGACCATATGTTGCAGGACAAGTTCTTAAAGAACCTTTTGGAATCTTCTTCATAGATGACGAGGAAGAGCTCAGATTCCAAAGAGTATCTAAAATTCCTATCTGTCCCCTCAGTCATCTCAAGGATCTCTTATGCTTATGGTGTGACTTCTCTTCTTCTGCTGAGCCAATCAAAGCAATCATCAGTCAAGAATCCTCTGAACGAAGGCAAAAAGGAGAAGAAATACGTGAGTATATGATCAATCCTCCAAAGTCTTCATTAGATAGCTGATAGATTAGTTTCCTACTTCTTTTAATCTATTAGTAAAACTTACAGTAGTTAGTCCATCACTTGTACTTGTAATTTTCATACCTTGTAATTCTATCTTTGAATTAATGAAAAATTTAGTGAACTACTTAACTCTATCAGTACTGTAAAAGATCCCTCAAAATAGTAATTGGGACATGTATGTTATGAGTCCTGATTATTCCATTATTTTTAACTATAAAGTAATTTTCTTTAGTTACTTTGTCATTATCAAATAGGGGGAGATTGTTGATCCAAACTCTCTCAGTGATTTGATAACGACCCTCTTCTATACTTAATGAAAATTACGTTTTATTATGTATTAATGTTTCACCATCAGCGATCAGACTGAGTCTGTTCAGTTATCGCTGATGACCTTTCTTGTAAAATTTCATATGTATTAGTGTTTCACTATCAGCGATCAGACTGAGTCTGTTCAGTTATCGCTGATACTCTCTGATGTAAACAGTTAACGTAATCCCTGAAGACAAGTCTCACGTCAACAGATGTTCATAGCTGAATCGAAGACGAAGCCACTGAACAAAGACAAGTCTACTAGTGACCTGATACGGATATCAGTGAAGCAAAGACGACTCTACTTATACGCGAAGGAACATGAGGAAAAGCTTCAGCGATAGCTGAACTTCTTTGTATCTCTGAAGGAAGAGATATTCAGCGATCAAACGATCACGTAGATTATGCCTCAAGTCTCATTTTGTCTTACCTTGCACAACCAGTACGATGTGTCAGAACGGACATACCTCTGCCACAATTCGTATAACAACTCTGTCAACTACACTATTCATGATACGGCCGAAAGTATGTCTCCCAAAGTCAGACTCTCTCAGCCAATCAATGAAGGACACGTGTAAAGTGCCCTGCCATGCATTTAATGCATAGGGTATAAATAGAAAGATTACATCTTCATCTGAAGAGTGTGCTCACCTCTAGCCTTCATCTTTCTATCTTATAGAAACCCTTGTTTTCTATACTTCTCCAATCCCCATTCTCTATATTCTTGTGCAACTCTCTTAGTGTTTTCTTAAGTTTGTTTAGATTGAGTTCTACTTAATCTTATTCCGCAACAGACTTGTAAATTGTGTTTGATTTATCAATAAACAATTTATTAAACTTTAAATTTTGTGTTTGTATTCAACCCCCACAAACTTGTTAAGCACCTCCGGGACCAACAGACGCAAACATTCTACTGTTTGGATTTAATAATCAGTTTGTATTCATTTCATTCATTTGTTTTGAGAAAATATTCCATGTTTAAAATACTCAAATCTTCATGATTATTTTCTTGAGCATACTTTCATCTGACATATGTACTGTGATTTAACTGTTGAAGTTAAACTATTGAGCAACATTTTGCTTTTAGGACAATATACATGGGATCAATGTAAGGACTTAACATAACTTCTATGGATTCACGATAACCAGTGTTTCCTACTCAAGAAGTTATCCTGGGTGATCGAGAGGCGAGGGGTTAATATCTGAGTGTGGGTGTGTGCTGAGATAAAATGAAAAGAGAGTTTGGTTAGAAGTGAGCTTAATTGATAAAAAGAAAGAGGGTGTGAGAACACAGTTAAAAGAATATCAGAACTCTGCACCAACTTTTTCTGAGTCGGGCAGCCATATTACTGTTGTTTCACAATTCTTTCGTGAACTTCATTGAAACAGGCACTAGCCCATGCCAACTCTTATATTAAACCCCACCAGCTACTCATTTCTTTCTCAACAAAGAGATGTTTCAATTTTTCTTGGGGACACAGCACATAATCTATCTCGTCTTCATTTGGAAGATATGGATATTGAAAAAGAAGGAAGTTTGCGCCACCTTCGACCTTCGATCATGCACAATTGAGTTTGTGTATTACTATTGTTGTTTCAGTGGTTTACACATTTTGAGACTATTTGAAAAGCCTTAGTAGCTTCAATCATTCTACACTATGCACGAACACACAAGGAATATGGTTTCTTGTCTTAACATTTATAGAAAATTTCTTTGTGATTTTTTGATGATTGAATGGAAGCCCTGGGGGAGTGATCATCAATGAAACTCCTTTCCTACATACATTCGTGGTACAAAGTGGCTACGTGCTACTTACATGCATTTTAACTGATTCATTTGTTGATTCAAGGTTACATTCTTATTTGTCTGAACTTGAAAAGATTTGGATGAATATATTATGAATTGACGGATGTTTAGTGGCTCATTTGGAAAGATCAGTGGTCAGAAAAAAATTCATGACATTTCTTGAAGAAATTTTGATGATTTGTTTGCTATACATCATCAAAAAGGGGGAGAAGATCAAGAAATGGAAAAGTAGTTTTGGGCAAGACGTTCAAGAAATGACTGAGTTTGAAAGATTTATTTTCAGAAATATGGAGAGAATGTTTAGAAGTAAAGATAAAGTTCAAGATTTCAACAATGTTCAAGAAATTTTCTTTGATGATTATTTTGGAAAGAGAAAAGTGTGCTACAACCGAAAATAATTTATTTGCTAAAGATGATGATATTTGTCAAAGTCTTCGAGGGAGAATATTAAAGATCACAAGAAGGGGAGATCAATATTCAAGTACAGATTACCAATTTTCATCTCAATAGGGGGAGAATGTTCTTGAAAGGGGGAGAACGTGCTTTAAAGATGAAATTCATTTGAGGATAAGTTCAAGTTTATCCAAAGGGGAGATCACTTGTTTTTGAATCAAAGGGGGAGAATTTGTTTTAAAGATGAATTTGTTTTTGAAGATGGTCTTGAATCCAAAGGGGGAGAATGTTAGAGCACAAATTGTTGTCTTCAAGATCATCTAGTTTGTAAGTCAAAAGCCCAAGTCAAAGTCTCAATATTGTAAGTCAAAGTCACTCAAAGTGGAAAGTTAAAGTCAACCTAATTCATCCAAAGTCAACTTGTTTAGTTAGTTTAGTTGTGTGTTCTTCGTATTGTGTCTAAGTATAAATACCTTCATCTTTGTAATTGTAGAGTGTGGAACTTAGACGTGTGCATATTGAGAAATCATTTTGTATTTTCTAGAGAGAGAGAGAGAGTTTGTAAATTGAGATCTTCATATCAATGACATATGAGGTTTGAATCAAATTGTTCATTCATCTTGATAATCTTGCATTAAACTGGAATCACAATGACATTACATTACCCAAATCAAGTAACTCTAAGCCACATAGTGCATTTGCAATAAAATTGAAATGCTCACTTTATAGATTAAATCAGTCCAGGAAGATGTGGAACACCTGCCTAACTGAATACTTGGTTGGGAAGTGATATAAGAATGACGAACTGTGCCCTTGCGTATTTATAAAGAAAACGAATTCCAGATTTTCAATCGTAGCTTTATATGTTGATGTTATGAACATAAGAGGCACTCTTGATGAAATAAGAGAAACCACAAGTTACTTGAAATCTAAATTTGAGACGAAAGATCGTGGGAAAACTTGGTTTTGTCTATATATTTAAGTTACGACACCGAGTTTGTGGAATATTGATCCACCGATCCGCATATGTCCAGAAAATAATCATGCAATTTAATATGGACAAAGCGCATCCGGTTAGCACTTCTATGATCGATCAAAGTGTTGGATATAAGGAATGATCCATTTCGTCTAAAGGATGATGATGAAAGTGTTGGGAGGTGGAATTCCCTATACAACTACAACATGCACATTATGGTACTTAGCATAATACACTTGATCATATATTGTATTTCTAAGTGAACTTGTTAGCTAGATTTAGCTCAGCGCCAATGCAACGTCATTGGAATGATATCAAGTTAATCTTTTGGAACCATTGACATTGTCTTATACTTTCCCTATAGAAAGAAAAATGGGATTGATAATGGAACTTCAATACCTACTTACAATATAAGCAGCAAAAGTACTAGCTCTTATAGAAAAACACTAAACAATGTATTGGTATGTCTTTGCTGATATTAGGTATCTGTCTGACCCATACAAAGGTTGTTCCCAAATTAGATAAGAAAGTACCATAGGAAACATGTCGATTTCTTGAAAGTAAACCAAGCAAACAATATGTGGCTACCTCTTCAAACTATTCCAACAATATTACTCTACATGAGACTGTTCAAGAGTGTACATAGTTAAGGACTATCATTACACATAGTAGAGGAGCTAGTGTTTTAGTTCAGCCAATATCCTGCCGCATATATATAAATAATGCATCATATATCAAAGGAATGAAAGTAACATACATAAAGGTTGATAACACAAAACATTATCTGCTTAAGTTTCTATACAATCAACAACAACAAACTCTCATCAAGATTCAAGTCAATCAAGTAAGATATGAGAAAAATGTGAAAGATTTGCTTTCCAAATCACTGCCTAAAGTTACATTTGAGAAAATGTGGAAAGCATTAAAATGTGAATATTTTCTAAGCTCTCTTGATTGATGTACGAATCAGGGGAAGTAATAAACAAAAGGAGGTGTCTACTAAACATGTACTATTAATGGGTTGTGCTCTTTCCTTCGCCCAAGGTTTTATTTTTCCCATTGGGCTTGTTAGAGCAGAAATATGTTGGATACAAGATCAAGAATACTGAAGGTCAAAGATTCAAGAAGTCAAAGCTGAGAAAGTCAACTCTCATTAAAAGTCAAAGTTATTTTGTAATAAAGTCAAAGTTACTTGTGTTTGTTTTGTTTCCTTGTTGTTTTAGCTTGTGGGTATAAATACTTTTATTTGCTGTTTAATAGATAAATGGTTAGAATTTGAGACAACAGTTTATAAATCATTTTGTTTTATAAAACCTCTTGAATGATGTACAAATTAAGAAATATAGTAAACTAAAGAAATTGTTTATCGATACCTTGTACTTTTTCCTTCGTCTAAAGATTTTATTTTTCCTATTGTTTCATTGGCATAAGGTTTTAATGAGGCAAGAACTATGCACCATCACTCCTTTGACTCGGTACAAGGGGGAGTGTTGAAGGATTACGTGTCATCATCAAAGGAAGTGACTGAAAGAATATTTTCCTAATATTAGAATTTACCATAATGAATGTTTTATTTTCTTTGTAAACTTCTCCCTATTTAAAGGGCTTATGATTAATGAGAATTACAGGTTCATTCTCCCAATTTATTATTGATCTGTTTGGTTTTTCCTTTAACAAAATACGATAATTTTCTATGATGTTTATGTTTTTTAAAAATTCGATTTTGCTGTCATTTTAATCGTTTTAAGAAGAGCTTTTTAATTATGTATTTTGTCAATAAAAATAGAGTAAACAACGTTTTTTGCCCTTGTGGTTTGTTAAAAACTGCTTATTTCGCCCACGGGCTTTTGAAAGGATGGTTATCGTCCTTGTAGTTTGTAATTCGTTTCTATTTTCGTCCATTTGGCTAACTCCGTTAAAAAAATCCGTTAAATTAAGGGTATTTTGATCATTTGAATATTTTATTTGATTTCCTTATTTTCATTAAATAAATTATAATGTATAAAACATGTGTACAACCAATTATTACATCTCATCCACCCTCCCTCGTCTTCTTTCATCTTCATCTTCAAGAACACAAGCATAGATAGGGACTGACCTTAAGTGGTGCCCAGGTTGACACGTCCCACCATATTGTTTATCCGCCGTAAGTTAAAAGGATTTAGGTTTGTTAAAGGTGCAACTTATCGTTTTAGAAGGTGCAACCGTATAATTTTAGATGTGTAACCGTACGTTGTAATCAACCAAAAAAAACTCTTGAAATCAATCAAAAAAACGGGAAAAATCTCGTGAAATCAACCAAAAATACCGAAAAAAGTCTCTCGAAATCGATAAAAAAAAAAACTTAAAAAAAACTCGAAATCAAGCAAAAAAACTTTAAAAATCCCTCGAATTAGACTAAAAACACATCGGACGATATTAAACGTTGGTAAAAAAATAAAGACACGTCAATAAAAACCGAATAAAAAATATGATGTTATCGTATGAAAAAGTTCTTGAATCCGTCCTTAAGCATAGAGCACTATAATTTGGGCATCGGAATTGACACGTTTTGCCACCAAGCTCCAATGTAGCAAGAGAGATGCATTTACCAACTTCCAAGTTCAAGAGGAAGAAACCCACTAAAATGATTTCAATTCAAATTAAGAACAAAGTGAAAAGAGCTTTACATTATTCAACCTTTTCACTGCAACAATTTTCCAATTGCTTAAGAAATATTACTTTCCAACTGATTATGTGTTGCTAATAGCCCCATCAAATTCAACGAGCTCCATAAACTTGTTGGAATTAAACTGTAACACCCATATTTTTATATAAATTTATGTAATTAGAAATTTGGGAATTACTATAACAAATTTGGGTTTATAGGAAAAATTTATAAGTGTCCTAATCCTTCATCTTCGTCCCCGTCCCCTTCTCCATACCCGCCGGGGAATATGATCACATCCCCATCCCCAATGGGGAACGGGGATCCCCAAGGGAGAAACGGGGATGTTTTTTCCTGGTTATGTATGTAAGACTCGGTTTTAAAAACGTGTAATTATTTTTACCCAACTAATATGACAATCGAAGATAGTTAAAGGGTTAAAATCGTCATTTTATCAAACTCTTTATAATTATATATAATTATTTAAATAAAAAATATATATCTATACTATATTATAAAGCACGGATAAAAAAATTCTTAAATACAAATTATTAGGCACAAAGTACCATCATTTTTTGCAAGATTTTAAAAATCTCTTAATTTACAAGTATCAAATCACAAGGTACATATTACTACTGCAGGCTTCTAACATCCACCAATTTGGTATGTGCAGGGTCTTCCTTTTATACAGACATTTTCATTTATCACTATTAATTAATATATTATATTACTATAATTTTGTTTTAATTATATTATTAAATATGTAATTGGTTATTTTTTTAGATGTCATTAAAATATATAAAATAATCATTGAATTATAACAAAATACTTAATTTTTTTTATATAAAAACATTATATTATTAAGCCTAAATTAAACAAATTTATAAAAAAACATTATCACTTTCTCAAAACCATCCAAAATCGTACTGTAAATCGACAAAAAAATAAAATGAAACATTAAAATCGTGATGTATCTCGCTGCATTGCGCGAGTACGCTTCTAGTATATATATAACAAAAAAAAAACAAATCAACCTACGAAAAGATAAGCCATAGTCTCATTCTTCATTTTATCAATCTCATGACCGCCGTTTTATTATCTCTCTCTCTAAACTCTCCTTCTCCCTAAAATATCTTTCAATCCGTTGAAGTAATCAAAGATTCAACCGTATATTCGGAATCCACTCTTCGATTCCTTCCTATAGGTATAAATTTCTTCTTAATTTATTTAAGTTGGTATGTTGGGGTAGTTGAAATTGGTTGGTAGATTATGATGTCGTATTGCAATTTAATAATAATATACATGTTTAGAAATGTTTCGGTTGGTCAAAATTGAAAAAGGGTAAAGTTTAGAATCATATTGATGATATTGTGGTTATACGGTAAATTGCATACCAAGTGTTCGGTTTAATGCCTAAGAGAATAACGTTTCGTGATTAAACTTAGGATAATAACCATTGAGTTTTATGTTATGCGAGTAATAATAATTCATGGTTTAAATAGGCAATCGAACGAGTTAAACTTCGTCATCAGTCTCGGTTGTTCGCGTTTGTACTTCTCAATTTGGTTAAGGAATGGATTTCATTTCTTTTGAGTCGTGGGCAACTATTTGTTGTAGTTGACCCTTCCTAAAGGTGGTTCACCACCTTTGATTGATCAATTAAACACGATCAATGAAATGTGTACATATACACACACACATTGATTTTGGTTTAAATCTTATGTTTGAATGTTTTCGTGTTTTGTTGTCTCATATTGAAGTTGAGTTATGAATCATTTGTTTGAAACTTTTGGCGTTTTATTAAAATGTGTCTCGTATGGAATTGTTTATGAAACTTGTGAACTATGTTGAATTTTATTTTTATGAACGTCATTCGGTAAGTGACATATGTTTAGTTTTCGTTGTTTTTTTAGAACAACCCATTTAATGGGCACATTATTTGGGATGCCTTCTATGGCGGTTTTGTTGTCATGGCGTCCTGCAGGTGAACTCGGTCCACCAGAGTTCGGCCCATTAGTGGATTACGTGAACCCACTCTGGGGACTAGGCCGACTTTGTTGGATCCGGGGCGGATGTATCGATCCTAGAACTTTTAACCACATATTATGTGACCGTGGTTAAATTCATGGGGGATTCTCGTGTGTGTGCCCGCACGCCGACCCAATAGTTCATGTGGTTTGGCCACCTCACGAACACAACAGGAATTGACGGACTTTATTTATATTACGTTTTGAAGTTAAAGTGTGAACCATTTTTGAGATTATTGTTTTTGATTATATTACTGAACGTTTCTTTTGAATTAAATGAACTATGAACTTCTGTTTCAAGAACTTTCTTCGAATTGAATTTTTAAGTCTTCCGCTTTGTTATTGATGTGTTTATTGTTATTTTCGAACTTATATTATAATCCATTCACTGAGCCCTGTGCTCAGCCGTGTTTTTGTTTTCTGACACGGCAGGTTCGAAGTGATGCTTACAGGGATGGGACTTGAGATCGAGCGTGAAATTTTGGAGTTCTTAGAATCACCTTATTCATATAACGTTCTAAGTTTATAAACACTTTTTGAAGTAGATATTTTGGATTGTAATAAATGTTTAGAGTTTATTAATAACTCTGAATTAGTTGTGTATTTATGTTAAGTCCCGTTCGTGACATCACCCATTCCGGACCACGGGGACAGGGAATGTTACAAATGTGGTATCAGAGCATATGTATCGACTTGTAGATTACTAGGCTTGACCTATGAGGATTGGATAGACATTAGAATGGATAGACTAGAATTTAATTTTATTTACCGATTTTCGATTCGTAACTGTTTTGAATTCTGATCTTGATATTGTTCTGTATTATAATGTCGAGACGTGGTCGCCCACGCAAATCCTGATCTCAACCTGAGGGTAACCTAAACCCTAACCCAGTGGAGGGTACAAGTGAGCCAAATATTGCTGATGTGGTCCGTCAAACCATGTCAGTATGATGCCTACATACCTTGAGTAGGCTATGTTAACTTAATTGATTTATCTGTTTATACCTTGTTTGATATCGAGGCGACATACTCTATTGTTTCTGAAAATTAGAATCCTGGTTAAAACCTTATGAGCAAACCACCGGGTTTCAGTTGTGATATCTACCCCTATGGGTGGTGCAATCTGTGTGTTAACTCGATTTTCGAACTGTCCGTTACTTATTGGAGACCGCATACGGGAGGTCACTCTACTTCCAATGCATATGTCCCACTTTCAATTAATATTGTGTATGGACTGGTTGTCACACCATCGTGCAACTATAGACTGTAACGCCAAACAAATATTGTTTGGGGATATTGACAAACCAGAGCCAATCTTCCAAGGAGGTACTCCAAGAGAAGATGTTAGCGCTTTAGCCTCTATTATTGTGAAGCAGTATACTTGGCAAAGTAACGAAGGTTTTCTAGCCTTGTGGTAAGATCCCAAACAGGCATTCTCTACTTCTGCATCTATACTTGTTGTTTCTGAATATCTTGATGTGTTTCCTGATGATCTTTCGGGTATACCATCGGTCCGGGAAGTGGAATTGACCATTGATCTAGTCCCGGGAGCTACTCCAATTTCCAAGGCTCCATATCGAATGACTCCAACTGAAATGAAGGAACTCAAAACTCAACTAGATGATTTATTAAAGAAAGATTTATTAGACCCAGTGTCTCACCTTAGGGAGCTCCGATTCTCTTTGTTAAAAAGAAAGACGGCACGATGAGTCTTTGTGTTGATTACCGGGAGCTTAATAAAGTAACAATCCGTAACAGGTATTCGTTACCGAGAATCGATGATCTATTCGATCAATTACAAGGGGCACGATACTTTTCCAAAATTGATCTTCAATCCGAGTACCATCAACTTCGTATCCGAGATTGTGATATACCGAAAACTGCATTCAGAACTCGCTATAGGCACTACGGATTCATGGTAATGCCTTTCGGGCTAACTAATGCTCCAACTATCTTTATGGATCTTATGAATCGGGTTTTCAAGGAATATCTCGACGACTTTGTTATTGTGTTTATTGATGACATCTTGATATACTCAAAGTCAAGAGAGCAACATGATCAACATGATCAACATCTTCACATCGTTTTGGAAACTCTTCGAACGAAAAAATTATACGCGAAACGTTCCAAATGTGAATTATGTCTTGATCAAGTGTCTTTTATCGGACATGTAATCTCCGTCGAAGGTGTCAAATTCGATCCAACGAAAATTGAAACTGAATGGCCTCGACCTACGAACGTATCTGAAGTTCATGGTTTTCTGGGTCTGGCGGGTTATTATAGACGATTCGTTGAAGGATTCTCTAAAATATATCTACCGTTAACCCAATTACTCCGAGAAGGAGTCAAATTCAATTGGGGTTCCGAACAAGAATCTAGTTTCGAGGAACTGAAGCATCGATTGGTTACCGCGTCTGTTCTTGTATTACTGTCTGGCATCGACGGGTTTCAAATTTACAGTGATGCTTCAAAAAAAAGGTCTCGGTTGTGTTCTTATGCAAAACGAAAGAGTAATCGCATATGCGTCGCGTCAATTAAAGCCTTATGAGGTCAATTATCTGACTCACGATCTCGAATTGGCTGCGGTTATCTTTGCACTCAAAATTTGGCGTCATTATTTGTACGGTGAGACATGTGAAGTTTTCACCGAACATAAGAGCCTTAAATACATATTTACTCAAAAAGAGTTAAATATGCGTCAGCGAAGGTGGCTCAAACTTCTAAAGGATTACAATGTTCAGATACAGTATCATCCTGGTAAGGCTAATGTAGTCGCCGATGCCTTAAGTCGTAAAGTCGTGGAACATGTTTATTCTTTACTTGTTTCTACAGAGTTGACTTTGGAGATCGAACGATTCGGACTAGAAATCTATCCGAGCTCGCAAACGAAAATTCTATCAAATATAATAATAGAACAGACTCTAATCTCTCGAATCAAAGAAGCTCAACAAGACGATAGTGAATTGTGGGCGAACTTTCAGTAGGCACAAGAGAATGTTAATTCGGAGTTCAGAATCGATCATGATCACGTGTTGTGGTTTCGGAATCGTCTTTGTGTTCCGAATAACTCAGAGCTTAAATATCAAATTCTGACCGAAGCTCATAACTCTATGTTTTTTGTTCACCCGGGTACAACAAAAATGTATCGCAACTTAAATACCCATTACTGGTGGGTTGGAATGAAGCGAGATATCGCTGACTTTGTAACTTGGTCCCTCATTTTTCAACAAGTTAAAAGTGAGCATCAACGTCCGGGTAGTCTTCTCCAATCATTGAACATTCCCGTATGGAAATGGGAGCACATAATTATGGATTTTGTAGTCGGACTACCCCACACAACCTTGAAAGACGATGCAATTTGGGTAGTGATTGACCGGTTGACGAAATTGACTCATTTTCTTCCTATCTGACAAACTTGGTCAATTGATAAATTGACAAAAGTATTCCAACGTGAGATTGTACGTCTTCATGTCACTTTTGTATCGATTACCTCCGATCAAAACCCACGCTTTACATCTCAATTTTGGGAAGGTTTACATAAAGCTTGGGGCACACGTTGGAATTTTAGTACAACCATTCATCCGCAAACTGATGGGCAATCTGAACGGACGATTCAAACATTGGAGGATATGCTCCGAGCATGTGCGTTGGAATGGCATGGAAGTTGGGATAGTTACTTGTACCTTATAGAGTTCTCCTATAACAATAGTTGGCAGTCGAGTATCGACATGACCCCGTATGAAGCGCTTTATGGCCGAAAATGTCGAACACCGACTTGTTGGAATGAAGTCGGAGAACGTATTCTCGAAGGCCCAGAATTGGTTCAAGATACTACTGAGAAGGTTGAGATTGCGCATCAAATGATGAAAGAGGCTCAAGCTCGTCAAAAGAGCTACGCCGACAAGCGACGACGACCTATCGAGTTCCAACCGGGAGATAAAGTTTTCTTAAAGGTTTCCTCAACTCGTGGTATCAGACGTTTCGGTCTCAAAGGAAAGTTGAGCCCGAGATATATTGGTGTCTTTGAAATTTTGGAAAGGGTTGGAGGTGTGTCTTACCGGTTAGCTCTACCGCCGCAACTATCTCATGTGCATAACGTATTCCATGTCTCTTCACTTCGAGGGTACAACTATCATTCCCTACACGTTATTGATTATGCTTTAGAGTGTATAGAACTAGATCTGTCTTATCGCGAGGAACCTGAAGCGATTCTTGATCTTGATGAGAAAGGTACACGGAAGAGAGTGATTCCTTTTGTAAAATTTCTTTGGAAAAATCACTCGAAACGTGAGGCGACGTGGGAGACTGAGGAACATATGCGACGGGAGTACCCCGAGTTCTTTAATCGATGTAAGTTTCACGTCTAAATTCGATTTCGGGGATAAAATCTCTTTTAGGGGGGGGGGGGGATAATTGTAAGACTCGGTTTTAAAAACGTGTAATTATTTTTACCCGAATTGAATCATAATTAATATGACAACCAAGGATAGTTAAGGGGTTAAAACCATCATTTAATCAAACTCTTTATAATTATATATAATTAATAAAAGAAAAAGTAAATATTATATATATATATAGGGTCCCCTTCATTTGCTAACCACGACATTGGTGTTAACCGTGCTAACCAATCTGGATCGTTGGTTATTTAGATCAATGGTTCACAATTAATTAGAATTTTAATTTTAGAAATATTAAACTAAAAGGCTAGGAAATTACGGTGCATAAGAGCATAGGGTTAAAAATGTAAAAATGCAAATAGCCTTCTAAAATCATATTAACACGTTACCAAAAAAAGAGGCGCAAAAGCAGGGATTTTTTAAACTAATAATTCTTGTTTTTAAACCAAAAAAAAAAAAAGAAAAAAATAGAGGCCCACACAGTTTAAAGTGTTTGCTATTTATGCGAATATGTGCATTTTTAAACTAATAATTCCTAATGTACATTTTCAAAACAAACATATGTGCATGATTTTTGTGTTGTGCATATGGGCATTGTCTACACTAATAAGTCTTGATGTGCATATGTACAATTTTAAATACGCATATCAAAATGATTAGATTATTTGCTCTTTCAGTGCATATGTGCATTGTTCACGTTAATAAGTTTTGATGTACACTATGAGCCTTTTGTATATGAATACGGAAAATGGTTTAAGATATGCACATATGCATATGTGCAAACTTAATAGCATAAAATCCGGAAAATGCATATGTGCTCACTTGGACATTTGTTCATTGTCAAGTAAATATGTGCATTTTTTAAACTAATAATTCTTAATGTAAATTTTCAAAAATACATATGTGCATGATTTATGTGTTGTACATATGTGCATTGTCTACAATAATAAGTCTTGATGTGCATATGTGCAATTTGAACATGCATATCAAAATGATTAAATTATTTGCTCTTTCAGTGCATATGTGTATTGTTCACATTAATAAGTTTTTATGTACACTATGAGCCTTTTGTATATGCATATGAAACATGGTTTAAGATATGCACAAATGAATATGTGCAAGCTTAATAACATAAAATCTGGAACAATATCAAAGTTACGTTTAAAAATATTAGATTTAACTCTTTATAACATAAAATCCATATATATCGCTCATTGTGATATAATGAAAAATATATGTAAATGATATATTAAGATTTAAGATAATCTTGAATAATTTAAAATTTCAAACGTTTATATTTAATATGATATATCATTACCATAACAAACATTGCTATAATTATGGTACACATTAAATAGCGACAATGATTACTTAATTTGAATATTTCGATTTTATATAAATTCTTTTATTACCCTTGTAAGTTTAAAATAAACAAAATCATTATCTAATCTCTAGGAGCATTTTGATTGGCCGAAAATGGGTTAGCATGGTTAGCACTAATAGATTAGTTAGCAAATGAATGACCCTCTATATATATATATAACAAAAAAAATCAACCTACAAAAAGATAACCCATCGTCTCCTTATTCATTTTATCAATCTCATGACCGCCATTTTATTATCTCTCTCTCTAAACTCTCGTTCTCTCTAAAATATATTTCAATCTGTTGAAGTAATTAAAGATTCAACCGTATATTCGGAATCCACTCTTCGATCCTTCCTAGAGATATAAATTTCTTCTTAATTTATTTAAGTTGGTATGTTGGGGTAGTTGAAATTGGTTGGTAGATTATGATGTGGTATTGCAATTTAATGATAATATACATGTTTAGAAATGTTTGGGTTAGTCAAAATTGAAAAAGGGTAAAGTTTAGAATCAAATTGATGATATTGTGGTTATACGATAAATTGCATACCAGGTGTTCGGTTTAACGCCTAAGAGAATAACGTTTCGTGATTAAGCTTAGGATAATAACCATTGAGTTTTATGTTATGTGAGTAATAATAATTCATGGTTTAAATAGGCAATCGAACGAGTTAAACTTCGTCGTCAGTCTTGGTTGATCGCGTTTTTACTTTTCAATTTGTTGGGTCATCTAAGATTTGAGGATGACTTCCCTTTTTCGGCTTATAATTGTATATCTGTAAAATGTTGTACACTTTCATACTTAGGATAATTTATGGTTCTTTGTAATAGCTTAGTTGTGCTTTAAAAGATCGGTGAATCGAAGACCAACCGAATTCAACATAAAGAAAGTCTACGGATGCGGATCAAGATCTACTTCGAAAAGACTAAGCTACCTCTGCCGAAGAATAACAACATCTTCGGCAGACTTTCCTTCTGCCGATGTCTCTATTATTCGGCAAAGGTAAATCCTTGCCGATCCATTCTTCGTCATCTCTCTACCGATCCTTCGGCAAAGATTCCTCTTGCCGATCTCTTTCTATTCGGTAATACCTTATGTAAATCCTCACGATTTGACATACTTCCTCATTCCCAATGTCTTATGACAAAAAGGAATGGAAAGTTCTTTTCCATAAAGAAAATATACTTGAGTTCTGATCTGATTGAGACTTTATTCTTAAAAGATCTCAAAAAGATTTGTACCAGGTATATTTTATTAAGATATTGTCCTTTCATAGTATAAAAGTAGTTTTTGTATTGTGATAAGTCATTTCATATATCTTATAATTTATTGAAGAAATCTCAACTACTCCTACATTAAATAACAAGTGTCCTTTGCATTTAATGCTTGGAGTAGTATATAAAGGGTAATGTTCTCTCCTTACAAATTACGCTTTCAGCTCAAGTAATCTTTGTACATTCAGCAAGTTGTTTAGTTTGTCTCTCTCTCTCATAGCTTTTTGTCTTAGTGTTCTTTAAAGTTGTATTCTAAAGTTTTCTAAGTGATAGATTGTTAGGATAGTTTTACTATTCTTTTCTGCAACAATCTTTTGTAAGCTAAGTGTAATTCTTGATAATTTTTATTATCTAATAAAGAATTAAAATTAAGTGAAATTTTGAGTATTGGATTCAACCCCCCCCCCTTCTACAATACTTGTTTACTTACTTTGGGACTAACAAGTGGTATCAGAGTAGGTTGGTTTAATCTAATAAACCAGATCTGGGATGGCATCACCATCTTCTACTAAAGTTGAGTCCTCTTCTCAAAACTCCTTTCCTATTGACAATGGCTTTATAGCCAAACCTCCAAAGTTCAACCCCAATAACTTTTCCCTTTGGAAAAGTCGCATGATGTTGTTTCTTGAAGGTGTCGATAATCGTTTCCTCACTATTCTTAGTGACGGTCCTCTCATCCCTAAAGTCTAGGAAAAATTTGTTAAAACTCCTAAAGAAAAAGAAAAGTACAAAGACACTGTATATCAAGATTCCGATGACTCATCTGTCGAGGAAAGAACTTCTGCTACCGGGCGATACATTGTCAAAAAGCCCAAAGAATACACCAATGAAGACAAGCGCCTCATAGGCCTTGACTCTAGAGTTAGAGCAATCATTGTTCTCTCTCTTCTAGATGAAGTGTATCATTCCTTGGTTAACCTTTCTACTGCCAAGGAAATGTGGTCTACTCTATGTGTTCTGTACGAAGGTAAAGATGAAGTTAAGAAAAGTAAGAAAATCTATCTCATACGAAAGTACGAACTCTTCTCCCACGAAAAGGGAGAATCTCTTTCTGAATATTATAATCTCTTTAATAGTCTTCTAAATGATCTCAAACTTCTGGGGAGATTATATGATAATGAGGAAATCTTGTGCAAGTTTATGGATGGACTTCCAGATTTTTGGGAGAACATCTATACTTGTATCAAGACGACCAAGGATCTTGATCATCTTCCCCTTCCTATGCTCTATGGAACTCTTTTCAACTATGAGGAAACTCGTATTCAAATGAGAACTATCATAAAAGAGATAAAAGCCCCTTCTATGGATCTTATCAGTGATAGCTCCAAGAAATCTGTGTGTATTCCCCATATCACCTATCCTTCAGATGACTCTGACTGAGAGAGTCATGATGACTCAGATCACCACTCTAAGGCCTATCTAAGTGAGGCCGATGATGAAGGTGATGAAACCTCGGTCGACCAAATGACAGAGGAAATGGGCATGCTAGCTAATTTTTCTAAATTCCGAAACAACTACTCCTCTAATCGATTCAGAACTAACAGAAAATCTTCTCTCTCCTCAAGGAACTCCTTGGATAAATCCCAAGAGGAATGCTATGCATGTGGCAAGAAAGGCCACTTTGCATCTGAGTGCAAAAGCAATCCTCCAAGGAAATCTAAATCTAACTCTTCAAATTCTTCTAAAGGAAGGAGATTCAGATCAATTTCTACCGGTCGTTCTCACCCTAGAAAATCCTCTTCCTCTTCCTTCAAAGACCATTATGATTGAGCTGAAAAATACAAAGCTAAATACAAGAGAGAAAAGAAAAGAAATGAAAGTTCTCTTCGTAAAGGAAAAGGATTAATGGCTGAATCCCATGATTGGGCTGATTAGCCCACCTCTGAAAGTGAGAAAGAAATCTCAAGAAAATGTCTCATGGCCAAAACCGATGATGTGGTCAAGGATACTGACACAATGATGGATTCTTCTACTGAGTGCTCTTCTTCTTCTTCTTCCCAGGTACATCCCTTCCACTCTCTCTCTAATGAAGAAAAGATCAAAGCATATCACTCTTTAACGGTGCTTTATCATAATGAAAAGGATGCCAAGAAAAGAGCCAATGCACAGATCAAATCTCTTTCTTCCCAACTTCAAGTTTGTCTTTCACAGCTAAATCATTTTGACAAAACAAAAGCTGAGTTAAAAGATTTAAAAACTATAAATTTTGTTCTTGCAAAAGAAAATAATAAATTGTTTAAAAGTCTTCAAAAAGAACAAGAAATAGTCAACAAATGGACAACTTCTTCCAAAACCTCGAAAAGATTTTTCAAGACCAGGTAATTGGTGAGGATAAGTTCGGCTTATGTTATGGAAAAATGGATGTTGACTATCCTTCCTCTCAGGATCTTCCTTCTTCTTCTTCTTCTCAAAATCCTCCTTCTTTCTCTAAACTTCCTTTATACTCTCCTGAATGTACTGATTCTGACTCAGGAGACTCTGGATTTGTTTATTCCTTGGATCTTCGTGACTCCAGAAAATTTGGAGTTTTTGTTTCTACTAAACAAAATAAACCCCAACTTGAGGAGGACCAAGATTCGAATGACATTGTTAAACCTGTAGATACCATGTTTAAATCTTTGAATCTTGGTGACGTCTCTTCTTCCTCTTCTTATTCCATGAAACCTACCTTCCGTGATATAGGGAAATCAATAGCTATAGATCTTCCCACAAAAAGAAAGGTAACACCTCCTTCAAAAGGTAAGTCTCAGGTTCCACCCACTGAGTTTATTCCCAGATCAGTAAACTTGAAAAAGTCAAAGTCTAAAGGAATCTCCATTTCTTCTCATCCTTCCTCTGAAAAGGGAATTCTAGGACCCATACCTAGTATTCTTTCTACTCCTCTCACGTCAACCGCTCTTCCTACTCCCTCTAAACCTCTCAAACCCAAGTCCAAAGGAAAAGTCAAAAAGCCCTCTCAAGAATCAAAAAAGGTGTTCATTTATCGAAAATGCTATAACTGTGGTGACACTTTTCACTTGGCTAAGGACTGTCCAAAAAAACGTATTGACAGATATGGTCAAGATGATTCTTCTTATTCTTCTTCTAACCCTAAAAGACCCACCTCAAAATGGGTACCAAAGGACTGATTTGGTTGTGATTGCAGGTCATTGGACATCATCAAACTTGGTATCTTGATAGCGGATGCTCATATCATATGACCGGCAACAAAATTCTACTAATAAACTATGTTGATGAAAAGGGACCAACTGTAACCTTTAGTGACAACTCTCGTGTTTCCAATAAAGGTTATGGAACTCTCTCTAATGGTTCCATCACCTTCAATAAAGTAGCCTATGTGGAGGGACTAATGCACAATCTTCTGAGCATTAGTCAATTGTGTGATTTGGGCTACTATGTGATTTTCAGAGAGTACGATTGTCTCATTATTGATAGACATTTTCACATTGTCCTATCTGGTTTTAGAAAGAACAATGTGTATGTCATCAATATGAGCCACAAATCAGCAGAGGAAGGAAACATATGTTTTATCTCTGAAAACTCTGAAAAGAAGAATTGGCTCTGCTATAAACGTCTCTCTCATCTAAACATCAAGACGATGCTCTCTCCAATAAAGAACTAGTTGTCGGGCTACCTAAAATCTCTTTTGCTAAAGAAAAACTATGTGCAGCCTGTGAAAAAGGGAAATTAACAAAGTCCTCTTTCAAAACCAAGCAGTGTTTTTCCATCACCACACCTCTTCAGATGCTGCACATGGATCTATGTGGTCCTGTCAGCACTCCAAGCCTAGGTGGAAAGAGGTACATTCTTGTAATAGTTGATGAATTTACACGTTACACTTGGGTATCTTTTCTCAGGTACAAAAGTGACACATCTGAAGAAATCATCAAGTTTATCAAGAAATCTGAAGTGCTAAATGGTCAACTTGTACGATCTGTTAGAAGTGACAATGGCACCAAATTCAGAAATGCAAACTTGGATGCCTTTTCAATGACAAATGCATCTCCCAAAACTTTGCAGCTGTTAGAACACCACAACAAAATGGTATATGGAAAGAAAGAATAGAACTCTATGTGAAGTTGCACGATCTATGCTGAGTGAATCTAATCTTCCTACCTATTTCTGGGTTGAAGCTGTCAACACAGCTTGTTTTACTCAAAACATGTCTACCGTAGTGAAAAGACACAACAAGACCTCTTATGAAGTCTTTTATGGCCGAAAACCCAACATCATCTTTCTTCACGTTTTCGGCTGTGTGTGATTCATTTTAAATGATCGAGAACATCTTGGGAAATTTGATCCCAAGGCTGATGAAGGAATCTTCATGGGTTATTCTCTAACTTCTAAAGCCTATAGAGTCTTTAATCTCAGGAGGAAATGTATTGACGAATCAATACATGTAAAGTTTGATGATCAAAAGTCCTCTTTTCTTTCTTGTGATGATAATGAGCTGCATGAATGGATCACTTCCTGTGTAGGAGAAGACTCTCACAGTCAGAATTCGGCAAGACCCTCCTGTGTACCCTTTTCGGCAAATCTATCCTCTCTAAACAACCAAAATTCGGCAAGCCTTCCATCCTCTGCCGAACCATTCTCTCATCTTGTAATAAACTCTGAATTCCCTGTCGAACATATATCCCAAGCTACCCCTCATCATTCTACTCACATCGTCCCTGTCGAACCATCTCCCTCATACTCTCCAAGTCCATTTCCTGCTACTCTTCCACCAGCTACTAAATGGAACAAAGATCACCCCATTGAGAAGATCATAGGAGATCAACAGGTAGGTGTCAAGACAAGAAGAGGTATTGGGAATATTTGCCTCTGTGTGAACTTTCTCTATTTCACAGAACCAAAGAAAGTTGAGGAAGATCTAGCCGATCTATGTTGGATCACTGCCATACAAGAAGAGCTTTCTCAATTTGAAAGAAACAAATTCTGAAGACTTGTACCTCGTCCTTCTGGTAAGACTGTCATTGGAACTAAGTGGGTCTTCAGAAACAAGATGGATGAGGAAGGCACTATCATTCGAAACAAATCTAGGCTTGTTTCTCAAGGATACCGACAGGAGGAAGGAATTGACTATGATGAAACCTTTGCTCCTGTTGCAAGACTTGAGGCAATAAGAATCTTTCTAGCTCATGCTGCTCACAAGAATTTCAGGGTCTTTCATATGGATGTCAAAAGTGCATTTCTCAATGGAGAAATTGTTGAAGAAGTCTATGTGAAGCAACCTCCAGGGTTTGAAGATCCAGCTTATCCAGACTATGTGTTCAGACTGGATAAAGTTGTCTATGGTCTCAAACAGGCTCCTCGTACCTGGTATGATACTCTATCGGACTTTCTTCTCTCCAACAGATATACTCGAGGTAAAATTGACAATACTCTCTTTCTCAAAAAGACCAAAGGTAATATAATTCTTGTTCAAATCTATGTAGACGACATCATCTTTGGTGCCACTGACGAATCTCTTTGTCAGGAGTTTGCCTCTCTCATGAAGAGCAAATATGAAATGAGCATGATGGGTGACCTAACATTCTTTCTTGGCCTTCAAATCAAAGAAACTGTAGATCCCAGTGCAGTGCAATCACAAGTAATATGAACAATGATGAACAGATTATAGGCCACAACAACTAGTCATATGATTGATATAACTTCAAAGGGTTAAGGTTTACAGAGAGAATTTCTGATAAGGTTATGTAAACCTAACGACTAGTAAACTGAATAAATGAATTTCCCACCAAACTGTTCAACCCTAATTATGAGATAAATAAGCCTTTATATACTTAGGCTTTACAAGCAATTGGGCTTATGGGCTTGGGCCCATCTTAATAAAATAACTTTCAATTAATTACAAATCAAACCCTTATAAATACTTTATTCCACTTTTAACACTCAGGACTTTCAGTCCTAACAATCTCCCCCTAAAGTTGAATAAAGCATTTATCTTCTTGAAAAACTTCAGGCCTTGATCTTCTTTCCCTCTTGAATCTTTGAAGAACTTTGGTGTTGCATGTCTTCATGACTTTCCACGCTCCCCCTTGAATAAAGCTCTTGGTCTTCATAGTTTCAACTTTGTAACCAGATTCAATGTACAGTAGCCTCGACTGAACGCACTATCAAGCAGCTTTTAACTGTAGAAACTCAATCACATCGGATCAGCACACAAGAAAGATAATGTGAGAGTTACTTGACATTCCACGGTGCATCTTCAGTTTAAAACAAAGAATCTGTCTTTGAACCACGAGTTGAATTAGACTTTCATCTCAAGAACTTGTTTCAATTAGCGCATAGGAGGAATGAGGAACAAACTTGTAGCAGACACCACATGATACGGGAAAGAATCAATACAAACTTTGAAATCTTCAATCTTTGAAATCTCTTCAGACAAACAAATTTAGCATTAAAATCATATATTCATCTCCTTGATCTCTAGACTGTCTTCAGAACTGACTTTCTTTCTTTAAAACTTTGAAATTGAACATTGTAAACATTTCTCCCCCTTTTTGATAATTTTGAACATCATGATCATCAAAACTTATTCAATTTCAGCACTTTCTTTGATCTCCCCTCTATGAAAATTTGGCATTCTCCGCCCGTTGATCTGATTATCCGTCAATTCATGAAATGTATATATCCAAATCTTTTCAAATTCAGACACAATGAACAATGTAACCCTGATTCAACAGATGAAACAGTTAGTATGCCTGTAAGTAGCACAGAGCCACTTTGTACAACAGATGTATGTTGGAAAGGAGCTTTTGTGATGTTCACTCCCCCAGGGCTTCCATTCAATCATCGAAAAACCACAAAGGAATTTTCTATGAATGTTATGACAAGAAAACTCATTCCTTGTGTGTACGTGCAAGTGTAGAATGATTGAAGCTACTTAGCTTGATCAGGCTCAAATTGTGTAAACTGTTGAGACAGCAACAGATATTACACGGACTCAATGTGTATGAAAGAGGTGCGAAGGTGGGGCAACTTTCCTTCTTTTTCAATATCTAAATCTTCCGAGTGAAGACTAGATAGCAGATATGCTGCGTCCCCAAAGGAAATGAAACATTTCTTTGTTAAGAAAGAAACGAGTGGTTGGTGGGGTTATATGCAAGAGTTGGCATGGGCTCACTGCCTGTTTCAATGATGGTCACCAAAGAATGTGAACCAATCAGAATATGTGGCTGCCCGGCTCAGAAAGTGGTTGGTGCAGAGTTCTGATATTCTTTTAACTCTGTTCTCACACCCTCTTTCTTTTTAGCATTATGCTCACTTCTAACCAAACTCTCATTTTTCATTTTACCGCTCCACACAATGAGAAAAACTCAACCCGACGAGTTATCTCCCCCACTCTTTGATTTATGACCCCTCACCCCTCAAATCACTCTAGGATAACTTCCGGGGTAGGAAACACTGGTTTACGTGAATCCATGGAAATTCTGTTTAAGCTCTCACACAAATCCCATGTAATTCCTATAAAGAATGATAGCTCAACAGTTTATCTTGAACATTTTAGCTCAAAATGTATTATAACATTGTCAAAATGTATGCTCATGATATTTGAGCAATTGAACTTTGAAGATTTCTCAAAACAAAAATATTGAATGAATGAAAGGAAATCAAAAGTATTGTTTTAAGAGTCTGACAATGTATCAATCAGATCAAATAAACTGGTTAGGGTATCAAAGAATTGGATATTATGTTTATATGAACAAATATAAACAATTTAGCAATGAAAGCACAACATTAGAAATTATGATTAATGCTCTACAGCATTGAATTTCAAACGGGGGTATTACCATCGAAAAATTGGTTCATTATGAGACATGGTAATAACAAATTCAAACGAAGTACTGAACCTGTGTGTGTGAATACGTTACAGTATAAAGACAAGATAATACGCAAGTATTGATCTTTAGAAACACACAGTCAGTTAAACATTAAAGCTCAAAACTGAAAAACATTTAAAATCACACTTCTATATTCATAAAATCTTTTGAGAACCAAAAGTGGTTTGAACATTTCAGAAACTGTTTTTCATGCTTGAAAGTTGTTCTTCTTTCAAACAATCAGAGATCTAGAGTTAGAAGATACTTACTTTTAAGCTCCCCCTCAGATCATGATATAATGATTTAGGTCTTTTAAGCTTCCCCTGGATAGTTGCAAAATAGCCAGGTCTGAACGTTGAAGAACGGGTCCTGATCTGTCATGTGATCAGAAGCCAAAATTCGTTGAAGTCCGGGTTCTAAGCTGATTTACTTAGAAGCCATTGTTCTTCTACTCCCCCTTGACAATAGGTGCCTGCAACAAAGAATCAGTTTTCGGCTTTGGTACCCACTGGTATTTGGGTCCAGGAATGTTAGTTGCAGTTCTTGTGGGGGAAATAGAATACGAACCATACCAGAAGTGATCTCTGGTTTTGTGAATGTGATCATGTGTACGACAATAAGAACAGTGGTATTTCTTACCTGACAACCTAAGTAATTGTTCTCTCGAGTAGATGTGATCAGGTTTACCTTTACTCGCATTGTTCTTCTTGGCATTAAACGCATGTACACACGATTCTCTTTCTTTCAGCTCATCTTTCTTCTCATCTTCAACTGGTTTCTTCTTCCAGACCAGTTCCTCTTCTTTGTATCTCCGTCTTCTTTGATGTGTACCTGAACCATCTATATTTCTATCATAGAAAAGGTTAGTACTACGAATCTGATCAGAAGATTTAACTGACCTTTTTGAAGAAACAGTTTTCTGATTTGAACTTGATGCTGTCTTTTCAAGCTCTTTAATCTTTGAAGCAAAGTTGTCTCTTTCTTTGACAAGCAGGTCAATCTTCGTCTCGCATTCAGACTTCGTTTTCTTCTCTTTCAGCACACTTTCAGATAGTTCAGATAGTTTCTCAGTAAGCTTTTTGATTTCAGCCTCAAACATGCTTCGTTCTTCTTCAAATCCCTTCTCAGCATTGTTTCTTTGGCCGGATATTTCTTTGAAGACACCAACATTCTTTTGTTCAATGGCCTTCTTCTCTTTGACAAACTTTTCCCTTTCCAGAATGATTACTTTCTCAAAATCATAAACTTGCTGAGAAAGCTTTATGCATTTCAGCTCAACTTCTTTCTTCTCCTCAGCACATTTTCTCGAGAATTCTGAGAACTTCTTTGCGAAAGATTTCTCTTTAGTCTCAAAATCAGATTTGTGTTTAGCAAGCAGTTGCTCCAAATCAGATAAACGCTTTTGAAGATCTTTTAGCTCAGAGTTCTCAACTTCCAATTCTCTTCCTGTTAATAAACCCTTTGTCCCTAACACCAACCATTCAGCACAATCCCACAGCTCTTTTCCTGTCATGTTGTTAGTATTTATTTGACCAATAATTTCACTAAAAATGTCACTAATAAATTCATTACAGATACTACTTTTCATATAATTTCGAGCATTATTATTGGCCCTCTCTCTTTGTTCCTTTTCCACAGGAGAAGCTTCTGCCGGAATTTGGGATTGCTTTTCTCCTTCGGTCAAAGATAATCTGATGTAGGGACCAACCTCATGTTCGTCAACAAAATCCAGAAAATCAGTTTTCCACATTTCATATTCTCCTTTGGACCGCAGCATTGGTGGGTTCACCATTTTGTACGAATTGACTAGACTGTATTCGATCCGGCTTAGAAGAAAGATGAAACTTGAAAGTGCAGGGACCAAAAGTGACAAAATGTGAAACTTGAAAGTTTAGGGTCACAAATGACACGCTGAATCCTTGAAGTACGGGGGCTAAAATAAATGCACTGCAAAAAGATCGTGAGACAAAAAAGGGCTAACAGGGGTCCGGTCGAAGCAAAGGACCGGAATATGCAAGATACCGGTCGAAGGCAAGACCGGAGTAAGCAAGTACCCGGTCGAATGGTAAGACCGGAGTAACAAGTACCCGGTCGAAGGGTAAGACCGGAGTAACAAGTACCCGGTCGAAGGGTAAGACTGGAGCAGCCGAGTATCGGTCGAATGTTAGACCGGAAACCACTAAGGTCCGGTCGATGCACCTACCCGGTCGAAGTAAGGACCGGGGAAAGCTAAGGTCCGGTCGAAGGAAAGACCGGAGATCACACCTACCCGGTCGAAAGACTTTAAATAAGATAACAATAATCGACCGAAGAACTCGAAGAGTTCGGCCGAAGAACTCGAAGAATATCTGGGATTCGACCGAAATCAAAAACCATATTTTCTCCTTCGATCGAAGGAAACAAACAATTTTCACCAAAAAAAAAATATTCTTCGACCGAACAGAAATCGATTCAACCAAAGAAAAATCAACAGTAACCAAAAACAACCGAACAACCCTATTAACAATCGACCGAACTAAGAATTTCCAGAAAAAAAATATTCGACCGAACTATACTGTTTTCAGAAAATCGATCGACTAAAAACAATCTATCAAACAAACAAACGATTAATGCAAGTAAATCAATTAACACAAGAAATTGATCTTAGGGTTTCAGACAAACCTTTTTACTGGATCAAACCTTTTTGCCTATTTGCTCTGATACCAATTGTAGATCCCAGTGCAGTGCAATCACAAGTAATATGAACAATGATGAACAGATTATAGGCCACAACAACTAGTCATATGATTGATATAACTTCAAAGGGTTAAGGTTTACAGAGAGAATTTCTGATAAGGTTATGTAAACCTAACGACTAGTAAACTGAATAAATGAATTTCCCACCAAACTGTTCAACCCTAATTATGAGATAAATAAGCCTTTATATACTTAGGCTTTACAAGCAATTGGGCTTATGGGCTTGGGCCCATCTTAATAAAATAACTTTCAATTAATTACAAATCAAGCCCTTATAAATACTTTATTCCACTTTTAACACTCAGGACTTTTAGTCCTAACAGAAACTTCTGAAGGAATTTTCATTAATCAAAGTAAATACATTTGTGACCTTCTAAAGAAGTTTAATTTTGAAAACTGCTCTCCTATGAAAACTCCTATGGCACCTCCTCTTAAAATTCATTCTGATCCAGCTGGTAAACTAGTTGACATCACCATTTATAGAGGAATGATTGGGTCCCTTCTTTATATTACTGCTAGTAGACCTGATATTATGTATGCTACGTGTCTTTGTGCGCGTTATCAAGCCAATCCTAAGGAATCTCACTTGGCTGTTGTAAAACGCATCTTTCGGTACCTAAAAAGTACTATGAATCTGGGTCTTTGGTATCCCAAAGATTCGGGTTTTGATCTAATTGGTTATTCAGATTCTGATTTCGTAGGGTCTAAAGTTGATAGAAAAAGTACTACTGGAAGCTGCCAATTGCTAGGTGGAAAATTGGTGAGCTGGTCCAGCAAGAAACAACATTCAGTCTCCACCTCTACTGCAGAGGCTGAATATGTTGCAGCAGGCAGTTATTGTGCTCAGATCTTGTGGATGAAGAATCAACTCCAAGATTATGATCAACTCTACTCTAGAGTTCCTATACTATGTGACAACTCAAGTGCAATAGCCATTACAAACAACTCGGTGGTTCACTCCAGATCAAAGCACATTGATATAAGGTATCACTTTATAAGAGATCACATCTCTAAATGTGATATCGAGCTTAATTCATTCCTACAGACTTTCAACTCGCATATCTCTTTACCAAACCTCTAGATGAAGCCAGATTCAATTTCCTTATTGGATCACTAGGTATGTTGAACCTTAAGTAAAAAAAATATTTTATGTCTTTTTCGGTAGACATATTTTCTACTGAACCTTTCTTTACCGAAACTTTCTGTTGTTTTCAGCAAACCTTCCATCTACCGAATGTATACCTATTCGGTAAGCCTCATTCCTACCTAACACATCCTTGTCAAACATCCACCTTCAGCAACTCTTCGGCAACAAAATCCTTAGTTGCCTTTACCGACAACTCTTCGGCAACAAAAACCTTCGGTTGTTATCACTTTCGGTATCCCTAACCATTTTCGAATCATACTTCGACAACTTGCTGACGTTTTGTTCTTATCCACTTCGTTAACGAATAATTTTGGCACCTCTGTTCTACCCAATCCTTGCTTTCCACGTGTCAAGATTTGACACGCCGTGTCAGAGACACGACCTTTCGTACAGCCCACGACCCTGCCATAGCCGTTTTTCGGCCTTTCCACTTCCCCATGATTCCAAAACCATCATTACCCTTCAATTTTTTTTTAAATTCTTTAGTTTCCCCCTACCTATATATACTTCCTTCATTCAAATTTTCAATCTTTACCATCTTCATTCTCTCGAATCTCTCTCTTTAACAAACCTTCAACTATCATCTTCTTTCAAGCTTTCTTCCATGGCTTCCAAATCCACCAAGAACGTCCCGCTTTCAAGGGAAACCCTTTCATTTCCTGCATGCAATCACACGGCTCGTCTAACCGCTGATGTTGAACACCCGGAGTTCAACCAAGTTTCTATCTTTCTTCAACGGTCTCCTCTTCATCATGCTCTCAATGCTTCAACCAAGATGAGCAAGATGCTTCTTGGTAACTTCTGGCTTACCTGCTCTTACAACGAGCAAACTCATTAGGTATCTGCCTCCATACTTTCTGACTCTAAACATCCCGATCTCTCTTTCGGGGTTGAGGATATTCGTTCGATTCTTCAACTTCCTATATACGAGCCTTATGCTCCCTTTCCCACCAATCGGAAACATGATGAAGTCGTCGTAGCTATGAACTACACCCATGACGGAAAGGGCAAGGGCACCGACACTCTTCTCCGCAAAAACATGGGCGGCATTTGGAACTTCTTTTTCTCTCATCTAATATACTGCATCTCCCAAAAAACATCTGGGTGGGACCAATATCCGACAAATTTCACTCGTTTGGCTCATGCCCTAATATTTATGTGTCGCATCGATTTCGCTTAAGTGATTTTTGACTCCTTTCTTACTGCCATCTCACCACCTCGCACTCACAATGTGGCTCTCCCAAGATTTCTATCCCTCATCATAAACAACAAGTTGGTTGGACCCTTGGTTACCGACGCTGCTCTACCCGAGCCAACTATTGTGTACAACTTGCCGCCTAATCAACTTGGCAAACAAGTCTTGCACAAGGATTTGAAGGCTACCGACAAGCCGCTCACGGAAGGCATGGTCTCTTTCATTACTTCTCCCAATCCGATTTGGGGTGTTCCTATGGTTGTAGGTACCAAAAGGCCTCCACAACCACAAGGTTCATCCCCTTTGGTAGACCCTCTTCCCCCTACTTCTTCCCGAGCCAAATTGGTGGCTGTTAAAAAGAAAAAGGCCACCGGTACCGCCGCACTCGCTTCTATGATTTTGACTCCGAAGAAGCCTTTGGAGTCTACCCCAGTCGTCTCCCCTTCTTCTCAAAAGTGGTGGGGTTCAAAATCCCCACCTAAGTCTCGTTCTAAGAGACTTAGGAAACCATTTTTGGCCGAACCTCACCATCCTTCTATCGATTCTCAACAATCGGGTGAAGTTGAAATTCCCTCTTCTGGGCCAGAAGGATCTGTTAAGCCCAAGCCTACCTCCTCCACTCCCTATCAAAAGGGTTTGGTTGTACAAAATGGAATCCCCTATTAAACCTTCACCTCAATTTCAATTGAGGGATGAAGATGAGTTGGTCTCCTCTCCGGACCAATGCTCCTTTTCGCCACCACACAGCCTATGACCCGGGGTCACACCCGAAGACTTTTCACAGCTCGATGAAGTGTCGATAATTCCAAGTTTCGGTTCCAAGAGCACATATGATTTTATGGACATGCTTTTTGATGACACAACCTCCTATGCTGCAACCGAACAATTTCCCCTTCACCGAAAAATATGCCTTAAGAATAACTCATTGGTGCCGAAAAATCACCTTCACCCACTCTCTCATCACCGAAAATCTCCCCACCAAAAATGTCACACACGAAACCTTCTCCTAAAAAGCCTACACCATCTCCTACATCCACTCCAAAACAATCTCCTCACCATTCTTATTCCGACGATGATTCCCTACCGGGTTTCCCACCGAAAAGAGAACCTCATCCACCTCACCGAACCTTGCCTCACCATCCTCCATCTCCCACTGCCGAAGTGACAGGGTCTTCGGTACCACGTCCTTATGTGCCGAATACTTCTCAAACTCCTTTCTCTATTCATGCTGAAGTGCTTGCCGACATTCATGATACAAATCGGCAGCACCGTTTTCTGGGTACACAATTTGAGCGTCTGCAGGGGTAGTTTGATTGTTTCCTTGGTACCATTGGTCACCGAATAACCTTACTTGAACAGGGCTCTATCCGAGATCAAGAACTATTTGTCTCTCTTGATACAACCAACAAATCTCTTGCTGAGCTCCTTGGTCTCATTAAGGAGCAAAATACTGAACTTCTTCGTGTGAACTCCGACTTCTTCAAATGCATGGACGCCATGTAGCAGGATATTCTTGGTATTCGGGACCCTTTTAGTGATGCTATAGATGTTGTTCTCAAAGAGGTAATCAAGCTCATTGACAACAACACCTCTCTCACCCTCTCTATGGCTGCCCTCAAGGCTGCCTCCGATGCTCGTGACCAAGAGCTTGCCTCTTTTCGGCATAGGGTGAATACTCAGGATCAGGTCAACAATCAGCTTCTTGATGCTCTCTCTAAGATCAATGCCAAGCTTGATGGCATGCCTGCGTCTGTTACTCAGTATTGTGCTGATTCTTTGGATCTTGATATCACTGATGTTGCCTTTGGTCCTGATGATCGTATCTGTCTTCGTCGCATTGATCGTCGACTAGGGCGTGTGTCGGCCAAGGCTGGGATTTCTTCTCCAACACGCACTGAGGGGGAGAAACCATCTGAGGAGGAGCAAAATACCCCTCACATCAATATTACCAGTGCGCGTCGGGAAGAACCTCAAAATCCTCCTCCTCAACAAATCATTCGACAAGAAGAGCCATCGGTTGAGGGGGAGCAACCGAAAGAAAAAGAAACAGAAATATTGGTGCTTGCCGAAAAAGATGAAAAAGAAAAGGATTCATCCACTACCGATGCTATCGAAAGCAAAGGAACCGATCACTCTGTTAAAGTGGTCGAAGAGTCTAAGGGAAGCCCGAGCCGAAGAAAGATAAAGGAAAGAAGAAACTTACCCCTGAGGGAGAAGTTGCTGAAGCCAAACGTCTTAAAGATGCTCGGAACAAGAGTTTTACCGATGGTGGTGGGATAAAGCTTGCTCCTCTTCCTAAGACTGTCTCCTTTGATCTTGGGCTATTGGCTAAGGAGCTCAAGAAGGCTGAGCTAGCCCAACTTGCGCACGATAAAGATAAAGAGCTAGCTCAAAAGTTGGCGGAAGAAGAGGCTAAAAAGGCAAAGGTTCCAACTGATGTTGTTAATGTTCACCTTCTACAACTTGGTGCCTTGGAGGAGTCAGCCAAGAAAAATGAAGAAATCAAGGCTATGTGCATTAAATGGTATCATGATGCTCTCTCCAACCGAAGATCTTCTCTCAAAATCATTGATGTGAAAATTCTTAAACCATCTAAAGAATGTGACACTACTCGGCTTATTATCATAAGGGGAGATATTTCAAGGTTTGTTAAGAGACTTGATTCTCTCCTAAGGTATGGCATCACCGAATGGATGGAGATTATGGAATGCTTGGACAAGAGAAAAAAATTCTCTCAAACCTGAAGTGGAAAATTTTATTAGAGATCTCCAGAAGAAATTCGGTTCCTACCGAAGGCGTTACAATATTGTGCACACCCCTACCGAAGAAAAGATAATTGCCAAACTCAGAGCCGACCTTCCTCCTACCTCCAAACCAAAGTCGAAGTCCTCCAAAAAGGAGGATGTGTTCTCTCAAATGATCAGGCAAGGAAAAGTTCCAAACGTTTCCAATTTTGACTTATCCCTACCGACTTTGGTGCCTCAACCTTCTACCATAGTTATTCATGAGCCTATCCATGGAATCTTCTTTAACGATGGCTTCGGTCAGATCCGCTTCTTTAGAGCAAGACAGATTCCTCTTGTCAATACTAACTTTCTGAGTGGGATTCTTCAGATCATCCCAATGGGCGCAATGGATCTCTACAAGGATGTCACTGATGAACTCAAAAGAAGAGATGCCACTCCTCGCCTTCCCTTTGAATAATTCTTTTTTTCTTTCTTTACTTTTATTGTACTTATCTTTTCTTTTGTCTTGTATTGTAATCTTCTCACAAGATTAATACAATGTACAATTTTAGTTTTGAAGTAAATATCTTGTATAGTTCATTGTTTCATTCTTTTATACTTGTAAATCTCAGATACTTTAAAAAATCCAAAAAGAAACAAAAAAAGAATGGTCTATGTGAAAAAGAACCCAAAAGAGTAAGAACAGGGTCAAAATGCATTATTCATGTATCTATCTCTTTTACCTAAATATGGGATGTCATCATCAAATAGGGGGAGATTGTTGGGTTATCTAAGATTTGAGGATGACTTCCCCTTTTCGGCTTATAATTGTATATCTGTAAAATGTTGTACACTTTCATACTTAGGATAATTTATGGTTCTTTGTAATAGCTTAGTTGTGATTTAAAAAATCGGTGAATCGAAGACCTACCAAATTCAACATGAAGAAAGTCTACTGATGCGGTTCAAGATGTACTTCAAAAAGACTAAGCTACCTATGCCGAAGAATAGCAACATCTTCGGCAGACTTTCCTTCTGCCGATGCCTCCATTATTCGGCAAAGGTAAATCCCTGCCGATCCATTCTTCGTCATCTCTCTGCCGATCCTTCGACAAAGATCCCTCTTGCCGATCTCTTTCTATTCGACAATACCTTATGTCAAATCCTCACGATTCGACATACTTCCTCATTCCCAATGTCTTCTGACAAAAATGAATGGAAACTTCTTTTGCATAAAGAAAATACACTTGAGTTCTGATCTGATTGAGACTTTCTTCTGAAAAGATCTCAAAAAGATTTGTACCAGCTATATTTTATTAAGATATTGTCCTTTCGTAGTACAAAAGTTACCTTTTCTATTGTGATAAGTCAATTCAAATATCTTATAATTTATTGAAGAAATCTCAACTACTCTTACATTAAATGACAAGTGTCCTTTGCATTTAATGCTTGGAGTAGTATATAAAGGGTGATGTTCTCTCCTTACAAATTACGCTTTCAGATCAAGTAATCTTTATGCATTCATCAAGTTGTTTAGTTTGTCTCTCTCTCATAGCTTTTTGTTTAGTGTTCTTTAAAGTTGTGTTCTAAAGTTTTCTAAGTGATAAATTGTTAGGATAGTTTTACTATTCTTTTCCGCAACAATCTTTTGTAAGTTAAGTGTAATTCTTGATAATTTTTATTATCTAATAAAGAATTAAAATTAAGTGAAATTTTGAGTATTGTATTCACCCCCCCCCCCCCCTCTTCTACAATACTTGTTTACTTACTTTGGGACTAACATTTAGTTTTCGTTGTTTTTTAGAACAACCCATTTAATGGGCACATTATTTGGGATGCCTTCTATGGCGGCTTTGTTGTCATGGCGTCCTACAGGTGAACTCGGCCGACCAGAGTTAGGCCCATTAGTGGCTTACGTGAACCCACTCTGGGGACTAGGCCGACTTTGTTGGCTCCAGGGTGGATGGATCAATCTTAGAACTTTTACCCACAGATTATGTGATCGTGGTTAAATTCACGGGGGATTTGGGTGTGTGTGCCCGTACACCGACCCAATAGTTCGTGTGGTTTGGCCACCCCATGAACACAACAGATATTGATGGATTTTATTTATATTACGTTTTGAAGTTAAAGTGTGAACCGTTCTTGAGATTATTGCTTTTAATTATATTACTGAACGTTTCTTTTGAATTAAATGAACTATGAACTTTGATTTCTAGAACTTTCTTCGAATTGAATTTTTAAATCTTCTGTTTTGTTATCGATGTGTTTATTGTTATTTTCGAACTTATATTATAATCCATTCACTGAGCCCTATGCTCAACCGTGTTTTTGTTTTCTGACACGGCAGGTTCGAAGGCAGGTTCGAAGTGATGCTTACGGGGACGAGACTTGAGATCGGGCGTGAAATTTTGGAGTTCTTAGACTCACCTTATTCATATAACGTTCTAAGTTTATAAACACTTTTTGAAGTGAGATATTTTGGATTGTAATATATGTTTAGAGTTTATTAGTAGCTCTGAATTAGTTGTGTATTTATGTTAAGTCCCGTTCGTGACATCACCCTTTCCAGACCACGGGGACGGGGGATGTTACAATGTAAGTTATTTTAAATCAAATATGTGTATACATGTTAAAATCTCACATATTTCAATAAACTTAAAATCAAAAGATATTTAATTTAATACAAAAAATTCACAACATCATATATTAATTAATAACCTAAACCAAAGTAAATTCAATTTAATCCAGAAAACATAACGTCACACGTACCAAAACCTATAGAGTAATATATAAAACCATATCGAGTAATATCCAAAGCATATCGACTAATTTTATTATTGACTTGACATCCAAAATAATACGTACTGACATGAGTAACATCCAAAGAAAATAACAATTTTAGATTCAAAACCAACCAAAATATTACGTACTAACATCCAAAAAAGTAACAACTTTAGATTAAAAGCCTAGTTAAGAAATAGAAAATCATGAATTACCGATTTAATTATAATAAATAATATATATTTAATTTATTAATTAATATATATAACGGGTACGGGGCAAGGCGGAGAGTGTGATACCCTTCCCCGTCCCCATCCCCGGTTTGAGGCTAACGGGGATCCCCGTTCCCATCCCCATCCCCGATTTAGCGGGGAATCCCCATCCCCGACCGGGGTGGGTGGATCGGGTTCCCCGACGGGTCGGGGCCCATTTCGATGTCTAAAACTAATTATACCCTCTTTAGATAAGACGCTTTATTTTTTGGTCTTACAAATGAACTCTTATAAAGCAGTTTATTAGGACACTTAGAAATTGGTGGCATCCTATAAACCCAATTTTGTTGTTGTGAATTATTCGGGGTTTCGGTATTTATAGTTGGGAAAATGATTTTGGTTTCATTATGTTGCTTTATCGTATTTTGGACTCCTAAGTAATCGAAGTCAGTTGAAATGAGACATTTTTTGGGGTGCGGGTGACTTTCTGTCAGGATCGAAATTCTAAACAAGAATTTAAACTAAACACTCAGAAACTATGTTAAAGAAGTCGCAGAAAAACACTTTAACAATAAATCAATCAAACAGTGTATAAACTCAAATCACAAGTTATATTGAATTAACTTAATGATTACAAACAAAACCTCAATCTGTTGAACAAGCTCAACAGACGTTCAATACTTCTCTATTGAAAGGACTACAAAGAACCTTGAGGTTAATTCTCTCTAAACGTATAAGACTATCAAAAACTATATCTAACTATCAAAGACTTCCAAACTATATATACATAACTAATTACAAGATAATTACAAAAGAAATATTGTTCTTTAGCATCCATTCCATAATTATCTTCATCATTATCTTCAGCTCCTAGTCTTTCGTATCAATGCATCTTTATCTTCACGATCATCAGAAGCAGCATTAATCTTCTAGCAGCATTAATCTCCTCAGCAGTACTAACCATTCTTGCAGTATTAATCATGCTAGCAACATTATTCTTTAAGCAGTACTAACTACTAGCAGTACTAACTCTCCAAGCAGTAGTAATTCTACTAGCAGTAGTATTCTTCAAGTAGCAGTATTAATATCTTCAGCAGTATTAATCTTTAAGCCTAGCAGTAGTATCCATCCTTAGCATATTTCAGACCCAACACTTTCCAAACGGCTTACGGCTTAGACCACAGGTCTTGTGGAAGTGCAACTTGGAGTGGGAGGAAGACGGTGGCTGGCGCGACTTCTCGATCGGTTTACACCGCGGACCGAAAAGTCACCCTGTGTGTGGGTGTGAGGGCACTGGGAGTGGAGATGGTAAGGTAACTTAGGCCACACCTCAAGCCGCACCGCGTGCTAAGCTCAAAATCGAGGGCCAACTCCTTTGGTTTTCACTTTATCTTCATCTTTCTCACTTTTGTCTTCATTTACTCTCCATTTTCTCTCTTCATTGATTTCGGTAGGACGACCCTTTTTAAGGTTAAATTCAAAGGTTTCCAAAGCATTTAAAAGGATCTAAGGTGAAGGTTCAAGTGTGGGTCAAAGCTTCAAGAGTTTCTCTCTATTTTCTATGTTTAGCTTGGTGTCTAGGTTTTATCCATAACCTAACATTGTGAGTTCATTCTACATTTTACGAAAACTATAGACATACCTAAATGTTATATTTTAGTTTCTCAAATGCTCTTACGTTAAATGTTTTACATTATGATGTTTTGGTTCCATTTTGAATAATTTTGGGAAATTTGGGGTTTTGCTCCCCTTGACAAACTAAATGTGGGAATCCCTTAAATGCAATAAAAGTGGATGATTTAAGTTTATAAAGTATTTGCAAATATAAATCTTATGGGCTATTTGGTTCATGCACTATGAAAGAATTGGAATGGATAATTCATTTGATCAAATTTTAAATCGTATGTTTGGTTCACATAATAAAAATGATAGAATCCTTTGAATTCCATTGAATTCCACGAATTAAGGAATTCATCATTCATTGGCTTAAGTCAAAGAATTGAATTTCATCCAATTTCTACCAAACAAACGCGTGGTTAAATTCCATCAAATTTCATTCCAAATCCTTCAAAGTCAAATTCCGTCAATGGATTCTAATTCCATCAAATTCCATTCTGCGAACCAAACACCTCCTTAAATATTTTGTCATTCACTTGTTTTGAAATAAAATGGGAGTATTGCCCACTTGATCATTGTTGCACGTGAAACTTTGAGAAATGAAAAATATATTACGTGATTTTGAGAAAGGAAAGCGGTCCATATCCACCATGAAAGGAATGATGTTTTATAAGTTTCACATTAGTGAGATGAAACTATATGTTTTGGGTATGGTTTAATATTTTTAATTGTTATTGATTATTATATTGTAGTTCAATGGATCCAAGGACATATGACTCATGTTGTTGGTTAAAAACGGAATAGTCATTCACGTATTGTAGTTGGAAATAGGTATTAGGTCATCGGGCGCATCATGGTGCAGGCTCTTGGAGTCGAACAACGACCATTGAACTTATGATGGTGTATTTTCTAGTGAACGGGCATATCTAGGGTCATCAGAGGTCTTGTGCCATGAGCCGTGCAAGGTTGAATTGGATGTCCATTAATCTATAATGGGGCTCATCAACGTAGATATATGACTTAATTACTTTTGTGTTATGTTACTATCTAAGGAAAATCGGGACTCCCCTGTCACCACAAAATGTGTTTTTCACTTGTTAGACTTAAAAATAAAACGTTTGGAACTAATTAAAGTTGGCAATAAAGATTATACTTTCGGATCTGTGTTTTATAACCTTGTTTATAAATTGTTTGAACTCACTAGGCATAGATCTCTCATTTTTTTTTCTTTTTCTTAAATGACATGTATATCAGGATCTTTAAGTGACGGTGCTACAAAAGTTTGAGTTGAATGTTGCATGCCAATAAAGGCACTTTTGGGTAGCAACTTTTGAGATACATGGCGAATTGAAATTGATAGAACCTTTTGATTATTGTGATGACACCCGAATGTAATCTAAATGTTAGAATTGATTTAGATTAGAAGGTTGTTAGCTAACATCAAGTCCTTCTTACTGTAAACACTTCTTGGGCGAAATTCAGTAATTCCATGTTTATTCTGTTTCTTTTGCGATTTAAATTTTATCATATTTTTAGGGGTGTTACATAAGGCGAATGATCGTGTGAGAAGTTGATTTAACGTGAGAAGCGCGTGAAGTGGATCTGAACACTTGAATCACTTGTAATCTCAAACTCATCCATGCTTAGCGTTTCATAAGGGAATTGATCTGGTGCATCTCATCATAACGTGGTTGATAACCACTTCTCATACTTCTCACGTTAAAGCAACTTCTCACTCGAACCCAACCCGTTACATAAACCTCTTATTTAGTCCGAATTAGTATCGAGAACCATCAAGGAGAGCTCAAAGATCTCGATTACAATATAAAAATAAAGCACCAAAGTCTTGGGATTATGGCAGTTTTCGAGCTCTCTAGTAATGAACTTGGAAGCACAAGGGCCACCACAATATGAGTAAACCCCACAAGTAGTTTTCGTTTCTTCAATATTCTACCCACATCACATCACTTAATGGTACAAGTTGTAAAAACCGATTGATTGGTATGTACCAACAATTTGTATTAAAAAAACCATATGCTCCATTGATATAATTTCTAAAACTTTTTTTTCCCGAAACGGTGGTCATGTTTTCTTTTTCATTACACAAACTATGTAAATAATCATGTATATGTCTCTTTTATATATTTATATGAATTACATATGTTTAGAGAAATGGACTGAACCAAGTATCGCGGTATCGTGTAGATCCTACCACATTTTAGATCTTACAAGTAACAAGATAAGATAACAACATACCAAAGGTCATAGACCAAACGATATCGAGTAAGCGGTCAAACCTAGCCTCTCAAAAGGTTAAGGATTCAAACCTCACTAAAGATAAGAAGTTTATATAAATATTTACCGTATATAAATATTATATATCTTAAAAACATAACTTTGTTGATCGAGGATCACACCCCCAACACATTCCGTGTTTCCGGCGTGTCCCATATCATGCCTCTGACATGATGTACATCTCATAAGATTATTGTTCACTATAAATACGAGACACTTAATGAGGGTATGATCATCTTGAACAACTTAAAATTCGAATCTTTACTCTCTCTCCTAACTCAAGATTTTTCTTTTAAACCAAACCAAAAAAAAAACGTAATTTATTTCATTTTACCCTTACGCTTTCTCTCTCTTACTACCCTGTATATTTTAGTTTATCTATATTTGTTGTTATTTATTAATAATTAGTTCTCTATTTGTTAATTGATATTTGATTTAGGGTTATTGAATTTGTTATTTAATTTAAGATTTTTTTTTATTTCTAATTTTTGGTCTCTTGTTGTCTGATTTCTTTCTATTTGAATCTCACTTATTAGCCTCATGCTCTTGGATATCTTGATACATACAACAGATTCATATGTTTATTAACTATTAAACATTCTATTTTTTTTGTTATGTTTGTTTCAACTTAATTAGTTAACTGTCAAGTGCTGACATGCTAGTTTTATTACAAATTGGTTTAGCGGTAGGGCAAAACCACTATGGTGCATACGGTGGCACAGGCCACCGCTTCGTACCCCCATCGTAGTGTAAAATCTTGCAGGGTCATGAAATATGTCATCATATTATTTTGTTTGGGTGCAACCATATATATTTTGAAACTACAACAATAACATAAGTTGTTTTTTTGGTAGAGTTTGTTTGCATGATCTTTTCTCTTCTTCTAGGGCCAAGTTTGAATCCCATTTGTATCAAGTAACGAGGTCGGCTAACTTTTAGATTGGCGTTTTCTTAGTTTTAGATTTTAATTTCATATTTATTATGTTTCAGGAAAAAAAATTAGGTATGCCTCTGTTTAGCGGTTTGTTTCTATAATCATCTAAGTCCATTGTAAATCACTCAAATTTTGTATTGTGTCCACTGTCTTTAAAATAGTGTTATTCAATTTAACTGAAATAGTAAAATAAAAATAAAAAACCAAACGGTCTTCAATCAATAGCCTCAACCTTTCGAGTTTCCTAGCTGATATTTTGTCTATCTAATCATTATTCAAGCGCGATTTGTTTTATCACTGAAATAGGTTCAATGGGTCTTCGCTAGAACATTTTTTTTTAACTGTGGGTGTCTTGGTCAGCTTGAGCTCACCTCGACTAATCCCATGGAAATCTGAAGTTAACAACCATGAAAAATTCTCAATGGCATTGTAAGGACTTAAACCGGTGACCTATGAGGAGTCGTCCTAATGGCCCAAGCCTTTTTGTTAGTAAACTAACCTTGTTTTGCCAATCTAATCTATCGGCATAATCATCAACAGATTTTGCCATTTGAATCACTGGGTTTTTATGGCACACTCGTAAAAGGGGTAAGTGTACAAGATCGAATTATCCTTAGTTACCGCTGCTATACATGAGTCGAGTCTATATATACAAGCTCAATAAACTAAGCTTATACAAGTTGTGCTGTGAGCCGAACCTAAACCAATAGAAATCTTAATTAACGATCCTAGTGAATCCGTCAACCAGAGGCGGATCATACAATCTTTCAAGCGTTAGTACAATTATTGGTGGGTTCCTTGTCTTTGCAAGGAGAGTTCTATTTAACCCTTCTCATTGTCTTTTTCTTCCAAAACTTTTAAATTAAAAGGTGAAAAATAAATTTTGTTAAATGCAATAACAAATACGTTTTTTAAAATCTAATAATGAAAACTAGATTATTACAATAACAATTTATTTTTTAATAGAACGATTTAGAAGGTTGAATATATTTTAGTACACTTTAAATAATTTTCGATTTGTTATTTTTAGCTAATTTTTTTAATTTAATTGATTTGACCATTACAAATAAAATATAACTTAAATCGACCAAATTTATTTACAAATGGATCAAAATTGCCATATCTTAGAAGTTTTATATTTAAAGGATTTAGATACTCGTCTTTTTCAAGCCGTGAGGGCAACATAAATGAAAATGACGTATTATTTTCGAAATAAATAAATATAATAATTAGGTGTATGTCGCTAGACACCTTTTTTTTTGGGAGTGATAAAATGAACACTATCGTAGAGGTCACTCTTTTTTTATTTGTACATTTTGTATTAGACATTGCTAAGATATCATGTTTCTTAGATCATTTCGTGTTCTTTTTTACACGGAAAATTGGAGATAATTTAAACTATAACAATCCTTGAGGGTACGATTCGAACCCAATAATTAGTGTAATACTTTATGAAATCGATCATACAGATATATGTTCAATTCGTATATAGATTAAAACTATATGATAATAAAATATCCATTTCAGTTACGAAAGCAGACGACTACAATAACAAAAGGAAATTAAATTAAATAGAAAAGAGTTGATGATTTTAAAAATGAAACTTATGAAGCATTGGATCTTTGATTATTGATAAGATGATAATCATGAAGTAGAATTCATGATTAAAGAGTAGTACTTCATTGCTATATATGAAATGAAAACTTCATTACTTGTTGGTTGGTGCAAAACACTTTAAAGTTCAAACCTCCTTGACTTGACCATCCTTGGCCACATCCACCGCTCCGGCATCTTTCTTCACGTCCTCGATCTCAAAAGCCGACACCGGAAAGGTTCTGAAAAGGCCAGAAGTGGCCTTGAAAGTGATCTTTCCGGTGGGTGGATCGTCTACAGATATATCACTTAATGTGATCCACATCAAAAGCTCCTTAGTTTTAACGCCAGTCAGTTTCTTGATCCTGAACTTCTCGATGATCGCAGTTACCTCGGTTCCGTACGACACCAGCCTCCCGATCTTTTCGAACTTGTGTTTCTTCTCTTTCTTTTGTTTAAGCCACACAAAGCCGGTGTCTTTAACATACCCACATTCCTCAATGTCTTCTAAAGGCAAGAGACCATTGGGTAGCCCCATTTCAGTGAGCAAGAACTTTGACTTTTCTTGACAAATTGCATCCCCATGGTAAACTTCTGATGCACTTGCCCTAATTTCTTCTGTCACAAGAGACATTTTTGGTTTGTTTTGAATTGGGATTTTTTTTTTTGTTTTTATAGATCTTGATTTGTTTTTGTGGGGTGGTGTGAAATGGGATGAATGAACCATGGAGAGGGGTTATGCTACTTATATAACTCATTAGAGATAGAAATGGTCTTCATTCTTGTTAGAACTACCAAAATGCCATTTTCATGTTCTGATAATATGTTTAAGTAAAATATTTGATTATTTTTCATATATCTACTTAGGTTTAACAAAAAGATATATTTCAATGCAAATCATTATATATATATATATATATATATATATATATATATATATATATACACACACGTAGAGTCAGGTTCATACAAGAATTATAACAAAAAAAAAAAAAATAAGAAAACGACGGTCGAACAACATGTTTTTTTATACTGAAATCACGTGTAAAATCATATGTGATTCACACTTTCTCTCGCACATCCTTGTGTTAACCGTTAGTGTAAAATCCATGTGATTTTTTATATGATTTGACCGTTTTCGTTTTCTTTTATTTAGTTATTGATCTCGTTTAAATCTCCTCTCTTTATAACATATGCATATGTATATCTAAATAGATGATTATTACAAGATATTTAAAAATATTATATTAAAATCTTGATGCATCTAGAAATCAATTTTGTAAGGAAAATTACATCATCGTGCATATAATATAATCTCATTTAAATTTTGTAATATACGATATATAATTTCTATAAAAACAAAAGGGATCTCATCACTTATTTATAACCAACAAATTTCTAATTTTAGTAACTTTTTGAAAAATACAATAAAAATACTTCGATATTGTCATTTTCTACCCTTTTTCTAAATAATCCAAATTCAACTCCAAAATTGTTGACGGTTTTGTTTGTTTCAATATAAATATAACTAGAAGTCACGTAATGCAGCGAGATACATCACGATTTTAATGTTTGCTTTTAATTTTTGTTTTTTTATCGATTAAAGTACGATTTTGGATAATTTTGAGAGGGTGATAATAGTTTTTTTTTTTATAAATTTGTTTAATTTAGACTTAATAATATAATGTTTTTTATACAAAAAATTAAGTATTTTGTTAGAATTCAATGATTATCTTATATATTTTAAATTCTTTATATTCAAATTGAGATATTTATTCTGTTTTGATTATGTTTATCAGTTAGTTATGAATTCAAACATATAGCTTTAGAAATTTGTACTCATCCATCATGACTTGTAATCTCGAATTTTAAGTAATGTGTATCAATAAACAGTACTTAATGCATAAAGCCTTGTTTTTAAGAGTTTCTTCGATAGTTTAATAATAATATAATTTAGTTTAGATTTAATAATATAATGTTTTTCTTTTATAAAATAAACATTAAATATTCTATTAGATTTTCTTAATTATATTTTAAATTTTTTATTTTTAAAATTTAAATTTTATTATGTATTTAGTTATGCGGGGAGCGATTTTAAGAGAATTGAAGTGGGAAGTGATTTTAAGGGAGTTAAAGTGATTAGAGATAAGGATTAAAAGTTAATAAATAACATTAAATGCAGTACATAAAGTTTAATGATTGTTTTTAAGAGATTTTAAGTAATTAACATTAAATAGCGGTACATTAAGCTTTAGCAATTGTTTTTAAGAGTTTTAATGTTTCCTCTTATTTTTTGTTTTTTTTATCGATTTATAGTACGATTTTGGATGGTTTTAAGAGAGAGATAATTTTTTTTTATAAACAATGTAACGACGTAGGGATCCATATGTAAACACAGTATCTATTTAGATATGCTCAAATGACCCCTTCTCACAATGAGAATGTATATAACCCTATTTTTGTGTAATTTAGACTTAATAATATAGTTTTTTTATATATAAAAAAATTAAGTATTTTGTTAGAATTCAATGATTATATTATATATTTTAAATTCTTTATATTTAAATTAAGATGTCTATCCTGTTTTGATTATGTTTATCAGTTAGTTATGAATTCAAACATATAGCTTTAGAAATTTGTACTTATACATCATGATTTGTAATCTTGAATTTTAAGCAATATATATCAATAAACAATACTTAATGCATAAAACTTGTTTTGAGGAGTTTATTCGATAGTTTAATAATAATGTAATTTATTTTAGGTTTAATAATATAATATTTTTGAAATTTGTACTCATTAATCATAACTTGTAATCTTGAATTTTAAGTAATATGTATCAATAAACAGTACTTAATGCATAAAAATTTGTTTTTAAGAGTTTTTTCGATATTTTAATAATAATGTAATTTATTTTAGGTCTAATAAAATAATGTTTTTTTTTACAAAATAAACATTAGATTTTCTGTTAGATTTTCTTAATTATATTTTAGATTTTTTATATTTAAAATTTGATTTTTATTCTGTATTTAATTATGCAGGAATTGATTTTAGGAAAGTTAAAGTGAGGAGTGATTTTAGTGGAGTTAAAGTTGTTAGAGATAAGGATTAAATAGGAAGATATTTTAAGTTTTCATTCTTTATTTAAGTTTTAAGTAATTAACATTAAATAGCGGTACATTAAAATTTAGCAATTATTTTTAAGAGTTTTTTTTATAGGTGTTTTATAATACTAGAAGTGTACTCGCGCAATGCAACTAGATACATCACGATTTTAATGTTACATTTTATTTTCTGTTTTTTGTCGATTTACATTACGATTTTGGATGGTTGTGAGAGTTATTTTAGGGAAGTTAAAGTGGAAAATTATTTTATGGAAGTTAAAATGGTTAGAGATAATGATTGAAAATTAATAAATAACATTAAATGTAGTACACATAGCTTTAATGGTTGTTTTTTAAGTAATTAACATTAAATGACGGTACATTAAACTTTAAGATTTGTTTTTAAGAGTTTTTTATGTCTTATTTATAATATAGTATAGATATAGATATTTTGTTTTCCAAAAACGTTGTATTTGAATATTGATTATTTACTTCATTTAAATCTTATTATTGTATTAAGTATTTTTTTTAAATCATAATAAATGTTAAAATCTTCTATAATAAAAAAATTATTGGAGTTTTGATGTATTTTTTTAATTTTATTTTTGGTTCTGTATTTTAAGAAACTACTGTATAATAATATTCTCAAACTACCTAACAAGTTTAATATTAATTGAGTTGGTTGGCTTCATAACCTTCTCCTGACTATTTCCTGTATGTAATTGTTTGTTCTAGTGTATTGCTAGTTTTTAATAAAATTTCCTTGCTGTTAAAAAAAAAACTACCATTCAAAATAAATTTAGGGGTTGTTTGATTGGTTTTTTATTAAGTACTATAGGGATAAAATTGTCTGTGTTAATTAATTTATCTGTATATATTGGGAAAACTTTTGTTTGGTAGAATTTTTTTAGATGGAAAGAGCGTATCTTTTAATTGCGAGGGGTAGGTTCGGAAAAAAAAATTGGTTTTCTGTATAAGGTTTCCCTAAAAGCTTACTAAATAAGTCATTTTCTATATAATTAAGTCACTACCAAAACAATCATATATGATCTATCAAATAAATTGTGAGTCTCATTAAGTTCATAAGCTAGTAACAAATAGACTTTACCCAACTAAGTCCCTCTCTGGCTATGTTCATAGAATTTGGGAAAAAAAAACCAAAAACAAGAAGAGGGTATATGAGTAAATAAATGAAAATACGGTTGAGATCAATAAAGTCATAGATTTAAGAGGTGGGCAAGTAGGTTTGGGGGGCAACAAACAACCTCCCTATCATTCAATGTAGTTGGGAAGGTAAACAATTTAATGTTATTGTGTATTCATCTATCTTCAAAAATTGTTATAAACGTTTTCATTCTAGTTATAACTTTGATGATCTTTATAAATAAATAAAATTATGACCAAAACAGATCCATAAGATTGTGTAAATATATTATCATTTACAAACCTATACAAATTTACAAAGCAATTTTTATGTGTTTTTTCACATATGAAACAACAAGTGTGAAAATGTAATGCTTATACAGTGTTGTTTCATATGTGAAACGTTTATAGATGTTTTCTTCCACACACAAAAGATGAAAAATGGTTTGTAAAATAGTGCATAAAAATTGCATATGAACGACACATGAAAACCGGTTTGTAAGTTTGTACAGATTATTTTATTAGGTTTGTAAAAAATGATGAGTCACTTTATATAAACCTTATAATGTTATATGTTAATTTACTCTAAAGTTATCTTGATTTAAAATTTGATAAATTGTTAAAGAAAAACTTGTTTATGTTACACGTATTGTCCATTAGAAGGTTATGATTTTTAGGTATTAAATGTTACCAATCGGTATATGTATTTTTGCTTGATTATAATCGTGACCCGTTGTCGGTTGATGTAAATTGTGTGAGTCACAAATGAAATGGACAATTTAGGATCAAGGGGCATAGTTACTCGATTGACCATCAGGGAAAGGGTAAAACGTCTTCCTTCCTTCGGCCCCCTCTCTTTGTCGGTGTGCAAGAATTAATATTGTAACGTGATGGACAAAACATAAATCACATGCATTATCTACGAAACAAGAACGCGATCACTGAAAGTTAAAAACTCGATAGATACAATTTATTGGTATTATCAATTATGCATATACGAAAATTGTTGAATTGAGAATTACAACGATGATTTATCGAAGGAAGGAACAAGGAAAGATGCTTAAATAGTTTTTAAATATAATTTCATGGCGAACTACCACCTTCTAATTCGTCAAGATACGACCTTTTGATGCATCATGATAGAAGTCGAAGATTTTTCATGCATACATTTTCAAAATATATATGTTAATAAAATCTAGCTACGTCAATACATTTAAAACAATATTAAAATCTACCGAGATCTAATTAGATACTTCTAAAACATATATTTTTCAACAAGATATACAAACATAAAACACATTTAATTATCGTTACTGGAATTCAAACATCAAGACTAGCCACCCGAGAGGAACCATTCCTTCTAGTCCCCCTCCATTGTTGGTATTATGCCGGTTGCATAACGAAACGAGATTAGGTCCATAATATTTGTTCTGTTGTTATCTTTACGTAAGACTAAAACATCAATTCGATACCTAACTTTTAAAACTCTCACCCTATTTCAATTAACTCCTCCTACCCTATTCAAAAAGTCTTAGGGACCATTACTCAACGTTTATCGGGTAAGCGCTTATCAATATCATTTACCTTATTGATTGAGCATGGGAAGGACCAAGAATCTTACCCGGTAAGAGATAAGACAAGGACCAAGAGTCTTACCCGGTAAGTGTGGAAAACTTCAACCCGGGTTCGAGCCACACTAGCAGCACTTGTGGCCACTGAGGATAAACTCAGGGTTGCACGCTTTATCAGCTGAGCCAAAAGCCCTAATTGCCAGGGATTAGTCTGGGCCATAGGCCCAGGATACCCTTTCCAAAAAAAAAAGTGTGGAAAACGACTTTTATCCGATAAACGCTTTTCGGGTTTAAAATGCTTACCAACAATCTATTTTCATGACCAATGATGTTACATAATAAAGTAAATGAAGGAGTATCTCTCCCCGGTAAGCTTACTGGGTAAGAATTTGGTAAACGACCCCTTAGTCACAGAAACTTTTTAAGGGATGCCAAATTCCTACTTGATCGCGAATTTAATGACATTTATGTCACTAATTAACAAGTTTCTTATAGAGGTAATACATATTTGTTCGTAAAGTTAAATAAATTAGCTTTGGCTCAAGATTACGATGTCTGTAAAATACATATATATGCATTCTATGCAATTCTATCATTTTAATACCATGAAATCTTTCATTTGAAAAACTGTTAGAATAACCCAATTAGAAAGTTGTTTCGTTTATACGAGCTTTCTATTTTTTTCCAATTAATATATTTTAAATAACCATCACGACATATTATTAGATATTTTTTTAGAAAATTTCATCCAAATTCAGTATTTGTTTTTTTTTTTAAACGGCGAAAATTTATAAAACTAACAAGAAGCTAGAAAAGGAACAATTACATAGAAGTAATGGCAAGAGAAGGATTAGTAAGTCAACCAACCCAATTAATAGACAATTTGTTACTTCTATGATTAACCCAAAAGTAAGCACGGGTTATAATGTTCTCAAAAAGCATCTGCTTCCTTGGCTTCGGGTTGCCAAAGATAATACCATTTCGAAACACCCATATAGACCATAAAGTGGTAAGCGTAACGGCCTCAAAACACAAAAACACCTCCCTCTTCAGCTGAATTGACTCGACCCAAGAGATCCAATCCGAATAAGTATGGAGATTCAGAATATCCATACACCACCAGCGGCAAATAAGAGTCCAAAGGTCTTTAGCAACAGAACATGAAAAGAAAAGATGACTGCAATCCTCCACGCCTATATCACAAATAGGACATAAAAGAGACGAAACATCGATACCTCTTTTATCCAAATTTATCCGAGTAGGGAGCCGATTGAGATGCAACCGCCACGCGAACACATTAACTTTGATGGGAACAAGTTTATTCCATCTAGTAGGATGAGAGTATACCTCCAATTGACTAGAATCAATCAAACGCCAAGCTAAAGCCACTGAAAAATCACCCGACCCTTCTAACAACCATACCCATCTATCCTTTTGACTGGAGGGCACAAAGGTACACAAAATTTGTTGTACTGCACTAAATTGGACAGCCTCAACCACACCTCTTGGCGGCCTTCGAAGACACACATCCCAATACCCTAACTCCAAACGAGACTTGACATTCGTCGATTTATCCAAATCTAAAGCATAAACTCTAGGAAATTGAATTTTAAAAGGAGAATCCCCAAGCAAAACATCATCCCAAAAAGCGGTCAAAACACCGTCGCCCACCTTTTTCTTACAGAAAGAGAAAAGATCTACGCCTTTGTCCTTTAAAGAGTTGATCGGTTTTAGAATAGAGACCCAAGTTGAATTTGAAGTTTGCCTAGGCACATTCGAACCAATTAGACCCTTCTCGCCATAAATGGATTTAATAATTTTAACCCAAAGCCTAATCCTCCAACCAAAACCGCCAAATCCACTTGAAAAGCAAAGCACGGTTGAACGTCATAATGCTACCAATACCAAGTCTTCCGAATTTTAGACCAGCCAAAACTTTTTTCCACTTGACCCAAGACATTTTCTTTTCCTCCACATCACCACCAATAAAAAATCTATTTCGTAAAGATTCTAAGCCTTGCTCAATCAACCTTGGGATTTTGTAAATAGACATGAAGTAAGTAGGAAGACTCCCAAAAACGGACTTTAAAAGGGTAACCCGACCACCAACGGAAAGAGTTTTGACTTTCCAATTGGAAAGTTTGGCCAAGAATTTATCGAACACCACCTTCCAACCCTCCTTTTTGGTCATATTACCCCCAACGTTTAAACCTAAATACGAAAATGGAAACTTCAATCCACCACACCCAACACAAGAGGCCAAACACTTGATTTCTTGAGAAGCCACCTCCACACCAAAAAGCTTGCTTTTATGAAGATTAATTTTGAGACCCGAGATAAGGAAAAAACATCTAAGAATACGAATAATATTCTTAGCATTCGATAAATTCCATTCACCTAGAAAAATCGCATCATCCGCATAGAAAAGGTGGGAAAGAGGGTATCGTTCTTTACCAATAGCAACACCCATGAAGAGATTTTTCGAAACCGCATCTTGAATAATGACATATAGTCCTTCCAAGGCTAAGATGAAAAGTAAAGGGGAGAGGGGATCTCCTTGCCTTAATCCATGACGAATGCAAAATTCCTTAGTTGGAGAGCCATTAACGAGAACAAACCCCATCGAGTCCTCAAGGCATCCACGAATCCACCCACGCCAAACTATGCCAAATCCCATTTTCGCTAGAACTAAATCCAAGTAATCCTACCTTAAACAATTGTAAGCTTTCTCAAAATCAACTTTAAGAATCAAAAGCTTAGATCGGATTTTTTAATACCAATCCATAGCTTCATTCAAAATTAAAGGGCCATCAAGAATCTGACGCCCTTTTATAAAAGTGGATTGCTCGCTACTAATGATATCCCCAATAACCATACTAAGCCGATTAGCAAGAAGTTTACCAATAATTTTATATTGGCAACCTATAAGACTAATGGGCCTATAGTCTTTAACAAATTTAGCATCATAGACTTTCGGGATTAGAGCAATGAAAGAAGAGTTACACCCTTTCGGGAATCTGCTGGACTCAAAGAAATCACCCACCAATTTCATGACGTCATTTTCAATGAGATGCCAAAATTTCTTGAAAAAATGGAAAGTAAAACCATCCGGTCCCGGGGATTTATCCGCTCCACAATCCCAAACGGCTTTTTTAATTTCATCCTGTGCAAAAGGCTCCTCAAGAAATGAAGCTTGATCCGAGGACAAAACGTTCGGAAACTCTACCTCTACATTTGAACGAATTCCCCCTCCACAAGTGTTGAACCGATCTTGAAAATGGGAATAAAACTCATCTTTGACCTTGGTTGGATCCATAACCCAATCGCCATCAATCATAACTCCACGAATTGCAAGTTGACGTCTTTTCTTTTTAAGAATTCCATGGAAAAACTTGGAATTCTCATCTCTTTCAACTCCCCAACGGATTTTAGCTTTTTGCACCACATCCAGATTTTCTACCCTTTCCAGGTCACCCAAAGTCTTCATAAATTGGATGCGAGATTCCACATCCAACCTAGAAGCATTACCCGAGTCAATCCGAGCGTCAATGTCCCTAATACTTGTTTTAAGCCAATTTTCACCTCCATATCTCTCTCTTTCTTTTATCATTAATCCACATGCGAATATTTTTCTTTAATAATTGAAGCTTCTTTTTAAAAGAAATCATACCATTAGAATCACGAACACTAACATCATACCATGATTTTTTCACAATTTAGTCGAAATCCGGCATATCGAACCAAGAATGAAAAAGACGGAATGACGTAGGCCCGTAATCAATGGATAACTCCTTAAAAAGAATAGGCCTATGGTTGGAAAGCTTACGATCAAGCAACAAACCCGATATGTTGGACATTATATCAAAAAGACCATCAGACAACAGGAACCGGTCAAGCTTGCTCATTTTACAAGCCTATTTATTTGTCCACGTGAAGGAATGCCCTCCAAGAGGAAGGTCATGTAGGTCGGCGTCACAAATGAAGGCATTGAATCTGTCTGCAGAGTTAACCTGAAAAGTCGAGCCTAATCTTTCAGAAGAGACGCAAACCTCATTAAAATCACCCATCACAATGACCTCCCCATGCCATCTACTAATCATACCCAAAAGCATAGACCATAAGTTGATTTTAAGAACTGTCTCTTGAGGTGCGTACACCGAGATAATCAACAAAGATTGTCTATTAGGCACCCAAATTCCTTCTATAGCCACAAAATACTCTGAAGAAGAAACTCGATACTTTTTAAATAAGGTGTTGTCCCAAATTCATAAAATGCCACCGGATCTACCCCTAGCCGAACTAGAAGCAAAGTCGAAAAAAGAATTATCCCAAAGGAATTTCACCACACATAGATCAAGCTTAGTCATTTTCGTATCTTGGAGAGACAAGAAGTTTACCCCATGACAAACACATAACTCTTTTACCCATTTTTTCTTCTCCACACTCCCTAACCCTTGAACATTCAGAGAAAGTACATTCATATTGACATCTTCTTATCTCCTGCATTGCTGATGATAGCTTTGAGATAACTCCTCAAGCATAGAATAGCCTTCCCGAAAAGATTTTGAAGAAGTTAATGAACCCCCAGAGCGATGAGAACTTTGGGATACGGAAGACAACTTAATTTTTTCATGACCCAAAGAAGTATTTACCCCCCCCCCCTTCGCCTCAACCGATCCTGAAGGCGCTGAGGCAAGATAATCCGTCTCTACTGGGGCACCAATACCACCACAGATAGTTGTTCCATCTTCCTTAAAGTCAAGTATGTCACGCTGGCTCTCATCAACGCCTCCACCCTCGTTAGGGGTAAACCCAGGTGGAAAGTGAGGGGTGTTATCTAGGGTCCCACCGTCCTTGGCTACTTGCTATGAACCTCCATAATTTTCATGTCTTTCATAAGTAACTTGTTCAAACTAAACAGGTCATCACTTTCGTCCCCTAAATCCACAAAGGCACTCTTTGAATTGTCTTCATCAACATTATGTGCACCATTCGGAACTTCATCTTTAGGGAAGGAATCTGGTATTTCTTCCCCCTCGTTCTCCGAACCCTTATCCGACACCATACCCCTTTCATCCTCTTCTTCCACCTCCGAGTCACCTTCCTCTACGAGAAAATCCGGAGTCCACCAACAGATCTCTTTCACTCGAACGTGGAAGCCACATCCTCTCACGATCACTTTTACCATTTCATAGATTAACGAGGGCCAAGAGGTTTGAATGCAAAGGCGGGTACTATAAAGATTATTACCCTTCGAATCATCCGAAAAAAATAATTTGTCCCCACTTACTAGCTATTTTCGAGAATGATTTAGGATTCCACGCTTTCAACGGAAGACCCTCCACATCAATCCAAGCTAGCCTATCCTCCACCTTGAAATTATTGGACCATTTTTCAAGCATTTGAAACCAAGAGTTAACTCCTGTATGTGTTAAAAACTTATCACGAGAACCAATATTATCGAAATCGATAAGGACCCACAGACCTCCAATGTATTTGATCTTAACGTTCAAGAAGCCTTCATTTTTGCAAAGAGAATGGACATTAGGGAGAGTTTTGAACTCGGCAACACACCCGACAAGTGCTAATGGAAAGTTATTTTCAACCAGTCCACCCATATCAAGTACAATGGCAACCAAATCGTCTTTACCTTCGTCTGATGAATCCTTGGGAGTTCGTTTGACAATGTCCACATAAGTGTCACCTTTGCTATTTCCTACGGGTCTAGGGTGCACCTTAAACGAATCACGACCTTGATCCCACCCCTCGGAAGGTTTTCCGTTGCGATCAAAATGAGCTATATTGGCCATTAAACATAATTTCCCAATCCAAGTAAAACAAAGCTTGTTGATCACAATGTGTATGTCGTCGACCTTACGAAACCGTACAAAAGCAAACATTCTCCCGGATTTGGACTTTCTCTTGGCAATAAACACATCGACCACCGTACCAAATTTTGAGCACATATTCCAAAGTTCTCGTGTGGTAAAGTGCGTGGGAAAGTTAGAAACGAATACAGTAGTGGAGATACTGTACAACTGAGCTTCCTTGGACCGTATGACCCATGCTCTTACATGGTTCCCCAAGTGACGAGAAGTATGTTGTTGGGTCCCCTTACGATAGTGAACCTTCTGCCATTGACGTACGTCCATCACGAAGTGTCCTAAACACGTCCGCCGAAAACTCACAAAATCTCCGGGATATGACTATAACTTAATTAATCCTTCTTGAACAATTAATTGAATTAATTAATTAAAAATCCAAAGAGTAGGTGGCTGATGGTTTTTTGAAAAAACCTCTATGGCTTTAATAAATAAAGGCAAAAAGACAAAGGCTAAGGAGGTTTGACTTCTCTAACAACCCATTTAAGGAAATGCAAAAAACAGAACAAACCAAAAAGGCTTTTCTCTGCACACTACCATGCACAACCTAAGGACAAAGATAGAGTACAATTGTATACCCCAAACTCCGGCCTATAGGACGCCGGAAAAACTATGGAACCACGGGGAAACCATTATAAGTAAATATAAGAATGAAAAAAGACGAGAGAGGAAACAAGAGTGACCGTTAGTGCACCGGAGAGATCGTTGACGGTTAATTGTTCTAGAGAGATCGTTGACGGTGGTTGGCTGAGTTGACTTCTTCCGTGGGCTGCATCTTGTCCCCGTAAAAACCGAAACAACCAAGGATGCTGGTGGTCCTGCAGAAACAGACGATGTCAGTGGCCTACCGGGATGAGGGCAAAGGAAGTCGTCGCTTGGTCTAGGTTAAGAGGTTGGTGGTGGTGACGGGCACTGATGTGAAGGTGGTGGTGGTGGGTTGCTTAGAGTGTTGTTACTAGCGTGAAGGTGGTGGTGGTGGGTTAACTGATGTCACTGTTGTGCCATTCGGGTTCAAGGAGGAGGTGGTGGTGGTGGCGTAAAGGTGAAGGTGGTGGTGGTGGGTTTACTCATCCCTCTACTACTATTTTTTATTACTATATTATTCAAATTCAATATTTGTTTGCTAATGATCATTTAAAAATAAGTCAATCGTCAGTTCCTAACTAGGGAGACAATGAAATCCAATATATAAATCAATTAATAAAAGAATAAGAAAACTAATTATTTTAGCGTTACCAACTTATATTATTTATTTTAATTTACAAAAAAAAATGAAATCCGAAACTATATTGTTTCAAAATCTCTTTATGTGGTCATTGTTGGTTTTATATGTATATTACTCATACATATCTATACTATATTATAAAGTATGGATAAAAAACTCTTAAATACAAATTATTAGGCACAAAGTACCATCATTTTATGCAAGATTTTAAAAATCTCTTAATTTACATGTATCAAAGCACAAGATACATATTACTACTGCATGCTTCTAACATCCACTAATTTGGTATGTGCAGGGTCTTCCTTTTATTCAGACATTTCCATGTATCACTATTAATTAATATATTATATTACTATAAATTTGTTTTAATTATATTATTAAATATGTAATTAGTTATTTTTCTAGATGTCATTAAAATATATAAGATAATAATTGAATTCTAACAAAATACTTAATTTGTTATATAAAAAACATTATATTATTAAGGCTAAATTAAACAAATTTATAAAAAAAAAAACATTATCACTTTCTCAAAACCATCCAAAATCGTACTGTAGATCGATAAAAAAACAAAAAATAAAATAAAACATTAAAATCGTGATGTATCTCGCTGCATTGCACGAGTACTCTTCTAGTAGTATAATTATAAAAGGCGACAATCACATGATTCCTTTTCTTTTCTTTCTAATTCATAGTTACATTTTTAGTCCCTAAACTCTTTTGATTGATTTACTTTATACCTTTTAGTTTTACATTTTACATCTTCATTGTATTAACACATATAAGCGTATATTAACTAAAATACATTAAAAAATCATTTTAATTTTAACAAGTTACACCATTATAATCGTCTCGTCGATACCTTCGAAATGAGCCCAATATTGAATATTTTTTTTATTTAATTATATTATTATATGTCATATATTGTACCTTGGTTAATCGATTTTTTTTTGAAAAAAGAGAAAATGCATCACATCGAACGTAAGTTTTTAATATAAAGATAATAAACATAATAAATATATTGCGTATTTTTTTTATTCCAACAGATTCCAACTTTGATTATTCATTTAAATCAACATATTCACGAGTACGAGTACGCTCTATATATTCTTCATACACATCTAATCTACGTTTGTATGGGATAATCCACGACATTGCATCTGGAAGTACATGATGTGTCCAATGGTGTATGAGTGTGGGCATTGAGTAGTCTCCATTTAATACCACATTTATGTAATGATTACCATTAACATACACTATTGCAATTGACTTGTCTTGGGATGATGACAACGGTTGTGTCCTGAATGGTAAGTATGTCGCACTGCCTTCCATACCGAGAACATGTAGTATGACATTGAACCTTGAAGCAAAGACGCCCTTCTGGAAAACATCCAACGCTTTGTAAATTCTTTGGCACTCGTTGCCAATCACATCAGAGTAATAATCAAAATACCCAGTTAGTTCACCCATTAACTCTGTGTGGATAGTGTCCTATGCATCTTCATGACCACCGAAACAAGTGGATATGGCTCGAAATCCACAATTTCCATCGCCCAATACATCTTGTACTTGTGTGATGTATAGATGAAATAAACTCGGGATTTGATCAAGATATGTAGTTGGGTGGGGGGGGGGGGGTCGTTGAAAGTAGGAGCTATGCCTCGCTGATTCTTGTTGATCAAAATCTTCAGAGTTGATAAATGTTGGCGCATTAGAACAACTGCGTCTACGAGGGTCTTCAATAATATTTTTCTTTGGAGCTTGATTCTTTAGAGAAAGACGTCCACGAGTGGTTCTATGAGCCGAGGGTTCATGAAACAACGTTTTTTCCGGCATTATTATATCCTTTAATTTTTTTAACAAGCTTTTACGGCCAGGAACTGATTGTTTATTGAAATTTTCTCTAAACATCTGAACTTCATCGTCACATTGAGTATCGTCATCTTGTGCGGACACACATGGCGAAAAATCAAGTGTTTTCCAAAATACGTCGATTGCATCAAGTGGAATGGGTACGCCTTGACATGTATATATTGCTTGTTCATGCCCACATGGCACCTATGACTTGTACGTAGTTTAGAACCACAATTTTCAGAAAATACGCTAGTCTCGAAAGACCACGCATATTCACTGGAAATCATATCAAATGCCTAAGATGAAACAAAGCCCCACAAATTTTGAAAGTGTGGTTTTTGAAATCGATGTTTCCTAATATTTTTACTCATTTCAAAACTTGCTTTGATCGATATGTCTTGTGACTGAATTACAACATGAATGTATGTTAAATCGACATTTGTGATATCCACAATTAATCACATGTGATATCTACAAAATACAACGTAATTATGCATGTTAATGTGATATGTTAAAACGTATTTTTTGACATATTTTAGTATATAATTAAATAATTAAATTAAAAAATATTCAATATTGGGATCATTTCGAAAGTATCGAAGAGACGATTATAATGGTGTAACTTGTTAAAATTAAAGTATTTTTTTAAACGTATTTTAGTTAATATACGATTATATGTGTTAATATGATGATGGTGTAAAATAAAAATTAGAAAAGTAAAAGGTATAAAGTATAAAGTATACTAACTAAATAATTATAAGGGTATAAAATGTAAATATGTTATTAAAATCTTATAAAATTAAATGTGTGAGAGTGATAAACTCGTAGGAGGGGGTATGCGATTTAATAGGGGGGTATGCTTATCAACACCCTTATAAAATAATCAACTAATGATTTAAGAATTCGATAAAGTAATCAACTAATGATTTAACAAACCGATTACAGAGAAGAAAGAAGGAAATTAAACAGAAGTTGAGGCCCGTGTGTAACACGATTCCCTTAAACAAATTTGTCGTTTGTTCCCAGGGTAGAACAACGTGAGCAATAGTACTGCCAGAGATGACCACTTGCCTGGAAAAGTTGCCAGAATACTCGTATGTAGCAGAGATTTTCAGAGAGTTGTGTGTTTGGAATGGAACCAGACTTCTCCTTTTTTTGAAGATTGAAACCGAAATAATTAATATGTATTTAACCAATAATTAAAGAATTAATCTTGAAAACCGAAATGATTAATTCAATAACTAACTGGTAATTAAAATATTAATTATTTGTCTTCAATACGTTTGATTGGGGAGTTACAGAAATTGAAACAGTGCACGACACGGGTTAACCCGCTCGGGTCACTGTTTCGTGTCCACATTCCAGTGCACGGCGCGGGTTAACCCGTGGCACAACCCGCCCGGGTCACTGGATCAAAATGAAAATTAGCAAAAACCAAGCTACACGAGCTCGAGATTTCGGAGCTGCATTTGTGTCCGCAGGACGCGCCCACACACAAGTTCAACGTTTTTAGCTTACGAAATTCTCAATCGACACCCCCCCCCACGCGGGTAGGTGTTGGAGTAAAACCATTTAAGGAGTTTGTAAACTCCTCTCACTTCCATGGTTATAAACCACTAAATTTTTTACTCCTTCTTCCTATGTGGGACACTTTCCCACACCCACTTGGTTTTTACTAAGTTCATCCAAATACTCAACTTTGAGTATCGATATCTCATTCACACACACTCCTTTTTGGACACATTATATATCGTTTTGAAGCTCTCATATAGGAGAACACAAACCCACTAAGAGTTAATTATATATATAATATATATATATATATATGTATTTAAATGTGTCCAAAGTTAGTAAAAACATATATTTTTATTAAATTTTCCAACAATCCCCCACATGAATGGAGATCGATATACGCATACGAAAATTCCCTACGAATTTTCGAATAGTGGAATCATGCATAGGATAGGTAGGTGTTACCCTTTGAACCTTCCCTTGTGAAATACACTTGGTCTCCTAGCTATCAGTAGACTCGATGTCTTTGAATTGAACTACCATTTATGTAGACGACAATATATTTTACACATGACTCTTCCTAACAAGGTCATATCCTCATAGTCGTGTTCGTTATGGTCATGAACACTGGCCTGGTTCAGCGAGAGCTGTCAGAAATTGCGCCCCCTACAATTCCCTTCGAAGCGAGCCCACTTCTCTCCCACATAGGTGATTTCAAATAATCATTAAAAGCCATATGCTTAGCCTCACTATCACTGATTACAGAAATGGACTAGGAAGTTTATTAACTCCCCTACAGTGACCTCCCTTATTCATACAACTAGGTTGTCCTTTTGAACCCAGATCTTGGGATCTCCAGTAAATAGGGTAAGGTTTCCTTTGTATGAATTACTCATTCAAGGGCTTTAGTCCCATTCCTTTCGACGACTTATAAACTAAATCTCTACTTAGGCCTCTCGTAAGTGGATTTGCAATGTTATCCTTTGACTTCACATAGTCAATCGTGATAACTCCAATAGAGAGTAATTTTCGAATCGTATTATGTCTACGTCTAATGTGCCTAGATTTCCCATTATACATTGTACTTTGAGCTCTACCAATTGCCGATTGGCTATCACAATGTATACAAATGGTCGTTACCGGCTTAGGCCATCTGGGAATATCTTCCACGAACTGACGTAGCCACTCTGCCTCTTCACCACACTTATCCAAGGCAATAAATTCAGATTCCATCGCCGATCTAGCTATAACAGTTTACTTAGATGGTTTGCAAGATATAGATGCACCTCCAAGTGTAAACACATATCCACTTGTAGATCTGAAATCCCATATATCAGATTTCCAATTTGTATTGTTGTATCCTTCGATCACAAATGGATATTTTCCATAATGTCCATACTCACGTGTGTATCTTAAATATCTTAACAATCTAGTAATACTCTTCCAGTGTTCAAAACTGGGATTACTAGTATACATACTTAGCCTGTTCACTGCATATGCTAAGTCAGGTCTAGTACAACTCATAAGATACATCAGACTGCCAATTATTCTTGAGTATTCCACTTGTGCAACACTATCCCCTCTATTTTTAGATAGATGTTGACAAGTGTCAATCTGAGTTCTAGCTATACTAGTATCTTCTTCATTAAATTTCTCAAGAACCTTGTCCACGTAATGTGTCTGATTTAACACAAGACCATTCTGGGTTCTTGTGATCTTAACCCCAAGAATCACATCCGCTAAACCTATGTCTTTCATGTCAAACTTAGATTTCAACATATCCTTTGTGGATCATATTATTTTGTCATCATTGCCAACGATAAGCACATCATCAACATATAAACACAAGATGACATAATCATGAGTGGTGTCTTTCATATAAACACATTTATCACACTCACTTGTCTTAAAACCGCTTTCTAACATGGATTGATCAAACTTTTGATGCCATTGCTTTGGAGCTTGCTTTAGGCCATACAAAGACTTAATAAGTTTACAAACCTTATTCTCTTGTCCTGGGGCAACGAATCCCTCAGGCTGCTCCATATAGATTTCTTCTTCTAAATCTCCATTTAGAAAAGCAGTTTTCACATCCATTTGGTGAATTTGCAGATTTCTAATGGCTGCAATAACTAGCACCAACCTAATGGATGCTATTCTTATTACCGGCGAATATGTATCAAAATAATCTAGACCTTTCTTTTGTCTAAATCCTTTAATTACTAATCTTGCCTTGTATTTGTCAATACTGCCACCAGCTTTCATCTTTCTCTTAAAGATCCAACGGTAACCTAGTGGCTTACATCCCAGAGGTAGGTCCACTAGTTCCCATGTATGGTTTTGTAGGATAGATTATATCTCACTCTTGATGGCTTCTTTCTATTGAAGTACCTCTGAAGACGTAACCTTCTCACGATAGGTTTTGGGTTCAATTTCCACCATGTAGGTGAGAAAATCGCGACCAAACGATTTTTCAACCCTAGCCCATTTAGTTCTTCTAGGTTCTATCACTTCTTCCTCAGATAGAACTTGTTCATCCTCTCGAATAATTTCTTTATCTTTAGAAGATGAGACTTGATCTACCTTGTTCAAACAAGGGAATACATCTTCGAAGAATGAAGCATTTCTTGATTCCATAATTGTATTCTTGTGTATCTCAGGATTTTTAGACTCGTACACAAGAAACCGATAAGCACTACTATTTTGTGTGTATCCAATGAATACACAATCTACTGTTTTAGGTCCTAACTTTTGTACCTTAGGCGGAGGTACAACTACTTTAGCTAGGCACCCCCACACTCGTAAGTACTTGTAAGATGGTTTCCTACCCATCCAAATTTCATACGGTGTTTCATCCTGATTCTTGCGGGGTATCTTATTCAAAAGATAATTAGCCTACAAAATAGCTTCCCCACATGTTCTGACTTAAACCAGAACTAATTAACATGGCATTCACCATCTATTTCAAGGTACGGTTCTTTCTCTCAGCAATACCATTTTGCTGTGGTGAGTAGGGTGCTGTAAATTCATGTCGAATTCCATTTTTAGAGCAAAACTCAACAAATGGTGAAACATACTCACCTCCCCTATCACTTCTAACAACCTTGATTTTCTTATTAAGTTGATTTTCAACTTCATTTTTATACACGACAAGCTTGTCTATTGCTTCATCTTTACTTTTAAGTAAATATATGTAGCAATATTTCGTGCTATCATCGATGAACGTGATAAAATATTTGTTCTCACCTCTAGTAGGAACCGATTTTAAATCACACACGTCAGTGTTAATTAAATCAAGGGGTTCGATTTTCCTTTCAACCGATTGGAAAGATGATCTAGTAAGTTTGGCTTCTACACATGTGGGGCACTTGTGATTTGAGTCAATATCAAATTTTGGTATGCAGTTTAATTTAATTAAACGTCGAATGGAATTAAAATTTACATGTCCTAAACGGCCATGCCAAACATTTGGAAACTCAAGCATATAAGAAGAACTAGTACTTGCTTTATTCATTTCATTAACAACCATTACATTTAGCTTGAACATGCCATTCAAGGCATATCCTTTTCCCACATACATACCACTTATGGACAAAACAAACTTGTCCAACTCAAACACTAGTTTAAAACCAAACTTGTTTAACAACCACCCCGAAACGAGGTTCTTGCGAAGCTCCGATACGTACAAAACGTCCTTAAGCTTGAGCTTTTTCCTAGAAGTCATCTTCACAATCACATCTCCAACACCCTTGACAATGGTGGTGGTGGCATTCCCCATGAAGAGCTTTTGACCATCATCAACATCCTTGTAGAGGTTGAAGTTTCTCTTGTCATGACACACATGACAGGTAACTCCGGTATCAATCCACCATTCCTTAGAGTTTGAACCAATCACATTCACCTCCGAAACCATAGCCGTGAACTCCATGGCCGAAAAATCTGTGATCATTGCCACCAAGTCATCGTTCACCATGTTAGCTTGACGCGAATTGTCCTTCTTAGGCAACTCCCAGTCAGCAGCTTTGTGACCCGGTTGGCCACAATTATAGCACTTGAAATTCTTGAAATTTCCTCTTTGAGGGCCAAGACTCTTCGCTTTCCCTTTGCCTTTGTCAACCTTCTTGGCCTTGTTTTTGGAAGATTGACCAACTTCTACCACATTAGCTTTCGAAGAGCCGACATTATAACCACCCTTCAAGTCCATTCGGTTGTCTTCTTCAATACAAAGACGCACCACAAGCTCCTCCACAGACATCTCCTTTCGCTTATGCTTAAGGTAATTTTTGAAGTCTATCCAACCAGGAGGTAGCTTTTCAATCATCGCTGCAACTTGGAAAGTTTCACTGATGATCATCCATTCAGAAAGTATATCATGCACTATCACTTGAAGATCTTGAACTTGACTCATCACAGTTTTCGAGTCAATCATTTTGAAATCCAAGAATCGAGCAAAAACATATTTCTTGGTTCCAGCATCTGCGGTCTTATATTTCCGATCCAAAGACTCCCAAAGTTCCTTAGTCGTGGTTACTTTGCAATATACATTGTAAAGCGGAAACGGCTAACCCGTTCAACACATAGTTGCGACACAGAAATTATGAGTGCTTCCAAGCCTCAACCACGCTCACCGATTGAGCGTCGGCCTCTCCTCCACCAATTTGAGGAGCAATTTCAGTAAGGAACCGATTCAGGTTCAATGTGGTCAGGTAGAAAAACATCTTTTGCTGCCACCTCTTGAAATTCAGACCAGAAAACTTTTCCGGTTTCTCAACATGATTAGCCATGGTGTTAGGCACTGGTGTGGTAACAGTTGCGTGATTAGCCATGGTGTTTTTGCACCAGTATGGTAGCACTTGCTTGGAAAAGTCGTCGGAATACTCGTATGTAGCAGAGATTTTCAGAGAGTTGTGTGTTGTGTGTTTGGAATGCAACCAGACTCTTCCTTTTATATTGAAGATTGAAAACGAAATGATTAATTTAATAATTAACTTGTAATAAAAATATTAATTATTTGTCTTTAATACGTTTGATTAGGGAGTTACAGAAATCGAAACAGTGCACGACGCGGGTTAACCCGCGGCACAACCCGCCCAGGTCACTAGATCAAAATGAAAATTAGCAAAAACCAAGTTGCACGAGATCGAGATTTCAGAGCTGCATTCGTGTCCATAGGTCGAGCCCACACACAAATTCGGCGTTTTTAGCTTATGAAATTTTCAATCGGCACCCCCTACGCGCGGGTAGGTGTTGGAGTAAAACCATTCAAGGAGCTTGTAAACTCTTCTCACTTCTATGGTTATAAACCACTAAATTTTTTACTCCTCCATTCTATGTGGGACACTTTCCCACACCCACTTGGTTTTTACTAAGTTTATCCAAATACTCAACTTTGAGTATCGATATCTCATTCACACACACTCCGTTTTGGACACATTATATATCGTTTCGAAGCTCTCATATAGCAGAACACAAACCTACTAAGAGTTAATTATATATAATACATATATATGTATTTAAATGTGTCCAAAGTTAGTAAAAAACATATATTTTACTAAATTTTCCAACAATCATGTCGTGGTCTACTCTCTTTCTACGAATTTTAGGTATTAGGTCGTCTATTTTCTCTATAAGGGAATTTGTCCATCACATAATTCTAAATAACAAACTGTTATATTTTCATGGAAAAATTTATAACTATTATTTATGTTATTGTTAAATTCATCATAATGTGATATGGTACCCATTCATATCGACGTCTCATTCTAATAAAGTTTTCAGATGGGCATCAAATATATATACCGATGTTTAAAAATGTGTTAAAACCGCAACTTAAATTATATAAATATACGTTTGCTTTTAAGTTAAAGACCACTTTGTCCCCTTACAACAAATTAGACGATATAATCTATCCATCGACAAACACCGTGTATTCACAACATTTGGTTTAAAATATTGTTTCTTTCTCATATATGACAAATATATGGAATAATATGTGCAATCAAACTTAACACCAAGTGATTTCTAAGTTCCCAATACTTGTAGAAATCCAAATGCACAATAAATCCAAACGACAATGCGAATAACTATGATCTAAATGTGCACCAAGAGACTAAGCATTTTCACTAAGTAAATAACAAACAATATATGCTAGTATTTATGCATATAACAACATCACTAACAAATAACACAAGTATTTAAGGTGGTTCTACTATCGATGTGATAGTGTGCATCCATCAAAGAGAGAGAGCAAGTATTATATTACCACCAAGCTGTTGGGGAAGGGTACAGAAAATCGAGGGACAAAGAGTGATTAGAAATTGGATAAAGAATATGAGATCGTGTGAGGGTTCGCTTTCCTTAAGTGATATTTCGACCCTATTCTACCCACGTATCACGAAATTCACTCGAGGATAATCTCAATTCTCGGTATCGATTTAGGCAGAAATCGATCATATTTAAACACATTGAGAATCGTAACCGACCCCATATTAATACTAATAATAATACCCCATTGAATGGGATTGATTGTTGGACATAAATAATGGCAGTTATAAAAATGATTTCATAAATAGTGGAGGTTACAAAAACGATAACATAAATAGTGGTGGTTACAAAAAAGATATTAGTTACAAAACTGATAAAAGCAACCAAACATGAGATCATCATCGTGCACATCCATTTTCCACTTAATAACCCACCAAACATGACCATCCAACAATATCGGGTTCTAGTTAGCTCACACGAGTGTGCAGTCCACACCTCCTAGCTTTTGTTATAACTTAGCTACCCCATTATTATCTGGTGAATCCAATTACCTAAAATGAACCAATGATTTCACTAAAATCACCAACATTCCTCCCCCAATTTAGTGCAATCCTTGATGCACAAACAAAAGTTAATATAGGAAAACAAACGCATGCATAAATGAAAATATCTAGAAGATTGAATTTTCATCTTAGTACATTACACATTTCAAATAATCGAGACTCCAAGTGTCCTATGGATTGAACCCTTCAACCCATTTGAGTACTAGAAAATAACATACACATGAATTTAAACAATTCTCTACAGTTTAAACTTGACACTATAACAAGCCATGTGTCCTTATCCATTCGTGAGTACATACAAAGGCAAGTCCAAGCTTCTTGAAGCGGCCACACTTCACACTCATATAGGTAGTTCCTTTCATCATGCACCTGCACATGCACTTTTACAAAAGAACTATTACCTCCTTCACTTGCAGAACTGAGCACATACATTGGAATGATTATCTTATGCTCCAATCCCTTAGAGTGAACTTTCCCATTGAATTCAACTTCTAACGTTGTATTAGAAGGGAATTGGGTATCTCACTATTAGAGATTTAGATGGACTTTGATCCCATTCCTATCATCGACTTGTGAACCAAGTCCCTAGCTAACACTTTTGTCAAGTGGTCCGCTAGATTTTGTTATGACCGAACAAATTCATCCGAAATCACCCCATTCATGATTAACTCACGAATCATGCTATGTCTATCATCTAAGTGTCTAGACTTGCCATTATACACTTGACTATAGGCTTTAGCCAAAGTAGCCACACTATCACAACTGATAGAAATGAGTGATATTGGTTTAAGCCACAACGGAATTTCATGGAATAAATTCCTTAGCCACTCCGCCTCATTACCGACAGCGGCTAATGCCATAAATTCCAACTCCATAGTCGAACTCGTGATGCAAGTTTGCTTCTTGGAAGCCCATGAGATGACACCTCCCCAAAGAAAGTACACCCAACCACTCATATAAGAGTGATCTTCTAAGTTGGTAATCCAACTTGCATCCGAATATCCCTCTAATATCGAAGGAAACCTGATATATTACAAACCATAATCATTGGTTTTCTTCAAGTATTTAAATACTCGTCTTATCGCCTGCCAATGATGAATACTATGATTACTAGTAAACCTACTCAACTTTCCTATGGCAAAAGAGATATCCGGCCTAATGCATGTCATGGCATACATCAAACATCCAATAGCCTTCAAATACTCGAGTTGTGACACTGCTTCACCCGAGTTGGGCATAAGTTTCACACTCGGATCAAATGGAGTAATCACTTGAAAACAATCAAAGCAATTAAATTTCTTTAATACTTTCTCAATGTAATGAGATTGCGTAATTGCAATCCCTTTGTTCTCACACTTGATCCTTATTCCAAGAATCATCTCTGCCTCTCCCATATCTTTCATGGAGAAACTCGATGACAAAAACTCTTTGAGTTTTCCAACTTGATTTTGGGCAGTTCCAAAGATCAACATATCGTTAATGTATAAGTAAATGATTACTCCGTTACCGGATGTGTCAAATTTGCTATATACGCATTTGTCCGCTTGGTTTAACATAAAACAGCTGGACAAGACAACCTCATCAAATTTTTTATTCCATTGTTTGGGTGCTTGTTTCAGCTCATACAACGATTTTATAAGTTTACACACCTTATGCTCCATCCCGGACATAACAAAACCTTCCGGTTGTTTCATGTAAACTTCCTCCTCCAAGTCACCATTCAAGAATGTCATTTTTTGACATCCATTTGGTGAACCACTAAATTGTGAATAACTCCTAAAGCTATCAACAATCTAATCGTAGAGATCCTTGCAACCGGGGCATAGGTATCGAAATAATCGATGCCTTCCCATTGCCTAAAGCCTTGGATTACTAATCAAGCTTTGGACTTGTCGATTGATCCATCAGCTTTCATCTACCTTTCGAAGATCCACTTGCATCCCAGAGGTTTACAACCCGGTGGCAAGTCCTATAATACCCAAGTATTATTCCCCATGATGGAATCCATCTCATCATTTATTGTTTCTTTCCAGAAAGCAACATCACGAGACTTCATAGCCTCATCAAATGATTTTGGATCCTCCTCAATACTATAATAGTAAGAGAATTGTGACATAATATCATCTCTTGATCCCTCTACCAAGTATAATTGGATATCGGGACCAAAGGATTTTTCAATCCTTCCTCTTTTTGTCCTTCGAAGCATCCGAGTTTCGGTTGGAACAATTGCTTGTTCTTCAACCTCACTAGTTCCACTAGTACTTGGAACTATGTCCTTCAGCCTAGGTATTGAAGAGAATCTAGTCTCATCAAATAATGCATCTCTCGATTCTATAACGATGTGAAACGCTATAGAATAACTAGGTTCAATAACATAGAACCTATAGGCTGTGGAATGCTCGACATATCCAAAAAAGATGCAATCAATACATTTCTCACCTAAGGTTTTCCTTTTAGGCTCGAGTAGTCGAAAAACCGCCCGACAACCCCAAACTAGAATATAGCTAAAGTTAGGCATTTCTTGAACCAAAGTTCATATGAGGTAATCTTGTTCCTCTTATTGGGAACTCGATTCAAAAGTAACAAGTTGTTAACATGGCTTCACCCCAAAATCCATCACTCAATCCCGAGTAGGATAACATAGAGTTCACCATTTCTTTGAGAACTCTATTTTTCTGTTCCGCCACACCATTTTGTTGTGGTGTATAAGGCGTCGTAGTTTCATGAATGATTCATACGGATTGGAAAAACATGGGGTCGTAATACTCCCACCACGATCGGTGCATAAACATTTTATAAAACAATTCATTTGTAATTCAACCTTCATTTTATAAATTTTAAATTTGTCCAACGCTTCATCTTTTATATGTAATAAAAATACATAGCAAAACCGTGAAGCATCACCAATAAAAGTAACAACATACTTTTTATTACCTAAAGACGGAGTTGAATGTAAATCACAAAGATTACTATAAATTAACTCAAGTACCGATGAGTCCCTTTTCACGTTAAGAAAAGGTTGCCTAGTGATCTTTGTTAACATGCAAATTTTACGTTTTTCGGTTTTAATGTCAAATGCCGGAATAAGACCGTCTTTTGACATTTCAACCATTCTTTTAAAATTCACATGACCAAGCCTTGCATGCCACAAACTGCATCAACAAAAATTTTCATTTGCAACATAAACATAATTTGAAACAAAACTCTTTTTATTTAAATTCAACATAAACATTCCATTCATCAAATAGCCTAATCCTACAAAAGAGCTACCTTTTGACAAAACAAACTTGTCGGCCTCAAATACTCGCCTATATCCTAACTTATTCAAGACATTACCAGAAACCAAATTCTTACGAATTTTTGGTACAAACAAAACGTTTAAAAGTTCAATTATTTTGATAGAACTAAACTCTAGACTAACTAAACTGCGTCCAAGAATGGGAGCACTCGACTTGTTCACCATGTGTAGCACGGATCCATCTTCAACCGGTTCCAAAGAGGCGAACCAACGTCGATCCTTGCACACATGGCTTGTGGCACCCTAGTCGATCCACCAAGCAACATCTTCATCCTGCACATAAAATGATTGGGATATTAGTGGTACATAATTCAAATTCGAATTAAAACCAAAGTCAAGAAACTGACCTTGTCGTGGGCTTTGATCCTTGGATCCTTGCCCACCACCACTTCTGCTTGACCCATTCTTGTTCTTGATAACCCGACAATCACGCTTGAGATGGCCGGTCATACCATAGGTCCAACAGGTTAATTTAACCTTCTTGTTGGGCCCTTTCTTGGCTTCATTGAACTTATGTTTTCCCTTGAAATTGTTGGATTTTCCCTCTTCCACCATGTTCACAGAAGGGACAGAAACCTCGTTGCCTTAGGTTTCTCAGCCTCTTGTGCCCGAAGAGATTCCTCTATGCACAAGTGAGTACCGAGTTGTACAAGGGACAACTCTTCCTTCTTGTATTTCAACATGTGCTTGAAATCTTTCCTAGGGGGGCAATTTATCAATTATGCTCGATACGAAGATGGATTCGTCCATATTCATATTATGTTAAGCATATTGGACTAAAATGTGTAGGAGCTCATTGTATTTCTCCATCACATGCCTCGAGTCCACCATCTTGTAATTATTAAAATTACTAACGAGGAACTTGTTACTAGAAGCATCCTCCGCCATGTTTTTGGACTCAAGAAAGTCTCATGGCTCTTTGGCAGGCTCGACATTTTGATAAATGTCAAAGAGGGAGTCACACATACCGTTTAAGATGTAGCCATGACATATGTAGTCGTCGTTTTCCCATTTTCCACAACGTGGAGTCATCTCCAACATACCGTGTTCCATCACCTCCGACATCGGAGTGCTCAGTGCGTACACGAACTTCAACATGGTCAACAAGAAGTGCATCTTCTTTTGTCATCTTCGAAAATCAACGCCTTCAAACTTCTCAAGTTTGGTGAACTTGGTCATCATAACTTTCATGAATTGATCACTCGCCATATTGCTCACGTTGAAAATATCACATAAGATTGTTGGGGAAGGATGCAGAAAATCGAGGTACAAAGAGTGATTAGAACTTGGATAAAGAATATGAGATCGCATGAGAGTTCGCTTTCCTTAAGTGATATTGAAACCCTATTCTACCCGGATATCACGAAATTCACTCGAGGATAATATCAATTCTCGAATTTGATTTAGGCAAAAATCGATCCTATTTAAACACCCTGAGTATCGTAACCGGCCCCATATTAATACTGATAATAATACCCCATTGAATGAGATTGATTGTTGGACATAGATAGTGGCGGTTACAAAAATGATATCATAAATAATGGTTGTTACAAAAAAGATATCAGTTACAAAACTGATAAAAGCCGCCAAAATGAGATCATAATCGTGCACATCCATTTCCACTTAGTAACCCGTCAAACATGACCATGCAACAATCTCGGGTTCTAGTTAGCTTACATGAGTGTGCACTCCACACCTCCTAGCTCGTGTTATAGCTTAGATACCAACCCCGTTATTATCTAGTGAATCCAATTACCTAAAATGAACCGATGATTTCACTAAAATCACCAACACAAACAGATTACAAGTGCTTGCACAATGATCCTTAGATGAAGATCAACAATCCTATCTTCAAGATAGACCAAGAACACCAAGAATACTCTCTCAAACTCATATATACTATCTAAAGAAAGCTTCTAGAGAGAGTAGAAGTGGTGTAGAGTGTGAAGGGAGCAAGAAAAATAGACAGGTGATGGAGGGTGGCAAACCTTTTCTATATATTAGAATATAAAAGGACAAGGGTAGGAAAAACTAAGGCAAAAGGCATGGGAAAAAGGATGGTTTGGTCTCCCAATTGTCGCAGACCAAAAATTTTTGGGTGACTTTTACCAGGACTTAACTATCGGTAAAACTACTGGTAACCTCTAAACTTCAAAATCACAAGAAGAAACCCTTGCTACTTTGGGTCACTTAACTACCGATAGCCTCTGACTTTCAAATCTTGGACTTGATTGTTGTGCAGCGTCAAATTTGATTAAATATCACAACATTAAATTATAGAAATATAAATTGGCTCTTAAGTTAAAGACCACTTTGTCTCATTGCAACAAATTAGACGATACAATCTATCCATTAACAAACATCGAGTATTCACGACATCCGGTTTAAGATATTGTTTCTTTACCATATATGACAAAGATGTGTAACAACACAATTTAGTGGGGGGTCTAATCAGAATAACGGGACATTGAAATGATTTGTCCATGAATTTAAGTTTCATATGGTTGGATTTCAATTTCATATTAGGTTTTATGAGGGTTTGGTACCAAGTCTTGTCAACACTTGGAAATTCTTTCATTTGATACCCCAATTGTAATTTATTAAGTTGAAAATATATGATGTATTTCTCAAAATGGGTAATTTGACCAACATTTAGCCAATTAATTTCCTGGATCCAAATCCATTGCCATATATGATTGAACATGACAAAAACTCATACTTATAATTGTTTAGATGCAAAATGTCAGATAAAATGACTTAATATGCTAATTACTTAGACTGCTATATTGATGTATATCCTTTTTTCCTTTGTTGAAACATCGTATGACAAACATAGCAAATTCTCAAGGAGTACCACCATTTAGACCCTTTTATCAATTTTACGCACTTTATCAATTTTTGTGAAATCAACATTAATCGTAAAACCAACATATGATTGAAAGATGTCCAATTATATATCTAAAAGAGTAAAGTTCACTTTTGGTCCCTGACATTTGTCATTTTCAAGGGATATCATCCCTAAACTATCGAAACTCGGATTTGGTACCTCACGTTTGGTATTTCGCTTTAGTTTTCGTCCCTCCCACTAACGATCGTTAAACTTTTCCGTTAAATCAATTAAAGAAGTGGTATTTTAGTCAATTTACTCTTTTCTTGATTTTTCCATTAAAAATTAAAAAAATGGCATCTTCATCATCTTCAACCGGCTATTATCTTATCTTTGGGCATCTTTTCCGGCTATTATCATATCTCCGGCCACCAGAAAACATGACAAACAGATACACACCAAAAACTCAAAAACAACCACAAGTCCAGACTTCAAGATTAAAATCAAACTCAAACTCAAATCAGTAGCGAATGAAACCTTGAAAAATCTAAACGATTTCAGAAACAATAAAATTATTAAGCACATTTGTATCCAAGTAATTACATTGAAAGAGCCTTGACAACTCATTACCATCTGGTTTTGAATGCCCCTCCAAAACAAGCTTTACATCCTCAAACTTTATTGAATTAACCAGGTATTCCAGAAACTCAGACCAGGAACCCCCAATTCCAGTATCATCCCTCTGTGTATAGATTAAAGGATGAGAAGAAGGTACTAACTTTCCAACATAAACTTGTTTGAATATATGATGATCATTTCCATTAGATTGTTGGCACATTAACAAAAAGAAAAGAGATACAAAAAAATGCAAATTTAACCACCAAAAATATAAAAATTAAAATGAAACCTAAACCTAAACCCTAACCTTAATAACCAAAACTTAAATCAAAATCAAACCCAAATAGGAGGAGTTGATTACCATTTCAGAGGCAAAATCGAGTTCCACCAAAGAAATCGAGTTCCATACCTAGTTCTATAATGAAATCGAGTTTCAGTGTTGAGGGCGATGTTCGATGATGAGCGGAAGGGGGTTCACGGTGCTCACATGGTGAAAAGAAGTTTGGTTCAAAGCACCTACTTCAGATCTCAACCTTCCGATGTCTTCTTGGACTCCTTCTTGAAGTCTGGAACCACATGGCTCAAAGCCCTCATCTTCTCCATCATTAACCGTCGTCGTTGTACCATCTCCGACTATCATTTACTCCATCAGACCCTATAAACGCAGTTCGCCTTCTCCCCTCTTGAAGCTCTCCCCTTGTAGAAAATCAGAGTCTTCTTCATCCCTACCAACTTCCCCACCGCCCTGAATATCTTATCTTCTTCATCCTTCTGAATCTCCAATAGCGGTGGCGGTGAGATGTGGTTTTTTCTCAGATTTGGTTTTTGAGGGGTACTGGCGGTGAGATTGATGTAGATTAGTTTTTTTTTCCTTTTTTTAGTAGTTTATATTATTATAATACAAAATATGTTTTTTAATTTAATAAAGAATTAAGAAAATATAAAAAATGACCAAAGTGCCCCTCATTTAATTGGACTTAACGGCTACCAGTTAACAGAGTTAGGCGGAGGGACGAAAACTAAAGCGAAATACCAAACGCGAGGTACCAAATCCGAGTTTTGATAGTTTAGGAACAATATCTGTTGAAAATGACAAATGTCAGGGGACCAAAAGTGAACTTTACTCTATCTAAAAAGTACTAAATACATGAAAGAAATCTAGAAATATTAGTTTCATAATTTTTCGTGAAATAATCAAATTGTATGTGAAAAATCGAAAATCAGTAGCATAAATAAAGAAAGGAAATGATTTTTGTAAAGGTATAATCTCTATCCATAGTAGCTTTTACGCTGTGTTCTTGAATTTATTTTGTGTTCTCGAGAGTGGAGGAAAATGAAGAAAAGAAAAAAGAAAGAAAATATTTTTTTTATGTTATTGAACAGGAGAGAAAGGAAAGATGACGTTTCTATACATATAATAAATAAGTAACTAGAATGACACATGACATTTTCTGGTGAACCCATTTTTTTCATTTTCCCGCCTAAACATATATATCGTCGACGCATTTTACATTATAAGTTCATTTAGCACATCCACATTCATTCCTTCTTAAATCTTTCCTTAATTCAATTTTTTTAATTTATACATTACATTTACTACCCTTATAATTAGGTATGGAGTTTACTTTTAATTCCTTATTTTTTTTATTTTTCATTTTAAACTCTTATCATATAGACATAAATAATGTGTATGAACTAAAATGTAATAAAAACATGTTTATTTTTTACAAATTATACTATTGTAATCGCTTCGTCAATATCTTCGAAATGAGTCCAATATTGAATATTTTTGTATTTAATTATATTATTAAATATCAAAAATATATATGAATTAATGTGTCATGATTAGTATGAGATTTGTTGAAATTAGTATAGGATTTGATACAAATAATTACTAAATTGTCGTGATTTTCTTTTTGCAATTTCATATCAATTTTAACTTCAAAGTTGAATTCCTTCGACGAATTACAATTCTATCAAATTTCATTCTGTCAACTAAACACCCTTAGAATTATCATAAGAGATTTAATTACTTGGAAAAAAATTATATCACTTATCAACTGTCTTTTGGATTATGAGTTCGAACCTTAGTATAGTTATTTAATTATTTATACTTTTTTAATCATGATTATATTGTTCCCTCTAATTTTAATTGAGCTACAAAATATCAGTTATCAACATATGGTTAGGTAACGATATTTTCAAAGTCAAACTGTTATGCTTCCCGTCAATTCACTTTAAATTAATCTTTCATAATAGTTGATTTGGTTATAATTACATAAAAAAGTTTGATTGATATTATTATAAAATATAAGTATACAATTGATATTATTATAAAATATAAGTATACGATTGATATAGATATTTAAGGCGTCACGCTTACCAAGTCACATTATCTTACTGGATGAATATAAAAGGGCCAAGAATCTTACCACAGTTAGCGCTTATCGGGTAAATTGTACATACAATGCCGTTTTGGTGGACTAAATGTTGGTCCCGAAGGTGCTTAACAAGTTCGTAGAACGGGGAGGGGTTATGAATACAAACAAAAGTTTTTTTAAAGTTTAATAAATTGTTTATTGATATATCAAACACAATTTACATGTCTGTTGCTGAATAAGATTAAGTAGAACTCAATCTAAACAAACTTAAGAAACACTAAGATGGTTGCACAAGAATATAGAGAATGGGAGATTAGAGAGTATAGAAAACAAGGGTTTCTATATTTTAGAAAGATGAAGGCTTAGGGCTCTTCAGATGGAGAGTTGATCTTTCTATTTATACCCTATGCATTAAATGCATGGCAGAGCACTTTACACGTGTTATTCATTGATTGGCTGAGAGGGTCTGACTTTGGGAGACATGCTTTCGGTCGTATCATGAACAGTGTAGTTGACAGAGTTGTTGTACGAATTGTGGCAGAGGTATGTCCGTTCTGACACATCATACTAGGTGTGGAAGGGAAAGACAAAAGAGACTTGAGGCATAAGCTAAGTGATCATCGATCGTTGAATATCTCTTCCTTCAGAGATAAAAAGAAGTTCAGCTATCGTTGAAGCTTTTCCTCAGGTTTCTTCGCATGTGTTGATTTGTCTTTGTTTATCTGATATCCGCATCAGGTCATTAGTAGACTTGTCTTTGTTCAGCAGCTTCGTCTTCGATTCAGCTATGAACATCTGTTGACGTGAAAATCTGTTGACGTGAAACTTGTCTTCAGGGATTACGTTTGACTGTTTACATCAGAAACTATCAGCGATACTGAACATACCCAGTATTTAACAGCTGATAGTGAAACACTAATACATATGAATGTTTACAAGAAAGATCATCAGTGATAACTGAACAGACTCAGTCTGATCGCTGATGATGAAACACTAATACATATTTATTAAATGTAGCTTTCACTAAGTGTAGAAAACGGTATTTATCAAATCACTGAGAGGGCATGGATCAACAATCTCCCCCTATTTGATAATGACAAAGTAACTGAAGAAAATTACTTTTTAATTCAAAATAAGGAATAATCGGGACTTATAACATACATGTCCCAATTACTATTTTGAGGGATCTTTTACAGTACTGATAGGGTTAAGTGCTTCACTGAAATTTTCATTAATTCAAAGAAAGAATTACAAGAGATGAAAATATAAAGTACAAGTGAAGAACTAACTACTGTAAGTTTAATTAATAGATTACAAGAAGTAAGAGACTAATCTATCGGCTATCTAGATAAGACTTTGGAATATTGATCATATAGTCAGGTATTTATTCTCCTCTTTGCCTTCGATTTGATGATTCTTGACGGATGATTGATTTGATCGAATCAGCTGATGGAGAGAAGTCACACCATAGACACAAAAGATCTTTGAGATGATTTAGAGGACATATGGGAATCTCAGAGACTCTGAAATCTGGGTACCCCTTCATCATCTCTGAAGAATATTCCATGAGGATTGTTAGTACTTGCCCAAGAATATATGGTCCACTAGGAGGCGAAGATAGGTCTAGAAATGAGAGATCAGGAGGAGGTCCGAACAATGCTTCCTTTGAAAATTTGATGGAGGTGTCGTTTCTGATAGCAACGACATTTTCAGAGGAGGAAGAAGCAGGCTTTCTTTTGATTTGCCTTGGTTTAGGTGGAAGAGCAGATGGCACGTTTAAGACTACAGTGACTCTGTTGATGAGGGCGTCTAGGATGCCTTCGACATAGCCTCTGTAGATTGACTTTGATTTCGTTAGCGTATCTTTGAACTCTAGCCATTCCATGTAGCCAAAACTCTCAAGCTTTGAAATGAACATTGCCTTTGAGCTTGCATCCTCTCTGGTTATCTCCATGGTTACAGAAATTTGTTCCTTCTTCTTTCTTCCAGAGATGACAACGGCTGTTATTTTCAGTGGGTCGGAGCGATAGTCGACTTTTTGCTTACACCATTCGACTGAGTTATCGCTAACCTCTTGTTCTCTTGAGCGCTCCTCTTCAATTTCTTTTAAAAGTGAAGCTTGAAATTCTACTGGAGTCTTCTTTAATCTTTTGTCTTTGACCTGAGAAGATTGAACCTTAAGAGCAAGAGTTGCATCTTGTTGGCATTCAGCAATCAGCTTCTCAGCCCTGATGGATTCTTCTATCTCAGCTTCAGTAAGCAAGTCAATCTCATTTGATGATTGTTGAAGAGGGATTTTCAACCGTTGACTCTCCAGATGAGAGATCATCTCTGTTCTTCTGTTCAGTTCTTCCTATGACTAATGAGTTGGTCTAGAGGGTCTTCCTGGGTGGATTAGGGATTCTTCTTCTTCTTGTTCATCAATCTCACTGAATGAGATTGGGATTATTTGTTCTTAAGCTGTAGAAGTTGGGATTATTTGTAGTTCGGTTCCCTTAAGCAGGGGAGAGAACTGTCTGGACAAGAAGTGAAAAAGGAGTTAGTGTATATTTTGGAAAGAGAAAGATAAAGGCTTAGAAAGAGACAGGGGTGTGGTAGGTATAGAAAGATATGGGTATGATAGAAAGACATACCTGAGAAGGATTATCCCCCTCAGATTGTGAGACAATGTCCAGGTTTCCCTCGGAAGCTATACCCTTATGCATGCCTTGGGAAGGAGTACCTGAGGAAGTTTCACCTCTCCCCCCTGCTGTGACAACTTCTTTCGAAGCTGTCGCTGAAGAGACGTTCACCGCTGAGAACCAAAGAGATTGGTCTTCCTCATCGTCGTCATCATCATCATCAGCTTGTTGCTCCTTCTCTTGATCATGAAGATCAAGATCTTCATCATCTTCTTCGTCCTCCTCCTCCTCTTCTTCTTCTTCTTCTTCTAGAACTTGAGCAAGTACAGAAGATGGAGGGGCTTTGTCAGTAACCTTCTCCGCCTCAACATGAGAGGGAGGTTCTTCCACCTAGACTTCAGCAACAACTTCCTCAATATTTTCTTCAATAAGTTTTTTCTCCCCCTCTTTGTCATTATTAGCGAGGGAGGGTTCAGCAGTTTGAGAAGCAGCTTTTGCATTAGCCAGAGATCGGACTTCAGCCTCCAAATGCTCTAGACGACCCTCGATGACAGGAATGTCTGAAGTAGCCTGATGAATGAATTCAACGATTATATTCAGAGATGTACGATCATTCTCTGTAAAGAAAGGTGGAGGCGTTGGAGTTGGTTCATTTGACTTGACGAGAACTTGCTAAAGCATGGATGTGCAGGAGTCAACCTTCTTTGTCAGGTCTCGGATATCATTGTTGAGGTTGCCGTAGAGTCCCTAAAGGATTTGGACCTGTTAATGAGTTCCAACAAGGTCGTCCTTGATCTTGAGGATGTCCTCCTGAACAGCTGTCATTTGGGAAGAATCATCCTTGAAGGAAGAGGCAGTGGTCAACTTTGTCAGCTCTTCACCAGCTTTATTCACAGCGCTGGTGGATTCAGTGACAGATGTGGTGAGAGACTCCACCTTGGCAGCTAGGTTGTTGACGTGAGCATCAACAGTCGCCAAATTAGGACCTACAAGTAAAGTTAGTGGATGAGCACAACGATGCTCGGGCTTATATGAAGAGATGGGAGGTGTGTATAGGATTTTAGGAGTACCTGAATTATCAAACATATTGAAGAAGTGCAAATCTCCTTTAAAATTTTGATTATCAGGTCCTATAGGTGTAGCATGAGGTTGCTGCGAGATAGAGGAAGGGTTAGAGACCAAAGAAATAGTAGGAGGAGTAATGGGGATAGAAGAAACATGGATAGTGGGAATTACCTCAGGTGGTTGTTGAAGAACTGATGATATGGGTGGCGTCACTGTTGTTGTGTCAACGATTGTCATCACTGACATGGTTATTGTAGTAGCTGAAGAGGATGTGGAGGAGAGACCCACGAAACCATCCAAAGTAGTTTGTTGAGAAACTACTTCAGGAACAGAACCCGAAGGGGCGATCTCCTTGGTCTTTCTGGCCTTCTTAGAGGGACCAGGAAGAGCAGTTGATGGTCGTTTGAGAGCGGAGGTAGCGGCAGGGATAGCAGGAGAAGGAACCCCCTGCGTGGCCGCTGAAGTCGAAGAATGTAAATAGAGACGGGTTCGGAGAGTTGAAAGACTTACCTTATTGGCGACCGAATTGACTTCCAGCGATCGTTGACCCACTTTTGAAAAAGTACCATCGTGAGAAGTTGGGTACTTGTCAGCGTAGAGAAAGTGTAGGTACCCGCAGATAAAGCGTACATATGGGATCTTGGGAACCCTCTTCGTCTTCTCTATCTTTGACTTAAGGTCATCAAAGATAGCGCCAGCGTAATCAAAGTGTTTGCCAGCAATGACTGAATAACCCATTTGTAGTTGAACTTTGCTTGCTTGATTCAAGGAGCCAATCTTCCCACTCATGCTCTGAATTATGTGTTAGAAGATGTATTTGAGTTGGGAAGACATGTTTGCCTTTTGGATCTTTGTCAGTCACTTGTTGGGGATGGTGGAGCGAGGCTTGTTGTCCCAACAGTATTCCATGTCATCCAAAAACTGGATGAGTTCAGCATCAGTGGGGAGGGCATCGAATCCATCTTTATAGTCTTCTCAGGGAGTCGAAGTGCCTTCCTGAGACCATAGGCAGTGAGCATGCCTGATCCTAGTTCAATGGTGAAGGAAATAGCGGGGACTACTTCACCCTTTTTATTGGTGATGGTGGTTTCATCAGCTGTGAACCAAAACTGTTGCAGAAGTATTTTGGGTCCACATTGAGAGCGTAGGCCAAGCAAGACTGCTTGAGAAATGCAGCTACATCCACCAAGTATGGGTATTTGTCAGCTTCAAAGTCTAACCTTGCGAGATGGTTGTTCTTTGGGACCTCGGATTCAGTGATAGCGAATTTGACGTTCTTTGAAGCAATGAGCGAGGCTTGGGCCATTTCTGAATATAGAAAGAAAATAGAATGGAGAGAAAGGTTTAGAGTCCAAAATAATCAAAAAAAATTTAACCAGTTTCTGTATTGAGAAAGAAACATAGAAATAAAACAGTTATTTTTGGAGTAAAACAATGTTCTTTGTAAAGGAGAAAGAACATGTGGAAAACCAAACGTTTTAGAGAAGATAAAATCAAAAGAAATGATTTTATTGTTTGAGAAAAATAGTTTAAAATCCATAAAAGTGAAACATGTAGGATTTTAAGAAGAAGTTAAGAATGAGATTAACAAAAACCTGTTGATCTTGAAGAAGATGAAGATTCAAAGACTGGAATGGTTTTTGTTTGCTTGAATGCCTTGAGAGAGTTTTTCTTGCTTGAGAAGTTTTTCAGAAAGCGTAAAAAGATAAGAATGAAAAAGGCATTCTTTTTATATGTGGAGAGAGAGAGAGAGAGAACGAAAGAGAATGAGTGAGGCGGGAAAACAAATGCTCATCATGACATGGACATGTCCTACGAAGTTGATTGGATAGAAGGGAAACGGACGAACGTGTCAGAGAAAAAGGCATGTCGTGGATTGTCGGTTCATATGACGTCATAGGAGAGAGAAAAAAATGTTTCATTTGTCCTTTTTGAAATCATCCCTGAAGAAAAGTCAGAGACAATTTTCTTTTTGAAAGAATTTCTGATCAAAATTTAGAGATCGGTTTTTATTTCAAAGGATCACTGATGAGAAATATCAGTGATAGTTTTTGTTTATCAAAAAGCTTTTAATCACTTGAAGAAAGATTAGTGATTAAAGTTTTGATTTTGAAAAACGTCTTACTGAATTGAGAATGATAGAACATACCTGAGAGTCAGAGATATTTGTTCAGAGAGTAAGTGATGAAGGGGAACTTAGTATTACTGACATAATGCATGAAAGATGAAGTTACTCTTTAAGATTCAGCATTCCAAGCTCACTGATGAGAAAGTTGAATCTTGTCTCATCAAGATGTTTGGTGAATAAATCAGCGAACTGATAGTCAGTGGGAATAAAATGAAGTTCAATGTCACCGTTCATCACATGATCTCTGATAAAATGATATATGACGTCTATTTGTTTTGTCTTTGAATGTAGCACTGGATTATTTGTTATAGGGATAGCACTAGTGTTGTCGCAATAGATTGGAATCTTTGATAGTTGAAGGTCATAGTCTAATAGTTGATTTCTCATCCATAAGACTTGAGCACAACAATTTCTAGCGGCTACGTATTCAGCTTCAGCTGTGGAAGTGGACACCGAGTTTTGCTTTTTACTCGTCCAGCTTACCAGCTTTCCTCCTAGAAGTTGACATCCACCAGTGGTGCTCTTTATGTCAAGTTTACAACCTGTAAAATCACTATCTGAATATCCAATTAGATCGAACCTTGAGTCTTTGGGATACCAAAGACCGAGATTAGGAGTTCCTTTCAGATATCTGAATATTTGCTTGACAACGATCATATGGGATTCTTTGGGTTCAGAATGATAACGTGCACACAGACATGTAGAGTACATGATGTCAGGTCGGCTTGCTGTGAGATACAGCAGGGAGCCTATCATTCCTCTATAGGCAGTGACATTAACATGTTTTCCAACTGGATCCTTGTTTAATGTTAGAGGAGGTTCCATAGGAGTTTTCATCGCTGAAGTTTGAGTTAGATCAAACTTCTTCAACATATCTTTAACATACTTACCTTGGTTGATAAAAGTACCTTTTTCAGATTGTTTAATCTGAAGACCAAGAAAGTACGTTAGCTCACCCATCATACTCATTTTTTATTCTTTCTTCATTCTTTCAGCGAAACGAGTACATAGAGATGGGTTAGTAGAACCAAATATTATGTCATCGACATATATTTGTACAAGAATAATATGATCTTTTATCTTTCTGAAAAACAAGGTATTATCAAATTTACCACGTTCAAAATTTTCAGAGATAAGAAAGGATGAGAGAGTGTCATACCAAGCACGAGGGGCATGTTTTAGACCATAGAGAGCCTTATCCAATTTATAAACATAATTTAGATGCTTAGGGTCAGAGAACCCTGGGGGTTGTTCTACATAGACTTCTTCATTTAGCTTTCCATTTAGGAACGCTGATTTTACATCCATTTGATATACAATGAAGTCTTTGTAAACTGCATAAGCTAAGAAGAGTCGAATTGCTTTGAACCTAGCCACAGGGGCAAAGGTTTCATCATAGTCTATGCCTTCTTCTTGTTTGTATCCCTAAGCAACAAGTCTAGCCTTTTTGCGGGTTACAGTTCCATGTTCATCTAACTTGTTTCTAAACACCCATTTGGTGCCTATAACAGTTTTATCAGATGGTCTAGGAACGAGATTCCAAACTTTGTTACGAGTAAACCCAGTCAGCTCTTCTAGCATAGCGCTGACCCAGTTTGGATCTCTGAGGGCATCATCAGTTTTCTTTGGCTCTATTAAAGAAATAAAGTTAACAAAGAGGCAGATATTACCTGAAATTCGATGAGTCTGAATACCTGAGTCGGGATCACCAAGAATTTGATCTATGGGGTGATCTCTTGTCCATCGCTGAGCAAGAGCATGATCACTCACTTCAGGAGTTGGATCAACAATAGGAATGTTCACTGATGAAGAATCTTGAGGTTCATCAACGATTAACTGTTGAGAGTCAGACAATTCATTGTTTTCTGAGAGGTTTTCAGTTAAAGGAAGATCTAATGGAGGTAGTGTGTTTAGAGGCTCAGCTGAAACCCATGAAGTGTATTTAGCGTTAGGAGGTTTGATGTTTGGATCATCATCAGCAGCTGGAGAATCTGTGTGCTGATGGTTTGAGAAGAAGGGTTCTGTTTCTCTGTAATGAGAAAACATCCAAGCATTTAGCTCTTCATTGTCAGCGATTGGTTTAGAGTTCGCTGAGCGAGTTTCATCAAAGGTGACATGAATTGTTTCTTCCACAGTTTGTCTTCTCTGGTTGAAAACTCTGTAGGCTTTGGAAATAGAGGAATATCCAAGAAATATTCCATCATCAGCTTTTGGATCGAACTTTCCAAGTAGATCTTTGTTGTTTAGAATGAAGCACTAACAACCAAAGATATGAAGAAAACTGATAGAGGGTTTTCGTCCATGAAATAGTTCATAAGCCGTCTTTCCAAATCTCTTTACTATCAGCGATCTATTTTTAGTAAAGCATGCAGTGTTCACAGCTTCAGCCCAAATATGAGTAGGGAGGTGAGAATCGCTGAGCATTGATCTAGCAACTTCAATGATTGTTCCGTTTCTTCTTTCAGCGACTCCGTTTTGCTGAGGCATTCTTACTGAGGATAAGTTGTGAGAAATTCATTTGTTCTCAAAGAAATTGTTTAGAGAACTATTTTTGAATTCAGTTCCATGATCACTTCTTATTGAACGAACATTAAGATTATTCAGCACTTCCATCTTTTTAACAAAGGATATTAGTTCTTCTGGAGTTTCACTCTTGCAGCGAAGAAAGATAACCCAGGTGTAGCGAGAGTTTTCATCTACAATGACAAGTGTATATTTCTTTCCCACTATGGATTGGATATTGATAGGGCCAAACAAATCCATATGCAAGAGTTGAAGACGACTTGTCATTGAGGAAACTTTTTTAGATTTGAAACTAGCTTTTGTCTGTTTTCCTTTTCCACATGCTGAACATAGATATTCCTTAGCATATGAGTACTGAGGAAGACCAGAAACCAGTTCCTTAGATGAGAGAGAATTTAGGGTTTTGAAGTTTAGATGAGAGAGCCTTTTGTGTCATAGCCAGTTGACATCAGAGGAGGCTTTAGAAAGAAAACATACGTTTTCAGTGGTAGTAGAGTCCATATCTATTACATAGACATTTTCCTTACGATAACCACTAAGAGCAAGTTTTCCATTCTCATTTACCACTAAACATGATTTCTTGGTAAAACGAACTTCATAGTCTTTGTCACATAGCTGATTGATGCTCAGAAGATTGTGCTTCAGTCCATCTATGTACGTGACTCTTCTGAAGGTAGTTGTCCCATTGCCGAGGACACCAAACCCTCGGGTATATCCTTTTCCATTTCCACCAAATGTCACTGAGGGACCTTTCTCTTCCTTGTATTCAGTGAGCAGGTCTTTTTGTCCTGTCATGTGACGAGAGCATCCACTATCAAGATACCAGATGCCTTTTGATCCCTGCAAACACAAGGAAGATTAAGCTAAGTTTGGTACCCATTTTTCAATGGGTCCTTTAGGGTTAGTGGAGATGGAAGGTTCAACAATCTTCATAGTAGATGAAGATTCAACTTCAGTGGTAACCTTTACTTTGGTTAATTTCTTAACCTTTGTGGTATTCTTCACCTTGGTCGATTTCTCAGCTTTGGTGACCTTCTCAGCCTTGGAGATATTCATCTTCACTTTAGTTGTTTTATCAGTTTTAGTAGCAGTTGGACATTTACTAGTAATATGGTCAGTAAACCCACAATGATAGCATTTTCTATATTTGAAGGTGGTTTTAAGACCATGAGTAGTAGGTTTTGAGAATTTAAGATGAGCAGGGTCAGCTCCAAGAATGCCTTTAGCATGAGATCTAAGAGGAATTTTCATTTCTTCAGATCTCTTAGGCTTAAGATCAATCTTCAGCTTTGGAGAACAGAGATCAAAGATTTCTATCACAGAGCTTGAAAATCGATTTACTGAAGGTTTAGAAGGAACTTTCATCTTTGCTTTCTTGGTAGCCTTCTGAGGATGGAAAATGGATTTTCCTTTATCTACAGGCTTAGAGCCTTTAGATATTTCCTCAGGGATGTGATTAGAAGAAGATGAAGAAGAGCACTGAGAATAAGAAGTGTCAGGGATAGAAGAGACAAACATTCCAAACTTAAGCATGAAACTATCTTCTTTAGGCTCATCTTGTGGTTTCCAAAAACCAAGACCAGTTCTATCACTGGCAGGGATCTGAGCACTTATAATTTCAGTGATCTTTGTTGAGGATTTTCACCATTCTTCAACAGTAGCCTTCTCTGCTTTTAAAGCAGCGATGACTTGTTTGCGTTCTATGCTGATGATTTCATTTACAATGACTTGATCTTTCAAACTTTCCTCTAAAAGAGTCAGTTCTCTGATCTTTTTATGACATTTCTCTAGCTGTTCAGTTAAATCAATGTTTTTGTTCTCAGCTAGAGTTTTGCCGTTTAGCGCATTGTATAGATCAATCGTCAGCACATCAACAACGCGACTTCTCTCTGCGTCAGATAGAGATGGATTAGTAGAGATAGATACCTGAGATTATATATAGCTCATGGAAGTTTCTGGATATTCTTCCACTTCTTCTTTAATCTCGGCCATGAGACAGAGATTAGCGACTTCTTCTTCATCAGAACTTGATTCTTCTGATTCAGCTTAGTCATGTTCTTCAGCGATAAGTCCTTTACCCTTTCTTTTATAGTTTTTCAACTTTTGATATTTTTCTTTCAGTTTAAGGTATTTATCATCACTGGATCTTCTGGAGGTAGAAGGTTTGAAGACTTTCTTCGACTTGCACTCATTTGCAAAGTGTCCAATCTTTTCGCAGTTAAAGCAAGTAGCAGTAGCCTTATCAACAGGGGTTGATTTTGGCTTGTCAGTGAGAGAGAGAGAGAGAGAGAGGTTTATTTCTTCTGAAATTGCTCTTTCTTGCAAATCTCTTAAAAGAGTTTGTCAAGAGTGCTAAGGACTCATCAAACTCTGAAAGATCAGTGTCTGATAGTTCCTCAGATTCAGAATCTAACTCAATGATAGTGAGAGTAGATCGCTGAGATGGAATTATCTCTGAAGAGACTAAAGCAACAAGAGTACTTTTGGAGTCTTTAGAATCTTTTACAAGATTCTTCTTTAGGAGATTTGATTGCTCATAGTTGAGCAATATTCCATACAAGGTGCTGAGAGAAAGAGAATTTAAGTCTTTTGTCAACTTGAGACATATTGAATAACTGTCCCAGCATTCAGGAAGACATTCTAAGAATTTAGTTAAGACCTCTGAAGTAGAATAGGTCCTACCCACGGTTCTTAGATCAATGATTAAGCAGTTAAACCTCTGGTGAACGTCAGAGAAAGATTCGTTCTTACCAGAGATAAAACTTTCATACTGTCTTACCAAGTTAATCTTTCGAGTTTCTTGGATTTCAGTGGTGCATTCATATTGAACACATATAGTGTCCCACATTTCCATAGAAGTTTTAAGATGCATGATGGAATGGAAAGCTTCATCAGGCAGAACCATAGAGATAATGGTTTTTGCCTTTGCATCTAGACCGACTTTCTTTTTGTCTTAATCACTCCACTGTCTTATTTCCTTAAGAGCATAGCGCTGAGGGATAGCAGGAGTGGTGGCAGTAGCGGGAACGACAGCTATGATAGAGAAAGGTTCATAGGGTCCATTTGCTACATAATCAGGTATAGTAGGGTCTACACCTTCTAGAAATAGCATAATTCGATTTTTCCAGAGAGCAAAGTTATCTCTGCTAAATCGAGGAGGTTTAGAAAGTGAACCATTATCATAGTAGTTTGTATTTGTGTTAAGTGCCATTTAGAATAACAAGGAAGAGAATAAAGCAAGATCTTGTTTATTAGATTAAACAGTCTGCTCTGATACCACTTGTTGGTCCCGAAGGTGCTTAACAAGTTTGTAGAAAGGGGGGGGGGGTTGAATACAAATACAAGTTTTTTAAAGTTTAATAAATTGTTTATTGATAAATCAAACACAATTTACATGTATGTTGCTGAATAAGATTAAGTAGAACTCAATCTAAACAAACTTAAGAAACACTAAGATGGTTGCACAAGAATATAGAGAATGGGAGATTAGAGAGTATAGAAAACAAGGGTTTCTATATTTTAGAAAGATGAAGGCTTAGGGCTCTTCAGATGGAGAGTTGATCTTTCTATTTATACCTTATGCATTAAATGCATGGCAGAGCACTTTACACGTGTTATTCATTGATTAGCTGAGATTGTCTGACTTTGGGAGATATGCTTTCGGCCGTATCATGAACAATGTAGTTGACAGAGTTGTTGTACGAATTATGGCAGAGGTATGTTTGTTCTGACACATCGTACTAGGTGTGCAATGGAAAGACAAAAGAGACTTAAGGCATAAGTTAAGTGATCATCGATCGTTGAATATCTCTTCCTTCAGAGATACAAAGAAGTTCAGCTATCGCTGAAGCTTTTCCTCAGGTTTCTTCGGCTGTGTAGATTTTTCTTTGCTTCACTGATATCCGCATCAGGTCACTAGTAGACTTGTCTTTGTTCAGCAGTTTCATCTTCGATTCATCTATGAACATCTGTTGACGTGAAACTTGTCTTCAGGGATTACGTTTGACTGTTTACATCAGAAACTATCAGCGATAATGAACATACTCAGTATTTAACAGCTGATAGTGAAACACTAATACATATGAATGTTTACAAGAAAGATCATCAGTGATAACTGAACAGACTTAGTCTGATCGCTGATGATGAAACACTAATACATATTTATTAAACGTAATTTTCACTAAGTGTAGAAAAGGGTATTTATCAAATCACTGAGAGAGCATGGAGCAACACTAAAATTTTACCCGTTAAGTAAGTGATGTTGGATTTTATCGATAAGCGCTTAACGGGTAAGTGTTCGGGTAAACGACACCTTAATCAAGCGTTTTTATGTATTTTTGCTAATTTGTGGATGATTAAATACCGACCTTATCGATTCAAAGCTTAAAAACTCACACGATTTTGTATTTTATTTTCTTATGATTATCTTCTAGCAAATCTTTACATATAGTTAGTTAAAAAGTTTGACATATAATCAATTAATCATCATATTCAACCAAATATATTCTTTTTTCGTTTTAAAAAAAAAATTATTTTATAAAGTTATTTTAAGCAAAATAACATATCCAACCTCATAGTTTATATTTTTTATTTTTCGAAAAGAAATGTTTATTATAAATTTATAAATGTTTCCATTTTATATAGATTAACTTGTAATATATATATATATATATATATATATATAGAGAGAGAGAGAGAGAGAGAGAGGAGAAGAATTAAAAATTAAGAATTATATGGTATATCCACCTCAAGAGTTATAATTTTATAATTATCTTTAGATACATACGTACATATCTATACTTTTAATAAATTAAAAAAAATCATCGTGTATAGTAATTCCCAAAAAAGGGATTTACTTCTATGTTTAAATTCAAATTACTGATATAGTTTCATTTTTAAATTCAATTTTATTCTAGGGTTAACTTCATTTTGACTAATTAATTATATAGTTTCATTTCTAATTCAAAAAAAAATTACATCCTATGTGAAAACTGCCTAAAACAAGGACCTCTAAAACAATGACCTTTTTGTAACCAGCTGCAAAAAAAAAAAAAACAACCATGAATAGAAAAAAGTTTGGAAAAGTAGCATCATTCATATCTGTAAGAGAAGTTTTTTGGCATGATTTAATTTTTTTAAATGACCCCGTGTAATACACGGGAGCGAACCTAGTTTACTAATATACCATTTAAATTTCTATCCTTTAAAATGAAAGGTTGGGCAGTTTTGTAATTTTAATAATCATTTAAATAGTTTCAATTTGTTTCCTTTCCTCCCATATTTGGGATGAAAGTTTTGGGAGAAAACTTATCATTATTTTCTTTCTGTTTCTTTTCCTTCGTAAAATAGGTTTCGAGAACACATCATTAGTTTGTTATTAAGCTTCCAAATTCAAGAAAGTTAGCACCCGTTTTTTTCTTTTTATTAAGGTTTGTCTGGAATAAATCGACTTAATATGGACGACATATACATAATGTTGTATCTAATTGAGTCATTTCTTGTCATTGTATAAAAATTAAGTAAAAAACACCACCTATAAATGGTTGGACATGTATGTCATTAAGCTTATTAAGCAAAAAACACACAAGCTCTTAACATACTTGAATATAGTCAAGATTTGATTTCTTAGGATCATGTTAGTTCAAAAATCATTATGATGGTTTTAAGTACAAATTTTGGCCTGATATGAGTTCCTTGTACGGTTTGACTTAAATTATTGGATTGGTAAAAAATCAAACTAAGAACACAAAACAAAATGATTTTTTTTATTTTGCTCGCATTTTGATTTTGATGTTGAAGTTGTTGATTAAAAGATATCAGATGATAAATAACAATTTCTTTTTAAAAGTGGATAATCCTTTTTAGAAATCAAAAGTTTGACTATTATTGAGTTTTTAGCTTTAAGAATTGTTCAATGGATGTAAACTTGTTATGATTTATGATATAAGTTCCTTGGAGGATTGAACATTCATATAGAAGTGTTAGAATCGATGAAATAAAACAATCGTCGGATTCGTAAGAAAGACAATTACAGAGAAATTGAATTGAAATGGGTTTATGATATATTAATATAACATATCACTCATTTTGGTTTGAACATTCAAATTAATATTAATTTTGTAAAAAAATAGAGTTATTCCAATATTAATTTTGTAAAAAATAGAGTTTGTCTTTGAAGGGTTAAATACCTTATGCAAAAGAGAAGATAAGTTGTTGTCAATTGGGACATAGGAATGTTGCAACAATTCACGTTATACATAATATATGTAGATTAAGGTGTTGGAACTATAATTGAAGCCAAACAAGGTGAGTATTTTATGCGATTTTTATGAGATATACAAGTGTTATAAAACCATGTATTGTTTTATTTAGGAGATTTGTTTGATATAATTATATGCATTAGGTGATAACTTAATATTATGTTCAAGTATATGTATAGTGTGTAAAAATGATGATTGATGTATGTTTAAGTGATTATGCAGGGGTAGACCCACTCTATTGGATACGGTGGCACATGCCACTGCTTAGTTCCTTCATTGTAGTGCATAAAGTTATAGGGTCGTGAAAGGTGCAACCATATCATTTTGTTGTATGCAACTGTATATATTTTGAAACTATAATGATGACACAAGTTTTCGTTGGTAGAGTTAGTTTGCAAGGCTTTTCTCTCACCCTAGGTGCATGTTCAAATCCTCTTTGTGTCATTTTCTTAGTTTTTAGGTTTTGACTTCATATTTATTACATTTTTTAAAAAATTGCATCAAAAGACTCGAACATAGGACCTAACATATGAAAAACAAAGAACTAACCAACAGACTAATGATGATTTTGTAAAAGATATCCATATCTTTGTTTCTTATAGTCAAATGGTACCACCACCTAAAAAATTTCCTAGGTCCACCTTTGGATTTATGTTGTCACTAGCATGAGACATATTTTTAAATATGTCAACACAAGTTCATTGCTTTACTCGGTAAAGTCCTTTTGAGTATGTGCGTCTTCGATGATATATAGCTCCTTTTAATTTGATTTTTTTTCTCAACAATCTTTATCTTGAGTCTTTTAGTCGTTACCTTTTCACATGGCTTTAGGGTACATCGTATCTTAACAACATTAATTGTGGTTAAAGTAATGTAGAAAAATATAAGATTTTTATAACCATTAATTAATTCATGAATATTCAAACAAAAGTGCTAAATTAATAAATACAAAATCAGACAAGGCTGATAAAACTTAACATTGTTTCCGAAAAATATGTATTTTTGTTAAAGTTCCCGATCTTCATCTCCACAAAAATCAAAAAGTGACCTCCAATCTCGAGTTACTTTAGTTATAGTTCCTAATGCCGAAGAACAAGGGGAAGAAGCATCCGTTGAAACCATCATAGCTAGAGAACCTTCGCTCCAAACACGCCTTACATGATACGAAACACTGGTTACAACAGATAAACGAGAATTATGTTCACACATTCTATGAAGAGGACATGTGCAGTTACGATGGTACGGTCTTCTATTGACCCCCATTTCTTCATAACTAATGCATCCTTCAAATACACCACCTCGGAAAAACCCTTCTCCTGTTACACCTCCAGTCATCATTCCTTGTCGGATCACGTTCGTAACGATGATCTGTTTTGAATTTCTTCTTTACGTTTTACTTGTTTTACGTATTTCGTATGCTACAAAACCGAACTAATTGTGTATAAAAAGGGTATATGTGGTTAAGAAATGTATGTAAGAGTTATTATTGTGTTTATAAAGGGAAGGTGTGACAATGGTAGTTGGTAGTTAAGTTTCTTTTTCAATTTGGACGTCATTTTTTATATATTTTTCAATAATAATAGTAAAAGGGTTAGTGGCCTACATGGTATTTATTGTTTGTAGGTTACTGATATTGCTGTTTTAGATGCCATCTCATGTGGTTGGCATCTTCAATTCATCTAGAACTATAGGAATTAAAAAAATGTTTTTAAATATGGTGGTTGACACCTAGCTTTAAGATGATCATATGAAAATACGTTTTGTATCAGATAACACAAAAATTAACTTATAAAACATCTTTTAAACACTGAAAACATATATGGATATATCTATTTCATTTTGTAAGGTATATAAGACTTATATGAATATATAAGATAAATATGTGAATCATTGATAAAAAAAACAGAGAGAGAGGGAAGTTCAAGGGAAAAACTCAAAAAAATGGAAAACTGAAGAACATCCTGGTAGTCCTTGATCTGGACGGTATACGTTTGTACTTATAAGTAATTAAGTTGTTTTTTGATTTTATGCACGTGTGCATGTTACAAATTACTTGTATGCACAAGTGCATATCGTCCAGATTAAGGGCTACCAAAGTGTTCCTTAGTTTTCCTTTTTTTTTTTTTTTGAGGTTTTCCCCTGAACCTGAACCTGAACCTGAACCTGAACCTGAACCTGTGTATATATATATATATATATATATATACATATATATATATATATATATATATATATATATATATATATATATATATATATACTAGAAGTGTACTCGTGTAATGCCGCTAGATACATCACGATTTTAATGTTTCGTTTTATTTTCTATTTTTTGTCGATTTACATTACGATTTTGGTTGGTTGTGAGAGATTGATAATGATTTTTTTATATAAATTTGTTTAATTTAGACTTAATAATATAATGTAATTTATTTTGGTTTAAAAATATAATTTTTTTATAAAATATTCTGTTAGATTTTTTTAATTATATTTTATATTTTTATATTTAAAATTTGATTTTTATTCTATATTTAATTATGCTGAGAGTTATTTTAGGGGAGTTATATTTAATTATGGTGAGAGTTATTTTAGGGGAGTTAAAGTGGGAAATGATTTTAGGAGAGTTAAAATGGTTAGAGATAATGATTGAAAATTAATAAATAGCATTAAGTGTAGTACATACAGCTTTAATGGTTGTTTTTTAAGTAATTAGCATTAAATAGTTGTACATTAAGCTTTAAGACTTGTTTTTAAGAGTTTTTTATGTCATCTTTATAATATAGTATAGATATAGACCGAGGTTCAAGGGAAAACCTCAAAAAAACGAAAAACTGAAGAACACTCTGGTAGTCTTTCATCTGAACGGTATGCACTTGTGCATACAAGTAAGCATAATACCGTCCAGATGAATAGCTACCAGAGTGTTCTTCAGTTTTCCGTTTTTTTGAGGTTTTCCCCTGAACCTGACCCTATATATATATATATATATATATATATATAGGCTCATTCAAATGCAAATCTTGCATTTGTTTTACCCCTTACAAACCAATCATATCATTCCATTATTTAATCCAATGGTCTAGATTAACAAGGGTGCATATTACAATTAAATGAAAAAAACTTACCAAATCTGAAAAAACAAAATACACGGGAAAGACAATCTAGGAAAACCACTTATGAATTCAAAATAGGAAACTATATTTTCACCGGATTAGTCGCCCCTTCCCCGATTCTACGCTTCTACAATGAGAATGTTGTGCACATATGCAACTGTTGTTGCACTATAAAATAGAAGAGGAAAATTAGTGATATTTTAAAAATTGCATTATACAAAGCCATGTTAATGCACAATTGATATTTTGCCACGTATACATGTATAAAAAAAACTAATACTTAATAGATAATGTGATGAAGGGCATATATGCATGACATTGATAATGAATAAGTATATTTGTGTTTTGATAGGATTTCATATATGAAGTGACATATATGCACACCCTGCATATCTTCTTCATAATAACAAAACAATAATATAACTATCAGATTAAAAAAAATCAAAACTCACATCTGCATAAGTTGCATATATGACCCAATTTCAAATGAAACCCCTTTCACATATGCATATATGAATATGTCATGTTTTTCCACATTTACATATATGAATATGCCATGTTTTTCTACATTAGCATATATGAATATGCATCCCAATAAATTATACACAAAAAGTCCTATTACGCTTAAACTTAGCATACATGCACATATCTACATCTGCATTAACCTTGACATGTTGTCTTCCTGAATATCTACATCTGCCTCATTGTTGACATACATTTTGTTTAACATTATCTTTCTGCATATCTTCTTCTATACGAACAAGCCAGTAATGTACAACCAAATGATGACCGCTTTCAAAATGTGCACATGCATAAGATTAGAGATAAAAGGAGGAAGTTATAAATCAAGCAACAAAATTGGATACATATGACAGTTACAAAATTATTCTAAATTAAAAATAAATTGATACAATTACAACATTACCCTCTTTATTATCTAAAAATAAAAATAAAAAACAACAATGATAATTAAAGATCAAGGGTTGAGATTGGTTTGTAAGGGGTGCAACATATACAATGTTTGTATTTGATTTGCCCCCTATATATATATATATATATATATATATATATATATATATATATATAGAGAGAGAGAGAGAGAGAGAGAGAGAGGGGGGGGTGGATCAAATGCAAAACCTATCTATTTATCCAAACTTCTCTTAACCAATCATAACTAGTGTTATACCCGTCCGTTGGTCGGGTATACAACATGACTTTAATCTAGATTCAGTTCTTTGATTGGTCAGTCTTGTGCTAATCTTGGGGCTCCTCCAAAAGACATTCTAGATAAAAACATGAGTTCAGAATCGTCTTTATTTATGAACTTTAATGTTTGTCAGAGCAAAGCAAAACAATTACTTCATGCATTGAATAATAAATGGTCAACAAACCATTTCTTTCCAATCTACATCAAAATAGACAGTTACAAAGCTACTGCAAAGAAGATGTGGGATCAGTTGGAAAAGATGATAATGGGATCTAAGATAGGGAACCAGATGAAAGTGGCCAATTGTATCAATAGTTATGAAGAGCTCAAAGCTAAAGATGGTGAGAGTCTAGAAGATACTTATGACAGGTTTGTTTCATTGTTGAATGAGTTTTCCAAGAACAGAGTTAAGAAGAAGCAGATTGAAAATAATATCAAGTTCTTAAGCATATTACAACCATAGTGGAAGAAACATACCCGACAAATGAAGCAATTGAAGGATATGAATGACATCCCTCTGCATGAAGTATATGAAACCCTCAGGCAGAATGAGGGGGAGGTTGAGGAACTGAGATAAGAGAAGAAAAAGAGTGAGAAACCTGTTGCTGATCTTGTAGCATTAGTGGTTAAGAAAAAGAAAGAGAAGAAGGATAAGAAGAAGAAAAAGAAGGTCGTTGTTTCTGACTCGGATGAAAGTGACAGTGCAGATTCAGATTCAGATGATGGTGAAAACTTGAAGCAAGCTATGATCTTACTGACCCGTGCCTTCCAGAAGAAATTCTACAAGAAACCGGGTTCAAACAGTCAGCGATATTCATATGGATCTCGGAACTACGAACATAAGGAGAGAGTTGAAGGTAAAAGGTATGAGGATAGAAGATTGGATGGAAAAAGGTATGAAGAAAGGAAACCTGAAGAGAAGAGGTACGTGAACAGATATGAAGGGAAGAAAGTAGATGAGCCAGTGGAATGCTTTAACTGCGGAAAGATAGGTCATTTTGCCAAAGATTTTAGGAAGCCAAAGGTTCACAACTTAGATTATTACAAGAACAAGATGTTGATGGAAAAATAGAAAGAGGCTAGAAAGGCATTGATGGTTGAGGACGATCACTGGCTCAATCTCACAGATTCAGAAGGAGAAAGAGATGAAACAGCTCACATGTGTCTTATGGGAAAGAAAGTTACCTATGATGAATCAGACGATGACACATCTGAAGAGGTAAATAATCTTTCTGAATCTGATTTTCTTAAGAGAATGGAATCAATGATGGTAGAGCTTCAAGATCTACAAACTAAACTTAAAAAGGAAAAAGGCATTGTTGCTAAATAGTGTCAAACAATATCTTATCTCAACAACGATATTGCGGGAAAAAAGATGTTGATTGATTCTTTAAACAATGACGTCACCAATTTTGAAAAACAAATGATTTTTCTTGAAAATCAAGTATCTGAAGCTAACTCCAAGTTCAACTTGTGTGAACTTGAGATGCAAAAGTTTTGTTGTCAAATACAAAAAGTTGAAATTTGAAAACAAAACTTTATTGAAGAAGATTAATGGGTTGGAAGCAAAGATTTATGCAAGAGGCCAAACTGACCAAACCATTCATCTAAAAAAACCTAAGGAATTTAAATTGTTTAAAGATAACTGGGGTATTGGGTATGACAACCCACATTATTTGAAGAAAGCAATTTTAAAACAGCCTGCTCTTTATAACTTTGATTTTTTACAAGCGGCTGACAAACACCCCAAGTTAAAACCTAGATGGACCACGTCATCTGAAGAGGTTGAAGCTAAGGAAGATTCAAACAGAAAAGACACAACCAAAATGCAACTACCATTCTGTTATGACAAACTAAATGATAGTTATCTTACTGAACAACCAAATTTTTTGTCAAATGATTATTTTCAAAGTTATTCTACTGAGGAAATGGAGGCAAAACCTGTTGAAGCAAAGATTTACGTTCATCCACTCATCTTAGAAAGTAAAATTTTTGAGCTTGAGAGTACTCTTGTAGATGAAAGAATTTTGGTTGATTTAGAGCAAATTGTGTTCTCTACTTTTTTATTGAACACTAAATTCAAATATGATGTTACAGTTGAAGATAAATCAGACTCAGAAAGAGTTTGTGAAAACAATTCTATTGATTCTGATGCATCTTCCTGTAAGGCTTTCATGGGCAATACTAATTTTTGCAAACCCAAAACCGTCAGATTTTGATCAAACGCCTTATCAAAAACAGTGTTCAAAGGAATTTATAGATTTTATGTTTCCCAAATCTTCCGAAGCATCTCACTCAACAGATGATGACGATCTATTTGATGATGAAGTTGATTTCTTAAATTCCAACGAACGTTTTGATGAATGTGTGGAAAAGTTTGATTACAATGCTAAACTTCCTGATCATTCTGATTTTGTTATCAAATATGATGCTTTACCAAGTGTTTTTGAAGTTGGAGAATCATCAACCAAGGTTGATGAAACAGTTTTGTGAGTACTTACTATGCCAAAGGTAAGAAGCAAAAGAAAAAGCACTCACATAAATGGACCAACACTGGTAAGCCTAAGAAAAGACAAACTCTGAAATCTCATGGTTCTAACAAGCATAAATCTTATGTTCTAGATATGAGATATACTAGATCTGAGGTGAAACTTGAGTGGAGACCAAAGAAGTTTGAAGAGTTGACAAAATCATTTTCTGTTTCAGATTGTAATAGGTCTACTGTTAGTAGTACTGATGTAGTTGATCACATTGCTTCTAATAAATCAAAACTTGTACTTCCATGCAAGGTTTATACAATAAAGCAATTGATCAAATTATCTCATTCTACTATTCAGTGTTCCACATGTGGCCGAAATGATTTTGTTGCTCGACAATATTCTGATAATTGGTTTGAATCTACTATTCAAATTGTTTTCTGACAATATTATGATAATTGGTCTAATAATTGTTGCTCTACTATTCAAATGGTTTTCTTAAGAAAAAATGACCCAAATTCAAATGGGTGCCAAAATCTGAGACTAACCCGAAAGGACCCATTTACATGTGGGTACCTAAACCTGTTGTTGCTTGATTTCTTATGTACAGACCCGTCATATGTGGTACTTGGATTCGGGTTGTTCCAAGCATATGATTGGGAGGAAAGATATACTGACTAATTATACAGAGAAATTTTATGACAACATGCGGTTCAGAAATGACTATTTTCACCAATTTTGGGATATGGAGATGTTGTACAAGAGAACGTCACGATAAAAAAGGTGAGTTATGTTGAAGGACTCTGACACAACTTATTCAGCATTGGTCAGTTTTGTGACAAAGATTTAGAGGTGAATTTCAAAGCCAAGAGATGTTGTGTAAGAACTGAAGATGGTAAGGAACTCTTGGTCGACACTCGAAAGTCAAACCTCTGCACAATTAATCTATCTAATGTCAAGCCTGATAACGTTGTGTGTCTATTGTCAAAAGAAACTATGCAACAAAACTGGTTGTGGCATAGAAGGCTATCTCACCTCAACTTTCACTACATCAACAAGTTGGTGTAAGGAAATTCGGTGAAAGGATTACCTGAGCTTAAGTTTGAAAAAGAGCATCTATGTGATGTGTGTGAGAAAGGCAAGATGAAAAGAGCTTCGCACAAGCCTAAGCCTGAACATAGTACAAGTGATCCGTTGGAGTAATTGCACATGGAACTCTATGGTCCAATGCGTACTCAAAGCATTATGGCAAGAAATATGTCTTGGTGATAGTGGATGATTACTCGCGATACACTTGAGTCAAATTCTTAAGATCAAAAGACGAAACCACTAATGTTATCATCTCGTTTCTGAAGAGTGTCCAAGTGAACATGCAAAGAAGAGTGAATCTAATTCGAACAGACAATGACACAGAATTTAAGAATAAAACTATTGAAGATTATCTCGCGTCGGTCGGGATAACACATCAGTATTCTGCTGCCAGAACGCCTGACCAGAATGGGGTAGTGGAAAGGCGAAAAAGAACTCTGGTCGCATTATGCTTAGTCAATCTGACTTACCTCTATTCTTGTGGGCTGAAGTTGTTTCGACTGCATGTTATACACAAAATCGCTCGATCATTCATAGTCTCTTTGGTAAAATGCCATATGATTTAATAAATAACAGAACACCAAGCATTAAACACTTTCATATTTTTGGATACAGGTGTTACGTGCTTAACAACAAGGAGAGCTTGAACAAGTTCAATCCGAAAGTTGAAGAAAGGATTTTCATCGTCTATTCTCAAACATCAACATCGTATAGAGTTTATCTGAATAAATCAAAGATAGTGGTGGAGAACGTTAACGTCACATTTGATGAGGCTATGGAAGTGGCTTCTGTACAACATAGTTCAGAACCCGTTCTTACAGGAGTATTATCTTATGGACATATCAGTCCAGAACCTGGTTCTAAAGTTTTAACTCCTGAAAAAGCATCTACTTCGACATCTCATCTAACTGATTTAGATCTTTTATTTGAGAATTTTTATGATGAGTTTCTAGGTACTAAAGTGACTAAACCTGTTGTGGTTGACAGGTGTGAAGATTCGAGTGAACATCATCCAATCACATCAGATGTATCAACTGAACCAGTTTCCCCGGTTCAGACATAAACTCAAGTTCAAACAAATACTCAATCAATTGAAGATGCACAAAATGTTGACCAGTCAGAATTTACACACTCAGTTGGGAATATTGAATTGCCTATTCAACAAACACCAAATGTTCCACCAGCTGAAACTTCTGCACCTATTACTTCAACGGAACTCCTAAAAGAAGGATTCATAGATGATGAAAGTGATCAATCTAACTATGTACCACTCCCTCACACGACAAAGTGGACCAAAGTGCACCTGGTACATCAAAATATCGGAGATCTTTCGAAACCGGTAGAAACTAGGTCTACAACAGCCAACGAGTGCTTATATGAATCTTTCTTGAGCTAGATTGAACCGACACGTGTATCAGATGCTCTTGAAGATCCTAACTGGATCGCATCCATGTAGGAAGAACTCAATCAGTTCGAAGCGCTAAAAGTTTGGAGACTTGTGCCACGTCCAGAAGGAAAGACAATTATTGGTACAAAATGGGTGTTCAAAAATAAGAAAGATGAAGATGGCATCGCAATTCGCAATAAAGCACGACTTGTAGCAAAATGATACCGAAAAGAGGAAGGCATAGATTACGATGAAACATATGCACCAGTGCACGCATTAAGGCAATCAGAATATTTCTCGCCTATATTGCACACAAGAATTGCACAATCTATCAGATGGATGTGAAAATAGCCTTTCTGAATGACATTCTAAAAGAAGAGGTATACGTTTCATAACCAGAAGGATTCGTCAATGCTGAAAAGCCAGATCACGTATATATTCTTGACAAGGACCTCTATGGTTTAAAATAAGCCCTCGATCATGGTATGAAGTACTTTCAAAGTTCTTAGTCAAGTCCAAATTTTCAAAAGGTAAAACCGATACTACTCTTTTCATCAAGAAAGAAAAAGGTGATATTATTCTCACACAGATTTATGTTGATGACATAAGTTTTTGTTCGACTAACCCTAAGTATTGTAAGAATTTTTTTGCTTTAATGGTGTCACGTTTTCAAATGAGTATGATGGGAGAGATGAATTTCTTTCTCGGATTACAAGTTTGACAATTTTCAACGGTGATTTTTATCAATCAAGCGAAGTAGATTTATGATATTTTAAAGAAATTTAAAATGGAAAATTGTACTCCTATAAGTACCCCGATGGCACCAGGAACTAAGATCGGAGCTGATCTAAATGGAGAAGTTGTGGATCTTATAACCTATAGAGGCATGATTGGTTCTTTGATGTACTTGACGGCCAGTCGTTTGGATATTATTATCTCGACTTGTTTGTGTGCGAGATATCAGGCCAACCCCAAAAAGTCACATCTTTCGGATGTCAAGCGAATTTTTAGATATCTGAAAGGAACCGCAGATCTTGGTTTGTGGTATCCTACTGATACAAGATTTGAACTTACAACATATTCAGATGCAAATCATGCAGGTTGCATGTTAGACAGGAAGAGTACTTCGGGACACATTCAATTCCTGGGAGATAAACTCGTGAGTTGGGCTTCAAAGAAACAATTGTGTGCATCTACTTCAACAGTCGAAGCAGAATATGTAGCTGCGGTTAGCTGCTATTCTCAGGTTCTGTGGATGCGAACGCAACTCCGAGATTATGGATTCCATTACAACAAAATCCCAATTTACTGCGATTCAAAAAGCGCTTTCGCTATTTCTACAAACCCTGTCTAACATACAAAAACAAAGCACATCGACTTGTGTTATCACTTTATCAAAGATAATGTTGAAAAAGATATGATTGAAATTTACTTTGTAGATACGGATTATCAACTTGCTGATCTTTTCACCAAGCCATTGGACGCAAAACTATTTAATTTTCTCATTTCGAAATTAGGCATGCTGAATCTCAAAACATAATGTTCACATAATCCGTTTTTACCTCGTACAGATTGATTTTATAATTTTTTCTTCATGTCTTTATTTTTAATCTGAATGATATCTGCACTGAAGGTTGTTCATGATTTCAGGGGGAGTGAGTCCTAAGAAAAGATTATCATTACTCAAGGGGGAGTTAGCATGATTTGGAGTAATTGCATATGTTTTGTATTGACATATTTTTGTGAATGCATATTTTCATGGGGAGTAAGAGTAAATGACTTCTGATCAAATCAGATCAGGACTCGTTATTCAATGTTTTATTTTCATTGTTTTACTTTCAATAATTTTTTTAATAAACTTTGACTAAGATTTTGTTACTTTGACGACTTTGTGACTGTATGGAAAATTTGAGGGGGGATTACAAGATTTATATTAATCTTGATTTGAGGCGATTTTATGAGATTTAAGTTGTGCGTAAGGATATTTCTAACCTTAATCTCATATTGTTTGAAAGATGGACAACTTTCAAGCATGAAAACATGTTTCCTAAACGTTCAAACCACTTCTCGATTCTCAACAGATTTTATGAATTTTAGAAGTGTGACTTTAAATGTTTTTCATTTTATGAGTTTTCATGTTTCACTAACAGTGTGTTTCTAAAGATCAATATTTGTGTATTATCTTTTCTATATACTGTCAAGTATTCACACAAACAGGTTTAGTATTTTTCTTTGATTTTATTGTTACCATATCTCATATTGAAACAATTTTTCGATGGTAATACACCCCATTTGAATTTCCGTGTTGTTGAGCGTTACATTCATTAAAAAATAAGCGATTCTTTCACAAATGTCTATATTTGTTCCTATAGACTTATTCCAATTCTTTCATGACCTAAGCTTTAATCGATTATCATTCATATTTGATCTTTTCGATACATTGTCAGATTCTCAAACAAGTTTCTTGTATTCATTTCATTCATTCAATATAATTGTTGTGAGAAATCTTCAAAGTTCAAAATGCTCAAATATTCATGACATTTTTGAAGAGCATGCATTTATCTGACATTGTAATTTCATATTACCGAGTTTTAACTGTTCAAGTTAAACTGTTGAACATCATGCTTTTAGGACAAATTTCATGGGATCAATATGTGAGAGCTTTAAAGACATCTATGGATTCACGTTAACTATTGTTTCCTACCCAAGAAGTTATCCTTGAGTGATCGAGAGGCGAGGGGTCAATATCAAAGAGTAGGGGAGATAACTCAAAGGGTTGAGTTTTCTCATTGACTTGAGGTAAAATGGAAAAGAGAGTTTGGTTTGAAGTGAGCATAATGATAAAATAAAAAAAAAGGTGTGAGAACAGCGTTAAAAGAATATCAGAACTCTACACCAACTACTTTCTGAGTCGGGCAACCACATTACTGATTGTTTCACAATTCTTTCGTGAACGTCATTGAAGCAGGAAGTGGGCCCATGCCAACTCTTGATTTTAACCCCACCAGCTACTCATTTCTTTCTTAACAAGGAAATGTTTCAATTTTTCATGGGGATGCAGCATATAATCTATCTGATCTTCACTTCGAAGATTTGGATATTGAAACAGAAGGAAGTCTGCCCCACTTTCGACCTTTGATCATGCACATTGAGTCTGTGGAAGACTGTTGTTGTCTCAACAATTTATACATTTTGAGCCTAAAAAGCCTGAATAGCTTCAATCATTGTTACACATGCACGTACACAGAAGGAATACGTTTTCTTGTCATAACGTTCATAGAAAATTCATTTGTGGTTTTTCGATGATTGAATGGAAGCCCTGGGGGAGTGAACATCAATAAAACTCCTTGAGGATACTGATGCTCGCATTCATCAAAAGGGGGAGAAAATAAAAAATGAAAAAGCAGTTTGGAGAAAGAATAGAATGAAAAAGCAGTTTATGGGAGATGATAGCAAGAAATGGTGAAGTCTGAGAAAGTTATTTTTCAAGAAAAAGGAGGAGAAATTGGTACAAGAAATGATAAATGGAGAATGGATTTTGATAGTTATGGGCAGAAATATAGAGAAAGTTAAAGCATGTTCAAAGAAAGAAAGAAATTTCATTGAAGATTATAGAAAATTTTCGTTGAAGAATGTTTGAAGAAGAAAGTGATATAAAGCTGAAGATAATTTCTTTTCTGAAGAGATTTCATATTTCTAAGGGGAGAGATTGTTTCTGAAGACTGAAAGAGATTATTACAGACCCTAAAAGAGATTGTTAAAGTTTTGTGTTCAACTAAAAAACCAAAGTTTATCTGCAAGGAGATATTGTTAAAGATTCTAATTTCCAGAAAGAGAAGAAAAGGGAGATTGACTTTGAACAAGTTTATCACAAGAAGGGGAGATTGATATTCAAGGGAGATTGTTATTATCAGTATTAGTCCCAAAAGGGGAGATTGTTTGACAAAGCTAAAAGGGGGAAATTTTCTTTGATACTGAAATTCTTTTTGAAGATGATCTTGAATCCAAAGGGAGAGATTGTTAGAGCATATTTGTTATCTCCAAGATCATCCAACTTGAAGTCAAAGCCCAAGTCAAAGCCTCAAGAGCAAAAGTCAAAGTCAACTCATTTAAGAGAAGTCAAAGTCATTGTTAGTTAGTTTAGTTGCTTTTGTCTTCTAATAGCATGTAGGTATAAATAGGTTTGTCTTTGTAATACATCTTGAAGAGCTTTCATTGGAATCTTTGTAGAGGGAGAAATATTGGTTAAGAGAGAGTGATTTGTAATCGTTTAATTGATTCAATACATATGACATTTGGAGAGCATTTTGATTGTTAATCTTGATTTACTTGCATATATTCTGGGAATAACATTTTGGAATGAAAATTCAATGCCAAACAGCCAAATTCAAAACCAAACAAAATGATAGTCTTGTTGCCATGCATAGGTGACATTTACATACAAGAGAAACCATCTCTGGAAGTCTGCACCATAAAATGAGGAGACCAGTTACTCAATCTTTGACCCATAATAATCCTCAAGCTCAAAAATCTGCACCAAAGATGTAGGAAAGACGACAGTCAGCAAGCTACTGAATGGAGAAAAATCAAAATTGTTGCTGTAATTGCATCGTTTCTTTGGAAATGTCGGAGGATGTTGAAGATGCTTGTGTTGTAGGTGGGGAAACGATGGGAAAAGAAGAGGGTGCGAAATCAGGGGAGGAGTAGGCTTTGGATTGTGGCTTTTATAGTAACTGCAATATGTAATTTAAACGGCTGAGATTTAGTATTAGGCTTGATCCAACATGGATATAAAGAAAGGTAGTTTTTTTACTCACAGTGGTCAATATTATATATAATGAGTGTTATGACAATCATACCCGTAAACTGTAACAAAATCATAACCCTATTGTGAACTTTTCGTAACTCACGACATCATAAGCCTTTTCATAACCAAATTTGTAAATAAAATGGTAACAAAGCTTTAAAAGATGTTATGAAGAGATGACCTTTAGGAATATAGGGGAGCGATCAATTGGAAACCAGTATTACATTGGAAACTTTGGAAACCGAAATCAACCGATCAGTGAATTTCGTTTTTTTATTTTTATTTTTAATTGAAAAGGTTATTTTTGTCTTTTACATTATAATATATATATATGGTAACTGTTATTATTATTATATTAATGATTATTTAATTTTAATTTAGCTTATATATGGTAATAATAATCATTGATTAATTTAAAAATGAGATATTTAATTTAGGTAAACTATTTAATTTTAATTTAGCTTATATATGGTAATAATTAAACAATAATGCTAACACGATGAACCGGATGAATCTATTTTCATTATGAAACAATAATGTTAACACGATAAACCTGATGAATCTATTTTCATATACGGATATGCACTGAACAGGTAATGAAACAAAAATGAAAAGTTAACAAAAATGGCACAAATTCATCATGTTTCATTATGAAACAATAATGCTAACACGATGAACCTGATGAATCTATTTTCATTATGAAACAATAATGCTAACACGATGAAGCTGATGAAATCTGTAATCCAATTAAATCTGTAATCCACAAATTCATTCTGTTTCATCACAATATTAGATTGCGTGGGAAATTTTATAATAAAATGAAATTAAAAAAAAAATATTTTCTTACATTTTAAAAGAAAAATAATTTTTTTGATGAAAAGACAAATGCTCCACGTTTTCATAGTAAAAAAAATAACAAAATTTAGATTGCGTGGTAAATTTTATTTTCGTTTCAAGTAATCTAAATAAAATAAACCTTTCTTGCCATATTTGAGACACAAAATCAAAAGACATATTTACCCTTTTCATCTATTATTTTTATTTATTATTAATAAATTAATTAATTTACTACCATATATAATTCAAATGAATCTTAACCATTAATTATAAAGATCAATGGCTGAAATTTGGTTTCCAATTGGTTTCCAAAGTTTCCAATGAAACTTGGTTTCCAATGAAACTTGATTTCATTTGAAAACCTTTCTTATAATGCAAACTTTACAAACTCAATTCAACCAATCACAAAATTTCTTTTATTTTTTTGTTATTTTTAATTATAAGGGCATATTTGTCAATTTGTAGTAGACAGTTTTATTTTTAGTAGTAATCATTTTAAATTATTTTTGGATATGTTCAATATATTAACCGTCTAATTAGGTAAGTTAATATATTGTCAATTTGTGGGTTTTTTATTTGAAGTCACTATTTATTTGGAAGGAAAGATGACATCTGCTTCATCTTGGCTCACTTCTCTTTCGTGTTCTTCAAGCTTTGTTGTGGCAGTGGATGCTTTTATTATGTATTATTTTAATTTAATTAGTTAATACACGAGCATAAGGGTCAGAAGACTACAAATCCACCCCTTCTTTCCTTCATCTCAAGACGATCAGGTATGATTTTTATGTTATTATAAATGTCGATGCTTAGATAAACTTGGTTTTTTAAATCACCAAGTAGTTCCACAGATGAAACACGTAAAAACCGGCAACAATGATAAAAACTGGAGCAGTTCACCATTGATGTCCTCTTGTAAACATCCTGGAGCAGAAGACGGAGGGGTCATTCATTATAGTTTAAGTATGGTTTCATTAGTTTCATTATGGTTCATATGGTTTCATTGGTTTCAATATGGTTTCATCGTACTTTCATTATGGTTCCATCATAGTTTCAGTATGGTTTCGTTGGTTTTAATATGGTTTCATCATAGTTTTAGTATGGTTTCGTTATGCGCTTCATTTAAAAAATCGAAGACGTAAACCCTGTAATCTTACCTCCAAAGAGACTATCATGGTTGAGAGAATTTTTGAATTGGTTCTTATGGATTTTGGTAACCGGAATACATGATTACAAATTTTGATAACGTTTCATGAATTTTCGCGATTTCGTCGGATTTACTATATTTGAATTTCGAATGCAATGACAATTATGCCCTTCCGTACTAATTTAATTAATTTACTATATCAAATTTTATTTTTAATTACCATAAATAACTCAAATACATCTTGACCATTGATTTGTGAAATCTATGGTATCTAGATGGGTTGCAAAGTTTGCAATATAAAGGTGGTTTTCAAATGAAACCACCTCTATATATTACAAATATGTTTATGAAAGGAATTTATGGGTTTTATGAAGATATATGAAAATTCCAAAGACCATAACTTTTAACTCTTAGTTCGGGTTGAGTTGACTTTTTTTAAGTTGTTTAGTTTTCAATATTTACAAGGGGTTAAAGTTTAGTAATCCAGATATGCATAATAATTTTCATAGTAAAACTTCGAGGGGTCTACCTAAAAGCTTCTAACTCAATTCAAGATGATTTTTTTAAATTCCTTATCTAACTTTTAGATGCCATAACTTTTATAAAAAAAATTAGGATAAAAATGCCCTATAAATAATTCAACCTTTTCTGTTTGTCCCCTCAAACAACAATACATTTTTATCCAGACAAATAACTTAACTCATACTTGTATATATAAATCATTAAATGTGAATCATTTACTCAAATTTGAGCTATGATCAAGGTTGTAAACAACTTGAGGCCTGACGTCCAATGAAGAAATTGGTCTGGCATGGAAAAACCAAGTATCAGATAAATTGAGACACTAGTGCATAATAATAATAATAATAATAATATAATCCACTATGTATCAAAAACACCAAAATTGTCATCAACAACATCGTGTTTCCATGCTCAATAGCAAAATGAGAGAAGAGTAGCTTTTTTATTTAATCAATTAAACAAAAATGTCATAAATCAAAGGCTCAATATCAACCTAATATGTATAATAAATTCAAAAGTTCCATGCTTACAAATGGAAACAAAAAACCTACCGTTTTTAGGCCTCAAAATTGATGGGATTGCATAAGAACCTCTCCATTTGCCTTGCCCTAGTCTTTATCGACATGTCAAAAACTTTTTGCCCGATTTCCCCCACAAGCCCACCAAGAATACTCGTATCAATCTGATGTTCATATGAAAAAAAAAAGTTGTTAAATATGAAAAAAAAAAAAGTTGTTAAAAATTGACCATGTATCTAGTTTTTGGGCTTTGATGTTTTTTTGTTGTTGGTTCAATATAATTTTCATAACTTCTATTATAATAGGGTAATCTTATTTACACCCTACCCCACCCCACCCCCATACCCACCTTACCCACTATAATTATTAATATAATCATTACTTATTTTTTTATTAATATAATTATAATCATTACATAATAATTACTTGTTTATTTTTCATTTTAAAATAATTATAATCATTCCTTATTTATTTTTTAATTTTAATATAATTATGAATTATTTATTCATTATTTTAGTTTTAGTTATATTTTAGTTTAATGTAATTATGTTTTATTTTATGAGTATTTTATTTTTAACAATAATTATTTAATTATATATTATTTTTAAACCTACAAAGATAAAATAATTTAATATCAAAATAACATAATTGATAAAGTAACAAAAAATTACTAAAAAACTAAAAATATTACAACTCAATAAAGTGAAATAAAATATGGAGTACGATTACTAGATAACAGTTGCTCGTACATATTTATTCGACTCATGTAATGAGTAGCCCATCCGGTTGCGCAATCATAGTTGAAACGGGACCATTGTTGCATGATACGAGGCATCGGGTACCCTTCGGCCAGTGATATTTTAACATAATGATTACCATTAACGTGCCCGATTGCAATAGCAACATGTTCAAACCATGGTGGCGGACTAGATCAGATGCTACATCTTGCACATGCTTGATGTAAGGATGAAACATATCTGGAAACTGGTTCATGTATGGATGTAAATAGTAACTATGTCTTGCTGGTTCCGATGAGTAACAACTATATCTTATCGGTTCCTTGTACTCGTCAACTTTTGGTGCAGATGAACAACTACGTCTACGACGTTCTTGAGGTTGTGGAGGTAGCTCAACAGGTGTTTTTCTGAAAGATTGCGTTTTTAAGGAAGGACGCCCACGAGTAGCGGTGTGAGTAGCAGATTCACGAACCAAAGTTATTGACGGTGCAATTATCTCTCTGAACTTTCTTAGTAAACTAAGTTTACCAGATCTCGACTGCTTTTTGAATTGCGCATTCAACATTTCAAGCTCTACTTCACAACCAATATCATCATCTTTCATAGACATGCAAGGCGATAAATCAAGTTTCCTCCAAAATAGATCGAGCGAAGCAAGTGGGATTGGTTGACGTTTATTCAAGTACATGGCTTGTTCATGCGCACATGGTAACTCCATGCCTTGTTGAAAGAATTTCAATTACTTTTTGATCATATGGATGCTTTACCCTTCTTCAAGATATTATTATAGATATGCCATGTGCAGAGTAACTTTTTAGCATCCGGGAATACAACATTGCATGCTTTCATTAGAGCCAAATCTCTATCTGTCACGATAACACGTGGAAGAATACAGTCGCCCATTAACGATTTGAAACAACTTAGAGCCCATGTATAGTTCGACTCATCTTCTTTATGCATAAGCACAAATGCTATGCAAAATGTCATATTTGTCGGAGTTACACCAACAATCTCAAGAAGAGGCAATGTGTATCTGTTTGTGTAGTAATAATATAACAATTAATAATGATAATGATAATGATGATGATGATAATAATAAAAAAGTAATATAAAATCAATTTAATCAAAATTTACAAGTCAATGCATTGCGTACCTGTTCGTTTGATATGTTGCATCTATCAACACCACGTGGGGAAATGCATGCCACAGCTCCAATGATTTTGGATGAGCAAAGAATAAATCTTCCAACTCGTTAGTTGAATGATTTACACGTCTTTCATAAATATAATTGTTCTCGTGTAAAAATGACATAAGAACTTGTATTTGTGTTCTACCCGCTTTCTTTAGCATCCGAATTTTACTTTGTGCATTGTACACCGTTGAGATAGTAGACACGTTATTTGGGTCTTGCTTGAGTATTGATAAGATATCTCGTGGCTTCACGTTTTTTCTTGATAAATCTTCCACCAATCGAGCTGCATTATCTGACAATCGTCGTGGATATGGATGACCTTCCAAATGTAACGCAAGTTCATGATTATGCACTTCACATATCACCCTTAATGTCCAAGAATCTTCCATTGTCGAACGTTTCCCTTCTAATTCGAATGGACAATTTATTTTTTTGGTGCCTGTATTTCTGGTGAAGATTTTTTTACTTTTGTATGTACCGCCACGGTCACATTGAAATACAATTGTAGAAGTCTTAGATCTTTTAGTAACAATAACGTAACCAAGTGAATTTCCCATGTCGTGAACCCAATCCATTAGATCTTGACGAGAGTTAAACACCTAAAAAAGAAACGGGACAGAGATAAAAAAATATTTAGTTTATAACATGTTGTTTGAAAACTGTAAAACAAATATTTATTGTCATCACTTGAATATATATATATATATATATATATATATATATATATATATGGGCTAAATCAAATGAGAACCACAAATATGTTACAAACATGTCAGAACCGATATAAAAATATTTTTTTACATGATATATTTTCACCAAATGCTTAGATTTAAAATATTGCTTCACATATAAACTCTTTTTTTAGACTGATAGAGTAACAGGTCAACAGACTATGGACACTACCTTATGCTCAAGCTTACATGTCTCCCCTTTACCAAGTATTTATTGTAAAGTTTCTTTCAGTTCTTTCTCCTCTTCACCAGGGAGTGGCTGGTAGAATCACAATATTACAACAACAAAGTTATATCAGCAATGTATATATATATATATATATATATATAAACACAAGTGTGATTCAATAAGATGAAATTGAGTTGAATCAAGATGAGTGGTGAAAAGAAAAGAAGAAACCATGCTAAAGATATCCTAACAGAGTGAACTATAAAATAGTCAATGCACTTTTTCTCTCTCTTTGAGTTTCCTTCTGACCGGATACAATTACATATACAAACGACCAATATTGAAGTAATTAATTAGCACTAAGACTAATTTCAATAAAAAATAAACACCAAGACAGATATGATACAAACGACCAAGTTCTTAGAAGCATATATCCAATAGGCAACAGTAACACATGCCAGCTAACATATCTAAATTCATACATATATAATTATATGCATACACTAATACACATACAATATATATAAACATGTATTGTGTTTATTTTGGAATGAGTAGTGGTTTGTGTGAAAGAGATGGAGGGAGAGAGAGAGAGAGAGAGAGAAAGGGAGTACCATCCCCTCCAGAACCCATCACCCCTGGACTAAGTTTCACGAGGAGGGTGGTTCTGGCTACCTTTCACCTAAGCTATTTCATGTATTATTCATAATACATGAAACCAACGGGTGGTGGAACTAGATGTCGAGCTGCATAATCCTTACCAGAGCTACCCTCCACCTAAGCTACCTGATAAGTTCCTAGATAAGCAAGAACTGGTGCAATATGAAACAAATAAATACTACCATTCGGACATGCAAAAAGACATCAAAACCAAGAGATCAAATGTTTGAATCTCACAAAAAAACATAAATGAAGGGGGTCGGGTCACGGGAGGGGTGGATGGGGGAAGGGAGTATACCTTGAGAAGGATGATTTTGGCCATAATTACTCATTTCATTTCTTGTATATGTCAACGTTGCTCGTGTTTATCAACCCTTTGCTTCCAATATTTCCCTATTTCTTCTCAACAATCCCAGCAGCGTTGCAACTGGTGCTGGAAGGTCGATTTGTGGTTGCCATTTGCTTGTCGGTTATTCATCTTTTGCTTATGGACTATGGTACTACCGAGATTCAAGAGGACATACACAGTGCTTATCTCACTAGGCTTAACATCATCGATGGAGTGGCATTGTTCCCATCTGCATTCGAGGTAAATAATACATAACGATTAGGAGCCTGGCATAGGTTCAAATGAGAACCGTATATATTTTAAGAATATGAGAACCGATTATTAATGTGAATGTCGTGATAGATATTCAATCCAAAAATTATTACATAATGAAAATGTATGTTCATGGTGAAAGTGCATCATCATGAAGAATGATATTCATGACTATTTAAAGTTATTCATTATGAATAATAAATGAAATAGTTGGTTTCTACTTTCTAGTTCTCAAAATATTTATAGTTCTCATCTTAAATTTGGTCCAATCTGAGTTCTTTAATTACTTCCTAGACTTGACATCATTATGAACTGTTGAATTTCCATGATGCAGGGAACGATAATGGGGCCATTGATTACAACTGTTGTTATTGCTCTTAAGGATTTGTGTGTAGAATATGTTTTGGATGAACCAAAAGAATGCAAAAATGAGTAGAGGATGCTTGGACTTTTTATGCCATATTTGCACGAGAATCCATGTAAGCTCTGTAAAAGTTCATGTATATTAGCACCGATTCCAGTGTATTGCACCTTCTTTTTAACAATTTTATTCTTTTGAAGCTTGTATTGATTGAAGCAACTGAGTGTTGACATTTATGTTAATAAGAATTTGTTTTTTTCTTTTTGCAATTCTATCAAGCACCTAATTCATTGATAACATGGACTTTTGCTACTTGATAAACCTCCTTAACCAAATCGAGATTATAGCGTAAGAACGTCCAAATCATCATTACAAAAATGCAGAAATGGAAACGAAAATCAGAAGCACGACAGTGATCACAGAGACTAAATCTAAAGTTGTCTACATTATTGTACTCCTAAACACAAAATCACTGGGAATTGAACTTCAAATAGAGAACCAAGCACCTAATTCATCAATAACATGGACTTTTGCTACTTGATAACCTCCTTAACCAAATTGAGATAATAGCGTAACTTGGTCGATATGTTTAAAAAGATGCATGCCCAATTTTCAAAGACTTTTGTGCATTTAAGACTTCTGTCTAAATGCACTATAAGATAGTATAGATAAGAAATATTATGTAACTATGTAAATAAGAAACAAAAGAGAATATTTTGTTGGAAAATTTTAGTAAAAAATGTGATTTTTTACTAACTTTGGACACAAATAAATACATGTATATGTATAGTATATATCTAACTCTTCGTGGGTTTGTGTTCTCCTATATGAGAGCTTCAAAACGATATATTATATGTCCAAAACGGAATATGTGTGAATGAGATATCGATGCTCAAAGTTGAGTGTTTGGGATGAAAATTGGCAAAACCAAGTGGGTGTGGGAACTTGTCCCACATAGGAAGGAGGACCAAAATTTATGAGGTTTATAACCTTAGATGTGGAAGGAGCTTACAAGCTCTTTGTTTGATTTTACTCCATCACCTACCCGCACGCAGGGGGGGCCGATTGCGACTGTCGTAGGCTAAAATCGGCGAACTTGTGCATGGGCGCGACCTGCGGACACGAATGCCGCTCCAAAATCTTGTGCTCGCGTAGGTTGGTTTTTGTGAAAATTTTGTTTTGAACCGGTGTATTTAACGAGTTAGGTCGCGGGTTTACCTGCGCCACTAGTCGCGAAATGTTCTGTTTATGGATGATAAACAGTGAGTTACGCGGGTTAAGCCGCGGGCTTACTCGCGCCGTAAGTCGCGATGTACACTGTTTGTAGACGAGAGAGAGTGAACTACGCGGGTTGTGCTACGACATCACCCGCGTGATATGTCGCGACATTCACTGGTTTTTGTAACTCCTTGATGCTCATTATTGGAAATGATTAATAGGATTAATTCACATTAATTCTTCGGTTTTAAATCTTGAGTATAAATATAGGAGTCCGTCTTCAGTCCAAAATACACAATATCTCGAATACACAAAGCTTTCTGAATTCTATCGTGCATACATTGTCTCTCCGGCGACATTTTCAGGCAAGTGATATATCCGGCAGATCATCTGCTCACGTTGTTGTACCCTGGGAACAGACGGCAATTCCGTTTAAGGGAATCGTGTTCAACACGAGCCTCAGCCTCGTTACGGTTTATTCGATTTTAATTTTCAGTCGATTCCCTGTATTTAAATTTCTCTAATCATTTGTTGATTATATTAAGTTAATTCCAGGCAACAATGATGGGAAGGTTTTGAGAGTGAAGTTGAGAATGAAAGAGGCAACAACATCCGATGATCAGCAAAAGGTAGATAGATTTATCATAATTTGTTCACCTAGCCATAAGCAATAATAGCAAATCAAATCACTTCCTAGCAACCAACTACAAGTAAAATATTAAACAATAAAAATATCTAGATTGATAGGGAACAATTGACAGGAGAAGCATCCTCTGCCATCTCATATCGGTTAGAGACATTCTGTGTTTCACATTCTGTGAACAATTGACGAAGCGTGAATCGATGAGTCTTGAGAGATGAACTGAATTCCAAAAGATGAAAAATGTGATTTAATGGCTAAAAGGTGGAACTAACACACTAAATGGGTATTCCAAAATGAGCAAAAAGTAGGTATTTCATATGGTAACCAACACACTAAAGTGGGTATTTCAAAATGAAGAATAATTGAGTGACAATAGGTATTCCAAAATGAGGAATAATTGAGTGACAATAGGTATTTCAAGTGTGTATGGCTAAGTCCACAACAGAGACATCCACGGTTGGGACATGGAAGGTCATTCCAATTAATTTGCTAGTAGAAGACATATATATTGACATTGGTTGTGTGGATGCCATATCAGAAACCTTGAACCTCTTCCTGCTAGATTAAAAAACACAGCAAAATAATAATTAAAAAAAACACAAATCCTATAGAATCCAAAATCAAAAATCAAAAATCAAAAATCTAAAATTGCAAGAATGTAGTATCACAAATCATAAAAAAAGGGAAAATTATTAAGCAACAAACACTAAAACCAATTAGATATCGAGTAACCATAGAAAAAATGATGATTACCCGCTTCAAATCTTGAAGAAGAACTGAAAACACGACAGTGATCTTGGAGAAAAGCCTGCAAAGCCAAACAAACAATAAAGACGACAAATAAGAAATTGAGATAAAATGTCACTCGTATCCAAAGATTCTACAAAGGCATTTTAAACTCTCTCACCTTTTTGAACTTGCCTCTTTTCCTCGCTCTTAGCACCGCCATGTAGAATAAAAACCTATAATTGAGATCAAACAAAACCTTGAAATATTTTAGTAATATGTAAGGTAAAATCAAAATGCACACAACAAATTAGAGATAATTGGGATTTCTCTTTTACATGTTGGAGAACTCTTTGCAATCATTTAGAATAAAAACCTAAAACCGAAATCAAACAAAACCCAAAGTTTTTTTTTGGCTATATCTAAGGTAAAATCAAGATGAAATAAACAAATCAGCGATTGAGATTTTTCTTTTACCTGCTAGGAAACTCGTGGTATATTCAATCAGCATGGTTAATTGATGTTTGAAATTGATGACCAGGGAGGTCAAAGGTGAGTTGAGAAAAAGAGAAAATCATAGAAAATAAACCAAATCATTAAGAGTAAGATAATCGGTAGAAGCTCTCCATCAATCGGGTTTGGGGAGAAAAACGGTCGAGGGATGGGGCGTTGACGGAGACATTCTACTGTTTGGATTTTGATTCCTGTGTCGAGATAGGGACTTTTATGGTTTCAAACCGCATCCAACCAGGACCTGATGCACATGCCGACAAATAAAAAGGGTTAGGCTTAACGCCTAGTGAGTTCAAAAGTTTTACTCATGATCATATAAATCGTTAGATGGAAAAAATGCAGCTTGAATCATGATTTCCAAAATGATTTACTTTAAATATGAAAACGACCATTTTTCCAATAACATGCATTTTAGGTGATGACAAGACCAAAATAAAACATTTCTTCAAGATGTAAATTCAAACCTAAACTCACTCAAAACACGGGTAATAATTACTATTCAAATATTGAGAACGCGAACAAAACTCCATTATCCAAAATATCAAAAAACATGGACAAGGTTTAATAATTAAAACCACAAATCATGGATAACAATCCATACTCAAAACGTCGTCGAATACATGGGTCATACTCGATACCCAAAATAACACCTTTCGGTGACGGGGGAGACCCGTTTCCATTGAACGTGTTGGGAACACAAAAGTATACCTCGTATCTATGTTATAAGCATGTTTTAAGGATGGACAACCCTTGACATCAACCCTATCCAGGTCTTTAGTCATGTTAGACATCAACCCTATCCAGGTCTTTAGTCATGATAGACATCAACCATATCCAAGTCTTTAGTCATTGTGGACATCAACCCTATCCATGTCTTTAGTCATTGTGGACATCAACCCTATCCAGGTCTTTAGTCATTGAGGACATCAATCCTATCCAGGTCTTTACTCATTGTGGACATCAACCCTATCCAGGTCTTTAGTCATTGTAGACATCAACCCTATCCAGGTCTTTAGTCATTGTGGACATCAACCCTATCCAAGTCTTTAGTCCAATACAACAATGAGCTTAACTTTATCCAAGTCTTTTACTCAAATGTTCACTAAGTTCGATCTTATCCGGATCTTTACCTTGGGATCTCACCATCCAGACAAGCTTATTCATTTATAAATTACATCATATAAATTACATGACTCCAAATTGAATTACCAATGCACTCAAAAACATGTAATTCTCAAATCAAAAGCAATAAATGCAAAACATATCCAAAGCTCCACATCAAGCTATCAAAACCGGACAAATGTCCCCAAGACCCAACAGGGTTGAAACCGAGTCAAGAACTCAACAACTCAATGGCCATTCAAATAAAGGCATCATGAGTGATAAAAATGTATTTAACCAATGTTCCTACAAAACACATGCTCCAAAAAATTATCAACTCAAAAACCCATCATTGGTTGGGACCAACCATTTTCTAATAGAAATCATATCATTTACATTTTCAAAATGTCTCAATCATAACAATATGCATTTTCAACCCAAATACACCAAAATGCATTAAGACCAAAATAATCTCCATTTATAAGATAAATCATCTAAAGAATCCATTATGATTTAGTTATCAAAATGTCTAAAAACCCCAAATACGTACCTTTCTCAAGATTTATAAACTCATGGTACTAAGATGCAAGACTCATCAAATAATACCCACATTTGATAAATGTTAAGAAAAACATTTCAATATATCGAAATAAATGATTTTGGCATGTACATAGTTTTCACAAAGCAATATGAACTCACCTTGCTAGATTTAGGCTAAATCTAGATTTTACCCAACTTGAGCTCCTTTGAAGAACACATGGATCCTCAAGCCAAAAACTTCCAAAAACCTTAACCAATAGCTTGAATCCACCACCAACACACCTCTAGGTCACCAAAATAAACCACAAACTTCCAATCTACAAAAGGGAGAAAAAGGGTGGATGAAAACCTAGATAACTTGATAAAGAAGATGAAGATGAATGATTATGTTTCTCACCTCCAATCTTGCTATATGATGAAGAATCATGTGATTTTAGGAGGAAATCTGTAACACCCTGATTTTCGAAAGGTATCATTTCATGTTAATACAGAAATCGGTATTTTAGGGAAAAATAAGATATAGGATTTTGGACTTGAATCCTAGATTTTATAGTCTTGGTAGATGAAGGATTCAATTACGAGTCCAATGGTTCTTTCCAGAGCAAAATCGGAGCTGAAACGAAGAAGTTATGACCAAAACAGTGTTCGGGCAAGAAATTCGGGCGGCAGTGCTCCGCACGGGTCTCCGCGCGGGTGGACCCGCACCACCACCCGCGCGGAGCCACTGTGTGCACAAAAACGGGAAAATCTGGCCCGCAAACCCTATTTTCACCCAAATCTCAAATCTTCTCCCCATTTCTCTCCCAACTCGACCCTCCAACCTCCCCAAACAAACCCAAACTCATTTTGAGTGTCTTTCTCTTAAAATCAAGTAACCCTTCTTCATCTAGCAAGCTTGTAGGTTAGAACCATAATCTCAAATCTTCATCTTCTTCATCAAGATATCTAGGGTTTCATCCACCCTTGTTCTCCCTTTTGTAGATTTGGAGTTTGTGGTGTACTTTGGTAACCTAGAGGTGTGTTGGTGGTGGATTCAAGCTATTGGTTAAGGTAAGCTTCTAATTCTTCATCTTGGAAATTAGGGTTTTGGGTATAGATGAGATCTTCATGTAAAGTGTTGGGGAATGATTCTATTCGGTTGAATATCTATGTTTATGGTTGGAATCTTGTGAATCTAGGTTTCGGAGGTTTTGGCTTTGAGGATTCAAGTTTCTTCAAGGGAGCTCTACGTGGGTAAAATCTAGATTTAGCTTAAATCTATCAAGGTGAGTTCAAGTTGATTTGTGAAAACGGTGTACATGCCAAAATATTTATTTGAGTAAACTACGATTTTCGTCCCTATGGTTTGATGTTTATAACGATTTTCGTCCCTGGTCTTTCAAAACTGCTTTTTTAGTCCCTATGGTTTCTATTTACTTCCATTTTCATCCCGCCATCCAATTTTATTTAAAATTAAATGTTAATTCTTTTAAAAATAGAATAAGCAATTTACATATTTGGTCCTTATAGTATATAAATTTTTACATTTTTATCCTAGTTTACATTTTTTTACTTTTTCTTTAGTTATTGTATTTCATCAAGACATTTATTTTTCTATTAATTATATTGTATATTTTCATAATTATTATAACTTTAATTATAAAAAGAATCAAATAATTTCGTTAAAAATACTGATAAATACATGATATTTTTTTTCAAACTACTAGGTTTAAATCACTTCAAATTAATATTTTATATCTGTTGATTTATTAAAGTTTTTTTATTTATTTTAAATTACCATCAAAAAAAGTTTAATAAAATTCGAAAAAAATAGTATTATTTTATAACAACCGATTGTTTTTTGTTAAATGCAATTTATTCCCACTATTCTAAATTTTCATTTAATCTTTATTTTCTATTAATTAATCAAGTTTCTTTAGTATTTAAATAAAATACACACACACACACACAAACACCATGTTACAAAAATCATGCAATAAGCCATGACATGCCACAGAATTAACGTAACGTTAAACACAAGGCTTAAATCTCATGTTATTTAGAACATTGATGTATATATATATATATGTGTGTGTGTCTGTGTGTGTGTCTGTGTCTGTGTGTCTGTGTGTGTATGTTTATTTTAAATATTAAACAAATTTGATTAATTAATAAAAATAAAGTTTAATGAAAATATAGAATAATGGAAGTAAAGTGAATTTAACAATAAATGTAGATCCCAGTACAATGCAATCAACAGCAAATAATATCAAAGATGAATAAGATTTACGCTCCAACTACTAGTCATATGATTAATATGCAATCAAAGGGTTTAGGTTTACAGAAAGAATTTATGATCTGAGAGAATAAACCTATAGACTAGTAATCTGAAAATAATGAGACTAACTTGTAAAAGAAAGAAAATCAGCCTTTATATACCTAGGCTTTACAACCAATTGGGCTTATGGGCTTTTAGGCCCAACAAGCTAATAACTATTGTTAACTTGACAAAATATACCCTGAACTTCTATTTAACAAATATTTAACCCTAACAATCTCCCCCTTTAAATAGAAGTTAGAAATCGCGCCAGTTTGGAACATAGATCTTTCGAAAACCAAAGCTGATCTCGAAATATCGAATTTGAGTTCTGTACTCCAGTCGCTCTTCAATTCCACCAAGTGCTTCAAGAACAAGTGGCTTGTATTTAGGATCCAAAAGTTGAACCCCTTTTCATCTTGGTCAAGTGCATGCTTCAACTTGTCTTTCAGCAGCATTAACGTACCATCATAGAATCTGGAAATCTGATTAAAACGAATGAACCGTATAATACCTTTGTTGTTCACATAAGTCATGCCAAACTCTGGAAGCTTTATCACAGTAAATGCAGGTACGCTCTAGGCATCAGACGGAATCTTCAAATCAGGCTTGAGCAGATTTATCTTTGGCTGGTCGCTTTCTAACCCGATCTGAAAGTCTTCCACCGAGGCAAGTTTCATCGCACACTTCATATACCTCTTTACAGTCTCGAGTGCATCAATGACTTCCCCGGGTCTGATAGTTCTGGTCTTTAAGTCTCGAAGAATGAACAGCAGATCTTGTGGTTCAAGGCACGGAAAGTCAGCTTCAGAAAAACAATACTTCTGACCATCTTCTCTCGTTACCATGAAGTCTGAATACTTTACTTTCATGAAGAATACAAGTTCACACTGTTTTTCCTTGTTTTTCACAGACTGTAGACCATGAAGTACAACTTCGTCATATTTCCGAATCCAGTGGGCAAAGATCTTCTTTTGACTTTCTTCAAGGAAAGGAACTTTGATTCTGATTCTTTCCCACTTGGACGGACGAACTGATGGAGTACTTTCTGATTCCCTAACTGGTGAGACTGGAGGAGATCTGATGGGAATATCTAATTCAGGAAGATCAGGGTTATCAACAGAATAAGTCAAAAGTGGAACCGCAACAGAAGTCTGATCGTGTGGCTGATAATCCGGATGAAGAATCTCATCTATTTCGGCTTGCATGACTACCAGCGCTCGTTCAGTGTTGGCACATTCTTCTGTCGGTACAGAGACTTCATAAGGATCAAGAATTAACGCCCAGTCTTCAGGTACAATCGGAGAACCTTCATCAACTTCCTCAGGCTTTTCAACCCTTGGAATATCATATAGCACCAAATCCATACACTGTTCCCGTTCCTGTCCCTGCCCTTCTGATCGAGTACCAGAACCCGAACCCTGTTTCGTTCCCACTTGAGCTGTTTCCACAGACTGTATCTCCGGCTCTGTTAGGCGTTGGCGCTTCTCCCCCTCATGGTGATCAGGATCATCCTGATCATCATGTCGGCGCTTGAGCCTGTCTGCCTGGCTACGGAAGGTGTCCTCCATAGCTGATAGGCGTTCAGTCAATACAACTATGGTTTGCTGCAAAGACTGAAGCATGGCTTGTTGTAGTTGGAAGGCTTTGGGAGATATAGAGGTTTAGGGGGGTGGGGTAGGTGTGGATGCTTGAGCGCGTAGAAGCGATAGAAGATCGGCATCCCGGGAGGGTTCTGTTTGAGAATGGGCAAGAAGCTTGGCAAGAAGTATGGATTTGAGGTCCTCGATTGACATTTCGGTAGCAGGAATGAAAGGGGGTGGTGTGGGAGGTAGTGGTTCAGGCTCAGTCGCTGGACCTTTGCCTTTGAGCATACGTTTCAGTGAAGCTACCTCCTCTCTCATCATGGTTTGGACAGCCTTTAGGGCACCGTCCATATATTCCCTTGAGACGAACTCAGTTGGGGTAACTCCTGGGTCACTCAGACTTCCAGTTGTAGATACGACTGTAGAATTCGAGCCGCCTACGTTCACAGCTGGCGTGATGATAGCTGTGGTAGGACTTCCACCCAATCCTCGTAAACTAACCGAAGTTGGAATTACTATAGGTGTTCCGGCTGGGCCACGAAGGCCTTCAGCAGTAGCCGAGAAAGGGACCCGTGTCCTAGGAATAGGAGAAATTATATCAAACGGCTCTAGACTTTGTGCACCGAAAGAAGTCGAGAACGGGGGTTGTTGTTCTCTTGTTTCAATACCGGAACTCTCCAAGTGAGAGACCGGTAGCTTTTGTGTTATATCCCCGTGTGAAGCTAAAACCACCATCTGTTGAGAGATGGCAGAGTGGCTGGGTGGGGTGTGCAGTTGCGCCGCTAGGTCCACGGCGGCTTCTTCAATATCCTGTCTCAACACATGAGACTGGATAGTAGATGTGGCTACCTGGGTGGATGTGGCTAGGGGGGTTACAATCGTTGATGGTTGCCCCGTCACTCGTGTACGCTCATGATGCAACTTGGTCCTCCTTTCCTTCTCTCTACTCACCTCTAAATTTTCAACTAATACTCCCTCCGCTCTCCTTGTCTCTCCAGGCGAGGGCTGATGATCGTCACCATCAGAGTCAAAAGACTCTTCATTTGATTCCGATTTGGTGGTGGCTGGTTCCGACTGACTGCCGGATTGTTCTGCTGCCTCCTCAGAGTCGGTGGCAGCTTCAACAGATGTTTCCTCTTCCGATGCATTGGCAGAAGAGGACTGAACGTTGGCGGATTCAGTAGTTGTGTCCTCTTCTACCATCGGAGATGTCTCCCGTGGTGGGGTAGGTGATCGTCGTGAAGTACTGGCTTGTCCCGATCCAACGGCACTGCCCTCTCCAGTTCCCCTCACAATGATTTCTCTCGTCACACCCGGTCCGGAAGCCCCAGTTATCCGGACTCTACCACCTCTCGTACGGGGACGCGGACCCTCACGCCTCTCAGGTCGTGCTCCCTGGGCAGGTCCTACCGGTTCTGGTTGGACTATAGGAGCTGGAAGATTGTGTGTGTGCCTATACGCTATAACACTCAGTGCCGAAGGACGAGCATAGGCCAGCAACCCGATGGGGATTTGTCGGGCGACGATACCTTCCGGATCAGTACGAGCTGGTATTTTGCGGGTCGGGTGATGCGGGCAAGTAGGGTGCATGGTACGGCGAGGTATCTCGGGATACAGAGTCATGTAGCTTCGAATGATCAGCTGGAGAAACCTCATATAAGGTATCAAGTTCTGTCTCTTCGTCGCGTTCGACCGAACTTTCTGAACAAGGTCGCACCATAGGACGTCGGCAAAATCCGCGTGGCGATGGAATGCCACTGAGTGGAATAGTCGGAGAATGTGAATACTCGTCTGGTCGATGCCTTTCGTGATAGCCGAAAGACATCGATTGAGGTAAGTGAACATGGTGTACCATAACGTGGACAGGTACTTGCGGTTGAAACTTGATGGTAGACGTAGATCTGCGCCGTATCCTAGGGACAAGAGGTCAGTGCATAGAGTGGCGTCCGATACGAGCGGGTCAAAGCAATTTCGCCCCTGGACTGAACCGGCGGTTGGCAGATGAAGAAATTGTCGGAAAAGATCACAAGTGAGGATCACAGGAGTGTGATCAATTCGGCCTTCCAGATGGAATTCACCGTCGGCCTCCAAGGCATGTAGAGATTTCCAGAACTGTTGTAGGTATAATAGCGGCACTTCCGCTGTCTCTGATAGAGCATATGATAGAGGATGCCCACTGAGGATCTCGATGATGACCTGATATTGAATGGCAGGTTGGGTTACATCGAGATGATAGTTGTTTGGTGTGAGCTGAATGAACTGATCATCGGGAATCAGTTCGGCATCGGCGATTGGATTAATCGCAGGGGGCAGATTTTGCGCCATTGTACCTGTTGAGAATAATCTTGTTAGATCTTAGGAAGATGGAAATCAAGATGTCGTTGGAGTTACAATTCCATGGTTTAAACCACAACCTATACTAACTCCAAAATACTGGAAAAACAAACCCAATTCGTGAATTAGGGTCTGTAACCAATTCGCGCACCGCTTCATAGAAAAAGATCAACTCACAGGGTCACCTCACAATCTTACATTCTAGAAATAAAGCAGTTAAGCACAGATAGCTAAAGCCCAATACTGTGTGCATTTCAGAACACCAAAAAGACCGGGTCAAGCTTTGACCGGTAAAGGTCTTAGACCGGAAAAGTCATTCGACCGGAAGAGAAACTATATGACCGGGGTGACACAATCGACCAGTACTGTTCTTCGACCGGGATTGGTCATTCGACCGGTAAAAGCATTCGACCGGTATTGGTATTCGACCGGTAAACGCATTCGACCGGTATTGGTATTCGACCGGTAAACGCATTCGACTCGTATTGGTATTCGACCGGTAAACGCATTCGACCGGTATTGGTATTCGACCGGTAAAATCTAGGTCGAAGAACACACAATCCCAAACGACCGGGGAAATCGAATCGACCCTACCAGAGTTAAAATCAAACCCCAAGATCGATTCAAACTAACACCTATCAATCGACCAACCGCTTGAAAACATAGACATATGAAGATATTAGGGTCGAACTTGTGATCGATAAACGATAGCGAGAGAGAGCGACGAGATCGAGAGAGATAACCAGAGCGTCGGTCGAAAGTTTAGAGAGAGTTTGAGAGAAAAGATCGATAAGAAGGTTGAAGGAAAGGATGAAGACCGGGGTTTTAAATACCCCGGTCGAAGAGTTTGGGTCGCGGGGATTGGGCCGAGGAAGGGAGTTGGTCCGATCCGAGGATGGGGTGTGGGCCGGGCCGAATATAAACAAACCAACCAAACGAACTATTTTTGGGATTTTACTTTTTATAAAACAAATAACTAAAAATAAAACTATTTTTTTTATATTTATAAGGAAAAAAAATATTTTTGAATTTTTCTGATTATATAAAAAAATGAACCTAAAAAAAACTCCTAAGGAAAAAAATAAAACCTAAGGAAAAAAAATGCTCCCCCTCGAACATTGAATGCTTTACGAGAAAAAGTGCTCCCCCTCGACGAGATACACGAGAAACTTACCTGCTCCCCCTCGAATAGAGAACTAGAGAACCTTACCAAACATCGTACACTCGTGCTCCCCCTGAACATGTGAACATCTTCTAGAGACCACCACAAACGACTTACGCTTTCAAATAACAACCGGAGAAACTGCAAAAATAAACACGAAAACACCACGAAGAAAAGAAAACACACGAGAAAAAATAGAAACAAACGAAATCTACTTTATTGATACAGACGTTTGAAATTGACACAGAACTTAGCGAGTAAAATTCAATAAGCAAGGAGTGTGGATCGGAGCAACCAGAGACAAGTCATTGGGGCATTAGACACAGTCATTCGATATTGAATGAAACTCGATTAGGTCTGTGAAAGAATCAAACCTTCAGATTTAGCATACCTAGCTTGGACACAAGATAATTAAAGCGTTTTTCGTCCAAGGCTTTGGTGAACAGGTCTTCTAACTGATGCTCTGTATTAACAAAGTAGAGTTCGATGGTACCTCGTTCCACGTGGTCTTTTATGAAGTGATATCGCACATCAATGTGCTTCGTCTTCGTGTGTTGGACTGGATTGCTGGATTGCTAGATATTGCAATGACGCTCTTGGAGTCACAGTAGATGGGGATCCTCGAGTAGTTAAATCCATAGTCTTTCAGCTGGGTGCGCATCCAGATGACTTGAGAGCAGTAACTGGCGACTGCTACATATTCGGCCTCGGCGGTCGAGGTGGACACACAGTTTTGCTTCTTCGAAGCCCAGCTGACGAGACGATCTCCCAGGAACTGGACATGACCGGATGTGCTTTTCCAGTCCAGCATGTTTCCAGCATGGTCAGCGTCCGAGTAGGCAAGCCTTCGGGTTGCGAGACATAGACCTCCTCTTTGAGAACGCCGTTCAGGAACGCAGATTTCACATCCATTTGAAGACGATGAAATTCTTGTGGGCGGCGTAGGCGAGGAACATGCGAATAGCTTCAATGCGTGCAACCGGTGCAAACGTATCCTCGTAATCTATACCTTCTTGCTGGCGATATCCTTTAGCCACTAGACGTGCTTTGTTCCGGACAATGATTCCATTTTCGTCCTTCTTGTTCTTGAAAATCCATTTCGTCCCAATCACCGTCTTGTTCTTTGGCCGGGGAACAAGGCGCCACACTTTGAGGCTCTCAAATTGGTTGAGTTCCTCTTGCATAACGATCACCCAGTCTGGATCATTCAACGCTTTGGAGACGATGGAAGGTTCGATACGGCTGAGGAACGAAGAAAATAAGCAATCGTTGGCAGTAGTAGATCGAGTCTGAACAGGCGTCTTGGGATCACCAATGATCTGATGAAGGGGGTGAGCTCGAGTCCACTTGGTGGTGTGTGGAAGAGGTTGATATGTCTGTTGAGAGGTATCGGAGTCCACATAACCACCGGGGGGTAAATCCTGAATTGCTTCGAGTGATGACGGCCTGTGAGGTTGAAGTTCCTTAGTTGGAGTCGAGAGTACAGCAGAGGACGACTCAGCAGGAGATGCAAGTGAAGCAAAATCCGGGATTGCCGGAATGGGAACTTCAGGAGTGCCTTCCACAGGTGTCGGTTCAGGAGGGCCTACTATTGCCGGTGCGACAGTAGGATCTTGGATAGGAGGAGTATCACCCGAGCTCGGGAATGCAGAATCATTGTCAGAAGATGATGGAGCACCAGGCGAGGATGGGCCACCGGAGTCGGTTGGACCAGTGACTTGTGTTTCTTCTAGTGCTTGAGGAACATTCCTGTTACAAGACATAGTATTAGACTTAATATTAAATAAGTCATCATAGAAATACTCAAATAGTAAATCCAAATCAGAAAGGTGAGCTCTTGACGTAGACGCATGATTTGGATCTACTGGAGATTGTGTAGCTCCTGAACGAACATGTCCAGAAGCTAACACACCAGTTAAAGCGGGTTCTGAACTGAGGTGTTCAGAAGCCATATCAGCGGCCTCGTCAAAAGTCACGTTCACACTCTCAACGACGATCTTCGATCGTTTGTTGTAGACACGGTAAGCTTTGGCTTGCTGAGAATATCCAAGGAACACTCCTTCGTCCGCTTTGGGGCTGAATTTGCCGAGATCATCCTTGTCATTCAATACGAAGCATGTGCACCCGAATGCATGAAAATAGTTGATGTTCGGGTTACGTTTGTTGATGATCTCGTACGGTGTCTTGTTGAACCGCTTGTTGATTATAGTGCGGTTTTGAGTGTAGCAAGCGGTAGCAACTGCTTCTGCCCATAAAAATAGCGGTAGTTTGGACTGAGATAACATCGTGCGAGCTGCTTCGACAAGAGTTCGATTACGGCGCTCGACTACCCTGTTTTGCTGAGGAGTGCGAGCAGCTGAGAAAGTATGCGTTATGCCCACTGAAGTCATGTAACCGGTGAGCACTTGATTCTTGAACTATGTGCCGTTATCCATCCTTATGGTCTGGACTGATAGGTTGAGACTGACTTGAATACTCTTCAGGAGAGAGATGATCAATTCGGGAGTTTCATCCTTTGATCGGAGGAATCTGATCCATGTGTAGCGAGAGAAATCGTCAACCATCACCAGGACATACTTCTTATGATTGATGCTTTAGACGCGCATCGGTCCACATAAATCCATGTGAATGAGTTCAAGGGACCGTGAAGTACTAGGAGTGACGTTAGGCTTGTGAGAAGCCTTCTTCATCTTGCCCATTTCGCAGGCGGAACACAAATGATCTTTTTCGAATTTAAGATCAGGCATTCCCTTAACGTGTCCACCGAGCACCAACTTATTAATCGTCTTGAAGTTCAGGTGCGAGAGTCTACGATGCCATAACCAGCTTTGTTCGGCAGAGGCTTTAGACATTAAACAAACTTCCTTATCTACTTTCAGAGACGAGAGGTTAATTGTGTAGAGGTTGGAGCGACGCGTTCCAACAAGGATTTCTTTTCCGTCTTCAGTCCGAATGCTGCACCGCTTGGCTTTGAAAGTGACCTCTAGATCCTTGTCGCAGAATTGACCGATGCTGAAGAGATTGTGACCAAGGCCTTCGAAATAGGACACTTTCTTAATCGTGAGATTATCCTTGACGATATCTCCGTAACCCCTGATGGGAGAATAATGATCATTCCCAAACCGTACATTCCCACAAAACTTCTCGGTGAAGTTTGTGAGTAGCTCCTTTCTTCCGGTCATGTGCTTGGAGCAGCCCGAATCTAGATACCACACATGACATTCCTGCAAAACAAGTTATTTCTTTTTAGGTACCCATTCATAAATGGGTCCTTTGGGGTTAGATTTAACACCCGTTTTGGATGCCCGTTTAGATTTGGGTCTTTTCCTATGACGAGTAATATCAAACTGAGAATGATAATTATCAACATGATACGAGCCAAACCAATCAGATGCATAACGACGATCAACAAACTCATTCGATCCACAATAAGAGCAACAAATACAATCATGAGACAGTTGAAGTAAATGAGGAATAGAATAAACTTTTAAAGGTAAAGTTCCATTACATTCAACTAAAGGTTTAGAATTAAAAACATCATGATTGTTATTGTTTTTCCTAGACTTTAAAACTGGATCAACTAATTCTGCTGTAGTCGTGCTTTCTTTAGACTTATTAGCTACCCAAGCATATCTTACTTCTTTGCGCCGACCAAAAGTATCTGAAAGACCGTTAAAATTATAGTCAGAAGATGTGAAACTTGAAGATTGTTGTCTTTTGGAGCGACCGGTCTTTTTCTTCTTTTGTGAACTTTTTTGGATTTTGACTTTGAAGAGTCGTTCACAAAAGGTTTTTGTGGGGCGGATGTGGAACATTCACCCTTATAAAATTTTACCGGAGGCTCACAATAAGAGTTTAGAAAATCAACGTGACTTGGTAGAGACGGATTAAAATCAAATTGGGTCAAATCACTGTCTAGACACACCTCGGAATTCAAGAATGCTGAAAATTCCATTTCCTCATCAGAAAGGACCTTATCGCTTGAGGAATTTAGGACATCGGAAGAATTTGTTTGAAGTGGATCATAGGCGGAAGCATGTTTAAAATCAGAACAATGATCCGTTTCTAAAACATGAGGCTCTTTTCCTTTATTTGAAAATTTTGGTGACGAGTCACCCAAAAAGGCTTTACAGGAAGATGTGTCGGAGGCAGGATAAGAATTGTCAGACAGGGTAGGTTTCTCACTTTGGAGAATTGTAGGTTGAGCTTGAAGCTCAGCCTTGTGAAATTGTTCCTTCAGACGATCTGCTGCCAAGGCAGACAGTTGTGAGTTTAACTTCTTTATTTCTGTCTGAAAGTATTCTCTTTCCTTGTCGGACACAGATTCCTCTTTATTGGAAGTGAGGCACTCAATTTGAGATAAAAGGTCTTGTTTTTCCTTTTGAAAATTGTCCCTCTCCTGTTCAAATGACGTTTCTAGCTGAACAATTTTCTTTTCTAAAATCAGAGGTGGAACATAAACTTTATGATCTAGAGATTCCTCCTCAGTTTTAACTGTTTTAGCATCAAGTTCAGCTTGAGTATAACTTCTAAAATAGTCATTTGATAGGAAACAAGGTTTTTCTTCGTTGTACGATGCATTTAATGAATCATAAACAAAAGGAAGTTTCATTTTAGTAGAGTTCTCCCTTCTCAACTTATCCTCTTCCCAGTCCTCATCCTCAATTGGTTTGGTCCAATTGATCTTGTATTCTGGAAATGTCTTGTCTATTCCAAGAAATTCAGACGCATAAATCGTAGGAACTTTGGATAGGGCCTTTTTCAGATAATATGGGTTATCGTAACCGATACCCGTATTCGCATACTTGGGTTCCTTTGGTGCAATTAGATTTAGCGTTTGATGAGATTGACCAATTCTATAAAGCTTCTTTTCGATCTCCTTTAACTGATTAGATAATCTTTAATTTTCATTTTTATAAGCCACGTTTTGAGACACAATATCAATTTTCTCATTCTTGGACATGCGTAGCTCACTGGTCAGATCATCTACTTTGGTCTTTAGCTCTTGTGATTCTTTTGAACAACTCTCACACTCTTCTTTTAAATTAGAAATTGTGCACAGATTGCTTGAGATTTCTAAACTTTGATTTTCAATACATTCAGACTGTGCAGCAACTCGTTTTTCTAGAGATGAGATGAGTTGTTCTTTTTCTTTTATGAGTAGCTTGAAAGAGTCTAGTTTATTCATGGCAAGTTGCATCTGATCAATTAAAGCTTCGTGATAAGGAGCACATACCTGACATGAAACACAAGTATGCTTCGGCATCTTCAGGTTCTTCATCAGAAACTTGTAGCCAGTAGTCATCTTCAGCCATGAGAGCCTTACCTGCTTCTTTCTCTTTGGCCAGTAGAAGCTTGGCTCTGTAATAATCGGAATTGCGCACAACAGGCTTGCGACAATCCTTGGCAAAGTGGCCTAACCGACCACAGTTGTAGCATCTGATCGGCTCATCTTTTGACTTTTCTTCGTGTCTCTTGTCAAACTTCTTTCCATCTTCAACACGTTTCTTACCTTCATACTTCTCTTGATGATCACGGCGAGTGGAAAACCTTTGCTTGTTGGAAGATTTGTTAAAGAACTTCTTTTTCTGGAATTGTTGAGTCAAGAATACCATAGCTTCTTTCATCTTAGTGAGTTCAGGATCCGAATCACTATCAGGATCTTTGGGTTCAGACTCACTTTGCACTGGCTTCTTTTTAGACGAACGACTGACAGACTTCACTCTTTTCTCAGATACGAGTGCTAACGGATCAACTACCGGCTTTTCTTCAGCTTTCTGATTCCCTATTAGTTCCATAACTTCCTCTTCATCCTGGAGCAGCATTTCATAAAGTTCATGTAGAAAAAGCTTCTCCAGGGTCTGAGTATGACGAATATGAGAGACAAACGGCTTCCATTCAGGCTGGAGGTTGTTCATGAACTTGATGTTGTTCTCGGTGTTCGTCTTTGTGATCTTATTCTTCTGGAGATCATTCAGAAGCAAGTTGAACCTTTCATATGTTTCTGTCAGTGTCTCGCCTTTTCTTGCTTTGAAGCCATCATATCTGGTGATGCAGTTTGTCACCTTGAGCTAATTGTTGATGTGGCTCCCCATCATCATCTTCTCAATCTGGTCCCATATTTTCTTTGCAGACTTCTTATAACTGTCGATGCAAGCATAGATGTTGTTGGGTAGACTTTGTAGAAGAAATGTCTTTGCTTGCTTTTCAGCATAATACAAATCATTTTCTTGATTTGTGAAGTCACTGACAGATTTTGGAACATTGCGCGCAGGTCGACCTTCTTCTGTGTTTCCCGGTACAACTTTCATTGGCCAGTCTTGCGGCCCCTCTGTCAGACACTTGTAAAGGGCTTCATAGTTTGGTTTCGATTCAATGAAGTTCATGAAGCGATCGTGCCACTAAGGATATTCCCCTCGATAGAGAACCGGGGGTTTCTGATCCGAACCAATAGCTAACGCGTCTCTTGAATTCATCTTAAATCTCTTAACTTAAAAACACTTTTTCTGGATCAAACCTTTAGTCTCTTTGCTCTGATACCAATTGTAGATCCCAGTACAGTGCAATCAACAGCGAATAATATCAAAGATGAATAAGATTTACGCTCCAACTACTAGTCATATGATTAATATGAAATCAAAGGGTTTAGGTTTACAGAAAGAATTTCTGATCTGAGAGAATAAACCTATAGACTAGTAATCTGAAAATAATGAGACTAACTTGTAAAAGAAGGAAAACTAGCCTTTATATACCTAGGCTTTACAACCAATTGGGCTTATGGGCTTTTAGGCCCAACAAGCTAATAACTATTGTTAACTTGACAAAATATACCCTGAACTTCTATTTAACAAATATTTAACCCTAACAATAAACAACCAGTTGTTATAAAATAAGACTATTTTTTTCTCGAATTTTATTAAATTTTTTCCAATGGTAATTTAAAATAAATAAAAAGCTTTAATAAATCAATAGATATAAAATATTAATTTTAAATAATTTAAACCTAAAGCTTTGAAAAAAGGGAAAAGTTCAATAAAACCCAACAAACTATTTCGTTTTGAATGATTAAGTCCCTAAACTAATTTTTTGAATGAAAAAATCATTAAACTTTCTCATTTTGAATGATTAAGTCCCTGAACTATTTTTTTGAATAAAAAAACCATTAAACTTTCTCATTTTGAATGAAAAAACATTAAAATTTTCCATTTTGAATTATTAAGTCCCTGAACATTTTTTTTTTCAATAAATTGAATCATCGAACTTTTAAAAATTGGTTACTTACATCATTTTAACCCAAAAAAACTACATGTAACCGGTTATCTTTTGATTCTTCCTCTTTTTATAGATAAAAAATAGATCAAAAAGAGGGAGATCGATAACAGGGCAACAACGTGTTAGGCAATATGGAGAACGGACAACGTTCGGGCAACGGGGATTGGCGAAGCAGAGCGATACGACAGTTTGTGAGTGGTTTTAATGACGTAGAGTTTGAGAATTGTAAAACTGACTTAGATTTATTTTTACTTTAAAACCTTCATACTCAGTTCCGGGTACCTTTAGAAAAAAGGGTAACCAATTTTTAGAAGTTCGATGGTTTATTTATTCAAAAAAAATGTTTTCCGACTTAATCATTCAAAATTAGAAAGTTTAATGGTTTTTTCGTTCGAAAAAATAGTTAAGGGACTTAATCATTCAAAATGAAAAAGTTTAATGGTTTTTTCGTTCAAAAAAATAGTTTAGAGACTTAATCATTCAAAATGAAATAGTTTATTGGGTTTTTTTGAAATTTTCTCTTGAAAAAACTATCATGTATTTATCAGTATTTTTAACAAAATTATTTGATTATTTTTATAATTAAAGTTATAATAATTACGAAAATATACAATATAATTAATAGAAAAATAAATGTTTAGATGAAATACAATAAATAAAGAAAAAGTAAAAAAAAATGTAAACTAGGATAAAAATGTAAAACTTTATATACCATAAGGACCAAATATGTAATTTGCTTATTCTATTTTTAAAAGAATTAACATTTAATTTTAAATAAAATTGGATGGAGGGATGAAAATGGAAGTAAATAGAAACCATAGGGACTAAAAAAGCAGTTTTGAAAGACCAGGGACGAAAATCGTTATAAACATCAAACCACAGGGACAAAAATCGTAGTTTACTCTATTTATTTAAAGTGTTCGTGTTTTACATTAAATCTTTGGGATTTTTGGGTATTTTTATAAATAATTCATTTTGAATATGTTTTCTTTAATGGTTTAATATTTAATTGGATGTCATTTTGAGAAATTGTCCATTTGGTGCATCTGACTTCGTAAACCGTTTGGAAAATGCATATCATTGTGTTATGGGTCATTTTGGAAAAATAAGGGAATAAATCCTTTTGGAGAACGCTTTGTTTCAACCCATGAAGAGTTTTGGGTTAATCACACTTTTGGTCGTTGTGTTTACGTATTCGTTAGTCAAACGTGTTTTAATGTTTACACTGCTTTTATTGGAGATTTAAGTAAATTGTTGAGCCTTTGGCTCGATTTTGACTAAAATATGTCTTGAGGACATTTGTCCGGTTTAATAGCCCGCTGTGGAGTTTTAGTATGATGGCGTTTATTACGTGTCATTTGAGAGTTACATATTTTGAGTGTTTTGGTCATTCAATTGGAGTCTTGTAATGTTTTAGACTGTAATGCAGTGGATCCATAGGCATATGAGTCGGTCTTTTAATTTAAAGAAAATGGGCTATTATTTATATGTTGGCACCAGATTTAGTCATGGGATTTCGAGCACAATACGGTGAGGGCTCGTGGAGTCCAATACCTGGACCTGCATCCGTAATGTAATTTCTGAGCCTGTTTTTATGGGATAGGTATTTCCCATTTGTAGCTAGTTGAGACATTGGGTCCTCGGAGGCAACTTGGTACGGTTATGTGGGACTGGTTACTAGCCATGGGCCGTAAATGTAATCCTAGCGAATGAGCATGATTAGGATCCTCGGGTGCCCTCCCCAACATCGTAGTACGAGTCGGCGTGCAGGCCATGGGTCCTAGTATGGTGAGCTCAGTAACTGGGAATGTGGCTTACTTTTGTGTTCCACCACTAGCCTTGGAATTCGGGAATCCCCCGTCACCGAGAGGTGTTGTTTTGGGGGTATTTAGTTTATCCTTGTTTTCGGTGACATGTTGAGTTTGTGTTATTCTCTAATTGCTAAAATTTTGGGGTTGGAGTTCACTCGCATTTCAAACGTTTGATTTATAAATCCTATTAAAATTCCAATATATGAGCATTCATCATTACTCGCATTTTGTCAGCGTTGGGATTGCATTAATTCATAAAAGAATGTTTTGGCGTAGAGGCGTCCATCTATAAAATACATATTATTGGTAAATGAGTCGTTCCCTTATTTTAAAGTAATTCATTTTAAAGGATCATGATTATAAGTTACAATATTTTCGTTTTACGATTTCCTTTATGATCATGATATAAAACTCTTGAACTCACTAGGTGTTAGCCTAACCTTTTTATTTGTCGGCATGTACATCAGGTTCCATTTCAGGATTAGTTATAGCAAAACTGTGAAGAGATGAGTGATAGTTGTGTGCTCGAAGAAGTGATTAGCTTGATGAAGTCTTCCGCACTTATATTGGAGATAGCGACTGTTATTGGGTTATAGTAACACCCGACTTTAGTTAGTCTTTATGTAAGACTTTAATTTTGTTGATGGTTCAACCTAGAAATGTATTTCAATTATGGACTTGTAGTAAGAGATTTTATTATCCCTTAAGGTATTGTTGAAAATTTTAAATTTAGTCGCTCTTTCCAAATTTGAGGGTGTTACAAAATCCCCCAAAAATGAATTAGGGTTCGGTTTGGAGGTTGGGGGGTTGATTTGGGAGAGAAATGGGGAGAAGAATTAGGTTTGGGGTGAAAAATGGGGTTTGGGGCCGGATTTTCTCTTTTTATTGCGCACAGTGGCTCCGTGTGGATGGCGGCGATGATCGATCCACATGGAGCACTGGGACAGAGTCCCGCGCTGATGGTGGTGCTGATCCATCCACGTGGAGCACTGCCGCCCGATTTTTTTCATTTTTCTTCCCCGAACATTGTTTTGGTCATAACTTCTTCGTTTTAACTCCGATTTTGCTCCGGAAAGAATCGTTGGACTCGTATTTGAATCATTCATCCAACAAGACCATAAAATCTAGGATCCAGGCCTAAAATCCTACCTCTCTCTTGAACTACTATTCCTATACTAACTTGAAATAATACCTTCCTTAAAAAGCGGGGTGTTACAATCCTCCCAACCTTAGAAAAGATTTCGTCCTCGAAATCCAGTACCGACCAACACCCAAATGCCGCATTAAGCAAGACCAAATGTTTCCCTACCCAAAAGGGATGCCTCCACGATACCTTGCATCATATACGAAGCCGATTACATCCCATTTAAGGTTATCACTGTATTTCTCATAACGAACCGTCACAACTCGATTTCAAGGTTCGATATATCTTACCGATGACGGGATGAACATCGAATCCTTATGAAACCACTTTCCTATCCCGGCTATCTCCCAACCTTAGGTTGCACATATCACCTCAAGAGTAGTTCCACCAAGAATACCCTAAAGCGAACTTTTCCCTTAGATACTTCTAATTCCGACACATCAAGGTCTCCTCAATAATCGATTTCTACTTAAGGTTTACCTCGACATTCTAATCCAATTCCCCAATAACCGATACTATAAAATATTCATCGTCCCTTCCTTGACGACATTTCCTAACACTAGTTAGGTTCGATCCAATCATAACATTCGATCCGTTCCTCAACTGACACGACACAACATCGGTAAACAATGGATTACCCCAACTCCACGGTTACTCAACTCCCATAGTGCATTCAAGCATCGATTGATGAATCAGCGAAACCTTGTTGATTACAGAATTACCAATGATCGATCCCTAATTGCCAGCATCTAATATCTTTAGGGTTGCCACTTAACTTGCAGACATACCTAATATCAACAAGAGTGTACCGAAGCACCTCAACGGTCATTGTCCTCCGAATTGAGAGTTGACACCTATTCTCAGAACAACTATGTTGCAAACGTGGGTATACCACCACATATTTCATTCCAGACTTGCATCGGAGAATTAATGTTGACACCTATCATGGCACTAAAACTCAAACAGACGAATCACCCTATTTTCCTTATTCCTGAAAACTCTTCCGGATGGCACACATCCGAACTATACATGATGTCGAAAGTCAACCCATCAATTCCTAACCGACCATAGGTAAGCAACCACCAATGCTTTAATCCGTGGTTTTACCAGAGCAGAAGGATCACCACTTGAATATTCGAAAGAATACCAAAATCTAATATTCCAGTTATCCATGCGTGAACCCATTCACAAAGCTGAAACCCAAAGTTCAAAACTAACCATAAGTCAGGTCCTCTGACACTTCAATCTCCGGGGACTCCTTTAGTCCTTTACCAAGACCTCTATCACGAGAGGGTTTGCATCTATAGTTCTAATGAGTTCAAGGTTTTTTTAAACTACTATGCCAATTTGAAATTTTATAAAACTTCTAAATGCAAAAGCTTTATAACAATTAGTCATACGAATAAAATTCACTACCGTTTACTCGGTAGGTGTACAAAGTGGTCACAAACGTCGCACATTTAAAATCCTTTCGAAAATCGTTTAATTATTATTCAAGCTAATAATGTTGACAATGAAAGACATTCAACAAACCTTTCAAAGGAACCGCTATGGTCCCAACATGCATCTCTTTTCCATGAATGAAAAACACTTTTACGTACTAAGACAGTGTATAACAAGACGTTTGTACAAAACCCCAGAAGAAAATTCACATAATCAGATCCCAAAAGTTTCTTATTTAACCATATAATGACATAGGATAATTTTTCAACAAGACTCACATACATCGATTTATTTCCCAAACTTAGTAAAACGATAAGTGCTTGCAATTTGGTCAAACATAAAATAATTTAAATTGACTTCAACTTTTAACCACGGTAAAACGCTCTTTGACCCAAGATGGCGGCTATAATGCCATGCACACGAGTAAATCATTATAATGCATTGCATGAGACTATAACAGTAAAATCAACAACCCAAGGATGTTAAAAGCAAAAGCTGAACACAAATCTTCATAAATCTTCCATATGCTTACTCACACCAAAAACATAAATCATTTATAGTACTAAGTAGTGTGCAATGAAATATACTCGTATAAAGCTCAAAAGAGAAATCATACTATATTGAGACTCCAAAAATAGTATGTGCGATAACATCCATCAACAAAACTTTCATAAAATAAGTTTCTCAATAAACAATAAACCAACACACGCAATGAACCTAGCCGACGCATTTCAATGTTCGATCATGCGCTGCAAGACACCGTAAAATGATACTCCATAAGACTCAACAAAACTCATACAGAATAAAATTTCCAACAAACCCGAATATCAAAATAATAAAAGATAACTCTTCGTCCAAAACCTTAACATATGTGGAGAAGATCCAATGTTAAGGTCATAAATCATAGTTACTTGTCCAAGACCCTAAACAACATCAAAATACGAACATCACAAAATACTAAAATAGCGTCGGATGACGATGAGAATAAAGAAAGTCTCAGAAAAATTTGCATCCTCGTGCAATCAAGTAGTTTTATGCATGTTTAAAACCTTGTGTGTGTTACCCATATTTCCAAGATTTTGTAATATAATCCACATGATGATTTTGGAAACATGAGAAATAGTTGATGCAATTCATTTTAGAATAAAATTTTGCGCATGAATTTGATCGACACTCAACGTCTCGAAACCACATCCCTTAATTTTCCAATCATGCTATCGTCATCCGGATGTTCGAACATCTTAAGGCAATCATCGAAGATATCATCGGTTCACCTTACAATTTCTCCTCGAATAATGTCGATTCCCTAAGTCTATGATTCTAAACCAACCAATAACCCTGACCCAAAATGGTCAACTTAATGTATTTATCATGCTTATCCATCACTCCAAATGACAATTCTATAAACATTAGCTCTTCTATCGGGTACTCGCTTAGAAACCTCTTCACTACCCCAACGGTCATCACACCAAGGCAGTTCAAGCATACCCATGTAACATGTAGGTTCACCATAACACTAGCCAGGTACAATTATGAACGTACTGTACATGATCATCTTTGCTACCCTCGACGAGTTTCCCGTTTCGAGCGACTCTATCGGCCTCAAAATATCCTATCTTAAAGTGCCTAATTGTGCAATGTCACTTTCAATCACTTAAAAATACGCTAGTTTGAGTCTAGGCATCCAAAATCAACACATAATTCTCTCAAACTTAAGCTCTGATACCAACTTATAACACCCTGAAATTTGGAAAGAGCTACTAATTCAAAACTTTCTATAATACCTCAAAGAGGGATAAAATCTCTTACGACAAGTCCATACCTTGAAATACAATTCTAGGTTAATCGTCAACAAAATAAATAAAGTCTTACATAAGGACTATTTAAAGTCGGGTGTTACTAAGAAACCAGTAACAGTCGCTATCTCCAAAATGTGGAAGACTTCGCCAAAGCTACTCGCTTCTCAAGCACATCACTAGCACTCCACTCTTCATAGTGCTACTAGGACTATTCCTAACCAGGACCTGATGCACATGCCAACAAATAAAAAGGGTTAGGCTTAACGCCTAGTGAGTTCAAGAGTTTTCCTCATGGTCATATAAATCTTTAGATGGAAAGAATGCAACTTGAATCATGATTTCCAAAATGATTTACTTTAAATATGAAAACAACCATTTTTCTAATAACATACATTTTAGGTGATGACTACACCAAAATAAAACATTTCTTCAAGATGTAAATTCAAACCTAAACTCACTCAAAACACGGGTAAGAATTACTATTCAAATACTGAGAACACGGACAAAACTCCATTATCCAAAATCATGGACAAAGTTTAATAATTAAAACCACAAATCATGGATAACAATCCATACTCAAAACGTCGTCGAATACATAGGTAATACTCGATACCCAAAACAACACATTTCGGTGACGGGGAAGACCCGTTTCCATTAAACGTGTCGGGAACACAAAAGTATACTTCGTATCTATGTTATAAATGATTTTGGCATGTACATAGTTTTCACAAAGCAATATGAACTCACCTTGCTAGATTTAGGCTAAATCTAGATTTTACCCAACTTGAGCTCCTTTGAAGAACACTTGGATCCTCAAGCCAAAAACTTCCAAAAACCTTAACCAATAGCTTGAATCCACCACCAACACACCTCTAGGTCACCAAAATAAACCACAAACTCCCAATCTACAAAAGGGAGAACAAGAGTGGATGAAACCCTAGATAACTTGATGAAGAAGATGAAGACGAATGATTATGTTTCTCACCTCCAGGCTTGCTAGATGACGAAAAATCATGTGATTTTAGAAGAAAATCCCCCAAAAATGAGTTAGGGTTCGGTTTGGAGGTTAGGGGTTGATTTGGGAGTGAAATGGGGAGAAGAATTAGGTTTAGGGTGAACATGGGGTTTGGGGACAAATTTTCCCTTTTAATTGCGCATAGTGGCTCCGTGCGGATGGCGGTGCTGATCGATCCGCGTAGAGATCCACACGGAGCACTGGGACAGAGTCCCGCACTGATGGTGGCACTGATCCATCTGCGCAGAGCACTGTTGCCCGATTTTCTTCATTTTTCTTGCTCGAACATTGTTTTGGTCATAACTTCTTCATTTTAACTTCGATTTTGCTCCGGAAAAAACGTTGGACTCGTATTTGAATCCTTCACCCAACAAGACCATAAAATCTAGGATTCAAGCCCAAAATCCTACCTCTTCTATTTCTCTTGAACTACGATTCCTGTACTAACTAGAAATAATACCTTCCTTAAAAAACGGGGTGTTATAGATAAAGAGGTTTGCAAAATAAACGCCCCCCCTCTCTCTCTCTCTTTCTATATATATATATATATATATATATATATATACGATTTTTCAGGTGGGTTGGGTTAGGGTGAGAAGTTGAGGTTAACGTGAGAAATGTGAGAAATGGTTATCAACTATTGGATGAGAAATGGATGCACATTAGGGTGAGATGCATCGTGATAAGATGCACCAGATCAATTTCCTTCTAAGTCACAATTCATAGGAGGAAATTATATTAAAACTGATCAACGGTTCAGATCCACTTCCTCACGCTTCTCACGTTGACCTCAACTTCTCACACGATCCTTTCAGGTTTACTATGATTCATATATGAATAAAGTATTCGTACGCTCTCAACCTTTTTTCCTTCTTATTTGTACATGTTTAAACTCAAAAATCAAATATAGTTCATCTTTGCAAAACTATTACATTGTTGGAATTTGGCTTAATATGAGGATAATTTGTTCCACATAGGAGCCTCATGGAAAATAAACCCACTTAATAAGGATTAACCCTTGAGATTTAAATAGACTTGATGCATTTTCAGAACATGAACACTTCCTCTACTCTCACTTGATGCATTTGCTTCACACTCCACATCTAACTTAACAGTGGTATTTGGGTTTGTCCTGTGCAACTCTAAAGCATAGTCTCTCAAATGATTGTATTGATCTCCATAGTTCCCCCCTTATCTTATTGAGTGCCATTGTCTTGGCCCTGAAAGCCTTCATATGAGAGAACTTTTGCCCATATGTCCTTTTCATTTCAACATGTAGAGCTTTAATGGGGATATCTGGATTATGAGCAATAGTGTCTACAATTTCTTTTAACAAGAAAGAGGTTGTGCAAGCTTTCACTTTCATGGTTTGAAGACATTTATGGGTATCTATGTGTCCCAATAATGTACAAATCAATCAAGATGAACAACGAAATTCAATCCAAATAACCATATGTATTGATCTTTAATTCCACATATTACAATCTCTCTTTCTCTCTCAATTACATTATTTCTCTCTCTCGATTCTCTATGTCAGCGTATTTTTAATGACAAAATACAAAGCAAAAGGTATTTATACCTACTAACAATACAAAGAAACAAAAGCAATTAAACTAACAAGACATTGACTTTCACTTTGACTTCTCTTTAATGAGTTGACTTTGACTTTTGCTTGAAGGCTTTGACTTGAAGCTTTGACTTTCATTCTCAATGATCTTGGATCCAACAAATATGCTTTGACAATCTCCCCATTTGGATTCAAGATCATCTTCAAAAAGAATTTCATCATCAAGGAACAATCTCCCCCTTTATGTCTCTGACAAACAATCTTCTCCTTTGATAAGCATTTAATTTCCTCCTTTGGATTCAAAAAGAATTTTCCACAGTCCAACAATCTTCCCTTTGTATATGATCTTCAATCAAATCAATCTCCCCCTTATTCAACTTTGTCAAAAACAAACTTTTCCTTTGATAAATCAATCTTCTTCTTTAGGTAAACATGTTCAAAGTCAATCTCCTATTTTCTTCTTTTACTGGATCTTCTAAAAAACTTTAACAATCTCCCCCGAGGTTTATAAAAACCTCTTTCAGTCTTCAGAAAAGAAATTATCTCCAGCTTTAGCTCTCTTTGCTTTAGCAAATAATCTTCAGAGAAATTTTCTGTAATCTTCAACAAACTTTCAGAACACTTTGAACTTTCTATTTCATTCTGTATATTCTCCCCATATCTCAGATATTGAACTTTCAAATTCTGCCATTTCTTGATTATTTCTTCACAACACAGTCCATTTCTTGATTTATCTCTCCCCCATGAATTTCTTTTACATTCTATATCATCTCGACCATAGATCATTCTTGATACCTTCTCCTCCTTATTCTTGAAAAGTAAACTTTCTCAGACTTCACCATTTCTTGAATTTCCCCCTTTTTTGATGATGTTGAGCATAAAAATCATCAAAACTTTTTCAAGAGATGTCATCTATCAATTTTTGACCAACTGATCTTTCCATATAATCATCTGAACATCCGCCAATTCATAAATGATTCCGAATCTTTTCAAATTCAGAATTGAGTGAAACCCTGAATCAACAAATGAATCAGTTAACATGTCTGTAAGTAGCATGAAGCCACTTAGTACAACAAATGTACTGTACAATGAGTTTTATTGATGATCACTCCCCAGGTCTTCCATTCAATCATTGTAAAACACAAGGTAATTATATGAACGTTTCGACATAAAAACGTATTTTATGTATGTACGTGCTTGTGTATGAAAGAATTTAAGCAATTTGTGCTTTATCAGGCTCAAATTGTGTAAACTGTTGAGACAGAACAGTATTCCACAAAATCAATGTGCATGATCGAAGTGCGAAGGTGGGGCAAACTTCCTTCTTTTTCAATATCCAAATCTTTCGAATGAAGATCAGATAGCATATGTGTTGCATCCCCATGAAAATATGAAACATTTCCTTGTTAAGAAAGAAATGAGTAGCTTGTGGGGTTAAGTCAGAAGTTGGCATAGGCTCACTGCTTGTTTCAATGATGTTCATGAAAGAATTGTGAAACAATCAGTAATGTGGTTGCCTAGCTCAAAAAGTGGTTGGTGCAGAGTTCTAATATTCTTTTAACGTTGTTCTCACACCCTCTTTCTTTTTATCATTATGCTCACTTCTAACCAAACTCTCTTTTCCATTTTACCTCACACACCCTCACTCTTTGATTTATGACCCCTCACCTCTCGATCACTCAAGGATAACTTATTGGGTAGGAAACACTGGTTAACCTGAATCCATAGAAGTTATTTAAGTTCTCACACTGATTCCATGAAATATGTTCTAAAAGCATAATGCTCAGCAGCTTAACTTGATCAGTTAAAACAGTAATATGAATGTTAATGTCAGATAAAAGTATGCTCATTAAAAATTATCATGAAGATTTGAGCATATTGAACTTTGAAGATTTCTCACAACAAGTATATTGAATGAATGAAATGAATACTAGAGACTTATTTGCGAATCTGACAATGCATCGAAAGATCAAATATGAATGATAATCATTTAAAGCTTAGGTCATGAAAGAAGTGGAATATGTCTACATGAACAAATATAGACAATTCTTGAAAGGATAACTTAGTTTTGAATGAATGTAACGCTCAACAAATAATGAAATTCAAGTGGGGTTTATTACCATCGGAAAAAAAATTGTTTCAATTTGAGACATGGTAATAACAAATTCAATGAAAATTACTAAACTGGTGTATATGAATACTTGACAGTATATGGAAAAGATAATACATAATTATTTATCTTTGGAAACACACGGTTAGTTAGTCATGAACACTTATAGATGAAAACATTTAAAATCACACTTCTAGAATTCATAAAATCTTTTGAGAATCGATAAGTGGTTTGAACGTTTTAGGAAACATGTTTTCATGCTTGAAAGTCGTCCTTCTTTCAAACATTTTGAAGATTAAGATTAGAATAATCCTTATGCATAACTTAAATATCATAACTCCCTCTCAAATCATGATTAATTGGATAAAGTCTTGTAAGCTCCCCCTCAAAATCTGCATAAAGTCATAAAGTCGTCAAAGTATAAAAGTCATAGTCAAACTAAAAAAACATTGAAACACGAGTCCTGATTTGTAGTAATCAGAAGTCAATTACTCCCCCTGAAATATTGCATTCACAATATTTGTCAGTAGGAAAAATATGTACTCTCCCTCGAAAGTTGATCTTCTCTTATGCATCGGAGTACAAAATCTTATGATCTTTGAAGTATGAGTCCTAAACTATTGTGTTTAGAAGTCAACATTCTTTGTCATTGAAGACCGGGTCCTGAACTGTTGTATTCAGAAACCATCATTCGTTGAAGTACGAGTTCTGAACTGATGTATTCATAAGTCTATTATCTTACTCCCTCTACACTTTAGGTGCCTGCAACACACATGGAGTAGCTTTTGGTACCCACTGGTATTTGGGTCTAGATCTGTTAGTTGCAGTTCGTTTAGGAGTAATATAATATGAACCATACCACTAATTAACATAGTTTTTACTGACAAAATCATTTGATCCATAGTAAGAAAAATTGATTTTTTCTTTTGTACTAACCTGATTAACTGATTTACTGAATAAACAAGATCAGGTTTACCAAAATATTTACCTTGATGATTATTGTTCTTCTTGTAATTCAGTGTATGCACAAATGATTTTTGATCATTCTTCTCATCAGAAGATCCTTTCACTCTCCAAACCGTCTTTTCTTTAACATTTCATTTTCTAAATGTACCTGTTAGAACATAAAATGTTCTAAGTTTGGAAGTTTTGTAAAGGCCTCATTAATTGTGTATTAGGCCTTGTCTTTAGCATTGGGTTTGGGCTTAAGGTATGTACAAGAGTGATAGGGTATAAATAGTGAATTTTTTGTAATTGTAAGTAAGTCTTTCATTCAAAAAGTAGTCGTTTGTGTACCTGTGTGTTTTTAGAGAGAGAGAAACATTTTGCTCTCTCTAGATGTGTGAATAATGCATCAATTCCCTCCCAATTCATCTCTTGTATACCATTCTATCATTGATTTAATTGTGATCATGGACCTAACAAGTGGTATCAGAGCCTAAATCGAAGATCTATTCATCGATTCGATCAAGATCATGATTTTTTCAATGGAACCATACTTCTCAGCATGAACAGTGTTCTGAAATTTTTGAATTCTTCATTTTGGTGCTTATTTGTTCGAGCTTTGATGCAAAATTGATTCAGAGGTGATAGACGAATCTATTGGAGTCAATTACAAGTTTCAATTTCAACAGATGTGGAAGAGTTGGTCAAATTTGATTTCAGTTATAGAGACGTTTTTGTTGAAGATCATCAACTACAAATGTGTTTAGATGCCAATTTCGAACGAGCCTACAAAGTTCCATTTCAAAATTCTCAGCATCGAAGAAAATTGTTTTTTTTGGCTTCCAGACGCAATAATTTGCAAGATCCCAAGAACTCGCAAGCTTCATCCTTGGATACAACATTTTTGCTAAGTACGGAATTCGCAAGTAGTTGCATGCGAAAAGTTATCGAATTCGTAAGCTACTGTGCTAATGTTGTATGCGAAAAGTCAAGAACTCACACAATATACCTTGCGTAAAGTGAGGAATTCGCAAGCCACCTTCTGCGAAAAGTAGGAATTCGCACAATGCATTCTATGAAAAGTGGCTTCTAGGATGAAAAACTAAGTATAGAATTTGCATAAAATTTTGCATAAAGCTTTGATGTTGAATATTTTTTTAGGTGTAGAATTCGCAAGAAAGGGCCTGCGAAAAGCCAGAATTCGCAAGCAGTACCATGCGAAAAGCTTAGAATTCGCACGTAGGCTCATACGAAAAGTAAGAATTCACATGTAAGCCTTTGCGAAAAGTGAATGTTGATCCAAACTCTCTCAGTGATTTGATAACGACCTTCTTCTATACTTAGTGAAAATTACGTTTATTAATATGTATTAGTGTTTCACCATCAGCGATCAAGCTGTCTGTTCAGTTGTCGCTGATGATCTTTCTTATAAACGCTCATATGTATTAGTGTTTCACTATCAGCGATCAGACTGAGTCTGTTCAGTTATCGCTGATGTTCTCTAATGTAAACGTAATCCCTGAAGATAAGTTTCGCGCCAACAGATGTTCATAGCTGAATCGAAGATGAAGCTGCTGAACAAAGACAAGTCTACTAGTGACCTGATGCGGATATCAGTGAAGCAAAGATGACTCTACTCATACACGAAGAAACCTGAGGAAAAGCTTCAGCGATAGTTGAACCTCTTTATATCTCTGAAGGAAGAGATATTCAGCGATCGATGATTACTTAGCTTATGCCTCAAGTCTCTTTTGTCTTTCCCTGCACAACCAGTACGATGTGTCAGAACGGACATACCTCTGCCATAATTCGTACAACAACTCTATCAACTACACTGTTCATGATACGGCCGAAAGCATGTCTCCCAAAGTTAGACCCTCTCAGCCAATCAATGAAGGACACGTGTAAAGTACCCTGCCATGCATTTAATGCATAGGGTATAAATAGAAAGATTACCTCTCCATCTGGAGAATGCTCTCCCCTCTAGCCTTCATCTTTCTATAATATAGAAACCCTTGTTTTCTATATTCTCTAATCCCCATTCTCTATATTCTTGTGCAACCATCTTAGTGTTTTCTTAAGTTTGTTTAGACTGAGTTCTACTTAATCTTGTTCCGCAACAGACTTGTAAATTGTGTTTGATTTATCAATAAACAATTTATTAAACTTTAAATTCTACGTTTGTATTCAACCCCCCCCCCCCTTCTACAAACTTGTTAAGCACCTTCGGGACTAACAGTGAAGTTTCGGCTTATGCCACTTGCGAGTTTTGATCTTTCATGTATAGTGATCTGCGAAAAGATGGTCTGCAAAAAGTTAAGCCATATTGTCTGTGAAAAGTCACTGTTCAGAACCTAATTTGCTACAAGTTTGCCATATTCCTGAGATTTTTCGTGTAATGCATATGTGACATCACTCTTATCATCTGTTGGTCACATATTTTTAGCAACTGATCAGATTTTCACGAGAGCTCATGCCAGTCAAGATTTTCAGACACTGGTGTTTGGATTTAGTCTCTGATTGGATTGGATTAGCATCTTAAGTATCTGCAAGCATCAGTCTGGAGTTTTCTCTATGATGTTAGACCTTTGAGTGCTCTTAATCATTCTTCTGACCTGATCAATTAGAAGTGTGAGTGACGGCAATCATTATTTTGGTGCTTTGGTTGTGATCTAGAGTTTTGAGTGCTTATAATCATCCAGCTGATTCGTGAAGAAAAGAGGTCTGAGTTTATTCGTTCAGTGTTCTGGAAAGCAGTTAGAAAAATGAGTATCTTTCATCAGTTGTTGAACATATATCAGAAATTTCTTCTAACCCTTGCCTAGTAGTGTTTGCTACAAGATGCATCCTCCTACAAGTTGATCAGATTAAGTTCTTAAGCTAAATTCTTATTCAACTTGCGGTCAAAGACAGATTTGTTGTTATAAACTGAAGATGCACTATGGTTGTCACGCAAAGTTCACACATTTCTTTCTTATGGACATAACGAATGTTTTTGAATTCTCTAGAGATAAAAGTTATCTTTTGTGCACTCAGTCGAGGCTATTGTGTACATCGAATCTGGTATTAAAGTTGAAACTCCATAAGAGCTATTTTCAAGAGGGAGCCAAAGCTATTTTGAAAATAGGCAACGCTAAAGTTTTCTAAAGAAATCAAGGGGGGAGAAGAGCTGAAGCTAAAGAGGATGATTCTTTTACAAAACTTAGGGGGAGAATGTTAGAACATAAAATATTCTAAGTTTGGAAGTTTTCTAAAGGCGTCATTAATTATGTATTGGGCCTTGTCCTTAGCATTGGATTTGGGCTTAAGGTATGTACAAGAGTGATAGGGTATAAATAGTGAAATGTTTGTAATTGTAAGTCTTTCATTTAAAATGTAGTCGTTTGTGTAACTGTGTGTTTCTAGAGAGAGAAACATTTTGCTCTCTCTAGATGTGTGAATAATACATCAATTCCCTCCCAATTCATCTCTTGTATATCATTTTATCATTGATTTAATTGTGATCATGGACCTAACAGAACCATCAACATTTTTATCATAGAAAAGGTTAGTAGTATGAATCTGACCTTTGGAATTGACTGACCTTTTTGAAGAAACATGTGTATGGTATGAACTTGATGTTGCCTTGAATGAGCATTCAGAGTCAGCTGAATCATCTTTAGGTGATTGAATAATTGAATCTAGAGTCTTTTGCTCAGTCAAATTCACCTTAAATACGATCTCTTCAAGTTCCGTTATCTTTGAAGACAAACTGTTTTTTCCTTGGTGGGTAGATCAATCTTCTTCTGAAATTCAGACTTCGCATTGTTTTTTTTTCAATGTTGTTGTTGATAGTTCAGACAAGTTTTCTATAAGCTTATTTATCTCTGTTTCGAACACTTTCCTTTCATCCTCAAAATTCTTCTCAACACTATTTCTTTTATCAGATATTTCCTTTAAAACACCAACATGCTTTTGCTCAACTATCTTCTTCTCTTTCTCAAATTTATCCCTTTCCATAATGATCACTTTCTCAAAATCTGACACTTGTTGAGAAAGTTTTGCACATTTTATATCAACTACTTTCTTCTCTTCAAAAGTCTTCCTTGAGAATTCAGAAAATTTATGTGCAAACATTTGTTTTTCCTTAACAAATCCTTTCTTTTCTTTTTCAAACTCAGCTCTGTCTTTGGCAATCTACTGTTCTAAGTCATAAATCTTCTTTTGTAGCTCAGCAATGTCATTTTCTGAATCCTTAGATTTCTCTTCACTCTTCTTGACAACTTATTGCTTGTCTTTGACAATTTGAGCTTCCAGGTCTGAGATCTTTCTTTTCAATTCAATATTCTCAGTTTCTAATACCTTTGATTTCTCTTAATTTCTCTTGATATTATATGTCTCCATCTCTGAAATCTTCTTCATTAGCTCATAATTCTGATTTTCTAAACTCTTAACTCTGTCACCTTTCAAAACTTCATTAATTTCTTTCTGAAGCTCTTTTATGTGTTGTATATACTCAACAAAGAATTTGGAATATTTCTCAGAACTAGTTTCCTTTTTCAGGTCTACAATATGCAGGTGAAGCCATTCTTTAAGTCTATTAAAAGAATCAATTTGCTCATTCTCTGTCTTCTTATAGTGTTCAATCAAATTTTGCTTTCCAGCAATATCTTGGTAATATTTCTCATGCTTCTATACAATCTTTTCTTCAAGAGAAATCTTGGCTTTAAGTTTAGAAATCTTAGCACACTTGATAAGACTTGCAATGATCGTTCACAAAAATCAGAAATTTTCAAAATTCTGAAAAACAGTCAAAAATGACTAAGTATGGAATCCTTAAACCACTGAAAATCACTTTCCGCAAAGCACTGAGAAACTCCCAATCCGCAGAACACAACTTGCAGATTCCTACTTCTCGCAAACCAAAGAAATCCCACAATCCGCAGAGAAGAGCTTGCGAAAACCAGCTTTCCACAAATAATGCCTAGCGGATTCTGCACTTTACGCAGATAGTTGTTTGTGGATTCTGAGCTTCACGCAAATAGAGGCTTGCGGCTTTGGAACTTGGCGTAAAAAGAAGTTTGCGGATTCTAGACTTTCTCAAGCGAAGGCGTACAAGTTCTTGACTTGAACAATGATCCAAAATGAATTATGAACTTTTCGTAAAGTAAAGCTTAAGGATTCTGGACTTAGAAACTTTCAAGCACAAAAGATGAACAACTTTCCGCAGACCAAACAAAATCAAAAGTAACTTTCCGCAAACTTCGTCGTGCGGATTCCCTACTTTCCGTAAGCCAAATCCTGCGAAATCTGAACTTTTCGTAGAAAGCCCTCTGCGAGTTCTTTACTTAGAACTTTTCCACAAAAACCAAAACACAACAAGATCTGTTAGTTCTCAAGGAATCCGTACACAATAGCTTGTGAATTCTGTGTCCTTGTTCAAAATCACAAAACACAAAGAAATAGGCTCTGCGAGTTCTTAAGGATGAACTTGCGAATTCAGTAGATCTTGCGAGTTCTTCCTGTCTTCGACTCTGAGATCAACTTTTCCACCAAAAATCTTCAAATCTCCAAATTTGCTTCTGAAACTTATACAATCTGACCACGATGTGATTTCGAACAACAAACTAATACATGATTTTGTCTAAAAACAACAAGATTACACGAATTGATCAAGAAACATTACGTTTTAAGACTCGAACCAAAATCCAACAGAAATCCAAATTCACACAAATATGTTGTGAATTGGACAAAAACATACAAATCAAACTTGTTCTAATACTCAAATCGATTACAATTCAACAAGATTTACATCCAAAAACACACAAATAAAGAAATTTGATCCTTGACAGAATGTTCTGCGAGTTCTTGAAAAAATCGATCAAAGATCTCAGATTTTGAACATGATTCTGATTTCTGCTTGCTCTGATACCAATTGTGTTTCCCAATAATGTGCAAATCAATCAAGATGAACAAAGAAATTCAATGCAATTATCCATATGTATTGATCTTTAATTCCACAAATTACAATCTCTCTTTCTCTCTCAATTACAATATTTCTCTCTCTAGATTCTCTATGTCAGCGTATTTTTAATGACAAAATACAAAGCAAAAGGTATTTATATCTACTAACAATACAAAGAAACAAATCAATTAAACTAACAAGACATTGACTTTCACTCTGACTTTCCTTTAATGAGTTGACTTTGACTTTTGCTTGAAGGCTTTGACTTGAAGCTTTGACTTTCATTCTCAATGATCTTGGATCCAACGAGTATGCTTTAACAGTATCCACAAAAGTTTTGACCATCTAAGTGGAGTCTTTCTTACCTTTTAAGATATAGAGTACCCAAGGACAAACAGTCTCATCACTATTACTTGACCCCATCATTGGTAGGGATCCTCTACAAACAACCCTAATCCTCATGCTATCATTCTTGAGCACATGTATTTGTATTCTAGTTTGGATTCCATGCAAGTCTATTAACCTTTTGATACCTTCTTTGCTCCCAAAAACTTTCCCAACATAGAAGGATAATATGTCTTCCTCAACTGCAGCCTTCTCCTTTCTCAAAATTTTTAATAAAGTCTTCCTTTCTGCTTCCAGATCAGAATCATCTGTATTGCTGTCAATGTCATCCATGTCCACTGCATCCACATCCCCAACCATATTAGGTGTTTCAGTAGCCCCATCATTCTTTTCAACCCATTCAGCATCACAATCTGTGTTTGCCCTAAAAGTTTTCATGTCAACATCCACATCCTCAAAAACATTTTGCATCTCCTCCTCAAAATCACCATCTGAACCATCTACATCATCAGTCTCATTTCCCTCTACTTTCCTAATGGCATTGCCCTCTACTTGTGATGTGTCATTGCCCTCTATTTTCCCAATAGCATTGCCCTCTACTTTCCCAATGGCATTGCCCTCTACATGTGATGTGTCATTGCCCTCTACTTTCCCAATAGCATTGCCCTCTACTTGTGATGTGTCATTTCCCTCTACTATCCCAGTGTCATTGCCATCTACTTCCCAAAATGGATCAAATGCATCCAACATAGAAGTGTAAACACCATTAATCCCAATGTCATTGCCCTTCTCAAAATCATTGACGTAATCAATATCATTATCTCCATCTTCATTATTCTATTCCAGTAGCAATTGTTTTGGTTTCTTGAGAGCTTTTTCCTATTTAACTCATGTGGTCTATCATCTGGGAGTTGTTCTAATACCACATTACTTACACCAAGACTAAGGTTATAGGTATTTATCCTACTCATCCAATGCTCTGTGTATATGTCAAATACCTTGCACTGAGGCACAAGCTTTAACATCTGCAGAACATCCATGTCACTATCCAAAGCAAGACCACCATCTATGTCCTTTCCAGGAAAAAAAAAGATAATAAATAGGGCGAGAAGTTTTATACCCCTATTTCATGCATCATGTCTTCAAGCTCAAGAACAGAAAATGTATATGTATCAACTAAATCAATGTAATGAGTTTTACCTCTTAGATACTCCCTACCAGGAAACTTTGTGAATCTCCCTCCGTGGTGTATCTTCAAAGCAACAAGGGTTGGATATATGTCTACAATTTCAAAAAAAAACATCATCAACATCATTTGATTATAACAATCAATACCCATTAGTGGATAACAAAAACTTACCATAAACATGACGAAATTCCATTTCATCATGGTATGATCGCACCTGCCACAGTGTGCGTGACATCTGGAAGAAAAAAAAACGGGGGAAGAAGATGATCGAGGGTTTCATCGGAGAAGGAAAAAGAAGAGGGAAGAAGATGATCGGTGGAAAAGGGTTTTACCTTTTCGTATGGGGTTTAACGTTTAAAATGGTAAAAATATGAAAAACGGGTAAATTAGAGGAAATGACTAAAATACCCATCAGGTGCAGTGCACATGATGGCTTTAACGGAGCAAAATTGGATAGAGTTACTTTTAGGGACCTAACACGTTATAAACTGAAAAACACGAGGATGCAATCAATAAATATTTCAAAGTAGGGACCCAAAGTGTTAAACCACAGGGACCAAATATGTAATTAACTCTTTAGTTTAAAAAGTAAGGAGGTAAAAGTTTTTTAATTAAAAAAGAAAGTAAAAGGTCAAATAAGGTAGGTGTTGATTTAAACTTCCATTTCTGCCCCTAATCACTTCTCAATTAACCATTTTATGTTTCAACCATTGATTAGTTTTCTAAATTTTGATCAATGGCCAAGATTGTTCCTCACATTTACAATCAAAAAGTGGTTTTCATTTGAACATACCTTTATATATATATATATATATATATATATATATATATGCATATACATCGTGCAACTGGACTTCCTTCTGGGAGCCACCTCCTCCCATAGGCCGGTAATCCACCCCCCGGGTCTCAAGCAATGGTGACCCCCCTTTCACGCCGGTGACCATTTCTCCTCGACCCTCTACAAAAAAGCGGAGAAGAGGGACGACCAGCGTTGTCTCCTTCACAATAGGGACTTCTTCCCATTCATTGTCTCCAATCACCGTCCATAATTGAGATTTGTAGTCTCCGGCGAGAACAATCGAGATCTGATCTCCTCCTCTTCTTCAATTGCATAAAAACCCCTCCATCCTCATGGTTTTTGAAGACTTGGTCACTCAAGATCTAAGATGTCATTTCAACTCCATATCTACATTTGGGTGGGTGGGTGGGTAGGGGGGGGGTTGGAAAAGATAATGAACAACAATATTGGGGGTTTTTGTTTCTAAAATTTAGGGTTTCGATCTGGTGTTTATGGGTTTGTTTTAAAGTTTTATAAGTTATCGGTTTAGGGATCCAACTTCATTTAGAGTTTTCATTTTATGGATATAGTGTTTTAATTTCACATAGTTTTGTATTACAAATTTGTTTAATGAATTTTTATAGACTGTGTTCTTGATGTGCATACCATCATTAATCTTCTTGATGTTTTAACTAGTTAAATCAATGTTCTTGTATTATTCCTTTTTTATAAAATTACTTATCTATTCTATCTGATTTATTTGCTTCAAGTACATACAATCTACATCTGCAGATGCACTAGAATATTTTCTTAGCTTCTAGATATTAGAACTGGAGGCTTTGGTGGTGGTTGTGGGACTGGCCAGAGGAGACACCGATACCGTATATGTAGGGGAAGAATGGGTGGGGGAAACGGCAACATATATGTATATATATACATATATATATATATATATGTTGATCCATACTCTCTCAGTGAGTTGATAAAGACCCTTTTCTATACTTAGTGAAAAATACGTTTAATAAATATGTATTAGTGTTTCATCATCAGCGATCAGACTGAGTCTGTTCAGTTATCACTGATGATCTTTCTTGTAAACATTCATATATATTAGTGTTTCACTATCAGCGGTTAAATACTGAGTATGTTCAGTATCGCTGATAGTTTCTGACGTAAACAGTTAAACGTAATCCCTGAAGAAAAGTTTCACGTCAAAAGATGTTCATATCTGAATCGAAGACGAAGTTGCTGAACAAAGACAAGTCTATTAGTGACCTGCTGCGGATATCATTGAAGCAAGACAAATCTACACACACGCGAAGAAACCTGAGGAAAAGCTTCAGTGATAGCTGCACTTCTTTGTATCTCTGAAGGAAGAGATATTCAACGATCGATGATCACTTAGCTTATGCCTCAAGTCTTCTTTATCTTTCCATTGCACACCCAGTACGATGTGTCAGAACGAACATACCTCTGCCAACATTCGTACAACAACTCTGTCAACTACATTGTTCATCATACGGCGGAAAGCATGTCTCCTAAAGTCAGACCCATGCAGCCAATCAATGAAGGACACGTGTAAAGTACTCTTCCATGCATTTAATGCATTGTGTATAAATAGAAAGATCAACACACTATCTGGTGTGTGTCTTCATCTTTCTAAAAAGATAGAAACCCTTTTTTTATACTCTCCAATCTCCCACTCTCTATATTCTTGTGCAACCATCTTAGTGTTTCTTAAGTTTGTTTAGATTAGGTTCTACTTAATCTTATTCCGTAACAGACTTGTAAATTGTGTTTGATTTATCAATAAACAATTTATTAAACTTTAAAATTCTGTGTTTGTATTCAACCCCCCCCCCCTCCTTCTACAAATTTGTTAAGCACCTTCGGGACCAACAAGTGGTATCAGAGCAGACTGTTTAATCTAATAAACAAGATCTTGCTTTATTCTCTTCCTTGCTTTTCTAAATGACACTTAACACAAACACAAACTACTATGATAATGGTTCACTTTCTAAACCTCCTCAATTTAGTAGAGATAACTTTACTCTCTGGAAAAATCGAATGATGCTATTTCTAGAAGGTGTAGATCCCACTATACCTGAATACGTAGCAAAAGGCCCTTATGAACCCTTCACCATCATAGCTGTAGTTCCAGCTACTGCCACCACTCCTGCTGTCCCTGAAAGATATTCTATTAAAGAAATAAGACAATGGAGTGATGAAGATAAAAAGAAAGTCGGTCTAGATGTTAAGGCAAAAATCATTATCTCTATGGCTCTGCCTGATGAAGCCTTTCATTCCATCATGCATCTAAAAACTGCTAAAGAAATGTGGGACACTATATGTGTTCAATATGAAGGCACCACTGAAATCCAAGAAACTCGAAAGATTAACTTGGTAAGACAGTATGAAAGTTTTATCGCTGGTAAGAACGAATCTCTCTCTGATGTTCACTAGAGGTTTAACTGCTTAATCATTGATCTAAGAACTGTGGGTAGGACCTATTCTAATTCTGAGGTCTTAACCAAATTCTTAGAATGTATTCCTGAAAGCTGGGACAGTTATTCAATATGTCTCAAACTGACAAAAGACTTAAATTCTCTTTCTCTCAGCACCTTGTATGGAATATTGCTCAACTATAAGCAATCAAATCTCTTGAAGAAAAATCTTGTAAAAGATTCTAAAGACTCCAAAAGCACCCTTGTTGCTTTAGTCTTTTCAGAGATAATTCCATCTCAACGATCTACGCTCACTATCACAGAGTTAGATTCTGAATCCGAGGAACTATCAAACACTGATCTTTCAGAGTTTGATGAGTCCTTAGCACTCTTGACAAACTCTTTTAAGAGATTTGCAAGAAAGAGAAATTTCCGAAGAAATAAGCCTCTCTCTCTATCACTGACAAGCGAAAATCAACCCCTGTTGATAAGGCTACTGCTACTTGCTATAACTGCGAAAAGATTGGACAATTTGCAAGTGAGTGTAGGTCAAAGAAAGTCTTCAAACCTTCTACTTCCAGAAGATCCAGCGATGACAAATACCTTAAACTGAAAGAAAAATATCAAAATTTGAAAAACTATAAAAGAAAATGTAAAGGACTCATCGCTGAAGAACATGACTGGGCTGAATCAGAAGAATCAAGTTTTGATGAAGAAGAAGTCGCTAATCTCTGTCTTATGGCGAAGAGTAAAGAAGAAGTGGAAGAATCAACCAGTACTTCCATGAGATATATCTCGTCTCAGGTATCTATCTCTACTAATCCCTCTATATCTGAAGTAGAGAGAAGTCGCACTGTTGATGTGCTGACGATTGATCTATACAATGCTCTAAACGGAAAAACTCTAGCTGAAAACAAAAACATTGATTTAACTGAACAGCTAGAAAAATGTCATGAAAATATCAGAGAACTGACTCTTTTAGAGGAAAGTTTGAAAGATCAAGTCATTGTTAATAAAATCATCAGCATATAACGCAAATAAGCCATCGCTGCTTTAAAAGCATAAAAGGATACTTTTGAAGGATGGTGCAAATCTTCAACAAAGATCACTGAGATTATAAGTGCTCAGATCCCTGCCAGTGATAGAACTGTTCTTGGTTTTTAGAAACCACAGGATGAACCTAAAGAAGACAGTTTCAGGCTTAAGTTTGGAATGTTTGTCTCCTCTATCCCTGACACCTCTTATGCTCAGTGCTCTTCTTCTTCAACTTCTAATACCATCCCTGAGGAAATATCTAAAGGCTATAAGCCTGCAAATAAAGGAAAATCCATTTCCCATCCTCAGAAGGCTACCAAGAAAGCAAAGTTGAAAGTTCCTTCTAAACCTGTAGTAAATCGATCTTCTAGCTTTGTGACAGAAATCTTTGATATTTGTCCTCCAAAGCTGAAGATTGATCTTAAGCCTAAGAGATCTGAAGAAATGAAAGTTCCTCCCAGATATCATGCTAAAGGCATTCTTGGAGTTGGCCCTGCTCATCTCAAATTCTCAAATCCTACTGCTCTTGGTCCTAAAACTACCTTCAAATATAGAAAATGCTATCACTGTGGATTTACTGACCATATTGCTAGTAAATGTCCAACTGCCACTAAAGCTGATAAAACAGCTAAAGTGAAGATGAATGCCTTCAAGGCTGAGAAGGTCACCAAAGCTGAGAAATCGACCAAGGTGAAAAATACCACTAAGGTTAAGAAATTAACCAAAGTGAAGGTTACCACTGAAGCTGAATCTTTATCTGTTGTGAAGATTGTTGATCCTTCCATCTCCACTAACCCTAAAGGATCCATTGAAAAGTGGGTACCAAACAAAGCTTAATCTTTCTTATGTTTGCAGGGATCAAAGGGCATCTGGTATCTTGATAGTGGATGCTCTCGTCACATGACAGGACAAAAAGACCTGCTCACTGAATACAAGGAAGAGAAAGGTCCCTCAGTGACCTTTGGTGGAAATGGAAAAGGATATACCCGAGGGTTTAGAGTCCTCAGCAATGGGACAACTACCTTCAGAAGAGTCACTTACGTAGACGGACTGAAGCACAATCTTCTGAGCATCAGTCAGCTATGTGACAAAGACTATGAAGTTCACTTTACTAAGAAAGCATGTTCAGTGGTAAATGAGAATGGAAAACTTGCTCTCAGTGGTTATCGTAAAGAAAATTTCTATGTAATAGATATGGACTCTACTACCACTGAAAATGTATGTTTTCTTTCTAAAGCCTCTTCTGATGTCAACTAGCTATGGCATAAAAGGCTTTCTCATCTAAACTTCAAAACCCTGAATTATCTCTCTTCTAAGGAACTGGTCTCTAGTCTTCCTCAACACTCATATGCTAAGGAATCTCTATGTTAAGCATGTGAAAAAGGAAAACAGACAAAAGCTAGTTTCAAATCTAAACAAGTTTCCTCAGTGACAAGTCCTCTTCAACTCTTGCATATGGATTTGTTTGGCCCTGTCAATATCCAATCCATAACTGGAAAGAAATATACACTTGTCATTGTAGATGAATACTCTCGCAACACCTAGGTTATCTTTTTTCGCTGCAAGAGTGATACTCCAAAAGAACTAATATCTTTTGTTAAAAAGATGGAAGTGCTGAATAATATTACTGTTCGTTCAATAAGAAGTGATCATGGAACTGAATTCAAAAATAGTTCTCTGAACAATTTCTTTGAGAACAAGGGAATTTCTCACAACTTTTCCTCAGTCAGAACGCCTCAGCAAAACGGAGTCGCTAAAAGAAGAAACAGAACGATCATTGAAGCTGCTAGATCAATGCTCAACGATTCTCATCTCCCTACTCAATTTTGGGCTGAAGCTGTTAACACTACATGCTTTACTCAAAACAGATCGCTGATAGTAAATCGATTTGGAAAGACAACTTATGAACTATTTCATGGAAGAAAACCCTCTATCAGTTTTCTTCATATCTTTGGTTGTCAGTGCTTCATTCTAAACAACAAAGATCTACTTGGAAAGTTCGATCCAAAAGTTGATGACGGAATATTTCTTGGATATTCCTCTATATCCAAAGCCTACAGAGTTTTCAACAAGAGAAGAAAAACTATGGAAGAAACAATTCATGTCACCTTTGATGAAACTCGCTCAGGAAACTCTAAACCAATCACTGACAATGAAGAGCTAAATGCTTTGATGTTTTCTCATTACAGAGAAACAGAACCCTTCTTCTCTAACCATCAGCACACATATCCTCCAGCTATTGATGATGATCCAAACATCATCCCACCCAATGCTGAATCCAACTCATGGGTTTCAACTAAGCCTCTAAACACACTCCCTCCATCAGATCTTCCCTTGTCTGAAAACTTCTCAGAAAACAATGGATTGTCTGACTCTCAACAGTGAACATTCCTATTGTTGATCCAACTCCTGAAGTAAGCAATCATGCTCCTGCTCAGCGATGGACAAAAGATCACCCCATAGATCAAATTCTTGGTGATCCTGACGCAGGTATTCAGACTCGACGAAGTCAGGTAATATCTATCTCTTTGTCGACGTTATTTATTTAATAGAGCCAAAGAAGACTGATGATGGCCTCAGAGATACAAAATGGGTCAACGCTATGCAAGAAGAGCTAACTGAGTTTACTCGAAACAAAGTTTGGAATCTCGTTCCTAGACCATCTGATAAAATTGTTACAGGCACCAAATGGGTGTTTAGAAACAAGTTAGATGAACATGGAACTGTAACCCGCAACAAGGCTAGACTTGTTGCTTAGGGATACATACAAGAGGAAGGCATAGACTATGATGAAACCTTTGCCCCTGTGGCTAGGCTCGAAACAATTCAACTCTTCTTAGCTTATGTTGTTTACCAAAACTTCATTGTATATCAAATGGATGTAAAATCAGCGTTCCTAAATAGAAAGCTAAATGAAGAAGTCTATGTAGAACAACCCCCAGGGTTCTCTGACCCTAAGCATCCAAATTATGTTTATAAATTGGATAAGGCTCTCTATGGTCTAAAACAAGCCCCTCGTGCTTGGTATGACACTCTCTCATCTTTTCTTATCTCTGAAAATTTTGAACGCGGTAAAATTGATAATACCTTGTTTTTCAGAAAGATAAAAGGTCATATTATTCTTGTGCAAATATATGTCGATGACATAATATTTGGTTCTACTAACCTATCTCTGTGTACTCGTTTTGCTTAAAGAATGAAGAAAGAATACAAAATGAGAATGATGGGTGAGCTAACGTACTTTCTTGGTCTTTAGATTAAACAAACTGAAAAATGTACTTTTATCAACCAAGGTAAGTATGTTAAAGATATGCTGAAAAAGTTTGATCTAACTCAAACTTCAGCGATGAAAACTCCTATGGCACCTCCTCTAACATTAAACAAGGATCTAGCTGGAAAACCTGTTAATGTCACTGCCTATAGAGGAATGATAGGCTTCCTGTTGTATCTTACAGTGAGCCGACCTGACATCATGTACTCTACATGTTTGTGTACACGCTATCAATCTGAACCCAAGGAATCCCATCTGATCGCTGTCAAGCGAATCTTCAGATATCTGAAAGGAACTCCTAACCTCGGTCTTTGGTATCCCAAAGACTCAGGGTTCGATCTAATTGGATATTCAGATAGTGATTTTGCAGGTTGCAAACTTGATAGAAATAGCACCACTGGTGGATGTCAACTTCTGGGAGGAAAGCTGGTAAGTTGGACGAGTAAAAAGCAAAATTCAGTGTCCACTTCCACAGCTGAAGCTGAATACGTAGCCGCTGGAAGTTGTTATGCTCAAGTCTTATGGATGAGAAATCAACTATTAGACTATGACCTTCAACTATCAAAGATTCCAATCTACTGCGACAGCACTAGTGCTATCGCTATAGTAAATAATCCAGTGCTACATTCAAAGACAAAACACATAGAGATCAGATATGATTTTATCAGAGATCATGTGATGAATGGTGATATTGAACTTCACTTTATCCCCACTGACTATCAGCTCGCTGATTTATTCACCAAACCTTTTGATGAGACAAGATTCAACTTTCTCATCAGTGAGCTTGGAATGTTGAATCTTGAAGAGTGACTCTTCATCTTTTACGCATTATGTCAGTGATACTAAGTTCCCCTTTATCACTTACTCTCTAAACAAATATCTCTGACTCTTAGGTATGTTCTCTCACTCTCAATCATTGAATATTCATTCAGTAAGACGTTTTTCAAAATCAAAACTTTAATCACTATTTTTTTTCAAATGATTAAAAGCTTTTTGGTAAACAAAATATATCACTGATATTTCTCATCAGTGATCCTTTGAAAAGAAAACTAATCTCTGACTTTTTATCAGAGATTCTTTCAAAAAGAAAAATCTATCTCTGACTTTTCATCAGAGATAATTTCAAAAAGGACAAATGAAACGTTTTTTTTTCTTCTCTTTCCTATGACGTAATTTGAACCGACAATCCATGACATGCCTTTTTCTCTGACACGTTCGTCCGTTGCCCTTTTATCCAATCAACTTCGTAGGACGTGTCCATGTCATGATGAGCATTTGTTTTCCCACCTCACTCATTCTCTCTCTCTCTCTCTCCTCATATAAAAAGAATGCCTTTTTCTTTCTTATCTTTTTACGCTTTCTGAAAAACTTCTCAAGCAAGAAAAACACTCTCAAGGCATTCAAGCAAACAAAAACCAGTCAAATCATCATATCTTCAAAGATTAACAGGTTCTTGTTCTTCCCATCTTCATCATATTTTTAATCCTAAATATTCTTTTATCATGGATTTTAAAATATTTCTCTTAACTCTAAAATCATTTCTTTTCATTTTATCTACTCTAAAAACTCTTGGTTTTTCTACATGTTCTTTCTTCTTCACAAAGAACACTGTTTTTACTCTAAAAACAATTTTTTTCTATGTTTCTTTCTATATACAGAAACTGGTAAGGATATAATTATTTTTGGACTCTAAACCTTTCCCTCAATTCTACTTCTTTCTATATTCAGAAAATGGCCCAAGCAACTCTCATTGCTTCAAAGAACGTCAAATTCACCATTCCTGAATCAGAGGTACCGAAGAACAACCATCTCGCCAGGTTGGACTTCGATGCTGAGAAATACCCACACTTGGTGGATGCAGCTACCTTTCTGAAGCAGTCTTGCCTGTCTTATGCTATAATTGTGGACCCAAAACCATCCAAGACTATTCTACAACAGTTTTGGTTCACCGCTGACGAGACCACCATCACCAACAAAAAGGGTGAAGTGGTCCCGGCCATTTCCTTCACCACTGAACTAGGTTCAGGCCTACTCACTGCCTATGGTCTCAGGAAGGCACTTCGATTCCCTGAAAAGACCAAAAATGGCTTTGACTCACTCCCTGCTGATGCTGAGCTCATCCAATTCTTGGATGACATGGAATACTGTTGGGATAACAAGCCTCGCTCCACGATCCCCAACAAAAGCTTTACCAAGATCCAAAAGGCAAACATGCCTTCTCAACTCAACTACATCTTCTCCCACATAATTCAGAGTATGAGTGGGAAGATAGGTTCCCTGGATCAGGCGAGCAAGGTTCAGCTCCAGATGGGCTACTCGGTCATCGTTGGTAAACACTTTTACTATGCTGGTGCAATTTTTGATGACCTTAAGTCAAAGATTGAGAAGACAGAGAGGGATCCCAAGATCCCGTATGTGCGTTTCATCTGCGCCTACCTACACTTCCTCTACGCTGAAAAGTACCCAACTTCTCCTGATGGTACTTTTTTAAAGGTGGGTCAGCGAACGCTCGATATCAAGTCGGTCGCCAACGAGGTAAGTCTTTCAACTCTCCGCACCCGTCTCTCTTTACATTCGTCATCTTTAGCGGCCACACAGGGGGTTTCTTCTCCTGCTATCCCTGTCACTACCACCGCTCTCAAACGACCATCAACTGCTCTTCCTGGTCCCTTTAAGAAGGCCAGAAAGACAAAGGAGATCGCCCCTTCGGGTTCTATTCCTGAAGTAGTTTCTCAACAAACAACATTAGATGCTTTTGTGGGTATCTCCTCCACATCATCTGCAGTTACTACAACAACCGTGCTAGTGATGACAATCGCTGACACTACACCAGTGACAACCCCCATCTCCTCAGTTCGTCAACAAGAAACTGAGGTAATTTCCACTATCCAAAATTCTTTTATCCCCATTACTCCTCCTACTATTTCTTTGGTCTCTAACCATCCATCTCTTTCATAGCAACCTCAAGTTCCACCCATAGGACCTGATAATCAAAATTTTGAAGGAGATTTGCACTTCTTCAACATGTTTGATAATTCAGGTCCTAATTTGGCAACTATTGACGCTCACGTCAACAACCTTGCTGACAAGGTGGAATCCCTCACCACCTCTGTAAATGAATCCACCAGCGCTGTGAATCAAGCTGGTGAAGAGCTGAAAAAGTTGACTGCTGCCTCTTCCTCAAAAGTTGATTCTCCTATCACAGTTGTTCAGGAAGACATTGTCAAAATTAAGGAAGACCTTGTTGGAACTCATCAACAAGTCCAACTCATTCAGGGACGTTTCTGCACCCTCAACAATGATGTTCGTGACCTTTCCAGTAAGATTAACTCCTGCACCACGGTCCTTCAGCAAGTACTCGCCAAGCTGAATGAACCAGCTCCAGTGCCTACACCTTCTTTCACAGAGAATGACCGCACCTCACTGAACTTAGCGGTTGAATTCATTCATCAAGCTACTTCAGACATTCCTTTCATCGAAGGTCGCTTGGAACATTTGGAGGCTGAAGTCCGGTCTCTGGCTACTGCAAAAGTTGCACCTCAAACTGCTGATCTCTCCCTCACTAATAATGACAAAGAGGGGGAGAAAGATCTTAATGAAGAAAATGTTGAGGAAGCTGCTGCTAAAGTTCAGGCGGAAGAACCTCCCTCTCATGTTGAGGAGGAGAAGGTTGCTGATCAAGCTCCTCCCTCTTCTGCACTCGCTCAAATTCTAAATGAAGAAGAAGAGGAGGAGGACGAAGAAGATGATGAAGATCTTGATCTTCATGATTAAGAAAAGGATCAACCAGCTGTTGATGACGATGACGACGATGAGGAGGACCAATCTCTCTGGTTCTCAGTTGTTAACGTCACTTCAGCGATAGCTTCGAAGGGAGCTGTCACAAAAGAAGCAGGGGGAGGTGAAACATCTTCAGGTACTCCTTCCCAAGGCAAGCAGAAGGGTATAGCTGTCGAGGGAAACCTGAACATTGTCTCACGATGTGAGGGGGAGAATCCTTCTCAGGTATGCCTTTCCGTCGTACCCATCTCTTTCTACACCTACCACACCCCTGTCTCTTTCTAAGCCTTTATCTTTCTTTTTCCTAAAAATATACACTAACTCCTTTTCACTTCTTGTCCAGACAGTTATCTCCCCTACTTAAGGGATCCGGACTACAAATAATCCCAGCTCCTACAGCTGAAGACCAAATAATCCCAATCTCATTCAGTGAGATTGATGAACAAGAAGAAGAAGAAGAAGCCCTGCTCCACCCAAGAAGGCCCTCTAGACCAGCTCATTGGTCAGTGGAAGAACTGAACAAAAGAACAGAGATGATCTCTCATCTGGAGAGTCAACAGCTGAAAATCCCTCTTCAATATGCATCCAAGGAAATTGACTTCCTAACTTAAGTTGAGATAGAAGAATCCATCAGAGCTGAGAAGCTGATTGCTGAATGCCAACAAGATGCAACTCTTGCTCTTAAGGTTCAATCTTCTTAGGTCAAAGATAAAAGATTAAAGAAAAATCCAGTGGAAGTTCAAGATGCACTACTAAAGGAAATTGAATAGGAGCGCTCAAGAGAACAAGAGGCGAGCGATAACTCAGTCGAATGGTGTAAGCAAAAAGTCGACTATCGCTCCGACCCACTAAAAATAACAGTCATTGTCATCTCTGGAAGAAAGAAGAAGGACCGAACTTCTGTAACCATGGAGATAACCAGAGAGGATGCAAGCTCAAAGGCAATGTTTGTTTCAAAGCTCGAGAGTTTTGGCTACATGGAATGGCTAGAGTTCAAAGATGCGCTGAAGAAATCAAAGTCAACCTACAGAGGCTATGTCGAAGGCATCCTAGACGCCCTCATCAACAAAGTCACTGCAGTCTTAAAAGTGTCATCTGCTCTTCCTCCTAAGCCAAGGCAAATCAAAAGAAATCCTGCTTCTTCCTCCTCTGAAAATGTCGCTGCAATCAGAAACGACACCTCCATCAAATTTTCAAAGGAAGCATTGTTCGGACCTCCTTCTGATCTCTCAGTTCTAGACTTATCTCTGCCTCCTGGTGGACCATATATTCTCGGGCAAGTACTTAAAGATCCTTTTGGAATATTCTTCAGAGATGATGAGGAACAACTCAGATAACAAAGAGTCTCTGAGATCCCTATCTGTCCTCTTAATCATCTCAAGGACCTCTTATGCTTATAGTGTGACTTCTCTCCATTAGCTGAATCGATCAAGACAATCATTCGTCAAGAATCATCAGATCGAAGACAAAAAGGACAAGAAATCCCTGACTACATGATCAAGGTCCTGCAATCTCATTTAGATAGCTGATAGATTAGTCTCTTACTTCTTGTAATCTATTAGTTAGACTTACAATAGTTAGTTCTTCACTTGTACTTTATATTTTCATCTCTTGTAATTCTTTATTTGAATTAATGAAAATTCAGTAAAGTACTTAATCCTATCAGTACTGTAAAAGATCCCTCAAAATAGTAATTGGGACAAGTATGTTATGAGTCCTGATTATTCCTCATTTTGAATTAAAAAATAATTTTCTTCAGTTACTTTGTCATTATCAAATAGGGGGAGATTGTTGATCCATACTCTCTCAGTGATTTGATAAAGACCATTTTCTATACTTAGTGAAAATTACGTTTAATAAATATGTATTAGTGTTTCATCATCAGCGATCAGACTGAGTCTGTTCAGTTATCACTGATGATCTTTCTTGTAAACATTCATATGTATTAGTGTTTCACTATCAGCGGTTAAATGTTGAGTATGTTCAGTATCGCTGATAGTTTATGATGTAAACAGTTAAACGTAATCCCTGAAGACAAGTTTCGCGTCAAAAGATGTTCATAGCTGAATCAAAGACGAAGCTGTTGAACAAAGACAAGTCTATTAGTGACCTGATGCGGATATCAGTGAAGCAAGACAAATCTACACACACATGAAGAAACCTGAGGAAAAACTTCAGCGATAGCTGAACTTCTTTGTATCTCTGAAGGAAGAGATATTCAACGATCGATGATCACTTAGCTTATGCCTCAAGTCTCCTTTGTCTTTCCCTTGCACACCCAGTACGATGTGTCAGAACGGACATACCTCTGCCAACATTCGTACAACAACTCTGTCAACTACACTTTTCATCATACGACGGAAAGCATGTCTCCTAAAGTCAGACTCATGCAGCCAATCAATAAAGGACACATGTAAAGTACTTTGCCATGCATTTAATGCATAGGGTATAAATAGAAAGATCAACACTCCATCTGGTGTGTGTCTTCATCTTTCTAAAAAGATAGAAACCCTTTTTTCTATACTCTCCAATCTCCCATTCTCTATCTTCTTGTGCAACCATCTTAGTGTTTCTTAAGTTTGTTTAGATTAGGTTCTACTTAATCTTATTCCGCAACAGACTTGTAAATTGTGTTTGATTTATCAATAAACAATTTATTAAACTTTAAAATTATGTGTTTGTATTCAACCCCCCCCCCCTCTACAAACTTGTTAAGCACCTTCGGGACCAACAATATATATATGTAGGGACGGGTTCAAACGAGAAGCTAAACATTTTGCGAGAAGGCGAGAAGTGTGATATCATATATGATACACAAGCATAAGCATATATGATTAAACACACCACAGGCCGTGTAATCATATATGATATCACACTTCTCGCCTTCTTGCAAAATGTTTAGCTTCTCGCATGATCCTTCCTCTATATATGTATGTGTGTGTGTGTGTGTGTGTATATATATATATATAGGGAGGTTCATGGGAAACCTCAAAAATATGTAAAACTAAGGAACACCTTGGTAGCCCTTCATCTTAACGATATGCACTTGTGCATACAAGTAAATTACGTTGTTTGTTTGGTTTTTATGCACGTGTGCATATGCACGTGTGAATGTTACAAATTACTTGTATACACAAGTAAATCCTATCCAAATGAAGGGCTACCAGGGTGTTCCTTAGTTTTCCGTTTTTTTAGGTTTTCCCTGAACCTGAACCTGAACCTGACCCTATATATATATATATATATATATATATATATATATAGAGAGAGAGAGAGAGAGAGAGGTGGGTTCATACGAGAACAATATCTATTTAAGAAAACACGAGAACAGTCGAGTACATACAAAATCATATATGATTCACATACAAAATCATATATGATTCGCGCGACTTTAGGTCGCGCCCAATATCGCCCGCGTCCGTTTTTTCGGGTTAATGTAAAATCATATATGATTTTGTACATGATCTGCTGTTTTTTGTTGTTTTTTTGTTTTCTTAAATAGTTAGCGTTCTCGTTTGAACCATCCCCCCCTCTCTCTCTCTCCATTTTGTGTTGTATGAATTATGAAACCTTGTATTGTCACACTGACGCAACGTAGGTTTGCGGAAGGATCGACAAACATCTAAACCCTTTTTTGATAACGAGATTACAAAACGTAAAACTCGAAAGCAAAGAGAAAACTCTTAAAAAGCTAAACTTTTATTAATTGATAACTTGATTACAATTGAAAACAAATAAACCTATTTATAACTTAAACTAGGAAAAAGATAATTACGTAAAATAAATCTAATCCTAGAAAACATAATTACGTAAACTAAACTAATCCTAAGGATAACTAATAAAGATAATTCAAAAAGGAATTTAAAGATAAAGTAAATTATAAATTAAAGACTTCCAATTGCTTAAGGATTCATGGTCACGTGAGTTGGAAAATCTCTTTGGAATACCAACAGTGTCTTATGTGACTGATAGGCGACCTTGGTCGCATTCAAGCCGCCAACAAAGAAAACCAACAGTGTGTTACACGGGTATTGTGGTGGCTTAGGACGCATCAAACTCCCATGGAAGGGAAACAAGTCGCATGACACCCGCTTTCTCGTCCGTTTGTATTTTTCGACTTGTTCTTCGATTTCCGTCACAATCCTTTTTATACTTGGTGATTATATTTGTCTCTTTTCCGATACCAAATTCCGAGCCTCTTTCGAGCTCGTTTTTCTTTTCGATCCCGTTTTCCCTTTTCCAATTATTTTTGAAAATCCTTATTAACTCCCGAATTCTCCCTGTATCAGTCACCCTCACTTGAAAAGAACTCGTCCTCGAGTTCACTTGAAAAATGTATTCATCCGACCCGTAGAACATTCGTTTCTTCAAAACGTGTGGATTCACAACTTGGCCTTCAAAATTCAAAAATTTTGACCGGACTTCAAATCTCAACGGAGGTTGTCGTGATCGTCTCCATACGAGCGATATTATATCAAACTCGAAAGCGTAAGAGGTTAAAGTAACTTTACCGGGAATTGTTTCGGTTTGAACCGGAGTCTTGGGTGCGATAATAATGAAAGTGTCACCTTTGGAATCATCGGTCTTAACTTCTTGTGACAACGGTTTCGTTGGCACGAGATTGTTCTTAGCCGGTTCACTTTCAATTTCTTCGGTGGCTGGTCCGAGATCTGGTTCGGACATTTTGGTCTCGGTAAAAATTTCTTGTTGTGACTCGGTCACGACGGGGATGACTTCCTCTTCAAACTTGTCCGGAAAATCTTCGTCTTTTTCCGACGACTTTTCCGGAATAGGTGGTTGATTGACGATAGAAGAAACAGAATAAATAATAGATTCGTTGTTGTTGTCAGGTTTGGGATATAGTTTGTTAAGGATTCGTTCATAATCCTCCGGTAAGAATCGTTCCATCATAAGCTGCTTCATCCTCCTCCAAGATCGAACTGGTCTCTTTCGTTGTCGTTGTCTTTGCACAATCAATTTATCCCACCAAATAGCGGCGACACTCTTTAGACGGAAAACAACCAACTTTACCTGTATGTTTTTGGGAACATCCATGATGTCAAAGAATCGGTCGACTTCGATTTGCCAATCTAAAAATTCTTCTACTCCTTTGGTTCCATAGAAAGATGGGATGTCCACTTTTATTCGGTTATTGTGGTCGTTTCTTTTCAAGTTCACCGGTTCTTCTTCCTTATCTTCTTTGGATTCGGAACTTGAAAAATTAACCCGGTTACGTTGGCCATTACACGGCGCCATAGCCAGTCCTTCAAACCTGTGTCTTCTCCGACGGTTGTCGTTGACGATGTGGGGTTGAAGCCTGTTAACAGCCGCTGTCAGATTAGTGAGTGATGTGGATAAGGCCACATTCATCTCTACTAAACCTGCTTTGGTAGTCGGTTGTCGATCTGCAATTGTTAGTGAAAAGACAGGTGAATCCTGCTCTGATACCAACTGACGCAGCGTAGGTTTGCGGAAGAATCGACAAACGGCTAAACCCTTTTTTGATAACGAGATTACAAAACGTAAAACTCGAAATCTAAGAGAAAACTCTTAAAAAGCTAAACTTTTATTAATTGATAACTTGACTACAATTGAAAACAAATAAACCTATTTATAACTTAAACTAGGAAAAAGATAATTACGTAAAATAAATCTAATCCTAGAAAACATAATTATGCAAACTAAACTAATCCTAAGGATAACTAATAAAAATAATTCAAAAAGGAATTTAAAGATAAAGTAAATTATAAATTAAAGACTTCCAATTGCTTAAGGATGCATGGTCACGTGAGTTGGAAAATCTCTTTGGAATACCAACAGTGTCTTATGTGACTGATAGGCGACCTTGGTCGCATGCAAGCCGCCAACAAAGAAAACCAACAGTGTGTTACGCGGGTATTGTTGCGGCTTAGGACGCATCAAACTCGCATGGAAGGGAAACAAGTCGTATGACACCCGCTTTCTCATCCGTTTGTATTTTTCGACTTGTTCTTCGATTTCCGTCACAATCCTTTTTATACTTGGTGATTATATTTGCCTCTTTTCCGATACCAAATTCCGAGCCTCTTTCGAGCTCGTTTTTCTATTCGATCCCGTTTTCCCGTTTTCCAATTATTTTTTAAAATCCTTATTAACTTCCGAATTCTCCCTGTATCACACACTCTCTCTCTCTCTCTCTCTCTCTCTTTCTCTCTCTCTCTCCATTTTGTGTTTTATGAACTATGAAACCTTGTATTGTTACACATACACCATACACACTCACTCTCTCTCTCTCTCTCTCTCTCTCTCTCTATATATATATATATATATATATATATACACACACGTTGCTTGCTCTCTCTCCATTTTGTGTTGTATGAAGTATGAAACTTTGTATTGCCACTTTCAACATATCCAATAAGCATTGATAAAAGACCCCTAAATATACATTTTAGAAGTATGTTCTCAAAAATAAAAACATATTTATTTTCAATGGATTTCTGTTCATATGAAATGAGGTTTTACATAGATTAAGAAGGTTAAAGACGTAAGAACATCTCCAATGTAAGATTCTTTAAGCGTGGAGAAGTAGTTCATAAAATTTCATATCATTAGAAGAAAACGGTACATGTCAACATGGAAGTAGAAGCAGGGACGGACCCATAATTTTTTTCATACGGTGACACCATATAATATAGACAAAAAAATAATTACAAAAAACACGGTTTTTACCGACGTTCAACATACAATAATGTGTTTTTAACCAAAATCCTCCACTTCGAGAGATTTTTTAACCTTTTTGCTTGATTTCGAGGGATTTTTAGGTTCTTTTTATCGACTTCAATGATTTTTTTTCGGGTTTTTTTTGTTGATTTCAAGAGTTTTTTTTTGTTTTTTTGGTTGATTACGAGGTAGGGTTGCATCTTCTTAAAGTTTCCAAAATAATACGGTAGCACTTTCCAAAACGATACGGTTGCATATTTCACGAACCTAAATTTTTTTACCTTTCATCGGAGAAATAACACGATAACACGTGCCACCATTACCACCTAACTAGTTCGGTCCTTGAGTAGAAAGGTTAATAAACATGGAACATGTTCGGAAAAAGAAATGCAATATAATAAACAAATAAATCTAATTTGAACAAAACAATGTAATAGAAAGGTAAAAATCATGTGTATCGCAATGAAAATTACAGCACCCGTTAGAGCCACTGAAAATGCGACTTGTGTCGCCGTAAACACAGGACCCACGATAACAGTTGCACCGAGCTGCACGTAATAGCAACATTCCCTTACCGCCTCGAGTTCTGACCCTAATTCCATAACAATCAAAGAATTCTTCAATTTTTTTTTTCCATTTGAGATAGACGAACCTTCAATCGACAATGGCCGGAGGAGGCTGTAATAAGCAAAAGCTCAACAAATCCAAGAGTCGAAAACCCGTGAAACCATCTTTATTCGTGGAGGGTGGTTTGTTATCCGATTGGTCTCCGGTTGTCGATTCTTCCTCTTCCAAAGGTAAATAAATAGATTATTCTTGTTGTTGTTGTTGTGTGAATTCTAATTTGATTGAATTTTTCTAGGAAAGAGTCATAATAATAGTGGGAATCATTCGAAGGACCAATCTGGAGCTAGATTTGCGACCGGGAGTCGTAAACTGAAAGTTTCGGGTTCCAATTCGAGAATCGTCGAACCTCAGAAGCCCAAAATGAACGCCATTGGTTACAACTATCCGCAGGTGATAGGTTGTTCTTATTTTCATATCATTTTACAGTTGCATCAATATTTAAGACATTGTTGAATTTCTGATTGGAAAAAATACCTTAAATCAACAAACCAAAAAGAATCAAAAGGACCCGGTGAATCCCATGTGAATAGTGGCGATAGAAATAGGTTAATGAAGGTAGATGAATGTGTTGTTCTCATGTTGTCACCGTTACTCTTATTCTCACACGATCCCAAGTCTTAAATATCATGGAATAAGCTTAAACAAGCAACTCAATTATGCATAGTTAATGCCATGAAATAAGATTAAACAAATAGAACAAATGCAAACAGTCAATACCATGAAATACGCTTTAGAACAAATAGGAGCAACAAAAGCAAATAAGGGAGTACTAGTTGGCTATGCAACCTAACATGTAGTGGTTCAAAAGACCCCATTCGTGACAAAACTTTCACGAACTCTACTCTTGGGTCTTGGCTACCCCACCTACGTACCATAGGACTTAGATTTCCAGATGTCTACTCTCTAACCCCCCAACCCTCCTGCAAGCATAGGACCCGTATTACCTGCAGGTCCTCTCACAAAATCTATTACTTTAATATGACTCCACCATTTCTGATACGAATTTGGAAATTATTATTCAAGAAAACAAGATTCACTACACAGCAAAGATATGCATGTTAGTGTCTTGAAAGCGGATTTAGGTGGCGTTTGTTTTTTAAGAGGTCTGAAGTCTTATTTCACTTCCGATTAATAAGAGGTTGTGCTGAAGTCTGAAATTTGAATCAAACTGTTTGTTTTTCAGGATATATATATATATATATATATAGAAGAACCATGAGAACTAGTGAAACTCGTATACATTCAATTGTGAAAATGTACTGCATTCATGGTGAAACAATACAAGTCCATAAGTTTTACAATGTGAAACAGCATAATGTTACTGAACAAAATGTGCTTTTCCTTCAAACTTCCAAGTATAATGTTGAAATTTAAACCTGAAAATTTTGTTCAAAAATAGAGACACAAAATGAAATACAACATGTTTGACCTTAATATTTGGAATATTGCGCTCTCCCTCTCCAATTATCTTACAGGAACCATTGTTTCATATAGATTTTGAATAGAGAATTGAAAAAAAGCACATAATCATCATTTTTTCTTGTATATCGGAATGAAATACAAGATTTTGGAGAGAGAGGTGAGAATATCGGTGTGGCCATTTGTAGTTGTTAGATTATTTAATAATATGTTTGGATCAGGGAGGGGAGCAGGGAATTGCAAAAACCAGCTCTTTTTCATATTGAAGTGGACTTTTGATCATAGGCATTTTACCTTTTCAGTTTGCTATTCTCAACTTGCTTGTGCTCAAGAATGGTTTCTGCATATCTGAAAAACGGTGAGTTAAGAACTATGATGAAAGAAGAGGTAATATTATGATGATAAACAAACACTTCTAATTTCTAAAGCAAAGAAATATGACCACTTATCTGAATATAACCAGCCATTTTCTCATTATTCTTTTCAAAATTTTGATTTTCTAAAAGAAATTTATAGCCTTCGTTTGATTCCCGTGATTCATTCTTGACCAATTTGATGTTTTTCAGATTGATCCGCTTCCGGATAGAGGTGATGATGGAGATAACAATTTGGATGAGTCAGACCCTCATGTTTTGGTTGATTCCAAGGAATCCAAGGTTGTTGCTTATGTTGACCAAACACCAGTAATTGAATCTGAAACTGTCAAATATACCTATGAGTATGGTGCAAGTTCTGAAATGGAAGATAGTTTTCATAGAGGATTAGGATTTTGTGATGAAGAAGAAGATCCGCGTGTTACTGATACATCTCCATTTATAGAATTGAAAGAAGATTCCATTTCTGATTCATCATCCTCGGAGGAAATAGAAACTGATATAATGGAAGACAATGCTTCAGACGTCGAGACGTTATCTTCTCCAGAGAAAAATTCAGGGTTCTTGTCAATTGGAGGCATGAAACTGTACACCCGGGATATATCTGATGAGGAAGATGATGATAATGATGATGAAGAAAACATAGAGTCTTCAGAGTCAGGAGATTCCTCTAGCTCATCTGATAGTGATAGCGATTCTGATATAGATGAGGAAATTGCAAAAGATTGTGTTGAGGGAATTGGTGAAAGTTATAAAGATGCAAATCGTTATATCTCGGATGATAAAGATGCTGGTGACATTTATGGTGTTGATATTGTAAAGAGGTTAGGAGGGATTGCTCTTCAGGATGCATCAAGGGAATATGGCATGAAGAAACCTCACTCAAGGAAGAAAAGTAAAGCAAAATCTATCAAATTTGGAGGTGCTACAGATGATTGGTCTGCCATAGACGATCTTATGCTTGTAAAAGATACCCGAATCCTTTATTCACAGAAGAAGAAGCATGCTGCAAAGCTTCCTCAGTCTTGGCCATCCAAGGCTAAAAAAAGTAACCATTCCCGGAGATCTCCAGGTAAAAAACATTCATAGAATTATCTTTACATAGTGATCATTAACTCAAATTTTATGTGATCATTTCCAAATCTAATTAGGCAAACGTTAACTCAAACTTGCAATCCTTAACTTCATGAAAAGTTTTCCATTATTTCATTAATATACTTATTAACTTTCCGCCTTCTACTTCTATTTGTGAGGGGTACTTGGACAGTGGTATGTGTTCAAGGAATATTAATCAAAGCCTGGTAATCTAATTGCTTGCCTTGAATTATGTGTTTATATATAATATACTCTTCAGTGTATCATTTTCAGGTGAGAAGAAGAAACAACGTCAAGATACAATAGCTTTGAAGCGTAGGGAGCGAATGATAAGCCGAGGTGTTGATCTTGAGAAAATAAGTTTGGTAAATACGAAATCAATGAGAATTTTACTTCTAGAATATGTAGTTTATCTTTACAAATGGAGAATAAATTCCAAAAGCATTCACTCAAATCTTTGTGAGGCGGTTGATGTTTTTTTAACAGCAGAGCTGTCTGAATAACTCTACTTCCTCTGCTGTGTTCATTTTCAAGACATTTTTGCTTAAAATTCCGAAATTTATATGTACCACTGTTGTAATATAATGCATATCAACATTTCTCTATTCGATGGCATGCTTATTATTTTGTGTAATTGAAAAAAGATATGCATTATTTTGCTAAAATTTCCCTGACTTGTGAAAATGCAGAAATTAGAGCAGATGGTGCAGAATGGGGGTGATATTATGTCATTTGAACTTATGCACTCTCGAGATTGTTCACAGGTATGGAAATTCAGCAACACCCTTGCCACCACCTGCAAAAGAAAATTAGAAGAAGATGCAAAAAGAAAAGGATAACACATTTTCTCTTTTATACGGGCAAACCTCATACAAGACTTCTTTACACTCTCAAATTCTTGTTTTACTTTGTACCATTTTTGAAGGAAAGAAAAATCGAGTAGTTCATGTCGAGGTCATTCGTTATCTTTTTTCAGGAAGACACTGCTAATGTTCTATGTCAAATATGGTAAATCCATCTGGAAATAAAAAACTTCCAATGCATGATTTGTAAGGTTCTCTCCATTAGTTGGATCTTTTTCACCATCGGTTATTGCGTACTCTTAACAGCTTTACAAAACTTTATCTTATCCATCTTTCTCTCTACGTCAACACGGGTCTTCACAGAAACAACCGCTCTACTCTTTGTGGTAAAGGTCAGATCTGCTTACATCTTACCCTCCCTCAGATCCCACCTACCGGTGGATTATAGTATTTTTGATTTGGTTTCATAATTATACAATAACATAAGTAGCCTTGTAACATGTCTTCAATATAGTTTTTAGTCAGACTATGAGGTATAGTATTGCAATCTCATCCCTTGGATATAGGTTTTTAACTTAGATTTTTTTCTCAAAAAGCATCTCCCTACAATCTTTCTCAACCCTATATGTTGATGTACTTGACAATCTAGTTTTCTACAACTCTATGTTTCTTGTGTTTGGGCTTGCAAATAACTAAAAATTACTTGCAGGTCCAGAGGTTAGCTTCCATTTATCGCTTGCAGAGTGGCAGTCAAGGTTCAGGCAAGAGAAGGTAATTCATGATCCCATATTGTAGAATGCAATTATGCCTAATCAATCTTTTCTGATTACCAAGTTAAAAGTTCCATAGATTTTCCTTTTTTCTTTTTGTTTGTGCAATTTTGCTTCTTATTGAAAAAGCCATTCACATAGGTCATGTTTGGCGGCCATAAGCTAGCTTATTGAAGAAGCTCGTTTAGTTAGCCATAAGCTAGCTTATTTTTTGAGCTTCCATTTAGTTAGCCATAAGTTAGCTTATTTTTTGAGCATATTGAAAAAGCCTGTTAGGTTAGCCATAAGCTAGTTTTTTGAAGCTCCAGGTGCTTTTTTCCAATTTTTTATGCCCCTTATATTCTTCCAATTATTTTTTTAACATATACTTTTAGGTCATTTTACATTGTAATCTAGCTTATCAACTAGTTTTAACCAAACATGACTTCTTATAAGCTAGTTTGCAAACATAACCTTGAACTCTTTTTTCCAGGTTTGTAACAGTGACACGAACAGAACACACTGATATGCCATCATCCAGTGACAGAATTTGCCTTGAGAAGGCAAGTAGAATACAGGGTTCAATTTGTTTTGTCATTCAACGTTTTCATGTTACGGGTCCCATTCATACAATAGTGGGGTACCATTTACTAGCGTAGTAAAGATGGGACCCGATAAATGAATGATAATGTACAAGAGCAGATGTCAATGTTGATTGTGTATCTTTATTTTGCAGCTTCTGGGAGTCGACAAAGAAGAAGCTGATTTTACAGTTAACGGTAAAACTGCAGCCAAGATGGCTTCAAATAGAAGTAAGAAAGATTCAAAAGGAACCACCGGTTTGAGCCCATTAGACTCGAGATTGGCGAAAAGCAAGACCTACAGTGAATCAAGCAAGAAGAAAAAGCAAGATAAAGACAAAACAGGCACTTATGCTGCACAACCCGTGTCGTTTATCTCATGTGGTACCATGGCTTCTGAACCAGTGGCAGCCACTGTAGCCGTTGATGATTCAAAACCAAAAGACGGAACTGCCCTCCCGTCGAGTTATGGTGCTTTCGAGATGCACACAACAGGTTTTGGCTCAAGAATGATGGCAAAAATGGGGTATGTAGATGGAGGTGGGCTGGGCAAGGATGGTAGAGGAATAGCAGAGCCGATTCAAGTGATCCAACGGCCAAAATCACTCGGATTAGGAGCCGAGGCTCCTGAAATAGCAGATGTAGATGCAACCCCACCACACAAGCCTAACAGGTTGATGGGTCAAAGTTCTAGACATAGTGAAAGCAGGGGCAAATCGGGAAATGCACAGTTTCGGTCGTTTGAAAAGCATACAAAAGGGTTTGGGTCGAAGATGATGGCGAAAATGGGGTATGTTGAAGGGACTGGTCTTGGGAGAGACTCGCAAGGCATCATTGACCCGCTTGTTGCGAGCAGGCTTCCAAAATCTAGAGGTTTGGGGGCCGAAGGTTAGTTGTATTGTGTTGTATGGATTGCTCGACAAACATAGAACCAATTTAGAAAAATGGATTCTCAACCGTGTGGCTGATTATGTTTGAAAGTAAATTGCATTAAAATTGAAATTTGTTTGCATTCGCTTTTATTTTGACAAATACTTTTCAAACCCTTATTTTTAGGAGTAAGAACTTCAAAATATTTTCAATTTGGATGATCAAAATAAACCAACTTTACTTTTCAAACCCTGAGAAATTTTGAGAATTAAGTCCTTGAAACTAATGCATTAAAAGTTATTATTTTAAATAAAACTTTTGATATAATCACGTCGAAAATATAAGTAAGAATAACTTCTTCTCAATACATATTCAAGTTTTTAAGGGTGAATATATTCAAGATTGTTGTTGTTGCCAAATGATTCATATCACATAATAAAACTAAGATTTGGCAATCATCCCTTCAACATACCTCATTTTTGTGATCGTTTTCTATCCAATACCCTTTTGTAATTGTATGCTTTTTAAACAACCAGAATTCTGCAATTCCCGATTTGCCCCTGCTTTCACTACCCCCAAAACTTTGACCCATCAACCTGTTAGGGTTGTGTGGTGGGGTTGCATCTTCATCTGCTATTTCAGAAGCCTCGGCTCCTAATTCGAGTGATTTTGGCCGTTGGATCAATTGAATCGGCTATGCTATTCCTCTACCATCCTTGCCCATACCACCTCCATCTACATACCCCATTTTTGCCATCATTCTTGAGCCAAAACATGTTGTGTGCATCTCGAAAGCACCATAACTCGATGGGAGAGCAATTCTGTCTTTTGGTTTTGAATCATCAATGGTTACAACGCTTGCCACCGGTTCCAAAGCCATGGTACCACATGAGAGAAACGACACGGGTTGTGCAACATAAGTGCTTGTTTTGTCTTTATCTCGCTTTTTCTTCTTGCTTGATTCACCGGAAGTCTTGCCTTTTGTCAGTCTCGAGTCTAATAGGCTCAAACCGTTGGTACCTTTTGAAGCCTTCTTACTTCTATTTGAAGCAATCTTGTCTACAGATGTACCGTTAAGTGTAAAATCAACTTCTTCTTTGCCGACTCCTAAAAGCTGCAAAATGAAGATACACGATAACTCTAGTTTTTATAGTTATTACATGTCTTTTATTTTCCAATTCTTTTGTTAAATTCGACCATTTTGCTTCATAAACATCAATTTTTGGTCTAATCTTCAGTTTTTAGCAGAGTGTTATCTATAGTATTTTTGAACCATTTGGTGTGATTTAATGATGCATTCTCGAAAAATTATCTGCAGTGGGGACCACGGTCCCCGCTACGAAAGGTTGAAAGTCAACTCCATGAAGCAACCGGTTTTGGAAGCTGAAAAGGTGGCAGATGAAATTCAGAAAAGTTATTTTAGGACCTTCTAAGCTTTATTTTGGTTGGAGGCAAAAAAAGAGTAGTCCAAGAGCTAAAGGACAAAAGGGTTATTGTTATATCTTTTGGTGAAAGCGCTTTTTGCAGGTGGGAAAAGTTGATTTGTTTCTTTTGTATATCTGTTTTCCCACCCTTTTGCCTCTTGTATAAATAGTGGTGTAAGCCTTGAGAGTGGATATGCTTTTGATACATGTTCTTCTAAATACTTATTATTAGTAGCTAGAGTAGAGAAGAAGTTAGTTTTAATTTTCAGCAAGCATTTTCGTTTCCAGTAATCTTTATCTTTCAATACTGTAACCTAGTGCCTTCCATAGTGGACATAACGTTTTTTTTATTCAAGTTAAATCTTTCAATATGTCTTCTTGCAATCTTTCTTTTTCTGTTTTCTCCTACCTTTCTAGAATGAACTAAACATCACTCAAGATTTATGAGTGGAAAGTACCCAGATTTTATGTATTGTGCTTAAGTAGTCTAGATTTGTTTGATTTTTATATCTTGGTCACTTTTTGTACGATAAACTCCTAATGATGCGGAGAAGCTGATCACTTGAATGTGCCTAAAGTCTAGTCCTTAATCTAGAGATGGGTGGAATGTCATGACACGAACTTGGTTGATGCTAGGGAACTGGAGAGGGTTCTTATAACACCAACGGGAGTTGGGTGTGCAAAGTGAGATATAATCTACCCTCTAGAGTAGTAGGCAAGGTAGTTTGTGTATTATAAACACTTAGAGTATTTGTCTCTGCACATTCCATCAAACCTGAGGAGGTTCATTAAGATTCCTCACTAACAAGACTGTAAAGTTAAATATTCGATACTTTGACAAGAGGTGTTAGTACTTATTGTGACTTGGCCTCTCGAAAGGGAGTGGTCACTCCCACACAATACAACGAGCAATATTCTTGATCAAGTGCTCACCATGAAATCTGGGGAAAAGTCATACCTACATCTTATCTTTTATTCATAGTCTATTATTAAAGTTATTTTCACCAAACAAACCATGCAACTTATTTGCTTCCTCTCTAATCGAAACTTGTAAAAAGAAGTTCATGAAAACAATAATGTCTTGATTTCCAGTCCTTGTGGATATGATCTTGGTTCTTACCAAACTATTACTTGAAGTGACCAATGTGAACTTGTGTAGTCCATTGTAGACTGTTTGCTAACTCACAACGATTACACATATTTCGCATGTACCAATACACAATAACATTAGCATCTGCTCGTGTACATTATTACCATTTTTTGGGCCCCATCTTTACTATACTAGTAAAGGGGATCCACTACTATACTTGATAATATGAATGAGACCCATCATATGAAAACGTTGAATGACAAAAGAAATTGCACCGTATATTTTACTTGCCTTCTCAAAGTACATAAAACTCTTCCTGCTTCACCAATTTTGATGATACCAAATGTTGATCCCAGTTTTGATGTTCTTTAACTTGATTTAACCTTTTACTACACACAGATTAAATAAGTAGAGTGCGGAAGCGTTTAGTACGTGTAGAAAAGATTGAACATGCAAGGTAGTAAACACACAAGTAATTAATGAACAGGAAGTAAAGTATCACAAGAAAGTTACTCAAGGAACTGCTTCATTGATTACTGAAGAACACCAAGAACACGCACTGGTATGTGCAAAATGTGCTCAAGGATTATACAGACTACTATTTTCGTGTGTGTGCGCCCTCTTCTGTCCTGCTTGGGTTTGGCAGGTGACAGGTTCCTTCCTCTTCTTTGGCGTACAGAGGTTGTTATCGACATGATCTGTGATCTTCTTGATTGCGTCCTCTGCAGCCAATGACAGAGCGTTGATTTCGATGTCTGACTTGAAACGAAATGTGGCTATGGATCGCTTCAAGTCAGCTGACAGCGTCTTTCCTTGGTCGTTGAAGTTGGATCGAAGGAGTTTTTGGTTTTACAGAAATAGATTGCCCATGGCTTCCAAGTTGGCTTTTGTTGCAAACGCAGAGGGGTCTGGGGCAGAGGTTGATGCTTGTGTGTGAGCTGGGACCATAACACTGCGAGTTATGTCCCTTATTTCCTCTCTGAGCCTGGCCATTTCGTCCACTCCGGTCTGAACTCCGTTCGTAGCATATTTTGGGAACTCCTCTGTGCAAAGATCCCCCAAAACTTGAATTTGATGGGAGTGTGCGATGATGGCTTGTCCACAAGCTTGAAGATCAGCCCTTTTCGCGCAGTTCGTATTTAGTGCTTGCAGAGCTTATGTATTGGCTTTTAGGGCCTCTTCAAGGATTTGAGAGTTGGCTTGGGACTCTCTGGAGATCGAGCTTTGCAACTCGTCAAGTTTTTTGAGCACCATGTCAGCAAAGGCTTTAAACTCGGCCTTTGTGACAAAGGTGTCAGAGGTAACCTCTGGAACAACACATGTTCCAGATTTGGCCAACGAGTCTTTGGCACCTTCAGAGCCTGTTTTTATAATGAGCTCTGGAGGATTTCCTTCCAATCCTCGATGTTCCACAGAGGAAGCACCTATGGAAGTTATGTCAACAAGTTCTTTGGGGGAGGGTTCAGAGATTCCCTTAAGATTGATGTTGAATGGATCCTGTGGTTGTTCTAGAGCCACAGAATAATCGTGTTCTCGCACCACCAACTCTGAGGTGGTTTGGGTGTCACTCTTATGTGTGACAGAGGTAACGAATACCTTTGTGTGTGAAAGAGATGTGTCCTGGGGCAAATGGACACGTAGAGCAACACTCTCACCCTTTTGAGAGGGTGAGGTGGTTTTGGTTTCCCCGAAAGGTGGTACAGAGGATGAAGGAATATCCTCTGTCCGGATGGTATAGGTAAGGTTCGGACTGTGCGGTCCTGTTTCAATACCCCTCTGCGCTAGAACTGCAGGGGCAGAGGTGTGGGTTGCACTAGGAGTTGGTTTTGGTGGTGTGCCAATGGCATCTTTTGTTTCCCTCTCCTCCAACGATTTTTTACTTGGTTCTTCTTCTTCATCTTCGCTCTGTGACCTTCCTGTCACATCATCTATTTCCATTTCCACGGTTTCCCCTAGTCCTCCAGAGTATTGAAGAGAGACCTCGCGTGCTATTGCAGAGGCTATTTGAATTGGGCTCTGAGGTGTATCCTCAGGGGACTCTGCAAGGACTGGGGCTCTTCTTGCCTTCTGCAGGGGCTTTGTCTGACCCTCTGCAGGTGCAGTTCTTGCAGCAAGGTATTCATCCAGATCTTTTCTTTTCTGTCGGAGGGATTCCAATATTTGTTCTTTTTCGGCAAGCGTCCTCAACTTTCCTTTCTTTTTCTCATAGACTCTGATCTCTGTAGATTCTTTTGTGGCTTTCTCTTCAGCTGCCAAGGATTTTGGAGTCTCTACCTCTGCGACTCTCTTTTTCTTGTTTTTCTTTTTCGTCTTTCTCTCACTCCCCTCCCCTCTAACTAATGGGCTCTCTTTCTCACTCACTTTAGCCTCTGCGGCTTCAACTTCTGTCCGTACTCCCTCGTCTCTCAAGTAAACTACAATGTCTCCTACTTTGAATCCTACGCGAGGGGGGGTTACAGGACGTGGTTCTGGTGTCCTGTTCCCTCGTATGTATTCCCTAACCCCTTCTTTACTACCCAAATAAGTCAACATCTTTGTTGACAGAGGTCTGGCTTCTGGATATCCTGTTTTGATGATGGTGGGTTTATGAGATTTCATCTCATATAGTTTGATTGGCTTATCCTCTGCTGGTAGCTTTCCTTCTCCTATCAAGTCATCGCCTAGAAGCAGTCCTAGGAAACGTCCAAACACGATGTTCTTTGGTTCTATCCCTCTGTCTTGGTCCTGCTGTTTGGAAATCACAGCATTTTAGATCTCCCTGAAAATGAGTCCAGCGTAGTCCAGTGGGAGATCGTAGTAAATCCCATACATTATAGCCAAAATTGTATGGCTTGATTGATCCGGGCTTCCAACCTTGGATGTTAGGCATCGGTTCAGAATTGAGAAAAGGACGTTCCATAGAGGGGGTAGATTCTGTCGCCTAAAGTTTGTTCTCTTGGTGATTGGAACTGCGTAGCCGATGAACCTCAGAAATTCTAGTATCTCTTCCTCTGTGGGCTCCTCTGAGAATTTTCGCAGGTTGAGATCTAATTTGGTGGGAAGTCCAAATACATCGGAGAGTTTCCTACGATTGATCCCTAAGTCCAGAATTTTTGCAGTTGAGGGATGGGTTGCATAGCCAATGATGCAGTGTCCATATTTGTCCATTTTGGCATGGCGGGCACTTAACCAGAACTGTTGGATGTAAGATTCCGGGATGTCATCTCGTTTCAACGTTAGGGATCTAACTAGGAAATGATTCTTGAGGAGTTGAATCAATGGTGCAGCTTCAGTGGGAAAACCAGAGGGATTTAGGGTGACAAAGTGGTTGTTTGGCTTATTATTCATTTGGGCCAAGTGGTAGTCATGTCTGGTGAAGGACAACATCCTGCTGGTAAGCACATGTTCTTGGTCGACGGAGTCTGAATCAGCCTTTTGAACCATCGAGTGATGAGAGTTGTTGGATTTCTTGGATCCATTAGAGTTCTTGGAGGAAGATGAGGGAGAAGCCATTGAAAAAATAGAGGAGAAGAGGAAAGGCTTTTTGCTAGAAGTTCTTGAGAGAAAAAGATGTAGGTAAAATGAAAAAGAAGAGGCAAAAGGGATTTTATACAGGGGAAGGTAAAAAAAATTGAGCGGTAAAAAATAAAGATTTCAAATCCGTGATGAGTGGAAGCGGATAAGAAGCCGTTTCATAAAAACGACGGTACAGGTTACGAACCAATCAAATGTTGCCACGTCAGATGATGGCGGTGCACGATCTAGGACGTGCGCCACCCTATTCTCACGCGCCTGGCATTTTTTATTCTCACGTGACAGTGAGTTTAAAAAAAAATAACCCGCAGCATATGACCTGATTTTCTCAAGTGATGAGAATGACAGAAGCTCTGGGGATAAGAGGCTTTTGAGGTCATAGGCAAGGTTATCAGAAGAGCTTTTTAAGAAGGAGAGAAGTGCGATGAAATGATCGAGTTCCTTTTAAAGTGCACTTTGGTCAAGCATCCTCAGTTTTGAGGTGCAGAGACTCTGTGATAGATAGGGGTGCTCACGGGTTGGGTTGGCCGGGTTGAAGGCACTTTAACAACCCAACCCAATCGTTGCGGTTTGAAAATTCTCAACCCAACCCAACCCAATCAAAAGTGCAACCCAACCCAACCCAAACCGTGCGGGTTGGGTTGGGTTGGCGGGTTGGTCGGTTTGAAACATTTATTAATTATTTCAAAATTCAACTAAGTTATTGTGTCTAAACAAACCAAAATGAAATTATAAGAATAAGGTTGGCAATAACCATACCTGTTGCCTGTTGTTGCCTTCAACCAACAAAAACTACTACCACCATAATATTCTAAGAGAAACTTGAGCTTGGTGGAGCACGGCCTCCGAAGCCGCCACCTCCACGTCCAAAGTTGGGCCTTCCTAGCACCCTGTAAATGACAATGTCAGCAACCATAAGTAAAACAATCTCAAAGATAAAACAACTAATATTAACAAGAATATGTCAATCATGGGTACATCAACGGAAGCTTACATCTAGGGAAATGTTAACAATATGACACCAAACATTGCCAATAGTGTCGGGTGTCTTCATGAAAACAGTCTCTCAATTCCTCTGGGTAAATCTGCACTCTACCGAAATAGTAGATCTATTGTTTCTATGAAGACCCACAACTTCAATAGCAAAATAGTATGTCAATGCAAAACTAGACTTTAAAACATGATGATATAGACGGTGCTTTAAGATGTTTGAAGTGTTGATTGTGGATGTAACTCGAAAGCTAAGCAAGAATGTTCAAGAAAAAACAAGATCAACCATGTAGAATAAAACTTGGTTGAAGTGTACTTGTGTTATTCTTGAAGTACTAGCTCTTCCAATATACAACATATCTAGTAAAACAACAATAATCAAGTAACAACAATTAAATTAGTAAAAAAGAAAAAAGCAACAACAGCTATATTAGTGAGTCTAACTTATCTAGGAAAATCAATTAGTGATTCTAACTGTCTAAATTAGACTCTAACTGTCTAAGTACTAGCATGTGAAAAACTAAAACAATAACAGTATGCATTAGCTAGCTAAATGTAAAACAACACAGTAGCTAGACAAAATTACAGTATGAAGTGTGAACAACAAATTTTAAAACAACACTCCTAAATCAATAGTGCTAAATATTACAGTCTGAGGTGTGAACCAACAGTGCTAAATCAAAAAACTAAAACAATAACAATAGCAACTAGCAAGCTAAATATTACATATTCTAAAACAACAATAGTTAAATCAAAGAAGAGAACCAACAGATTTTGGTGGGTTACTGAAAATCAATTGAAGTGTGAGTCAACAGATTTCAACAGATTTCCAAATCGAAGAAGAGACCCAACAATAGCTAAATCAAGTATGAGTCAATAGATGTCCAAGAAAGTACCTTTGAATCTGAGAACAAGAAACCGATTGAATATGATTTGGTCGATTTGGAAAGTGGATCGATGCCTGAATATTGATTTGAATATGATTTGGTCGCCGATTTGAATGCCTGAAGCATGAACGTCGAACGATTTGAAACAATGGATTGTGTGGACTGTGGGTGTCTCACTACTGTCAGGTGTCGACTCTCTTCGTCTCTCGTCTGAAACCTAGAATCGATTGAAGTAGGAGCATATTGGAACAATGAACATCTATTGAAGACTGAAGAAAAGAGAAGCGGTAATCTGAAGAGTAAAAAAAAAGCACTCGCTCAATTTTTGGTCGGGTTGTCGGGTTGGGCCGGTTTGGATTGGGCCTAAACCGTTTCCAACCCAACAAATGCGGTTTGATCAAAAATTGTATCGATTACACATCGGGTTGGCTCGGTTTAAGTTTTTTTACATTTTTTCGGGTTGGGTTGGCCGGGTTGGTCGGGTTGGTCGGAAATTTGAGCACCCCTAGTGATAGATCACAGAGGCTCTGTGGTCGACCTCAGAGGTTCTGAGACCAAAAATTTCCTTTTTATGAAAGATTTTCAAAGATTTGATCATTTCATAGTTTTGGTGCAAATTGAGATCGTTCTGAGGGCATAGTGTTCGAGAAAGAGTTTTGACCCTTGGTTCAGATGGACTAACCTCATTCTGTAGTCTGTTTTGGGCAGAACTGTTTTGGGCAGAACTGTTTTGCTCCCCCTTGAATAGTAACGATTGGTTTTTGATGGTTCGTTTTGCTCCCCCTTCAACTATGCTTGGATCATATAAAGATAAGATTTGCACAAGACATAGATTTGAAAAAAATAATATAAAGAAATCAAAAGGGATTATTTACAAACAGGGAATATGTTGTATATAAATATATGGAACAGAGGCTCTGGGCAGGGGTACAGAGGCTCTGTGGTCAACTCATGTTGAGCATACCAATCTTGCCAACTAGAAAAGTGAATATTTTCTCATCCAATGCCTTCGTGAAAAGGTCGGCAAGTTGGTAGTCTGTGGACACAAAGTACATCTCTATTGTCCCATGCTCCACATGATGTTTCAGAAAGTGATACCTGATATCGATGTGTTTGGTCTTAGAGTGCTGCACAGGATTGGCAGAGATCGCAATGGCACTTTTGGAGTCACAGAGGATGGGGATTTTTTCGATATCAAATCCATAGTCTCTAAGTTGGGTCCTCATCCACAGAACTTGGGAACAACAACTTGCAACAGCAACATATTCTGCTTCTGCTGTGGAGGTTGAGACACAGTTCTATTTCTTGGAAGTCCAACTTACTAGTTTCCCTCCTAGGAATTGGCACCTCCCAGAGGTACTCTTCCTGTCGAGCTTGCATCCTCCGTAATCTGAATCTGTGTATGCCATGAGATCAAAGCCAGAGTTCTCCGGATACCAAAGACCAAGATTTTTGGTCCCTTTTAGATATCTGAAGATCCTCTTGACAGCATGAAGATGAGATTCTTTGGGGTTAGCTTGAAATCTTGCACATAGACATGTAGCAAACATTATATCAGGTCTACTCGCGGTTAAGTACAGCAGAGATCCTATCATCCCTCTGTAGAGTTTATACTCCACAGATTTTCCCTCTGGATCTGCATGGAGTTTGGATCCAGTGGCCATAGGAGTTTTCATTGGTGAAGAGTCAGAGAGCTTGTATTTTTCAAGTATGTCAGAGACATATTTTGATTGGTTTATGAAAATACCCTCTGTGGTTTGTTTGACTTGCAATCCTAAGAAGAATGTAAGTTCTCCCATCATGCTCATCTCAAACTCACTTTTCATCAATGACTCGAACTTTTTGCAATATAAATCATTTGTAGACCCAAAAATAATGTCATCAACATAAATTTGTACAAGCAGAATCTCACCTTTTCTCTTCTTATAGAATAAAGTCATATCAGTAGTACCTCTTTCGAAACCATTTGCAAGGAGAAAGTTTGAAAGTCTGTCGTACCATGCTCTGGGGGCTTGTTTCAGTCCATACAGAGCCTTGTCCAGAAAATAGACATGACTTGGGTACTTAGAGTTTTCAAACCCTGGTGGTTGTTGGACATATACTTCTTCTTGAATCTGCCCATTCAGAAAGGCTGACTTGACATCCATTTGATATACTTTGAAACCTCTGTGGGCTGCGAAAGCAAGAAAGATTCTTATTGCTTCGAGTCTTGCCACAGGGGCAAAGGTTTCTTCATAGTCAATGCCTTCTTCTTGACAGTATCCTTTGGCCACCAGTCTTGCTTTGTTTCTGATCACCACACCGTCTTCATCCTTCTTGTTCCTGAAGACCCATTTGGTTCCTATTGCGGTTTTACCTTTCGGCAGGGGCACTAGGGTCCATACTTTGTTTCTTTCAAACTGCAGAAGCTCATCTTGCATAGCTTCTACCCAGTTTGGGTCTTCAAGAGCTTCAGATATCTTTTTGGGTTCGATGATACTCACAAAATTTGTATAGTAACAAAAATTTGCAGTACTCGATCGAGTTTGGATCTTGCCAGAAGCATCACCAATGATTTGGCTCTGTGGGTGACTTTTGGTCCATTTTATCATGCGGGGTAGGTGATCATTGGAAACTTCTGTGGTCAGATCATGAGCACGTTCGGCTTGATGTAGATCAGTTTCTGTTGAAAGAAATTGATCATTTGTACTTGCCACAGGACTTGGTTGTTCATCATGAGTGGAGGGAGAGAGCTCTGCAGAGCCTTGATCTGTTGTTGACCCTTCTGAGAGGTTTTGAAGGTGACCATGATCTTGATTGAGCTTGGGGCCTTGAGTTGTATTGTCCTCTGAGTGCTCCCCCTCGATAGTTGCACCTGCAGCATTACTGGAAGTACCTGTTTGGTCCTCAGAGGGTTCGGCTTCAGAGGCTTTGCGGTCATCTTCAGAGGGTTCATCATCATTGAACATCTCTTCAAACAGATGATGAAGATCATTTGTTCGTGATGATCCACCAAAATCTTCATCCTGAAGTTTGAGTCCTGAGCTGATCTGCTCAGAAGTCACCTGAAAAGAATCATCAAATGAAACATTAATACTTTCGAGTATATGCTTGAATTTGAGTACATAGATTCTGTATGCCTTGGAGTTTGATGAATAGCCAACAAATTTGGCTTCATCGACTTTGGGACTGAATTTCCCTATTTGGTCTCTGTCGTTCAGTACGAAACATCTGCAGCCAAAGACATGGAAGTACTTAATGTTTGGCTTCCTCTGGTGTAGTAAGTGATATGGTGTCTTTGCATGTCTCTTTACGATCAAGGATCGATTTTGGGTGAAGCTTGCAGTTGAAATTGCTTCTGCCCAGAAAGAAATAGAGACCCCTGAAGCAGTGAGCATAGTCCTTGCGGCTTCCACTAGTGTTCTGTTCTTTCGTTCAACAACACCGTTTTGTTGTGGAGTCCTTGCAGCAGAGAAGTTCTGTGATATGCCTTCTGTCGAAAGATAGGCTTCAATGGTTGAATTCTTAAACTCTGTCCCATTGTCACTTCGGATTCTCTGTACCCTGCAGTCATAACGAACTTGTATTCTCTTGATAAGATTGATTAGTACTTCAGGAACATCTGATTTCTTTCGAACAAATTCAACCCAAGTATATCTAGAGAATTCATCTATAAGTACAAGGATGTACTTCTTGCCACCAAGACTCTGCACAGATATAGGACCACAGAGGTCAACATGAAGCATCTGCAGAGGTCTGGTGCAAGATATGTCAGACTTGGTTTTGTGGGCAACCCTTTTGAGTTTGCCCATCTCACAAGCTGAGCATAGATGATCCTTGTCGAATCTTATACTTGGTAGACCACTTACAAGTTCTAGTTTCACAAGTTTGTTAAGTGTGTGAAAGTTTAGATGACAGAACCTGTTGTGCCAGAGCCAAGCTTCTTCATTTTTACTTGAGACCAAGCAGAGCTTTTCTTCTCTGTTAGTTGATTTAAAGTCCATGAGGTATAGATCACCTCGTCTTTTGGCTCGCAGAAGCTCTGTGGTTTTATCTTCCTTCAGCAGAGAGCAGTACTGTCTTTTGAACATCACATCGAGCCCATTGTCACAGAGTTGACTTACACTTAGAAGGTTGTGCTTGAGGCCATCCACATAGGCAACTCTGTTGACATCGATGCCTCCTTTGGCAATGACTCCATAGCCTTTTATTTGTCCCTTCTTGTTATCTCCAAAAGTCACAGATCCTCCTCCATGTTTTTCTTTGTAGGAGGAAAGCAACCCTCTGTCACCAGTCATGTGTCTTGAGCACCCGGAGTCTAGGTACCAGATAGGCACATGCTGTTTCTTCTGTGGACAAATTAGAGAGATTTAGGTACCCATTTCCAAATGGGTCCATTTTTGTTAGGAGACTTTGAAGATGCCTTAACATCTTTGGTTTTGGATTTATCCTCATTTGCAGAGGTACCAGTTTATCTCTTCTCACCCTTGAATTTTGCATTCTTGGGTTTTGGGTGAGATATAAGACAGGAGGGCCTCGAGAAATGTTGATTCAAAGAATGCACAAGATCAAAGCATTTACAATAAGGAACATTTGAGGCAAACTTCTTGAAAATTTCATTAAATTTGTCAAAGGAGGGTACAGAGCAAATTTTACTACAACCCATTTTAGATTTGGGTTTCTTTTTACAGAAAGCTTTGTCTAATCTAGGTTGAGTTTTTTCAAAAACTCCTCTTGAGTGGCTCTTTGGTAGTACTCTCCCTTGATCTTCTTTCCTTGCTTTCACTGCAACAGAAGCATCAAGTTTATCAATTTTAGGCCATTTATTCTTCTGTTGCCAAGTGAGTTTTTCTTGAAAAGATTTTAATGGTCTTGGAGCTTTGGAATCATGAGGGATCTTGTTCTTTTTAGATCTTTCAAGCTCAAGAGAAGTCTTTGCTTGCAAGCACATGTCCAGGAAATCAGGACAGATAGGTACACCTGTGTTTTTCCTTTTGGGAAGAACTGTTCTATTAAGAATGCCAGAGGTAAGTTTACTCTTCTCTGGACCACAGGGGAGTATCTCAAGTTCCACAGAACTTGTCTCATTTTCAACAGAGGACTCTGATTCTGACTCAGAGTCTGAATCGAGGAAGTCTCTGTGAATGAGATCATGACCTTCTGCAAGTGCCTTGCTTTGTCCATTGGTGTCCTTTGAAGTATTTAGAGTTTTTGAAAGACACGGAATGACCATAGGGACGTTAAGACAGTTTTGTAGATCTTGCTCAAAGATTTCTCTTATTTCAGAGGTTAAATCAGGATGGTTGAGAAAATGATTTTCATAAGTTCTTTTCAAGTCGTTTTCTAAAAATCTTTTAAATAGTTTTTCTTCCACAGAGGTCGGAGCAAACTCTGGAGCTTCATAGGATAATTCCTTTTCAGGAGTCATCATGCATACAAAAGCCATTTGAGTTTGTGTTTCTGGATGACCGAATCTGAAGATTCCTATCTGTTTTTGAGACAGATATTTCTTTGGAATAGAATTTCTCTTTGATGAGAGTGAAAAAGGTAGATTATTATTTTCATACCATGTATCTACCATCAACAGAGGATTCCTCAGATGTGGTTCTTCGGATGTTTTTCGCCTTTTAAATGTGGATAGAAGGTTTGGAAGACTTGGTTTTAACGATTTTCCAACACAGAAGATGTTTGCTAAAGATTTGTTTCTTTTGTTTCCAGTATAGGGATCGACATCATCGAACCCTATGCCTCTTCTGCCAAATTGGGTGTTGACCTTTTCAGTGACTTTTTGAGCATCCCGATACCTTTTGATTTTGAGATCTCTGTCGAACAGATCTCGATGAAGAGCTTCTCTTTCTTTTTGAAAGAAGTTTTTCAAAGAAATGGCATTTAAACGATCATTCTCACATTTCTTTAGCTCTTTGACCTTTTCTTTCAAAGCTTTGTCGAGATTTGTGATTTTATCTTTGAAACCCTTTTTTGTTGAAATATGCTCAGAGGTAAGAGTTTTGTTTTCAAGATAAAGCTGATCCTTCTTTTCTGTGAGAAGCCTAGTTTCTCTTCCAAAGAAGGCAAGCTTTTTCTCAAGATCTGAGCAAGTGTTTTTACAAGCTAGAAGATCGTTTTGTATTTCAAGAAGTTTGATTTCAAAGTCTGAGTTGCAAGGGTTAGAAGTGGATACCTCACTCTCGTTGTCAGAAGAGTGGACTTCTGCCATTCCACAGAAGAGTGCGTTGTTTTCTTCATCAGATGATTCATCGGTTACAAGGTTCTCTTGTTCTGCCATTAGGGATTTCTGAGTGTAGTACTCTGCTTTCTTTTTATAGAAGGCAGCGTCCCTTGTGGGTTTCCCTGTGTTGGCAGAGGACCTGCACTCTGCTGCAAAGTGGCCTGGTTTCCCGCATTTGAAGCAGCCTTCAGTTTGCTTCGGGAATTTTTCACCAGCTCTACCGTCTGACTTTTGTCCATTTCTTTCTTCTTGCCTTGGTTCCTCAGACCACTCCTTTCTCTTTGCCTCACCATATCCTTTGCTTCTGTCATCTCTTTCTTCTCTTCCTCTGTACTCCGGCTTCTTGAGACCGCGATTGAACTGTCGGGTCATTAGTGCAAGTGTTTTGGCCAGAGCAGCCATGTCAATATCCTCCTCAGAATCTTCTTCACTTTCACTTTCTGCTACAAGTACCTTCTTCTTTTTCTTCTTCTGTGCCTCCTCAGCTGCCTTCTCCTTCTTTCCCTTGTCTTTGCCTTCTGAGGCACTTCCCACAAGAGCCAGAGGACCTCCGACAGAGGTTGATAGTTTGGAAATTATGTTCTCTTGGCTAATCAGTGTTCCAAAGAGATCAGATATGGACCAAACATCAAGATCCAACGTGGCTTGCATGGACATGGTTAGATGAAGCCATTCATCATTAAGGCTCTGTAGAAATCTGACATTGTTTTCTTCGGAGGTTCTGTGGATCCCATACCTCTTACACTTGTTTATCAAAGAATTGTATCTATTGTAAGTACTTTGAATGGATTCACCCGGCAGAGCTTTGAATGCAAAATATTCATTTATGCATAAGGCTCTGTTGTTCTTGAGGGTTTTGGCACCACCCTCAAGTTATTTCTCCTGCTCTAACCATAGGTCCTTTGAAGTTTCACATGAATCAAGAGATTGAAAGATATCATTTGGGATAGCCATTATGATTAGTCTTTTGGCTTTCTTTGCAAGTTCATGTTGTGCTTTTTCTTCTTCACTCCATTCAAGGACAGGTTTGGGGTGTTGATATTCAGGAATTTCAGGAGTATTGGCAGTGGCAGGAACACGAGGAACAGTTGTCATTGGAATGAAAGGAGGATTGTGAAGAAACTCAACCAGACCAGGATCCACACCTTCAAGGAAGTGCACCATCCTGATCTTCCACTGAGGATATTCATCCCTTAGAAGAGTGGGAGATTTGGATTGAGATCCCGCACTGAAGTAGTTGACAGTGTTTGCCATTTTGGTTTAGAGAGTAAAACAGAGTATGGCACGAATCAGAAAGAGTATAACAGTGATGTTTTTTTTTTTTTTTTTTTTGAGAAGATGATAATATGAATTGGTAAGAACAAATAATCAACCAACTAGCTTTGAATCTGTCTTTGAATGAAGAGCACACTTGTACCTGTTACTATATCAAACAGGTTGATATAGCTTCAGAAAACAGAGTGTGACTGTGAGTGGAGTTTGGAACGAAGAACAGACTCAAACTACTACCTTGAGTACTGGAAACAAGTGTAGAACAGGATCCTTTGATATTGAAAATCAAAGTTTGCTCTGATACCAATTGTTGATCCCTTTTTACGGCGTATTCTCTGAACCAGAAGTTTTTACACTTTGTGTGTCCAAGCTTGATTGTCACAACCTCTGTGATCTTGGCCATGCTGAAGACTGGATTTTGGCTTGGCTTTATCTTTATAGAATCTCCTTCGCTCCTCTGATATAACTTCCTCTGAGAGTCTGACTGTTGGAAGATCTTGAGCTCCGCGGCTATAGAGGTATTTGTACTTCTTCTTCGATGTCCTTCTTTGGAGGTACAGGGAAGGGTCTTCTTAGGCTCTCAAGGCCTTGGATAACCTCTGCAACTCTATCCTTTGATGGTGTGTCAAGTGGTTGTAGGATGGGGAGTTCCGACATAGGTTGTAGATCAAAGGCCCAGTCTTCCTCTTCAGGTTTCACTCTTTTGAAAGCATCAAAAGAGCTCTTTAGTAGTTTCTCAGAGGAGGGAGGAGGAGACTTGACCTTCTTCAGAGGTTCTGTAGCTATTGCCTTGCCTTTGTCTTTGGCAGTTGGTGGGGTTTCTTTGATTTGGATTATGGTGGGAGAGGGGGCTGCAGAGACCTTTTGTTTGGTTGTTCTCTGTGGTTCAGGTTCTGAGCTCATAGGGACTTGGTTTAGAGGAGCCACTGATATTGGTGCTTCTTTATTGGATTGCAGATTTGGTATCAGAGCCACTGAGAAGAGGGCACGACATGAGGACCAAGATCCAGATGCCTCCGGTAGTGGTCCTCATAAGGGGGAGAATCTGCAATCCAATAAAGAAGCACCAATATCAGTGGCTCCTCTAAACCAAGTCCCTATGAGCTCAGAACCTGAACCACAGAGAACAACCAAACAAAAGGTCTCTGCAGCCCCCTCTCCCACCATAATCCAAATCAAAGAAACCCCACCAACTGCCAAAGACAAAGGCAAGGCAATAGCTACAAAACCTCTGAAGAAGGTCAAGTCTCCTCCTCCCTCCTCTGAGAAACTACTAAAGAGCTCTTTTGATGCTTTCAAAAGAGTGAAACCTGAAGAGGAAGACTGGGCCTTTGATCTACAACCTCTGTCGGAACTCCCCATCCTACAACCACTTGACACACCATCAAAGTATAGAGTTGCAGAGGTTATCCAAGGCCTTGAGAGCCTAAGAAGACCCTTCCCTGTACCTCCAAAGAAGGACATCGAAGAAGAAGTGTACAAATACCTCTATAGCCGCGGAGCTCAAGATCTTCCAACAGTCAGACTCTCAGAGGAAGATATATCAGAGGAGAGAAGGAGATTCTATAAAGATAAAGCCAAGCCAAAATCCAGTCTTCAGCATGGCCAAGATCACAGAGGTTGTGACAATCAAGCTTGGACACACAAAGTGTAAAAACTTCTGGTTCAGTGAATACGCCGTAAAAAGGGATCAACACCAAGTATCACATGAAGTAGCTGAGAATCAACTATTGGTATCTCAGAGTCACGAAAAAAATCCAAGGCAACTACCTACGTCCCAAAATAAAATACCATGCTCATTTACCTCTAGATAAGTGTCATCAGTGGGAAAGGCAAGGTTTAAGAATGAGACATCGGGGACCTTACCTTCCTCTGTAAACTTCTAAAGAAGAGATTCTGGTTTCTTAGCAGATTGAGGTGTATAAGCAGAATGGATCAAACTGAGCAAACTTTAGTCGAAAGTGTCATAAGAAGGGAGAGTTGTGGAGGTGCACTTAGCTTGTAATGATTCTTGATCCTTGAGATCTTTATCATCAGCCGATCAAAATGACTCAAGACATACTCATGATACATACTTTTGACTTTTTCTTCCAATCTGGTCCTGCACTTCTTTAAGATGTGGAACCTGGGAGCTTTCCTCTTATAACTTTATTGATAAACATGATCGTTTCAATCCATTCAGATACTATGTATGTATGCATGCATCCAAGAAAGCTTTTCAGATCTTACCATTCCATTAGCTCGATCAATGATTAGAAATATCTGATCTGAATCGTGGGTCAATTTTGATGACCTTTTATTCGGGCATTCATAATCAGAGTAGTGATATATCGACCGAGAATTGAATAATTGTACCACTTTATTCTCTTTGCTTTGGTTACTTGTTCCTCTCTTTTTTTTAGGTCAACCTTTTCCAATCAGTTTGTTGAGCCCGAATTGAATCGCTCAACAAAGTTGTATCAGCCTCTTCCCTTGCTAATTGGTCCACCAAAGACTAAGACTTATTGGTTCATCAAATTGCATTTGAAGGGCATTTGATTTAGCTGTATCCTCAGCCAAAATTCCCTAGAGTGGCAGAGTATTCCAAAAGGGAGTTGGAGCCTGAAGTATAAGTTTTTCATTTATGGAAGCTTCTGCCTGATCCTTTGCATTCATAGTTGCTTTAGCTTCAACACTTCTTCATCTGGTTTCATGGGGGATTTTGTATCTCGACGACTTGAAACATCCATTTCCTCAAATATAAAAATGATAGCAGTCTGAGAAGAAACAACCGACTGAGAGATTGGTTGCTCCCCATCAATAGATAAATCGATTAGAACAATAGGCTGAGAAAGAATAACATATTGTGAAGCGGGATACCCCCCCTCTACAGATAAAATGGCTATATCCCTATCTTCATTGGCCAGATCCCTCTCAAAAGGAGCATCCTAGTCGGCCGATGCATTAATATTACTAGTTTCATCTGGTACCTCATCATCATTACTAGAAGAACAATCAGTAGAAGGAGAAGAGTTTGAGTCATCCCGTTGTCATTATGATGGACAATTAACTTTTCCCCCTCAGTGAAAACAGGGGTGAAGGGAAGTAGGACAGGCACGAAGTACATGAGAAACACTGCGGTGAATACCACCCAAAAGACCACGATGATCGTGAATATGTTGATCAACCTGATTCAGTAACTCTCTATCCAAATCAACAAACTGTCTGGTACTCAAGTCAAAAGAATACTCGGTAGAACTTTTCACTAAAACCATCTTAGAGATCTGGGTTTGGGCATCTGCCTTAAACCTTAGCTTGAGTATCTGAGTGTGCATGTAGATTTGCTAGAAAGTGAAAAATAGCTCATTAAGAATCAGAGAGAGCAATTACACGGACACTAAGATCGTCTAAAGAAGACTGAGGTATCTTAGAGTTGGATGCAAATTTAGCTGAGACTTTAGTCGAGAGATGGCAGAAATAACTACTAAAGCTCGAGTATATGCCTGATCATTGTGAGACTTAATATCCTAGAATATATTGGAGACGAAATGCAAATGATTATCAAAAAACTCTCAAGCAACCAATTGGTGCTTGAAAGACAAGTAGAAAAACGATAAATACGTTCCTTAAGCTGGGTAAGAGTACACATACGCTTATAGGAGGAATAATATGATTTCCTCTCTTAATTAATCTGAGCAATATACATGCTTTTAGAGTATAAAGATACAACAATCGACTTCTAAAAAACAAGAAATAAACTCTGAAGATTATCATCTTCTAAAGACTAGGAAGATAATTTACAAGAATAATTATCTCTTAAAGTCTAGAGGGATAAGCTTTAGAATCTTCCTTGTTGACCTTTATCTTCTAACACTCCCCCTCAAGCTGGAATGTACATATTAATCATGCCAAGTTTGCTATTAAGTTCCTTGAATAACTACTTCATCAGACTTTTAGTCAGGAGATCGACAAGTTGTTGCTTTGAGGATAAGTAGACCGTGCACACACTTCCGGAATCTAAATTTTATATTATAAAGAGACGATTAACTTCCACGTTCTTGGTTCTATCATGATGAACTAGATTATGAGCTATGCTTATCGCTGCCTTATTGCTGCCGTAAAGCTTCATTAGTTCTTCAAAGGGTACTCATAACTCTTCCATTAGTCATCTTAGCTATATTCCCTTGCACATGCAATGTGTTATAACTCGAAACTCAGATTCAGCACTGCTCCATGATAAACTGACTATATTTTACTTCTCCATGTCTTGAGGTTTCCCCATACATAGCTTCGATAACCGTCGATTGATCTCCCATCATTAACAACACCCGCCCAATCAGCATCAGTGAACACTCCGATGAACCTGTTCTCTCCCTTTTTTGAAGAGTAACCCATTTCTTGGGGTTCCTTTTAAGTATCTCAAAACCTGATAAGCAACTTCCAAGTGTCTATCCTTAGGAGTGTGCATAAATCGGCTAAAAAAATACTTTCAACAAAATAGATATAAGGTCTTGTGTGTGAGAGGTAGATGAGTTTTCCCACTAACGTTTGGGGGTGTGATAAGGTTTTAAGTTATTAACCCTAAAACACCACTTTTAACATCTTTTGTAGGTCCTTTTACTTGCCCAAATTCACCATTTGAGTCTTTTAAATCTTTGATTTTACAATTTTTAAGCCTAGTATAAGTTTTCAGTACTTTGTTGAATTTTGGCTTTAATTGAGCCTAAAAGCCATTTTGCTTAACTTTAGACCATTTCGTTGTAATCCTGATGAGGCTGTCAAGATGGAGTTCCTACGAGAAGTTGCAGGGCAGATTTTGGGCTTACTTTTTGGCCTTGTTTGGGCCGAATCCATCTTGAAGAAAAAGGAAAACTAGGGCTTGCCCCAACCTTGTTGACTTCACTTTTTGGCAACTTTGGGGATCAAGTATCTTGAAACTATTTAAAGATGATGAAGTCTTTTGTTTTAGGAGACTTGAAAACTTACTTACATTTTGGTGTAATTGGCAACTTGTGATTTAATTGCTTTTGCTACTTATTTGCTTTTTAGTGATAATCTCTTGTGTTTTAAAACCATCCGAAGCTTGTGTTCTCTTGTTTGTATTCTAAAGTAATCCAAATAGCTTTAATTTCTTAAATTGTTTTGTTAAACTTGTTTACTTACGGTTCGCTACTTGGTTTATTTTCGGTTTCACCATTACACTAGTCCTTAAAAATCGTGTCAATACATTGAACCTCAAATCCATTTGTGGCTTGCGATTAATGTTTAATTTGTTGAAACCGTTATTTCCATGTTTCATCCAAGTATTCACTGTGTTCTTATATACTTTGCTTTAGTATATTTTATTACTTTCGGTTTCACTTTTAGAACAAAGTGGTAAATACGTGGCATTACATTGGATCCAAATTCATTTGTGGCCCATGGTGAGTGTCTAAATAGTTGAAACCATTGTTTTTCAAGTGTTTATTGCAAGTATTCAAGTTTTCAAAAGAAACCTTCCGCGCAAGTTACTAAATCCTACAACACTGTTCTTACTTAAATTAACTGCTTTGAGCTTTACATTTCCCGCATTACATTTCAATCATTTACTTTACAAGTACTTTACTTTTTGCAACTGAGTTTCAACCATTTACATTTCGAGCAATTTATTTTCCATATCCACTTTAAACTTTTATAACTTGCGCAACAAGTTTCTTTTCTTAACTATAATACTTATAATTTACTTTTTACATTTTCCATCTTTGTTATTTACATTTCAGTCCTTACATCTTTCGTAACAAGAATTCGAGCAATGATGGGCTAATAGCCTTAACTTGGGGTGTAAAGCACTCTTAAGATCGAAACCGGTGAAAAAGCAAAGAGGTGTCTCAAATATAGCATTATAGTCTAAATTATTTTATTTTAGATCATTAATATTTCATTGAAGATCATCTAATTAATTGAAAACTAATTAGATGTATGAAAATGTGTTAGCTTTCATGAAGTTACATCAAATATTAATTCTGAGATAATGTAAGATGTTATAATATCTTTTTATCGGATCATCTATTTTTACCTTAACGAACCTTTGCATCCTTTGCTTATTCTTTTACAACTGATTTTTCTAGTTAATAAGCCACACACACAACAAAGAATTCTGCGATTTCACCATTTGAAATTGGATTTTAAGATTGGACTTTTGAAAAACTTTTACAAGTCTTGTGGATCGATATTTGGTACTTTTACTGTTATTACTTGTTAACAAGACGAAAATGGAGCAAAGTGTATACTTGCACTGAGATCTGTTTGCATGAATCTTTGAAGTTTCATAAACCTAAGAACAATATCATTTGTAGTTCCTAGCTTTTTGTTGGCTTCCATTGGGGTGTCAGCAGGTTTGCATCCTATCATTCTTGTCTCAACTAAGACATATTTTCTTTGTGAAACGGAGATTACTTCTCGGTTTTTTGCTACTTCCATTCCCGAAAGTATTTGAGTGGTCCGGGGTCTTTCATCTCAAACTCCAAAGTAAGGTAGGCTTTTAACTTGTTGATATCATCCAGAGCGTCACATCTCATAATGATATCATCAACATACACATTGAGAATTGCAAGTTTACTTTCCTTCGAGTGTTTGAAGAAAATAGTGTGGTTACTTGTCCTTGACTATACCCTCTCCTGGATACAGCTTGAGTGAATCGACTAAACCAAGCTCATGGTGATTGTTTGAGCCCGTAGTGATTTTTTTTCAACCTGCACACTTTTCCTCCATGGTTATCAAATCCTGGAGGCAAGTTTGTAACACCCGTAATTTTCAATAAGTAAATGTCACCCGGACATTTCTACGACTTGTAAACAGTGGGGTTTTGTTGGGAAATGTTTTGTTTGAAATCTCTAGGAGTATCGGGAGTCTTGGAAGTGAAAAAGTTGGGTTTCGGGGCTCCGAGAGGGTCCCGCGACAATGCCCGGCGACTATGACAGTGTCATAGTCGCACTGTCACAGTCGTAGGGGAGGTACCGCGGCCTGGCGACATTGCCAACGACATTGCCCTGGGCAATGTCGCATGGTCAATGTCGCATGCAAGGTGCAGGGTGTTGTTAAGTACGGGATTTCAGCTTATTTCCTCATTTCTCACTTCTATCTTCTCCCCTTTTCTCTCCCAAACCTCAAAGTCGAACCCTAACCCATTTTGAGGGTTTTCTCCCTTGAACCACATGATTCTTCATCATCTAGCTAGTGGGATCTTGAACCCCTAAACCTCTATCTTCATCTTCCTCATCAAGTTCAACGTGTGGAACTGAGTACTGTGACCTCCGCCATTTGGGGAATTTCCTTAGTTGTAGTCCCCAGAGTATCGAGCCACTTGGGGAATTTCCTTAGTTGTAGTCCCCGGTGTGCCGAGCCTTTTGGAGTGGAGTTCTTGGTAACGGCCACCAAGGTCAACTGTCTCTTTTGGTGAACTTGTCAAGAGGTCGTAAGGGCACTTGGGCTAGCATGTCGTGAAGTGTCATACGATCAACGTTGTTTGAGTGGCATACTTTTGTGTTCCTCCGCTTTCAACGGATACGGGTATCCCCCGTTGTCGGCTCGCTGTATTTTGGATATTTAATTGTCCATGCTTTAATATTTGGATTTCATTCCATTTTATGGTCGCGTGAGTATTAAGTTTCAGTTCCATGTTTTAATGGAGTATCATATTTATATGGGTTGTTTTCCGTCATTTAAGGGTCGAGTATTATGTCCCACCCGAGTTTTGGGTGTTTTGGGATATGAATTATTATTTACATTTTCATAAATTTGAGTATCGAACTATGAACCCGTTTTGGGTGAGTTACGGGTTGCATTGTTTTATAAGAAATGTGTGTTTGGGAGCATTGTCTTTAAAAGTGCATATTATGGGAAAATGTGTCGTTTCCATTTTGAAGTATAATATTTCGAAGGATCTTGCTTTAAACTGAATTCCTTTCTTTTAAAGTTATATTCATTCATGTTAAAACTCTTGAGCTCACTAGGCGTTAAGCCTAACCCTTTTATTTGTCGGCATGTGCATCAGGTTCCTGTCGGGGGTTCGGTTCTAGCAAGTGCTGTGAGGAGTTGAGCCTTAGCTTTATACAAGAGTAAGTAGCTGGTGAAGTCTTCCGCAGTTTGGAGATAGTGACCGTTATTGGGTTTAGTAACACCCGTCCTTTTCATAGATGGTATGTATAGGATGAATGTGTGTATTGAGGTTAATTCTCAAATTGTGTCTATAGTCAAAGTACTTATTGATGTACTTAGGAATTTTTAATAAGTTGCTATCGATAGATTTAAGGGTGTTACAAAGTCCATGTAGACTTATTCATTGAGTTCTACATTTAGGAATGCATTTTTAACATCCAATTATATTAGTGGCTAATCAAGGATAGCTGCTAGAGAGAGTAAAACTCGAACAATATTGAGTTTCACAACAAACGTAAACGTCTCTTGATAGTCATACATAGGTTTATGTGTACAAGTCTTGCCTTATATCTATTCATATTTCCATCACTATTGTATCTAATGGTGAATAGCCACTTGCACCCAACAATCTTTTTCCCTACTGGTATATCAGTCAAGTTCCATTATTTTTTAGAGTTATTATTTCTTCCATCACTGCAGCCTTCCATTCGGGATACTCAAGGGCTTCTTCTATGTTTCTTGGAGTCTTAACCTGATCAATACTCATAACAGATGCTAAGTATGTAGGATATAACTGATCATAGGCCATGAGATTGGAAATGCGATGTTTTGTGCATGACTAAGTACCTTCTTGAAGAACGATTAGGAGATGTTAATTGCTATTGGAATCAATATTTGGTGTTGGACAGTTCTCGAGGGCAGATTCATGACAATTTTGAGTCTTTGATGTTTTTACTTCGTTTAAGTGATGCATTCTTGAATAAACAAGTAATTATAGGCCAGTTGTGGTTTGTCGGGGTTGGTGGTGATGGTTGAAAGTGGTTCTAGATCTTTGTATAGGGGTTGAAGTAGTAGTATAATTGGTGGTTAAGTGTTTGGTGGATTTGGCAGCAGTGTATTATCTCCTATGCTCGGGGATTATATTGAATTTTCAAGGTTGAAAAGGTCATCTAAGGTCTCATCTTCATCTAGGTTTCCCCCCTGAAGGTGAGACTTGTGGAAATAGGGCTTAGATTCGAAAAAAAAGTAACATCTTTAGACACAAAAAATTTACGCAAGGTAGGTGAGAAACACTTGTATCCTTTTTGTGTTGTTGAATACCCAATAAATACACATTTGTGTGCCCGAGGATCAAGCTTGGACATACCTGGGCTACGAGAGTGGACAATTGTCTTACACGCAAAGATTTTTGGTTCAATTGACGAGACTTGGAATAATAGGAATGCCACTTTTAGGACAAAAATGGGTGTTTGGAAACTGAGGACTTTAATTGGCATCCTATTTATGAGATAAAATGCAGCAAGGACAGCTTCACGTCGTAGGTATTTGGGAACATGCATGGTAAACATTAGGGCTCGAGCTACGTCTAATAGATGGCGATTCTTTCATTCAGATATACCATTTTGTTGGGGGGGGGGGTTTCGTGACACGAACTTTGGTGAATAATCCCATGGTCAGAAAGATAGTTGCCTAGAGTTGAGTTGAAGTATTCTCTTCCATTATCTGTGCGAAGCGTGTGAATTGTGGTATGGAATTGATTTTGGATTAGGTAAAAAAAATTGAAGGTAGTTGGCGCTTCTGATTTGTCTTTTGAGAAGGTAAACCCAACGTAGAAGTGTATGGTCATCAATGAATGCGATAAACCATTTTGATCCAGATATGTTCTTTATTTGGCTCGGTCCCCAAATCGTTATGAATTAATGAAAATGGTTGTGAGGAGACATATGGTTTGACAGAATATGAAACACATGCCTGTTTTGCTAATTGACACATTTCACACTTCAAGAAAATTGACTTTTTATTTCAAAACAAATAGGAAGCAAATGTTTAAGATAAGAAAGATTAGGATACCCTAAACTATGATGCCACATCATGATTGTGGCATTCTCAGAAGACGGTAAAGAAGAGCTAGAATATGCTTGTTTATTTTGAGAGTTATGACTTTCCCAAATGTAGAGGTCATCTTCAACCTTAGTATTTCCAATATTCCACCCCGATCCTTGATCTTGTACACTACAATCAGTATAAAGAGAAAAGAGCCAAACTTTGATTATCTCGTGTTAGTTTACAAATAGATAGCAAGTTGCATGTCAACTTTGGAACATGAAGAACTTTATTAAGTATAAGTTGGTCTGTGAGGCGCACAGAGGCCATACCTGCAACCGAAGAGAAGGAACCATCTGCAATCCTTACTCGAGATTAGTTGTGTAGGGAGTGTGGAGCGGGTGAAACAAAACTCCAAAAGGCTATAGCAACCAGCAAATCATGCAAGCATACACAACTTACTAGTATCGTCCAAAACAAGTAATAATGGTAAGTAATACTAAGTATCGTACCTCAGGGATTTTAAGTCAAAGAGTTCTAAAAAGTCAATATTAAAATGAGATTTCAAGAGGTCAAAAGGAAGAGATATTTTTGAGAGTGAATTAACCAACAATTGATATGTAACAATAATAAAAAGAAAGCAAGGGTGTAAGATCAAGTTGGAATTTCAACGTCACAGTGCGGTAGAACCTACCTATAACATAACTTGAGGTTGTTGCAGTGATAGCTCTCTACAACACTACTGGATTAAAAAGCCTTCATATGAATTGCAGGTAAGACTCCATGCTGGTAGTACGTAAAATGAGCACAAATCTAATCTTAGTATATATCTTGCCATTCTTTTCATAGTTTTGCAACCCATAAGGCTGATGCAACTTTTATAGCTTCTATTACACTATTGATGAGAAATATTTATGTTGGCTTAGTTTTAAGTCCAAATCATCTAAGTAAACTAGCATGTGTCAATTTGTCAAAGATTACTAGATGAAACATTTAACCCAATGATGGATAGTGGAGTAGATGGTTGTGGCAAAAGCAATTATCCTTGAACACTTGGCATAATCTTCCAACATTCACTCACACCCAAGCTAGGGTGTTTAGCACAACATGACTAAATTTAAATGCTTAAAAGTAAATAGCATAAAAGTAGATGACGAAATTTAAATTGTTGGAAAGTAGATGTGCAGGAAATATAAAAATGAAAGTTGTTAGTGTTGTTGTAGCAACTGGCAGAAAATGAAGAACACTTTTAAATACTAAAAGATTGCAAGTAATATTGACTACTAGAATACAATGCCTATAAGAAGCTTTAATTCAGATGGCATACATGTATATAAGACATCATCCCCAATATATGGTAACAAGGGGAATCAAAAGATAAATTGTCCAATTGGTATTACCCGATTACAATCCTACGACTACTAGTAGATTAGATAAGCATCAATGTAAGGCATCTTCAGCGTCATCTTTCTTCAAAAGCATGCTATTTTATCTCCCAAAAGATTCCCTCTTCAAAACATAGTGCCAAAAATCTTCGTTTTGTGTTTGAGCCGAAATGTCAATATCAATTGTTGTAGCAATACATGCTGCAACAACAGTTTTGTTAACAATTTATTCACAAATGCATAAAGCATTACCAAATCCTAGCTCCAATCAATTTAAACCATAAAGTAAGAATAAAAGACTTAATATGGGATTGGGAAGAGTTAAAATGAAGTAGAGTAAGGTCCTAAATGGGTGCTAAAGTACATACTTCTACACACTTATCAGAGTGTATGTGTGAAATAAGGAAGAATTAATATGTTTGTTGAGCAGTTGGTGGAAAGTCTCCAACTGAGTTCTATTCAACTCGACATTTATTACTTCATATATGGTGGATGATTCCCATTTAGAGGAGTGATGGGCCATGGCCATCGGATGAGTTTTGTTTGTTCCTAGGTATCCATGACTTGAAGCACTTTTCACGTGTATGACCTACTCTGTTGCAATGAGTACACCATTGCCTTTCACTAAATTTGTTGTGCCCACTGTCACCACTTTATTGATGAGTGCAGAGGACTATAATTCACCAGTATTAGTGACATATTTGACTTCTTTCTGTTCTCCGAACATTATGCTTCTACGGTTCCCTTCACGACGGACTTCAGCAAAAGCTTCCCCAATTGATGGTAAGAGTGTTCTCCCTATAATCCTTCCCCATACCTCATCTAGATCACGATTCCAAGTGTTCTCCCTATTTCTCCAAGTGAGCCTTGAATTTAACATGGTCTTCAACTTCTCCCTGATGGGCTTCATAAAACATGTCAAGTTCCTACCATAAAACTTTCAAACAATTGGAATAACGGGCTGCATAGGTTGGTCCTCGACGAATGTTCTTTAGTTTCATCTTTATCTCAAATACTTGAGACGCATTACGCAGGTCTGAATATATTTCATTTATTTCTACCCAGATCGTCTTTGCTGACTTGAATAGAAGATAGGTGCGACTGATGTTGCTTTTTGAGTTGATGAGCCATGCTATCACAATCGAGTTATTGATTTCCCGTGTAGGTATTGTTTGTCATTCACATCATGTCGAGATATGTCACAAGTGAAATAACCTAATTTACCTCTTCCTCAAATAACCATTAGAACCAATTGAGTGAGACCATTGCGATAAGTTATTCCCATCTAGTTTGTTATTGTTAATCACCAGTGGAGAGTTATCATTGTATGGTAAATTATGGACCGTGGCGTTAGGGGTATCAGAAGATTCAACGGATTCTTTTGTCATGATGATGAAGTTGATGATTAAGGATCAATCAAAAAAATTTAGACAAAGAGAGAGAGAGTATAGGCTGGAATTGAAGAAGCATAATTTGTATGAAGGGCGGACCTTACATGGATGAAAGGAGGGTCCCGTGCACCCGCTCAACCTTATTTCGTAAGGAAAAAAAATTTTGGGTAGGCAAGGTGCACCGGATAAAGTTCGGGGGGTGCTTTGGGATATTAGAGAAATTAAAAGGTTAAAGGTGCACAAAAGTGTAAACTTTAAAAAATTTCATTTCCATCTTACACACTCATTGAGATAACACAGAGATACCAAAATGTAATTAAAAATATATAAAACAAACAAGTCAAATGGCCAAAATAGGTGAGCTGGTCATTTTTTGGAAAACAAAACAAATAGAAGGATTCCCTGTTCACCCCTGCCTCCAGACCTCCACAGCTTGCTCGCGGCTTGTATGCTTCTGCTTCAACTCAGCGTCTCAGCACAATCCACTCGCACCGACTATCTCTCTCTCAATCTCTCACTTCTCCAACTGTTCCTCTCTTTCTCTCTCAATCTCTCATTCAGGTTTTCTTCCAAAACCTAAGTCAAAATAAAATTTTGCCCTGAGTTTCTTGATGATTTTGTGCTAAATCTATAATGTTATATAATTATGATTTATAAAATATGTTTACATGATAATTTCATTGATTTATTAAATAGTTTACATGATTTATTTGTTTGCCCTAAATTTGATATTAGTCAATTGCCCTAAACTTGATATTAGTCTAATTTAATAGTTTTTTCCCTAAATAATTATTTTGTTATCTTATTAATATGCCCTAAATTTTATATATTGTTTTGATTAGCGTTAATATGGATTTTTTTTTAAAAAACAGCTCCACCGGAATTGGGTGCAAGTGCCCCAACTAAAAATGTTTCTAGCAATGCTTTGACCGCAGGCGCAACAAGTTCCTCAACTGCAAATGATACACCAAAAAACAATGGACGTGGATAATCTTCCTTGGGATCCATATGAGCGACCAAATTTTTTGACTTATGATCCTAATAAAAGAGATGAAATTAGACGACTATATTGGCTTAGAGGACCTTGCCAACCATGTGGTCATGTTTTTCCAACTAAAACAATAAGGTCTAAACTAAGACATTTTGTTCCCACGTGGTTTGATGAGTTTTGTTGGGTAGAGTATAGCATGAAAACGAACAAAGCCTATTGTTTGTGTTGTTACTTGTTTAGGGACGACAACCCGCAATTTGGTGGTGATGCATTTGTGACAGAAGGGTTTAATAATTGTGTTAAAAAAGAAAGGTTGTCTTTGCACGTCGGTGAAGTTAACAGTTTCCACAACCAAGCACAAAAGAAATGTGAAGCTTTGGTTCAACAAAATAATATATTGTTTTGGCCTTTTCACAAGCATACCGAAGACAAAAAATTGTATATATAATGTGACTGAATGCGTCAATAGATGTTTGTAAGTTGTTGCTTAAATTTGGTTTACCATTTCGTGGCCACGATGAGTCAGAGACGTCTTTGAATCAAGGATTTCAGAGGTCAGTTAGAATTCCTTGGTGAGGCAAATGAGATAGTTCGTAAAGTTATGTTAAACAATGCTCTAAGAAATTGTCAATTGATCTCTTCAAACATTCAAAAAGATATTGCTAATTGCTTTGCAGTAGCAGTGGTCAAATCAATTATAGATGAAGTTAGTGATGATGTGTTTACTTTGTTAGTTGATAAGTCTAGTGACATCTCATAAAAGGAACAACTATCTATGGTTTTGAGATATGTTGATGCACGTGGATTAGTTAAAAAAAAGATTTGTTGGTCTACTTCACGTGATAGAGACAACTTATAAAACCCTTAAAAGTATAATAGATGTTTTATTTGCTAAACTTGGATTAAAATTGAAACAAGTAAGCAATAAATCTATTTTTAGAAAATTCGAAATGGGAATAGCGTTAAATCAAGAACTGTCTCTTACACGAGATGGAGATACACGATGGGATCTCATAATAAATCAATTGTGAGTTTAATCAATTTGTTTCCAAATGTCATGAAGTTGCTTGAATGGATTATGGATCAAGGCGATGGTCCCAATAGTAGTCAAGCATTTGGTATTCTATCATATTTTCAGACTTTTGATTTTGTGGTTTATTTTCATTTAATGTTGGAGATTTTATTGGTGACAAACTTATTGTCTAAATCTCTTAAAAAAAGGATAAAAACATCTTGGAAGCGGATTCATTGATAGAAGGAACAAAAAGGCAACTACAAGTCTAAAGAGAAAGTGGGTTTGAGAACCTTTTGGAAACAGTAGGATCTTTTTGTGACTTGCATGATATTCTAAAGTTGGGCATGGTGGTAGAATATGCAAGTCCAACAAGAGTAAGGCAAAGGACTAACATTACCGATGGTCATCATTTCGAGTATGATATATTCAACACTGTCATGGATTTGTAAATTCGAGAATTTGGTGATCACTTTAGTGAAGTAAGCACCAAATTGATTAAAAATATAGCGGCTTTGAGTCCTCGTGCCTTGTTTTATAAGTTCAACATATCAAGTTTAGGGAAGCTTTGTGAGTTTTATCCATATAGTTTTAATGAGATGGATAGGGTCAATATTAGGGGTCAAATTCACTTATAGTATGATGTTGTGCATCAACATGAAAGCTTTGCCAATTTAAATGGTATTGAGGAAGTGGCTAGACCGATGGTCGAAACAGATAAATATCTTACTTATTCGTTAATTTATCGGTTATTGAAGTTGGCTTTAGTTTTACCTATTGCAACCACTTAAGATGAAAGATGTTTTTCTACTGACGCTTGTGAAGTCGTATTTGCACAATCGAATAGGGGATGAGTTTTTGAATGTCATGGTCATTTGTGCAGTCGAAAAAAAGCATTTTGTTATGTCATGAATGATGATTTACTTAACCACTTTCAAAAGATGAGGCCTCATCGAGAACAATTGTAGAAGGACTTGTTTTATCATTTTAATGAAATCGTATTTTATTTAAAAAATTCTAATTTTTTTTTGTTTGTGCACCCGCTCACATAAAATCTTGGGTCTACCACTGTATGTATGGATCTTATAGCTCTGATACCATATACCCTTTTAGGAGGAATAATATGATTTTGTCTTTTAACTAAACTGGGCAATATACATGCTTTTATAGTACAAAGATATAATAATCGACTTCTAAAAAACAAGAAATAAACTATGGAAGATTATCTCCTAAAGACTAGGAAGATAAATTACAAAGAATAATTATCTTTTAGAGTCTAGAGGGATAAGCTCTAGAGTGTTCCATGTTGAAATTTATCTCTAACAGTACGAATATGATCATATGTGACATGGTAGTCTACATCTTGACGCTCTTCCATACCACTAACTCTAGCAACAAGTGTATCAAACTTGCTAGAAAAGGCGGCATGCAAAGTAGCTTGTTGGGAACCAAGCATCTGAGGATGTGTGGTGATATCACTAAACATTTCCACCACCTCCTGAGGGAGAGCACATAAAATCTTGGGAGGAGATGGAGCAGTAACCCGAAAACCAGGATGGGGAGGATGAGGTAGAGATGGAGAATATCTATGCTTGCTTGTAGATAAATCATTGAGAGACCTATAAGTATAAGGAGTAGATACGAGTTTTGATTGGGCTCGCTGACATATCTGGAGAAAGAATAAACAACACTCATTACACCATCGACGCCCTAAAATCCACTGATGAGAATATCATAAACGTCGGCCTTAGGCTAGATGTTTGTATCAGGAAGATTGGCGTGAGGCTCAATGTCTATATCTACAATATCAATGCGAGGCTCAATGTTTGTATCATTGATGCCTGAGAGACGTTGGTCGTCGATTACCATCTGGATAGAGTCAGTGGGATGGTAAGGCTCACCACCCACTTCTAAACACAGATAATGCAGAAAAGGGATCTCACATGCAGCCCTAGCTGAAGTGCCATTGACCTGTGCAATGTCATCGAGATTATCAATCTAGAGTGATTGGTCATGAGCATGTGGAGGAGAAGAAGGACCTCGGAAAGATGAGATATCTGATTCATCACCAAGGTTGTGTAGAGATGCCGAGGTGGATTGGGGTGGGATCACCAAGTGTACAACAATGTCCTTTTGGGAGGGAACTAAGGAGTTGGGGGGATGTATAATAGATGCTTTGGGTTCAGTAAGGCCAAGTTGAACAACCTTGGACTGTTGAGAGTCCTTGCCGGAGATGTGTTTTTAGCCCTCTTCGGCTTCTTGGCCTTCTTTTAAGGAATAATCAAGAGGGAATAATAGAGAAAGATCCTCCTAGATTTAGAAGTTTTTGAGGCGGGGTGAGACTCTGAATGCTCTTTCGGAGTCGTAGCCCCAAAAGCATATGTGGAGGGTGTTGTATAATGCTATCAACCAACTTTTTCTTGGCCAAAGATGTGGCCTTTTTAGATCTAGTAGATGATCTAGGGAGAGGGGCCATTGATTTAGAAGTGTCCTTGTTGACCGGAGCAACATATGAACAAACCCTAACTGTTATGAAACTCTCAAATCTTTTGTAATAAAAGTCAAATCTTTTGTAATAACTGTTGTTGACATGTATTTCATTGTGCTTTAACTGCAAAGTTAAACCGTTTGAGCAACATTATGCTTTTAGGAAAACATGGTTTCATTGTGTTAGGACTTAATTGAACTTATATGGATTCACGTTAACCAGTGTTTGTCAGGATCGAATTCTCAACAAGAATTAATTCTCAGAAACAATATCAAAGAAGTTTGCGGAATAACACTTTGATATTCAATGAAATAGTAAATCAATACAGAAAATATGAGGAACAAACTGTAAACTTGTATTGAATGCTTTGAAGTTACAGGATTACACACTCAACCTCAATATTGATGAACAGGCTCACCAATACGAATTCTACTTCTCTAGAATTAGGATCTATGCCTTGAGGTTGATTTCTCTCTTAAATAATGAAAACTTGAGTTGTCTCACTATTCTAAACAATACTATATATATATACTAAAGATAAAAGCTAATTACAATTAATAAAATATCTTCAGAATATCTTCCATCATTATCTCCAAGCTTTCCATAATCTTCAGTTTATCTTCCATTATTATCTTCAAGCTTTCCATAATCTTCAGTTTATCTTCCATCATTATCTCTAAGCTTTCCATAATCTTCAGTTTATCCAGTTGTCATCCTTTCCATACAGATCTCCATCTTATAAGCAGTATTAATCATAAGCAGCATTAATACTCTGAGCAGTATTAACTCTAGCAGTACTAACCATGCTCAGCAGCATTAATCTCTTCAAGCAGTACTAACTTTGAACTAGCAGTACTAATCTTGTTGAGCAACATTAACCATCAACTAGCAGCATTAATAACAGAAGTACTAACTAGAAGTATTAACTGTTTTCTTCTAGCAGCATTAACTAGAAGTATTAACTGTTTTCTTCTAGCAGTATTAACTACAACTAGAAGTATTAACCATGTTGAACTAGAAGTAGTAACCATCCTTGGCATATTTCAGACCCAACAATCTCCCCCTAACTTAACTTTTCAAAACTGAGAAGTTAAGTTCTTCAACATAGGGTCTTTATGATAATTTCAAAACTTTCTGCAATTACTAGTTCTTCTTGATTCAGTTTCTGCTGTTATCTTCTTTTCTGTTTCTGTTGTAGTTACTGCTTTGTTTCATCTTCTTCACTTATCTCCCCCTCAAAATAAGATTTCATATCAACTTGATTCTCCTTCTCATGTCTTCTCAAGTTCAGTTGTTTAAGTCTCCCCCTTTTTGAAATAATCATGATTTGTGCTCCTTTTCATCTCTTTTATCTCCATAATTTGATTGTGAACTTTCAGACTAATTGTACCAAGTGTATCCATCAATTCTTTGTAGTTAAATCTGTCCTCACCTCCTTTAGGTGTGTTTACCACATTTGAAGGATCCTTGGATCTTTTAGTAGAGATCTTCTGTCTAACAGAAGCACCTTCTACTCCCTTGGTTTCTTGGCACCTGGGACCTTTAGATAATTACTCATCTAAAGTTTCCATGAGGAAGGTCTTAGATATGTTCACACTGTCCTGTCCTGCACTTTGTGCAAAGTCAGTAGTGTGAGCCTTACAACCCATATGCTCTTGCATCTCCTTATTGAGCACCTTCTTGAGGTTGGGAGACACCTCTATGGTTTCCCTTTGGATATTCTCTAAAGGAGAATCCTCCCTTAGAGGGCTTAAAGGCTTAGTGGGTGAAGGTACAAGAAGGGAAGGAGCCTTCTTTACCTGTTTTCTTTATCTGTTTTATTGGTGAACTTGGCTTATGAAGTAGAGACTGTGGGATAGATATAGAGTGGGAAGGTTGGGATTGGCTAGCAGTGGGAATGTCTAATGAGGGCCTTGACCCTGCTGCCATACCTTCTTCAGTGTGGGGCACCACCATCATTGTAGAGAACAATGGGATGTCAACTCCTTCAGAGTCCCTAGCAGATCTTCTCATGTTTGAGAAAACCTTGCCTTTAGGGGGTTTAGGTACATATACCTCATCAAAGTGAAGTATGTCCGTCAATTCATTATTAAGTACTTCTTGTACAAACTTTGGATACAGATAAAAGCTTTTTGATTGATATCCAGGTTTGACATAAAATCAATGAAGATCATTTTTAGGTATAGAAAACTTACATTAGCAGTAGTAGCACTTATCAGCAGCATTAACACAGACTGGCAGTAGTAACACATACCAGCAGTATTAACACAGTCTGACAGTATTCACTGAACTAGAAGTACTAACTACCTTTCAGTATTAGCAACCTGAAACACTTACAGACACAAGGTTAGTAGTACCATATACCATAAGATTTTCAAAAGTTACTTTATCTTTTTAAACTATACCTTTTTCACTTTTCTAACCTTCTGCTGGATCAAAAGTAACATGTCCTCCATCAAATCTTTTAAAGAATTTGAAGGCAATCCATGTTCCTTGTTATGTGCCAAGAGCAACCATTATCTTCATTCCAAATGCTCTTCCTCTTGAGTTTTTGATTGCCCTGCACACTTGATAAATCAGTTAGTCTTTGATGGAACCCAAGCCAAAGTGGTCTTGGGTTGACCTTTCTCATTAATATAATCTGTCAGTTTGGTCTGAATGAGTTGTTTAGGAATCTCATGACTGGAGTACTTTGTCAAGATTATAGGCTTGGCTGCATTACTACTAGAAGCAACACTAGCTTTGTTAGCAGTACTAACTTGGTTAGCAGTACTAATCAAGTTAGCAGCACTATTTTTGTTAGCAGTACTATCTGGGATAGCAGTACTAACAGGTTTCTTTGCAATTGGAACCCAAACTTGAACAAAGTTGTTTGCTTTCTTTGTCTTTAAATTACTCCTTGGCTTATTTGGAGTATTTTTCTTTGGTTTAGTAAACTTGTTCTGAGCATGTGATCTTATAGGTGCTCTGTTCTCAGCCATATGATTCCTTCTCTGATTCCTATAACCAAAAGAGTTTTGTGGTTTTCTTTGAAAAGTGACTCTTTGGTTGATAGGGTTGAAATAACAGTGTTTGGCAAGATGATTCAATTTGCCACAGATAAAACAAGGTTTTGGTCTATTGATTTTACTCAACTTAACTCCTTGTTTTTGTGCCCACTGATTATTCCAGTTTCTCTGATTTCCCCTTGGTTTATCATGTTTTTGGGGCTCAGATTTATTGCAAGAACACTGTTTACAAGGGACAAGATTCACAACTGTGGTTTGCTTATAATGGACCTTCTCAGACTTTCCCTCAGTCTTTTCTATGTCCTTAGACTTGATCCAAGCCCTTCCACAATCCTCATTGGTGATAATGTTGTTTTCTATAGAAGTCTCACTACTCACCTTGTTCTTCTTACTCTTGCCAACCTCTTTCTCAGTCTTATCCTCAACAATTACCTCATCTAAGGGATCTATTTCAGTGGCTCCCTCAGGCAAGTCCTTCCTATCTTTGGTGTCTAACAGGTCTGAAGTAGGAGGAATGTAATTGTTGTTATATGGTGGAGGTGTGGCATTATACCCAATTCCTCTTCTTAATTTTGTCATGGATTTGAGTTTGGAGCAAAGAGTCCATTGCTTTAGAGGCATTGGAAAATTTCTCAATATCCAGCTTGGCTTTCTCAAACTCACTTTTTATCTTTTCATTCTCCTCTTCTTTCTGTTTAAGCTTAAATTCATACTGATCTTTCTCCCACTTCCAGTAGTTTGTGTCATAGGAATGTTGAAGCTCATTGGCTTGAAAACTCTTAATCTGCTCTTCAAACCTCTCAACAATCCTAACATAGTCTTTTATATCTTTTTCTAATCTCTTAAGGTCATCACTCATCTTCTGATTGTGATCCCTGTACCTTTTAACAGTTTCAATACAGGGTTTAGAACAAAGATTAGATGTTACCTCTGTAGGAATTTCTGAGCTTGAAGACTCTGAACCTTTAGCCATGATGATTGTGATTTTGAGTGTAGGTTTCTGAGAATACTAGCTCTGATACCACTTGTCAGGATCGAATTCTCAACAAGAATTAATTCTCAGAAACAATATCAAAGAAGTTTGCGGAATAACACTTTGATATTCAATGAAATAGTAAATCAATACAGAAAATATGAGGAACAAACTGTAAACTTGTATTGAATGCTTTGAAGTTACAGGATTACACACTCAACCTCAATATTGATGAACAGGCTCACCAATACGAATTCTACTTCTCTAGAATTAGGATCTATGCCTTGAGGTTGATTTCTCTCTTAAATAATGAAAACTTGAGTTGTCTCACTATTCTAAACAATACTATATATATATACTAAAGATAAAAGCTAATTACAATTAATAAAATATCTTCAGAATATCTTCCATCATTATCTCCAAGCTTTCCATAATCTTCAGTTTATCTTCCATTATTATCTTCAAGCTTTCCATAATCTTCAGTTTATCTTCCATCATTATCTCTAAGCTTTCCATAATCTTCAGTTTATCCAGTTGTCATCCTTTCCATACAGATCTCCATCTTATAAGCAGTATTAATCATAAGCAGCATTAATACTCTGAGCAGTATTAACTCTAGCAGTACTAACCATGCTCAACAGCATTAATCTCTTCAAGCAGTACTAACTTTGAACTAGCAGTACTAATCTTGTTGAGCAACATTAACCATCAACTAGCAGCATTAATAACAGAAGTACTAACTAGAAGTATTAACTGTTTTCTTCTAGCAGCATTAACTAGAAGTATTAACTGTTTTCTTCTAGCAGTATTAACTACAACTAGAAGTATTAACCATGTTGAACTAGAAGTAGTAACCATCCTTGGCATATTTCAGACCCAACAGTGTTTCCTACCCAAGAAGTTAATCCTTGAGTGATCACGAGGCGAGGAGTCAATATATGAGTGTGGGTGTGATGAGATAAAATGAAAAGAGAGTTTGGTTAGAAGCGAGCTCAATGATAAAAAGAAAGAGGGTGAGAGATCAGAGTAAAAGAATATCAAACTTTGCACCAACTTTTTCTGAGCCGGGCAGCCACATTTCTGATTGTTTCACAATTCTTTGGTGAAAGTCATTGAAAAAGGTAACTAGCCCATGCCAACTCTTGCTTTAAACCCCACCAGTTACTCATCTTTTTCTTAAAAATAAGATGTTTCATATTTTTCTGGGGATGCAGCACATATGTTATCTCGTCTTCATTTGGAAGATGTGGATATTGAAAAAGAAGTAAGTCTGCCCCACCTTCGCACTTCGATCATGCACAATTGAGTATGTGTTATATTGTTGTTGTCTCAATGGTTTACACAATTTTGAGCCTAATTACCAAAAGCAATCATCATGTGCTTAATTCTTTCAAACACAAGCACGAACACATAGGAAATTCGTTTTTCTGTCTAAACGTTCATAGAATAAACTTGTGTTATTCGATGATTGAATGGAAGACCTGGGGGAGTGAACATTAAAAAGCTCCTTTCCAATGTGTATTCGTTACACACAGTGACTTCGTGTTACTGACAGACTTTTTAATTGATTCATTTGTTGATTCAGGTTTTACACTCATAATTTGTCTGAATTTGAAAAGATTTGGATAAATATATTATGAATTGACAGATAATCAGAGGCTCGGTAACAAAAATCAATGGTCAGATCAGAATTTTAACGACATTTCTTGTGAAAGTTTTGATGATTTCAATGTCTCTATCATCAAAAGGGGGGAGAAAAGATGATCAAGAAATGTTTGAGATGGTCAAGAAATGAATATAGAAGAAGCTAAGTTCAAAGAATTGCAAGTTCTGCTGAATTTTGTACAAGTTTGAAAGAGCAAGTTCAAAGAATTCTGAAAGTGAGCAGAAATTTACTGAAAATTTTCTTTTAAGATTGATTTGCTGAAGAAAAGAGAGCTAAATCTGAAGATAATTTCTTTCTGATGTCTGAAAGAGGTTCTTATTACCTTGGGAGAGATTATTAAAGCTGATTGCAAAAGATGTTATACAAAGACCTTGGAGAGATTACATAATTGTTGAGGTTTGATTTTGAAGATAAGAGGAGATTGTGCTTCAATGCTTATTTGCTAAAGGTCAATCAAAGGGGGAGATTGTCTTGCAATCTATGTCAAAGGGGGAGATTGAATTGCAAAATCTTTTTGAAGATGATCTTGATCCAAAGGGGGAGAATGTTAGTGCATAAATATGTTGGATACAAGATCATAGAAGACTGAAGTCAAGAAAAGTCAAAGCTCAAGTCAAACTCTCAAGCAGAAAGTCAAAGTCTTTTGTAATAAAAGTCAAAGTCAAAGTGTTGTTTTGTTTAGTTGTGTGAGTGTTTGTGTCCTTGTATAAATTGGGATATGACTTAGTGTAGTGTAGGTGTAACTTGTAAGAGTTAGTGTTGGGAGAGTTTTAGAGAGAAAGAGCATCATACGCATTTTTTATAGAGAGAGAAAGTTTGAGAGAGAATATTTGTAATCGATTCTGTAATTGTAATGAAATTGGAAATTGAGTGAATTGTTATTGTCATCTTGATTAGAACTTAAGTTTTGGGATTAATAAGAACGTTCCCCAAACTGGATTGGGAGAAGTAGCAAAAAAAAACCATACCAGAGGGGAGTGGAAGTTCAGTAGGAAAAGATTCGAGAGTCTGTAAGCCAATTTGAGTGACTTTCAGATCATAACAATTGTCTACATCGACTGGCATATTTGTCCCAAGTTTGTCAGCAATCAACATGGATATAAATATGATCAAAAGGACCTTATAACTCTTGGGATAATCCATCGTCTTCACTAAGTCCCAAAAGAAATACCTAGCAAAACCAATCTTGTTTTAAAGGATGAGTGCATGAGCAAGTTGTGTGATAGGACTGGGAGACTGATCCGTACCCCCAGTTTTGGAGCTCAAACAATGATTAAGATGTGATAAAAATAAATTCTAAACACCACCCATATATTTATGATAGAGAGTCATTCGAATTTTAACACTAGGGTCTTGCACATAGCCAATGACGGTAGCAACCATAGTATGATCTTCAACTGAAGCAAGCTCCTCGTAAGGTGAGTAAGTAGGAAGATCCAAAACCCTTCTTACATCATCAACACTAAAGTACACATCATCGGTACAAAGAACAGAGACATGAACCTCTTTTGTAGTCTCATCATATACACAGGTTGCCCAAAACTTTGCATGAAGAAACTTACTTACTTGGATAATAAGTTAGTGCTTTTTGTAGAGGGAACTTACATAGAAAATCATCAATGATGTAGAACTATGGAAACTTCTCGTTGTGATCCAACAATGCTACATAGTTGCATGGAGAAAATGCAACTATGTCACAAGTGAGAGAATGTGTCTCTTTCCTTGAAGCCTTAGAGGGAGTGGTAAAATTGGAAGCCATGAATGAAGAACAAAGAATCACAAAAACGGTTTTAGGTAGATGAGTTTAGAATTTTTTTTTTTAAATGGAAAGGGTGGGATAAGGTAAATAAGGTGAAATGATGAAGATGGAAAATATTTATTCTATTTGCCAAAAAGTTGTTAGCTTCGAAACCCAAATTGTCAACCTTGGCATATCAAAAGATTTGCCAAGATATTTCATCTAAGTGAAAACTAAAGATCGCGTACTCAGGAATTTGGATAGACAATGAGTTAGGCCTAAGTAACTGATCGAAGAGAGTGTGGGGTTTGTTCTTAGGTAACCGATCCTAGTGAAGGAAGGGGTTCAATAGGTGAGTAAAAGGGTTTTAATGGATGAGTTAAGGGTTTAGTTTTCTTAAGGAGGACGATGGGGGAAGGGGTGTGGGTCGGTGAGTAACCGGTTGGGGAGAAGGTGAGGTTGTGGTGGTGGAGTGGAGTGGAGATCAATCGGCTAGGGTTTAGGGGATGTGATTGATTGGTGCTAAGAGGGGAAGGGGATGTGTTAGACTAATATTGTATTCAAGATTAAAAGTGAGGGTCTATTTTGTAAATGTTGTATAGGTCAAGTGTTTGTGTTGTAAAGTCAACTCAAGTTGACTTAGTATAAATAGATTAGTTTCTTTATAATCTTGAGAACACGCACTAACAAACACACACAGATTTGGTAAGAATTCGTACACTGTATACGTGAGACTTGTAGCACTTTGTTAGATCTATGATTTCATTGTAATTGTGTGGTTTAATCAATATTAATTTGTTTGATAATCTGTGTTGTTAATATTGCTAGTATAAACTGGGTCACAATTGGTATCAGAACTCAGAAATCCATCAATTTGAGTTTTCATAAAGTTCGAGTTCTGTAAAAAGCTTTCTTGATTCATTTTTGCACAAAAAGTGAGTGTTTGATGAAATTGATGATTGTTTAGTGATCGATTGATGTTTTAAAAAGTTTCAATTGGATTGATTTTCACAGAAAAACAACTTGTAATCGAGAATTTGAGAATTTTGTTGGTTTTTGGTCGAACGAGTTATCGGTCTCTGTTTGATTGAATTGAATGTTCATTTGTGTGAATTAGATTGATATATTGAATTGGATTGTTCTTTGGACTAACCTTGTTGATTATGTGAAGTTACAACCTTAAATTTGAAGTTTTGGATCAATTTCTGGACAAAAATCGAATTTTTGGACTAAGTAACCAAGAACACGCAAGATCTAAAGGATTCGTATGAAGAACTCGCTAGATTGATAGATTTCTCAATCAGATTTCGCAGGATAATTTTTCTGAATTCGTTAAGTAAAGAATTTGCATCAGTGTATCTAAAGAATTGTAGAAGCATTCGCATAAGTCCTTGATAAAATCGTATAAGTACAGAACTCGCATAACTCATTGTTACGAAAAGCATAAGAATTCGCATAAGTTTTTCTTTGAAAAAGTTTTAAGTCAGGAATTCGTTTCTGTGTCTGTTACAAATTCTGAAGAATTCGCTATTGTGTCTTAAGCGGAAAGTGGGATTTCGCATCACTCTACGTAACGAATTCTGAAGTTTTCGCAAAGTATTTTCAAAAATTCTTCCAAGTCAAGAATTCGTAAGAGATGCGAAATGTTTGTGAAAATTAGAAATTTTTTCTAAGTAAAGGATTCGTATTCCTGAAGCCTTTTACGAATTCCTGTTGCGAATTGTGTTTTGCGAATTGCATTTTCAAAAGTTTTTAAGTATAAAATTCGCAGAAGAGAGACTTACGAATTGAAAACTTTTCGCAGATAGCCATTTGCGAATTACTCAGTGTTTGTTTTCTCTAGCTTGCGAATTTCTAACTTGTGCGAAATTCTAAGCTTTGTCTTGCGAATTTCAAGGGGTTTACGAATTCTAGTACACTTTGTTTTACGAATTGTTCTTGTTTAGTGCTGCTTGCGAATTCTGAACTTGGAGTTTTTAGAAAAAAAAAACATTTCTGAAAATTTTCAAGAGTTTCTCAAATTGTTGGATTCAAAGATCATTACTAGCTTATAATTCTTGATTGTGTGTGCCTTGCGAATTGCTCATACGAATTCTTGCTTATATCATCATGCCTTACATAGATGAAAAAGGAAATTTGGTGCTAACCAACAGAGATTGTGATTTAGCGTACATGCCAGATATTCCAGCACTGGAAGCTGAGAACAAGAATCTGAAGATTCAGAATTCATCTCTTATTGAACAGATTAATAAATTGAAAGATGATAAATCCTTAAAGAAATATTTTGTTTGCTCTGAATGTATCTCTAACTCTAAAATTGATTTTGTAGGAATCATTGAGTCGAAAGAGAAAGAGATTTCAATTCTTCAAGAAAATCTAAAGAAGTCTGAAAGTCTTAATTCTAGCTCAAGTTGGTCCAAGAAGGATTCAATGCAAAATGAGCTAGATGAGCTGAGAAGAAGAGCAAATATATATAGTGAAACTTGTGAAGGGCTGAGAAAATTAAATTCTCAAATTTTTGCTGAAAAAGATAATTTGAAAGAAAAAGTCTTCAGTCTTGAGGTTGAGATTAACATGATGAAGGAGAAAGTAACCCAAGACAGAGACAACTCAAAAGCCCAAGATGAGTTGAAGAAGATTGAAAAGAAAAGAAAGGAAATTGAAAGAGATAATACTGAGTTTCAGAAGAAGATGAATATACTGAAAGAAAAGATCTCTCTAGATGAAAAGAAAATGAAGAAAGAAAGAAAAGAATTTGCAAAGAAGTTTTCTGAGTTTTCCAGAAAAGCTTTTGAAGAAAAGAAATCTGTTGATCTTAAATGCATAAAGCTTTCTCAACAAGTTTCCGACTTTGAGAAAGTGATCATCTTGGAGAGAGACAAGTTTGAGAAGGAAAAGAAGAAGATTGAGCAGACAAAGAATGTAAAGAAAGATTTTGATGAAGAAAAGAAAGTGTTTGAGACTGAGATAAAGAAGCTGAATGAAAAGCTATCTGAGTTGTCAACAAACATTCAGAAGGAGAAGAACGCAAAATTTGAGTTGCATAAGAAGTTTGATCAACTGACAAAGGAAAGAAACTGTCTGTCCACAAAGATCGAACTTGAAGAGATCATGTTCAAGGTGAAGCTGACTGAGCACAAAACGCCAGAATCAATTGCTCAATCACCGAGAGATGATCTAGCTGCATCCGAATGCTCATTCAAATCAGCAGCAAGTTCAATTTTCACTAATGTTTCTAATAATCCTTTGTTTGAGGCTAATGATAATCATATTTCTAAACTTAATGATAAAATTCGTCCTTCTAATATTTTCTATGACAAAAATGTTGATGATTCAGGTAACATAAAAAAGGACAAGCCTCAGAAGAAAACGTTTTGGAGAAGGAAAGATGAGAAAGAAAAGTGGATTTGGAAAGTGAAAAAATCTTCGGAGGAGAAGAAGAAAGAAGATCAATCATTTGTGCATACATTCAAAGCTAAAAGGAACAATGCTTCGAAAGGTAAAACTTTTGGCAAACCTGATCTGGTCTATAATGTCAGTCAATTAATCAGGTTAGCTCAAAAGAAAATTAGTTGTTCCTACTGTGGTTCAAATGATTTTGTTAACAAAAATTATGAAAATAGCTGGTATGGTTCTTACTATATCTCTCCTACTAGAACTGCAACTAATAATTCAGGATCCAAATACCAGTGGATACCAAAAGCTAAATCTGTGTTGCAGGAACCCAAGGTTTAAGGGGGAGAAAGAACCAAGGCTTCTGAATAAATCTGTTCAGAACCCATGCTTCAAAGAACTATGGCTTTTGGACAATACAGTTCAAGACCCGCACTTCAATGTCAAAGAGTTTGACTTCTGAATTTACTTCAATCCTAGTAATTCAGAACTCGGTTTCATGATTAAGGATTATGGAAATGTTAAGGGGGAGCTAATATGTTTTATATTACTACTGATATATTTTCTGATTTTTCAGGAGGAGATTTCTCTTAAGAAAAGTTATTATTATCACCGGAGAATAAATGACTATGGTTTCTGATTACATCAGATCAGGACCCATTCTTAATTGGTAAATTTGAATATTACTATTCTCACCGGAGAATATGTAATCATGGCTTCTGAATACTCAGTTCAGAACCCGATCTCAAATGTTTTTCTTCTGATGGATGCTTAAAAGATAACATCTTTTCTAGAAGTTTTTTTATTTGAGGGGGAGTTAACTGTTAAATCTTTTAAGAGGAGGAGATAATAGTTAGTTATACTATGATTATCATATTTTTCTGATAATTTAAATTTTTACAGATATCAAGAGGGAGGATATCTGATGTTTTTGTCATGGATACTTAAAAGAATATATTCATTCCAGGGGGAGTACAGGATTTTGATTTACATGTATATATTTCTAATCTTTATATTCTATCACTTGTTGAAAGTTGAACAACTTTCACTTGTGAAAAATGGTTTCTTAAACGTTCAAACCACTTCACATTCTTAAAATGTTTTCTTGAATTGAGAAGTGTGACTTTAAATGATTTTATTTTGGTTACTATGATGACTATCTGACCGTGTGTTTCTAATGACAAATACTTGTGTAATTGTCATATCTATATACTGTCAAGTATTCATACACACATCGGTTATGTACATTTTTCTTGAACTTGTTATTACCATGTATCAAATGTTTAATCTTTCTATGGTAATACTCCCGGTTATATTCACTGTTGTTTGAATCAAACGTCATTTCATTATTTTATGTGCTTTCATTGATAAAATGTTTATATATTGTTCATATAAACAACATTCGTCTTTGATTTCCCAAAAATATTTTTCTTCATGAATTTTGATCTGATCTTAATCATTGTCAGATTCTCAAAACATTTCTATTCATTTATGATTATTCATTCACATAAAGTTTTGAGAAATCTTAAATGCTTAAAATGCTCAAATTTCATTATTATCTTTATGAGCATACATATACTGAGAAATGATTTCTTGTGCTTCAATTGTCAAAGTAATCATTATACAACACGTTCTTTTAGGACAATACATGGGATTCGATGTGTGAGCTTAACAAAACTTCCATGGATTCACGATAACCAGTGTTTCCTACCCAGGAAGTTATCCTTTGAGTGATTGAGGGGAGAGGGGTAAAAAGATTGAGTGTTGGTGTGCGAAGAGGTAAAATGGAAATGAGAAATTGGTTAGATGTGAGATTAAATGATTAAAAGAAAGAGGGTGAGAGAACAGAGTAAAAGAATATCAGACTCTGCACCAAACTTCTTTCTGAGTCGGGCAGCCACATTACTGTTGGTTCACAATTCTTTGGTGACCATCATTGAAAAAGGCAGTGAGCTCATGCCATCTCTTGTATATAACCCCACCAAGCTACTCATTCTTTTCTTAAAAAGAGAATGTTTCACATTTTCTGGGGAAGCAGCACATACGCTATTGGTTCTTCATTCGGAAGATACTAATATTGAAAAAGAAGGAAAGTTGCCCCACCTTCGACCCTTCTTCATGCACAATTGAGTATGTGTATAAGCATTGTTGTGTCAATGGTTTACATACTTTGATCCTTATGAAACACAATCATTGCGCTAATTCTTTCGTAACACAAGCACGAGCACACAGAAAATGTGTTTTTCTGTCAGAACATTCATAGAAAATACCTTGTGTTTTTCAATGATTGAATGGAAGTCCTGGGGAGTGAACATCACTTCAAGCTCCTTACATTGTACATTTGTTGTACACAGTAACTTTGTGTTACTGACAGGCATTCCTAATTGTTTCATATGTTGATTCAGGGTTACCACTCCTAATTTGTTTGAATTTGAAAAGATTCAGATGAATACATTCATGAATTGACGGCTCATTCAGATCAGATGAACGATTCTCTCATATCATTTATTAGGAGAGATTGCAAGTTTTCCTATCTGGGGGAAGATTGATCATTTCTTGTCAAAGGGAGAGATTGAAGATCATGAAGACTGTGCTTATTTGATTATTTGGGAAAGACGATTCAAAGACTGAGCTGATCTTGAACAAGTTTTAATAATTTTGATTCTCACAATTCATTAAAAAGGGGGAGATGAATCAGAGTTCAAGTTCAGATGATTAAAAGTTTGTTGTTCTGAAGAGATATGATATTGTTGTAAACAAAGGGGGAGATTGAAGATGTTTGAAAAGCCAAAAAGGGATATTTATTTTAATGTTGAAGAATGTCAAAGCTTCAAAGTCTGTTGAAAGTGTCAATGATTTGAAGAACTCATCAAAGTCTGAATTTGAAGAAAGTTGATGTTTAAAGAAAAGGTTGGTTTTTTAACGCTTCTAAAAGCTAATCCAAAGGGGGAGATTCATTTAAATTGCTTTCAAAGAGTTTCTACAAATCAAAGGTGTCAAAGTTTAAAGCTGCTAAAGATCATTTGCTGAAGATTATTCTGAAGATAAGAAGACCTGAAGATTATCGTCAATTTTTTTTAATCTTGAATCCAAAGGGGGAGATTGTAAGACTAATATTGTATTCAAGATTAAAAGTGAGGGTCTAATTTGTAAATGTTGTATAGGTCAAGTGTTTGTGTTGTAAAGTCAACTCAAGTTGACTTAGTATAAATAGATTAGCTTCTTTGTAATCTTGAGAACACGCACTAACAAACACACACAGATTTTGTAAGAATTCGTACACTGTATACTTGAGACTTGTAGCACTTTGTTAGATCTATGATTTCATTGTAATTGTGTGGTTTAATCAATAATAATCTGTTTGAGAATCTGTGTTGTTAATATTGCTAGTATAAATTGGGTCGCAGGATGACTAGGGTAGGTCACACAATGTGGATCGGAGTGGAGCCGACCGATAAGGTCCATGTGATCGACTAGTGGTTTAGGTGGAGGGGATTGATGATTGCTAGGTGAGATGAGGAAGTGATTGGTTGGAAGGTTTGAAAGGGGGATTGATCGGCCGATTAGGAAGGTTTAAAAAGGGTTTTGTTGGTTATCCGAGGGGGTTCTAGGAACGGGGAAACTCTGGTAGGAAAGAGGTCAGCTGGTGTGATAGAAAGAGAGATGTAGGGGTGCCAATGAGGTAGTAGCCGATAAGAGGTGTCGAAAGGGGTCAGGTAGGAGAGGAGGTAAACTAGGCCATGAGTTTGGTTGAGGAGATCGGCTAGGGTTTGGAATCGCATAGGAACTGTGGCCGATTTCGGGGGGGGGGGGATCGGTGATGGATGTGGAATTGGATGTAGCCTAGAAAGTTTGGGCAGCGGTGAATGGGTGTGGTTGTCGAGGAAGGGTGTACAAAATCCAAATGGTCCAAAACCCAAACCCAAACCTTAACAAAAAAAAAGGTGTTTGTGCAAAACTTGAATGCCTTGAAATCAGAAAAACCAAAACCCGACTCTTGGGGGGGATATTTAGGTTCGAATTTGGTTTGATTTATGGCCACCCAACCCCCCCTATACACACACATATATATATATATATATTAAATATTATATAAATATATGTATTTATCTAATTTTGTTTCCAAAATCCTAGTAGGTCGTACTCTTTTCTAACTTCTAAACCAACTATCAATTTCATCAACCTCCCAATTGATTGAATTCATCCTCAAAATAGATTCAATATATGTCTTGAGAGTGTGATCAGATCATTTTTTGTGGAGGGGATGATTCTTCTCATAGATCGGTTTGGGCTAAATGGGATACAATTTTAAATTCATTTTATAAGAGAGATCTAGGAGTGGATAGCCTTCGGGCGACAAATTGAGGTCTTTTAAGGAAATGGCGTTGGTGGTTCTTTGTTAGTACGGATGTGCTTTGGGTTAGGGTCATTAAAAGCATTTACGGGGAGGATAGGGGGGAGGTCTTGGTGGTGTGAGTCAGGTGTATTCCATTCAAAATACGCGACTCAGATTATTAGTGGCGTGGGTGGTGTGATTAGAGTAAGTCGGGATTGGGAGAAGCTTGGTATTGCATTCGCTGAATCCTTAGAAAAAGGGTGGATAACGGGATGGACACTTCTTTTTGGTGGGATAAGTGGTTGGGTTCTTTAGTGAAAAACTCTTACGTCTTTAAATATAAGAAAGAGTGAAGGGGATGTCGATTCATTATCTTGCGACTCTTGTTGATAATGTTGGTGGGTCTTGGGATTGGATAAGGGTTCCAGGAGGGAGGGAGGGAGGATAGGTGATGATGCACAGGAGCTGAACACCTTGATTCGTAATATTTTCTTACGGGTTCATGAGATAGATTCGTGGGTATGGTGGTTAAGGGAGGATGGTGATTTTTCGTCAATGCTTTAAGGGTTTTGGTTGACAATAAAATTTTGCAGGTTTTAGAGCATGATATTCAAACTAATGGTGCTCTATCATTTCGAGGAAATTTTGCATCTTCATTTGGAGCCAAATATGGAGACGAGTCCTGTTTGTTCATTACCTTCTTTATCCCTGATGTGATGAGGAAACTGAAACCATCGAGCATTGTTTTGTCCATTTTCGAAGAGCTTTCATTTGTGGACCATATCTTTAGATGGTGGGGTTGGTCCCTACCTCTGTCAATCTTTTTGGATGATCTTCTTGATGGTTCAACTATTGTTATCCTGCATTCTCTTTAGCCGTTGTGGAAGTGGTGGTATGGAATTCTTTATACTCTATTTGGCTTTACCAATGCAACTGGGTTTTTGGTGGAGATTAATACCTACAGATTGATCATTTATACAATCTCCAACTTTTGTCATACAATTGGATATCCAGGCGTGCAAATAACTTTAGTCATTCTTGGTTGAATAGGTGTAGCGGTTGTAGAGTGATAGCTAATTTGTTCGAGTTCGTTTAGAGACTCGGGATTTGTTGTTTAGATTGTCTATGATTGCGGTATCAACTTTCATCTTCCGGTTGATGCGTTTTTCTGAGCATTTCTCATTGTGTTCGGTTATGTTTTCAATGTTGGTTTGGGTGTTTTTGTCTAGTCCTTTGGTTATTCTGGGGCTTTTGTCTCTCTTTTTGATAGGTTTGGTTTCATTTGGTTATGCATTGTAGATCCCAGTGCAGTGCAATCACAAGTAAATATGATCAAAGATGAACAGTTTATAGGCCACAGCAACTAGTCATATGATTGATAATACTTCAAAAGTTTAGGTTTACAGAGAGAATTTCTGATCAGGGTTTGTAAACCTAATGACTAGAAAACTGAATAATGAAATTATGAACTTCTAACCCTACAAAAGAAATAGAAAAAAACTTTAAAATCTTAGGCGCGCAGGCCTAATGGGCTTATGGGCATGGGCCCATCTAACTAATTAACTATTAAAGAATTACATTTCGAACCCTTATAAATACTTTATTCCACTTTCAACACATAGGACTTTCAGTCCTAACAATCTCCCCCTAAAGTTGAATAAAGCATTTAACAACTTGAAAATCTTCAGGCCTTGATCTTCTTTCCCTCTTGATTCTTTGACGAACTTTGGTGTTGCTTGACTTCATGTCTTTCCACGCTCCCCCTTGAATAAAGCTCTTGGTCTTCATAGTTTCAACTTTGTAACCAGATTCAATGTACAGTAGCCTCGACTGAATGCACTATCACTCAGCTTTTAACTGTAGAAACTCAATCACATCGGATCAGCACACAAGAAAGATAATGTGAGAGTAACGTGACTTTCCACGGTGCATCTTCAGTTTAAAACAAAGAATCTGTCTTTGAACCGCGAGTTGAATAGACTTTCTGCTTAAGAACTTGTTTCAATCAGCGCGTAGGAGGAATGATAAACAAACTTGTAGCAAACACCACATGATACGGAAAGAATCAATACCACATGAAACAGAATATTCATCTCTTTGATCTCTAGACTGTCTTCAGAAATAACTTTCTTTCTTTAAAACTTTGAAATTGAACTTTGAAAAATTTCTCCCCCTTTTTGATGATTGTGAACATCATGATCATCAAAACTTCTTCAATTTCAGCACTTTCTTTGATCTCCCCTTTTATGATAATTTGACTTTCTCCCACCTGTGATCTGAGTATCCGTCAATTCATGAAATGTATATATCCGAATCTTTTCAAATTCAGACATAATGAACAAGGTAACCCTGATTCAACAGATGAAACAGTTAGTATGCATGTAAGTAGCACAGAGCCACTTTGTACAACGGATGTACATTGGAAAGGAGCTTTTGTGATATTCACTCCCCAGGGCTTCCATTGAATCATCGAAAAGCCACAAAGGAATTTTCTATGAATGTTATGACAAGAAAACTCATTCCTTGTGTGCTCGTGCAAGTGTATGAATGATTAAAGCTACTTAGCTTGATCAGGCTCAAATTGTGTAAACTGTTGAGACAGCAACAGATATTACACGGACTCAATGTGCATGAAAGAGGTGCGAAGGTGGGGCAACTTTCCTTCTTTTTCAATATCTAAATCTTCCGATTGAAGACTAGATAGCAGATATGCTGCGTCCCCAAAGAAAATGAAACATTTCTTTGTTAAGAAAGAAACGAGTGGCTGGTGGGGTTATAGCAAGAGTTAGCATGGGCTCACTGCCTGTTTCAATGATGGTCACCAAAGAATGTGAACCAATCAGAATATGTGGCTGCCCGGCTCAGAAAGTGGTTGGTGCAGAGTTCTGATATTCTTTTAACTCTGTTCTCATACCTTCTTTCTTTTTAACATTAAAGCTCACTTCTAACCAAACTCTCTTTTTCATTTTTTTTTCTGCTCCACACAATGAGAAAAACTCAACCGGATGAGTTATCTCCCCCACTCTTTGAGTTAAGACCCCTCACCCCTCAATCACTCAAGGATAACTTCCGGGGAAGGAAACACTGGTTAACGTGAATCCATGGAAGTTCTGTTTAAGTTATCACACAAAACCCATGTAAGTCCTAAAAAGAATAGTAGCTCAACATTTTAACTTGAACATTTAAGCTCAAATAAGATAACACTGTCAAAAAGTATGCTCAGGAGATTTGAGCAATTGATCTTTGACAAACTGACAATGTATCAATCAGATCAACTAAACTGGTTAGGGTATCAAAGAATTGGATATTTTGTTTATATGAACAACTATAAACAATTTAGCAATGAAAGTACAACATTAGAAATTATGATTGATGCTCAACAACATTGAATTTCAAACGGGGGTATTACCATCGAAAAATTGGTTCATTATGAGACATGGTAATAACAAATTCAAACAAAGTACTGAACCTGTGTGTGTGAATACGTTACAGTATAGAGACAAGATAATACGCAAGTATTGATCTTTAGAAACACACAGTTAGTTAAACATTAAAGCTCAAAACTGAAAACATTTAAAATCACACTTCTATATTCATGAAATCTTTTGATAATCAGAAGTGGTTTGAACATTTCAGAAACTGTTTTTCATGCTTGAAAGTTGTTCTTATTTCAAACAATCAGAGATCGAGAGTTAGAAGATACTTACTTTTAAGCTCCCCCTCAAATCATGATATAATGATTTAGGTCTTTTAAGCTCCCCCTGGATAGTTGCAAAATATCCAGGTCTGAACGTTGAATAACGTGTCCTGATCTGTCATGTGATCAGAAGCCAAACTTCGTTGAAGTCCGGGTTCTAAGATGGTTTACTTAGAAGCCATTTTTCTTCTACTCCCCCTTGACAGTAGGTGCCTGCAACAAAGAATCAGTTTTCGGCTTTGGTACCCACTGGTATTTGGGTCCTCGAATGTTAGTTGCAGTTCTTGTGGAGGTGAGCTCGAGTCCACTTGGTGGTGTGTGGATGAGGTTGATATGTCTGGTGAGAAGTGTCAGCATCCTCATAACCACCGGGGGGTAGGTCTTGAACTGCTTCGAGTGATGACGGCCTGTGAGGTGTGAGTTCCTTCGTTGGAGTCGAGATTGAAACAGAGGTCGACTCAGTAGATGAAGCAGGCGTAGCAGGATCCGGGACTGCCGGATTGGGAACTTCAGGGGCATCGTCAGCAGGGGTTACTTCAGAAGATCCTACTTGTTCCGGTGAGGAAGCAGGTACATTCTCGATCGGAGAAGGATCACTCGAACTTTGTAATTCTAGTTCATTTGCAGTTGAGGGGGGAACTTCAGAAGAAGATGGTCCACCATCGACGGAAGGACCAGTGACCTGTGTCACTTCTGGTGCTTGAACAGCATCCCTGTTGCAAAGTGAAGCATTAGGCTTAGAGTTGAACAAATCATCATAAAAGAATTCAAACAGCAAATCCAAATCAGAAAGATGTGCTCTTGACGTGGACGCTTGATTTGGATCGACTGAAGATTGTGTAGCTTCTGAACGGAAATGTCCACGAGCTAACACACCAGTAAGCGCGGGTTCTGAACTGAGATGTTCAGAAGCCATATCAGCGGCCTCGTCAAAAGTCACGTTTACACTCTCAACGACGGTCTTCGTCCGTTTGTTGTAGACACGGTAGGCTTTGGCTTGCTGGGAGTAGCCGATAAACACTCCTTCATCTGCTTTGGGGCTGAATTTTCCAAGATCATCCTTATCATTTAAGACAAAGCAGGTGCATCCGAAAGCATGAAAGTAGTTGATGTTCGGGACGCGTTTGTTGATGATCTCTTACGGTGTCTTGTTGAACCGCTTGTTGATGATAGACCGATTTTGAGTGTAGCAAGCGGTAGCAACGGCTTCTGCCCAAAGAAATAGTGGTAGCTTGGAGTGAGATAACATCGTGCGCGCTGCTTCAACAAGAGTTCTGTTCCGACGCTCTACCACCCCGTTCTGCTGAGGAGTACGAGCAGCTGAGAAAGTATGGGAGATACCCACTGAAGTGAGATAACCGGTGAGCATTTGATTCTTGAACTCAGTGTCGTTGTCCGTCCTGATGGTCTGAACTACTTGGTTGAGACTGACTTGAATGCTTTTCAGAAGTGAGATTATCAACTCGGGAGTTTCGTCCTTTGAATGGAGAAATCGGACCCAAGTGTAACGAGAAAAATCGTCAACCATCACCAGGACATACTTCTTGTGATTAATTCTTTGAACGCGCATGGGTCCACATAAGTCCATGTGGATTAGCTCAAGGGACCGAGAAGTACTAGGAACGGCTTTAGGCTTGTGGGACGCCTTCTTCATCTTGCCCTTTTCGCAGGCAGCGCACAGATGATCTTTTGCAAACTTTAGATCTGGCATACCCTTGACATGTCCACCGAGCACCAACTTGTTGATATTCTTGAAGTTCAAGTGCGAGAGACGACGATGCCATAGCCAGCTTTGTTCAGCAGATGCTTTGGACAACAAACAGACATCTTTGTCGGGTTTCAAGGACGAGAGGTCAATTGTATAGAGGTTAGTGCGTCGCGTTCCAGCAAGGATTTCTTTTCCATCTTCAGTCCGAACGCTGCACCTTTTAGCCTTGAAAGTAACCTCGAGATCCTTGTCGCAGAATTGACCGATACTGAAGAGATTGTGACCAAGACCTTCGACATAGGAGACTTTCTTGATCGTGATGTTATCTTTGACAATATCCCCGTAACCCCTGATGGGAGAGTAGTGATCATTCCCGAACCGTACATTCCCACAAAACCTCTCGGTGAAGTTTGTGAGAAGCTCCCTTCTTCAGGTCATGTGCTTGGAGCAGCCTGAATCTAGATACCATACATGACTGTCCTGCAAAACAGGTTATTTCTTTTTAGGTACCCATTCGTAAATGGGTCCTTTGGGGTTAGATTTAACACCCGACTTAGAGACCCGTTTAGATATGGGTCTTTGTCTATCATGGGAAACATCACAATGAGAATGATTATGAGCAATATGATATGAGCCAAACCAATCAGATGCATAACGACTATCAACAAAATCATTTGATCCACAATAAGAGCAACACAGACAATCATGAGACAGTTGAAGTAATTGCGGAATTGAATAAACTTTTAAAGGAAGAGTTCCATTACATTCAACTAAAGGTTTAGAAATAAAAACATCATGATTGTTATTGTTCTTTCTAGACTTTAAGACAGGATCAACTAATTCTGATGTTGCCGTGCTCTCTTTTGACTTCTTAGCTACCCAAGCATATTTCACTTCTTTCCGCCGACCACACGTATCTGAAATGTCGTTAAACCCATAGTCAGAGGATTTGAAAATTGAAGATTGTGACCTTTGAGAGCGACCGGTCTTTTTCTTCTTCTGTGAACGCTTTTTAGATTTAGACTTTGAAGATTTTGAAGAATTGTTCACAGAAGGTTTTTGTGGGGCAGATGTGGAACATTCACCCTTATAATATTTAACCGGAGGCTCACAGGACTCATTTATAAAATCAACATGGCTAGGTAGAGAAGGATTAAAATCAAATTGGCTCAAATCACTATCTAAACACACCTCAGAATTCAAGAATGCGGAAAATTCTAGTTCCTCATCGGAAAAGACCTCATCACTTGAGGATTTCAGGACAGCGGAAGAGTTTGTTGAGAGCATATCATATGCGGAAGCATTTTTACAATCAAAACACTGATCCGATTCAAAAACTTGAGGCTCTTTTCCTTTATTTGAAATGATTGGTGACGAGTCACCCATAAAAGTTTTGCAGGAAGATGTGTCAGAGGAAGGATAAGAGTTTTCAGACAGATGAGATTTCTCACTTTGGAGAATGGAAGGCTGAGCTTGAGGATCAGCCTTGTGAAGTTGCTCTTTCAGATGATCTGCTGCCATAGCAGCCAGTTGTGAGTTTAAGTTCTTTATTTCTGTCTGGAAATATTCTTTTTCCTCATCAGACATAGTTTCCTTTTTGTTGGAACTGAAACACTCAATTTGGGATAAAAGAACTTGTTTTTCCTTTTGAAAATTTTCCCTCTCTAGTGCAAATGATTCTTCTAGCTGAACAAGTTTCTTTTCTAAAATCAGAGTTGGAACATAAACTTTGTGAGCTAGAGGTTCCTCCTCAGTTTTAACAGTTTTAGCATCTAGTTCAGCTTGAGAGTAACTGTGAAAATAATCGGATGACAGAGAACGGGGTTTGTCATCATAATAAGTAGCATTCAAAGAATCATAGACAAAAGGAACTGTCCTTTTAGTAAGAACGGAGTTTTCCCTTCTCAACTTATCTTCCAAGTCTTCCTCCTCAATGGGTATGGCCCATTGTATTTTATATTCTGGAAAGATTTTGTCTAATCCAAAGAATTCAGATGCATATAAAGTAGAAACTTTGGTTAAAGCCTTGTTCAAATAATTAGGGTTATCGTAACCGATACCCGCATTTCCATACTTGGGTTCTTTCGGTGCGATTAGCTTTAGCGTTTGATCAGATTGACCAAATTTATAGAGTTTCTTTTCAAGCTCTTCTAACTGATTAGATAACCTTATGTTCTCATTTTTGTAAGCCACGTTTTGAGTTATCAAATCAATTTTCTCGATCTCAGACGTACGTAGCTCATCGGTCAGGTCATCTACTTTGGTCTTTAGCATTTGTGACTCTGTTGAACAACTCTCATTCTCTTCTCTTAAATTAGAAATCGTGCACAGATAGCTAGAAATTTCTAAGCTTTGTTTTTCCATAAATTCAGACTGTTTAGTGACACGGTTTTCTAGAGATGAGAGAAGTTGTTCTTTTTCTTTTAAGAGTAGCTTGTAAGAGTCAAGTTTGTGCATTGAAAGTTGCATCTGATCAAGTAAAGCTTCTTGATAAGGGGCACATACCTGGCATGGAGCATTGCGATCTTCATCATCAGTGTCAGACGGTGATGAATGTTTGCCCATGAAACACAAATGAGCTTCAGCATCTTCAGGTTCTTCATCCGACACTTGCAACCAGTAATCATCTTCAGCCATTAGAGCTTTACCGGCTTCCTTTTCTTTGGCAAGAAGCAGCTTGGCTCGGTAGTAGTCAGCGTTGCGCACAACTGGTTTGCGACAATCCTTGGCGAAATGACCTAACCGACCACAGTTGTAGCATTTGATCGGCTCGTCTTTCGGCTTTTATTCATTTCTCTTGTCAGACTTCTTACCATCTTCAAAGCGTCTCTTACCTTCAGACTTTTCTCGATGATCACGGTGAGTAGAGAATCTTTGCTTCTTTGAGGACTTGTTAAAAAACTTCCTCTTCTGAAATGCTTGAGTGAGAAACAACATCACTTCTTTCATCTTGGTAAGTTCTGGATCCGAGTCACTATCGGGATCTTCAGGTTCAGAATCACACAGCACGGGCTCTTTTCCAGATGATCGGCTGACGGACTTGCCTCTTCTCTCAGATACGAGTGCTAATGGATCAGCTGCTGGGTTTTCCTCTGCTTTCTGATTCCCAATAAGTTCCATCACTTCCTCTTCGTCCTGGAGCAGCATTTCATAGAGTTCGTGAAGGTACAGCTTCTCCAGGGTCTGAGTGTGGCGTATATGGGAGACGAACGGTTTCCACTCAGGCTGTAAGTTGTTCATAAACTTTATATTGTTTTCCGTGTTCGTCTTTGTGATCTTATTCTTCTGAAGATCATTCAGAAGCATATTAAACCTCTCGTAGGTTTCCGTCAGCGTTTCACCTTTTCTTGCTTTAAACCCATCATATCTGGTGATACAGTTGGTCACCTTTAGCTGGTTGTTGATGTGGCTTCCCATCATCATCTTCTCTATTTGGTCCCACATCTTTTTCGATGAATCCTTGAAGCTATCTATACAAGCATAAATGTCATTTGGTAGACTTTGAAGAAGGTACGATTTTGCTAGCTTTTCTGCATCGTACATATCCTTTTCTTCCTTAGTAAAATCACCAAGAGATTTCCGAATCTGTCGCTCTTTCCTTCCTTCAGCTGGGTTTCCTGGTACCACTTTCATTGGCCAATCTGGTGGACCCTCAGTCAGGCATTTCTATATTGCTTCATAGGTGGATTTTGCTTCTATGAAGTTCATAAATCGGTCATGCCACTGAGGGTACTCTCCCCGAAAGAGCACCGGGGGCTTTTGGTCAGAACCGATGGCTAAAGCTTCCCTTGAGTTCATCTTTACTTCTTAACTTAAGAGCACTGTAATGATCGTTAGGCAAGTAGGATGATCCAAATATACTAATAAATTGAAGAAACACAGAAACACACGGACACAGTCTAACAGGATATCGGTCAAACGTAAGACCGGAGAATGAACCGTACCGGTCGAAGCAAAGACCGGAATATGCAAGATACCGGTCGAAGGAAAGACCGGAGTAAGCAAGTACGCGGTCGAAGGGTAAGATCGGAGTAGCAAGTACCCGGTCGAATGGTAAGACCGGAGTAACAAGTACTCGGTCGAATGGTAAGACTGGATTGAGCAAGTACCTGGTCGAAGGTGCAAGACCGGGGAATACAAGTATCCGGTCGAAGGCTCAGGTCGAATGACTATCAAATACGATAAACTGATAAGATCGAATAACTAATAGGGCCGATAAACACTAAGAATTGACCGAAGAACACGATGAATTTCTGGGATTCGACCAAGATCAAACCCAGAAACTTCAATCGACCGAAGAACACGATAAATTCAACAGAAAGCAATTCATTCGATGCGATCAAAAACCACACATAGACTTCGATCCTTCGATCGAAGGTAACACATATAATCAACCACTATTCGACCGGAAACACCTTTTTCAGAAAAAAATAGACTGAAAGCGATAAGATCATACAGATCGATAAACACAGTAAGCGAACCCTTAGACCGATAGCAAACAAAGAAAAGAGAAAAAAAAAATCCCAGATTCGATCGATAAGAACTTTAATTTTCCAGAGAAAAATAATCGATCGAACACAGAAAAAACTTTAACTTTGCAGAAGTAGATTAAACAAATAATCAGATAATCACAATAAGCATATAAAGCAATTAATATCAATAATCGATTATAGGGTTTCAGACAAACCTTTTTGAGGATCAAACCTTTTTGCCTTTCTGCTCTGATACCAAATGTAGATCCCAGTGCAGTGCAATCACAAGTAAATATGATCAAAGATGAACAGTTTATAGGCCACAACAACTAGTCATATGATTGATAATACTTCAAAAGTTTAGGTTTACAGAGAGAATTTCTGATCAGGGTTTGTAAACATAATGACTAGAAAACTGAATAATGAAATTATGAACTTCTAACCCTACAAAAGAAATAGAAAAAAACTTTAAATACTTAGGCGCGCAGGCCTAATGGGCTTATAGGCTTGGGCCCATCTAACTAATTAACTATTAAAGAATTACATTTCGAACCCTTATAAATATTTTATTCCACTTTCAACACATAGGACTTTAAGTCCTAACATGCATCTTGCATCTCCCCCATTCGAAATCTATTTATTGCTTTTGTTTCTTGATATCATTATTGTTTCTCTTTCAAAATAAAGTTATATTATTGAAATATTCAATACATTTATTAAAATATTATTTCTCTCTCGCAAATATTTAATTTTAAGAATTCTTATTAGGAAGAATAATTAAAAAAAAACATTTGTCTCTCCTAAAACAATCATTTTTACGTTGTGTTCTTGAGTCTTTTTTTACGAAGGAAAGGGAAGAAGAAAATGAGGTGAGAAGAAAAAATCACGTGTAATTGAATATTGAAGATTAATTTAGGAGAGAAAGGAAAATAAGTCTCGTTTTCCTCCCAAAATTTTCTTCCAAAATATTGGAGGAAAAGAAACTAAAGGACATATAAAAACAATTAAAAATATTAATAAAAGTTTACATCTACTCATCAATTACAATCTGCTCTTAAATAAATAATTGTATATTTGTAAAATGGATTGCATCAAAATGGAACTCACTTCGTCCTTATTCCTATTTTAGGGAACCAACTTTCAAAACCTTCATTTTTAGGGTGTGCAACAAACTTCTCATTTATTTTAGGGGCTCATTTACCTTAATCGGTAATCTCGATGTGGCAATTTTTTTAAAAAATCTAGAATTTAAATGAATATTCAAACATTTTAAAAGAAATCAGAAACAAAAGAAAAGGTTAAATAAAAGGCCTAGATCCCATTCCACCCCGCTACTTACATCATCTTCATCTTTATATCCTTTCTCACGGTGGTTGCAAACACCTACCCCAACTTCAGTGATTGTAAATCACCCCCATCAATCTCCGACAACCTGTCTTCTCCACCCATCTCCATCAAGATCCGCCACCACCTCTTCTCCACACCACCTCTGCCCATATCAAAATGTTATGTATATTGAGAGAATAAAACCAATTGGTCTTTGATGATGAGAGGCGGAGGGTCACTATTAAAAAAATAAACAACTCTCTCCACACCACCTCTACCCATTTCTTGTTCACCCACACATTAAACAGAAAAAACCAAATGGAAGTTGATGGGAGAGGCATAGGGTCCTCGTCAAAGAAAGGGATGGTGAGGAGGGTGAGGGTAGTTAGCGAAGGTATAGTCGAAGGTAAACGCAGTCGTCGGAGAGATGTAGTCACTGGTAGGAAGCTGGGAGTTGGGGAGTTGGAGGGTGGAGTGCATATAAATTTATGTTTTAAAAACTACTGACATGTATTTTAATTTATATTAAAAAAAAAAAGAAATATCAGATTTTTCGAGTTCCACATCATCACTTATTAGTTATTTGGTAAACCAGTCCTTTAAATAAATGAAAATTTTGTCTCAAAAAACCTTGAAATAAATGTTTTGAAAGTTGGTTCTCAAAAATAGAAATAAAGGCGAAGTTGATTCTATTTAATGCAATTTTCCCTTGTAGAATTGACATCTTCCAATTCCTTTCTCACCTACTCTAAAACAAAAAATATATATATATATATAACAAATATATATATATATATATATATATATATATATATTATTTCTATTCCTTTCACTCTCAAAAACACAAGCAAAAAATTTTCTTCGTTTTCCCTTCTTTTCCTACTTTCTTTTTATTTCCTCTTAAAATCGATAACACAATATCAGTGAATTCTCCAAATTTAGAGAAGAGTGAATTACACTTTTGGTCCCTCGTGAATGCCTCATTTGTGGTTTTCATCCCTCAAAAGATAAAAGTACATTGGTGGTCCAAAAAACGTGTTTGGAAGCCCATTTCGGTCCCTCTCACTAACGTTGTTCAAAAAGTAGCTGTTAGGGTTGCCACGTGCCCCTCACGTGAGGGGCATTTTGGTCTTCTCATGCAATTTTCTTATTTTTCTTTAAAACAAATAAAAACAAACTAGAATTAAGAAAAAAAAAACATTTAATAAATTAAATGTCTAATGATGATGAGCTTGAAGAACACGCCATCCATCCTAAGCATCTTCATCTCCTCTTAATCTTCTTCATCTAAATCTGAAAGCACAAACATGGAAGGTTGATGTAACACCCGCAATTTCGTTATGTCATTAAAATGGTTTCCTCATCTTAAATCCTCGAGTTGTAATCTAGAATATCGTCGTTAGTGATGGTTCCTGAGTATCTCGTGAATCGAATCGCCATCATTTGAGAAATCGCTCGAAAAGTCAGGCCTCGGTACGTGGGGGGCGACTATGCCCGACGATTGTGATAGTGTCACTCTCGCCAGGGCATTGTCGCGGGGAAAGAACACCCCACGGTACGAGTGGGGCGACAATGTCCGGCGATTGTGACACTATCAATCTCGTCAGGGCAATGTCGCACAGGGTCGAGGGGCCGCGATATCAAGCGGGCGAGTATTCCCCGCAATAGTGACATTGTCACTATCGCCTGTCAAGGTCGTCGACGGGCTCCAGAAGGTTATAACCCCATTTTCCTCCCGTTTTCTTATTCTTGTTCCCACCAACCTTCTTCCCAAACTCTCTCATGCAAAACCCTACCATTAATTTCGGCCATTGTAACACTTAAGGTTTTCCTCTTCCAATTATTGCAAGTTTGGTCTTCAACCATTGGAGTTTGGAAGTTAGAACTAAAAACCCTTCATCTCACCTTCATCATCAATTTTCTAGCGTTTTCACCCAACCATTTTCATCATTTTGAAGATTGGAAGTTTGTGACTCATTTTGGTGACCTAGAAGTGTTTTGGGTGGTGGATACAAGTTATGGTTAAGGTAATATTCTATTTTCTTCATCTTTGGAAATTTTGATATAAATTGAGATCTTCATGTATAATGTTTGGGGAACGATTCTATATGGTTGAAAATGGACATTTATGTTTGGAACTTGTGGATAGGTTTTTGGAAGTTTTGCTTGTAGATTCAAGTTTCTCCAAGGAAGCTCAAGTTGAGGTAAAATCTAGATTTAGCCTAAATCAGTGTCTAACTTTATAAACTTGTAAAACACCCACATTTGGGATTTTGGGCATTTTGATAAATAAATTATATATTTTGGTATCTTAATGATTTATTTCATGGAAGTAGATTTTTAAGTATAAATGTATTTTATTGTGTGTTTTGGAGAAATGTTTGATTTTGTGTTATGAGACGTTTTGAAAGGATAAATGTTATAAACTCACTTGGAAAATGTTTTGTCCCAATCTAAACTATATTGGAGTTATCTCTGTATTTTGGAGCATGGGTTTGCATAAATACGGGTTGTTTACGTTTGGTTTCATTTTATGATTTTAACCGTTGGTCTTTTGATTTGTTGAGTCTATGGCTCGTTTTGGACTTTCTTGGGTCTTGGGGACAATTGTCCGATTTTAATAGCTCAATGTAGCACATTTGGTTATGATTTGCAATTACGACATCTTATTTGAGAATTTCATGTTTTGAATGTGTTAGTTCATTCGTTTGGAGTCATGTAACGTTTTTAATTAATGCAATGGATCCATATGCATGGTATTCTTAATGTCCCGTTTTGGACAAGTTCACCACTTTGTCACGGAATAGGCATCGGGTCACCATGGTAAGTAAGGTGTGGACCTATATGGTCGGGCAACGTCCCATGGGCAGTAAGGTGTAATTCCATTGTGCATAAGTTCCCGTTTTGGAGCTGAGTTCCCATTTTGGAACTCTCAAGAATAGACTAAGAGGGGTTACTTGATGTTTTCAAGCAATAAACTCAGAGGAGTTGAGTTTGATATGTTTTATGAGTATAATCCATACGTTTTGGTTTTCTACATAGTTATGTGACTCACTTTTGTGTTCCCTCGCATACAATGTAATCGGGTCTCCCCCGTCACCGTAAGGTGTTGTTTTGGGTATGGAGTTTTATAATCCATGTTTTCGGTGACGTTTCGAGTATGGGTTGTTATCCATGTTCTAAGGTTTTGGATATTGAATTTTATCCATGTTTTGGATGATAGAGTTTATCCACGTTTCGGTATTTGGTTATTAAAGTATAAGGCATGTTTTGCGTGAGTTTTGGGTTTGGATTTATATTCGAAAGAACGTTTTGTATCATGGTTTCAATCACTAAAATTGTGAATGTTGGAAACGAGATTGCTTTCAGACTTAATGTATTTCATTTTGGAAATCAAGATTTAAATAACATTCTTAAGTTTCTTGCTTTATATGTTTATAATGAAAACTCTTAAGCTCACTAGGCGTTAAGCCTAACCGTTTTTATTTGTCGGTATGTGCATCAGGTTTCCGTTGGGGAATGGTTCTAGCAATGCTATGAAGAGATAAGCAGTAGTTTTACACGAGGATAAGTAGTTTGGTGAAGTCTTCTGCACTTTGGAGATAGTGACTGTTATTGGGTTTTAGTAACATTCGTCCCTATTATAGACCGTGTAGATAAAGATTGAATTGTATTCATCGAAGTAAACCTTAAATTGTTGTTGTAGATGAATCAGTTATCGATGTAGTTAGAAAAATTTAAATTGTTGTTATTTCCATATTTGAGGGTGTTACAGTTGAAAACGATGGCAATGAAGGTGGAGGATGACTCAAAGAGAAGTCGCCAAAGTTTGCATACCCATCCGATCTCGTGATCACCGGCCAAACCCCATGATCTCTCTTTCTCGATCTCCTGCCCATTCTTCGTCGAACTTGACAGGCCACCATAAATCGTACTCCATTGGCGCCCTCCCCTTCTCGAACACTCCTCAACCCGCTCACTTCTTCGACGATGTAGATATGTCCTCTCCCTTCTTGATGATGCAGATGCAGATTCATCCCTTCCTTATCAAAAAATATGCAATGACTGCTGAGATGTAGAAGCTGGAAGATGCAAATATGAGTTTCAAATTAGCATTGATGTGTTCTTGAGATATGGATTTGATTTGAGATTTGAATTTAGAGTTTTTTCTTGTTTTTATTTAGTATTAGGTTTTGATTTAGGGGTTTTATTGTTTGTAGTTGATGTATATGTTTTCTTAGATTTCTTATGGTTCCTGTTTTCCACTACCAAACTCTTTGCTGCAAAGTTTGGATTCCTTAATTTGGGTTTAATGGTAGCTTTGGTCTTGAATACGTTTATGATTAGCTTCTTGAGATGTTTTTAAAAGACAGATTATGTTTATATTCTTGAGATGTTTTCATCCACATATCTAAATTATAGATTGGTTTAGAGTTTCAATTTTTGTTTGTAATAATAGAGATTTAATTTAGGGATTTGTATTTGCATTTTGGGTTGTTTCTTGATATGAATTTGATTTTCATGTGCAAGTGTTCTTGAGATTTGTTGTATAATTTTTTTGAATGTTCTTTGAGATTTGAGCTATATGAATGGTTTTGATTGTGTTTTATATTTTAGATTGTTGTTTTGAGAATGGTTGGTGGCGGTCATGGGTGGCAATCTTGGTGGTTGGCGGTGGTGTTCTTTATTGAAGACAAAAGATGCCAGAGGAAGAAGATGAAGGGATAAAAGGACCAAAATACCCCTCACATGAGAGGCACGTGATGGTGTTAACAGAGCCTAGACTAACGGTGTTAGTGAGAGGGACCGAAATGGGCTCCCAAACACATTTTTTGGACCATCAATGTACTTTTACCTTTCGAGGGATGAAAACCAAAAAGATAGCATTCACGAGGGACCAAAAGTGTAATTCACTCTTTAGAGAATTTTAAAATCTCTCTCATAGTTCCTCCATTTTAAGAAAATTTTGGAAAATCATTTACAGCAAAATTTTAGTTCAAAATCCCCAAAATCTCCATTTTATAGAACCGGTTAAAGATGTTCTTATGAGTTGATTGGTTGGACCCAATAGTTAGGGGTGGACAGGGTCAGGACATTGGGTTGATCGGTTTGAATACATTTGAACAACTCAACCAAACATTTACGGTTTGAAAAATTTCAACCTAATCCAACCTAAACTGTGCAGGTTCATTAGGTTAATCGACAACTTATATATGCAAGTTTCATGAATCTACCCGTTTCCTAATTCTATTCTCCTTAAAATATTCTACAAACGTAACACGATAGAGTTCATTTTCAGTTTTATTTTCATGGGACCCGACGTATATAAACACGACATACCATGAAGCTTCTTCGATGGTCCTAGGAAGGTTGTGAGGAAGGCACCATGTAAAGAGTTATCAAGATGATATATATAATCAACAACATCAAATGCAACTTGTAATCAACAATTTCACCAACATCTAAGCCAATCAAAAACTTAACAATCATATTAAATCTAAGAAAAATAAAAAAATATCGGATCGGATTAAGTTTAAATGATCATAACCTAACTCTAACATAAATTTAAAGATTTAGTGGGTTGGATTCAAATGACCATAACCAATACCAACCAAGATTTAAAGATTTTGCAACTCAACTAGACACCAAGTGGCTTCGTGTTGTTAGGATGGATTATTTTGGGTTGGGTTGGGTTGCGGTTTTTTTGCAACCCCCACCCATGGTTGATATACATAAATATCAGCCCGAGACTATCTGCATCCAAGTTTGTCCTTACTGGCTACTGCCATTGTCGATATATTGAAACATGGATATGAACTTCTACTGCATCTATGATCAATGTACATTGCTTTTGATTTCAATACAAGTTCGAACAGGACGCAATAATAGGTTTCTACCCATCACGAACATCCATCGCCGCCGTATACACCGGCTGCTATAAACACACGAAAACCACACCAATCAACCCACAAATACTCCTAAACAGTAATAACATTATCGTTCAAAGCTTAAATGCAAATAATATTACCTCAAATCGAGGATTTGAAGTCGAAGATACCCTAGAAATCAACCGACAATTTCAGCAACTATAACTCTGATTTCTGGTATAATATTTTAGGGTTTTGGTGGGGGATTGAATACGATCCCTATAAATATATTACAGATCGCAACAGAGATTTGTTGTAGCAGATTTGATGGATTGTAAGCAGGAAGGAGCAATGAAATGGGAATTTAGGTAATACCAAACTTAAGAGGAATGGCAAGACAGCCCCTCCGGTTCCTTGTATTGTCATTTCTCACCACTAACTTATAAGTTTTCAAATAAATGCCAATTATCATTAATTGTTTACTAAAAGTATGACTCGCTAAACATGGTCGTTTAAAAACTAGGCGGGTTCAAATAAATACCAATTATAGAAGAGATGTATAAGAAATCGGTTAATTGATTTGGATCGGTAAGAACTAAGGATTGGTCCAAAAAGGAAAAAAAATCGTTTTTCTAAAGCTTCTCTATCCCAAACATGTAGGGGTGTGCTAAACTTGAATAGCCCGAAACCTGAACTCGTAAGTTTTGTTTTCTCCTTTGTAATTTGGTTGTGTTTTTCTGCTTACTGTTTTGTTCCTGGGTGGTTGGGTTCTATTGGTTTGGCTCTTGGCTTATGCCTTTGTATATTCTGTTCATTTTTGTGTTTTGGTTGATAAATTGTTTTTCAAAAAAATTATACTAATATTCGCACCCGGCCGACATCAACCCAAAACTCGATCAAACCGAACCTGAAACAATCCGAAATCTGAAACCCAAAATTTGAGTCTTGATTTCATATCCGAAATACGATTGGATTTTTGGTTTGCCCACCCAAACCCGCCCAATGCACACCCCTACAAGCATGTCTACCAATTATGTATTAACATCTCATCAACTTTTAAAAATCATAATAATTATTAACGGTTTACATTTTCCGTTAACCCCCGTCTCTTTCTCTTAATTACTTATTTCCATCCTTATTAATTAAAGAGTGAATTACATTGGTGGTTCATGTGCTTTGTTTAAAATTTGGATTTGCTCCCTAAAACCAACAAGCTATCAAATGGTTCCTAACTTTTCAATTTCACAACACTCAAACACCTAGTATTAACACCGTCAATTAACCACCATTAGAGATGCCTAATATGTCTTTGGACAATCTATAGGGACCAAAAGCCAAAGTTTTTTTGTGAAACACGTTGTTGTTGTTTTTTTAAACTTTTTATCAAAGAAATATTAGGTTCTCCAATCATAAATCAAAATTTTATATTAAAGTGCATATTATTTATAAGTGTATTTTAAATATAAATCTTTATAGTTATTGAAAAATGATTAAATTGACAAAATAACTTTTACGTTAGAAAATACTAAGTTTAGAAAACCAAAAAAAAATCAAGAGAAATTCACATATATTTGTTGAGCATTGATATATGCATTTAAGTTTTGGAAATTAAGTACATTAACCGTGAGATTATTTATATATAGTTAAACTACAAACAATTAAAATAATAACAAACTAAAAATACAAACAATTATTTAAGATTAAAAAAATCTATTATTCAAACAATTAAGAAAAACTATTGGCAAATTCTACAAAAATAATGGCTAATGTAAGTCCAAGATTCAAGCAAATCACAATTAAGATCAAGATTATGATAGAACTAGAGAGAGAATGTAGAGAGAGAATCAATACGTCATATATCTCACAAGAGCTTAATGGTTTGAGTTCTCTTACAAAGCATAAAGGAAATAACAACCTTATATAGGGTCAAACATTCCTTGACCTCTACAAAAGAACAATACAAAAGTCAACATACTCAAAAGACCTATTTGATCTAAACATTATATTAACAATCTCCCCCTTTTAGATCAAATTGAGAAGCTTTATCTGTCCCATCTTCCTATCGATGTTCTCCTTATCCCCAGAAATGATTCAAACCTCCCGATTCCTCTTCTGAATTGAATTCTATCATCAATAGCTTCAAGAATTCTTATCATGACAAATTTTACTCTTCTTGGCATGTGATCTTCACCAAGTTGTCTTTGTCTTTCACTTTCTTTATACCTGGAGTCAAGTTGCAGTCTAATTACTTTGAGAGTTTCATCAGAGAACTTAGCAATCTCAGATACTCTGAAGAACTTCTTTTCATTTTCACCATTCTTATAGACTACCCCCAACTCAGGTTCTTCAAGCACTGTGAAAATATCATAGTTGTCAATATCAAATAAGGTTAAATTTGGCTTGATCATGTTGACCTTCTTCTGATTCGTTTCAATACCCAGCTGAAAATCATAACAGTAGGTATAGAAGATATGCCTCCCCATGAATCTTTTAATAGATTCCAATGCAAAGATGATGTTCTCCCTCCTTATGACCATATTTCTGAAGTGATGGTATAGAAACTCAAGGTCATCAACATTCAGAAAACAGAAGCTTCAGTAAATTTGCACTCAGTTAAATCTCTTCTTTGGACAAAGAATTCAGGATACCATATGTGCATGAACTTCTTAAATATGACTTCTCTGACAGTGACAATACCAGATTTGTTCTTTACAGTACACTCTGTTTGTCTTAGCCAATTCATCATATTTGCATATTCTTCCTGATATTCTTTCGGCTAATTCTGAACACCCAAAACTTTGTACTTGTCCATTGGCCTCAATCTGTGAACAAAAATCCTCTTCATCTGCTCCTCCAAAAATGGAACTCTGAGAGCATGTTTCATGTGCCTGATTTCAGCTTTAGTAGGCATAAGAGGTGCTTCAGGAACATTAGAAGGACCTGCTTCTTCAGGTATAATTGGAACATGAACACCTTCCTCATCTTGATTTTCACCTTCACCTTCATTTAGGGCATCTTGAAAAAATTGGACAATGTACTCTAGGCTTTGAACATGTTGAACATCTTGCACTGGGCTAGGAATCCTTGCTGGACTTGGCATTCTATGAATTTCAAGAGTTTCAGGAAATTTTATTTCTTTAAAGGTCAGGATAACAGGAGTTTCATTTGTAGCTTCAGGAATATCGTTATGAACATGGCTTAGCAGAATGTCCCCGGGAGATTCCAGTAACGTATCTAGGATACTAGCTTTATCAGTTGAAAAATCATCTTCATTTTCATTCATCAAATTTTCCTTATCTTCCTCCTTAATTTTCCATAACTTTTCATACTTTTCATTTGCTTCCTCATCCTCATCAGAAGAAAGATCTATAACATCATCAACATTAAGACTTGTAACCAACAAAATTTCCTCCATTGTAGCAACCTTAGGCTTTTCAACCCTTGGTTCTACATCTTGATTCACATACAAAATTAACTCTCTGCCTTTACTAACATCAACTTGCTCATTTTGTCTGTCTACATTCTCTTGAGAATTCTGATTTTCTTCTTCCACATTCACAACTTGAGCAACATCAGAATCTCCAATAGCTTTCTGTCTCTTTTTCATCTCCCCCTCATGATCCTGATCAGAATCAAGATCATGTCTTTTTCTCAAAACTGCTTGAGACTTGCAATATTGTTGAACAACCTTTGTTAAGTCCTGAATATTCTTTACAACTTCTTCCTTAAAAGCTTGAAACTCAGAAATGGTAACATCTTGTAGAACAGCATGATATATCATCCTCATCATCATCATCAAAGTATTCATACCAGATTTTCTCTTCAACTTTTAGAGCTTTTCCCTTCTCAAGAGCTTTGGATAACTGAGCCTTTTTAGCATAGTTTTTCACTCTTTTCTCTAGACATTCCCTGACAAAATGGCTTGGTTTACCGCAATTAAAACATTTGTCAGCTTTCTCTTTTTCTTTCTCATCTATCTTCTTCTCTTTCTTCTCATTCCTTCTTTCTTTATCTTTATCAAACTTCCCTTTGTACTTGCTGGATCTGTAAGAATCATATTTGGGCTTGCTATAGTACTTCTTTCTACCGAACTTCTTATGAAAGTTTGATGTCAGTAGGGCAAGTTTCTCAGCAAATTCTGTCAATTCATTCTCGGATTCCACTTCCTCTTCCTCCTCTGAGCTTTCAGATGACTCAACCAGATTTGACACAAAAGCTTTATGCTTGGCAATCTTTGCAGAAACTGAACTTCCTTTGATGAACTTACCTTTGCCTTGTGCCAGAAGAGAGCTAAGGAATCTTCAACTTTCTTCTGCTTATCTTTAAGCTGAAGCAACTCCTTGTTCACTTCTGCTTGTTCCTTAACCTTATCCTCGTGCTGATTCAAGACACAAAACAGATCATTCAATTTCTCTTAGTCCATATATTTATTCATTTGCATCTGAATAGTATAGACATCCCATTCCGATTGCAGATTCTTTCTGAACTTGTAGTTGATCTCGGATTCTGATTTCTGAACTCCATTCCTCCGCAAGTCATTGAGAATAATGTTGTAACTGTCATAAGCATCCCTTAATTATGATTTTCTCCATGAATGTACATTGATGGCATTTTGGCATGATATGGATTATATGTCGTATAGTAGATGATAAACTCTACATGGAATGCCTTTTGGCAATTTAATATCTAAACATTGATTATGGTGGTATTTGGGTCTCATGATAGACTTATGCGATAGGATGGTAGCATAGTACCCATGGTTGTTATCAAAATGCATTGGTAGATATATACCTCAAGACCTCCTATATGTATTATGTTGGACGAACCAAGTCATTAGACACTAGGAGGATGTAGTCTTGGGCACCACCGTGTGGGTATGTGCCTAGACCTCCGCCATTCGGGGTATTGCCATGGTTGTAGTTGTCGTATGGGCCGGGCCTTTGGGTGTCACTCTTGGTAGTGGCACTAAGGTACATTGTCTCTTGGGTGGAACTGATTGGTGCTACGGGTATCCCCTGTTGACTCCACATATTGTTGAACTCTGGTTAACTGCTCATGCATGTTTATTATTGTTCAACTCACTAGGCTTTTAGGCCTAACACTTGTTGGTGTCGATGTGTATCTCAGGTTCTGGCGGCGCCGGTCCTAAACAGGCTTAGTTGCTTTGGGGTGAGAGCTTGGGGTTTTTGCACATGGACATTTTATACTTTGGAATGAACCGTTGGGTTTATAGATGACAACCCTTTTGTAATCTCTTTCCTAGTTGTACAAATTAGATTAGTTGGTTGTTATTTATTGTCCGTTAAATTACAACTGTAATTAAACAGATTAGTTATATATTCCCAATTTTGGGAGGCTCTTGCTATGTCAATTTTTGTATACCTCATGTCCGTTTTCGGATTTTTGTTATCCCTATTTTTAGGGTGTTACAAGTTGGTATCAGAGCTTTAGTTTAAGTGAACTAGGTATTGTTTTAGCATATCTAGACTTAAGCTTTAGACTTTATAATTTCATTGTCCACTTGGGGTAGGAATCCTAGGTGGGGAGAGCGTTAGGATTACGGAATTACTTTAATTGAAAGTTGTGATGATGGTGACAAGAATTCTTGTGTATGGTTCGTTCATAATTTCACTTAGCTACTGCTATTATGAATGCATTGTTACGTGAGCATGCTTGGTTTTCTATTATTATGATAATTGATAAAGGTATTAGTACGTACAAGGAGTTCAACTCGTTTTGTCTTTTCTCAATCTATTTCTCGTACATGTATGGCAGATCGAAATGGTAAACACTCGAAGTAGGTTACCAAATACACCGGAGGGCCATTTGGAAGTGGAGTCTACCGCTGATCGGCCTCCTATGGGTGTGGCTACTGAGGGACCTCTCAGGCCCAATATCTTGGGAGGAGGACCTGAGCATATTCCGCGCCGGAACCTCAACGCGGATAATGCCAACATGGAGGAAGTGACCATGGAGACCCGGATTCGGGATAGCATGATGTTGGCCATGAACTCCGCCATGGCCCAACAACAAGAGTTTTTCATGAAACTTTTAGAAGATCGAGACGCTAGTAACCAACAACCAGAAACGATGGCAGAAAACATTGTTATGGGGTCGGGTGGATCGGTTGTGGTGACTGTTGACGAGCCGGAGGATAATGGAAACAAAGGTAAAGGAAAAGGATGCACCTAGAAAGCTTTTCTTGGGTGCAATCCGAAAGAGTTCTCTGGTTCAGCAAATCCGATAACATGCATGTATTGGCTAAAGGAAGTAGAGATGGCTTTTGAGTCGAGCGAGTGTGATGTCTCGCAACGGGTGAAGTTTGCTTCCCAACTACTTCGGGGAGAGGCTTTGATTTGGTGGAACCTCACTCGATCCGCCCTTACTTCCGAAGTTTTGGCGAAGTTGACTTGGCCTGTTTTCAAGCAGAAGATTATGGAAAAATACTGCAGTGAGAGGTCATTGGACAAACTGGAGGCGGAATTTCGAGGGTTAAAGAAGGGGACCCTATCCATCGCGGACTACTCCAAGATTTTCTTGGAAAAACTGAATTTGGTGGGACATCTTGTCCCAAATGAGAGATCAAAGATAAAGGCTTATCAACAAGGACTGCCGGCAAGGATGAGAACGACAGTAAGGAATGCTAGGGGCGTGACCCTTCAAGATGTGATCGAGGAATCCTTGCTGATAGAGGATGACTTTGAGGCAGAGAAGGATGAGATAACTGCTGTAGGAGAGAAGCAGAAGTGGGAAGGTCCGTCTGGGCCCGTTCATCAATCCAGACCCTTTGCAAGCAAAAGAACGGGTGATCAACGCCGCGAGGACCGATGGTGCCACAAGTGCAAGACAAAGCACTCGGGGCCATGTACTACAAGAACTTACTCCGGTCGAACCGGGTGTGTTAAGTGTGGTAATAAGAGACAAACAACTCGAGAGTGCCCCATCCGGGGGTCGGTGTGCTACGAGTGTAGAGAACCGGGGCATATGAAGAGAGAGTGCCCAAGGCTAGTTAGAGGAGGTGGTGGAAATTTTGTGAGTTCGACGGCTAGAGTCGAGCAATCACCAAGGGCACTGAGTCGAGCTTTCAGGATGACTACTGAGGAGGCAAGGGATATAGCTGATGTCGTTTCGGGTACGTTCCTAGTAAACTCCTTTCCAGCTTATGTTTTGTTTGATTCGGGTTCTACATGTTCTTTTGTGTCGGGTACCTTCTGTAAGCAATTCACTACTCCTCTTAGTGTTCTCCCTGATGCGTTAGTAGTAGAAATAGTAAACAGGGATCAAGTAATCATTCGAAACCGTTTTTGTGATTGCACTTTAGAAATTGATGGGAATCCTTTTGGAGTAGACTTGTTACCTATGTCTATAGGTGGGTTTGACGTGGTTATAGGCATGGACTGGTTAGTAAGACATAATGCGGACATCTTTTGCTCTAAAAAGATTATCCAAGCGCCATCGCCGGAAAATGGTGTGGTTACCATTTATGGGGAGAAAGGAAAGAGGAATAATCCCATTATTTCATCTCTCAAGGCTCGCAAGTTTCTAGCGAAGGGTTATCCTTCATATTTGGCCTATGTGGTGGACGCAAAGAAAGAGAAGAAGTCGGTAGAAGATGTAGAAGTAGTGAAAGATTTTCCGGACGTCTTTCCGGAAGATTTACCCGGGTTGCCACCAGAACAGCAAGTAGAGTTTCAGATCGACCTCACTCCAGGAGCGGCTCCGATAGCTCGTGCTCCTTATCGTTTGGCTCTGACGGAAATGAAGGAGATGATGACACAACTTCAAGAGTTGTTGGAAAAGGGTTTTATCCGACCGAGTTCTTCACCTTGGGGAGCACCGGTGTTGTTCGTGAAGAAGAAGGACGGATCTATGCAAATGTGCATTGACTATCGAGAGCTAAACAAAGTCACGGTGAAGAATAAGTATCCTCTACCTCGCATCAACGATCTCTTTGATCAACTCCAAGGCGCGGGATGCTTCTCAAAGATTGACCTTCGGTCCGGTTACCATCAAGTGAGAGTGAAGAAAGAAGATATTCCAAAGAAGGCGTTCCGAACGAGATACGGTCATTATGAATTCTTGGTGATGCCTTTCGTCTTAACCAACGCTCCGGCCGTATTTATGGATTTGATGAACCGTGTGTGTCATCCATTCTTAGATAAATCCGTAATCGTCTTCATCGATGATATTTTAATATATTCAAAGGATGAGTCCGAGCATGGGAAACACTTACGGGAAGTATTAGAAGTTCTACAAAGAAAGAAATTGTTTGCGAAATTCTCGAAGTGTGAATTATGGCTCCAAAAGGTGCAATTCTTGGGGCACGTTGTATCAAAGGACGGGGTTAAAGTGGACCCGACAAAGATCGAGACAATGATGAGTTGGGAGCCTCCAACAAGTCCGACAGAGATCCGAAGCTTTTTGGGTTTGGCGGGTTACTACCGGCGTTTCATTCAAGATTTTTCCAAGATAGCTACACCGCTCACTTCTCTTACAAGGAAGAACATCAAGTTTATCTGGACCAATGCTCAAGAGAAAGCCTTTCAAATGCTCAAGAGAAAGTTGTGCGAAGCTCCGATCTTGTCCTTACCCGAAGGATCGGAAGACTTTGTTGTTTTTAGTGACGCTTCCAAGATGGGGCTTGGGTGTGTCCTAATGCAAAGGGGGAAAGTAATAGCCTACGCGTCGTGACAATTAAAGGATCATGAGAAGAATTATCCGACTCACGACTTGGAGTTGGCGGCGGTAGTCTTCACGTTAAAGTTGTGGTGACATTACTTGTATGGGACCAAGTGTACTCTTTTCACGGATCACAAGAGTCTCAAGTACATCTTCGACCAGAAGGAACTCAACATGCGACAAAGGAGATGGCTCGAGCTGTTGAAGGATTACGATTGTGACCTACTCTATCATCCCGGTAAGGCCAATGTGGTGGCGAATGCATTGAGCCGAAGGAGCCATGATGGTGGTGTCGAGTTTGTTGGAAAATATCAAGGCAAGTCAAATGGAAGCACTTAAAGAAGAGAACCTCAAGGCCGAAGTCATGGTGAAGCAAAAGGAACTCTTAACGGAAGACGATCGTTGACTCAAGCTCTTTCAAGGACGGATTTAGGTACCAAAGTTGGGAGGAAATCGGGCGTTACTTATTGAAGAAGCGCATAAGTCGAAATATTCTATACATCCCGGTAGCACCAAGATGTATAGAGACCTAAAGTTAAATTATTGGTGGCCGGTGATGAAGCTAGATGTGGCTAGCTATGTGGAGAAGTGTGTCACGTGCCTCCAAGTCAAGGCGGAACATCAAAGACCGTATGGAAGTTTGCAACCGTTGTCCATTCCCGAGTGGAAGTGGGACAACATCACCATGGATTTTGTGACGAAGCTACCGAAGACCTTGCGCGGTCACGATACCATTTGGGTGATTGTGGATCGACTAACCAAAAGTGCTCATTTTTTTGCGATGCGGGAGACCTTGCCAATGGAGAAATTGGCTAAACTTTACATCGACGAGATGGTGTCGAGGCATGGGGTTCCGCAATCTATAGAATCGGATCGGGATAGTCGCTTCACGTCAAATTTTTGGGCGAGTCTACAGAAAGAGTTGGGTACTAGACTGAATTTGAGCACGGCGTACCATCCTCAAACAGATGGTCAAAACGAAAGGACGATCCAGACATTAGAGGATATGTTGAGATCGTGTGTAATAGACTTCGGGGGAAGTTGGGATTCACATCTACCTTTGGTGGAGTTCGCCTACAACAACATTTACCATTCTACTATCGGAATGGCACCGTTCGAGGCCTTATATGGACGGAAGTGTAGAACCCCGGTTTGTTGGTTAGAAGCGGGCAAGAAGAAATTCGCCGGATCGGAAATAGTTCAAGAGACGGCGGACAAAGTGAAAGAAATCCGGGAAAGGCTAAAGGCGGCGCAGGACCGACAGAAAAGCTATGCGGACAAGAACAGGAGACCGGTCGAGTTTCAAGTGGGCGATCGGGTCATGTTGAAAGTATCTCCATGGAAGGGAATTATCCGGTTTAGGAAGCGTGGGAAGCTTAGTCCTCGTTTCCTTGGACCCTTTGTTATTTTAGAAAAGGTTGGTCTTCAAGCATACCGATTGGATTTACCGCCGGAAATGGATGGGATACATCCCACCTTTCACGTTTGTTATTTGCGGAAGTGCTTAGCCGAAGAGGAAAGCGTGATTCCTTTGACGGAAATCCGAGTAGAAAATGGAAACCGTTGTGTGGACGAACCGGAAGCAATTTTGGGAACGAAAGTAAAGAAGTTGCGGCATAAAGACGTAGTCATGGTCAAGGTCCAATGGAAGCACCATCGTGGTGCTAATGTCACCTGGGAATCCGAAGAGGATTTGAAGAAGCGTTATCCTCATTTATTTGTATAAGAGTGATTTCGGGGATGAAATCCAAATTAGGTGGGGAGGATTGTAACATCCGGAATTTCAGGTAAGTATGAGGCCTTGTTAATCTTATGTTTATGTGTTTATCAAGGTAGAAATTATATGCTTAATTGCCTTTTCCGTCTATGTTAGTTGCTTGGTGTCGGATTGGAAGTTTTGGACGAGCATTTGTTGGGCAGTGAGTTACGCGACTTAGTCGCGGGTGGAAGTCGCGGCACAAGCCGCGTAATCTACTGGAGTCTTCACAGTTGAGCACCCGGGCGACTTATGTCGCGGGTGCAAGTCGCGGCACAAGTCGCGATCGACCTGCATTCCCCAAAACCCCTTTTTGTCCGATTTTCTTCCATATTTTTTTCTCACATCTCTCTCCCTTGGCGATTTTTGGAGTTCCTAAATCAGTTCCTTTTCTCACCAAACCCTAACCCTCATAAATACAACCTACATTGGTGGTTGGATCATTGGAATCTTGCATTAACTCTTCTCAAGTCTTCAAGCTTCACCTCCAAGTCTCATCTTCTTCTGGGGTTTCATCTTTTCTAGGTTTTGGGATCAAAACCTATATTGTGAGTTTACTAAACCTTTTGTTAAAACTAGATGCACATCATAATCTTCTATTGGTATTATTGTAACATTTCTCATGTTGGTTACCTTTATGTATACAAATACTTGATGATAACATTATGTACAATATGTTGGATTATCTTCTATGAGTATTTGCCATGCTTTACTCTATTGGTTGAATATTTGGGGATTTGCTCCATGAATGTACATTGATGGCATTTTGGCATGATATGGATTATATGTGGTATAGTAGATGATAATCTCTACATGGAATGCCTTTTGGCAATTTAATATCTAAACATTGATTATGGTGGTATTTGGGTCTCATGATAGACTTATGCGATAGGATGGTAGCATAGTACCCATGGTTGGTATCGAAATGCATTGGTAGATATATACCTCAAGACCTCCTATATGTATTATGTTGGACGAACCAAGTCGGTAGACACTAGGAGGATGTAGTCTTGGGCACCACCGTGTGGGTATGTGCCTAGACCTCCGCCATTCGGGGTATTGCCATGGTTATAGTTGTCGGATGGGCCGGGCCTTTGGGTGTCACTCTTGGTAGTGGCACTAAGGTACAGTGTCTCTTGGGTGGAACTGATTGGTGCTACGGGTATCCCCTGTTGACTCTACATATTGTTGAACTCTGGTTAACTGTTGATAAGAATTGTAACTGCTCATGCATGTTTATTATTGTTCAACTCACTAGGCTTTTTGGCCTAACACTTGTTGGTGTCGATGTGTATCTCAGGTTCTGGCGGCGCCGGTCCTAAGCAGGCTTAGTTGCTTTGGGGTGAGAGCTTGGGGTTTTTACACATGGACATTTTATACTTTGGAATGAACCGTTGGGTTTATAGATGACAACCCTTTTGTAATCTCTTTTCTAGTTGTAGAAATTAGATTAGTTGGTTGTTATTTATTGTCCGTTAAATAACAACTGTAATTAAATAGATTAGTTATATATTCCCCATTTTTGGGAGGCTCTTGCTATGGCAATTTTTGTATACCTCATGTCCGTTTTCGGATTTTTGTTATCCCTATTTTTATGGTGTTACAATTGAGGATATTCATCAGCCTGAAGCACCGGAGGCTTAGACTTGGAACTCATACTTAACAAATCTCTTGACATCTTTACTAAATGGGAAGAAATACTGAATAAAATGCTTGCTTGAAGTGATCGTCCAAAATATTCATAAACACACTTGACTTGAAGAGTCAAACTTGGTCAACACTTGAAAAACTCAGAAAATTTTCTAAGTGTCAAAACTCGTAGAACACAGAAGACAAAATTCACGCAGAAAGGGGTCTGCGCGTTCTAGGTTCGTTTAGAAAGAGGCTTGCACGTTCTGAAGAAGCACTTCACGCAATCACTCTGCACGTTCTATACATAGAAAATTTTCCACAAAGTAACTTGTCGCAAAAGTCACTTGGCGCAGATCAAGAACTCGCAGAACAAAGAAAACAAAATCCAAGAACTCGCAGATAATCCTTTGCGCATTCCCACTTCTAGCAAACAGAATCCTGCGCGTTCTGTCCTTAGAAAAAATTCGAGAACAAATAAAAGAGCTTGCGCGTTCTTGTCAAGAACTCGCAGAAGGCACAAAAAGACAAAACAACTTCAATCTGCACGTTCTTCAAGGCTTGCGTGTTCTTCAGTGTGCGTGTTCTTCAAGATGAATCTTGCACGAACTTCAGATCTTGCGTGTTCTTGAGTATAACACGAAGATTTTAGCCATTTTCTTTAATTTCTTCAATCAAAGCTTGATTTTTCACAGGGTTGGTCGCATATATGATTAGAACACTTTTCTAATACAACATTTTGGCTAATAACAACAAAATTACAGTGAATCAAGGATATACAGTGTTCGAAAAATTTCAACCAAAAACACACAAAAATCTAAAATTGAGAGAGATTAAGTGTGAATTAGATGATGAAATCTAAACAAGAATTGCTCAGTAACACAAATCGATCACTATGTGCCATTTTCTTGCAACAAAATCAATTTTTCAAGAAAACTTCAAATCAAACAGTAACTTTCTAAAAATGTCCTGTATTCTTCCAAAAATGGAATGAATCAGTGTAATTCGACCAAGTAACTGAGTTTAATCCATAATATGAATAAAATGGTTTTGCTCTGATACCAATTGTAAGTCCAAGATTCAAGCAAATCACAATTAAGATGAAGATTATGATAGAACTAGAGAGAGAATGTAGAGAGAGAATCAATACGTCATATATCTCACAAGAGCTTAATGGTTTGAGTTCTCTTACAAAGCATAAAGGAAATAACAACCTTATATAGGGTCAAACATTCATTGACCTCTACACAAGAACAATACAAAAGTCAACATATTCAAAAGACCTATTTGATCTAAACATTACATTAACAACTAACTATACGAACAATTATAAATAAAACGTTTGTTGTCAAAAAATATAGAATGTTTGATATATAAACTTTTTCTCTTTCTTTTTAGGGGGTGTTTGGGATTGCTTATTTAAAACAACTTATGCTTATTTTAAAAAGTGTTTATCAACTTATGTGGTGCCAAACCGGAGTTTTCTAAAAAGGGTTTGAATTAGCTTATTGTGGTACTAAAACGTAATAAATTAATAAGTTGTTATTTAAAGGTGTTTGTGATTGCTTATACATATAAAATAAACAAAAAAGTCGTAAGCACTTTTCAAATAAGTTGATAAGTTAGAACAAAATGACTTATAAAAAATGATTTTCTCCGGTTTGGCACAACTATAAGCACTTTGATTTTTTCTCCATCCAAACACTATAAAATGTTTATCTCTGGTGCTACACCGCAATTAGCTCAAAAACACCTCAAATAAGCAATCCCAAACACCCCCTTAATCCAAGAAATGTATAAAATCCTTTAAGTTATTATATCTTTCATAATATTTTGATTATTATATTAATTTGATTGCTTTAGTTTATTAATAATTTCTTGATAATTCAATTTAATAATGTCTCACAATATTTTGAACTTTTAAAACATACGAGCAAATTTTATTATATAACTATCTCATAATAATCGTATTTAACTTGTAATACTTTGTTTGTATATTTTAATGTCCAACATAAAACGATACATGATTTTTTTTTATTTTCTAAACTTCAGAAATTTTAATACAAAAGTAATTTTCCCAATTTAATAGAGTTTTTAAAATAATATAAATATTTTTATCTAATATGCACTTTAATATAAAAAAATGATTTAATTTGTGATTGGAGATGAAAAATAATTTTAAATAAAAAAATTTAAAGAAAAAGACACGCTTTTCCATTTTTTATGAAACAATCGTGATTAACAAAAATTTTGAGAGTAAATTACGTTTTTGGTCCCAGCAGTTTTTTGAGAGATTGATTAGTCCCTTATAACGGTTGTTAACTGATGGTGTTAACTTTAGGAACCCTGAGTGTTATCCCTAAACCCTAAACATAAACGTTAAGAATCATCAGTGTAGATAATTTGTTTTAGGGAGCATATCCAAAATTTGAGCAAACCACAGGGACCACCAATGTAATTCACTCTTAATTAAATTTAAGGAAAGAGTTCAAAAAAAAAAAAGAGAACCTAAACGAGCTTTCAAATGACTAAATCCCTGAACTAAATTTGTATGAAAAATTTATTGAACATTTTACTTTGAATTATTAATACTTGGACTTTTGTTTTATGAATAAATAAACCGTTGAATTTTTTTAATTGTTTACCTATATCCTCTTATCTAAAAATAAAAAGTAAATCGCACACGCTCTGATCATATCCTCCAAGGTCTGGATAGTTCTTTCACGCTCGCCATCATTTTGTGGGTGATAACTCGTACTCAGCTTTATTCGTGAACCAAACTCTCTTTGAAGACTTCTTCTAAATGAAAAAGTGAAACAACTGTCATGATTATAAACTATTAACAATGGCACTCCGTGTCTTGATACAGTTTCATCAATGTACAATCTTGTTGACTTCTCCATAGGATATGTCTCTTTAATCGGAAAGAAGTGAGTCGATCTTGTAAGATGGTCAACTATTACCTATATTGCATCAAAACCTATTGGTGTTCTCGGCAACTTCATGATAAAGTCCATGGTAATATCATCCCACTTCCACACAGGGATGTCTAAAGGTTGGAGTTTTTCATAAGGTCTTTGATGTTCTGCCTTAACTTGCAAGCACGTCAAACATCTTTTGACAAAGTGGGCTATATCATTCTTCATTGGGGACCACCAATAAAATCGTTGCAGATCCTGATACATTTTGTTGGTTCCCAGATGCATAAAATATCGAGACTTGTTTGCTTCCTCTAACATCTTTTTTTTTTGGTAAAGGAGTATCCCAGACCACTTTGGGCACGGACTAATCTCCTGGAAAACAGGCCTATGGCCCGCGGGCATTCATCTTGTGGCCACAATGCTGCGAGTGGGGCTCGAACCCGGGCAACCGCTATGAAGTCCCCAGGTTCTTACCACCACGCCACAACCTTGTGGTTTCCTCTAACATCTTTCTATGCAAGTTACCTAGCTTAGGAACCCACACTTTGTTCTCTAAGCATTTCAACCTTCTGTTGTCACACACCAATGATGCCACCAATCCTACAATTCTTTCGCACTTTTGGTTCACTTACAACGGTGCCTCTTCTTGAAATTTATTAATCTCGTCAAGGATATTATATGACACCTTTTCTCGAAAAGAAACCACTTTGGTTGATTCTCCTCTTTCCTTCCAGCTTAAAGCGTCGGCCACCATATTTGCCTTCCCTAGATGATAAAGAATCTCATAGTCATAGTCTTTAATAACTCAACCCATCTTCTTTGTCTCATATTCAATTCTTTTTGATCAAATAAGTGCTTGAGACTTTTGTGGTCGGTATAAACATTACACCATAGAGGCAATGTTTCCATATCTTTAATGCAAAAACTACCCCCGCCAACTCCATATCATGAGTACGGTAGTTTCTTTCATGATCATTTAATTGTTGAGAGGCATAAGTGATCACCTTCCCATTTTGCATGAGCACACACCCTAAACCAAATTTGGATGCATCACTATAGATCACGAATCCTTCCGACCTGTTGCGTAAGGATAAGATCGGAACACTATTCAACTTTTCTTTCAAGGTACAAAATGCATCTTCTTGAGCTTCGGTCCACTCGAACTTGGCATTCTTCTTGGTTAAAGCGGTTAAAGGCGTAGCTATCCGAGTGTAACACCCTAAAAATGACGTCAAATAAAAATTGAAATTTTGGCAATAAGACGTCTAAAATGCGAACATCCAAAATAACCTGTAAATAGAAACCTCGAAGTATAAACACTTCCCAAAGGGGCAACTAAAGACCCATAATTGATTGGGACGATTTGCACCAAAAGGTTTGCAAAAGAATAGGACATAAGTTAAATTACCACAACCTAATTAATCTAGAAACAATTCAAAAACTAGATTAATTCGGGTGTTGCTAAACCACTCTAATCTCTCTTCACAAAAATCCCCAAAAGACCGACACTTCAAAATCTCCTACGTGCTCGACAACCTAGGTTCCTCCGCTAGTGGGATCTGTGGGAAAATAACAACCACAACAAGTGTTAGGACGAAGCCTACTGAGTTCACATAAATTAGATAATTCATAAAACAGTAATATCATAATACAATGATTCAAGACTTAAGTTACCGAACTCCATCGTTTCATAGTATTATTTCCGCCGCGATCAAGTTCTCAAACCTGAACATAGATATACAAGAGATAACCCTTGAAAATACGGGGGAGACACGTTTCCATCGGGGTGACATTTACACGGAAGTGGAGTCACCCATGATGTTAATGGATTACACCTCATGTCCCGGTCCTAGTTCCCATGCCATAACGAAATCACAACCTCAAACCATCATTACTGCCTTTATTGCCTACTCCGTCGAGTTACACCTCAAGGTCTTACGGAACATTATTGCCTATCCATGTCTAGACGAGTTACACCTCAAGGGTCCACGACCCCCTATTGCCTACTCGCTAGTAAACCATATGACCAATACAAGGTCCAAAAATTATACAACTACCTCCTCGTGCACAAGGAGTAGTGTTCACATTCTTATCAGGTGATCAACATTTGGTAAGCATTTATAATCAGTTATACACATCTTTTCCGCATATAAATATGAGCTCATCTTTGCTTTCCAAAGTACCACATTCCTCATGATCTCATACATGTAGTCACAAAGGTTTATTTTACTCATACTATATCTTCATAAAGTTATCAGCAGTTAGATCAAAATCAGAATAACAAGGGTTTCCTCGTGAACTCATCATACAAGCATGAAATCAAAGGTCCCTATTCATTTAGTTACCATAAAAAGGATTATTAAGGTTTACTAGACATGCTCACCCTTTTAGGGTTCATAAAGTTGAAGACTCTACAAGTTAGGTCACAAACCCCAAATGCACAACACATATGTATAATGTAGGTTCAATACAAGTAACAAATAAGTAATAGGGTGTTTAAGGAGTAGAAACTCACCTTGGGAAGTTATACACAAGCCCTAGATGATTAAACTTGAGGGAAGAGAATGAAGACTTGAATGCTCAACCCCCTAGAGACCAAAATTAATGACCAACAATCCTATGTTAACTTCATAAATACAAAGCAAGGATTTCTCTAACTAGCAATGAATGAAGGGGGATGAAACCCTACCTTTGAATCCTCCAAAATCGCAGCCCTAGAGTTCCACAATGCCAAGTTATGGAAAAAGGGGGGAAAATCCCGTATTTGGCCTGTAGAGGCCTTCCCGCGGCTTTGTTCGCGACCAAGAAGTCGCGTCGTAGGTCGCGCGTGCCTTTGGCTCAAAGACTCCAGGGAGTCCCGCGGCTTTGGCCGCGACTTCCAAACCGCGGTGTAGCCCGCGCAAGCTCCTGTTTGCCCACTATCTCTAAGCCTTAAACACTTATGCTTGGCAACTTCAACCACATACACATTTACACAAGAACTCGATTATAAACGATATAACCACGCGCACGCCCGAACTATTACACTAGACACATCTTCTCATATGATGTGACGGTCTTAAAACGAAACACGAGTTTAACCGAAAAACGACTTAACGATACATATGTATACATATACAATTAAATTTAGAGAGAGTGTTCAAATATGGTTACGGAGTGATATTGAGAATTTCGGGGCGTTACAATCCTCCTCTCCTTAGAAAAGATTTCATCCCCGAAATCTTATATCATTCAAACAGATGGGGATAACGCCTCTTCATGTCTTCTTCCGCCTCCCAAGTCACGTTCGCGCCTCTGTGATGTTTCCATTGTACTTTCACCATCACTACTTCTTTATGGCGAAGCTTCTTTGTCTCTCTTTCCAAAATGGTTTCTGGTTCTTCCACGCATCGATTGTTGTCTACTCGAATCTCAGATAAATGAATGACGTTCTCCTCCTCTGCTAGGCACTTCCGTAGGTAGAAAATGTGGAATGTAGGGTGGATTCTAGAGGTGATCATTTGCAGGCTTGGGCGGGCCACGGGTCGGGCCTAACATATATTTCCTGTCCAACGGGCCTAATACAGTAAACCCAAGCCCGTTTTTACGGGCTTGAGAACTTGCCCGTACCCGTTCTATTAACGGGTCGGGCTTGCCAACGGGCTAACGGGCCTGAAAATTTACATTTAAAAAACCTTATATAAAATGGTAAGTTGTGTAAAATTATCCAAAATACATACTTTTTTCCAACTAAAAAGGCTTAAATATACTAATGTACACAACGTAAGAAAAATATTTTTTTACAAAATATGGAGTATGGACTTTTCCTCTCCAAAGATTATCACCCTCCGAAATTCGGATTCCTCAACAACAAAATATTAACCATCTAATACTTCAAGATCAAGATCATAAACGTATTATATGACATATATTATATATTTAGACGGTGGTTGGTACATAGTAGAGGGAGTCCAACCAAAAACCACTTCTGAACTTTTTTTAATACAATATTAATTATATAAAAAAAAATTGGTTATAATTGTATAACGGGCCGGGCGGGCCTGTCCAAAATTCTTTTTTCATAGCTCGAGCCTGCCTGTTAACTTGAACGGTCCCGCCCAAGCCCACCCATATTTTCTAAAATGGTTGTCCAAACCCACTTTTCTAACGGGCCGAGTCTAGCGGGCCTTACCGCCCATGAACAACTCTAGTGGATTCTAGTCATCTCGGGCGGTAGGTCAAGCTTGTAGGCTTGGAGACCCACACACTCAATAATAGGAAAAGGCCCGAGAAAACGAGGGCTAAGCTTTCCTCGCTTTCCAAACCTGATGATTCCTTTCCAGGGCGACACCTTCAACATCACTCGGTCGCCCACTTGAAACTCCATCGAACGACGCTTCTTGTCCGTATAACTCTTTTGGCGGTCTTGGGACGCCTTCAAACGCTCTCGAATACACTTGACTTTTTCCGCCATCTCCTGCACTACCTCCGGTCCGGTGAATTGCTTCTCGCCCACTTCAAGCCAACATGTCGGCATCCTACACTTTCGCCCATATAAAGCCTCGAATGGTGCCATGCCCAAACTTGAATGGTAACTATTATTATAATCAAATTCCACCAACGGGAGGTGAGAGTCCCAATTTCCTCCAAAATCAATGACACACGAACGCAACATGTCCTCTAACGTTTGAATTGTTCGCTCGCTTTGTCCATCCGTTTGAGGGTGATATGCCGTGCTCAGCTTCACCTTTGTCCCCAACTCTCTTTGAAATTCACCCCATAAATGGGAAGTGAAACGACTATCCCGATCGGACACAATGGATAATGGCACTCCATGCCTCGAGACTACTTCATCGATGTAGAATCTTGCTAGCTTGTCCAACGACAGCGTCTCTCTCATGGCTAGAAAGTGAGAGATTTTTGTCAATCGATCTACTATCACCCAAATGGTGTCGTGGCCTTTCAACGTCCTTGGAAATTTCGTCACGAAGTCCATCGTGATGTGATCCCACTTCCACTCCGGTATTTCTAAGGATTGCAAACTCCCATACGGTCGTTGATGCTCGGCCTTGACCAACGAACAAGTAAGACATTTCTCCACATAACTCGCCACATCAAGCTTCATCACCGGCCACCAATAATTCAACTTCAGATCTCTATACATTTTCGTGCTTCCGGGGTGAATATAATATCTTGATTTGTGAGCCTCTTCTAAGAGTAACTTTCGGCATCCTCCCAACTTGGGTACCCAAACTCGCCCCTGATGGTGCGTTTGGTACGCAGACAGGACAAGATGGAACAGGACAGGACGGAACAGAACAGGACAGCTGTCCAACGTTTGGCAAGACATGACAGAACTGGACAGAACAGGACTAGACCGGTTAAATGACGAATTTACCCCTGATAAAAAATCATAGATTATATCACATCAAACTAATTTACATCACTAATACATAGTGCAATGGATTATCAAAAACATAAAACTAATTTATCACGATTGGATTTTGGATATGGAAATCAAAACCCAAATTTTAAGTTTTGGATTTTAGGTTGTTTCGGCCTTTCGGGTTTGGGTTGGTCGGGTTTCGGATTGATGTCAGTCGGGTTCGGGTATTATATAATGCAAAAGCTATATATAAATTCAATCGTTTTTTAGGATGAATACAATCGATTGAAAGATTGATGAAATCGATAGTAAGTTTAAAATTTAGAAAATATTTCAACAAACTATAATTTATAATTTTCAAAAAATAATTAGATAAATATATATATATATATATATATGTATATATATAGTATTTAAAATATAGATTTATGTTATTTCGGGTTTTCGGACGGGTTGGATGGCCAACGATCAAACCCAATCCGAACCCGGGTATCCTCCCAAATGTCGGGTTTCGGATTATCGGATTTCAGGGTATTCGGGTTTTGCAAAAACACCTTATTTTCGGTTCGGATGCGGATTCGAATTTCAGACTATTCGGGTTTTGCACACCCCTAGCTTGGAGGCGTGGATGATGATAAGACATGTTTTATGTTTTTAACAAAGGGGATATTAGTCAAAGTATTGTTGTTCTACTTAGTTCCAGGGGTTTGAAGTGGGATAAGTGTGTCCCATGCTTGTTCCACTTAGTTCTAGCATGTCCCACATATGGTCACGCCAAACATGGGACAAGTTTGTTATGTTCTGTCCTGTTCCACTCTGTTCTGCATACCAAACGCACCCTGAAAGAGTTTCAACCCCCTCCCATCTTCTGTCAAGTTGAGGTGTTGCTTTGACATCGCTTCATCTTTGAGATTGGTTTCAAGTAGTGCTTCGGCTTGAGCGGTCCATATCATGTCCATAAGGTTTGAGATGATCTCAATTTTTGCCAATGAGGTTTTCACCGCTCCACTATACTCCTTCCGACTTAACACGTCCGCCACCACATTAGCCTTGCCCGGGTGATATTGAAGTTCTCAATCATAATCCTTCAACAACTCTAACCATCTTCTTTGTCGCATATTCAATTCTTTCTGATCGAAAACATATTTCAAGCTCTTGTGATCGGTATAGAGCGTACACTTCGTACCGTACAAATAGTGTCGCCATAACTTTAAGGCAAACACAATTGCCGCCAATTCAAGGTCATGCGTTGGGTAATTCTTCTCGTGCTCTTTCAATTGCCTTGACGCATACGCTATCACCTTACCCCTTTGCATGAGAACGCAACCCAATCCCATCTTGGATGCATCGCTATAGACGACAAAATCTTCCGTTCCGTCGGGTAGGGATAAAATTAGAGCTTCACACAACTTCCGTTGCAAGGTACGGAAAACTCTTTCTTGAGTCTCGGTCCATACAAACTTCACATTTTTCCGAGTCAATGCGGTCAACGATGAGGCGATCTTGGAGAAGTCTTGAATGAACCTTCGGTAATAACCGGCGAGTCCCAAGAAGCTTCGAATATCGGTTGGGCTTTTCGGGGGCTCCCAGTTCATCATCGCCTCTACTTTCGCAGGGTCTACCTTCACTCCTTCATGGGTCACTACATGGCCGAGAAATTGAACTTCTCGTAACCAAAATTCACACTTGGAGAATTTGGCATAAAGCTTCTCCCTTCTTAGAACCTCTAGAACCTCTCTCAAATGTTGCTCGTGCTCCTCATCATCCTTGGAGTACACCAAGATGTCGTCGATGAATATTATGACCGACCGGTCCAAAAATGGTCGAGATACACGGTTCATCAAGTCCATAAATATCGCTGGCACATTCGTCAATCCAAAAGGCATGACTAGAAACTTGTAATGCCCATACCGAGTCCTAAATGCCGTCTTCGGGACGTCCTCCTCTCGAACCTTCACTTGATGATATCCTGAACGAAGGTCAATCTTGGAAAAACATCCAGCCCCTTGTAGTTGATCAAAGAGGTCATCTATTCGGGGTAGTGGATATTTGTTCTTGATGGTCGCCTTATTCAACTCCCGGTAATCGATACACATGCGCAGCGACCCGTCCTTCTTCTTCACATAGAGTACCGCAGCTCCCCACGGAGACGAGCTCGGTCTCACAAACCCTTTCTCTAGCAATTCTTGGAGTTGAGACATCATTTCCTGCATTTCGGTTGGCACGAGGCGGTATGGCGCACGAGCTATTGGTGCCGCTCCCGGAACTAAATCAATTCGGAATTCCACCTGTCGGTCGGGTGGTAAGCCGGGTAAGTCGTCGGGAAATACGTCTGAAAATTCGTTGACAATCTTCACGTCTTCTATCTTCCTCTTTTCTGCCTTGGCATCTACCACAAAGGCTAGATACGAAGGGTACTTCTTCGTCAGATATTTCTTTGCTTTGATGGATGAGATGATGGCCACCTCGCCTTTTCGTTTCTCGCCATACGCAACTAGGAAGTCACCATCCCGGATGGGAATCCGTATGAGTTTCTTTGAGCATAAGATCTCCGCTTGTTGCTTTGCCAACCAATCCATCCCGATCACTACGTCGAAACTCCCGATGGTCATGGGAAGCAAGTCTACCATAAAAGATTCGCCACTAATCTCTAGACGACAATCTCTCAAGATATCACTTAAGATTACTTGTTCCCCATTGGCTACTTCTATGACTAGCGCATTACGAAGAGTACTAACAGGTACACTTAACGATTTGCAAAATATAACAGATATGAAGGAGAACTTTGAATTAGAATCAAATAACACTCTAGCGGGTTTGGAGTTGAGTAGAAACGTACCCGACACCACATCGGCGGTCTCTTTCGCTTCTTCCTTGGTCATTTGAAAAGCCCTTCCCTGAGCCTTGGGAACGACTTCTCTTTTCGGCTGTCTTCCCGAACATCCTCCTCTCGCGACACCTCTCAGTTTGGGACACTCTCTTCGGACGTGGCCCATCTCTTTGCATTCATAACAAATTGTCCCCCGAATGGGACACTCGGTACTGATATGACCCGGTTTGCCGTATTTCAAGCACGAGATTGGATTAGGGTTGGGGTTGGAGTTGATCTTGCAAAACCCGAAATGCTTGCTTTTGCATTTGGGGCACCACTTCGCCTCCCAACGATTTTCAAAACTTTTACCTCCCGATTGAAACCTCGGTTTCTTGAACGAACTTGGCAGGCTCTCCCACCTTCTCTTCTCTCTCGCTTTCGTCTTTTCTTCTTTATCACGTGCATAGAGCCTCTTCATAACCTTGGCCTCCTCGATGGTCTCGCGGAGTTTGGAGGCTTTGAAGTTGCGAACCATTGACAGCATGTCCGCGAGTAGTCCCTTCAAGTAGGCCTTTACCTTTTCCTTCTCGTTCGGGACCACATGCCCCACCAAGTTTAGCTTTTCCATGAACAGTCGGGTATACTCTTTTACTGACAAATTTCCCTTCTTGATTGATCGAAACTCCTCCTCAATTAGGTCCAATTCTTCTTCATTGCAGTATTCTTCCAACAATTTTCTCTTGAACTCGGCCCAAGCCATTTTGGCTAACACCGATTCTTCTATAGTCGTGGTGAAAACATTCCACCATGTCAACGCTGAACCCCGTAGCATCTGAGAGCCATATTTCACTTTCTGCCCCTTTTCACAATCACAGGCTCGAAAGGTCTGCTCAATCTCTCTGAGCCAGTTCATACACTTCACAGGCTCGTCAGTACCGGCAAACTCCGGTGGTTTGCAACAAAGAAAGGATTTGTACGAGCACCCCTTTCCCGGTTGTCTCATCTCTAAAGTCACCAAACCCTCAGTGCGGTTCTAGTGTTCGGTACCCCCGGATTCCACGATAACTACATTTTCCTCAATCGTCTCATGACGGAAGTGATTCACCTCTCGGTCTTCAAGTAGCTTCATGAACAACTCTTGTTGTTTCGCCATGGTCTCATTCATGGCTCTCATCATATCCATCATCCGTGTCTGAGGGGTTACCTCAATCATGATTGGATCATCATTGGCAATGTTGGTTCTCGGAACTTGTTCCACCCTTCCGACAAGCATAGGTGGAATTGGAGGTTCGACCGTTACGGTTGGATTCGGTCTATCGGTCGTGGATTCGGTCACAGCTTGACCCTCCGGTGATGTTTGGAGGTGACTCCGAGTATTTACCATTTTCGTCTGTCATTAGTTCAAAAGAGGGTGAGAGATGGGCTACACAAGATTACACACAAGAAACGTACTCATACATTTCATCGGTTATCATAATCATAGTAATTCAAGCATGCTCACATAGAAGTACATTCATAATAGCAGTAGTTAATTGAAATTATGAACGTACGCTATATAAAGATTCTCATTACCACGTTCATAATTCTCAACAAGGTAGTTTCCGTTGACTCTAGAACTATCCCATCTTAGAAGTTCTACCCAATTCTCACACTTTATTGCCTAATAGTCTCAGCTTAAGTCTAGGCATTGAGAGTTCATACCTAGTTCACATAAACTATTGCTCTGATACCAACTTGTAACACCCTAAAAATGACGTCAAATAAAAATTGAAATTTTGGCAATAAGACGTCTAAAATGCGGACATCCAAAATAACCTGTAAATAGAAACCTCGAAGTATAAACACTTCCCAAAGGGGCAACTAAAGACCCACAATTTATTGGGACGATTTGCACCAAAAGGTTTGCAAAAGAATAGGACATAAAGTAAAATTACAAAAAACCTAATTAATCTAGAAACAATTCAAAAACTAGATTAATTCAAGTGTTGCTAAACCACTCTAATATCTCTTCACAAAAATCCCCAAAAGACCGGCACTTCGAAATCTCCTACGTGCCCGGCAACCTAGGTTCCCCTGCTAGTGGGATCGGTGGGAAAACAACAACCACAACAAGTGTTAGGACGAAGCCTACTGAATTCACATAAATTAGATAATTCATAAAACAGTAATATCATAATACAATGATTCAAGACTTAAGTTACCGAACTCCATCGTCTCATAGTATTATTTCCGCCGCGATCAAGTTCTCAAACCTGAACATAGATATACAAGAGATAACTCTTGAAAATACGGGGGAGACCCGTTTCCATCGGGGTGACGTTTACACGGAAGTGGATTCACCCATGATGTTAATGGATTACACCTCATGTCCCGGTCCTAGTTTCCATGCCATAACGACATCACAACCTCAAACCATCATTACTGCCTTTATTCCCTACTCCGTCGAGTTACACCTCAAGGTCTTACAAGACATTATTGCCTATCCATGTTTAGACGAGTTACACCTCAAGGGTCCACAACCCCCTATTGCCTACTCGCTAGTAAACCATATGACCAACACAAGGTCCAAAAATTATACAACTACCTCCTCTTGCACAAGGAGTAGTGTTCACATTCTTATCAGGTGATCAACATTTGGTAAGCATTTATAATCAGTTATACACATCTTTTCCGCATATAAATATCATCTTATCTTTGCTTTCCAAAGTACCACATTCCTCATGATCTCATACATGTAGTCACAAAGGTTTATTTTACTCATACTATTTCTTCATAAAGTTATGAGCAGTTAGATCAAAATCAGAACAACAAGGGTTTCCTCGTGAACTCATCATACAAGCATAAAATTAAAGGTCCCTATTCATTTAGTTACCATAAAAAGGATTATTAAGGTTTACTAGACATGCTCACCCTTTTAGGGTTCATAAAGTTGAAGACTCTACAAGTTAGGTCACAAACCCCAAATGCACAACACATATGTATAATGTAGGTTCAATACAAGTAACAAATAAGTAATAGGGTGTTTAAGGAGTAGAAACTCACCTTGGGAAGTTATACACAAGCCCTAGATAATTAAACTTGAGGGAAGAGAATGAAGACTTGAATTCTCAACCCCTAGAGACCAAAATTAATGACCAACAACCCTATGTTAACTTCGTAAATACAAAGCAAGGATTTCTCTAACTAGCAATGAATGAAGGGGGATGAAACCCTACCTTTGAATCCTCCAAAATCGCAGCCCTAGAGTTCCACAATGCCAAGTTATGGAAAAAGGGGGGGGGGGGGAAATCTCGTATTTGGCCTGCAGAGGCCTTCCCGCGGCTTTGGCCTCGGCCAAGAAGTCGCGTCGTAGGCCGCGCGTGCCTTTGGACCAAAGACTCCAGGGAATCCCGCGACTTCCAAACCGCGGCGTAGCCGTGTAAGCTCCTGTTTGCCCACTATCTCTAAGCCTTAAACACTTATGCTTGGCAACTTCAACTACATACACATTTACACAAGAACTCGATTATAAACGATATAACCACGCGTACACCCGAAGTATTACACTAGACACATCTTCTCATACGATGCGAAGGTCTTAAAACGAAACACGAGTTTAACCGGAAAACGACTCAACAATACATATGTATACATATACAATTAAATTTAGAGCGAGTGTTCAAAGATGGTTACGGAGTGATATTGAGAATTTCGGGGCGTTACACCGAGGCAATTCCTGAATGAACTTTTGATAGTAACCCGTCAGTCCTAAAAAGCTTCTCACTTCTGATGATGATCTTAGCGGTTCCCACCCTTCATTGACTTCAATCTTAGTTGGATCCACCTTGATCCCATCATTGGAAACTACATGACCTAAGAATTGGACTTTCCGTAACCAAAGTTTGCACTTCAAGAACTTAGCAAACAATTTCTCGCTTTTCAGCAACTCCAAGACCAAACGAAGGTGCTCCTCATGCTCACTTTGATATCGAGAATAGATCAAAATATCATGACGATCACACATTTATCCATAAATGGATTGCACCCACGGTTCATTAGGTCCATGAATTTTGTCGGTGCGTTTGTCAAACCAAAAGGCATGACAAGGAACTCATAATGTCTATATCTCGTGCGAAAAATCCATTTTAGGCACGTATTCTTTTCTCACTTTTAGCTGGTGATACCCGGATCACAAATCTATCTTCGAGAAATAATCTGCCCCATGTAATTGGTCGAATAAGTCATCGATCCTAGGAAGGAGATACTTATTCCTGATGGTCACTTTCTTGAGCTCGCGATAATATATACACATCCTCATGGATCCACCTTTCTTATTAATTTTTAATGAAAAGGATAGGTGCACCCCCATGGCGAGGTGCTAGGGCAGATAAAACCCTTGTCAAGAAATTCCTGCAATTGAGACATAATTTCCTTCATTTCAGTTGGGGCTAAACGATATGGAGCGCTGCTATCGGTGTGATTCCCGACACTAATTCTAAACTCGACTTGATGATCTGGAGGTGGACCGGTCAAGTCATCGGGAAAGACTTTCGGGTACTCATTCACCACTGGTACATCTTCCATTCTCTACTTCTCTTCTTAGCATCAATTACATATGCCAAAAGCCCTTACCATCTCTTCCCCAAGAACTGCCTTGCTTTCATCATTGAGATCAAACAAGACTTCTGATCACGACGATCACCATAGATTACCGCTTCCTCTTTATCAGGTAGAGCAACGCGGACATTTTCTTGTTGCACACTATATTGGTGTTGTTGCTTTCTAACCAATCCATTCCCACGATTACATCAACTTCCCCCATACCTATTGGATACAATCGTAAAAAAATGGCCACCGACATTAATATTGCACCCTTTATAGACTTCTCCTACCATGATTCGACTATCATCAATGGCCTCTACTTCAAATACATGGTCTAAACGTTTGGGTTTCAAATGCATGCCTCGAATAAAGGTGGGTGACACAAACAAACAATTCATGTCTGAATCAAATAAAACTCTGGCATGAGTCAAATTAATAAGAAAGGTATAAGTCACAACATCAGGAGTCTCCTCTGCCTCGTCAATTGTCATATGAAATGCTCTCAACTTTGCCCGAGCCTGTTCCACCTTCTTCTCTCCTCCTCTACTACCATGTCCTTCTCCAAAACTCCCCACTGCTCCTTTCTTCAATTGTGGGTAGTCCGACTTCAAGTGATCTGGTGAGCCACACTGGTAACAAGCTCTCTGATTAGGGCAGTATCTAGCCATGTGCCCCGCCTTCCCAAACTTGTAGAACCCTCTATCCTAAGATGAGAAATCTCCCCGATGCACACAGTTACATTTTTCACAAGGCCTTTCTCTAAATCTTTGACTCACACGTTGCTCTTGTCTAAAAATCATGTCTTTCCTTGTGTCAGATCCCACTATTTCCGACTTCTTCTTGTCCCCACTTCTATCAGTAATCTCTGCTGCATCTACCGTCGCTTGAAATTTCGAAGGGTTCCTTGTCGTAGGGCTGAGCATCGGGCGGGCCGGATCGGATCGGGGCCAAAAACCTAAAACCCGATCGGATATCGGGTGATGGGTAGGAGCCCCGAAATCCGACCGAAAAGGGTTCAGGTATTTCGGATATCGGGTGTTCGGGTTCCGGGTTAGTTCGGGTCGGGTTCGGATATTAGGGTTTAGGTCATCTGAAATCAAAACTCAAACATATATCTGTTCTCAAATCGAAACCCAAACCACCACAAATCAAAACTCAAACATATATCTCATCATCTCAAATGAACAATCAAACATATATTTGTTAATAGGTTTAGCCGTTTAGGAACTTACCTTTTAATCAAAATTCAAACTCAACACTTGAAAATTTGACCAAAAATGTTTCTAAACTAAATCATTTCCAGTTTCAAACAAATCAAAAACCCAAAACATATCCAGTTTCATATCCAGTTTCAAACAAATCAAAAACCCAAAATCAAAAATCAAAAGTGCTTACGAATCAAAAACCCAAAATAGAAATCAACATTCAAATAAAAAACCCAAAATAGAGAGTAGAGAGTGTACAGAGAAGTCGTCGACTCGTCGCCGGTGGACAGTGGCTGGACCGCTGGAGCCTCGCCGGAGGAGATGAAACGATGAGACAGGGAGAGCCGAGTGTATGCGAGCGAAGTGAGAGAGGCAGAGCGAAGTGAGAGAGGCAGAGCGAAGAGAGACAGAGACAGCGTAGAACAGGCGAAGTGTTAAAGACAAGCAGGTGGAGGGTGGTCGCCGGTGATCGTCGGTGGTCGCCAGTCAAGAGTTTGGGTTGAGAGTCGCCGGTTGAGTTTTGGATCTGAACTGAAAATCGAGAGTTTGGGATTTGGGTTGAAATGTCGATCGATTTAGGATTTTAGGTATTTGGGTATTTAGGATTATAAAACTGATTTTTTTTTAATTTAAAAAACATTTCGGATATTTGGACGGGTCGGGTTTGGGTTTTGGGTACCCAACCCGATCCTACTTTATCCGATAAATTTGATGGATCGGCCTATTCGGGTCTCGGGTGGTTCGGGTGTCGGTTTTTATGCCTAAACTCGGGTCGGGTCGGGTTATTCGGGTCGGTTGGGTTATGCTCACCCCTACCTTGTCGTGACCAACTATTGAACTCTACCCTTCAATCCCTAATTGTTCCTCTCAATAGGACACTCTCGGTCAAAAAATATAACTCAACAATCAGGCATATGTAGGGATTCATATAGGGATATCAAATCCGTATATGGGTACAAGATGGAGATTTTATGTGTCGGACATGACTCACTATGAGAACACTTCATTAGATGTCATATGAGTGTCATAAGTGTTTCTCATGTGGTTAATGTACATGTAAATTCTTTGACTTGAGAACATGGAGTTGTTGTGTATGAGTGGAGTATTTTGATATTTATTCTTATCGTTCCGTAATTGGGTGATAGAATGATAGTTGGGTATGTTATATATCACATGGTAGAACTAGCATGGATCAAGATAGGATTTGTCCCTCCTTTATGACGGGAGTGATGTCTCCGAGTCCCTTGATAAATATATACTGAGGAAATGCATACATGCTCAGATAATTGATATGGTATATCATGATCTATTTTATCAGTATATTTGGGAATCAATAAACTAGATATTGGACATAACGAGAATGAGACATTCAATGTCCCGTGTTCAATCTGTACATTAAGGACAAAAGAATTAAATATGTAAACTAAAATTGAGTACAAACCGATAATTTGTTGTATCATCGATTCTCGTCATTTGGGTGACGGTGATATATTGCTAGATAACGCTCATCGTTTATAACTATAAATACGAGATTTATATTTGGGTCACACGCTTTGAACATATCTAAATAAGGAGTTTCAATAATTAAAATGTCTAATTATTATATCTGATTTGTGTTGATCTAATCTGATTAAATAAAAATCAGATATTATTTATGTTGGACATAAATTAAGTTGACTAGGGATGGTCTTAAAAATGAGAGTGATGGTGTATGACAACATTTATACTCAAGCACGGTGTAGGGATGGTGGTGATTGTATGTCATACTTCTCAATACCATAAAATTTATGACATCTTTATGCAAGAAAATAGTCTTGTAATTTTCTCTCCATCACCTACAATCATATGCTCTCTTTTCTTTCTAAGTTTTGAATCGTGACTAGCATCACGAGAAGGCAAAGGGTTCAAATTTTTCGCATGGATACCATGGAGGCATTAAATCTTGTTTGTTGTTGTGATTTAAAGTCTCTCTAATTGTGAGGTATAATTTTGAAACCGGTTCTCATGGGGCCTTGGAGGGTTACGGTTTTATTTTTTGTTGTGCTTGAGATCCCGTAACCGAACAGTGTACGGATAGCCGAGTGAAGGTCTTTGAAAGTAGGACAATAGGCAAAGGTTCTTTGAAAATAGGATAATACGCAAAGGTGTGACCAGTAATGTTGCACCATTGGCATCGACCTTTGATAGGATTTTTTGGGTTTTGATTAGGAGGGTGGTCTGGTTGGATGTTTGACTGTGATTTTAGTGATAGAGGTGTTGATCGTAGTTGGGCCGATAATAGGTTGGGTTGGCAGTGGCTCAAGAGGATTTTGATATAGCGGCTTCACGGTTTGAATGGCCAACTCTTTGTTGATCAATTCTTCATGAAGTTCTTCAAAGAATATTTGGGTGTCTCGGGTATGTATCGTATTGATGATGGATTGAAAATATGCGTCAAGTCCATCAACAATTTTTCGATGATATCTTATGGAGGAACAATGGTTCCAAGCATGGCAAGTTCATTGGTTATGCGCTTAATGTGCTGCATGCATTCAGAAACAGGATTGGTTCCTTTGGTGAGGTGTTTAAGTTTGAACTTTAGTTGTTTAACATGGACACGAGAGGAGAGAGAGCATAGGTGTTGGCTAGGATGTCTTAAGCCTCTTTCGAGGTAAAGGCTCGAGTGATCAGTGAGCCGAGATGGGGAGAAAGGGTTGCGTCCAAGGAACCAAGCAAGAGTTTTTCTTGTCTGATCCAAGTAGTTTATGAAGGATTTCAGGTGGACGAACCGGTAGTAGCAACGATGGTGGTAGGAGGAGGGGGGGTTAATGGTGTCATAGACAAAGTGATGGAGATCATAGCCAACAAGGAGAGCTTCAAGTTGAGCTTTCCAAAGGAGAGAGTTGGATGCAGTGAGTTTGATGAAAGAGTTGATATTGATCATAATAAGGGGTTTGGTGGATTTTTCACAGTTGGAAATGGTATTGGTATATGAGCTAGTGGCCATTAGAAGATTGAGAAGAAAAGAGACATAATTAGTTTGATTTAGAGCTCTAATACCATGTAGAGGTTGAGGATGCAAAAGCTTAAAGAATACATGTAACGATCCGAATTCCAAAACTCACCTCAATTACTTTAAATTTAACCAAAATAAACCTTCATGGTCCCAAAGACCTCAACTCCAACAAAAGTAGCTAAATTACTGTAGCGGAAAGCAATAAAACTAACCCCATGATAAATAATCCGTAGAGTTGTAGTAAAGCTTCGCAAAGCTTAACTCTAGACTCCAGTAGCTAGCAACTAGTAACTATGCAACCATCCAAGCTTGAGGTTCACGTCTGTGAATCCAGTTGAACAACTAACAATGTATCAAATGATTAATCTTTATTGAATGATTGAAAGAGGGTTACAAAAGGATTGAATGATGAACAAACCCTCTCTCTAATCTCTCTGAAGCGCACCATTCACATTAACCAAATCTTAACAAAACCTTAAATACTTAGGGTTAAAACCTAAAGGCCCAAGGCCCATTAAACCAAACTAAGCCCAATAACAAATAAGGCTTTACAACATTTTTAAACAAATAAATAAAACTCTACAAATAATTTGTATAACTTTCAACACACTAGGACTTTCAGTCATAACAATATCCCCTAAAGTTGTATAGAGAATTTATCTTCTTGAAACCTTTAGGTCTTGATCTTCTCTCCTTGTTGATTGTTGTAAAACTTCAGTGTTGTTTGTCTTCATGTCAATCCAAGCTCCCCCTTGAATAAAGCTCTAATTCTTCATTGTTTTATGTAAGCTCGTCGGAGGAAGCAACTTGTAGCAAACACCATGTAACACCCTAAAAATTAGTGTAACAAAAATTCGAATATTTGGCAAAATGACATTTGTATTCGGTATAAACCACCCAATAAGGGCAAATGTAATAGGCATTTACAAAACCTGAGAACGGAAATAGAAATTGACAATAAACTAATCTAAACATATACTATCTAGATTACATCGGTTGTCAACCCAAGTCACCAAAACAAAGGGACTTAATCAATGCCCAACAACAAATACAAATCATCTCAAAAATGCCTCAAGACCATGCTCGTCACTTAAGCCCTTGGCAACCCACCGCTAAAGGAACTTGTTATACATATCATTTTGAGAAAAAGTGTTAGGCTTAAAGCCTAGTGAGAACATACAGTTATAATTTACAAAAACATTGACAATGTAACGAAAGGAAATATTTTCAAGACAAAAGAGTTTACAATTGAAATATTTGCCACGAAAGGGCCTTTTGATCCAAAACTCATCTTACGATGACAAGGGGTATCCGATTACCAAGGATTGTAGCGGACAACAAAAGTAGGCCACAATCCGAGTTATGAGTTAAACCCTCGGAATCCATGGCCACGAACAGCACCGGTTAATACTAAGATGTGAGGGAGGGCCCCTGAGGAATCCGAGTCAAACTCGTTCACTAGAATTACACTACGATCCATGGCTAGTAATCGGTCTCACATAACTGTACTAAATGGCCCCCGATGATCAAATGTCTCAACTAGCTACAAGGGAAATAACATCCCAAAATTAAGCCGACTCAATACCTATGGATCCACTAGTAATAGTCTAGACTTGTCACAATTTCATTTGTGACTAACCAAAGCTAAACATATAGCCTTCAATAACATTTATTTCCAAAATGCATTTCCAAGTTTAACTGCTGATAAAAATGATAATCATAAAATGAGATCTTATGCATTCTTTCAAGTACCTCACCAAAATATGCAAGTAGTACTATGTTTTACTACATATAAAATGGAACCCTTTCTTTTAGCAAAATATAGCAAAAACCCTAAAATCTCCCAAAACTCAAGTTAGGTCAAAATGTAATAAATATGAACCCAAAACTAAGGAGATATATAGGAGTTCAAAATATATGTTTTGACATGTATAAGGTTTAGTAAAATGGTAGTATGAACTCACCAAGTGGGTTTTTGAAGAAAACCCAAACCCTAGTTGATTCCTTGGAGAAGATGACAATGGAGGTGTTGGTCCTAAGCTCAAGACTCGAATCCTTGGTCAAAACCCCCAATTTCTAGCAATGAATGAGGTAGATTTGGGTTGGTGAAACCCTAAATTCGGATGGAGGAGTAATGAGGGTTGAGAGAGAGAGTAGAGAGGTTAGATGAGAAAGTAAATGAGGAAAAAGGTGAAGAAATTCGACTAAGAGCATCAGGACACGCCCGCGGCTTTGGCCGCGACCTCCAAGCCGCGGCGTAGCCCGCACGTGTCACTGAGGCTGAAACATCCAAAAGGTTACGCGGCTTAGGCCGCGGCTTCCAAGCTGTGCAAGCCACTGTCTTGCCCAAAAACTTGCATTTATTTAGCACACAAGTTGGGTTCAACCTCCGATGCTAACGACTAACGGTAAACGCAAGATGACTAAGATTAACAATAAATAAGGTTAGAAATATAACGAAATAATTATTACAACGAAAATTTGGGGTGTCACACACCACTTGATAAGGAGTAGGATAATCAATCAAGTAAAACTGTAATCTTTCAATCCATTGGCTTTTCAACCTCAGATTTAAGATTTTGTTACTCCCTTGCCCGTGCTAAAACTCTCTAGAAGGTAACAACTTGGAAAACATATATTTAAAAACATGGGTTAGGCCGATAGGTCAAGTTAGTTTCAATAAATAGCAAATGCATACTATGAGAGTACCATCACATAATACATGAGTTATAAATTCAAATGGCCAATACTTCTCTGGTAAATAGCCACAACATTCGTACACAAACTATCCATTAAGGACAACCATCGCGACATGATCGCAATGAGTGTCGGCGATGTACACTGTGAAACAAATTCATGGTATGCCATTCCTTCTCCGTATGGATCATCATAGTCTCACATCCGAAACTCTTGCAGAGTAAGTTAAACCCTCCCGAAACTCCATATCAAATCCACATAAAATAATGTCCAACATCAATTCATAAAATCATATTCCATATATAAGATAATTCAAGTTCACAAACCAGAATAATCAAGTTTAAGACCATTTCAAATCAAATATAAAACCATTTTTCATAGGGATTCAATTTCAAAAACTTTGCAAAGAAACTCACATGAGTCCCTCTTTTATACTATAACGAACTCAAGATGGAGGTACGATCAAGCAACCTAGACAAATCAATAATAACAAGAAACATGAGCACAATCATGTCGAAGAAGTTATCCTATTTAAACTCCAAATTAAGTCTCAATTAATGCCCCAATCGAACGGAACGGAAGAAACCGACCGAAGTCAGCTCCTAAAAATAGTGGTTGTTGGACAAATTCCAGCCCTTCGATCTCACTGCAGGTGCTAGGATCATACCATAATAGTCCCCAAGAACACGCTCCATATCAAACCGTGGATGGGGGGTAAATCTAATGCCAAGAATATTTTTCACCAAAAATCTTGGATCCCTTTAACATTTATAGGTTTTCCCACTTGGTTATCATGTACAACACTTCATAGCATAAGTAAAAGAAAGTTATTAATATGCTCCTACGGTTTCCCCATATTTATTCTAACAGTGCCTCACAAAACCCACTCATATTCAATCATCCAACCACACAATGTTCATATTCACGACCAAAATCAGAATCCTTAACGAAATTCCGTCGTGCAACTGAATCCCCCTTTAAAATATCTATCAGTCACTTTATCAACTCCGTCAATGATTGCAAATAGACAACTACACAAGGTTCGGTAATTAAACATGCTTTCACTACGCACTCTGATTAAATCAACATAGTGTCCGGTACTCGTAATAATCATGTCAATATTATTTTTAAATTTCTCATAATTTCTTATCCAGAAGTTTAATATCAGGACTTAAATAATGAATTTCACAATAAACTTCATTCCTTTAAGAAAAAGAACTCAATTGAAGTCTTTATGAAAGTAAGTGTGTACCCCAACTTTTCGCCTCAACCACTTAATTTGTCCGCATAAACATCAAATAAGAGTCATTCCTAAATATCGCATTCAGACCCACAGTTTTAAGTCTCATCATAGCTCTTTCAAACTAATCTTATTAATGACCAATCGAAATGATTTACATTCAACTCATTAAAATACCTTACCACTTAATAAAATACCAATCACCAACTCTTCATCAGTAATCACTTCATGGTAATCCCACACATAACATGCACCACCTCATCACTACCATTACATATGTATATAGAAAAAGAAATGATTCAATCCTAAAACATTTTTCAGCTTTCATTCTACATCAATTAAATTCAGTTCATAATGTTTCCGAATTAAATCCCATGAACAGCTTACATCTTCATAAACCAGACCCATATATTTTCAAGTTAACCAAAGACACGCTTGATTCTCCCAAACGAATGAATGAATAAAATACACGTAGAACCTTTTCCATATTGCACAACATTAAACATCATAAATGTTTGCCAAACGTAACATTTGACGTAATAATTATAATATTATTTCATGGTCTAACCCCTCAGGTACCACATCCGATTTACTTTTACAATGCGGTTTTCGAAAAAAAATGAAACATGAACTTTCAAAACTTTTAATCAATCCCATGAATGATTTTTTTAAACACTTGGCTATAATTTGTACCATAGCTTATGCTCATACTCTCTTGAGGAGTAAATAACAAATTACACAACCTTGGCTTAAATAGGTTACAAGGAGATTGATAGATTATACAGTTACCTATCTTAGATCAATCAGACTAGGAAACAAAATACAAAAATATACAATTATCAAACAAATAAAAGAAATAGGAAAGGAAAATATACACAGAGGAAGATATCAAGGGATATCAAATCCTTAAGGAGTCTTGTCAGTGAGAAGTGTAAACATCTTGTATGTCAAGAATTATTAATATCAACGGCCGCAATCGATGTCAACAATCATGACTTTCTTTTATATGTAAGATGAAGAGAGCAAGCATTCATGTTGCACCTTTGAATTAATCTCATCATATATTTAATTATATTATGTATTTCCAATTTGTATTGTAATGGGTAAGAACTATGATTTCTTGTCCTATATCGTCATATCGAATATGAATTTTGCATGAATTAGTATTTTACGGTTTGAGACATGTACGATTTAATTTATTGTTTGAAAAAAATGCTTAATCTGCACTTGCACTTGTGGTTTTTATTCTAAATTGCACAGCTGTAAACACCCTATCCTTAATGTCCCATTTATTTTATAAGGACACAATGAATTAAATGCTTTTGTTGTTTTATAAGATCTAAATAAAGGTAAAAATGTTTAATTCATTAAATTGAAATCAAAAAGAAAATAATAGCCTCGGAATATCATTTCTAAGACAATTTTGTTTTCACTGCATAATATATAACATTATCATTATATATTCCTAATATTATTAATTCCTATTGATTGTTTGTAATGTTAAAACAGTACTTTGTTTGTTTGTTTTTCATTTTAAGCTCTTAATTACCACTTATGTCTTATTCGGTCAGATGTTTTATAATTTAGACCGTCTGTTTTTTATTTTGTTTTCAAACCCTCTTATCTCTTAATATGGTCTAGCCAAAAAAGTGGTAACCATATATCTTAAATTTCCTCTTTTTTTTTGGAAAGGGTGTCATAGGATATGCCTAGACTAATCCCTTGGCAAATTATGATTTAAGACATCAGCCCTGATTAAACCTCAGTGGCCACAATTGTTGTGTACGCCTGGATTCGAACACTGGCAGATGGGATATTCCACCACATCCCCCAGGGCCTTAACCGGTACGCCACAACCCTTGTGGTTCTTAAATTTCCTCTTATTTCTATGCAACACCGTTCTTTCGATTTCAATGTTGGTGGTTTTATCCCAGATGCACCTTGAATTTGCAAAAAACTCAAAACACGAAGATAGTAGACCTGTGTGTTGGCTTTTTTCAGAACATCTTGAATCGCTTATCGAGACTTCGGTGTGTGAGATATGCATGATTAAAACTCCACAGCCTCGCAAATCTGCCAGCATCCTTCTTTTGTTGCCTTTTTTTTACCGTTTCGTCTTTCGATCATCGATTCTCACTTCAATTGACGTATTTAAGTTCATTTTTAGGGATAAAATAGAAAATTATTCATATTTAAACGTTTGTCATGTTATAAAAACAAACAGTCTTATTGATTCAGATTCCAGACTTCAGCATTAGCTCTTAAAAATCAGAACTGAAATCAGACTTCTGCACCTCTTAAAAAACAAATGCCACCTAAACCACATTAACGTAATATTTATTACATTTTTGTCTTGAAAATACAAAATAACTAAGATAGTCACGTAAATTGAAAAACTATTATACTAACTGTATATTTTTTTACGAGCTCATGGTTCCTACTATAAAAGCCCAAAAAATTTGTCATTAACCCCCATTTTCCATCCTTTCCAACACGCAAATTCTCTCGACGTAGACGTAAGTAAGCAATGGCGTTTGGACTTTTCGATGGTGAAGGTCAAAGAAAACCGATTACAATTCATCTACACAACCTATTTAATATTTGGGACTTGAGACAGCCAAATCTTGTTTAATAATTCACATTTTGCAGACTTATACTCTTGCTTTGTGAACTCACACTCATATTTTACTAGTTAGGGTTTGTTTTCATTTTTTAAGGTAAACAAGAAACATGTGGGTTGCCTTTTGTTTGACATGTGGCTAGCTTGCAAAACCTGTACAGTTAACAAGGTCATTTTATGATTCTTATGGCTACTGGGTTATTTTGTATCTTTTAGGTATAAATGTGACAATGATTAGTTTAATGTAATTATATTAGGATCCCTAAATGGTGGAATATCGACTCCGTTCCATCTTCTTTCATATCCAATTTATTGAAGGATGTGTGACAAACGGTTCTTTCAATTGCGGCCTATTCTTTTTAGAAATTCAAACTTGCCTGTATCTTCAAGGGGATATATTATTGCAGTAATCTTTTCGATGACATCCAGTTTCAACTTCTAGTGGAATGATTCTAGGCTAAAAAATTAGATTATTTCAAAGATGATGTGATTTGGGTTCTTTTCTTTTGTTGTATCTTAAGGTTCTCTTATTGTTTCCCTTGTTTCGTCCTTTTTGGCCACAATATTTTGTTTACTACTTGTTTCTTGTTGGGTTTTACATTAGGCATGGGAATGAGACCTGTCCCATTGAAGAACCCGATGTACCCGCCCCATTCTGATGCCTATTTTACATGTTCCCCTCTTTGATATATGTTAATACCATATTTCCTTAGGAGGACTACTTTATTTTTGTCTTTCCAAAAATAAGGCTATTAACCCTAAGGGCGTGTTTGGTTTGTCGGGATGGATTGGAATTGGAGGGATTTGGATTTCAAATCCATTCCAATCCCGTGTTTGGTTTGCAGAATTGTCCGGATTTGAAATCCTATGATTTCTTTGAAATCCCTCCAACATACGATTTTGAAATCCCAAGGGAATGGCTAGGATTTCAAGGGATTTCGTAGGATTTGTATATAATAATGTTTAAAAATATGTTAAAAACACTTGTTTTCTAATAATCAGTTAAAGAAATGGTAATTTAACTACTTTTATATTTTTCATAATTTTTTAATGATTTTTTTATAAATAATGGAATTCAATCCATTCCAATCCTACAAACCAAACACATAAAAGGATTCCAAATCATCTCAAACCCAAATCCCACCAAATCCAAATCCCTATATGAAATTCAATCTATTCCATTCCTACAAATCAAATGGACCCTAAGGTGGTGTAACACCCGCATTTTCGGTAAGTACCCTTTATGTGTTTTATGCTTCCAAATGCTCAATTGATGGTATTTGGTCAAGTCACATCTCACAAGTAGGTGTATGGGACCAACCATGAGATTCACGTCATGTCTCGAGAGTTGTCACAAAGGAAATCGAGGCTGAGCTTCAGGCTCGGTACAGAGTCGGCGACAATGCAGCGACTGTGACATCCTGTCACTATCGCTTTGGCGAGCCAAGGATGTACCGTGAGCAAGAGAGAGCCAGCGGCAATGCCAGCGATTGTGACATCCTGTCACTATCGCATGGCAAAATCACCAAGTTGGTACTGAGAGGTGTTGGTAGTGGGCGACAATGCCAGCGACTATGACATTGTCATAGTCGTCGGGCACAATCGTTGTCGTGCTCCAGCCTGTTTAAAACTTCAGCAACCCGACTTTAGCTCATTATTTCCATTCAAAAGCTTGTTGGGAGCGATTTTTTCTTGGATAAAGGTAGGTTTACTTCCCCTCTTCATTTATTGCAAAAAGGGAGTCCATTAAATGGTAATCTTATAGCTGGTATAGGAATTGTTCGTATTTATTGAAGAACTCTAGTGATTCAAGACTTCAAGTATTCACCTCCCTTCTCTCTCAAGTTCATCCTTTGCCTAGGGTTTGTACTATAACCTACCAAGGTGAGTTCATACACATTTTAAACTTCATACATATCAAAATCTTAGTATTTTACACTCCTACACATCTCCTAACTTATATGTTTTGATTTTGATATTTCTTGACCTAAAACTTGCTTTTGGGAGATTTTAGGATTTGACCTTAATAAATGTGGTTGGAATGGCATGGAAGGTTTTAATAAACCCTACCTATATTATCTCCCCATTTGTTTTATATTTATGGAATATGAAGAACTCCAACTAAACTAGGGTTTCATGGTGATTTGGGATTTAGACCAAAGTTTGTGAGTAATGAGTAATTATGTTTAAATAATGTTCATTCATGGTATTCGGTGAGGTATTGGAACCTTATGACCATCCACCAAGATTTGGAGGTCACTAAATCTAAATTATGAGTAGTTTGTGAATGAGTCTTGGTGTCAAAGTGATTATACATTAATAAGTGTTGGTGTATTTCCTTGTGTTTCAGTTTTAGTGCAATGGATCCATAGGAACGGTGATCTTAATGTCTTAATGTATTGACATTGAGCTCACTATTTTGGCATGCAATAGGCATCGGGTCACCATGGTAAGTAAGGTGTGGGCTTATATGGTCGGACAGTGTCCCATGGACAGTAAGATGAAATTCCATTGTGCATGAGTTTCTGTTTTGGAACATCTCAAGAATAAACCTAGAGGGGTTGACTTGGTGACTTTATGAGCAAGAGATTTAGAAGAATTGAGCTTACAAAGGCGCTTGGTATTTGAGTTATAATGTATGATGATTAATATTGATTTTCTATTTTATTGATTAAGCTTTCGGTTACCTCAAATTATATTCCAAATGGTTTTGTATATTTTGCTAATAAATGTTTGTTCTCACTAGGTTTTAACCTAACACATATTTTTAAAATGACATGTATGACAGGTCATCTTAGCGGCGGGGCTTTATGGGATTGAGTGGACGACCATGTGGTCGAGAGTTAGCATTTTTGGAGAAGTATAGGTCGGCGTACTTGTTTTGTTGGGAATCATTTTGGAAGGATAGCGACAACCGACTGTAATATGAATTAGTTTGATTCAGATTAATAGGTTGTTGATTTATATCCTTTAAATTCATCTTGGGTATGTAAACGTCTTACTATTTCCCCTTTTTTAGGGTGATATAATTTATTTATAAGATGTTTTTTCCGCAATTATTCAGGTTTAAATTGACCCCTATTTTTAGAATGTAACAAGTTGGTAGAAGAGCCCTAGTTTAAGTGAACTATGTATGAAAGTAAGATGCCTAGACTTAAGATGAGAACGATTAAGCTATGAATTGTGAGATTGGGTAGAAATATTAGGATAGGTTGTTCTTAGAGTCGACGGAATTGCACGAATTGTGAGTTGTAACGGTGGTAACGAGAATTCTTATGTGTAGTATGTTCATAATTTCAATTAGCTATACTATTATGAATATATTGTTACGTAAGTATGCTAGATTAATGTGGTTATGATGACTAATGAATGTAGTAGTACATTTCCTTATGTTTTATTCTCATAGCCTATTTCTCACATCCATTCTCGAATGTATGGGAGACTGTAATGGTTACTACTCGGAATAGACTGGAGGGCCATGAGGCAATGACATCCACGACCGATCAACCACGGGTGACCGCGGAGGAATTACCTCCATACTTGGACGATGTGTTGGGTGGAAGGATTGAGCACATTCCCCAACGTAACCCGGAAACGTCGGAACCCATTATGGAAGAGGTAACGATGGAGATAAGAATGATGGATCGAATGATGTCAGCCATGAATAAGGCCATGTCCCAACAACATGAACTATTTCTGAAACTGTTGGAGGACAGGGACACCAACAACCGCAAGCATGAAATGGTTGCCGAGAATATTGTGGTGGCGGGATCCGGGGGTATCGGAAATGAAATTCCCACTGATGGTCTAACTACTTTGGACACGAGACAATAAGGGAAAACTTGTTCCTTCAAGACATTTCTCAGTTGCCGACCACCTGAGTTCAAAGGTGCGGATGACCCAATAGTCTGCATGAATTGGATCCAGAAAATGAAGTAAGCTTTCCAGACTAGTGAGTGTGACGAGAGTTAGAAAGCAAAGTCCGGATCTCAAATTCTTAGAGGGGTGACCCTCACATGTTGGAATGTATACTCCACTTCTCTAGAGGCCTCGATGTTGGCCAAGTTGAGTTGGGCAACTTTCAAGAAGAAGGTGTTGGAAGAGTATTGCAATGAGAGAGCGATGGACTGGATAGATGAAGAATTCTGGAACTTGAAGAAAGGTAGTTCGTCGGTGAAAGGGTACAACTGGCAATTTATGGATAAATTGAGATTGGTGGGACATCTGGTCCCGACTGAAAAATAAAAGATTAAGGCTTACATCAAGGGCCTTCCTTCGGACATGATGTCTATGGTTCGAGTGTCAAGGGCCTCCACTCTTCGGGAGGAGGTGGACGAAGCCCAACTCATGGAAGACGCCTATAACCGAGGAAAGGAGGAAGATAGTAGAACGATAGAGAAGAGAAAGTGGGAGGGAAGCTCCATACCCTCAAAGAAACCAAGACCATTCAACAACAACCAACGAGGGATCGATCCTAGGCGTGATGCTAGGTGGTGTTCCAAGTGCCGAAGCAAACACTTTGGACCATGCAACTTCATTCTCGGAAATTGTTACAAGTGTCGTAAGACCGGGCATGCTTCCAAAAATTGTCTTATCAAGGGGCAAATATGCTTTGAATGCAAGGAATCGGGGCATGTTAGGGCAGAATGCCCGAAATTGAAGTCGGGTGGAGGCGGTGGAAAGAAAGTGAATCCTCCAAGAGCGCCAGGTACAGCTTTTCAAATGTCGACCGAAGAAGCTAAGGCATCGACTGACGTGGTATCGGGTACGCTTCTCCTAAACTCCGTACATGTGCATGTGTTGTTTGACACGAGTGTGAGTTTCTCTTTTGTGTCGGACACCTTTTGCCAAAAACTCTCCATGTCCACTACTAGCTTAGATGATGCAATAGTGGTAGAGATAGAAAATGGGGACAAAGTATTAGTTCGTGATGTATTGAAGGGCTGCACCTTAGAAATTGAAGGGAAAGAATTTTCGATCAACTTGATGCCCATGCTAATTGATGGGTTTGACATAGTGGTTGGGATGGACTGGCTAGTGGAGAATCGAGCCGAGATCGTATGCTCTAAGAAATTGATCTGAATCCCCATCTCGACCGAGGAAGTGGTGATTGTTTATGGTGAGAAGAGAGGGAGATGTGGTTGTCATCTCCATAGAGAAAGCACGTAAATGCATGGTGAAGGGATGCTCGTCTTTCTTGGCTTATGTGATCGATACTAAACTTTAAAAGAGGAAACTTGAAGAAGTGAAGGTGATAAACGAATTTCCAGACGTATTTTCGGACGACTTGTCGGGTTTACCACCCGATCGACAGGTAGAGTTCAAAATAGACTTAATACCGCGAGCGACTCCCATTGCTAGAGCTCCCTATTGTTTAGCTCCATCTAAAATGCAAGAAATGATGACACAACTTCATGACCTTCTAGAGAAAGGGTTTGTGAGACCGAGCTCGTAACCTTGGGGAGGATCGGTCCTCTTTGTAAAGAAGAAGGATGGCACTATGAGAATGTGCACAGACTATAGAGAGTTGAATAAAACAACTATGAAACATAAGTATCCGCTTCCGAGGATCAACGACTTATTCGACCAACTCCAAGGAGTAGGGTGTTTTTCCAAGATCGATCTACGATTGGGATATCACCAAGTACGAGTGAAGGAGGATGATATTCCAAAGACGACTTTCAAAACAAGGTAAGGCCATTACGAGTTCTTGGTAATGTCGTTTGGATTGACTAACGCACCGGCGGTGTTCATGAACTTGATGAACCGAGTATGCCAACCATTCCTTGACAAGTCGGTAATAGTGTTCATTGATGACATACTCGTGTACTCCAAGGATGAGGCAGACCACAAGAAACACCTCCGAGAAGTCCTAGAGGTGCTAAGACGGGAAAGGTTGTATGCCAAGTTCTCAAAGTGTGACTTCTGGATTCAAGAAGTGCAGTTCTTGGGTCATGTGGTCACCAAGGAGGGAGTGAAGGTGGATCCCTCAAAGATCGAGGCCATGATGAGCTTGGAACCATCCAAGAGCCCATCGAAAATCCCAAGTTAATAATGATTGGCAGGATATTACCGAAGATTTATTCAAGATTTCTCCAAGATAGCCTCATCCTTGACGACCCTAACACGAAAGAATGTGAAGTTTGTGTGGACCGACAAATAAGAGACGAAATTTCGAACCCTACAGAAGAAACTTTGCGAACCTCAAACCTTATCTCTACCCGAAGGATCGGAGGATTTCGTGGTGTATAGTGACGCTTCAAATATAGGCTTGGGATGTGTATTGATGCAAAGGGGCAAGGTGATCGCCTACGCGTCAAGACAACTCAAAGTGCATGAAATTAACTATCCCACCCATGACCTTTTTTTTTGGTAACCGTGGGTTTCCGGGCTAGCTTACGAGCACCGACTAATCCCCGGGAGACCACGAATGGCCTGGAGTCATCGCAGGTGAATCTCCATGGCCACAAGGGCTTTGACAGTGCCTGGATTTGAACCCTGGGTAGATGAGATCTTCCACTACATCCCACCCATGACTTAGAGTTGGCGGCGGTGGTGTTTGCCTTGAAATTGTGGCGAAACTACTTCTACAACATGAAATGTACCCTCTATACAGACCACAAGAGTCTGAAACACATCTTCGGTCAGAAGGAACTGAATATGAGACAAAGAAGGTGGTTGGAACTGTTAAAGGATTACAACTGCGAGTTACTCTACCATTCAGGTAAGGCAAACATAGTAGCCGATGCTTTGAGAGTCGAAAAGATTACGAGGAAAGTTCTCGGGCTACCTTTTCAAGAATTGAGTTGGTGTCAACCCTCGTCGAGCGTATTAAAACATCACAGGTCGAAGCTTTATTAGAAGAGAATCTCAAGGAGGAGGTTATGGTAAAGCAACATTTACTATTGACGAAGGATAGCCATGGAGTAAAACTATTCAACAGGCGAGTTTGGGTGCCCAAGGTTGGGGGAAATCAGGAACTTCTTTTTGAAGACGCCCATAAGTCCAAGTATTCCATTCACCCGGGGAGTACAAAGATGTAGAGGGACTTAAAACTGCATTTTTATTTTTATTTTGGGAAGGGTGTCCTAGGCTACGCCTAGACTAATCCCTTGGAAAATGATGACTGTAAGACATCAACCTTGATTAAACCTCAGTGGACACAATTTTTGTGTACGTTTGGATTCGAAGCTTGGGCAGATGGGATATTTTACCATATCCCCCAGGCCTTAACCAGTACGCCACAACCTTTGTGGTTTTAAAACCGCATTATTAGTGGCTGGTTATGAAACTAGATGTGGCGCGTGATACAGATGTTTGCACACCTCTAGACATGTGATAATTGAACCTCAAAGCAAGTATACAATGGGATCCAATATCGTCTTCTCAAGTAATACAATGGTAAAATACCGAATATCGTCCCACAAAGATTGGTGTAAAAGCGTAATAAAAGTGTAGTAAAAGAAGAGATTTCATATGGCGAATTTGAAGACTTTGTTTGAGTTGGTTAATAGTGATATGATTAACAGGATATATAAAGATAGAATGGGTGCAAGACTTAAAGTGAGGAGTAAACATAAATTCTGGAGGCCAATGCTATAGGAATGCTATAGCATTAGTTCATCAACAACAAGTTCCACCATATACTTTAAAGAGTATCCTTCCGGATATCTACCATTGCACTTTTGTTTAGCCTTCAATCAACATATGCCTATGCAAATGTCAGAACCAGTGTGAGTGTCAAATGGTTTCTTTAAAGTATATGGAAAAACAAATGCCTTTGTTTAAGAATCAGCCTTCCGAGTTGATTCCCATATCATTCAAGTTGACGTGTTCTTAGTGGCTCATTCCTAAGTCCACTACACTTTAACACTTTGACTAGTGATCAACCCGTCAAGAATCAATCAGTTTGAAAAACAAAGATAGCAAGTTCCCTTGCTAGTAACTCTTCCAAGTATACTTCCCGTATCATTCAAACTGAGGTGCTTTTTCATGGCTTATTCCTAAGTCCATGGCACTTTCACACTTTAAGAAGTGATCAATTCGTCAAGAAGTGCTTTTGGATTTATAAAACTTAAAATGACATAGTGGAACAATGTTATTGAAGAACAAAGTCCACTAGTTTTTGGTTTACAACCTCCCTTTTCGTCTCACACCCAAACTATAAAACTAGCTACTCATTACGTAATATAAATTGCAATAAAAGTAAATGACATAAATTAAAGACATAATGTAAATGACGGTATATAAATGACAGAAATTAAATGACGGAAATGTAAAACGCATAAAGTAAATACAATAAGTAACGAAATATAAAGACAAGCAATGCTGCAGTGATGCTGCAGCAACTAATAATGACGAACACAAATTATAAAACTATGAAGACTTAATATTAAACTTTGTAGAGAGAATTTCAAGTTGTCAATTTCTCCCTACTGCTGGATTACAAAAGATATATCTAAAACAAGAGAACACAACCCCTTATTTATACCAAACCATGATGGCAAAATGGTAAATATAAAAACTTAAAATAATATAAAAGGGTACACCAACTAAAGTTTTAGCTAAGAATTTGTCCAAAATATTGTATCTACCCTCTCTTACTCCAACCATGTATTTTCCATTTAAATCAAAAGGTTTGGAGGGGCCAAAAGTCAAGCTTTCCATCTTCTTCCAAAAAGTGCTTTCCAAGCTTCATTTAAAACAGCCCCCAATGCTCCAGTATTTAACCTGACATTACAATAAACAAAAGATTTTAGGTTGATTTACGCAAAATAGCAATAATTAGTTAAATACTATACTTAGCTCCATGAATGAGAAAAATATAAAATAAGATAAGAAAATGACTCAATTATTTGGGGTAAAGTAAAATTACAATCCTAAAAGATAAGAAAAATACGTAATATGTATTGAAATCTCAATACATATCAGCGCGCTACGTGGAACGTTGTGTGACTTACTTTCAAGTAAAAGTCGATCATCAACGACCATATGGAAGTCTTCAATCCCTAGAAATCCCCGAGTGGAAATGAGAACATATCACTATGGACTTTGTGACAAAATTACCAAAGACCTTAAGAGGTCGTGATACAATTTGGGTGATAGTTGATCGATTGACCAAAATCGCCCATTTCTTGGCTATGCGGGAAACCTTGCCAATGGACAAGTTAACGAAGTTGTATATTGATGAGGTGGTATCTAGGCATAGTGTGCCTTTGTCTATTGTCTCAGATCACTACAGTCGGTTTACGTCACACTTTTGGGATGGCCTACAAAAGGAATTCGGTATAAGGGTGAAATTGAGTACGACCTACCATCCTCAAACCGACGGCCAAAGTGAGCGGATGATTTAAACACTTGAAGACATGTTAAGGTCTTGTGTGATTTACTTCGGGGGTAGTTGAGACTCTCACATACCTTTGGTGGAGTTCGCATATAACAATAGTCATCACTCGAGTATTGGTATGACGCCATTTGAAGCCTTGTACGGGCGGAAGTGCCAAACACTCGTGTGTTGGCTCGAGGCGGGCGAAAATCAGTTTGCAAGCCCCGAAATCGTTCAAGAAACGACCAATAAGGTTAAGGGCATACGAGAACGATTAAAAGCGGCACAAGATCAGCAAAAGAGTTATGTCGACAAGAAAAGGCGATCAATGGAATTTCAGGTGGGAGACCGCATGATGCTGAAAGTTTCACCTTGGAAAGAAATAATACGGTTCAGAAAGTATGGAAAATTGAGTCCCCGTTTCCTCAAACCATTCACCGTGATCAAACACGTGGGGCTCCAAGCTTACTAGTTGGAACTTCCACCGGAGATGAGTAGGATTCACAATACTTTCCACATTTGTTACCTTCAGAAGTGTCTAGCAGAGGAAGAAAGCGTCATCCCTCTATGAAAGATTCGGGTTGACGAGGGAAACTGTTGTGTCGAAGAAGCCGCCGCAATTTTGGAAAAGAAGACGAAGAAGCTTCGTCACAAAGAAGTCGCAATGGTCAAAGTTCAGTGGAAACACCATCATGGTACCAATGTGACTTGAGAGGCCGAAGAGGATATGAAGCGTAGGTATCCTCATCTCTTCACCTAGCTAAGATTTCGAGGACGAAATCATCTCCAAGTTGGAGAGGATTGTAACACCTGCATTTTCGGTAAGTACCCTTTATGTGTTTTATGTTTCCCAATGCTTAATTTATGGTATTTGGTCAAGTCTCATCTCACATGTAGGTGTATGGGACCAACCATGAGATTCAAGTCATGTCTCGAGAGTTGTCGCGGAGAAAATCAAGGCTGAGCTTCAGGCTCGATATAGAGCCGGTGACAATGCCAGCGATTGTGACATCCTGTCGCTATCGCTTAGCAAAGTCGCCAAGGATGTACTGTGAGCAAGGGAGAGCCGGCGATAATGCCAGCGATTGTGACATCTTTTTTTATAATGTGATCTCAATAAATGTGGTTGGAATGGGATGGAAGGTTATTAATAACCCCTACCTATATTATCTCCCCACTTGTTTTATATTTATGGAATATGAAGAACTCCAACTAAACTAGGGTTTCATGGTGATTTGGGATTTTGACCAAAGTTTGTGAGTAATGATTAATTATGTTGAAATAATGTTCATTCATGGAATTCGGTGAGGTCTTGGAACCTTATGACCATCCACCAAATCAAGGTCACTACATCTACATTATGAGTAGTTTGTGAATGAGTCTCGGTATCAAAGTGATTATACATTAATAAGTGTTGGTGTATTTCCTTGTGTTTCGGTTTTAGTTTTAGTACAATGGATCCATAGGCACGGTGATCTTAATGTCTTGATGTATGGACATTAAGCTCACTATTTTGGCACATAATAGGCATCGGGTCACCATGGTAAGTAAGGTGTGGGCGTATATGGTCGAGCAGCATACCATGGGTAATAAGATGAAATTCCATTGTGCATGAGTTCCCGTTTTGGAACATCTCAAGAATATACCTAGAGGGATTGACTTGGTGACTTTATGAGCAATAGACTTAGAGGAGTTGAGCTTACAAAGACGCTTGGTATTTGAGTTATAATGTATGATAATTAATATTGATTTTCTATTTTATTAATTAAGCTTTTGGTTACCTCAAATTATATTCCAAATGGTTTTGTATATTTTGCTAATAAATGTTTGTTCTCACTAGGCTTTAGCCTAACACTTTTTCTTAAAATGACATGTATGACAAGTCATCTTAGCGGCGGGGCTTTACGGGATTGAGTGGACGACCAAGTGGTCGAGATTTAGCATTTTTGGAGAAGTATAGACCGGCGTACTTGTTTTGTTGGGAATCATTTTGGAAGGATAGCGACACCTGACAGTAATCTGAATTTGTTTGATTTAGATTTATAGGTTGTCGATTTATATCCTTTAAATTCATCTTGGGTATGTAAACGCCTTACTATTTCCCTTTTTTAGGGTGATATATTTTATTTATAAGATGTCTTTTCCCCGATCTGAACCACCGCCAACCATCGCCAACCACCCCCAATCTAAACCACCGCCGACCACCCCTGATTTGAACCACGTACCACCGACCAACACCGATCTGAACCACATCCAATCTGATCCATCGTCGACCACCGTCGATCTGAACCACCGTCGACAACCGCCTACTGAACCACCGCCGACCACCATAGATTTGAACCACCGCCGACCACCACCGATCTGAACCACCGTCGACCACATCCAATTTGAACCACCGTTCTGAACCACCACCGACCACCGTCAATCTGAACCACCGTTACAAATAAAGTATTTTTAATGGTTATTTTATTAAAGCATTTTTTGTTTAAAAAATAAAATTATCAAAAAGGATATTTTGGTCATTTATCATTATTTCATTCCAATTCCAAAGCTATATTTGTGAACCAAACAGACAAATTCCAATTCTTTTAACAAATTTCATTCCAATTCTGTGAACGAAACAAGTGGTCAAACATGACAACATTCCATTCCAATTCATTCAAAGTCAAATTACTTTGACAGATTTCATTCCATCCAAAAACATTCTGCGAACCAAACGCCACCTAAGGGTTGGGTTCCAATGAGAATTTGAGTTAACATGAGAAGTATGAGAAGTGGTTATCAACCGTTGGATTCAGATGCACCGACATGCACGAGATCAATTCTCATATGAAGTGCGATTCACGAGTGAGTTAGATTATAAGGGGGGTTTGGTTCATAGAATGGAATTTGATTGAATTGGAATCCATTGAAGGAATTTGACTTTGAAGTAATTGGAATGAAATTTGACCACGCCTTTGGTTGGTAGGAATTCATTTCATTCACTTGAGACAAGAAACGATGAATTTCTTAAATTGTGGAATTCAATGGAATTGGAACTATTCCATCTCTTTCATTTTGTAAACCAAACACGGGCTTAGAATTTGGTCAATGGAATTGGTCATTCCAATTCCATAAACCAAACAACCCCTAAGTGATCAAGAGTTCAAATCCAATTCTCATATTAACTCAACTTTTCACACGATATTTCGCCTTAACCCTAAATACAAAGATTTAACTTATTTTCAAAAGCATAAAAAAGATGGAAAAAAAAAAGTTATGTGTCGGTGAACAACGTTGATGGTACGTTGTCACAGTCATCAACTTTGTTTATGCATTGATATATATTTTTTTCAATATTCCAGCTAGCATTTTACGTTTTCATTTCTCATATTTTTATTCAAAAATAAGTTAAAATAATAAAACCATTTAAACTATTTTGATATTTAATAGTTTTTAATTACTCCCTCCGTCCCAAAATAAGTGTCCACAATTGACTTGACACACAGTTTTAGACATACATAATTATTACCCCTTTTTGTTATCAAATGACATCTTTATCCTTATTTAATGTTTCTCTTTCTTCACGACTCTTATATATTTGTGCATTAATTAAGGGTAAATGTGAGAATTTAGCTATCTATTTTTTGAAAGTAGACACTTATTTTGGGACAAATATAAATAGAAATGTAGACACTTATTTTGGGACGGAGGGAGTATTATTTTATTAATACTAATTTGAGCGATCGCTTCATGTTAAATGAGAGGCCATGATCCACTTCACCACCACTGGTATGGATGATAGCGTGAGTTTGTTTTTTCTGTAGCTTTTCCAAATAGTCTATTTTTTGTTAATTAATAATCTCATTTAATTTAAAAAAGATATTTAAACATTTAGTTAGCATTTAATTAAAAATATTGACTTCTCATCGAAACTTAACCCTTTAATTAGAAGATAATTTAATATTACAAGATTAAATTAAAAAAGTTTATTAAATTTTGATAAATTTATCTTAATTTCTATTTAAATTATCACTACATAACAACCGTTAATTTTAATATAATAGCTTTACATGTAATTAAGAATTACAATATAATTTAACATGTCAAAATTTACAAAGAAATTACTAATCAGAATAAGCACAAATGAAGAATATTAAACATTTATTAAATAAAATAATTTTTTTAGAGTAAATTATGTTTTTGTCCCCATGGTTTGTTAATTTTGGATTTCGTCCCTGTAGTTTGAAATTTTATTTTTCGATCCTGTGGTTTGTAAATCATTTCTATTTTTGTCCCCGAGGGCAAAACAATACCTTTAAGTATGAAAGACTAAAATATAAATGGATTGTAAACCACGTAGAGAAATCAATAAAATTTAAATCATAAGGGCGAAAAAGGTAATGAATTATAAACCATAGAGATGAAAAATCATAATTTCAAAACCATAAAAATAGGGTTGTGCATCGGGCGAGTCGGCCGGGTTCGGGTGGGAAAACAAAAAACCCGATCGGATTTCGGATATGGAAATCAAGACCCGAATTTTAGTCTTTTGATTTCGAATTACTTCGGGTTCGGGTTGGTCGGGTTTCAGGTTGATGTCGGTCGGGACCCGATATTATTATAATGCAAAAAATATATATAAATTCGGTCGATTTTGATGATGAATTCAATCGATTGAGAGATTGATAAAATCAATAGTAAATTTATAAATTAGAAAACATTTTAACATACTATAATTTACGATTTTCAAAAGATAATTAGACAAATAATTATATTTTATATAATATATAAAATATGTATGTATATAATTTCGGGTTTTCGGACGGGTCGGGTGACCAAAGGTCAAACCCAACCTGAACCCAAATATCCAAAAAAACATCGGATTTCGGATTTTACAAAAACATCTTATTTTTTATTCGTGTTCGGATTCAGATTTCAGACTATTCTGGTTTTACACACCCCTACATAAAAACGAAAATAAAAACTTTCAACAAACAAAAGGGACTAAAAACGTAAAATACTCATTTTTTTTATCATTACGCTATGTGAAAAATAAAATAAACCGCGTTACATTAATTAGCGATCTATGCTTCTAGATTTGGTAGAGTTTATGATCCAATCCAACTCCTTTACTTTTTTTTTCTTGATGGTGTGTTAAACAATCCACTTCACAATTCACATTATTCAACAATTTGATCGACCCACTTTACCCAATATTTTCTCCAAGATCACCGACGTATTTTCAGATCGACAAATCCACCTCTATAACTCCTTCCCTTCTTTATCTCTCTCTTTCTCCTCTCCACACAAGAAAATTCCCTTCCAAAATCGCACCTGCAACTGCAAACAAAGAGGGAAGCAACTGTTCTTCCCTCAATCCTCTACCACAAGGTCAGTTGGATCTAAACAAATCCCCAATTACTACATTCATACATGCATCTTCTTCTTTCAATTTTCCGTTTAATATCTTGGTTTACGTAGAAATTATGATGATTTTTCTTGATCCTTATCGTAATTCATGACTAATTTGATCAAACATTTGAAATTTTACTGATTCTTGAATTTTTGGGATTTGGGTTTTTTCAGATCTGACCCAGGAACTACATTACCAAATTGAAAATGGAAATTTTCGAAAAATTCAAGATCTGGGTTTTGTTGATCTGCTTGATCTCTGAACTGGGTCATGGATATTACCTCCCTGGTAGTTACCCTCACAAATACATTGTGGGTGATCCTCTATCTGTGAAAGTCAACTCTTTGACTTCAATTGATACTGAAATCCCTTATAGTTACTACAGTTTACCCTTCTGTAAACCCCCAGAAGGTGTCAAAGATAGTGCTGAGAATCTTGGTGAGCTTTTGATGGGAGATAGGATTGAGAATTCGCCATATAAGTTCAAGATGCACACTAATGAAACTGAGATATTTCTTTGCCAAACTAAACCCTTATCAAAAGATGAATTTAAGCTGTTAACAACTAGGATCGATGAGATGTATCAGGTCAATGTGATCCTCGACAATCTGCCCGCGATTCGGTACACGAAACGGGATAATTTCTTGGTGCGATGGACCGGTTATCCCCTCGGGATCAAGGTTCAAGATTCGTATTACGTGTTCAATCACTTGAAGTTTACGGTTCTTGTTCATAAGTACGAAGAAACGAATGTGGCTAGTGTTATGGGCACCGGCGATGCAGCCGAAGTGATCCCGTCGGTTGGGAAACCGGGATCCGATGTTCCTGGCTATATCGTTGTTGGATTTGAGGTCACGCCGTGTAGTTTCCAGCACAATGCCGAGTCTTTAAAGAACTTGAAAACCTACGATAAGTACCCGTCTAAGATCGTTTGTGAAACCAACACGGTGACGATGGCTGTAAAGGAAAACGAGCCTGTGGCGTTCTCGTACGAGGTCGCTTTCGTTGAAAGTGACATCAAATGGCCGTCGAGATGGGATGCTTACTTGAAAATGGAAGGAGCGAAAGTTCACTGGTTTTCGATCCTGAATTCCCTTATGGTTATCACTTTCTTGGCTGGGATCGTGCTCGTGATCTTCTTGAGGACGGTCAGGCGGGATTTGACTCATTACGAGGAGTTAGATAAGGAGGCTCAAGCCCAGATGAACGAAGAGTTATCCGGTTGGAAACTTGTCGTGAGTGACGTCTTTCGTGTTCCCAATCATCCCGCGCTTTTGTGCGTGATGGTGGGCGACGGAGTCCAGATTCTTGGAATGGCGGTGGTCACAATCTTGTTTGCGGCTCTCGGGTTCATGTCTCCGGCTTCCCGCGGCACCCTGCTCACGGGTATGCTGTTCTTTTACATGATTCTTGGAATCTTGGCCGGTTATGTTGCTGTTCGCATGTGGAGAACGATTTTCTGTGGCGATCATAAAGGATGGGTCTCCGTTTGTTGGAAAGTCGCGTGCTTTTTCCCTGGAATCGCGTTCTTGATCCTATTCACTTTGAATTTCCTCTTGTGGGGGTCTCATAGTACCGGAGCCATACCCTTTTCGCTATTCGTTATCTTGATTTTGCTATGGTTTTGCATCTCGGTACCCTTAACGCTCGTTGGTGGTTATTTTGGCGCGAAAGCACCCCATATCGAATACCCGGTTAGAACCAATCAAATTCCCCGTGAAATCCCGGCCCAAAAGTACCCATCTTGGCTATTGGTTCTTGGCGCGGGTACCCTCCCATTCGGCACCCTTTTTATCGAGCTTTTCTTCATTATGTCGAGCATTTGGATGGGTCGGGTTTATTACGTTTTTGGGTTCCTTTTCATCGTTATGATCCTTTTGGTGGTGGTTTGTGCCGAGGTTTCGCTGGTCTTGACCTATATGCACCTTTGTGTGGAGGATTGGAGGTGGTGGTGGAAGTCGTTTTTCGCTTCTGGCTCGGTGGCTTTGTACATTTTCTTGTACTCGATAAACTATCTGGTTTTCGACCTCAAGAGCCTAAGCGGACCGGTTTCGGCTACACTTTACTTGGGTTACTCGTTGTTCATGGTTGTAGCCATTATGCTTGCGACCGGGACCGTTGGGTTCCTTTCGTCGTTCTGGTTCGTGCACTATTTGTTCTCATCGGTGAAACTCGATTGAGATGAATTTGGAGGGAAATGAGAATAAATTTGTATGAGGTTTTTGGTGTTAGAGATGGGAATCGCTTCGTAGTTACGTAGTTTTGTAATCGCTATTTCTTGTTAGTTGATTTGTATGAATTCGTGGGCAATTATATTTGATTTTATGTTGGTTTTTTATAGTGTAAATGTGAATTTAATTGTTAAATGTTACCAAAATGTTTTTTTATTGGCTATTTGGTAACCATCGGTCGGTTTGTGCATGCCTTGACTAGTCCCATAAGACTGATCCAATCATTTATCGTTTTATATAGTGATATGTTTTGGGTTTGATTTTGTTGGAGGGTTCTAGAAATTTTGGAGAAAAAGAAAGGAATGAATGAAAGGAAAATAAAGGAAAGAAATATTTTTTGTGTGTTCATGAAAATGTAGGGATAGGAAGGAAGGAAGGAGAAGTAAATAAAATTTTATATTATTGAGCAACACAGAAAGGAAAAGGAATATGACATTTTTATAAATGTTCACTTATTTATGAGTAAAGTTCATTTTTGGTTACTGATGTTTGTCATTTTCAACGGATATCATACTTAAATTGAAACTTGGTTTTGGTCCCATACGTTTGGTATTTCGCTTTAGTTTTCGTCCCTCCCACCAACACCCGTTAACTTTTTATGTTAAATGCAATTAAATGAGGGGTATTGTGGTCATTTTACCTGTTTTCTTAATTTTCTTGTTTTTACAAAAATCATCAAACCTTAGGGGTTTGTTATGTTTTCTCATAATATTTTGTAGGTATGATTCCTTCTTGAATACAATTCATATCAGCACCGCTGTCAATTAGTGCTAGGACCGTTACTTTGAATTCTTTTTTTTATACATAATTCAATATATGTATTCCATCTTTGAAAATTTATTCTTTTTGGTATTTTCTTGATTTTTTTGATTTCTGTATTAATTTCTTCTGAATCATCTTTGATAATTTCTTTATTTTTCTCAACTTTTGATAATCTTTCTTTGATTAATCTTATTTCTGTTTTGACATTATTAAGTTCTTCTTGTAAATCTTGAGCAGTTATTGATGTATTTGGTTTTTAAAATCTTTTGTAAACTTCTTGAAGATTGAATATCTCATTTGGATTTGAATTTGAAACTATTGGTTCCTTTTTGTTATAATTTAAAATTTTGTTTAAAGCTTGTTCTTTAATTGTTTGATTCGGAATTTGATCTAACAATTCTATCATTTCTCTATCTTTGTTAGTAATTACATTGATTTGATTGCAAGTGCAATTTCCTATACATTCACAACTTGCTTCTGAATCAGATGTTGAGTAATTTTTAACATTGTTTAAATCCTTCACTAGAACTATCATTATTGAGCATTAATTTACACATTTGAGCCTTTAACTTATCTGATATATCTAATTGATTCATTTTTCTTTTGACATAACAATATTTTGCCATGTGACCTGTTTTGCCACATTTGTAACAATAGATTATATCTTTAGATACTTTTTGATTATTTTTATGAAAATTTGGTTTCTTTGTATACTTCTTATGAGATTTTTTCTTCTTATGATCATTATATTCTTCAGCCTTGTTATATTTAGAAGTATATCTTTTATTTGAAAATCTTTTCTTTGAAAAATGCTTTTTTGTTTTGGACGAAGAAGAAGTTGAAATAGGTTGATAACCATATTATTGACAAAAGTCTCCTAATTCATTTTTACTAGTGATTTTGTCCTTTTGGAGTTTAGCTTTGAATTTTAGATCTGAACAAATTGCCAAACCTTCTCTATTAACATGATTAATTAACTCAGCATAAGTTAAATCTCTATAAGGGATTTGATTATTATACTTTTCTCTTAGATTATTTATAATCTTTTCTGCGAATAAATTTGGTAATCCTACAATGAATCTTTCTTTCCAGTAGGCTTCTTTGCAGTCTGGTCTTAACATGACTTTTGTTAAGAACATGTCTTTGTACCATCTAAAATCTTGTAGTTTTCTACAAGTTAGGTTGAGGAGTATTTTTGCACCTCTTTCTTGGAACATTGTTGGATCTCCTATATAATTCTTCATTATGGCATAAATAAGAGTAGGAATTAGACATACAAATTTTCAAAATTCAATAACTAGGGGTGGGTTCTAATGAAAACTCATATTTCATTGTGTACATGAGAACAAATCTTAACCATTGATCAAAACTTAGAAAACTAATCAATGGTTAATACATAACAAGGTTAATTGGGAAGTGATTAAAGACAAAATTGTAATTTTGAATTAACGTCTACTTTCTTTGACTTTTTATTTTTATTTTCAATTAAAAAAAATTACCCCCTTAAACTTTAAAATAATTTATCTTAAAAATTACTAATATTTTAATCAAACAAATTATATCAAAAAAACGAGAATTTCGTGCTCTTCGATATGACATCCATCTCGATATAGTTTTTTTTTCGTTTTAACCATTTTTTACGTGAAATTCTATATACGTGTTATATTCATTATGAATATGCATGCACGTCTTCGAGTGTCCACATTCAGTATGAATAACAAAGGTGAACGTTCATTCACTATTCATGATGAATAATACCGTATGCAGGATGAATAATACAATATTCTGAATTTTTTCGTTTTAACTATTTTTTTACGTGAAATTCTATATATGTATTATATTCATTATGAATATGCATTCACGTCATCGGGTGTCCACATTCAGTATGAATAACAAAGGTGAACGTTCATTCACTACTCATGATGAATAATACAGTATTGAGGATGAATAATACAATATTCAGGATGAATAATACACGAATCCATGATTCATGTATTATTTATCATGAATCGTGTATTATTCACCCTGAATGTTCTATTATTTATCCTGAATGATACATTATTCATGATGAATAATATATGAATGACCTGTGAAGGAGTAGACACATGGCGCACTCTCTTTTGTTTCCCAATTCACAACCGAAATTTGGTTTAATTCATTATGAATATGTATGTGCATCCCTGAATGTCCCACATTCAGTATGAATAACAAATGTGAACGTTCATTTATTATTCATAATGAATAATATAGTATTCAGGATGAATTACACATCATTCATGATGAATAATACACGAATTCATGAATCGTGAATTATTCACCCTGAATGTTATATTATTCATCATGAATGATACATTATTCATGATGAATAACACATGAATGACCTGTGAAGATGTGGAGACGTGACGCGCTCTCTTTTGTTCCCCGATTTACAACAGAATTACTCGATAGGTTCTCGATTCGTCTTGATGGGTGTTAGGTTACGATGCTGAAGAAACGTGATGCCTTACGCCGTTGAAGAAGATGATGTCGAGTTACATACTTACGGTGTCGAGGCGTTGTACAAACTTGAACAAACATAAATATTCATAATGAATATAACACATATATAACATTTCATGTAAAAAACGGTTGTAAACGACAAAAAAACTATATCGAGATGGATGTCATATCGAAGAGCACGAAATTCTCATTTTTTTGATGTAATTTGTTTGATTAAAATATTAGTAATTTTTAAGATAATTTATTTTAAATTTTAATTGGGTAAAAATTTTTTAATTAACAAAGAAAATAAAAGGTCAAATATGGTAGGCGTGTGTTTAAATTTTTTTCCATTTTTACCCTTAAGCATTTTAAAATTAAAAACTCTATTTAATATGAGTTGTTGGATCAAAAGAGATCGAGTGGATGAGATTTGTTCTCACTTGCACAATGAAAAATGAGTTTTCATTTGAACTTTCCTCTATGTAACTATATATATATATATATAGGCCAAGGTTAATTTGCAACCCATGTAAATCTTGCAACTCATACAACCCACATCTTAACCGTTGGATCAATGATAAGCGGTTATTTTATTTTTATTTTTTTGTTTTTTTTAATTGAAAATATTGGGCCCACATCTATTGTAATCGTTGATCATGAATCCAACGGTTAAGATGTGGGTTGCATAAGTTGTAAGATTTACATGAGTTGTAAATTAAACTACCCCTATATATATATATAGTTGATTTTAAGCAATCTAATATCTAAAATCCATTTCAGATCTGACTTTGAACTCACAAAATAGAACCAAATCTTTTTCACGCATTTCATTGAACATTTGGGGTGTAGAAATTGATTTAGAAGAAGGTCATCACAAATAATCTCTTCTCTTCTCCAATAACTCTCGAGATCAAGAAAATCCTCCTTAAAACAGAAAAATAGTCTTCAAGATGAGTAAGATCACAGAAAAGTTACCTTGAATTATAGCACACGATTAAGATTAATCTTGAATCATCAAATCTTCAAATCTTGAATTGTTGCCAAAGAATTGACCGAATTGAAAAAAACTTACTTCAAACAGGCTCTAATACCAATTGTGAGTCCCGTATTGAACAACAATCTCATAGAAATTGGAATAGAGATAGGCATGAAGATCAATTTTATTGAAGATCTCTATTCATATGAATGGATTACAATGGAAGGATAAATTTGTTGGGTTACGGGATCTCAAGCACAGCGGAAAATAAAATCGTAACCCTCCACGGACCCATACGAACCGAAATAAATCGAGTGTTTCAAAATTATACCTCACAATTAACGAGACTTTGAATCACAACAACAAAGCAAGCTTGATGCCTCAACGGTATCCACACGAACAATCTGAATCCTTTGCCTTCTCGTGATGCTAGTCACGGTTTTAAAACTTAGAAAGGAAAGGGAACATATAGTTGTAGTTGATTTTAGAGAGAATTGCAAGAACAAAAAAATTGCATACAATGTCATATATTATATATGGTGATGGAAGTATGGCCTAAAAGATCACCATCATCTCCACACCTCATTTGAGTGTAAGAGTGGTCATGCACCATCACTTTCTTACATAACCATACCTAGTCAACTTTATTTATGTCCAACATAAATAATATTTGATTTTATTTAATCAAATTAAATCAATACAAATCAGATATAATAATTAAACGTTTTAATTATTAAAACTCCTTATTCGAATATGTTCAATGTGTGTGACCCAATGGGTTCTCGACATGTTGGTAATAAATATAAATATCGTATTTATAGTAATAAACAATGAGCGGTATCTAGCAATACATCATCATCACTCAAATGACAAAAATTGGTGATACAACAAATCATCGGTTTGTAGTCAATTTTAGTTTACATATTTAATTCTTTTGTACTTTATGTCCAGATTGAACATGAGACATTGAATGTGTCATTCTCGTTATGTCCAATCTCTAGTTTCTTGATTCCCTAATATACTAATAAAAACATAAATTGATATCTCATATCATTTATCTGAGCATGCATGCATTTCCTTAGTATATATTTATCAAGGGGCCCAGAGACATCACTCCCGTCATAAAGGAGGGACAAATCCTATCTCGATACATGTTAGTTCTACCATGTGATTTATAACATACCCAACAATAATTCTGTCACCCAGTTATAGAATGATTTATTCAAATTTCAAAATATATCACTCACACATAACAAACTCCATATTTCTCAAGTCAAAGAATGGCATGTACATTGACCACATGAGAAACACTTATGACACTCACATGACATCCAATGAAGTGTTCTCATAGCGAGTCACGTCCGATACACAAAATCTCCATTTTGTCCCATATGCAGATTCAATATCTCTACATGAATCCCTACATATGCTAGTCATTATCATATTACTTCAACCTTAAAACCTAAAATAATATTTAACTAAGGACATTTAGAATAAATTATTCTAGGGTTATTTATTATAAATAATTATAAACACAGAATATAACATAGACATAACAAATTGAGCAATGCCTTTTATTTATGTATTAATTTCATGAAACAAAACTCAAAATTACAATCATCGTATGATTAGCTTTTGAGAATTCACTAACAATCTCCCATTTGCACTAAAACCAATCATCCATGCATCTTATACCAATGGATCTACAGTGGCCATCATGTTTCTGCTGTGTTAACAGCTTGGTTAGTGGATCAGCAACATTGTTGTCAGTTGATACTCTACTTATACTAACATCACCTCTTTCAATAATCTCTCTAATGAGATGATATCTTCTAGGAATATGTTTGGATCTTTTGTGAGATCTAGGTTCCTTGGCCTGTGCTATAGCTCCATTGTTGTCACATAAAAACTCTATAGGACAATCACTGCTAAGAACAACTCCAAGTTGAGAAATAAATTTCCTGATCCAAACGGGTTCTTTGGTTGCATCTGATGTTGCGATGTACTCAGCTTCCGTTGTAGAATCAGCAAATGTTGCTTGCTTGGAACTCTTCTAGCTTACAACACCACCATTAAGACAAAACACAAAACCCAACTACGATCGAAAATCATCTTTATCCGTTTGGAAACTTGCATCAGTGTAACCCTTTACACTCATCTCTTCTTCACCGCCATATACCAAGAATGAATCATTTGTTCTTCTTAAGTATTTTAGGATATTCTTGAAGGCAATCCAGTGACTATCACCTGGATTAGATTGGTATCTACTCGTCATGCTTAAAGCATACGATACATCAGGTCGAGTACATATCATGGCATACATGATAGATCCAATTGTCGAAGCATATGGAATCTTACTCATTCGCTCACTCTCTTGAGATGTAGTAGGGCACTGCGTCTTAGAAAGTGATATTCCATGAGACATAGGTAAGAACCCTTTCTTGCTATTAGACATGTTAAACCACTTCAACACTTTGGGGCTGTTTGTTTTTTAGTTTTCATAACTTATTTACCTCTTATCACTTTTTCGGTCAAACGTTTTTGAAATAAGACTGTTTGTTTTTTTTCCTTTTCATACCTACTTATCACTTAAATCCATCTGCAACAAAAAGTGGTAACCTAATCACTTTTTTCCACTTATTTTCTTATAACAGCCGCTGGAAACCTCTTATCCCGCATCAATCATCCTCTCCAAGTTCATTCAACCTCCAAATTCTGCGACCTCCAAGTTCATCCTCTCCAATCGATCTCGACCCAAATCCAGTCGATCTCCATGTATCTCGATCTCCCCCTCCAGTTTTTTCGTTGATTTCGTCCCTATGGGCTGTCGCTCAACCTAAGAAATGGGTATTTTGAAAAATGGGTTTTTTTCCCGAGTTTTAGCTCAAAATCATACAATGGAGGGGAGACCTCCACCTAAGAAATGGGTATTTTAAAGATTAAAGCCTAAATTTTGCATAGAAAATGGGTATTTTGAAGATTAAAGCTTGAATTTTGCGTACAAATGGTTGGATGGTTCATATTCATCATCTTTTAAGGATTCTAGATAGAGAAAGTGAAAGAAGAGAGAGAAAAATTAAGAAGAGGATGCGTTGGGAAAAATCAAACAATATTGGTTCTTGTATTTTTATTTTATATTTTGGTGGGTAGGTTTTACAATCATGAGGTTTCTAGATTGATCTTCTTTTGGGTTTTAGATTTTAGAGATTATGTGTATATAGTAGATAACATATAACTTCAACAAATTATTATATTTGTGTTTTTATACAAATCTTTTAGCATCATTCAGGTTTCAGACTTCAGATATTACAAAAACAAACAGTCTTTTTTATTCAGATTTCAGACTTCAGCACCACCACTTAAAAATCAGAAGTGAAATCAGACTTCAGACTTCAGCACCACTTAAAAAACAAACGCCACCTTTGTCAATATATGTACTCTGACTTAAGCCAAGTAATTTTCGCGATCTATCTCTATAGATCCGAACGCCTAACACATAGGCAACTTCACCTAAGTCTTTCATTGAATTTTTTTTCCTAACCAAGCCTTTACAGACTCAAGTGTCGGAATATCATTTCCAATGAGTAGTATGTCATCTACATACAATAAAAGAAATGATACGGTGCTCCCACTAACCTTTTTGTAAACACAAGGTTCATCCTCATTTTTTGAGAAGCCAAACTCTTTGATCACTTCATCAAAACGATGATTCCAACTCCTTGAAGCTTGCTTCAATCCATAAATAGATCGTTGCAACTTGCATACCTTATGAGATTTTCAGGAGCGACAAAACCTTCGGGTTGTATCATATATACGTCCTCAAGTAACTTTTCATTAAGGAAAGCTGTTTTGACATCCATTTGACAAATCTCATAATCGTGATATGCTGCAATGGCTAGTAAAATTCTAATAGACTTAATCATTGCGACTGGAGACAAAGTTTCATCATAATCAACACCTTGAATTTGTTTGAAACCTTTTGCAACCAATCTAGCTTTATAGGAAATCACATTACCATCCATGTCGGTCTTTTTCTTGAATACCCATTTGCACCCTATAGGTCGTACCTCGTTGGGTGGGTCAATTAAGTTCCAAACTTGGTTTTCATATATGGAGTCCATTTCTATTCTCATAGCATCTAGCCATTTCTCGGAGTCAGTGCTTACCATAACATGTTGGTAACTAGTGGGCTCATCATCCATGAGCATCACATCCCCGGTATGAGTGACGAGAAATCCATATCTCTCAGGCTCATTCCGTTTTCTACTAGATCTACGAGAACTTTGTGTTACGACATCAGACTGCCTTTCCACATCACTTTGTGGATCCACAATTACTTGTGGTGTCTGTGTTGGTTCCATCTGTGTTGACATATTTTGATCTTGAACAATTTCAAGTTCTACATTCATCCCACTGATACCTTTGGAAATAAATTCCTTTTCCATGAAGACACCAGTACGCCCCAACAAACACTTTATTGTCGTGAGGATGATCGAAGTAGTATCTCATAGTTTCTTTGGGATACAAATATGCATTTATTACATTTTGGTTCTAATTTAGTTGTGATTAGACATCGTACGGAAACCTCACAACCCCAAATCTTCATAAAAGATAATTTAGGACTCTTCCCAGTCCATATCACATATGGTGTATTTTCAACATATTTTGATGGAACTCGGTTTAGTGTGAAAGTCGCTGTCTCTAGAGCATATCCCCAAAAGGATGTTAAAAGGTCAGCTTGACTCATCATAGATCATACCATGTCTAACAGTGTACAATTCCTCCTTTCGGAGACACCATTCCATTGTGGTGTTCCAGGTAGAGTGAGTTGTGATACAATACCACAATTTCTAAGATGATCAAAAAATGCATGGTCTAAGTATTCGCCACCTCGATCAGATCGAAGAATCTTAATACTCTTTCCAAGTTGGTTTTGTACTTCATTTTGAAATTCTTTGAACATTTCAAAGGACTCAGATTTATGGCGCATTAAATATACATAGTTGAACCTACTGAAATCATCAGTAAATGTAATGAAGTATCTATAACCACCTCTAGCATGTATGTTCATTGGACCACATACATCACTGTGTATGATTCCCAATACATCACTGCTCTCTCACTTTGTCCACCAAAAGGAGCCTTTGTCATCTTTCCAATTAAACAAGCTTCACACGTCCCATATGATTCAAAATCTAATTTGTTCAATAATCCATCTTTATGGAGTTTGGAAATGCCAGTTTCATTTATATGCCCAAGACGACAATGCCAAAGATAGGTTAAATTTAAACTATTCGATTTGACCTCCCTTTTATCTATGTTATAAATCGGATTATCCATATTAAGAACATAAAGACCATTAATCAAACTTGTGTCACAATAATATATATTACCAAAAGAGAATGAACAACATTTGTTCCCAATATTAAAGGTAAAACCTTTCTTGTCCAAACAAGATACATAAATCAAATTTCTAGAAATAGATGGTATGCAATAACATTCATCAAGTTCTAATAGTAATCCGTTCGGTAAAGTTAACAAAATAGATCCTATGGCTATAGCAGCAACCTTTGCCCCATTTCCAACACGCAGATCAACTTCACCTTTGCTCAACCTTCTAGTCCTTTTTAGTTCCTGCACGTTTCTACAAATATGAGAACCACATCCAGCATCTAATACCCATGATGTATAAGAAGTATAAAGATTAGCTTCTACCACATAGATATCTGAAGTGGAAGTTACACTTCCTTTCTTCTTTTCCTGAAGGTAGAGATGACAGTTCCTCTTCCAATGCTCGGGTTTGTTGCAATGAAAGCACTCACCCTCCTTAGGTACAATTACCTTGGGTTTCTTGATGCCTCCTTTTGGCTTCAAAGATTTAGAAGTAGGTTTGGCAATTGACTTTCCTTTGCCTTTCCCTTTCTTGTCCTTACGGACCATCAAAATGGTGGACTTGTTCTTTGCAAGCTCTTGCTCGGCTGTTCGTAACATATTGAGCAATTCTGGAAGGGATTTGTCAAAGTCATGCATGTTGTAGTTCATCACGAATTGATTGTAGCTATTTGTCAACGATTGCAAAACTACATCAATGGCCAACTCCTTTCGTAAAGAAAAACCTAGTCCTTCAAGACGTTCAATATGCCCAATCATTTTAAGCATATGAGTGCCAACAGGACTACCTTCGGACATTCTACGACAGAATAATTCCTTGGATGTTTCGTACCTCTCATGTTTAGTTTGCTCTTGGAATAGCAATTTTAGGTGTTCGATCATATCGAACACCCCCATGTTTTCATGTTTCTTATGAAGCTCAGGTTCCATGGTTATTAGCATTAGACATGAGACGTCCAAAGCATCTTCATCATGTTTTTTAAAAGTGTCCCTTTCAGTTCTAGGAGCACTAGAATTAGGTTCTTCAGGGATTTGTTGCTCCAATACATACAGTTTCTTTTCAGCTTTGAGAACAATTCTCAAATTACGACACCAGTTGATGAAATACGTTCCATTTAGTTTTTCTTTCTCAAGAATCGATCACAAAGTGTTTTTGTTTCCATTGTTGGTTTATGCCATTGGTAATCTACAATAGAAAAGCAGAGTTCTTAGTGTCATGAAATTTTATTTTTTAATAAGGACTTTCATCAAACAAGCTCCCACTATTTTAATCAAAACAACAACCCTCTTTTATTGTTTCAGAAAACGTCATAAGCTTTCTAGCAGGCCAAGATCCATATTCTCATTATCGATCAATTTAACTTTAGCTAACCGATCAACCAATAATGTTTTAGTAAGCAACAACATTGCTAATTACATCTCTATGTAACTCTTGGATAGTTAGGTGAATAACTTTTATTTAAATTCATAATATGAATGTTCCCAACACATGCCTCCAAATCCCCAATCCTATTAGGCTTAATTTGGTTAAGTCCGACCCAAAATGGCTTGTAGGAATCATATGCTTACCTTATCTTACTAAGATTAAAAAGTACCCAACTTTAGCATGACCCACCCTCGATGATCAAAGTCTTGACAAGTGCCATGTTTGGAAGACATCTTAAACTTAATATTTTGGTGAGGGATTTTAGTTAGTTTGATTTTACCATTCTTTCTTTTGTAATAGATCGCTTCCTCATAGTTTGATTTAACCGGAATCCAGATTGGAGGAGGATCACGAGGATCACTTAAATACCTTCCTTTCTTTGGCGGTTTAGGCCTTTGTGACAAAACCGGTTGAAATCTTACTATGATGTACTAATACCTTATCACTCAAGATCGACGGTCCACTTTATATCTTATATAAATACCAATTTTTATTTTATCAAAACTCATTTTGATTTCTAAAACTCCTTTTACTTATATATTTTAAATCATATTTTGTTTTAAAATGTTGTAACAAGTATCACATACATACAACCACGCATAATATATCACAATATATATAAAACGTAAAATAAAGCGTAAAAATAAATGTGAGATGGTTATGGCCCCCTATGCGATATTCCTAGAGCCAAGTATGAATATCATTACATAAAATAAACTCTTATGGTTCTAAGTCTTCTCATCTTCATCACTTCATAACACCTCCATCTCTTGCTTTCTTTTATACAAAATACTTTACATTTCAAACAAAGAAACCTCGAGTTATATTCGAGGGGATTGGATGAGAGGAAAATGTACAAAGAGAGTATATAGAGAAAGGCACAACATGCAAGTCATATTTATAAAATATAATACATCCATGACTAAGGGCTATAACCATTCACCAAGCAAATCACATTATACATATTCAATCACATTGAAACATAAAACCGATTTGCATCACCACCGTATAAAAATAATACAAATTTCATACGATATCGAAAAAGGGTGATTCAAAGTTCTTTGGAAAACTAACAAAAATATACACATCTTTTATGATTTAGGATTTCAAAGATCTAGAACCCTTATGGGTCGAAAATCAAATCAAACCCGTAGTGGGTTCGATTTTTGGACAACATTGCGACACTGTCGTAAAAAATTCATAGAAAAATAATACGAAGTCAAAATGATGCGATTCAAATGCCTGTGGAACCCTAACAGAAAGATCCACGTTTTTCATGTTTTAAGTTTTCTCAGTTTCAGAATCTTTCTGGGACGAAAAAACTAAAACATTTATGAAACAAAAACATACAGCAGCAAAACAGTTTTAAAAATGCATGCATGTCACAAAAATCCGATCTAGAGGTTCGTAAGTAGCTCTGATACCACTGTTGGGTTACGAGATCTCAAGCACAACAGAAAATAAAATCGTAACCCTCCAAAGACCCATATGAACCAGAATAAATCGAGTGTTTCGAAATTATACCTCACAATTAACGAGACTTTGAATCACAACAACAAATAGGGGTGCTCACGGGTTGGGTTGATCGAGTTGAAGGCTTTTTAACAACTCAACCCAATATAGGCGGTTTTAAGATTTTACAACCCAACCCAACCCAAACCGTTCGGGTTGATCGGGTTGGTCGGGTTGGTCAGGTTGTGTTTAAACAAGATGAAATCAAATTTATAAATATAAACATAAAAGAAACATTTCTTTGAAATACAACCGAATGACCGATAATTAATGAGAGTATGTAAGTTCATAAAAAAATATTACGATATTACATATAAAAATGTCTAAACCAAATGATAATATGTCAATCAACAACAATCGTTTTAGACGTCTCCAACCCCGATGCTTTCGCTTTCTTGGCCATGGGGTTGGTCGTGTCATCATCAACCATTTGGTACAACTTATCCATACTTCTTAAATCTTAAATATATCACATTTACTTAATTTTTTAGTTTGCACATATGTGTGTGTGTGTGTGTTTACATTTATTAAACATATATACAAAGGAGTTATATAGAGATGAATAATAGATTGAAAATATATGTAAATGAAGAGGGTACACAATAGTGTAATTGTCTAATTTACATATTAATAGAGACTTAATAATCATATTAAATCCACAAAATAAAAGGATCGGGTTCATCGGGTTCATCGGGTTGGGTTGGGTTCAAATAAAAGTAACCCGATATCAACCCAATACCTACGGTTTGAAGATTTTACAACTCGATTAGACATCGGGTTGCTTCGGTTTGAGTTATTTCGCGTTGGGTTGGGTTGATCAGGTTGGTCGAGTTGATCGGGTTTTTGAGCACCCCTAGCAACAAAGCAAGTTTAATGCCTCCACGGTATCTACGAGAACAATCCTAATCTTTTGCCTTCTCGTGATGCTAGTCACGGTTTCAAAACTTAAAGGAAAGGGAACATATAGTTCTAGGTGATTTTAGAGAAAATTGCAAGAACAAAAAAATTGCATACAATGTCATACATTGTATATGGTGATGGAAGTATGGCCTAAAAGATCACCATCATCTCCACACCTTACTTGAGTGTAAGAGTGGCTATGCACCATCACTTTCTTACATAAACATACCTAGTCAACTTTATTTATGTCAAACATAAATAATATCTGATTTTATTTAATTAGATTAAATCAATACAAATCAGATATAATAATTAAACGTTTTAATTATTAAAACTCCTAATTCGAATATGTTAAATGTGTGTGACCCAATGGGTTCTCGACATGTTGGTAATAAATATAAATATCGTATTTATAGTAATAAACAATGAGCGGTATCTAGCAATACATCATCATCACTCAAATGACAAAAATTGGTGATACAACAAATCATCGGTTTGTAGTCAATTTTAGTTTACATATTTAATTCTTTTGTACTTTATGTCCAGATTGAACATGAGACATTGAATGTGTCATTCTCGTTATGTCCAATCTCTAGTTTCTTGATTCCTTAATATACTAATAAAAACATAAATTGATATCTCATATCATTTATCTGAGCATGCATGCATTTCCTTAGTATATATTTATCAAGGGGCCCAGAGACATCACTCCCGTCATAAAGGAGGGACAAATCCTATCTCGATACATGTTAGTTCTACCATGTGATTTATAACATACCCAACAATAATTCTGTCACCCAGTTATAGAATGATTTATTCAAATTTCAAAATATATCACTCACACATAACAAACTCCATATTTCTCAAGTCAAAGAATGGCATGTACATTGACCACATGAGAAACACTTATGACACTCACATGACATCCAATGAAGTGTTCTCATAGTGAGGCACGTCCGATACACAAAATCTCCATTTTGTACCCATATGCAGATTCAATATCTCTATATGAATCCCTACATATGTTAGTTATTATCATATTACTTCATGTAACGCCCTTAAATCTGAAGATAACAACTTATTAAAAATTTTCTAAATACATCAATAGTTACTTTGACTACAGGCACAATTGAGAATTAACCTCAATACACACATTCATCCTATACATACCATCTATGAAACGGACGGGTGTTACTAAACCCAATAACAATCACTATCTCTAACCTGTGGAAGACTTCACCAGCTACTTATTCTTGTATAAAGCTAAGGCTCAACTCCCCATAGCACTTGCTAGAACCGAACCCCCGACAGGAACCTGATGCACATGCCGACAAATAAAAAGGTTAGGCTTAACGCCTAGTGAGCTCAAGAGTTTTAGCATGAATGAATATATTTTTAAAAGAAATGAATTCAGTTTAAAGCAAGATCCTTCGAAATATTATACTTCAAAATGGAAACGACACATTTTCCCATAATATGCATTTTTAAAGACAATGCTCCCAAACACACATTTCTTATAAAACGATGCAACCCGTAACTCACCCAAAATGGGGTCATAGTTCGATACCCAAATTTGTGAAAATGTAAAAATGCTTCATATCCCAAAACCCCCAAAACTCGGGTGGGACATAATACTCGACCCTTAAATAACGGAAGACAATCCATATAAATATGATACGCCATTAAAACGTGGAACTGAAACTTAATACTCACGCGACCATAAAATGGAATGAAATCCAAATATTAAAGCATGGACAATCAAATATCCAAAATACAGCGGGCCGACAACGAGGGATACCCGTATCCATTGAGAGCGGAAGAACACAAAGTATGCCACTCCTACAACGTTCATCGCATGACACCTAACGACATGAAATCCCAAGTGTCCCTACGAATCCTTGACAAGTTTCACCCAAACAGACGAGGTACCTTGATGCCAAAAAGGACACCCGAAAGGCCCGGCACACCCGGGGACTACAACTAAGGAAATTCCCCGACGGCGGAGGTCTAGGCACACACCCACACAATGGCGCCCAAGACTACATCCTCCTAGTGCCTACTTGTCAAGTTTTGGTCATAAAACATGAGTCCCGGAGTCCAACCCCGTACCACCCATTTGATCATCAAATAAGACTGACTTACGTGCCTATGGATCCAATGCAACACAGTCTAAAGATACACGGCTACACATGAATGACAAAAGCACTCGAGCCTGTAATGATTATAAATATGTAATTAAACGCATTAAGATGTAAATCATAAATTGGACTCTACATTGAGCCATTAAAACCGGACAAATGTCCTCAAGACTCTTTTAAGCCAACACCGAGCTAAAATGCTCAAAATTCATTTGACCAACAATTATCGGTCCCCCAAATAATGAAATGTCTTTAAACAACGTTTACGAAGACACATACCTCAAAGACGAGATTAACCCAAAACTAAACACATAATGGGACCAAAGGTTATCCAAAGGGTTTATAAATGCAAATACACCAACATGCATATAACATAAAATAGACTTCATTTGTACAAATCATCAAAGATGCATAATTCATAAAATAGATCTTACTTATACAAAATCACCAAGAATACGTAAATCATGCTATTTAGTTGTTGAAATGTTCAAAACCTAATATAAGCATTTTATAACACAGCCCAAGTTTACTAAATATGAAAATTTATCAAAATGCTCACTCTTTGACATATAATCAAGTAAAACATATTTTCACTTCAAAATACACAAAACTTATCAGCAGTTAACCATTTCATGTAAAACACAAACACTTTAAAACAAACATTTTGGCATGTACACCGTTTTCACAAATCAACTTGAACTCACCTTGCTAGATTTAGGCTAAATCTAGATTTCACCCAACGAGCTCTTTTGAAGGGCACTTGAATCCTCAATTCGAAGACTTCCAAAATCTAGATCCATACATACCAAACCATTAGAAACATTCCTCAAACATTATATACCAAAATCCTCAAACGGGATCAAAACCCTAGTTTCTCCAAAACTATCAAATCCGAGATTTGAGAAACCAAACACTAGGGAAATCATCAATGGAGCATTTATAACTTATTTCAAGAAGGCTTACCATTCTAGATGATGAGACATTTCGAGGACACCCATTCCAACTCTTCAACCCGAGCTCCCAATCGTTGAACTTGATGAGGAAGATGAAGATGGAGGTTTTGGGGTTCAAGATCCCACTAGCTAGATGATGACGAATCATGTGGTTCAAGGGGGAAAACCCTCAAAATGGGTTAGGGTTTGTGGGGAAGAGAGGAAATGGTTTGGGAGAGAATGGGAAGGAATTAGAAGTGAGAAATGAGAAGATTGGGTGAAAATTCGGACATTTTAGGAGACAGGGGCCGCGGGCGACCTTTCCAAGCGATAGTGACATTGTCACTATCGCGAGGGCACTATCGCGGAGATTTTACCGCGGATGGTACACCCCCGGCGATTGTGCCACGCGATAGTGACACATGTCACTATCGCGAGTCACAATCGCGCCACTCGTACCGAAACCAGAAAAGGTCAAAACTCGAGATTCTCGCATGGGTCGACTAAGGTTCAAAAGCACAACATTTTTCCATCCAAAAAGATAGGCGAAAGACGGAGAGATTACCAACGAAGGACGAAAACTTACTTACGAAAAAATCGGGTGTTACACTTCAACCTTAAAACCTAAAATAATATTTAACTAGGGACATTTAGAATAAATTATTCTAAGGCTATTTATTATAAATAATTAAAAATATAGAATATAACATAGACATAATAAATTGGGCAATGCCTTTTATTTATGTATTAATTTCATGAAACAAAACTCAAAATTACAATCATCGTATGATTAGCTTTTGGGTATTCACTAACAAAATTGACCGTACAAAACTCTCTCAAAGTTTACTGTGATTACACACCTCTCAAAGTTCTCTCAAAATCTCAAATGAAACAATAAGCCCAAGAACTTTTTATAGTGTCAAATTACAAGAGAATGGGCCCAAGCCCATTTACCTCCCAAAGCCCAAAATGACTTAAAAGACATTACAATTGAATTTGCATTGACTTTATAAAATTTTCATTTAAATGGGCTTTTAGACCCAACAACCACCATGGCACTATTGTCGTCACAACAACCACCACCCACCCCCACTTACCCACCACCCACCCAGCCTCACCCACCCTGCCTCACCCCCACCCCTACACTACACCCCTTCCACACCACCCCTTATGCCACTTCTGTCATCGTCACAACTACCACCCCACCCACCCTCTCCCCCCATAGCCACCTACCGTAGTAGTATTGGTGGTGGGTGGCCCGACCAACCCCCACCCCGCCCCATTGACCACCATGCCACTACTATCTTCGTCATTGCACCTACCATACCCACTCCCACCCTAGTGGGGGTCGCACCTTTGCACCCCACCTACCCACCCACCTCGCCCCCGTCCCTACGGTTAAGTGAAAGAGTTAAAGAGGTACAAAATTGCAATATTTGACTTAATCTATGATATATATATATATATATATATAAACATATGTAAAATTAATAGCATTAAATTAATTAATTAAGGTTTGTATTTTGATCAGGGCTATTTTGGGGAGTGTGAGCAATTATGTTGTGAATCACAGTTCATGCCTTGTAACTGTGGTGAAGCATGTGGATTGTAACACCCATATTTTACCATGAGAAATGTTAGTAATCTGAACAATTCCTCTAAATATACACCAAAATTTTGGCTAAATTAAAACCATTTTACAGCGGAAGACTTTAAAATAATAAATATGTAACTTAATGCTAGCCCATCCCATATTGGGTTGCGTTACAAAATTTATCCATCATAGATGCCTGAACATAAATACTAAACTTATATTGCAGTGACAAGTCTCTATGTGTGCCATTTTCCTTTATCCAACCTGAAACCTTCTGTCACTGAGATGCATACTAAAGTCAGCGTATAAAGCTCAGTAAATTTATGGTTTGCATGAATAAAATCATTTCACATAATACATATCAACTTTAAAATATTGTATCAAATAGTATGCATTTTCTGAAAACATGCAGCGTTGAAAGAAAAAAGAGATCTCATAAACTGTTTCGTCGGGTATGGGTCATTTTGTCACTGACATTCCTTGAGTTTTTCGACCTGCACCTGTCTAGACTCCCATTACGGGGTCGTACCACTTGTCGTGTGACTTGCTGGTTAAATGTCCATCCGTTAAAACTGATCATAAAACTTTCATATGAAAATAACATGCTAGATTTATTCACAAACAAGATAAACACATAGCATGCAACTGATCATAAATAACTTACATGTAGAATATATTGTATCATATATGAAAACTGAAACATCATGCATATGTATACATCACCATAAAAATCATATAATGTCGAAAATAAATTTGTACGTAGATATGCATTATAGTGTAAGTCTCATGAACACTCACCTGATTGCGTGTAGATCGGCTACTGCTAGCTCTTCACTGAAAACCTACACATTTATACCACCATATCCAATTAATGGATAAATTTCTCCAAAAAGTCAACAAAAGTCAAATATGGTCAACCCGACTCGACCTAAAGTCAAACTCCAAAACCGGGTGCCTTAATGACTCAAATATCTCTATTTGATCTCATCGTCAAAATACTTGTGGGTCAAACGAGGTAAAAGTCAACCCTTGGTCAACCTCGACTAACTTTACTCAAACCCAAGTTTAAAAGTCGATGACGTTCTAAAACATCAAAATAATTATTTTATAATCTTATAAATCCATCTCCCAAATTAAAGCGTCACAAAAATACCTAACTCAAAATACGACGCTTTAATACCATTATTAAATCATTGAAATAGTTTAATAAACGCTAAATGATATGCTTGAGAACGACTCTTAACGTTGATTTATTGTTTTAATAACTCATGTAACAGTTTGCTCTGAAAGCGTCTCGATAACCAAATACGACGCTTCAAATCCGTCATTCAAATTTAACTAAATTTTTTCATAAACACCTCCTTAGTAAATAATTATTAGTTAGTTAATTAATATTCTAAAATAAATTAATATATTATTAAATAACATATCAATTAATTTAGAAACTAAACTAATTAATTAACATAATCCAAATAAGTATATCTAAATCAACTTAAACCCCAAATAAATTAAATACCCAATATAGATACTTTATCTCAAAAATGGAACTTTTAAAATGTTAATAATTCCTTTAAGATCAATAACTTGTGACCATTCCAAAATAATCCAAAATTGAGGGATTGATTTGCAACTTAAATTTTTGGCTTAAATATAACAACCTAAAAGTAAAAGGGTTGAATCTGTCACTTGGAGTGATGGCTAAGCATGATGAATACATTAAGTTAACCATTTTGGGTATGGGTTATTGGTCGAACTAGAACTATTGAATCGACTTTGTTTCAAGGAGAAATTGTAAGGTTAACCGACTTAGTTGGCTATCGTTACCTTAAGATGTTGAACATCCGGATGTCGGTAGTTGATTGTTGGGCTTGGTGAGCTCGGGCCTAAAATTTTGGGTCTTGACCAAAGTTCATGCACGAAACTTGCTTTTAAAATATTTTGCATAAAGTGTTTCATGCTTTCCCAAACCATCATGCGGGTCATATTTTGAATGCTTGGAAAGACGTTTAACACGCATTTTAAACCATAAGTTCAAACATGCATAAAATTGTTTTATTGCACATGGTTGCAAACTTTGTTGAGATTTTCTTTACTCTTCTTGTTGCTATTTTTGGATATTGTAGTATCCACACTTTAACATTGTGTGGGGTCTCGGGAAAGTAACTGTAATTTATGATCTTGACATTGGTCCTCCACATATGATAAGGTTAAAAAGAAAAAAAAAGTTATTTCCATGTTTTGGTGTCTAAGTTCATTGAGGATTTTATTCCGTACGAGTTTTGTTGAGTTTTATTGGAGTGTTATTTTACGATATTTTGCAACGCATGAGTGAATTTTGAAATGTGTAGGCCTTATCTATGGTGCATGTAAATATGAGTTTTTAATGAGCGTCCTGCTTCATGTGAGTTTTGCCCATGCCTTTTCGCAATCGCAAGAGGCGACTTGAGAGTCTTGATATCGCATAATTGCACTTTTGAGTTTTATATAAGCATAATTCGTTGTACACTACTTAGCATTTTAATTGATTTATACTTTTGGTGTGAGTAACCATATGAAGGACCTATGATGGTTCGTGCTAGACTTTTGCTTTGTACCTTCTGTGGTTGTTGATTTTACTATTATTGTTTCACGCAATGTATTATATTGGTTTATTGGTATGCGGGCGTTGTAGCCACTATTTTGGAACAAGGAGTGTCTTGTTCGTACAACTTAAAGTTTGAAGTCAATTTAAATTATTTTACGTTTCGACCAATCGCATGCACATTTTGTCTTGCTATGTTTTGAGAAATGAACCCAGGCATGTGGGCCTTATTGGCAAGCTTTCTTCCACGTCATTATATTGTTAAATGAGAAAATTTTTGGAACTTGATTATGTGAGTTTTTCCTTCAGGAGTTTTGTACAAACGCTTTGTTACACACTGTTTTAGTACATAAAATTATTCTTCATATATGGAGCAAGTAGATGCTTGTTGGGACCATAGCGGTTCCTTTGAAAGGTTTTGAACATCTTTCATTGTTGCAATTATTAGCTTGAATACTAATCAAATGGTTTTTTAAATGACTTTATATGTGTAGCGCTTGTGACCACTTTTCACGCTACCGAGTAATGGTAGTGGATTTTTACACGTAAGAGTAATTGTTATAAAGATTTCGCGTCGGAAAATCTTACAAAATTTCCAATTGGCATAGTTGTTGAGTCATTTAATCGAAAAACCTTGAACTCATTAGAGCTATAGATTTAAACCCTTTTTGTGAAAGGAAGTTATAAGTAGGGACTAGAGAAGTCCTTGGGAATTGAAACGACGGATGATCCACTTGTGGACAGATTTGAATTTTAGGAATTCGACCTCATGAAGTTTGTTCTCGTATGAATAATTAAGGTAGTAGATTTATGTTATTATCCCATATATGTAAGCGATGATCTTTCCTTTTCAGTAAATCTTTGGGTTGAGCCTTGAATGGTTGCTCGCGTATGGTTGGGTTTGAATTGATGGGTTGTTTGTTCGACGCCATGTTATGTATTAGTGGTGTGCCCACTTAATGAGCCTTCGTAAATAAAGGAAATGTGATAGTTCCTTTGTTAAAGCTGTAAGATTTGGGGTTTTATTTCCATATCAAGCTTCAACTCTTTATATCGATGATTAAGACTTTCTTGATATGATAAAAGCTTCTATCGACTGAATGATTGATGTTTGAGTATAATTTGGATTCGATCATTGGAATACGGATTCAGAATCGCGTTGATCTGGGACGAATTAGTCAATGAGAAGTTGACGTCACAAGCAACCCTTAAGGTAGTACGTGTCACCTAAGGTTGGGAGACAACCAAGATCATGTCGTTATAAAAAAATTGCTCCCGTAAGGTTCGATGTTCACTCTACTATGAGTGTAACGTATCGAGGTGGATATTGGATGTGAGAGTCTTCAAGAAGATCATCATTGCATGTTTTGTCAAGTGGTTATCACGCATCATTCATGGATGAAATGGGATAGAGACGCGTCATTGGGAGAAAAGAATCGTCTGTTTAGGGAAAATAGCGTTATTTGAGGTCTATACCACTAGAGCATTACCCTTTTTGGTTTCATGCATACCAAGACCGTTACCGGACTTGTAATCCGTGTAGTGTCGAGTGTAGTAGTCAAAATCTATTAGTATGAACTCGATTTCGAGGACGAAATCATTCTAAGGTTGGGAGGATTGTAACACCCGGATTTTTGGCAAAATATAATTTCAAGTTTTTATAAATATTTTAACCTTAGGATAGTTCTTACTAAGTATTTTGAGTGTTGGTGGTGTTTGGGTATAAAAATTGGCAATAAAACCAAGTATCCAAAAAAGTACATGTTTCGCACCGATGAATGAAAGCTTCACGCCAGTGAAGGTGGGCAGAAGGTTTTCTAGCAACATTTCTTCACACCAGTGAAGAAATGCTTCACACTAGTGAAGCGGGGCAGACCTGCACCCTCTTTTTAAATCCGATTTTTGCCTTCTTTTTCCCATTTCCCTCATTTCAACTCTCACCTACCCATTCTCCTCTCTCTCCATTTTGGCCTAAGCATTGTTTACTCCTCCAAAATCAAAATCTTCAAGAGTTTTAAGAGATTGGGGCTTTTTCCTAAAAATGAATTGTAAGTCCATCTTAACCTTCTAAACCATTATTCTTGTTAAAACCTTTCATTTTAACCTCCTAGAGCATTTATTTTGATGTATCATCCTTGTTTTGAAGTTTTGACCAATTTTGGGTATTTTGGATGATTAGAGGATTTGACTAAGGTTTGTTATGAATATGGGTTTGAGGTTACTTTTGCTACATCTCTAGGATGTGGTTGTGACCCAGATAAAGTTTCTAGTGATGGATGTTTGTGCATCTAAAGCCTTCACCAAAGGAAGCTCAAGATTGGGGTAAAACCTAGATTTAGCCTAAATCTAGCAAGGTGAATTCAAGTTACTTTGTGAAAACTATGTACATGCCAAAAATGTCCATTTTGAAGTATTAACGTGTTTTATTTGATATTTATCGAATATGTTGGTTATTTGTTGAGTTTTGCATATTTGGTACATTTTGTTAATAAATCTTGAAATATTCATGTAATTGGGATATTTGAGTATTTTGATAAAAATAATTATAAGAGTGTTCTCTTGATGATTTATCCCTCTTATGGGATTATTTGTGGTTTATACACCTTTGGCATTTTGATTTTTATAAATCATTCGAGAAATAAAAAATTGATTGAGTTATTGGGTACGTTTTGAGTGCCATTACTTATTTAGAAATGTTTTATTGAAGTTATGGTGTGTTTTGGGATTGTGCCCAACCTTTGAATCAATAATAAGGGTATTTATATCTTTTACGCATAAGTTTTATAAACTTTGAGTAATTGTATTTTATTGGTTTATATTGACTTTTATTTAATAGTCAATTGAATTGTAGAGTTATTAGCTCGGTTTTGACTCAGATGAGTCTTGAGGACATTCGTGCACTTTTATCTGCTCCATGTTGAGCTTGGGACATGATATGCATTTATTGCAATTTGTTATTTAAGAATTACATATTTTGTGTGCATTGGTCATTCTTTTAGAGTCATGTAATTTAGACTGCAATGCATTGGATCCATAGGCATATGTGTCCGTCGTGTTTTGCCAAGCGAGGAGTTTTGATGTTCTCGTCTTGGAGCCATATGGTTTAGTTAAGTGAGGAGTTTTGATGTTCTCAGCTTGGCCCCTTTTTGGTTTGTGACAAGAGAGAAGTTTTGAGGTTCTCTTCTTGATATCAATGGTTTGGGACAAAGTGAGGAGTTTTGATGTTCTTGCTTAAGAACCTTTGATTTTAGGCAAGTGAGGAGTTTTGATGTTCTCATCTTGTAACTTGGGAACTGACTAAGTAAGGAGGATATTCTTATCTTGGCCCTAATAAGAGTAATTACCAAGGCTTGTATGTTGGGGGTGATTTGTTCGTCAATAGGCTTACTTAGTGTTCCGCCACTTGATGGAAACGGGTCTCCCCCGTCACCGAAAGGTGTTGTTTTGGGTATTGAGTTTTAGTATCCATGTTTTCGATGACGTTTTATATATATGGATTTTTATCCATGATTTATGGGTTGAATATTATGTCACACCTGTGTTTTGGGTGTTTCGAGATACAAAAGTGTTATCCGCGTTTTATAAATTAAGAGTTCGATTTCTATTCACGTTTCGAGTGAGTTTTGGGTTGCAATTATTTCATGAAGGAATGTCTTGTATTGGGGCGTTCATCTTTAAAAATGTGAATTATTGAAAAACGAATCGTTTTCATATTAAAGTAAATCATTTTGAAAGATTATGATTTAAGTTGTATTCTTTTCTTTTAATAATATATTTATTGATGTTGAACACTCTTGAACTCACTAGGCGTTAGCCTAACCCTTTTATTTGTCGGCATGTGCATCAGGTCCCGGTTGAGGAATGGTACTAGCGACTTTGGGGGGAGATAAGTGCTAGTTATATGCACGAGAGAGAATAGTCTAACCTTTTTATTTGTCGGCATGTGCATCAGGTCCCAGTTGAGGAATGGTACTAGCGACTTTGGGGGGATATGAGTGCTAGTTATATGCACGAGAGAGAATAGCTTGGGTGAAGTCTTTCGCACATTTTGAGATAGCACAATTTGATGGGTTTAGTAACACCCGACTTTTAATTATTCCTTATGTAAGACTTTATTTATTTTGTTGACGATTAAATCTAGAATCATATTTCAAGTGTGAGATTGTCATAAGAGATTTTATCCTCCTTTGAGGTATTATTGAAAACTTTAAATTAGTTGATTTTTCCAAATTTGAGGGTGTTGTAATAATCCAAATAAGTATATCTAAATCAACTTAAACCCCAAATAAATTAAATACCCAATATAGATACTTTATCTCAAAAATGGAACTTTTAAAGTGTTAATAATTCCTTTAAGATCAATAACTTGTGACCCTTCCAAAACAATCCAAAACCGAGGGACTGATTTGCAACTTAAATTTTTGGCTTAAATATAACAACTTAAAAGTAAAAGGGTTGAATCTGTCAAAACTCAAAACTTCTAAACATACCCTCACGTAATAGACCCTTATTTCGCCGGACAAAATTCATTTCAACGAAACTCACCAGCAACTCGCAAATTGCCGTGTGGCCTCATTTTTTTTAACCATTTTCATTGATTCCTTTTGCAAAACTCTAAAAAATCATTTTTCCCAACCATATGAACAAGAATCAACAAAAACCATCAAGTATTGAGTCCCATTTGCACATTTAAAGTTTAGGCTAAAAACCCACTCGAAAATCCATGAAAAACGCAAAATCGGACACTCTAAACCAAAATATGAGATATAAGGCTAGTAAGGTTCGATAAAGGACTTAAAAACGAAGCTAACCATATAAAGAACTCAAAATTTGATTGAATATTTTACCTCAAATCGTCGATAAACGGAGATTTCAGATGGGGACTTTCGATTATGTAATCAAATAAATCCCCTTGGATTTCGTTATTATTGTTGTTTGTTGTTGGTAGTTAAGAATAAAAGTTTGAAGTTGGTTTTGCGTTAATATTATGATATATATGTTTTAAGAATAATAAGTTGGTTCTGTTAAGATTGAAATAAATTTGTAGCTTATTATTACTTTGCTACTATTTCCAAAGGAAGAAAGAAAAGAGAAAAGTTCCCTTTCTATTTCCTCAACTTAGAAACAAGGCAACATAAGTAACTTACTATTACCACTTCCCGTGAATAAGTGTAAGATCACACATTGGTTGGGAGGAAACAAAGGTTGACTTATAAGGAACTGGATACATCCTTTATCAGACACATATTAAAAACCGTGAGTCCAGATGTGTGAACAACGAGAACATCTGGTACGGTTGGTCTGGATTGTTACAATAAGCCACCTAAGTTTGCTAAGGCCTTGGTTCCCTATAACACAGGAACGAAAAACCCACGACCTCCATAGGACCAACACCTCCATATCCGGTGAAACGAAGGATGAGAGACCTATGGTTGTGGCTACGATTGAAGATGGAGTTTGGACGATGGCAAAGATTGGAGATTGAACGAAGGGTGTGGTGACGGGGGAGGAAAACGGTGAAGAAGGAACAAAGAATATTTGGGACGATTAGGTATAACATTCAGAATTTGGTGAATCAGATATGGAGATGGAGGTTGTGGGTGGATTGAGCGGATGTTGGAGGAGTCACCGACAGTGGCTGGTAAAATTTGGCTTTGACATTAAGATGTGGTTGAATCTTTTATCAAGCAATGGAGGTTTTTTTGGGCTTATAATCAATCGCGAGGTTAAGAAAAGAGTTCAAGCTTTTTATTTTTCTGTTTTTTTTATTTGGGTTTATGGCCTCTGTTTTTTATTTGATTTGGGTTTGATTGAGATTTTGAGCTCCATTATTATTTCAATAAACTTGTAGGAAGAAGGAAGATGGATTTTCCCTTGTGTGTTTCAAAAGCCACCCCCCACTCCCATCTCTTCTCTAATTTGGGGTGTTGAAAACAAACCCACAAACATTAAAAAAAAAAAATGATGGTTGCAGGAAGGAATGGTGCCGAAGTTGTGTTGGTGATGGTCATGGGACGATGGTCCCTGTGATTTACATATATATATATATACACATAGTGTTTGGTTCATTTGAGAAATGGTAAATATATGAGAAATAGAGAAGCAATCCTAGTCATTCATATGGTCAAGATCGGATTTGACTATTCAAATATTGCGGCTTTGACAGGTCAAAAGTTGCGGCTTTGACTGGTCAAAAGTTGCGGCTATCCCAAAAATAGAAGGACAATTTCGTAAATTTTACAAAACACACGGGCTGTGTTCATATATGAACATGTATAATTCACATATGAACTATATGTTCATATATGAACCAGTGCAATTCACAACTGAACTATTTTAACTGATTCATATATGAACCTTTGTAATTCATATATGAATCAGTTGAATTAACTAACAAATTCATATATGAACCTTTGTGATTCATATACGAATCTGTATGAATCACAAAGATTCATATAGATTCATATATGAATCTTTGTGATTCATACAGATTCATATATGAACTCATCCCGTGTATTTTACGAAATTACCCCTCTACCTTCTATAGACAACACAAGGAATTATTCGGTGCTTCGCGGTCAAAGCCGCAAATGTTGACCAGATGAATGGCTAAGATTACTTCTCTATTTCTCATATATTTACCATTTCTCAAATGAATCTCTCCCTATATATATATATATATATATATATATAGGGTCAGGTTCACGTGAGACAAGTTGTTTCCGTGAGACCGCGTGAGACCAAGTCTTAAAACATGAAACTTCACACCGAAACACTGTGAAGGTAAAAAACATTCGAACCTTCATAATGTAATCACACTATGAAGGTAAAAAAACCTAAACCAAGTTAAAAAAAATCAAACCTTCACAGATAAAAGACTGTGAAGGTATATCCGAACCTTCACAGTGAAGACGCTGTGAAGGTAAAAAAAAGCGAACATTCACAGCGAAAAACACCGTGAACGTAACATTTACGGTGTTTTCTCTATGAAAAGTTCGATTTTTTTTTACATTCACAGTTTTTTGGTGTGAAGTTTCATACTTTAAAGTTTGGTCTCACCGATCTCACGGAAACTGTTTGGTCTCACGCGAACTTAAGTCTATATATATATATATATATATATATATATATATATATATATATATATATATATATATATATATATATATTAGTTAATTACGTACAACTCCCTAAACTTTGATTGTTTTTACAAATTTAAGAAAAAAACAAAAAAAAATGCAAAAGGTGTTGTGTGGGGGGGGGGGGGGGGGGGGGAACATGGTTGGACAAAAATATCCCTTGCTCTAAAGGCCATTTTTAACGGAGTTAGTGCTACCATGCCCCACTTCCAAAGCAAAATCCAAACATGGATGACGAGAACATGAATTATGAAAGTTTATGTTCCCACTTTCACATAAATCCAGAAACCTTAAGCAAGGTCGGAGGGCCTTGAGAGCTACTAGGGGCCAGGGTCCCCCCGCCTTTTGAAATTGCAAGTAGCAATACAATTGGTTTAGGTATAAAATAAGAAAAGAATTAACTTGGGCCCCCCCAATTCCTGCCATGCTCTACTATTTTATTCCTTCCATCCATAATTAGAACAACCTTAATTTTGCTTTATCTTCTCCAATTAATTGCATTTTTTGTAAACATTTTAGCCTATAGGGTTGGGTTCCGATGAGAAGTTGAGTTATTGGTGAAAAGCGTGAGAAACGATTATCGACCGTTGAATGAGAAATGGACGCACATTAGGATAAGATGCACCGAGATGCACCAGATCAATTCCCTTCTAAGCCACAATTCATGGGATGGCTTGAGATTAAAAGAGATCAACGTTTCAGATCCACTTCTCACGCTTCTCACCATTAACTCAAGTTCTCACACAATCATTCGCCTTAACCGGTATGCAACTAGGCATCATTTCTCTACGAGTGTGATTCAAAATGATATATACTGCTTAAAATGTTAAGCAAATTTTATGTACTCCATTCATACATCACTTTAAACGGTCAACAAGATCCAAATATTGAAAGGAAGTAAAAAAACAGGGTTCTGAAGGTGCATCCGTTCTAATTTGAATTTGATGTGTGCTCCTTTAACGCACATTCCATATCCTTGAACCTGATTAACTTATTGCTCTCTTCAATGACGAATGCAGAATTTTTACCTAGTGGAGGCACCTTTAAGGTAAATTAAAGCCCCGCAAAATCGTCCGATGTGTTTTTAGCCAAATTCCACGATTTTGAGGGATCTTTAAAGTTTTTTAGTTGATTTCGAGAGATTTTTTTGGTTGATTTCAAGGTACTTTATTTGGTTTTTTGGTTGGTGTGGGCACAGGCGAAAAATTATTAAGCGATGTTTAACATTTTGCACACGCAAAAGATCGACGAGTTCCACTTTAATAAGCGATGTTTGATATTTTCATATTTAACGTCTAGTTTTAGAGTTTTTACTACGTTATAACTTTGGATAATATATTTTTTGTATTTTTAAAATTGTATAATATATTAGCTCCGGCCCTTACGATTGGGAAGCTTGTGTTCGCCCCTTACGTCAAGGACCAAAATTTGAGTTTACTCTAGAAAAAATTACTATTATGCCATTTATTTTTTATTAAAAATGAAAGGTTAATTAAAACAATGAAATGAAAGTGATTGGATGAATACGATGGTTCTTATAATTCTTTTTGGTTTTCATTATTAGGAGAGAGGAACAATTAAATATGTAATTGACCTATGTATCTATTTCAATATTTTTTATTAAAATTTTTACTTGTTGAAAGTTGTTAAGTTTCCAGAATCAGCAAATGTATTTCGAGAAATGTCTGCTCGACTGAGATTTATTTTTTGACATTCAACTGAAATCATTTCATTGCCTATTTGCTCGTGCTAAGGGTTCCAACTATTTTTAGAAGAATCGGTGTTACAACCCGGATGGTTAAATGGGTTCTTGTGGCCTCTTGTTGTTCATGGTTTTGTTAGTCGTCGTCTTCCTTTTATTTATTTGATTTTTGTTTGTTTCTACTGCTTTTTACTACTGTTGGTATTATTTTCTTTTGTTTTAGAAAAAAATGGTAATTGATTTCTAAGTTGAAAATATTTGATCTATATATTGATGACCCAAAAGGTGATTGGTTGAAAGGTATTTAAAACAAACTTGTTGCTTTTGATAAAATAAATGCAAGAAATGAAAATTGTGTGGATTTGAGTACATGGTGTCAAAACCCACAAATAGGAATAACATGAAATCCTCAATCTCCCTTTTAACCAACTACCTCTATCTATGTGATCACTATATTTCAAAATATCAACAAGAGTGAATTGTGGATTTGGTCAATGTGGTTTAGTGATTTCTTTGACCATGGTTTTTATTCTATGTTTATTGTGGATTTGGTCCTTGTGGTATTCAATTTATTTTGGTCATGGTCCTTCTAACTAACACTTCCATTAACTTTATTAAATCAAGAACCATTTTAGTCATTGTGCCTATTTTTTGTCCTTTTTTGATAAGAAAAATATAAACAATAGTTTTATACACACAAACACACATGTATATATATATAACGATATTAAAATAAATAAAATAAGAAATTATTGTATGATTTAATTGTTTAATTTTTTTAAAATTAATTATATTAAATACGATTTAATTTTATTATTTTATTGTAATTGTGAAAAAAGATATAGTTTTATTGTTTTAATGTAATTAAAATTTTAATTTAAACAAATCAGATCATAAAACTATATCTTATTTATTTAGATCGAATAAAATAAATATGGTTTTATGATTTGATTTATTGAATAAAAATTTTAATTAAGTTAGAGACGATTTAATTATATTGTTCTTTTACTATCATTGCAACAAACAAGCTTATTGTTGATATTTTAACACCAAAAATCATTGAAAACCGTTGAGAAATGAACTATAATTTTATCATCTTAAAATTAGAAGCTCCAATTTTCATATTGTTTTTCAGTCAAAAACTCAAAATCAATTTTCATATTGTTTTTAGTATGATAAAATTAAAGTTCATTTATCAACGGGTTTTAATGATTTTTTTGTGTTAAAATATCAACAATAAGTTTGTTTGTTGCAATGATAATAAAAGAACAATATAATTAAATCGTCTTTAACTTAATTAAAATTTTAATTCAATAAATCAAATCATAAAACCATATTTTATTTTATTCGCTTTAAATAAAATAAGATATAGTTTTATGATCTGATTTGTTTAAATTGAAATTTTAATTACATTAAAACAATAAAACTATATATATTTTTCCACAATTACAATAAAATAATAAAATTAAATTGTATTTAATATAATTAATTTAAAAAAATTAAACAATTAAATCATACAATAATGTCTTATTTTATTTATTTTAATATCGTTATATATATATATACATGTGTGTGTGCATGTGTGTATAAAAATATTGTTTATATTTTTCTTATCAAAAAAGGACAAAAAATAGGCAAAATGACTAAAATGATCCTTGATTTAAAAAGTTAATGGAAATGTTAGTCAGAAGGACCATGACCAAAATAAATTGAATACCACAAGGATCAAATCCACAATAAACATAGAATGAGGATCATGGTCAAATAAATCACTAAACCACAGGGACCAAATCCACAATTCACTCTAAAAACAATTTTATCAATGGTTGAAAGAAAAAATATGACAAACAATTTCAAAAATCATTAAGAAAAAACTTTCATTTTGTAAAATAATTCACTACTGCAAATTTAATGTCTACTGATTGGATCTTGAATTTCATTAGGACTAGAAGCGTATTCGCGCAATGCTGCAAGATACATCACGATTTTAATGGTTTTTTTCTCGATTTACAGTACGATTTTGGATGATTTTGAGAAAATGATAATGTTTTTATAAATTTGTTTAATTTAGGCTTAATAATATAATATTTTATATATAAAAAAAAATTAAGTATTTTGTTAGAATTCAATGATTATTTTATATATTTTAATGACATCTAGAAAAAATAATCAATTACATATTTAATAATATAATTAAAACAAATTTATAGTAATATAATATATTATTTAATAGTGATACATGAAAATGTCTACATAAAAGGAAAACCCTGCACATACCAAATTGGTGGGTGTTAGAAGTCTGCAGTACTAATATGTATCTTGTGCTTTGATACTTGTAAATTAAGAGATTTTTAAAATTTTGCATAAAATGATGGTAACTTGTGTCTAATAATTTGTATTTAAGATTTTTTTTTATCCGTCCTTTATAATATAGTATAGATACAGGCATATTACTATTAGTTGTGGAAAATCCTTTCTATACTATAATAAAGTTGATTGTCATCGTTGACTTAAATAAATATAAAATTAGATTTTATATTTTATAGTAACAAAAATCATACATTTTATGAAAAATAAAAATTATAATAAGTTATTAATCTGATAATTATAAAAAGTTCTATTATTATCAAAAGATAAATTATTTTATTAGTCTTTTTACATAATACATATTAAAAAGTGTCATAATTCAAATTTTGATGTAGGTGTCGTTTGTTTTTTAAGAAATCTAAAGTCTGAAGTCTTATTTTAGTTATGATTAATAAGAGGTGGTGTGTAAAAAGATCTGAACGATTCAGACTTAAGAGCCATTAAGAGGTTTTTTTCAAAAAACAAACAACCCCGTAGTGATCATCTTAAAACGTTTTGGAAGGTTACCGTTTTTCTTGCTTATTTTTAATTTTCAATTACCATGCCTTATTGTCGCTTTTTGTTATTTTTTTTTATCTCGTCTTGCTCTCATTTTTTTCCTTTTTTTTTTTCGAACGGCAAGTTAACACACGCACACGTTCCCGGGGTATCCAGGCTCCCACTTAAGGGTGTCACCCGACTAATCCCCGTCGATCACGACCCAACCCAATTAAGGGTACCACTATGTGGCAGACCCATGATCATGGATGTCACAGGATGTTCACCATGGGATTCGAACCTGGGTAGTCAGGGATACCATCCACTGACCCCCCAGGATGTTACCTTACCACTGGGCTACAACATGAAGGACTCTCCTTTTATTCCTTATAACCCTAATCTAAAAATTAGTGGTTTTTGTCTCATTTTTATGTCAAAACATATTTATTTGATAAAATAAAATTAATCACGTCCGACAACTAATACTTTATATATAGGCTTTTATTTTGAAAAACCTTTATAATAGTACTTGAAAACTTATTATTATTGTTTATATGTGCATGATTTAAGGAGTTGTTTGTTTTTTCTTTAAAATCTCTTAATGACTCTTAACTCTGAATCATTCAGATCTTTTTACACATCACTCCTTATTAATCATAACTAAATTAAGACTTCAGACTTTAGACCTCTTAAAAAACAAACGACACCTTAGTCAAACATATTAATATAAGGTAAGAGCATCTCCATCACAACACTAAATCCTATTTTTATATCGATTTTCACATCATTTTTCACTCCAACTCAATACTAATTCTTGTACCATTTCGATACTGGTGAATAGCATAACACAAAATTTGGTGTTATATGATTCCTTTAGACCATCTTTAACCCAACATTAAAAACACCAAAAACATAAAAATGGTGTTTTTTTCCTCTCCGTCAAACACTAAAACACAAAAATTATGGAGGTCAGAAGTAGGCCCCTAAAACGCAATAATAATATTTTATTCAACTTTTATAATTATATATATAGATTAATCATTTAATACATTAAATAATATTATTTTATTATTATTATAATATTATATATGTTTTTAGTGTTGTTTTTTAGAGTGTGGTTAGAGTTGTTTTTTTAGTGTTAAGGGACCCAACATTTTTAGTGTTTTTAGTGGTATTTTTTTAGGTGACGTTTGGTTCGCAGAATGTTTTTAGATGAAATGAAATTTGTCAAAAATATTTGACTTTGAAGAAATTGGAATTAATGTTGTCAGGTTTGACCACCTGTTTGTTTGACAGAATTGGAATTGAATTTGTTAAAGAATTGGAATCTGTCTGTTTGGTTCACAAAATGTAGCTTTGGAATTGGAATGAAATGTAGATAAATGACCAAAATACCTTTTTTGATAATTTTAATTTTTCTAAACAAAAAAATGTTTTAATAAAATAGCTATTAAAATACGTTTTTTTTGTAACGGTGGTTCATATTGGTGGTGGTCAGTGGTGGTTTAGAATGGTGGTTTAGATCGGATGTGGCCGGCGGTGGTTCAGATCGGTGGTGGTTCAGATCGATAGTGGTCGACGGTGGTTCAGATCGGCAATGGTCGGTGGTCGACGGTGGTTCAGATCGGCGATGGTTTAGATCTGCGGTGGTCGGTTGTGGTTCAGATTGGCAATGGTGCAGAACGACGTTGATCGGTGGTGGTTCAGATCGACGGTGGTCGGTAGTGTTAGTGGTGGTCGGGGGTAGTGGTCGGCGGTGGTTCAGATCGACGATGGTTCAGAACGGCGATGGTTAGGGGTGTGCAAAAATTCAACCGATCCAATAGGAACCGACCGATCCAAATAGGATCGACCGACCATAATTGGATATCCAATTGTAATTGGATCGGATCGGATTGAAAATCTCAACATCCAATTTGGATCGGTCGGTTCTTGGATGGCAGTCTAGAACCGACCAAAACCGACCGAACCGAACCGACCAACATCCAATTACCCATCAAATTAATCATTTGATTACCATCCAACTATCATCCAATTATTTTTGTTGCAATTTGCTTAAATCTAAATTTGTTTTGTGTTGGGTTTTGAATTTTTAGTCTTACTTATGTTGGTTTTAACATAAAATAAAAGTAATTAATTAGAACATTGCATTAAATTAACACATTGGATGGATCCGATCTGATCATCCATTGGATGTCCGATGGATCCAATCCGCTCCAATGGATATCCAATCTGATCCAATGGATATCCAATAAGAACATCCAATGGATGGAATCGAACCGATCCAATTATCCATTGGATTGGAAAAAATCCAACATCCAATGAATGATTGGATCGGTTCGGTTGGGAAAATCCAACATCAAATGGATGATTGGATCGGTTCGGTTCCCTTCACATCCATTGGAGGTCAACCGATTAACACCCCTAGCGATGGTTGGTGGTTGGCGGTGGTTCAGATCGCCGGTGGTTTAGAGAATGAACCAATGGAGGCATGGTTTAATCAGAAAGGTTTTATGTGATTAGGTTATATTGGATTGAGGGCATATGTGGTATTATGGAGAAAAAAAAAAGAATTCAATTCTATCAAAGTATCTTGTAGTTGCTAAGAAATGTTAAATTCCCTCATTTGTGAAATTTGATGAAATTTAAGGATTTCTTCCATGAAAAAGAATGAATCAAACAAATGAATGAAAGTTAGTTAATGGAATTCAACATTCCTATTCCATCAGATTCATTTAGAATTTGTGAACCAAACTCCAGTGTTTGGGTTAAAGATACCCTTATACCAATTTGGTGTTGTACTATTTTTATTACGAAAATGGTCTCTCAAGTTTAATATTAATATAATTTTAGTATATTGAATTGTAGTAGATATTTTGACTATGGTATTTGTTAACATGATATTATAGATTATATTTATATTAAGGTATTATAAATACTAACATTTACCAATACTTTTCATAAACAGTGCTTATGAACAGTAACTTACAGGTTTGGTCCTTGAGGTTTTTAGTAAATTACAGATTTGGTCCTTGAGGTTTTATCTCCCTGTTAGATTTAGTCCTATGTTTGTAGAGTTACAGATTTGGTCCCTATAGTTTTATTTTCCTCTTGGATTTAGTCCCCATAATTTGTTGATTCCAAAATAGACTTTCGATTTTGCATTTGCGTAACGTTTTGGTCCTCGAAACTAAAAGTTGTTAGCTCCTGACCGTTAAGTAAATGACATTTCGATCATTTATAATTTTTTCATTTTCTAATTTAAATAAATAAAAGTTATATTATAAAAATTATTTTTATTATATAAGCATAAAATAAAGATCCCTTAACATGCATCGCATCTCAATGACTGTGTCTTCTCCAACCCAAAACCTTCCGCCTTCCCCATCAATCCAAGCACATAGTCGTAGGTGATTCACGCACCAATTTTTTATTTATTAATAAAGTAATTTTTCATAATTTATTTTATGTTTAATAATGATGTAAAATTTGTTTAATTCATATTTTCATTATAATTTAATTTAGGTTTAATAACAATGTAACTTTTTTTAGGTTTAATGATGTAATGTACCATTTGCCAATTTATTTTCGCTTCCTATCATACACACACATCATCCTCATAGGGCATTTTGTAAATTATAGTCATGCTGCTAACAGACACAAAATGTTTTGTTCTCATAATTGGTCATGCTCAAATTTATGGTCTTAATATTTCTTTCCATCCGCAGCAACGCACGGACATTAATCCCACCTCGTTTGTTAACATGATATTATAGATTATATTTATATTAATTTATAATATAGAGTATATTACAGATTTCGTTCTATGGTTATATGAAAATTATGGATCGGGTCCTCCAAACAAACTAATTACAACTATGATCATTGTGGTTTAATTTTTGTTATGAATTGGATCCCTTAATCTAACTCTTTTAACTTTATTTGTGTTAAATCGGGAGTAATATAGTCGATTTATCATTTATCAATAAAATCCTTTATTGTACAAGGATAGATTGCCATTAATATAAGCGTAAAACGCATTTGATGAAGAATTAAAAAACAAAATCATAAAACTCATCCTCATCCCCCAAGTACGGCCTCCTTCCACTTCTTTGGCCACTACCATCGTCGGCTTTCTTCACCTCCTCCGTCTATCACCATCTTCGGCCAAATAATCCAAGAAAAAAACATTTTATTTGATACGGATTTAAAAAGAACATTTAATTAAATGAAATATTTAAAACAATTCATTTTTTTATTAATAGACATATATAAATTTTGATTTTTATCTTACATAAATAAGAAAAAGCGATACATTTTTTAAACCACCTTAAAATAGAATTTTTTTTTGGATTAGTGTAGACGAATTTGCAGATATATATTTAACTCATTTGAAATGTATCGACAAGACTTTCTGTTGGGTCATCTAAGATTTGAAGATGACCTCTCCTTTAGTTTGTGTCTGCTCTTCTGTAAATGACTGTACATCTTGGAAATATCATGGTTATTTGTAATAGCTTAGTTGTGCTTTAAAAGATCGGTGAATCGAAGACCAACCGAATTCAACATGAAGTGAGTTTACTGATGCGGATCAAGATGAACTTCACGAGAACTAAGCTACATCTGCCGAAAGATATGCAACATCTTCGGCAGGCCTTTCCTCTGCCTATTCCTCCTCTATTCGGCAGAAGACATCCCTGCCGATTCCTCTATATCGGCAGTCTCCTAACGAATATTCGGCAGATAAACCCATTGCCGAATCTTTCTCTAACTCGGTAACATCCTTATAGCAAATCCTCATGATTTGACTATACTTCCTCCTTCCCAATGTTCTTCTGTCAAAAGGGATGGAAACTTCTATTGCTCAGAGGATATTCACTTGAGTTCTGATCTGATTGAGACTTTCTTCTTAAAAGATCTCAAAAAGATTTGTACCAGGAATATTTTATTAAGATATTGTCTAATCATAGTACAAAAGTTACCTTTTGTATTTTGATAAGTCACTTCAAATATCTTATAATTTATTGAAGATATCTCAACTACCCATCCAACATTTGACAAGTGCCTTTGCATTTAATGCATGAGGTAGTATATAAAGGGTGAAGGTCTCTCCATGCAAACCATGCTTTCAACTCAAGTTTTCTCAAGTGCAAAATTTCAGCAAGTTGTTAGCAAGCTTTTTCTCTCTAAGATTTTGTCTTTGTGATAAAAAGTCTTCTTTGTGTTAGATTGTTAGAATATTTTTTAACTGTTCTTTTCCGAAACAATCTTTATTTTCTATGTGTAATTCTTGATATTTATATCAATAAAGAATTAAAATTAAGTAAAATTTTGTGTATTGTATTCAACCCCCCCCCCCCCCCAATTCTACAATACTTGTTTTGCTTATTAGGGACCAACAAATGGTATTAGAGCGGTTGATTTAACTCAATAAATCATATCTGTGATGGCATCATCTTCCATAGACAAAGTTGATTTTTCTTCTACTCCTCAAAATGCTTTTCAAACTAATAACGGCTCTATGGTCAAACCTCTTAAGTTTAATACGAACAACTTTTCACTCTGGAAAAGTCGAATGATGCTATTCTTAGAGGGGGCTGACAGTCGCTATCTGACCGTTCTTCGTGAAGGTCCTCTTATCCCCAAAGTATGGGACAAATTTGTCAAAACTCCTAAGGACAAAGAAAAAGAAAAGGACTCTCTCTTTCATGTTTCCGATGACTCGTCTGACGAGGAAAGAACTTCTGCAACTGGCCGATATGTTCAGAAAAGGCCAAAGGATTACACTGAGGAAGACAATTGCATTATTGGGCTTGATTCCAAAGTCATAGCAATTATTGCTCAGGCTCTTCCGGATGAGGTGTATCATTCTCTGGTCAACTTTCCCACTGCCAAAGAAATGTAAACCACTCTATGTGTTCTGTATGAAGGTACAGAAGAGGTCAAGAAAAGCAGAAAAATCTCTCTTGTTCGCAAATACGAACTCTTCTCCCATGAGAAAGAAGAATCCCTCTCTGACTATTATAATAGATTTAATAGTCTTCTCAACGATCTTAAACTTCTCGGCAAGCTTTATGACAATGAGGAAGTTTTATGTAAATTCATGGATGGACTTCCAGATTTCTGGGAGAACATTTCCACCTGCATAAAAACGACCAAGGATCTTGATCATATGCCTCTCACCTCTCTTTATGGTACTCTTTATAATTATGAACAAACTCGTGTTCAAAGAAAATCCATTATCAAAGAGATAAAAGCCCCTTCAATGGCTCTTATCAGTGATGGTTCTAAAAAGACTGTGTGCATTCCCCGTATCACTTATCCTTCTGATGATTCTGACAGAAAGAGTCATAATGACTCAGATCACCTTTCGGAGGCTTATCTAAGTGAAGCTGATGATGAAGGTGAAGATGCCTCTGTCGATCAAATGACGGAGGAAATGGGCATGCTTGCCAACTTCTCCAAATTCAGAAATAACTCTTCTTCAAATCATTTCAAAGTCAACAGAAAATTTTCTTCCTCCTCTAGAAACTCTGTAGACAAAATCAAAGGAGAATGCTATGCGTGTGGCAAGAAAGGCCACTTCGCTTCTGAGTGTAGAAGCAATCATCCTAGGATCTCTAAGTCTAACTCTTCAAATTCTTCTAAGGGAAGGAAATTCAGATCTATCTCTACTGGTAGATCTCATTCTCGAAAATCTTCCCCTTCGTCATCCTTCAAATATCTTTCTGACAAAGCTGAAAAGTACAAAGCAAAGTACAAGAGAGAAAAGGAGAGAAACTTTAACTCTCATCGAAAAGGAAAAGGCTTGATGGCTGAGACTCTTGACTGGGCTGACGATCCTACCTCTGACAGTGAGAAAGAAGTCTCAAGTAAATGCCTTATGGCAAAACTTGATGAAGAAGTCAAAGATTCCAGCTCTAGGATGGACTTTTCTGCTGAATGCTCCTCCTCCTCATCTTAGGTACATCCCTTCTACTCTCTCACCAATGAAGAAAATATTGAAGCTTACGACTCTTTAACTGTACCTTATCATAACGAAAAAGATGCCAAGAACAGAGCTAATGCACTAAACCACTTTGATAAAATAAAAGTTGAGCTGGAAGACTTAAAAACAATAAATTTTGTTTTGGCTAAAGAAAAGAATAAACTAATCAAATGTCTTCAAAGGGAACAAGAGATTGTAAACAAATGAAACACCTCCTCCAAGAACCTTGAAAAGATTTTCAAAGACCAAGTTATTGGTGATGATAAATTTGGTCTTGGCTATTGGAAAGAGGATGCTGACTGTACTTCTTCCGAAAACATTCTTTCCCCTTCTCAAAAACCTCCTTTTTTCTAAACTTCCCTCTTACTCTCCTGAGTGGACTGATACCAATCAGGAGATTCTAACTCTGTCTACTCCATGGATCTTCGAGATTCCAGGAAGTTTGGAATCTTTGTGTCTGCCAAACAGTCTAAACCCACTCTTAAAGAAGATCAAGATTCTAATGATTTTGTCAAACCTGTTAATGATATTCTCAAAACGTTGAATCTAAAAGAAGAGTCTTCTTCTGCTTCTTCTTCATCCTTTTCTCCTCCTCCAAAGAAAGCTCCTCTCCTTAATAAAGGTAAAACTGTTGTTGTAGATCGCCCCACCAAAAGAAAGATTACACCTTCTTCCAAAGGTAAATCTCCTATGAATGCAACAGAATTCATTCCTAGAGCGTTGAAATTAAAGAAATCTAAAGGAATCTCCATCTGTTCCCATCCTTCTTCAAAAAAAGGAATCCTTGGACCAATACCTCAAACCCTTCCCATTCCTATCAACTCTCCCGTTCTTCCTCACACTTCCAAACCTCTCAAGTCAAAACCCTAAGGAAAAGTCAAAGCTCCCACTAAAGAACCTAAGAAAAATTTCATCTACAGAAAATGCTATAACTGTGGAGATACCTTTCATCTAGCCAAGGATTGTCCAAAAGAACGTATCGACAGATACGGTCAAAATGATCTTTCTTCCTCTTCTACTTCTAACCCTAAAGGACCCACCTCAAAATGGGTTCCAAAGGACTAATTTGTTTATGTCTGCAGGTCTTTGGGCATCATCATACATGGTATCTTGATAGTGGGTGCTCACGACACATGACAGAGAATAAATCTCTTCTCTTAAACTTTGTGAAAGAAAAAGGACCAACCGTAACCTTTGGTGACAACTCTCGTGGTTCCACTAAAGGTTATGGGATTCTTTCTAATGGATCCATCACTTTCAATAAAGTCGCCTATGTGGAAGAACTCATGCATAATATTTTAAGTATAATTCAACTCTGTGATCTAGGTTTCTATGTGATATTTAGACTGGAAGATTGTCTCATCACAGACAAAAACTTTCATACCGTTCTTTCTGGTTTTAGAAAAGATAACGTCTATGTGATCAACATGGGAAACAAATCTGATCAAGATGAAGGAAGCATCTGCTTCATTTATGAGGATTCAGAAAAGAAGAACTAGCTCTGGCATAAACGTTTCTCCCATCTCAATTTCAAGACGTTAAATGCTCTCTCTAACAAAGAGCTGGTTGTCGGATTGCCGAAAATATCCTTTTATAAAGAAAAGCTATGTGCTGCATGTGAGAAAGGCAAGCTGACAAAATCTTTCTTCAAATCAAAACAGTGTTTCTCTATCTCTACCCCTCTCCAGATGTTGCATATGGATCTTTGTGGGCCTGTCAGCATACCTAGTCCTGATGGAAAAAGGTACATTCTTGTCATTATTGATGAATACACATGTTACACTTGGGTATTCTTTCTTAGGTACAAAAGTGATACATCTGAAGAAATCATCAATTTCATCAAGAAATTTGAAATTCTCAATGGTCAACTAGTCAGATCTGTTAGAAGTGACAACGAGACCGAATTCAGAAATGCTACCTTAGATGCCTTTTTCAATGACAAAGGTATTTCTCAAAACTTTGCAGCAGTCAGAACTCCGCAACAAAATGGTGTTGTGGAAAGAAAGAATCGTACTCTATGTGAAGCTGCAAGATCTATGCTGATTGAATCGAACCTTCCAACATACTTCTGGGCTGAGTGTCTCCTGTCATCTGCTTGTTCGGGAGTTATTGGTATATACTTATCTACAGGCAGTTCCTATTTTGTCAATACAACTTGCTTTACTCAAAACCGATCTATCATTGTGAAAAGACACAACAAGACTTCCTATGAAGTCTTCTATGGCCGAAAACCAAATATCAGTTTTTTTCATGTTTTCAGCTGTTTGTGTTTCATCTTAAATGATCGAGAACATCTTGGGAAATTCAATCCCAAGGCTGATGAAGGTATCTTTATGGGCTATTCTCTAACCTCTAAAGCCTATAGAGTCTACAATCTTAGAAGAAAATGTATTGACGAATCAATACATGTGAAGCTCGACGATCATAAGACATCTTCCTTAACCTGTGATGATAATGAACTTTATGAGTGGATCACTTTGTGTGTAAAAGAAGATTCCTCAAATCATTTGTCTGTAGGGCCTCCCTATGTTCCATTTTCGGCAGTTTCCACTTCTGTTAACCATAGTTCGGCAGAGCTCTTACCTTCTGCCGAACCTGCTGCATCAGTCGAACCTACTTTTCATTCTACTCCTCTTCATCCTCTTCATCCCATTTCTACCGATCCTTCATCCTCATATTCTCTTAGCCCATTTCCTGCACCTCTTCCTCCAGCTCTAAAATGGACCAAGGATCATCCAATTGAGCAAATTATTGGTGATCAGCAAGCAGGTGTCCAAACTAGAAGAGGTGTTGGAAACATTTGCCTCTATGTGAATTTTCTCTCTATCATAGAGCCCAAGAAAATTGAAGAAGCTTTAGCAGATCCCTGTTGGATCACTACTACGCAAGAGGAGTTGTCTCAATTCGAAAGAAAAAAATGTGGAGACTTGTTCCTTGTCCTTCTGGTAAGACCATTATCGGCACTAAGTGGGTCTTCCGAAATAAGATGGATGAAGAAGGCACTGTTATTAGGAACAAAGCCAGGCTTGTTGCTCAAGGATATAGACAGGAGGAAGGTATTGATTATGATGAAACCTTTGCTCCTGTTGCTAGACTTGAAGCAATAAGAATCTTTCTTGCTCATGTTGCTCACAAAAACTTCCGAGTCTTCCAAATGGATGTTAAAAGTGCATTTCTCAATGGAGAACTCGCCGAAGAAGTCTATGTGAAACAACCCCCAGGCTTTGAAGATCCAACTCATCCCGACTATATGTTTAGATTAGACAAAACTCTTTATGGTCTAAAACAAGCTCCTCGTGCCTGGTATGACACTGTATTAGAGTTTCTTCTCTCCAACCGATATACCCGAGGTAAAATTGACAATACTCTCTTTCTCAAGAAAACCAGAGGTAATATTATTCTTGTCCAAATCTATGTGGATGACATCATTTTTGGTGCTACTGATGAATCTCTTTGTCAAGAGTTTGCCTCTCTCATGCAAAGCAAATATGAGATGAGTATGATGGGTGAGCTCACTTTCTTTCTTGGTCTTCAAATTAAACAAACTTCTGAAGGTATTTTCATAAACCAAAGCAAGTATATTCGTGACCTCTTAAAGAAGTTTGATTTCGAAAATTGCTCTCGCATGAAAACTCTAATGGCACCACCTCTAAAAATTCATGTTGATCCAGCTAGTAATCTAGTTGATATCACGAATTATAGAGGGATGATTGGGTCTCTTCTTTATCTTACTGCTAGTAGACCTGATATTATGTATGCTACGTGTCTATGTGCGTGTTATTAAGTCAATCCCAAAGAGTCTCACTTGGCGACTGTAAAACGCTTTTTTCGATACTAAAAAGGTACTATGAATCTGGGTCTTTGGTATCCCAAAGACTCAGGTTTTGATCTCATCGTCTATTCAGATTCTGACTTTGCAGGGTCTAAGGTAGACAGAAAAAGTACAACTGGAAGCTGTCAATTACTCGGTGGAAATTTGGTCAGTTGGTCTAGCAAGAAACAACATATGGTATCTACATCTACTGCTGAAGCTGAATATGTTGCAGCTGGCAGTTGCTGTGCTCAGATCTTGTAGATGAAAAATCAACTGCAAGATTATGACAAGTTTTACTCTCGAATACCTATCCTATATGACAACTCCAGTGCCATAGCAATTGCTAACAATCCGGTGCTGCACTCCAGATCAAAACACATTGATATTCGATATCACTTTATAAGAGATCATGTCTCTAAAGGTGATATTAAGCTTCATTTCATTCCTACAGATCTTCAACTTGTAGACCTCTTCACTAAACCACTGGATGAGGCCAGATTCAACTTCCTAGTTGGATCCTTAGGTATGTTAAATTTTGAGTTAAAAAAAAATTCTTTCTCTACAGAAAGGTTTTCGGCACGAAGGCCTTGTACAAATTTTTTTTTCTTTCAGTACCTCCTTCTTCGAATCTCTCACACTTCAGTTAGCCTCACACCTACCGAACTCTTTCATACCGAAGACAATTAAACCCTTCACTATTTCGGTACCACTATCTTTGGATCTTTCATACTTCGGTAAACCTCACGTTTATAGACCCTTCCTCTACCAAAGCTCACACATACCGAATTCTCTCTTCACCTTTCGGTAGCCCTCATGGATACCGACAATTAGTCTTCACTACCGAAATCTTCTGCCCACGTGTCATACTTATCCACACCTCTCTTGCCGAAATCTTTTTCGGCACCTCTCATTTCTCCTCTCAGATCATGACACGTGGCATCTCAGGGTTTGTGGGTCAGAAGATGGGACGTTTGACACTCCCACGATTCTGACATAAGTCGTCTTCGGCCATTCCGCTTCCCCATATTTCCCCAACCATCATTACTCTCCAATATTATTAAATATATTTTTGAAATCCACCTTTCCCCCCAAGTTTCCTACCATATATATATATACATACATTTTCCTTCAAGTTTCCCGCCATTCACTCTCTCGATTTATTTCTCTCTCTAAACGTGCAACTTCTCTTTCAAAGCTTATTCTTCAATGGCAACCTCCAAATCTTCCAAGATTACCAAGAACACTCCACACACTCGGGAATCTCTTGCATTCCCCGCATGCAACCAGATCGCTCGTCTTTCTGCAGATGTTGATCATCCAGAGTTCAATCAGGTTTTACTCTTTCTCCAGAAGACTCCTCTCCAACATGCTCTCACTGCTTCTACCAAGATGAGCAAAATGCTTCTTGGTAGCTTTTGGCTCACTTGTAAGTACGACTCTGAAACTCGTCAAGTATCTGCCTCCATTCTTTCTTCTGAGGAACATCCCGACCTTACCTTTGGGGTCGAGGATGTCTTCGCAATTCTTTGGATTCCCGAGTTTGAGTCTTATGCTTCTTTTCCCGTTGGTCGGGAGCATGATGAGGTGGTGGATACTCTCCACTACATCCACGAAGGAAAAACAAAGGGTTTCGGCACTCTTCTTTGCAAGAACATGGGTGTTGTCTATAACTTCTTCTTCTCCCATTTGATCTACTGCATTTCCCACAAGACTTCTGGGTGGGATCAATCACTGGCGTTTATCACCAGGTTGGCACATGCCCTCATCTTTATGAGGCGCATTGATTTTGCTTAGATGATTTTTGATTCTCTTTTCACCGCCATCACGCCACCTCGAACTCACAATGTGGCCCTCCCAAGATTTCTCTCTCTCATTATCAACGCGAAACTATCTGGATAGCTACGTACCGATGACAATCTGCCTGAGCCAATGGTGGTGTATGAATTGCCTACCTCTCAAATCAGCAAGCAAACCATTTACAAACCGGTGAAGCCAACCGATGCCTCCCTCACTCCAGGTATGATTTCTTTCCTCTCATCTCCCAATCCTATTTGGGGTACTTTTGTGGAAAGTGGTACCGAAAGTCCCACACTTTCTCAAAGTCCTTCAAAATCGGTGGTCCCCACTCCCCCCAAATCTTCTCGAGCCAAATCGGTGGCTATTAAAAAGAAAAAGGCCACCGGTGATGTCGCCCTCGCTTCTATGACTATGCCACCAAAGCAACCTTCGGTAGCTACCCAAGTCATCACTCCCTCTTCTCAAAAGCGACGAGGCTCAAAATCCCCCCTAAGTCTTGTTCTAAGAGACTTAGGAAACCTATGGCCGAACCCCACTCTCCTTCTACCGATTCTCAAAAATCGGGTGAAGTTGAAATTCCCCCTGTTGGGCCGAGGGGGTCTGTTGAAACCCATCCTACCTCCTCCAAATCTTCTCAAAAAGGTTTGGTTGAACAATCGGAGACCCCTGTTATTACTTCTCCTCAATTTCAATTGAGAGATAAAGATGAGTTGGTTTCCTCTTCGGACCAACGTCCCTCTACCACACAACACAGTCTGACACCCGGGGTCACACCCGATGATATTGCACATATCGGTAGAAATACCGATGATCTTTTTTATCTACTCTTTTCTGATGTAAGGGAAGGTTTTCCATCACCTACCGAGGAAACACCACCCTCACCGAATCCCTCCCTCTCACCAATAACCTCCCCATCTCCCAAACACTCACCCAAACCCTCACCGAAAACACCCCCATCTTCCAAACACTCACCCTCTCACTCGGATTCCTCTTTGGATGATTTTCATCCTGATTTTCTACCGAAGAGGCAATCCTCACCAGCTCACCGACCTTTGCCTCATGATCCTCCTTCCCCTACTACCGGCAGGACTGGACCTTCGGCACCTCCACAGCCTCAAAGGCCGATCCTTATCTCCTCCGACGTTCTTGCCGATATTCTCGATACAAATAGGCAGGTACGCCTTCTTGGCACTCAATATGAGTTGCTAAGACAAACCATGAGGGATCCAAAAATTTCGGCTTCTCTTGCCGAACAAAATGTTCATCTTACAGGTGTTCTTCAGCTTATCAAGGAGCAGAACTCTGAGTGTGTGGATCTAAACAGAGACATTTTTCGGTGCTTGGATGTCATGCATCATGAAATCAATAATCTTCGTGCCCCTCTTAGCGATGCTCTTGATGCAGTTCTCAGGAAGGTTATCGAGTTGCTTGATAACAACTCTTCCTTGACTCTTTCTATGGTGACTCTCAAAGCTGCCTCTGATGCACGGGATCAGGATCTCCTTCGGCAACGGGCAGATACTCAGGATGCTATTAACTCTCAGTTTATGGATGCTCTTCAGAAGATCAATGCCAAGCTTGATTCCATGCCCTCTGCTGTTGATCAATACTGTGTTGGGTCACTGGACATTGACATCACGAAATCGGCCATCACTCCTGATGATCGCCGAACTCTCGACCGGGTGGATCGTCGTCTTGGCCGTGTGTCGGCTAAGGCTGGTCTTTCTTCCCCGACACGTACTGAGGGGGAGAAACCAACTGAGGGGGAGCATATTACCCCTCAAATCAATATTACCAGTACGCGTTGGGAAGAAACCTCCACCGATGCTGCCTCAAAGGGAAAATATTCGGAAGTAAAAATTTCTGATGATCCCACCTCTTCTTCTTCCACCGATATAATCAGAGAAGTTTATGCCGAAGCTGAAAAATCAAAGGAATCGGTATCTGCCGAAGGTGAGGGCACCGACCACTCTAAAGTGGTCGAAGAATCCAAAGGGGAACCAGTACCAAAGAAAGACAAGAGCAAAAGGAAATTGACACCGGAGGAAGTAGCTGCCGAAGAGAAGCGTCTTAAAGTTGCTAACATAAAGAAGGTTGCCGACGGTGGTGGAATTCATCTTCCTCCTCCCCCGAATATTACCTCTCCAGAGCTGGGCATGTCTGAAGAGGTAATTAAAGCTGCAAAAATAGCTCAGATAGCTCGCGATAAAGATTCTGAGCTAGCCTTGAAGATAGCCGAGGAAGAGGCTGAAATTAACAAAACTTCTACCGATGTTATTAATGCCCAACTAAGTGCTATGGAGGAATCGGCTAAGAAGAGTGAGGAAATCAAGACTATGTGCATTGATTGGTATCACAAAGTCCTCAACAACCGGCGAAGCTTCTCCAAAATCATTGATGTAAACATCATCAAACCTTCTTCCAACCGCAAGGACATTCGGTTATCTATAACAAGGGATGATGCTGGAAGATCAGTTGATAGGCTGGATTCGCTGGTTTGGTTCGGTGTATCTGAATGGATGGAGATTGTTATCTGCTTGAAGAATAGCAAAAATGCTCTCAAGCCTGTTGTTGATAAATTCCTTACCGATCTCCAAACCAAATTCAGGACCTACCAAAAGTCTTACAAAATTGTGCACACACCAGCTGAAGAAGAGTTAATCAATAATCTAAAAACTGGTCTTCCTCATTCTAAACCAAAGTCAAGATCCAAAAAGGAAGATGTGTTTGTACAGATAGCCAGAGAAGGAAAAGTTGCAGATGTTTCCAATCTTGATCTATCAATACCAACGTTGGTTCGTCATCCCTCTACTACAGTTCTAAGTGAGCCGATCGAATGAATCTTCTTCAATGATGCCTTCGGTCAAATCCGCTTCTTCAGATCAAGAGGCATACCCATTGCCGATCTGACCTTTCTTGAAGGAATTGCTCAAATAATTCCTATCTCAGCAATGGATATGTATGTGGCTGTAACCGAAGAAATGAAGAGAAGAAGTGTTGCCCCTTAGTTAGTTAATCTTTTGAAATTTCTTTTTGTTGATCTTGTATTGTAATATTCTTCATAGATTAATACAACATGCAACTTTAGTTTAAAGTAAATAACTTGTAAATTTTCATTCTTTCATTCTTTTATACTTGTAAATGTCGGATACTCTAAAAAATCCCAAAAAGAAACAAAAAGAATGGTCTATGTGAAAAAGAACCCAAAAGAGTATGAACAAGGGTCAAAATGAATTATTCATATTTTTAATTCTTTTATCCAAGTTTGAGATGTCATCATCAAATAGGGGGAGATTGTTGGGTCATCTAACATTTGAAGATGACCTCTCCTTTAGTTTGTGTCTGCTCTTCTGTAAATGACTGTACATCTTGGAAATATCATGGTTCTTTGTAATAGCTTAGTTGTGCTTTAAAAGATCGGTGAATCGAAGACCAACCGAATTCAACATGAAGTGAGTCTACTGATGCAGATCAAGATGAACTTCACGAGAACTAAGCTACATCTGCCGAAAGATATGCAACATCTTCGGCAGACCTTTCCTTTGCCTATTCCTCCTCTATTCGGCAGAAGACATCCCTGCCGATTCCTCTATATCGGCAGTCTCCTAACGAATATTCGGCAGATAAACCCATTGCCTAATCTTTCTCAACCTCGGTAACATCCTTATAGCAAATCCTCATGATTTGACTATACTTCCTCCTTCCCAATGTTCTTCTGTCAAAAGGGATGGAAACTTCTATTGCTCAGAGGATATTCACTTGAGTTCTGATCTGATTGAGACTTTCTTCTTAAAAGATCTCAAAAAGATTTATACCAGGAATATTTTATTAAGATATTGTCTAATCATAGTACAAAAGTTACCTTTTGTATTTTGATAAGTCATTTCAAATATCTTATAATTTATCGAAGATATCTCAACTACCCATCCAACATTTGACAAGTGTTATTTGTATTTAATGCATGGGGTAGTATATAAAGGGTGAAGGTCTCTCCATGCAAACCATGCTTTCAGCTCAAGTTTTTTCAAGTGCAAAATTTCAGCAAGTTGTTAGCAAGCTTTTTCTCTCTAAGATTTTGTCTTTGTGATAAAAAGTCTTCTTTTTGTTAGATTGTTAGAATAGTTTTTAACTGTTCTTTTTCGCAACAATCTTTATTTTCTATGTGTAATTCTATATTTGTATCAATAAAGAATTAAAATTAAGTAAAATTTTGTGTATTGTATTCACACCCCCCCTCCTACAATACTTGTTTTGCTTATTAGGGACCAACACTTTCTAAAAGTGTAACTTACAAGATAAAATAAGGATTTTCAACGTAAAACCATTATTAATATAAGAAAAGTATAAAATGAAAAATGAAAAAGGTAGGAAAGTAAAATAAAATAAATGAGAATTTATAACAATACAAATTGTAAAATCAAATTTAAATTTAAAACTCACTAATAGTCGAAGAATTTGATGGTCTTTTTATAAAATACAATAGAAAAATGGTTTGTCATATAACCATTTTTATAAGTCATTTTTGTAATTTCAATGATGTATGAGACGAAAAAGAAATCATTGACAAAGTATAGGGACGAAAATTGTAATTTCCTCTATAATCTAATATAAAAAAAGAAAAAACAAAATTAAATATAAGGACCAAAATACCTTTAAATTAACTAAGGGTCTGATTGTTAGCAACTTAATGAGCTTAATGGGACTCACAGCTTATTCGCTCAACTATACATGACTGTTTGGTAGTGGCTTAATGATATAGAAAGTGACTTATTCAGTAAGCTTCTATGGGGGAGCTTTATACAGAAAGTCAAGTTTTTTCCAAATTTAGCCCTCCCAATTAAAAAAACACTCATTCCATCTATGAAAAAATTCCACCAAACAAAAATCTCCTCAATTTATACAGACAGATTAATCCAAACAGACAGCTTTATTCATACAGGATTTAATGGAAAATCAACCAAACAACCTCTAACTAACTAACTTCTTAAACTAGAGTTAGTTAAAGAAACCAAAAGTGAAATAAAATTGTAACTATAGTGACCAAAACTATAATTAGTTTAAAATAGGGACCAAACTTGATAGTGAGTAGGAATGACAAGGACGAAATTTATAACAAATGTCAAACATGGGTGAGATGGTTTAGATACTTAGGGGTCGTTTACCCGGTAAATGATTACCGATAGAAGTCAACACTATAATTTAATTTATCGGGTAAGATTGTGGTACATCAAAACGGTATCGTATGTAACAATTTACTTGGTAAGCGCTTACCCAGGTAAGAGTCGTCACCCTCACTTACCGGGTAAGACTCTTCATCCTTATCATTGCTCTTACCGAGTAAGATTCTTGACCCTTGCCACGTTCATCCGGTGAGGAAAATTACCTGGTAAGCACTTTCCAGGTAAGCGTTTAATAAACGACACCTTAGATAAGAAACAACAGGTTCCGTTTGATTCTTATATCTAGCAAAGATTTAATTTTTGATCTTTTAATCTAAAAATGTTAAACAAAAAGATATAGCTACAAGACTTGAACTCATAACCTCAAATTTTGATTTAAAAACTTTCTTCATGATTTATTTTTCTTATAATTGCATATCCATCTTAAAAAATCGTCCTTTATCTCGTTTTCAAAACAATATATATTTTTATTCTAAAGATCAAAGTCAAATCCATTTGAAAAAATGTATTTTATTTTTCAAATCGACACAACTGACTTTTTCCTATGTGAAACCGCGTTGACTTTCCCCTAGATAAAACTACCACTTTATGGATCCTCAAGCCACCCTAAACGTGCACTACCTCAGAAAATTCCTGGGTCCGTGACTGTTAATATTGTTACAAACCCTAATTAAAGTTTGGTGTTGTTTCCGTCTTGAACACCAAGGCTCTGTTATCAATTAACTTCAAATCCAGGCGCTGCCAAAGCCCTTGTGGCCATGGAGGTTCACCTGCGATGACTCCAAACCATTCGTGGTCGCCCGGGGATTAGTCGGTGCGCGTAAGCTGGCCCGGAAACCCATGGTTACAAAAAAAATTAACTTCATCTTAAAACGGTAGGCTTTTTTGAACGTTCAATGTTGACCATTTTGAAAACATAACGACTAAGTTAGGGATTGTTTGGCGATTGTTGAATGGTTTGATGCAGGATGATTAAATGACTCTTATGATATAGTGCAAAATGAAATATGGTTGTTTGGTAATTGTTCAGGATGAAATTAGGACGCTGAATGATTAAGGGATGCCCAAGATACAAAATCATTTAGATAAAATGAAAATACATTGCTATTATTGCAATTTTCCTTGTCTGAATTGGATAATTTGTCTCAATATCATTAAATATATTGTGGATATGAGGGTATGTATGCATTTATATTTATAGAATGTATTGATGATGGAAGAAGATAAAGCAAAACAGATATGGGAATGGTGATGGATGTATATAAAGGTAATTGAAGCCATATTCAAGAATGAATGAATGAATTAATTAAACTATATATGGATTCCTTACCAGATCTCAACCAAATCAAAACCAGCACCAATCATGGTGGAGGATTGATCAAAGAAGAAGATGAAGCTTTGAGTCCCATGGCTCGGTTGTTCCATGAGCCAGGGTCCAATGTCTACATCATTTCCATGATGGGTTGCAAGACCAAGATCAACCCTCATGTTGTCAAACAAAATCTCCTTCATTCTCTCGTTCGACATCCTCGATTCTCGAGTTTACAGGTTAACACCCTACGGTTTTACGTTGATTTGAAAGTTTTTACTGATCAGAATTTCCACCATCGTTTTAAGTTGATTTGGATGTAATATAAATTTTTTAGTACCAACACTACAACAAAATTGGGTTTATAGGACGTAACAAATTTCTAAACGTCCCAATAGACTACTTTATAAAACTTAATTTATAGGATCAAAGAAATAAAGTATCCTATCTAAAGGCGTTATAATAGGTTTTGTACGACGTTTTTGGACGTCGTAACAAGTTTTTTAGGATATTTTTATAAAAAACTGTCGTATTAACTATTTTATAGGACACTATTTGAAAAAAAATGTTCTATAAAAATGGGTTTATAGGACATTTTCTCAAAAGTGTCTTATAAAATAGCTAATGCGACGTTTTGTATTAAAGGTGTCCTAAAATATTTGTTAAGACGCCTAAAAACACTCCATAAACTTATTACAACGCATTTAGATAGTAAGTTTTATTTATGAAGTCTTATAAAGTAGTGTATGACGCTTAGGGGTGTTTGGTTCATGGATTTTAAATGAATTGGAATGGATAATTCATTTGACCAAATTCCAAATAGTATGTTTGGTAGGGGTGTTTGCGGTGCGGTTTGGGACAAAACCGCAAACCGCACCGCATGTGCGTTTTGAACATTTTTCCAAACCGCAAACTGCACCGCATATACCTCAAATCGCACCAAAACGCACCGTATTGCGGTTTGTCCCTATCGCACTTTATGCGTACAATCCAAAAAATTACAAGGTTAAAATGCATTAGAAAATAACGATTTAGTGATCGTAGTCAAAAAAATAAATAGTTTGAATATATCCAACTCCAAAATGCATAATTAAAAATAGTCATAGAAATAGTATAAAAAAATAAATTGTTTCAATACGATAAACGGATAAAGTGACGTCTCCAACTTTTTTTTTCGTCTTCATCTTGACTCCCAATTGCCAATGTCCAATTTTTTTTCTTTTGTTGGGCCTTAAACTTTTAAGAAAGCTTATAAATACTTAAAGTCCATAATTAAAATTTAAAAAAACACAAGCCCAATTATATAAATATTAAATTAAAAAAAAAAAATATATATATATATATATATATATGTTTAGAATTAAAAATTTAAAAGTAATATAAAAGGTGCGGTGAGGTGCGGTTTGAAAACTCAAAACCGCAAACCGCACCGCGAAAGTTCTAAACCGCGTTTTGTGGTGCGGTGTGTTCGGTTTGCAGGGGCGGAACACAAGCTCTAAAACTGCAGGGGCCGAAATGTCTGAATGTCTAAATTGACGATTTTACCCCTCGGTCTATATTTTTAAACCCGATTCCAAACTACTTCAATTTCAAAGATATCAAACCTAGATCAAAACAATTTAATTCCCAAATATATTAACGCCTGAATTTTTTTTTTCAAAACCATTTTTTTTTAAATTGAAAGAGTTACCAAATATTTGATTGTTGCCTTCTTGGTGGGAAATTAAAAACACAAATATAATATTTGTCATTTACAACAACCTTATCCATGAAAAGCAAACCTTTTGGGTTCTATGGAACATCAACCAAGGAAAGAGAAACTGACAAAAGAACAGATGGCTAGAGAACATTAAAAACAAAATGGTCCTCCTTGAACACATGGCAAAAGAAACCCTCCCAAAGCAAAAAGTTAGTCATTCAACACCAACCGCTTCATATTTACCTCCGGTAAGTTTCTTACTTGCAGAAAAAAAAGGAAGAAAACATAAACCAAACCAACAGATCAATCGAAGAACCATCAAAGAATCCACCAGTCCCATACCTTTTCTGATGAATCCTCCTCCCCCTTCCCAGATCCCCACTTCTGACTCGATCTTTGGAACTCGCTTCTGAATCTGCTCCTAGTCGCCAGACGGCTAGAGTGAGAGCGTGCTTGCGTTCACCAACCTAAGTTTGGGTTTGCGTTCATCAGGTTTGCCATTTGCGTTCTTCAAGTTTGGGTTTGGACTAGAGTGCTGGACTTAAATTGAAGACTGAAGAGGACTGGACTTTGAAGAGGGGGGGCCCAAGTTTTTCTTTTTCTTTTTTTACACTTAGGAAAAATATGGCTGTTAATTAGATCTTCAAAAAGCCCAGGGGCCAGGGCCCCTGGTAGCCCTCAAGGTGTTCCGCCACTGGCGATTTGTGTGGTTTGGCGGTTTGGATGAACACCCATTGTTTGATTCACATAATGAAAATGATGAAATTCTTTGAATTCCCTTAAATTCCACAAATATTCATCATTCCTTGGCTAAGTCAAAGAATTGAATCCATCCAATTCCTACCAACAAAATGCGAGGTCAAATTCCATTATAATTTCTTCAAAGTCAAATTCCATTATGCGAACCAAACGGCCCCTTAGAAATTGGTGGTGGCTTGTAAACCCAATTTTATTGTAGTGTAATCAGTTACCAATAACTTTCATTATTGTTTTAAGTTGATTTCCAGATAAGTGGACCTAATTATGTCGCTAAGTTTTAGCGACATCATACGTGTATTTGTTAGTTCCTTTCCGTTCTAAACTCTTTCATGCGTATCGGTATTTCAGGTCGTGGACGAAAAAACTGGGGGCATTCGATGGGTTCCGACAAACGTGAACATTGACAACCATGTTATAGTCCCTGAGGTGGATCCAAATATCGCTTTTCCAGACCAATTTGTCGACGACTACATCTCAAACCTTAGCAAATCTCCCATCGAGAACTCGAAACCTTTATGGGATCTCCACCTTCTTGACATTAAGACAGGGGATGATGAAGGGACGGGAGTTTTTCGGTTCCACCATTCCTTAGGCGACGGCTTGTCTCTTATGACACTTTTACTTGCTTGTACACGCAAATCGTCGGATCCTGACGCTTTGCCGACGCTTCCAATCAGTAAAAACTCTGGTTACATCAAATTCACTAGGTTTTGGTCGGTTTTAGAAGTGTTTTGGAACTCCATTGTCGCGGTTGTGATGTTCTTGTTGACCGTGTTGTTTCTTAAAGACACCGAGACGCCACTGAAAGGCCCTATAGGCGTCGAGAATAGACCAAGGCGTTTTGTTCGCAAGAGCGTAAGCTTAGCCGACATTAAGGTGGTGAGGAATGCCATGAATGTGGTAAGTTTATTCATGTTTGAGATCGTATTATATATTACAATTTTTGTATGTCTGATTGACGACCGATGTTGTAGACGCTAAACGATGTAGTGCTCGGAGTCACTCAGGCAGGTTTATCACGCTACCTGAATCGTAGATACAGTGAGTTTCTAATTTTAGATATCGAATTGTCATAAAGCATCAATTTTTCTCGATTTCCTTTTTCTTTCAACTAAAATAATATTAATATTTGCGACACCATAGTGCATTGGTGACGCCGTTAATTGCGATGCCTTTGTTGTCGCTTAGGCGTCGCCATTTTTTTTGTTAAAAAGGCATATTTTCTTCGGTGATTATATATAAAAACCAATTCGAATATGGTTGCAGGTGAAAGCTGGAATGTTAACGACACATATCATCGTATGGGAAACGACATCATGCCAAAAAACATTCGCCTTCGTGCCACGTTCTTTTTCAACCTCAGAGCTACCACTAGGATCGACGTGAGTTTATTTTCTTCTACATCTATACGCCCAATATTCTAAATCTTCAGTTTATCATTTTGATCAACCTTTTTTCTATCTTTCTTGGGTGGTACGTCACTAGACTCTGGTCGAAACAATGAAAACCGGAACTACGGGTAGATGGGGCAACCAGATCGGCTACGTGCTTCTCCCGTTTGCAATTGGACTCAAACGTAACCCCTTAGATTACGTGAAAGAAGCCAAGGCGGTTATCGATCGCAAGAAAGCCTCTTTGGAACCTTTATACACTTATTTCGTTGTTTACTTGGTCCTCAAGTTGTTCGGCATTAAGGTACGAATTTATGAAATTAAACAATATGCGTCGGGTTTCTTTCCGTAACTGTATATTTATACGAATATAGTGACGGAAAGAAAACCGACGAATTAATATTATATATATATATATATATATATATATATATATATATATAGTTTTGACGGTGTATATGGTTGGTGCAGGCCGTAGGGAAACTAAACCACAAGGTTTTCTTTAATACAACCTTGTGGTTCACCAATGTGCCCGGACCACAACAAGAAGTCACATTTTATGGCCATGAAATCACTTACATTGCTCCTAGTTGTTATGGACAACCTAATGTAAGTATACATATACATTTGAGAACCATTAATATTTTAAAAAGAGTAAATTATGCTTTTATCCCTATGGTTTGTTAAAAATTGTGGATTTTATCCCTGTGCTTTCAAAATTTCGGTTTTCACCTATATGGTTTGCAATTCATTTTCATTTTCGTGCCTGAGGTCAAAACACTTTTTAAATATGAAAGACTAAAATAGAAATGAATTGTAAACCATAGGGATGAAAAAAAGGCAATAAAATTTAAATCATAAGGACGAAAAGGGTAACGAGTTACAAACCATTGGGATGAGAATCATGATTTAAAACCAAAAGGACGAAAATAGAAATTTCCAACAAACCACAAGGACTAAAAATGTAATTTACTCTTTTAAAAAACAATGAGAACCAATTATTTTTAAATTATTAATGATAAATATCATGTATAATACAAATCCAGTGAATATTATTCATAGGCATGGTTATTTAATAATAATTCATGAAGAGTTGGTTTTCACGGATCACAATATATTTACGGGTTTTAAATGAACTTCCCCTACTTACATATACATACATTATACAAATACAACTATACTTATTATTCGCACTACAACAAATTAAAATTGAGTTTATACACGTCAAAATTGTTTAAGTGTCTCAATAGACTGTTTTATAGGACATAAGTTTTTAGGATCAAACTTTAAAGTGTCCTATCTAAAAATGTTGTAATATGTTTAAAGAACGTTTTTGGGCATCTTAACAAGTTTTTTGGATACTTTTAAAAGAAAACGTCGTATTAGCTATTTTATAAGACGCTTCTCAAAAGTGTCATATCTAAAAATGTTGTAATAAGTTTATAGAACGTTTTTGGACATCTTAACAAGTATGACACTTTTAAAATAAGGTGTCGTATTAGCTATTTTATAGGACACTTTTGAGAAGTGTTCTATAAACACATATTTTTATAGCACATTTGTTTAATTTTCAAATAGTGTCTTATAAAATAGCTAATAAAACACTTTATTTTAAAAGTGATCTAAAAAATTTGTTAAAACATCTAAAAAAATCATATAAACTTATTGTAACATCTTTAGATAAGACACTTTAAGTCTTTAACGTTTATTCCTATGAACTTATGTCCTATAAACAGTTTATTGGACCACTTACACAATTTTGACATCCCATAAACTCAATTTTATTGTAGGAACATGTTTATTATACATATATATATATACATGCACACGTACATAAATGAATATCATGCATATATATATATATATAGATAGATAGATAGATAGATAAAGTAAGAAAAATGAATGAATGAATGTTGTTGCATGCATGCAGGCGTTAATGATTCATGTGACGAGTTATGCGGATAAAATGATGTTTGTGATATCAGCAGATGAAGAAACCATACCAGACCCTCAACAACTATGTGACGATCTTCAGGAATCCCTTCACCTCATCAAGGCTTCCGCTTTAGCAATGGAAAGCGCCAAGACCAAGTAGAATTAATTGAATTATATATATATATATATATCTCAGCTCCTGTCTTCGTCTTAAAAATATATGACATGATTTTAATAATTTATCTTGTATTATATATAACTTCTTCAGAGTGGTATATAAGTTGTCAGTTTGCGAGTCACCTGTTAGTGATTTTAGTATCACCGTCCATTTAAGTGTAATTGGATGTAACACAACTGCTAATAGGTTTCAAACTGTGATCTAATACAAGTTAGGCGGTGCGGATTGCACACTTGTTATAAGACAAGTTTGATCCCGGAGACGACGAAATAGCGGGGGTCGTGCCCCCTTGCGGGGTTAAGAGGCAGAGCCCCTGGTGATGGTCTCGTTGACCGATCAGTGGGCGGGGTCGAGGGCAGGGACGGATCTACTTAGGTGGTAGTGGTGGCACATGCCACCGTATTATTTCTCTAGCGCAGGGTAAAAAATTTTAGGTTTGTAAAAGATGCAACCGTATCGTTTTGGAAGGTGCTACCGTATTATTTTGGAAACTTTAAGAAGGTGCAACTATACCTCGTAATCAACCAAAAAAACAAAAAAAAACTCTTTAAATCAACCAAAAAATCGAAAAAATCCATTCAATCAACCAAAAAAACCGAAAAAACCCCTTGAAATCGATAAAAAAACCTAAAAATCCTTTGAAATCAAGCAAAAAGCTTAAAAAAATCCCTCGAAGTGGAGGATTTTGGCTAAAAGCACATAAGACAATGTTGAACGTCGGTAAAAACCGTGTTTTTTGTAATTATTTTATTTTTGTCTATATTATATGGTGCCACCGTATGAAAAAAAATTCTGGGTCCGTTCTTGGTCGAGGGGCGACGCCCCAAAAGCTCTTCAGAATTTTGGACTTAGATTGCAGTGGAAAAACTTGATCAGAATGAAGAAAACTTCAGTTTTGATCAGTTTGGAGTTTAACATCAAGAGGTATAATTTTAGACTTAGGGGTTGTTTGTTTTTTCTTCCAAAAAACCTCTTAAATCTGAATCGGTCAAGCATTTTCACATTCAGACGGTTTGTTTTTTTTTTCCAAAATTCAGACCCTCTTAACTCTTAAATACATCTGAAATTAGTAGTGGTGACATTTTTCTGATTAATTGTTATCACAAACAAAACAATCTTACTGATCTATATTAAGATTTCAGACTTCAAACGTTACAAAAACAAACAGTCTTATTGATTCGGATTTCAGACTTCAACACCACCTTAGTTCTGAATATACTGGTTGGTCGTGCTTTTGGTCGGGACTCTCTGGTCATGGGTGACCAGAGGCTCTCTGGTCGACTACCTCTGGTTGGTCTCACCTTTGGTTGGCTTATCTGGATAGGCTAAATCTGATCTCTAACCAGAGCTCTGGACATGCAGTTACTGAACATTTATTGTGCAGTTATTTTCGACCCATGATTTTAGCTAAAACGGTTGTATCCGGCCATTATTGCTAATAATTTGCCTTTATTGTCATTTCAGTTATTTTTTTCTTATTTTACGAATGTGACTAGTATATACCCTATACATTTACATTTTAAAACTCAATAATTTGAACAAACTTTATATAATCTCCAGTAGTTTTACACTCATTTTTGTTCCTAAAAACAATAGTGATCTTGAGTCTTATCCCAAATTGAATTTCGTGTAACCCAGACATAGGGTCGAACTATCAATTCGGAAAGTGAACTCAAACATTCTCAAGAAATCCGGCTACCTAATCGATTTTATTACCCTATGCTCTTCAACAATCGAATTGATATTTTCATGATGTCGATCACGACCGATTTGTGAAAGAGATGACTTCGAAATTCGGAAAGTTAGAGAAGTTCAAAGGTATTGACTTCAGGCGCTGGCAGAAAAAGATGCATTTTCTGTTGAAGACTCTGAAGGTGGTATATGTGTTGAGTACCCCCATGCCAAAAGTTGTGGAGGATGAGATGCTGGAACAAAACAGGAAAAGGAGCAAGTGAGAGAACGAGACTGATTTTGGTTTTGCAGCGTTTGCAATGGTTCGGATGTGATGCGAGAGGTCGCTCATGGTGTAATTAATAGCACCCCTAGAAGGAATATTATTCAGGACGATAATATACCAACCAAAGGTAGAACTTCATGAGTTCGAGATGGGTGAATGATTGATTAAGGGTAAACTCTTAGTTTCTAGTGAGTCCCAATGTTGGGAGTTGATGTATCGATCACTTTGGACAGGAGAAGAGAACTGAGTTAGGATTTTGAAAGTTTTAACTCAAGGTCGGGTGAAAGAAATGAGCCTATGACTCCCCAATCGTCGATAGAGTGGCAAGGATGTTGGAGAGACGATACCGGGATTGGATTGAAATTATTGGAAGAGAAGAATGCGAAGAAAACTTGGTGGTTTATCGATCTGTAGGGGTCAAACATTGAAATCGTAGGAATTATAAATCACTGCTCAAGACGAGAATGTTGTGGGGTGATCAAACAGGTAGGCTGTGAAACACCTGTACAACAAGTTGTTGTTAGGTCGAGAAAGTGACCGTTAGTCAAAAGTAGAGTGCCAATGGTAACAGTGTGGGTGCAGCAATTGACCTAGACTGAGTCAATAACCTTCAATTGCAGGTTGAGTTTCATGCACTGTGTCTTCAAGGGTATTATAAGCGATTTTCCATGATTAAAAGTAGATGTGTACATAACAAGTTTCATGTTTAGGAAATAATTCGACGCGTGCAAATGTGTGTTTAAAGAAGAAAGACAAATCTATTTTCGTTGCATAACAAAAATTTTGAACTTGGTGATTTGCAAATTATATCATTTTTTTTATGTTGAGATAGACTTCGTTGAAAAAATCATAAAAACATTTGACGACAAGCCTTTATAACTAAAATGAGTTTGACACATTGATATCTTATGAAATGAGTGCTGGAGACGACTGCTTTACTTCGTGCAATTGATTTCGTTCAGAACTTTTCTAGTCATATAGGAAAGGTTTCTTTCCATATTTCGGTTGTAACGACATCGTTTAGTGGTCAGGGTTGTGTTGTACCGAAAGATTGTGTGCGAACTATTCTAGAGATCGTTGTGCATGACTTTGAAGTTATGAGAGGGTTGAGTCAGATGTGCTCAACTTGTTTTCGGGTGTTGTACTTTTCGAATGTTCAAATACGATAAGTGATTTTTTACATTATCGTGTCATCATGCATGAAGGCTATGAACTCAATAGGTCGTGAAAGTTATTGGATTTAAAGATAAGGGAGGGTTTCGAGAATGGGGATGTGTCGGTCAAGCCAATGGTGGGAGATTTACGATCCCGGTATTCTTATTAAGGAAGAGAGGTAAATAGTGAAAATGTCAACAATGGACTTTAGCACTGTTAATATTATGGTAGTTTGAACTCTTGTTCGGTAACTTGAAATGCTAATGTCAGTGAACAGTTGTGTTTGGGGTGAATAACTTGAAGTCATCGAGGTACTGATATTAGTAGCCCGTTATGTGTGATGTTGAGATGCAGTAATGAAATATTAAAGGAATTGAGCCTGAGTTTTTAGGGTGATCTTGTAAGTTAGACCTCGCACCAAGTAACCCTTGAACCTCTCCCAAGTGAGGGCGGTGAGGTGCAAAGCTAAATGCGATATGTTGGGAAGGGTAGGTTCTGTTAGAAATCCTTGTTGTCGGGGATATTTTGGAAGCATCATCATGTCGTTTTCATTTATGATTGAAGTTAGCAACTATTTAAGATGTGCAAAGTTAAAGGCATTGTCAGGAGTTTGGAATTTAAGAATTCACCGTGGTGTATGTAGACGTAGGAGGTCGTTCATAAAAGATGTATACCTGTCGTATGTTGGACCACCTTGCAAGGGCGTTTCGATAGTGAGAGATTGCTACTAAGAGGAGTGTTTTCCTTACGAGGTTTAGCGGTTCGTAAAAAGGATAAAGTAATTAGTACAACCGAAGTGAGTGCATCAACCGGTAAGGGAATATGCCTTGATGTTGGAGATGGTTTCTTGGAGATTGAAGCGAATCGATAAGGAACAAATATGTTGAGTAAATTGGGAAATCTTGAGTTGTGATTCATCTAATTTTGGTAAGAGACAAAGTCGTGAGATATACTTGTTTATTTATGCATGTAGGTGAATATGAAGACAAGTTTGATTATGTATGCAAATGATCGTGAGAATATGGTCTACGGTGTGATGTTGTGGATGGAGATCCTGTGGATAAGTTAGGGGATCTATTTCCAAGTTAGACGTGCAAGTCAGCGCTATGGTAACGTATTGTTAAAGGATGATAAGAACAAACGGGAGCCCTTTTTGGAGGTTTCGGATGAAATTATATAAAGTGTTTAACATGTCGTTGGGATGCGTGGACGGTAAGTTGTAAGTTGGTGTTATGATAAGGCTATTTTCAGAATGGAAGGGAGGGCGGAGCGGTAGATGGTGGTTACCCAAAGGATGAACCATGTGCCTTTTGGGTTGTGTGAGTCGTTGAGTGATTTATTTTGGGATCATTGAAAGATTGATGAAGGTGTTGGATTGGTTAGTTTACGTTGTGGGATAGTAGATACGGGATCCTTGAAGAATGCGAAGTGTTCCTTGTGTACGAAAGAATTTTTTGAGAAGATAACAGTTTGGGGAAACCAGAAGTGTGTGGAGGCTTCGAATACTGGTACTATTTCGGGATAGCGTAAGTGGTTTTCTCGAGTATAAGTGGTGGTGAAATTATTTTCTAAGCACAGTAATGTAAATGTGTTATCGATACATTGGGATGGTCGAAAAATGAAGGAGGTAATGTTGGATGAACTGTGTTCCATGCTTGCGTGTAGGGGATGAGAATAATACGTAGGAATAAGTGGCTAAAATGAATAATAAGAAGTTGGCCAGTGACACAAGAAATGTGAAGCTATGATTGCATATTTGCCATTGGTGGGCATGTGAACTCCTAGTGAGAGTGTGGAAAGAAGGTTGTGGTGTATGTCATGGTTCCAGTAGTGAGAAATATTAACCGTGCGGCAGATCTAAGGTTTGCATCCAATAGTGAGCCGATCTTGAGGTCATGTTAGATTTTTTTGAGTGATTAGATGAGTGCTCAGAGTCGCAAACCATTGAATTAGACTTGGTTTTATTGTTGATTATGTTCCGAGTGAGCCTGACGCTCAGTGTAAAATTGATTGGAATGGTTTTGTGTGAGCCTGGCCGCTCCTTGTGAAGCGGGCGAAACTAGATTTGATTTCAAAGGGTGGGTTCATTAGTGGATTATTCAGATGTCGGATGGTGGGAGTTTTCTTCTGTTAACAATGTATATATAAGACGTGATGATATGGTGGGTGATATATGTAAAATGTTTAAGTCATGTTTAATATTGTTGAGTTGTGATCAGTGTGGTGTTGGGAGAAGAAAGGGTTCTTCGTGTTGAGAGAAGTAAATGGAGGATTGTGTATTGTCTGTTGAAGCAACTCATAACTGTGAGTTTAATGTGATGTCCAAGGATGATCGTGCGTAGTTGTCAACTGAGTGATTCTTGTGATTAGTCGAGGTTCATGTTGGTGTGGCGTTAACTTCAGTAAAATGCTTTTCTTTATAGGAAGTGGAGTAGGTGCGAACCCAAAATTTGAGACACATTTTTTAAACCATGAGTCCAGGTGTGTGGACAAAGCGGACAATATCTGATACGGTTGGCCTGGGATGTTACAGATGACAAATAGATTGTTCATATGACAGCGGATAAGATAGTCCAAATGCAGGAAAGGTTAAAGGTAGCGCGAGATCGACAAAGGAGTTATGCCGATAAATGACGGAAGGACTTAGAATTTCAAGTCGGAGATGTTGTGATGCTCAAGGTATCCCCTTGGAAGGGAGTTGTGCGTTTTGGGAGAAGAGAAGTTGAGTCTGCGTTACATTGGACCATTCGCAATTGAGAGAATCGGGGAAGTGGCATACGAGGTGGATCTACCAGAAGAAGTGAAGGGAATCTACAACACGTTCCATGTCTCGAATCTAAGAAAGTGTCTAGCGGAAATCGATATGGTGGTGCCATTACAAGATGTGCGGGTGGACGAGAAGTTGAATTTCGTCGAAGAACCGGAAGGGATCGTCGATCGTAAGATCAAACGGTTGAGGAATAAAGAGATAAATATGGTGAAGGTTCACTGGAGGTTTCATAAAGGGAGAGAAGCAATGTGGGAGTTGGAATCGGAGATGAGGTCCAAGTACCCATACTTTTTTTTACGAAGAAATTCTGAGGATAGAATTCTTTTGAGGAGGGAGTGTTGTAACGACCGTTATCGCCATTTTACTTTGTCGTAAAGTTGTAAGTGTTGGTCGTATGTGTAAATAAAAGAGAGTGTGTGTCCCACAATCAGTGTAAAACTAGATGACAAGAACAATTCAATCAATCTCCATTTTTATTACAAACTTAGAAATCAATACAGTATACTCTTTCAAATATTTATCTCTCTATAATACGCGCACTCTAATCTCTTAGAACTACTTCTCTCACAACTCTTACAATTAGTCATATCACTATTTGACACAAACACTTATATAACTAAAACACTCACACCACTAAACATTGACTTTCACTTTGACTATTATTACAAAAGACTTTGACTATGCTTGAAAGGCTTTGACTTGAGCTCTTGACTTTGACTTTCAGTCTACAGTCTTCTATGATCTTGTATCCAACATATTTCTACACTAACAATATCCCCCTTTTGGATCAAGATCATCTTTAAAAAGATTTTGCAATACAATCTTCCTCTTTGATTAAACTTTAGCAGCTTTAATCTTCCCCTTTGAGCTCAAAAACAATCCTGAAACTTACTGTAATCTCCCCAAAGTCTATGATAATGATCTTCAAGAACAAAAATAATCTCTCCCAAGGTTGTAAAAACCTCTTTCAGATTCCAGAAAGAAATTATCTTCAGATTTAGCTCGGTTTGCTCCAACAAATTATATTCAAAGAAAATTTTAGTACTTTCCCACAAACACTCTGAAACACTTTGATCTTTCTCTTTCAACTTGTACAATCTTCAGCAAAACTTGTAATCTTTGACACAAACTTGCAATGAACTTTCTTCAAATCGTCTTTCTCGAAATGATTTCTCCTTTAAATCTTCACATTTCTTTAACTTTTCCCATCGTTGATACAAACTTTTCTTCATCAAACATTTCTTGTTCACATTTCTTTAACTTTTCCCATCATTGATACAAACTTTTCTTCATCAAACATTTCTTGTACAAATCTTCTCCCCCTTTTTGATGATAGTAGCATAGAAATCATCAAAACTTTTCCAAGAAATGTCATAAATCTTTTCTTTGACCATTGATCTTTCATCACAGAGCCTCTGATTATCCTTCAATTCACCAAGTATTCATCCGAATCTTTTCAAATTCAAACAAATTATGAGTGTAACACCTGAATCAACAAATGAATCAGTTAAGATGCCTGTCAGTAACACAAAGTCACTGTGTGTAACGAATACATATTGGAAATGAGCTTTTTGATGTTCACTCCCCCAGGTCTTCCATTCAATCATCGAATAACACAAGTTTATTCTATGAACGTTTCGACAAAAAAATGAATTTTCTGTGTGTACGTGCTTGTGTATGAAAGAATTTAATCAGAATGATTGATTTATCAGGCTCAAAATTGTGTAAACCATTGAGACAACAACAGTATAACACATACTCAATTGTGCATGATCGAAGTGCGAAGGTGGGGCAGACTTCCTTCTTTTTCAATATCCACATCTTCCGAATGAAGACAACATAGCATATGTGTTGCATCCCCAATAAAATATGAAACATCTTCTTTTTAAGAAAAAGATGAGTAGCTGATGGGGTTTTAAATCAAAAGTTGGCATGGGCTAGTTGCCTGTTCCAATGATGTCCACCAAAGAATTGTGAAACAATCAGAAATGTGGCTGCCCGGCTCAGAAAAAGTTGGTGCAGAGTTTGATATTCTTTTACTCTGATCTCTCACCCTCTTTCTTTTTATCATTGAGCTCGCTTATAACCAAACTCTCTTTTACATTTTACCTCATCACACATACCCACACTCAGTTATTTTGACTCATTGCCTCTCAATCACTCAAGGATAACTTCTTGGGTAGGAAACACTGGTTAACGTGAATCCATAGAAGTTTTGTTAAGTCCTCACACAATTATCCCATGTTTTCCTAAAAGCATAATGTTGCTCAAATGGATTAACTTTGCAGTTAAAACACAAAATACATGTCAGATGTATGTATGCTCATAAAGATAATCATGAAGATTTGAGCATTTTAAACATTGAAGATACTTCAAACAAGAAAATTGAATAGATGAAATGAATACAAGAAACTTGTTTGAAAATCTGACATCGTATGAAAAGATCAAATATGAATGATTTAACAATCAAGATTTAGGTCATGAAAAATAGAAATTTGTCTATACGAAGCAAAATATAGACATTCTTGAAAGAAACGTTTTGAAATGAATCATCGCTCAATTATCAATGAATTACAAAGCGAGGTGTCTTACCATCGAAAAATTGGTTTCAATTTGAGACATGGTAAGAACATATCAAGAAGAATAACAAACCGGTGTGTGTGAATACTTGATAGTACATAGAAAAGATAATACACAAGTATTTATCTTTGGAAACACACGGTTTGTTTAAACATTGAAGCTTATAAAATGAAAACAATTAAAAAATCACATTTCTAAATTCATGAAATTATTTTGAGAATAGAGAAGTGGTTTGAACATTTAAGAACATGTTTTCATATCTGAAAGTCGTCCTTCTTTCAGACATGTATGAGATTAAGTTTAGAATGAACCTTACGCTCATCTTAAATCTCATGAAGTCAGCTTGAAAGTCATATTGAATATGATCATGTAAGTTCCCCATCATAATCTGCATTTAGTCAAAATCGTCAAAGTACTAAGTCTTATTCACAAAAATTTATTGAAAAGTAATTGACATAAAGCAATAAAACTTATTAAGAACGAGTTCTGATCGGATGTAATCAGAAGTCATAGTCCTTACTCAACCCCCCCTGAAATTATGCATTAAAATATATTTCAGTGAAGAATCTATGCAAAAATTTATTAACTCCCCCTAAAATGTAGATCATCTTAACTTTGTTCCACACTCCCCCTGAAATCATGAACAAACCTTTCAGTGCAGATATCTTTCAGATTAAGAATAAAGAAATGAAGAAAAATAACAAAACTAAACTGTACTAGGTAACAACAGATTAATTCTTGAGATTTAACATGCCAAGTTTTAAAATGAGAAAATTAAATCTCTTTTCATCAAGTAACTTGGTAAACAAATCAGCAAGCTGATAATCTGTGTTTACAAAGTAAAGTTCGATTGTACCTTTTTCAACATTATCTTTTATAAAGTGATATCTCACGTCGATGTGCTTGGTCTTCGTATGTTGCACAGGGTTAGCAGATATTGCAATAGCGCTCTTTGAATCGCAGTAGATCGGGATTTTGTCGTACTTGAAACCATAATCTCGAAGTTGTGTCCGCATCCACAGCACTTGAGAACAGCATCTAGCCGCAGCTACATACTCTACCTCGGCTGTTGAAGTAGATACACAGAGGTGTTTCTTTGAAGCCCAACTCACGAGTTTATCGCTAAGAAATTGAATGTGTCCCGACGTACTCTTCCTATCAAGCATACAACCTGCATGATCTGCATCTGAATATGCCTTGAGCTCAAAACCTGTATCCTTATGATACCACAGACCAAGATCTGCAGTGCCCTTCAGATATCTAAATATACGCTTAATTGCAGACATATGGGATTCTTTAGGTGAAGCCTGATATCTAGCACATAAGCATGTAGAAAACATTATATCCGGCCTACTAGATGTCAAGTACATTAAATAACCAATCATACCTCTGTAGGTTCTAACATTGACAGCTTTTCCAGAAGGATCAGCGTCGATCTTAGTTCCAGGTGCCATCGGGGTACCAATTGGAGTACAATTTTCCATTTTAAATTTTCTGAGAATATTGAAAATGTACTTTGCTTGATTAATGAAAATCCCCGTAGAAATTTTTTTGACTTGTAATCCGAGAAAGAAATTCATCTTTCCCATCATACTCATCTGAAAACGTGACACCATAAGGTTAGAAAAATTCTTACAGTACTTTGGATTTGTTGAGTCAAATATGATGTCATCCACATATATCTAGATTAATATGATATCAACTTTCTCCTTTTTAATGAAAAGAGTAGTATCGATTTTACCTTTTGAGAAGCCCGACTTGACTAAAAATTTGGATAAAACTTCATACCGGGCGCGAGGGGCTTGCTTCAGGCCATAAAGAGCTTTGTCCAAAATGTATACATGATTTGGTTTCTCTAGATTGACAAAACCTTCAGGCTGAGAGACATAGACTTTTTCCTTGAGAATGCCATTTAGAAAGACAGTCTTCACGTCCATCTGGTAGACAGTGAAGTTCTTGTGTGCGGCATATGCTAGAAACATGCAGATTGCTTCTATGCGTGCAACTGGAGCATAAGTCTCATCATAATCTATACATTCCTCTTGCCTATATCCTTTAGCCACAAGTCTTGCTTTGTTTCTTATGACGATACCATCTTCATCTTTCTTATTCTTGAATACCCATTTCGTGCCAATTATGGTTTTTCCTTCAGGTTTAGGCACTAGTCTCCAGACCTTAAGCCCTTCGAATTGATTCAGCTCTTCTTGCATCGCAGTCATCCAGTCTGAGTCAGCTAGAGCTTCAGATACTCGATTTGGCTCTATCTTGCTCAGGAATGAATCGTGCATGCACTGGTTTAATGTAGCAGACCTAGTTTGCACTGGCTTGGATGGATCTCCAATAATTTGATGTATCGGGTGCTCTTTGGTCCACTTGTGTTCATGAGGGAGTGGATTAGATGTAGATTGATCATGATGTTCATATAAAAATCCACTATCTTCTTCATGTTGTTCAGTTAGGGGTTCAGTTGAAGTAGACGGTGCAGAAGCTTTAGTTGGTTGGACAATGGATGTTTGTTGATTAGACATTTTGGTACACCCAACTGATTGAGTTACTTCTGGTTCTTCATTTATATGTACAGCTTCAACTAATGGAGTAGGTGTTTGAATCTGAGTTTCTTCCTAAACCGGAGGAACAAATTCAGTTGATACATCTGAAGTGATTGGATGATTATTGCTTGAACCTTCAGGTGTCAATCACAACAGGTTTAGGCAAATTAGTACCAAGAAACTCATCATAGAAAAATTCAAACAATAAATCTAAATCAGATAAATGTGATGTAGATGATGACACTTTATCAGAATTTGGAACATTATTCACAGGTTCTGGACTGATTTGCCCAGAAGCAAATACTCCGGTAAGATCAGGTTCTGAACTGTCTTGAACAAAAGCCATCTCCTTATCGAATATGATATTGATGCTCTCCACAACAATCTTTGACTTCTTTAGGTATAATCTGTAAGCAGCAGGCGTTTGAGAATAGCCAATAAAAATGTCTTCTTCAGCTTTTGGACTGAACTTGTTCAAGTTTTCCTTGTCATTCATTCAGTACGAAGCACCTGCATCCAAAATATGAAAGTGTTTAATGCTAGGTATTCTATTATTTATTAAAGCATACGGTGTTTTACTGAACCGGCGATGGATAATGGAGCGATTCTGAGTATAGCAAGCAGTCGGCACACCTTCAGCCCACAGAAATAGAGGTAGATCTGATTGACTCAACATAGTACGAGCGGCCTCGACTAGTGTTCTGTTACGTCTCTCTACGACTCCATTCTGTTCAGGCGTTCTGGCAGCAGAAAACTGATGTGTTATCCCAACCAATTCGAGATAATCTTCAACCACTTTGTTCTTAAATTCTGTGTCATTGTCCACTCTAAGAAGCTTTACTGTCTTCTGCAGATTCACTTGAGTGGTCTTTAGAAATGTGATGATGACTTCGGGCGTCTCATCTTTTGATCTCAGAAATTTGACCCAAGTGTATCTGGAGTAATCGTCCATAATCACTAGTACATACTTCTTGCCGTTAATGCTTTGAGTTCTCATCGGACCGTAGAGATCCATATGCAATAGTTCCAGTGGAGAACTTGTACTCAACTTATGAGCGGCTCTTTTCACTTGCCTTTCTCGCAGGCTACACAGAGATGTTCTTTTACATACTTCAGCTCTGGAAGTCCTTTCACCAAATTACCCATGACTAGCTTGTTGATGTATCAAAAATTCAGATGAGATAGCCTTCTATGCCATAACCAACTCTGCTGCATAGAGGCTTTTGATAATAGACACACCTCATGATCAGCCTTGACTTTTGACAAATTAATCGTGTAGAGATTTGACTTTCTCGTCCCGATCTAGAGTTCTTTGCCATCTTCAGTTCTCACACAACATCTCTTGGCCTTATCCTTGTCGCAAAACTGACCAATGCTGAATAGGTTATGTCCTAGTCCTTCAATGTAGCTCACCTTCTTGAACGTTACGTTTTCTTGTACAACATCACCATATCCGAGAATCGGTGAAAACTGGTCATTGCCGAATCGTACGTTTCTGCAAATTTCTCTGTATAATTAGACAATAAATCTTTCTGCCCGGTCATATACTTGGAGCAACCAGAATCCAAGTACCACATATGACGGGTCTGCACAAGAGAAATCAGGAAACAATTGGTTTAGGTACCCATTTATAGATGGGTCCTACAGTGTTAGCACATGATTTGGACTCTTTTTTCTTTTGAAAAACTTTTGAAACATGAGAATGATATACATGATATGATCCAAACTAATCATCAGAATATTGCTGAGACATAAAACCATTTCTACGATAAGTAGAAGTCCTATTAGTAAATGGAGATAATTGGAATAATTGTTTTATTGAATATCGCTTGTAAGAAGTTACAAGTTTTGGTTTATTAAAAGCAACATTGACAACTACATCAGTTTCACTATTAGTCTTTCTATTACAATCAGAATCAGAAGATGATTTTGCAGTCTCATCAACTTTTTGCTTTGGTCTCTATTCAGTTCGCACTTCAGACCTTTTCTTGCCCAGTTCTGAAACAAAAGATTTAGATTTGTTAGGAAAATTAGATTTCTGAGTTTGTCTTTTCTTTTGCTTACCTGTGTTGGTCCGTTTCTGTGAGCGCCTTTTCTTTTGTTTTTTACCTTTTTCATAATAATTGGTACTCACAGAAACTAACTCATCAACCTTAGTTGATGATTCACCTATTTCAAACACACTACGTAAAGCATCAGAATTTATGATAAAATAAGAATGATCTGGAAATTTAGCATTGAAGTCAAACATACCAATACTTTCATCAACACAACCATCATCAGAATTTAAGAAATCATTTGCACATGCAAATAAGTCATCAGTATCATCTTCAGAAGTTTGAGGTGTCTTGGAAGATTTTGAACACATTTTAGATTCAGATTTAAAAGCAGTGTTCTTCATTATTGTAGAAAGCACAATTTTCTCTAATTCAACCAAAGTTCTTTCGTCTGATAAAGTGTTTTCAGGATCAATGATTTCGTTTTCTAACACGAGCGGATGAACATAGATTTTGGCTTTAATAGGTTTTGCCTCCAAATCTTTATTAGAATAGCTTTCAAAATAATCATTCGAAAGAGACTTTGATTGTTCAGAAAGATAACTATCATTCAGCTTTTGATAGCAAAATGGTAGTTGCATTTTCGTTGATTTCTTTCTGTTCTCGTCTTCTTTGGCCTCAACCTCATCAGAAGATTTGGTAATAATTTTGGGTTTCAAATGAGGATGTTTGGTAGCCGCTTGTAGAAAATCAAAGTTATATAAAGTTGCCTGTTTTCTTATTGCTTTCTTCAGATAATGTGGGTTATCGTAACCGAGACCCCACTTTTCTTTAACATCATTATCCTCATTTGGTGTGTTTAGAAAGATAGTTTGATCTATTTGACCTCGAGTATACAATTTTGCTTCCAAACCATTGATCTTTTTCTCCAAATTCTTATTTTCAACCTGCAATTTATGAACTTTTAGTACAAATTCTTGTTTCTCAAAATTAGATTTTGTAAGTTTTGAAACAGCTTCAGAAATCTTATTTTCAAAACAATCTTTTTGTTGTTTAAAAACAGTAGCAGACTTGTTCAAAGTGTCAATCAAGGTTTTGTTCCCAACAAGTTCCTTGTTGAGATCAAAAATTGTTTGACGCTTCTTTGCAACCCTGCTTTTCTCCTTTTTGAGTTTAGCTTGAAGGTCTTGAAGCTCAATCATCATGGCTTCCATTTTCTTTAAAAAAAAATCGGATTCAAAAAAATTTGGTACCTCATCGGAAGTCTCTTCATTATATTCATCGTACTTTACTTCCTTACCCATGAGGCACATATGAGCGGTCTCTTCCTTTTCTTCATCATCCGAGTGGTCTAGCCAGAATTCATCTTCTGCCATCAAAGCCTTTCCAGCTTCTTTCTGTTTAGCTAGAAACATTTTGTTCTTGTAGTAGTATGAGTTTCTTACTGTAGGCTTCCGGCAGTCTTTGGCATAATGGCCCACTTTTCCGCAGTTGTAGCACTTTATCAGCTCATCCGACTTTTTCTCACTGTAATCATTCACATACTTCTTCTTCTCCTCAGGTTTCCTTTCCACAAACATCTTCTCCTCATATCTTCTTCCTTCCACTCTTTCTTTATGATCAAAATTTCTAGACCCTGACGAGTACCTCTGACTGTTTGATCCCGGCTTCTTGTAGAATTTCTTTTGAAATGCACGGGTCAGCAATAACATTGCTTATTTCAAGTTTTCCCCGTCATCAGAGTCAGAATCAGCATCATCAGAATCATCAGAATCAGATACCACCACTTTCTTCTTCTTTTTCTTATCCTTCTTCTCCTTTTCTTTCTTAGCTACCATCAAGGCAATGGGATCTGCAACTTTCTCAGACTTTTTCTTCTCTTCTCTTTTCTCTTCTACCTCCTCCTCATTCTGCCTCAGTGTTTCGTACACTTCATGAAGAGGAATGTCACTGAGATCCTTCATCTGTTTCATCCTTCGCGTATGTTTCTTCCATTCGGGCTGAAGGATGCTGAGGAATTTGACATTATTTTCTATCTGCTTCTTCTTCACCTTGTTCTTCGCAAGCTCATTCAGCAATAGAACAAATCTCTCATAAGTATCTTCAAGACTCTCATTCTTCTTGGCCTTGAACTCCTCATAACTGTTAATGCAGTTGGCCACCTTCATCTGGATACCAACCTTGGATCTCATCATCATCTTTTGTAGTTGATCCCACATCTTCTTTGCATTTGACTTGTAGCTGTCTATTTTGATGTAGATCTCGTTAGATATGCTTTGCAAGAGTAGAGATCTAGCTTGCTTGTCAGCTTTATATATGATCTTTTGTTCTTCTGTGTACTGAGAAAGATCTTTCGGTACTGTCTTTGTTTTCTGCTCTTTGTCCATGTTCCCGTCTTCACTATTTGAGGATTCATCATTAGGGATTTACATGTTTATAGGAACCATTGGACCTTGTTTGATGGATAGCATAATGTTTTCACCATTGGCATGTCTATCAACGAAATCTAAGAATCGGTCTTTCCATTGTTCATATTCGCCTTTGAAGAGTACCGGTGGTTTGACATTCGTGCCAATAGCAAGTGCGTCTTTGGAAGTCATCTTGAGCTTTACACTGTCTAAATGATCGTCAAAAAATCAGAAATGAACTTGATCAGTAAAAGTTAAACTTGGTCAACCTTGAAAATCACAGAAAAATTTCTAAGTAAAAAAAAAATTCACACAAGTCACAAAGAATTCGCACACATACACAAACACTTTAAGAATTCGCACAATCTTAGAAATTCGCACTTAATGCAATAGAATTCGCACACAATATAATAGAATTCGCACACAATAGAATTCGCAGAACAAGAAGAATTCGCATGAACCTCTTCGCACAACAGAGATACGAATTTTATACTTAGAAAAAAAAATTGAACCTCAAAGAATTCGTATCGATGCGAAATCAACACTTAGAAAAAAATTCAACTTTTTAAGCGAAATCTGAGCAATTCGTATGTACCCCTTATGCAAATTCTGAGGAATTTGCATGAAGCACAATGCAAATTCTAGGAATTCGTATGCTACTATATGCGAGTTTCTCACTTTTCGCATACAAGCATATGTGAATTCTTGTCCTTAGAAAAATTTTCAACACACTTTTCGTATAAGAGAGTTATGCGAAATCTACACTTAAACTTTTTCAGAAATCAATTTCCATGTGAATTCCACTATGCGAGTTCTTCATTTTATGCAAGTTCTTCAGTTTCTATGCGAGTTCTTCAGATCTCAGTAGAAAAACTTCAATTTTTAGCCCAAATAGATCCAAATCATCGAATTAGATCCTAAAAACTTACCAATATGACCACGAACATTGTCTGAACGGATTACAATCAATGAATTACAAACTATAACACCAAAATTACAATCTTGATATAGATACAGTGCGTAAACAAACTCGAACAACAAAATCAAGAAAATTCAAAATTCACACTAATCTAATGTGAATTTGACTAAGTGACTCAAACAGAAAATCTTCTATACATCAATTCGAGTACAAACAAATCAATATCAGACCAAAAACATCACTAATCAAAGAAATTCAAATCTGCACAGACGTTTTACGCGTTCTTGAAAAATCGACCAAGAAATCTTGAAATTTTATCAAGTTTCTGAATCTCTTTCTGCTCTGATACCAATTGTGTGTCCCACAATCAGTGTAAAACTAGATGACAAGAACAATTCAATCAATCTCCATTTTTATTACAAACTTAGAAATCGATACAGTATACTCTTTCAAATATTTCTCTCTCTATAATACGCGCACTCTAATCTCTTAGAACTACTTCTCTCTCAACTCTTACAATTAGTCATATCACTATTTGACACAAACACTTATATAACTAAAACACTCACACCACTAAACATTGACTTTCACTTTGACTATTATTACAAAAGACTTTGACTATGCTTGAAGGGCTTTGACTTGAGCTCTTGACTTTGACTTTCAGTCTACAGTCTTCTATGATCTTGTATCCAACATATTTCTACACTAACAAAGAGTTTGAGGAACTCTTTGGAAATTAGGCATAATAAGACTCAAAACCCTAGACCCTTCCTCATATGGCTAAAATTTCTAGTGAATGTGGCGCTGAGACAATGAGGGAGGAAAAGAAGGGTGAAGGAGTTTTTGATTGAGGATTGATTCATTGAAGAGTTGATTTTGGAAATCAAAGCAATCATCTAGTGGAGAATTCTTCTTCAAGAGGTAATCCTTTTTAATCTTTGCCTAACTTTAGTAATCCTAATCATTTTGGAGAAATCTCTTAGTATTAAATCCCATTTCTAAGAAGTTTTAAAGAAATGAGAAATTGAATTGGGAAATTTGGGTAGTGATTAGATTTAATCCTGGGGTTGTAACTATTTGGGCAATCATCATAAGAGTGGTGGGGAATCGGTTGTAGAAATTGTTATTGGGAGAGACCGAAAGGTGACTCGGTTTCAAGTCACCGTCGAGAATCCGTGAGCCGGGGAGTGTCGCCCACCCCCGGGATCGACCGAGAGGTTCCAACCGGGATTGACCGGGAGTCCCAGCACCGAGCTCAGCCGGGAGTATCAAACCCGGGGCACCTAGGAGTCTCCAACCCGGGCCATCCGGGGTTCTTTCCACCCGGACGCGCTGGGACCATGTCTCTCAACCGGAAGGCGTTATCGACCCGGGACTAGTCTAACCCAATAGTTACCGGGTGATTCCAAACCAGGAACCCGGGGTTTAAACTGGGAAGATTATTGGATTGATACAGGGGACATAATTTCAGAATATATATTCTCTTTGTAGGAGATCACATTGCTTTGGGGTGAGTTTTGTTCGTGTGTTTAAACCTCTCGAATCCAGATGAGTTCCCTTGTTCAAAACCTTTGAAAACTGGAAATGGCGTACTGTGATGATTCCTAATGTGTTTACTGCAATCCGTACATTGATTTCGAAACTATGAAATATTTAGTTTATTGTTGATATTATGCATGTGTTTTTCCTACGTACTTCTATCGTATGTGAAAGTTGTTCTATCTTATGCATTGTACGCCATGGCTTATCTGGAACCATCGGGGATGGTTGAACCGTGTGTCCGGAATTCGTTTCCTGTGCACACGGAGACGACATCTACTAGGGGGCCGAGTGGGTATCTACTGGGGCCCGGAAGTGGTTATTCTGTAATTATCGAGAATCAATTCCGGACACGGAATGGTTCATTATTGTGCGGTGATTAATTTTTGTTAAATCAAACTTTGTCATTTTGTTTTCTGCTATTATTCTAAAATAGCCGAGGTTGGGAACACACTAGACCTTATGGTCTAACCCTCGCTTTCAAATTTCTTAAAACTCATTATCAGGTAATGGAGTCGTTGGTGCTTCATCCAACGGAAAGGAGAAATGTTGAGGACTAGAAAGTCGAAGAGAGGCGATTTAGATGCGGTGTTAGATGTGGAATCATAGTTTCTCGGTTGTGGTAGAACTCTTTTATTTACAGAAGTTGATTTTAATTACCCCCCTTATGTGATATTAGAACCCGTTTTTGGGAATTTAACTTGATTTTATGTTAATGCTTGTTTGGGTCTTTACAATAAGTTTTTAATCAATTCTATTAAGTTAACTAGTATAACTAAAAGGTCTAAATTAAATTAATAACCCAAATTCAATTAATAGGCAAAAGAAAAGGATTAAAAAAAGATAGACAACATTGATCAAAACCAGTTAGCATGTCAAATATAATTTTAGTACATGTGAATGAGAAATGGAAACAAAATATAGAAAAGTATACCATACCAATTACCAAAAACATGGATTCGTAAAATAATTTTGTAATTAAATTGATAGTTACTTGAATAAAATAATTAATTTTAAAAATATTACATAACTTTAAATGTTATTTGAATTGAAATTAATAACAACCAATAACAAGACAAATAGTAATCAATCATAATATAAATATAATGTGATTGACTTAAATAAGTGAATGACATTAACAAGATTAAATTAATCACTTAAACAACTAAATATATACCTAATATGATAAATTAATAACAATAGCATCTCTAAAAGTTATATTATCTCAATTTTAAAATTAAATTATGTTGAACCAAAATTAAATTGATTTACAACATAATATCTCAAAAAGAAATTTTAGAGAGCGAATGGTGAGAGAGAGAGAGAGAGAGAATGCGAGGGTGAGTGGCCGGAGAGTGGGAAAGAGAGAGAGAGTGGGTGAGTGTAGGTAGGGTCACGAGAGAGAGGCAGAAAAATAGAGAGGGGGTAGAAAGAAGCGAGGACATAGGTAAAGCGATATCCAATATTAGGTTCTTTCCAAGTAGGTTTAATGACCGGAAGATGACGTCGTATCTTTTCTTCAACTTCCTGGAACAATGGGAGGTTCCCCAACTGTGGAGAACATTCAAATATCATGGGGAAGTCGGGGACATATATATGGCGAGAAGTCGGACGAGGAGCGAAAAGAGATTTGGCTTCGTGCGATTCAAAAATGTTATTAATGCAATGGTGTTAGAAAGGAAGCTAAACGCAATTTGGATAGGATCCTATAAAATAAGGGTGTTCTTGGCATCAAAGAAGGTAGGAAATGAGGAGAAGGGCGTTGGTAACAATAAATCGAGAATGAGAGCAGAAGAATAGGAAACCAAGGTGGATCGACGAACATACTGTGAGGTTACAAAAAAGAGAATAGAAAAAAGATATTGGGAGGATGAAGGAAATAAAACTGTGATCAAGGAAGTTCTTGGTTCGTGGCAGATGGACAAAGAAGCGAGAGATCAGCTAGCCAATTGTGTAGTTGGGAATATATCGAATATAGACAATATAGAAGCGGTTCAAAAACTATGCAAATCGGAGAATTTTTCAGAATGCTCACTAAAACATCTAGAGGGAAGGAATGTACTAATTATGTTCCAAAATGAAAAAACAATGTCAAACATCTTAAGGAATAAGTCACATGGGTTACACTATTGGATAAAGAATATGAGGCGGTGGTCGGAAGGATTTTGTTAATCGGAAAGGGTTACATGGTTGGGAGTTTATGGAGTCCTGTTGCACGTATGGAAAAAAGAAACCTTTTCAATATCGTGAACAATTGGGGAGATTCTCTAAAAGGAGTAAACTGCGAATGGGAAGACAATAATAACTTGGAATATGCAAAGATTTTGGTGACGACATCTTTACGGTCCAGAATTGACGAGCTTCGAAGTATAAAAAAGTGGGCACTCTATTTTATCGAGTGAGAGTGGTAGAGGAAGGTATTGGGACGATGTTGTCAGGATCGAAATTCAAAACAAGAATTTAAATAAACACTTAGAAACTTTGTTAAAGAAGTTGCGGAATAACACTTTAACAATAATCAATGAAACAGTGTATGAACTCAAATCACAAGTTATATTGAATTAACTTAATAATTACAACCAAAGCCTCAATCTGTTGAACAGACTCAACAAACGTTCAATACTTCTCTAATGAAAGGATTACCAACAATTTTGAGGCTAATTCTCTCTTAGAAAACAAAGATATCTCTGTATATCTAATAATCTAAGACTTCTAGACTATATATATAAAACAGATTACAAGATAATTAATTAAAGAAACGTTGATCTTCAGTATTCATTCCATAATTATCTTCATATCCTTGTCTTTCGCACAAATCATCCTTATCAACATTATCAGCATTAATCTTCCAGCAGTATCTTTATCTTCAGCAGTACCAACATACTAGCAGTAGTTTCCATCTTGCAGTACTAACTCTTCAAGCAGTACTAACTATTCTTCTAGCAGTACTAACCTTTCAAGCAGTATTAATACTACTAGCAGTAGTAATTTCTTCAAGTAGCAGTACTAATGTCTTCAGCAGTAGTAATCTTCAATACTTAGCAGCATTATCCAGACTTAGCACATTTCGGACCCAACAATCTCCCCCTAACTTAACTTTTGTAAACAAGAAGTTAAGTTCTTCAGAAAACGATCTTCATGATGCTTTCAAAATTACTACTCAGATTCCAAGATCAGGATTCAATCCCATACTTTGATTGATGGTTCTTTTAATCACAAATCTGGCCATTTCTGAACCTGTAGGGCAGACCAACTTAGCTTTCAGCATCCTTTGCAACTTTACTTTGCTGTGGTCATACACCTTATCAACCAAGTAATACTCATGAAAGCTTTTATCAATGGTTACGACATATACTCCAGATCTTTCAATAAGCATCCAGTGATCAATGCTTTTAAAACCTTCTTTGTGCACGTCTTTGATAAGATATTCAACTTTGGCAGGGTCAAACATCATGCACAAATATTCCAGAGCCATCTTTGTAATGCTCATCCTTGCTCCTTTTAACAAGTCACCATACAGATTCAATCCAACCTTGTACATTTCTTCCAAATCAGATCTGGTACAACTTCTGATTATCTTACCCCAGGTTGAATAAACCTCAAACTTGTCACCCAATCTTTTGATTCTGAAGTATTCTTTGCCTTTATCCATTAAAGTATCCCAATGAATGATCTCTGGGGCTTTCACTGAGATAGGATCCGCTTTCAATGGTTCTTTATCTGTCACAGTCATATACAAGTCAAACTGCTCATCAGATTGTCTTGACTGTTCTGAAGGCTGTTGACTTGATTGCTCTTGACTCTGTTCTTGAGTTTGAACATTCTTTGCTTGTTTTTGCTCTGTCTCATCTTCCTCAGTTCTAGGCCTTTTTGCCTTTTTCTTTGGAGCAATTGACTTCATTCTTTTAATAGCTCCAATCTTTTGAGCTAAAGTCTCTTTCTTCTTGACTTCTATCTTTTCTTTTGTAGGAGTGCCTTCTTCACCGTCAGGGAAAGGTTGTTGAATGTTTAGATCATGTCTTTCTTTCATCTTTTTTTCAAATTCAACCCTCTGACTGAAGTCTCCTTGAAACTTGGCCATCTCCTTCTTGTATAAGTCTTCTATTCTGCCAAAAGACATTTAGGTAAACATCCCTTCAGGAACTCCAACAGATCCTTTCAAGAAGTTTATCATCTTTCTTCTTTCCTGTGCAGCTGGAAAGGTCTTTGAAGACTGTCTTTTCTCTTGTCTTGATGCTTTCATAGTAACCCTCTTTGCAGCAGTTTTCAAGCTCTTCTGGTATTCTTCATTGAGCCTTTTTGCCAGATCTAAGGCAAGCTTTCTGTCTTTAGCTTTTTGGATTTATTCTCCTTTTCAAGTTCCTTTTCAAACTGTACATTTAACTCCTTTGCCAATTCTGCATCCAGATCTATTTGTTTCTGCTTCTTTAAAGGTTTCACAGGCTCAACCATCTTCTCTTTCCCTTTCTTCTTCTTGGCCTCTACATACTGACCTCTTTCTTTTTCTTCTCTAAGACTCCTTCTTTGATCACCACTCCCTTAGCCTTTTGAGTGGCCTTAGGAGTGTCATGCTTTGCCTTCATCAGAGTCTCTGCAATCTCTATTTCTTCTCTAGACATTCGTGTTTCTGCTGCTGCTGTCTCTGATTCTACTGCTTTGGCAGTTTCTACTTCTGGTTCAGTAGTTACTGCTGCTTCTACATTTTCTGCTTCTTTCTCTGTTGTTTCTGCTGCTTTCACAAATGTTTCTGCTGCTTTTTCTGTTTCTGCCTCAACCTTCTTTTCAGCTTTACCACTAATCTCCCCCTCAAACTGAAATTCCATGCCAACTGAGCTTTCCTTCTCACATTCAGCTTCTTGATTCTCCCCCTTTTTGGAAGCATCATGAGCACTTTCCCTTTTCTTCAAGACATATTGCTTTCTCTTCTTTTTGTGGATCAAACTGAGTACCATCTTCTTGAGTTTGGTTATCTGCACTTGTTGAGAAGTGATCACCTTTTTCAGCTCCTTTATCTCCAAGCCCTGATTGATTACATCCAAGTTCACATTTCCAATGGTTTCCATCAATTCATCATAGTGTGTTGAGCACCCTTGAAGGATCCTTGGATATTTTAGTAGAGGCATTCTGCCTAGCAGAAGCACCTACAACCCCCTTGGTTTCTTGGCACCTGGGACCCTTAGATGATTTCTCATCCAAATTTGTCGTAGGGAAGGTCTTAGTGATGTTCACACTGTCCTGATCCACACCTTGTGCAGAATCAGTAGTGTGAGCCTTACTGCCCACATGCTCATCCGTCTCCTTAGAGAGCACCTTCTTGGGGTTGGGAGACACCCCTGTGGATTCCCTTTGGATATTCTCTGATGGAGAATGCTCCATCAGAGGGCTTGTAGGCTTTTAGGGTATAGGTACATGAAGGGAAGGAACCTTCTGTACCTTTTTCCTTGCATATTTTTGAGTGATTGGGGGATTTGGCTTATCAACAGTGGTCTGAGGAAGAATATTTAAAGCGAATGGTGTGGGTAGGTCATCAGTGGGTTGGTCAGATATGGGTTGTGACCCTGATGCATCACCATGTGGGTGGGACACAACCATCATTGTAGAGAACAATGGTGTGTCTTTTCCAGAAAAGTCCTTACTAGGCCTTTTCATGTTGGAAAACACCTTCCCTTTGGGAGGTTTAGGTACATACACCTCTGTAAAAGAGGGTAAACCCGTCAATTCCTTATTTAGTACTTCTTGTACAAACCTTGGATACATATAAAATCTTTTGGTTTTGGTTTTGGTATCCAAGTTTGACAGCAAATCGTTTAAGATCATTTGTGAAAAATTGAACTGTCTGGAGGTAGCTAAGCAGACAAGAGCATAAGCTATTGTACTGCTAAACTCACTCCATCCAGTTGTCTTGAGAGATAGACAATGTTGAAGAGTATGAACAAAGAATATCCATTGAGGTGAAAATTTGCTTTTGAAAAACTTGTAAACCTCAGTAGGACCTTCATACTCCATTCGACCAATTTCTTGGAAGAGATCGTCCTTTGAAAGAGTAGTAATACCTGAGGCATCATCTAGACGTAGATGAGTGCGAATGCAGGCTTCTGTGATTATGATAGGTTTATCACAGACCCTGGAGTGAATGACCTAAATGCCATCAACATTCTGAATGGAAGCATTGGCCCAGAACTGTCGCATGTGCTCCACATAGATGGTGGGATTCACCGTTAGCGCATAGGCAATATGTGATTGTGATAAGAAATCCACAATTTCATGAAAACCCTCAGCTTGTTGGGCTTTTTGCAGCATTGCAAGTTCATTGTGATCATCAATGAAATCCAGTCCTGCCATCGTTTTGATCGAGTCTTGCGTTCGAATCAACACTAGGGTTTACGCACTGGGAAGCAAGAATTTTAGAGAGAGAGAGAGAGAGAGAAACTTCGCTAGAAATTTAAAGAGTCGTTTGGGTTTTGGCGGTCAGAGAGGGTATTTATAGGTTAAGGATTTCAGTTAAAAGCAGTACTAAGTACCCTAGCAGCATTAACAAACCCGCAGTATTAACCCATATAAGCAGTAGTAACACAAACCAGAAGTATTAACACAGACTAGCAGTATTAACACATACCAGCAGTATTAACACTGTCTGGCAGTAGAAATAAGGCAAGCAGTAGTAACTGTATACTGGCAGTATAAACCACCTAGCAGTAGTAACCATACTTAACCATATTTGAACTGTTAGCAGGAGTAATAGTGAGAGCAGTATTAACTTAACCAGAGTACCAAGTATCTAATCAACAAAGCAATATGAAACACTTAAACACAAATGGTTAGCAGCACCATGCACAATGAAATATGAGAAAGTAAGCATTAAAGAATCTATACAGAAATGGTACATAAAGAAAATCAAAAGAGGCTTATTCATTGTTTATCATGCCTACACTTGTGACCAAGAATGTGAATCTACCCACATCAAAAGCTTTGGTGAATAGATCAGCAAATTGGTTACTAGTGTGTACCTTCAAAACCTGAATTAACTTCTTTTCATTGCAATCTCTAATAAAATGGTACCTGATTTCTATATGTTTGGTTTTTGAGTGTTTCACTGGATTATTAACAATGCTTATAGCACTGTTGTTATCAATGAAGATGGGAGTGTTAAGAAAAGTAATACCATAGTCCAACATCTGATTCTGAATCTATAGCACTTGTGAGCAGCTATATACTCTGCTTTTGTTGTAGAGGTGGACACTGTGGTTTGCTTTTTACACTGCCATGAAACTAGTCTTGCACCCAAAAACTGACATCCTCCTGATGTAGACTTTCTATCCAAGTTTGCACCACCCAAATCACTATCAGAATATGCAAGCAGATCAAATGGTGAGTCATGAGGATACCAAAGGCCCAATCTAGGTTGTCCTTTGAGATATCTGAAGATCCTTTTGACTGCTTGAAAGTGGGATTGCTTAGGCCTCACTTGAAATCTGGCACACACACATACAACAAACATAATGTATGGTCTTGAAGTTGTTAGATACATGAGGGATCCTATCATGGATCTATAATGATGAACATCCACATCCTCCCCCTCAAGATCTGCAGTGATCTGTTTGTGTGTTTCCATAGGTGTGCTTGCAGGCTTTGCTTCTGAAAATCCAAACTTTGTAAGTATATCCTGCACATACTTGGATTGACTTATGAAAATTCCATCTTCCTTCTGTTTAACCTGTAGCCCAAGGAAGAATATGAGTTCACCCATAGAGCTCATCTTGAATCTTTTGTGCATCAACTCCTCAAACTCTTTGCACATATAAGCTTTTGTGGATCCAAAGATGATATCATCCACATAGATTTGAACAAGCAGGATGTCCTTCTTCTTCCTTTTAATGAACAGGGTCTTGTCAATGATTCCCCTTTCAAAACCATTTTCCAAGAGATAGGTAGACAGAGTGTCATACCATGCTCTTGGTGCTTGATGTAGCCCATAGAGTGCCTTCTTTAGTTTGTATACTTTGTCCGGAAAGTTAGGATTCTTAAACCCTGGAGGCTGACAAACATAAACTTCTTCCTCAATTTTTCCATATAGAAATGCACTCTTAACATCCATCTGAAATACTCTGAACTTCATGAAAGAAGCATAGGCTAGAAACAGCCTAATTGCCTCAATTCTGGCTACTGGTGCAAACACTTCTTCATAATCTATCCCCTCTTCTTATGTGTATCCTTGTGCCACAAGTCTGGCCTTATTCTTTATCACTATCCCTCTCTCATCTTTCTTATTCCTGAAAACCCATTTAGTTCCAATTGCCCTTTGTCCTTGTGGAAGGTCAACCAGATCCCACACATTTTGCAGCTCAATCTGCAGCAGTTCCTCTTGCATTGCTTCTATCGAGCTTGGGTCTTTCATTGCATCATAGGCCTTCTTGGGTTCAATCTGAGATAGAAAACAAGATAACAATCCTGACTGCAAGTCTTTCAATCCTCCTAACTTACTTTGATGCCTTGTGGTCCTGGGAGAATTGATATCACCAATCACCAACTGAGGAGGATGATTCTTCTGATTTCTTGTTTGATGGGCAACCTCCTCATTAATATTTTCATCCAGATTAGAGTCATTATTTTCCGGGGTGTTTCCACCAAATACTGAAGAATTTTCTTCATCAGAATCATCTTCTGACAATGTGGGCATTTCAGGACCTGTGTTTCCTGAACCTGAAGGATGAGCATCCTCTTTTTCACCTTTATCCTCTTCATCACCTTGATTATCTTCATCCTGTTCTGGTTCAGAATTCTCTATTTCTGAATCATTCTTCTTGTCTTGTTGACAAAATTCAACAGGATCCACTGTAGGTATAGGGAACAGCACAAACTCTTGTCTCTGTGCTTGTACCTTTTCTGAACCTGTTCCTGCAATTTTCACATTACTAAAACCCAAAGAGTTGGTTAGTGAATCAATGTCAAACAGCCAATCAGGACCTGTACCAATCAGATTTGGTGTGTTCTCATTGCATTTGACATTGTCACTTTCCTCTATAATCCTGGAAGAACTATTGAATACTCTGTATGCCTTGCTCTGAGAGGAGTATCCAACAAGAAATCCATCCTCAGCTTCGCTTTCAAACTTGCCTAAATGAGATTTGGTGTTGAGGATTGTGCAAGGACACCCAAAAGGTTTGAAAAATCCAATAAAAGGTTTCTTCTTTTTGAAAAGTTCATAAGGTGTCTTTCCTTGGGTTTTAACTACTAGAACTCTGTTTTGGACATAACAAGCAGTATTAACTGCTTCTGCCCAGAAAGTAATGGGTAGCTTTGAATCTGCTAACAGAGATCTAGCAACCTCTATCAATGTCCTATTTCTCCTCTCTGCAACACCATTTTGTTGAGGAGTCCTAGGAGCACTGAATTGTCTCTCAATACCTTTAGTCTCACAAAAGCTGTTTAGGTCACTGTTTTTAAACTCAGTTCCATTATCAGATCTGATGATTTTAACTCTTAGATTTGTTTGGTTTTCAATCCTAAGGACAAAGGATTTGATCAGTCCACTTGTCTCATCCTTAGTTCTCAAAAAATATACCCAAGTAAATCTAGAGAAGTCATCAACAATGACTAAGCAATAGGATTTCTTACCAATACTCATCACATTTGTAGGACCAAAAAGATCCATATGCAATAACTGAAGGGGTGAAGAGATTGTGTTTATTTCTTTGGACTTATGAGAAGTTTTGTGTTGTTTGCCTTTAAGACATGCAACACAATGATCATCACATGAAAACACTTTTTGAGGCAAACCTCTCACAAGGTTGTTTTTCACAAGTTTGTTCATAGTTTTAAAATTCATGTGACACATCCTTCTGTGCCAAAGAGATGATTCATCTAAAGAAGCTTTTGAAAACAGGCAATTAAGTGATGAATCAGATGAAACACTCTCTAAGTCCAAACAATAAACATTATCCTTTCTAGGAGTTCTAAGTAGTATCATATTTTCATCAACTACCTTGAATCCTGGAGCTAGGATAATACATTCAGTATCACTAAATAATATGCTATGTTTCTTGTCACAGACCTGTGATACACTTAACAGGTTGTATCTTAATTGCTCAACATAGTAAACATCTTCAAAAGTCATCTTACCTTTTGAAACCATACCTTTACCACTTATCTTACCTCCTTCTGGATTGTCACCAAAAGCAACACGTCCTCCATCAAACCTTTTGAAAATTTGAAGGCAGGACATGTTACCTGTCATGTGCCTAGAGCAACCACTATCTACATGCCAAATGCTCATCCCCTTGAGCTGTTGGTTACCCTGCACATAAGATAAAACAGTTAGTTTCTTGAGGGAACCCAAGCCAAAGTAGTCTTGGGTTGCCCTTTTTCATCAACATACTCATATTCATTAAGTTTAGTCTTGATGAGATGATCAGAGTCAGGAATCTCATGGCTGGAATACTTTGTCTTAATTATAGGCTTGTCAATATTAACACTGATAGCATTACTATCCTTGTTAGCAGTATTAACTTGGTCAGCAGCACTAACTTTGGTAGCAGTACTAACCTCATTAGCAGTACTAACCTTGTCAACAGTAATAACTCTGGTAGCATTACTAACTTTATTAACAGTACTAACTTGGTCCGTAGTAGTATTGCTATCAACAGCACTATTTCTGTTAGCAGTACTATTTGAGGTAGCAGTACTAACAGGTTTAGTTTCTTTTGGAACCCAAGTTAAGACAGAGTTGTTTGCTTTCCTATTCTTTGAGTTACTCCTTGATTTGATTGGATTATTTTCTTTTGCTTTAACAAACTTATTCTGAATATGAGATTTTGCAGTACCAGTTTTCATTGGTGTTGTTCTCACATTATCAGCCATGTGGTTCCTTGATTTTCTTGCTTGCTTCCTATAACCAACAGAATTTTGTATTTTTCTTTGAAAAGTAATTCTTTGGTTAACAAGATTGAAATAACAGTGTTTGGCTAAATGATTCAACTTGCCACAAATAAAACAAGGCTTTGGTCTATTAATTTTGCTCAGATCAATTCCTTGTTTTTGAGCCCACTGGTTATTTCTGTTTCTCTGATTTCCCCTTATTTTATCATGTTGATGGGGCTTGATCTGTTGACAAGTACAGGGATTTACAACAGTGGTTTGCATATAGTGATCTCCCTGTACCTTTTCCTTCCCTTTCCTGGAGGTCTCAGCTTTCTCACTCTTAACAGTCTCTTCTCCAATCTTAGACTTCTCCACTTTCTCACTCTTGACAAATGGTTTACCTCCCCTTTTCATTTGTAAGAATATGGTTTTCTAAGGGAATTTCTTTCTGGTCTTCCTTATTCTTATCCTCAGTGTTCTCTTTTTCAGATTCTGCCTCTACCACTACAGTGTCTAGTGGATCTACCTCTGTGGCTCCTGCAGGTAAGTCATTCTTATCTTGCCTTTCTAAGAGGTTTGAGGTGGGTGGAATATAGTTGTTGTTGTAAGGTGGAGGGGTGTTATTGTATCCTATACCTCTCTTCAGTTTGTCATGAACTTGAGATTTGAGTAAAGTGTCCATTGCTTTAGAGGCATTGGAAAATTTCTCAATGTCTAATTTGGCCTTCTCAAATTCACTTCTGACTTTCTCACATTCTTCTCTAGCTTTTTCTAGCTTAATCTCTAACTCCTTCTTCTCCCACTTCCAATAATTGTGATCATATGAATGTTGAAGTTCATTGGCCTGATATGCCTTAATTTGTTCTTCAAAATTCACAATGATCAAATTGAACTCTCTCCTATGTTTCTCCAACCTTTTAAGATCATCACACATGCTCTGATTGTGATCCCTGTACTTTTTAACAGTTTCAAGACAGACTTTAGAGCAAAGTTTAGATTTTACCTCTGTGGGGATTGTTGTGCTTGAAGACTCTGAAACCTCAGCCATCAATGCTTGATTCTGGATTGCCTCATCAGCTTGATCACTCCAATCAAATCCCATTCCATCTTGTGAGACAAGTGCTTGAGATGAGTTCCTATTGTTGTTGTAGTTTGTGGACTTTGATTGTTGATTGTTGCTACCATGATGTTAAGAGATTCCTCCTCTGCATTCTCTTGCAAAGTGCCCCAGTTTATGACACTTGTAGCATTCCACCTTGGATTTGTCAAATCCAGCACCATCGTCTCTTCTCATGGCAAAGTTGTTTCTTCTTGTTCTTTTAATGAATCTTTTGATTCTCATTGTGAGCATTGCCATTTGCCATTTGATGTCCATCTCTTCAAGATCATCAACATTAATCTGCTCCAGATCATCATTAATAAGAGAAGATTTAGTATGACTAGCAAGGAAGGCTTCCAAAACAGAATCATTGGGTCCATCCTGTTTTGAACCATAAGCAGCAGCACTAACTAATTATATATTAGCAGAAGAATCAGTAGTAGATGATAGGAGAGCAGCATTGTGAGAATATCCAGATGGCTTCTTCTTTGATTCAACCTCTGCTTCAAACACCCTGAGATCATTATAGAGGTCATCAAGTTCCTTATCCTCCAGATTATCATTCTACCTGAAGGATACTGTATACATTATCCATTCTTCACCAAGAGATCTTAGAAATTTTCTGTTGACATCATCCTGGTCCATCTTGACACCAACAGTGGCCAATTCTCCAATCAACTTGTTGAATCTATCAAAGGTTTGAGTCATAGACTCATTCTTTGTAGACATAAAATTTTCATATTGTTGCTTGAGAATTGCTTTTTGATTTCTCTTAGTGCTTTTGGTACCTGAAAATCTATTTGCCAAAGCATTCCACAAGATTTTGGCATCAGCACAGTTGCAAAACTGATGATGATATTCATTAGGAATTGCCAAGAGCAGAGTGCTCAAGGCTTTCATCTCAGTCTGCCTCATCTTTCTTTCTCGATCAGTCTTTGGTGGGGGTCTCTTGCCATCTGCTCCAATCTCTCCTACATTGGAAGGACCATTCTCAATGATGTCCCACATTGAGTAGTCTGTAAGAAGAATGTACTGTCTGATCCTGATTTTCCACATGTCAAACTTATTAGGTTTGAGCATGGGAACCTTTGAAACAAGAACACTGTCGTGTGATCCGTCCATGATGATTATTGATTTCTGAGTTCCTTGGCTCTGATACCACTTGTCAGGATTGAAATTCAAAACAAGAATTTAAATAAACACTCAGAAACTTTGTTAAAGAAGTTGCGGAATAACACTTTAACAATAATCAATGAAACAGTGTATGAACTCAAATCACAAGTTATATTGAATTAACTTAATAATTACAACCAAAGCCTCAATTTGTTGAACAGACTCAACAGACGTTCAATACTTCTCTAATGAAAGGATTACCAACAATCTTAAGGCTAATTCTCTCTTAGAAAACAAAGATATCTCTGCATATCTAATAATCTAAGACTTCTAGACTATATATACAAAACATATTACAAGATAATTAATTAAAGAAACGTTGATCTTCAGTATTCATTCCATAATTATCTTCATCTCCTTGTCTTTCGCACAAATCATCCTTATCAACATTATCAGCATTAATCTTCCAGCAGTATCTTTATCTTCAACAGTACCAACATACTAGTAGTAGTTTCCATCTTGCAATACTAACTCTTCAAGCAGTACTAACTATTCTTCTAGCAGTACTAACCTTTCAAGCAGTATTAATACTACTAGCAGTAGTAATTTCTTCAAGTAGCAGTACTAATGTCTTCAGCAGTAGTAATCTTCAATACTTAGCAGCATTATCCAGACTTAGCACATTTCGGACCCAACAGATGTTGATGTCGGTATTTGCAGAATGCGATAGAGAGGAAGAGGAATCAGGAAACTCATGCGAATCAGATTGGATGGAGGAGGAAAGTGATGAGGAAAAATGGGTAGTGGAAGAAAGTGTCCTCCAAAATCGAGAAGCCGGTGAAATTTTTGCAGTGAAGCAAAGTAGTACGGTAGGCTCGAAGTCCAACGAGGCTGAAGGTAGTGATGCTGGAAATATCTGAGTTGAAACTCCGGCGGGTAACGCTGTCGGAATCCAGTCACCGGTATGGGAACACAAGTCGGAATAAGGCAAAAAGTCAGGATTTGAAAATCCTCTAATAATCGAGAATGAAGGCTATGAGTACATGGGGATTGGGAAGGTGGTGGCTAAGAAAAAGGTGTTATATAAGGTTAGAAAGAGTCAAGAATTAGAAAGGAATATTAAGGTAGATGTGGGCCAAAGTGAAAACAGATCAGCCCATATGGAGTTTAATGGGACAAATATAGGAGAAAGTCAAAACATGGCCCAAGTTAAAAGTTGGGGTATGACTGGCCCAGAAGAAAAAAATGGCGATGATGGGCAGAGCAATCTGGGATCTAAAAATAACAAAATTTTGAACGACTCAAGCAAGGGAAAATCAATCGAGACATCCTCCAAACTGACGTCAGTTGAAGCTAAGAAAAAAAATGGGAGAAGAGAATGATACTCAAGAAGATCGAATAAATCATAAATTAAAGGAGAAGGTAACTGATCGAGAAGCCAGAGGGAAAGAGGGTGAAATTGCAAAACTCAAGAAGGGTGATTCACTGGGCTTCGACAGAGGGAGGATAAGCTTCCATTTGCTAAAACAAAAGGCAAGGAGACAATCATAGAAAGGTGGGCAAAGGAGATCTGATAATAATAAAGGGGAAAAGATCAAGAAATTAAGAGGTGTTCGAATGGAATATGAAGAGAATATGTCATCGTCAAATGAGGTAAAAAACATCGAGGAGTCCGAAAATATGGAAGAATTTGGTAGAAAGGTGGGACTGATTTGGGATGAATTACACGGAGCACATGATCAAGATGAGGGAAGCCGATTATAACATAGGTACATGGTTAAAAGAAGCTCGAATCTGTTTGTTTATGTAACACCCTCAAATATGGAAATAGCAACTAATTTAAAATTTTGTAAATACATCGATAATTGATTCATCTACGACCACAATTTAAGGTTTAACTTCAATACACACATTTCATTCTATGTAAACAGTCTATAATAGGGACGGGTGCTACTAAAACCCAATAACAGTCACTATCTCCAAACTGCGGAAGACTTCGCCAACTACTTACCCTTGAGAGTTCCAAAACGTGGAACCCAGTTCCAAAACAGGAACTTATGCACAATGGAATTACACCTTACTGCCCATGGGACGTTGGCCGACCGTATAGATACACACCTTACTTACCATGGTGACCCGATGCCTATTTCGTGCCAAAGTGGTGAACTTGTCCAAAACGGGACATAAAGAACAGCGTGCCTATGGATCCAATGCACTAACTAAAACATTACATGACTTAAAACGAATGAACTAACGCATTCAAAACATGTAATTCTCAAATAGGATGCAGTAAGTGCAAATCATGACCAAACGCTCTACATTGAGCTATTAAAATCAGACAAGTGTCCCCAAGACCTAACAAAATCCAAACCGAGCCATAAGCTCAACAAATCCAAAGACCCATCGTTGAAAATCATGAAATGAGATCAAACGTAAACGACCCGCATTTATGTAAACCCATACTCCAAAATATATAATTAACTCCAACATAGTTTAGATTGGGACAACTCATTTTCCAAGTGAATTATTACATTTATTCTTTTAAAAACGTCCCATAACATAGAATCAAACATTTATCTAAAACACACAATAAAATGCATTTATACTCCAACTTTACTTCATGGAATAAATCACCAAAATACCAATGTATATAATTTAGTTGTCAAAATGCTCAAAATCCCAAACGTTGGTGATTTACAAGGTTTATAAAATCAAACACTTCAAATAATCAAGATTCGCCAAATAACTCAACAGTTAATAATATCATGTAAAACATATAGACACTTTAAAATAGACATTTTGGCATGTACACCATTTTCACAAATTAACTTGAACTCACCTTGCTAGATTTAGGCTAAATCTAAATTTTACCTAAACTTGAGCTTCCTTGGAGAAACTTGAATTCATAAGCAAAACCTTCAAAAACCTATATTCACAAGTTTCCAACCATGAATATTCATTCAACCATTAAGAATCGATCCCCAAACATTTTACATCAAAATCCCCAACTTGACCAAAACCCTAAGGGGCCGTTTGGTTTGCAGAATGATTTCTGAAGGAATGGAATCTGTCTAAGGAATTGGAATCTGGAAAAAATTGGAATTGAATGTTATCAGGTTTGACCAAGTGTTTGGTTGGTAGGAATGGAATGTAATCAGTCAAATGAATTGGAATCTGTCTGTTTGGTTTGCAAAGGAATTGGAATAGAATTCTGAAAAATGACAAAAATACCCTTTCTTTTATTTTTATTTTTTAAATGTCGAGAGAGAAGGGGGAAGAGAGAAGAGAGAGATTGTGAGAGAGAGAGAGCAGGTAGAGAGAGGGGAGAGAGAGAGGAGAGAGAGGGGGAGAGAGAAGAGAGAGGGGAGAGAGAGGGAGGAGAGAGAGAGAGGGAGGAGAGAGATAGAGAGAAGGGAGAGGAGAGAGAAGGAGAGGAGAGAAAGGAGAGAGAGGAAAGAGAGATGAGAGAGAGAGGAGAGAGAGAGGAAAGAGGGAGGAGAGAGAGGAGAGAAATAAGAGAAAGGAGAGAGAGAGAGGAGAGAGATAAATGAGAGAGAGAGGAGAGAGAGACAAGAGAGAGAGAAGAGATGAGAGAGAGAGGAGAGAGGGTTTTTAGAAACGGCTAGGGTTTTTAGAAAAGGTAAGGAGGGTATTTGTGTCATTTTGAGAAAATCTGATGGAATGGAATTTAATTCCATCCATTTTAAGAAGGAATGACCAAATTTATGATTAAAGGAATTCATGGAATTCAATTCCATTCCATTGGTAACCAAACAGCAGGATGGAATTTGGTCAATGGAATTGACCATTCCAATTCCATCAGATTCCGGCAGAATCCAACGAACCAAACGCCCCCTAATTTTTGACCTAATTTTTCCAAAACCATCAAACCCGAAATTTGAGAAACCGAACACTAGGAAATCATCAAGAGATCATTTATATCTTATATTAAGGTTTAGAAATGGAAGGGATACATTTACCACTTAGGTTTTGATGAAAACCTAGAAAACCTCAAAATTCTTGAAGATGGAGGTGATGATGATGAGCTCTTGATCTTTGCTTCCAACCCACCATAAAATACTCTTATATATTCCCAAAACTAACAATCTAACCTTGAAAAGCTCTCAAAAACGAAACCATAGCAGCTTGAATCGCCAAAAACGGAGTAGAAATAAGAGAGTTATGAAGAAATGAAGAATGGGGCTGAAAATCCGAATTTTAACAAGTCTGGTACCATTGTGCTACAATGACATGCGACTTTGACATGTCATTTTTGCATGTCATAGTCGCTCAAGTGGTCCAGAAGGCCCCCCCTTGGCTGCTACTTTGCCAATGTCTGGTCATTGTAGTCGGACCTGTACCAAGCCCCGAAACTCGACTTTTTCTATGCCAACACTCCTGAAACTCTTAGGGACTTTAAATAATGCTTTCTCAACCTAAATCCCACCATTTCCAAGTTTCAAAAACGTCCGGGTGACCTTTACTTACCGAAAATTACGGGTGTTACAGTTTAAATAAAGATAATTTCTATTAGTGTGAGGGGTTTGGGTTCGGAGGGGAAGAAGAAATGGATTAGGGAGATGTGCTCTAAAGAGAGAGTAGATATGATAGGAATACAAGAAACAAAACAAAAAAAATGGAACGACGTTCAAATGGCAAAACTTTGGGGTTTGATGACGGAGATTTCATACAATCAGAAGCGGTAGGTAGGTCAGGGGGTCTGTTTTTAATTTGGGATAGAAAAGCATTCTCATGCGAATATGTCATCATCGAAAAAAAATTAATAGCGCCAATTGGCAATTGGAAGGGGGTAGAAGGTTTGTATGGGTTTATTAATGTGTATAGTCCAAGGGAACTTAAGGATAGAATTGAAGTGTGGAAGCAAGTAGAAAGTCTTTGCAACAAAAAAGAGGTAAAACGGTGCGTGTTTGGTGACTTTAATGAAGTAAGGGGAAACCATGAGAGATTGAATTTGGTCACAAACGATAAAGATGCGGTGGAATTTAATGACTTTATAAGAAGAAGCCGATTGGTGGAGATTGTTATGGAAGGGCAAAAATTTATGCGGGTTAGTGACGATGGATCAAAATATAGTATGTTGTATAGATTCCTCATGACTAACGAGTTTTGTGAGGATTGGAGGAATTTGGGGGTCAAGACTCTTGAAAAGAAATGGTCGGATCATTGTCCGATTATATTAAGGGAGGCAAATATTGACTATGGTCCGAAGCCGTTCAAAACTTTTGATACTTGGTTATCTAGGGATGAGGTGGAAGAGGAGATCAGAAAGGAATGGTGCAAGGAGGTCAAATCAAACAAAATGGATTGCATTTTTAGAGATAAATTAAAAAATATCAAAATCTTTTTAAAAAAGAGAGGTAATGAAAAGTTCAAGCGATTAAAAGAGGTATTGGAAAAAAGTAAAGAGGAGGCATTGAAAGTGGAAAGTGAAGCCGAGTCGAGAATTTTGGATGAAAGGGATAGGGGGAAGTGGGTAGAAGCAAGGAGAAAGTGGCTAGAGGCGGAAAAAACGAAATTAGAAATGGATAATCAAAAAGCTAAGATTAAATGGATGGAAGAGGGAGATGAAAATTCGAAATTCTTCCATGCGGTAATAAGAAAGAAGGAACGAAAAAACGGAATTCGTGGTATGAACATCCAAGGGGAGTGGTCGGACGATCCAAAAGAAGTAAAGGACCGACTTTGTGTGGGAATTCTTCAAAAGAAAATACTCTTCGAGAAAGATGTTTGGACCGAAACTACAAAGTAACAAAATAAAAAAGTTTTCTATGGATGCGGTGGAAAGTCTCGAACAACCGTTTGAGAAAAAGAAGTATGGGAAGCTATAAAAGAGTGTGGAAACAACAAATCCCCAGAGTCGGACGGAATTACCTTCACCTTCATCAAAAAGTATTGGAAGATTATAAAAAATGAGTTATTGAGGGCATTAGAAAATTTTTGGGAGGAAGAAAAGATAAGTGGAGGGTGCAATGCTTCGTTCATCACACTTATCCCAAAAAATGACAACCTGGCGGGGCTTCATGAGTATCGGCCGATTAGCTTGATTGGGGCATTTTATAAAATTCTTGCAAAGGTGTTGGTGGAAAGGATGAAGATGATTATGGGCGAAATAATTGGGGAATCACAAACGACTTTTATAAAAGGAAGGTACATTTTAGACGGGGTTTTGGTGGCAAACGAAGCGGTAAAATTCATTAAAAAAAGTCGAAAAAAAGGGTTTGATTTTCAAAGTGGATTTTGAAAAGGCATACGACAATGTGGAGTGGTCGTTCCTCCTAAGCACACTGAAATCAATGGGTTTTGGAGCAAAATGGTGCAATTGGATCAAGTCTTGCTTAGAGTCCACGACAGTGTTGGTATTGGTAAATTCGTCCCTTACAAAGGAGTTCAAAATGGAGAAAGGACTTAGACAAGGTGACCCATTAGCTCCGTTCCTCTTCTTAGTGGTTGCCGAGTGTCTAAACGTGATGATGTTGGAAGCGAAAGAAAAAGGTGTTTTTGAAGGGTTGAAGATTGGCAAAGAGCAAATAGAGTTGACCCACTTACAATATGTCGACGACATCATTTTCTTTGGTAAGTGGAACGTAAAGAACTTTAAAAATCTCATGAAAATCCTCGATTGCTTCTTCGAGGTATCGGGTATAAAGATAAATATTGGTAAGAGAAAATTATTTGTCTTGAGAGTAGACCTAGAGGAGATTAAAGAGTGGTCGGGAGGATTGGGATGTGATTATGGAGAACTTCTATTTTCTTACATGGGGTTGTCGGTAGGGAATAATATGAGTAAGATTGAGAGTTAGAAAGACGCGATGAAAGAGGTCCAAAACAAGCTTGCCAATTGGAAGTTGAAATTGATTTTGTACGGTGGTAGACTTACTTTGGTAAAGTCGGTACTGGGTAGTGTCGCTTTATATTTTTTTCACGTTTTTTAGAGCCCCGAGAAGTGTGATTAGTGAGTTAGAGAGAATGAGAGCTCATTTCTTTTGGGGCGGGGGGAAGGGTCCGGATGCAAAAAGAGGGGTGGCATGGGTAAAATGGGATTTGTGTCATGAGAAGTTTCAAGAGAGGAGGTCTAAATGTGGGTAGTCTTCAAACGTCTAATTGGGGTCTTTTGGAAAAATGGTGGTAGAGGTTCGGGGTAGAGAAGGAGGCATTATGGGTAAAGGTGATAAAAAGCATCTACGTGAGGGAGGGGGTTTAGGAAGGGATAGGAGTAATGTAGGGAGGGGGTCGATCGGTATGGTGCAACATTATCAAAGTAGGACAAGAGCTAGAGAAGATAGGTATAAACTTCGCTTCGTCATTTGGAAAAGAAGTGGGTAGGTGGGATGAAACGGGATTTTGGGTGGATAGATGGATTAGGACCAAGAAGTTCGGTAGAGATTTAAGAGGCTATTCACTCTTGAAACAAACAAAGAAGGGTCAATAGTCGAAAAGGGGGTGGGTAGAAGGTAGATGGCAATGGAAATGGAGTTGGAGGAGAGAGCCGAGGGGAAGGGAGATAGGTGAGTTGGATAGTCTAATGGAGATTATTCAAGGGTGGGAACCGAAGGTAGACGTTCGGGACAAAGTAAGATGGGTGGAGGGAGGGGATGGGAATTTTCGGTTCAAGTGTTGAAGGAATTGATAGAAGAGAGAGTGGCGGGTCTTGGGAATAATCACGAGGAAACAAAGTGGTCTAATGGAGCACCAAAGAAGGTATGCATCATCCTTTGGAGAGCCAAATAAGGAAGATTGCCATGCCGATTGGTTCTTGACAAGTTGGGAATAGACTTACTCTCGACGTTATGCCCGAGATGTGGATTAAAGTCGGAGTCGGTAGAACAGGCAAAGATAAAGTGTATTGAGGTACAACCGATTTGGCAAAAGGTCCTTACTTGGTGAGAAAATGAGGAAGGAAATATCAACTCGCTGAAAGGTCTTTTGCAAGTCAATTTTTCAGTGAAAGGTACGTTCTCGCAACCAAGACTGTGGCAGGAAACAATATGGTGCTTCCTTTATCTAGTATGGTCACACCGTAACCAAGTGGTGTACAAAAACGAGAAAGGTAATCTGGTGGATCGATTCTTCGAAATGCAATGACGAAGCTTTGAATGGATCTCAAATACAATAAAAGGAAGGAAGAGTGGGTGGCCGGAGTGGCTGACTAATCCAAGTGAGACGCTGTAATCAAAAAGAATACGAGAATCGTTGAAATTTCGTGGAAGAAGTTCGAAAGAAGGGTTGTTGTGGGGATCGTGGATGGATGGACAACCGACTACTGGATATTTGGTCAAGGTGTGGGGATTGTTCTACGGTACAGATGGGGTCAGCTAACGATGGTTGTGTGTTTGGGTTGGAACCTCTGTATCTATTGTGTAAAGGGGTTGTATTGGTGTGAGGGTGCTAGTTGCCATGGTCTGCCTCTGGATTTTTCTTAGAGGGGTCGTTAACCTGTTTGTTTGTGTTGGTTATTTGTGCCTTGCTTGGTTTGTTTTAATAAAGTGTCTTTCAAAAAAAACATAATATCTCAATACATGAACTAAAGAAAACTTGTTATAAAATCATACAAAATAAAATTGTATATTTGATAAATTAATAAACAAATCTATTTGTCTTTTTCACTTGATTATTATCAAAACAAATTGATTTTGAGTCTTTTTTTTCTTTTGAACCTTATCCATCTTACAAAATAAATAAAAAAAGTTTTATTATTTTTCTTACAATTCGTTTGAGGTGTTTATCACAAACCAAACAAATAATTTTTTTTATCAAACAAAACTAACAAATATGACACAATATTCATATGTTCTAAATATGATACCATAGATATGCAACAACATAATCTTAATCAATTCATCAATGTATCAATGTTCATTAGGATACCAAAGGTAGAAGAATCGAAAACGTACCTGATTTAATTAACTATGTAGTAGCGTGAACGACCAATATGCTTGATTATCTCATAGCAAAATCAATGATTTATGTTGGTGCCAGATTTGATAATATTCGTAGAGCGTACGTGCTAATAATGTGTTATAGGAAAAGCAGAATAGAACAACAGTAAACAGAGAGAATGAAATCTGTAATTCTCATTAATCATAAGCCCATTAAAAAGGGGGGTTTACAAAGAAAATGAAACATTCATTATGGTAAATTCTAATACTAGGAAAATATCATGTTAATCACTTTCTTTTGACAATGACATATAATCCTTCAACATGATTTAGTATTTTATAATATTTTTGTTAGAGAGTTGGTTTCCGGTAAGAATAATAGTTATCGTGAGAAGGGTAAAAAAGGATATCCACCATTGGATCAATCCTAATTGAAGATCAATTAAAAATACCCTTCTAAGCTAATTCATGGATTTTGGGATTTAATTTGAACCATTAGATCAACACTAATTAAAAGAAGGGTCAAAATCCCTTTTTACACTTCTCACCTTAACTGCTATTCTCACACTATCCTTGGTATTCTGTCAGATTATATATGTATCAAATAATCCTTTTAGTAATTTTTATAATGTGATAACAATTTAATACTTCAACAAAAAATGAGATTGTACTTTATATATATATATATATATATATATATATATATATAGAGAGAGAGAGAGAGAGAGAGAGAGAAAGAGATAGAGAGGGGAACGTTCAAATGCAACTCATTTACATGATCCAACCCATACAACTCCTCTATCCACCACTCATTTTATGTAATTAAGAAAAATGAAAAAAAATGAAAAAAACTGAAAATAAATGAGTGGTGGATAGAAGGATTGCATATGGTACATCATGTAAAAGAATTGCATAATAACCCTTCTCTCTCTATATACATATATATATATATATATATATATATATATATACAAATTCAAATTTTATTTATAAACTATAACTTTGGCTCTAAACTTTAGTGAAAATCTTTGAAAGTGAGACCTGAACTTTGATAATTTTAGAAAACGTTTTCGTGGTTCTCAAATTGCTCTGAAAGTGATCCTTAGTCACTAATTCTAAACTTATAAGTTAGTTTATAAGCTAACTTTATGTGCATCAAAACATGTACTCAAAAAATAAGTTAACTTATAAAAGCATCTCCAATGCAAGGCTTTTATAAGCAAAAAGTGCAATGACTTGTAGAAATTAGAATTGTAGAAAGTTCTTATAAGAACCCAAACTCCATTAGGTTCTTAAATAATAACCTTGGTTCTTACCATAAAATTTGTGAAATGTAACATTTCCCTTATTTTTTTATTTTATTTTCTTGACTTTATAATAGTTATTGGAGTAAATTACGATTTTCGTCCCTGTGGTTTGTTATTTATTGCTATTTTCGTCCCTTGTCTTTAAAATTTGCTTTTTTCGTCCTTATGATTTTCAATTTGTTTCGTTTTTCGTCCCTTGAACTAACTCTGTTAGATTTCAGCCATTAATTAAGGGTATCTTTGTCTTTTAACAATTTTATTTATTTTGTATTAAGAAATTATTATATGATATATATAATATGTATTTTTCTCTCTCTTAACACCCCACGTAACCTCTTCCTCGTACGGTTTTCTCATTGACACCATCATCTCCAGCGATGAACAACACAGCGGCCTTCTGTTGCCCATTTCTTTCCACCCTTCAAGCTTTTCTTTCCTATACTTACAATCCTCCGGTGAACCATCTTAGGCCCTTCCCAAACAAGTACCATCTCCAGAGATTAAGCTTTAACCTACAAATAGTTTTTGCTTGTTACCTGTTTGAGCCAAAATCCTTCAGATTCCTCATCAGCCCAGCAAAATATAGAGTGTACTTTGCAGTCGTTTCCTCATTTCCAAATTTGTGAGGTGGCCAATGCCCTGCAAGTTTTTGAAGCATATTAATACTGACATGTTGTTGACCTCTGTTGCTCCTGTTTGTGCTAAGTTTGCAAGACAATGGTTATCACAGTCAAGAGATCAATAGGAACATACTGCAATTCACCACTTTTGACCTGGGGACTTATCTTCAAATTAAGTTTATTGATGTAATAAAACAAGATACTACATTGATAAAATTGCTCACATAAATTTAATAAGTTTACATTTAATTCTCTATGAAAGGAAAAAAGAAAAAGAGCACCATATGGTTTCAGATAGGCACTCAAGCATCTATTTTGGATAGAAATAGGTACAAACGAGGAAAATACCTTATGTAGTTATGTTGGTAAACTGAACAGACAACATCAAGCCGGTATTATGTGAAAACTTATTGCAGCCACAACCTGCAGAAGGGAACAAAAATAAGAGAAATATAGTTGACTTTAGCAACAAACATTGTATCAATTTCGTTCAATCTGACCATTATAATTTAATTTCTAAAAACCAGAAAAGTTGCCTCTGAAGTAGAAGTGATTATATACTTTTGTGTATTAAGCTTTCCGTTTGTCCGCACCCCCCTCCCACTCTCTCACAAAACCAGAAACAAAAAAAAATGCACAAAACTAAACACACCTTTGATACTTCCCTATTTCCCTACTTACTTAACTACTCCATCTTTGACACTGCTTTGTGGGTTTTTTTTTTGTTTCTGGTTTTGTGAACGAGTGACAATTTCTAGTTTTTGCATTTTTTTGATTTTTATTGTTTCTAGTTCTATTAAATGTGAAAAAAAACTGGGGGTATGCCCTGGTATAGTCAAAGGTGGGGGATGAGAAAAGGGTTCCACAGACCACAGGTGATATGAGGAAGAAGATGGTGGGTGGGTGGGTGGAATCTTGGGAAAGGAGATGGTGAGTAGGTAAAATACATAAAGGCATAAAGTAGTTCTTTTTTTATTTTATTTAAAAAAAAAGCATAAAGTAGTTGTGTACACGGAAATTTCTTTAATAAAAATAATAGGAAAATAAATAAAAGGATGAAAGGACCAAAAAGCCCCTAACTTAACAGTGCAATTATAACAAAGTTAGTCACAGGGACGAAAAAAGAAATGAATTACAAACCACAAGGATGAAAAAAGCAAATTTTAAAGACCAAGGACGAAAATAGCAATAAAGAACAAACCACAGGGACGAAAATCGTAGTTTACTCTAGTTATTGAAGTAAAAAAAAGGTTCTTAGAGCTTCTCCAGCTTTTCTATAATTTCTCTAAAATAGAATAACAAAAGTGAAATTTTTTAAAAGGTATTACATTCAACTCCAACAGATTTTCTATTTTAAAGATTTTAAAACAACTTATATTTTTATAATATTCTCTAATTTATCATCCCAATACACTTTTAATTTTTTTAGAGTGAATTGCAAATTTGGTCCTTGTGGTTTATTATTTTTCTCATATTTGGTCCCTACAAAATTTTTATTGCAAGAAACTCCCTGTGGTATGCAAAAGTGCTCGGATTTGGTCCCTGTGACTAACGTCCGTTAGGCTGCAGGTGTTAAATTTTAGATGTAAAAAAATTTTATATGTATTTCATATATCGTTTTAATATGCGCTAGATTTTTCTATAATATATATATATATATATATATATATGTTATGTTTTATATTAAAATTCAAAAAACGCATGTGTTTAATTTATTTTTATTGAATAATTTATTTATTTTTATCAAAAATGAAATTTAGTAAAAGCGAAAAAATAAATTATTTTATTATAATTTTAGTCGATAAAACTTAAATATAAATTATTAACTAAACAAAATTTTGATGTTTCATTAAATAAGTTATTTTTTAATTAAGTAATAATTATTTATTAATTATATAATATAAATACTATGTTTTTTAAAAAAGGTATAATATAAAAGAGTAAATTGTAATTTTGGTCCTTGTGGTTTATTGCAATTCTGGTCCTTGTGGAGTAAAATGACCCATATACCCTCATGTGCATTTAACACCTGCAGCCTAACAGACGTTAGTCACAGGGACCAAATCCGAGCACTTTTGCATACCATAGGGAGTTTCTTGCAATAAAAATTTTGTAGGGACCAAATGTGAGAAAAACAATAAACCACAGGGACCAAATTTGCAATTCACTCAAACTTAAATATAAATTATTAACTAAATAAAATTTTGATGTTTCATTAAATAAGTTATTTTTTAATTAAGTAATAATTATTTATTAATTATATAATATAAATACTATGTTTTAAAAAAAAGGTATAATATAAAAGAGTAAATTGCAATTTTGGTTCTTGTGGTTTATTGCAATTCTGGTCCTTGTGGAGTAAAATGACCCATATACCCTCAAGTGCAAGGCACATGAGAGGATTTAACACCTGCAGCCTAACGGACGTTAGTCACAGGGACCAAATTCGAGCACTTTTGTATACCACAGAGAGTTTCTTGCAATAAAAAATTTATAGGGACCAAATGTGAGAAAAACAATAAACCACGGGGACCAAATTTGCAATTCACTCTTTTTTTTAATATACAATGATAAAAATTGAATCTAATTGGTGGGATTGAATAAAATAATCATTTATCTCTTCTATCATCAAGTTTTAGAGAATTCTCTAAACTTAGAAAAATTTCAAGTTTTTTCTATTATAGCAAAAAAGATAGCAAAACTGTTGAAGAGGTTTAGAGAAAAAAAAACCCCAAATTTTTCTATTTTAGCAAAGTTGTTGGAGATACTCTTATAAGAACTATCATTATAGACATTTATATGAGTTCTTATTTTGATGAGATGGAAATGAGAAGGCAACAAAAATTACAAAAAAAAGAGGTTCTTATAAGAACCTCCATTGGAGATGCTCTAAATTAGCTTATTTTAACCAAAGATACCTTAATAATTTAGTTGAGATTAATAACTTTGATTTTTTTTAATAAGGTTGTTATGTTTATTTTTTACATAAAAGATATTTTAAACATCATGGTAAAAAACACTTATCAGTGATAGAAATCATAGAATCATCCTACCATTAGACCGCAAAAATTTTAAAAAGGACAAATCTAACATTTACAATTTCTTTTGAAAGATCAACATTCAAAAGGGTCATGTGTTGAAATTCTTATTTTCAAACTTGTTATTGTAAGAAAATCAATTGAAACAAACTTTGTTTTTTATTCGGAAAAGTTGTGTGAAAACACTACAATAAAATTGGTTTTATAGAATATCTAAAATGTATAAATATCCTTAACAAAATAATTTATAGGACCAAACCAAAAAACATTATATCTAAAATTGTTATAATAGGTTTAAATAACGTTTATTTAGGTGTTTTAACAAGTTTTTTAGAACGCTTTTAAAATAAGGTTTAGCTATTTTATATAGGACATTATTTGAAAAAATGTCATAATAAACACAAGTGTCCTACAAAAAGATTAGTTTATAGGACATTTCCCAAAAGTGTCATATAAAATAACTAATATGACGTTTTAATTAAAAATTGTCTAAAAAGCTTGTAAAATCGCCTAAAAGTATCCTATAAACTTATTGTAACACTTTTAGATAAGTCGTTTTATAATTTGGTCCTATAAACTTAAGTTCTACAAATTATTCTACTAGGACGTTTATACATTTTAGACATCCTATAAAACCAATTTTATTGTAGTGGAATATGTGAAACCCTATATTGATCTCTAAAATTGTCGTTGAGCAAAGAAGGAGGTTATAATATTAATAGAGGAAAATGGTCCAAGTCTAAATTGATATGAGACTCAAAAATGCCCCCTTCAACGGAGGTTAGACAGACACAAATTATCCCAGAGCGTCAAAGGGGGTTAGCGGGTGAGTGTACAAAAAACTGTCAACCCGTGAAACCCGTCCAACCCAACCTGCTAACAACTCAATTAAACCCAACCCGCCAATCCGTTAAACCGCCAACCCGTCAAACCGTCCAACCGCTAATTAGCAGGGTTGAAATTAGGTTAGCGTAACTCAACCCAACCCAAACCGGCAACCCGCCTCTAATATTTATTATTTTGATAAAATTATACATACATATATATATATATATATAAAGGGGTGTTCAAATGCAACTCATTTACATAATGCAACCTTTGCAACCCCTCTATCCACGACACATTTTATGTAATTAAAAAAAACTACCTCTATATATATATATAAAGTTTTCTTTTTAATACTTTGAATTTTTAATGTTTTAGATTTTGCTAGAACTTATAAGTTTGAACTATAAATTTTGGATTTCTATTGCTTTCATTTGAATTTTGTATTTGTATTTTTTTGTGAATTTTCGATTTTTTAACTTTTAGTTTTATAAATGTTAAACGAGTTAAACGGGTTAGGCGGGTCGGATTAGAGTTTGGATTTTCTGGCCTGCTTATTAAACGGGTCGGGTTATGGTTAGACACTCTCAATCCGTTAACTTTGAACCCGACACGACACGTTTGTCAGTTCTACTTTTACCCAGTAAGCGTTGACTGGTAAGAGTTTTTTCTCTCATGTATCGGATAAGATTCTCAATCCTTACATACTCACCTTATAAGGTAAGTGACACTCAATAAACATTTATCTGATAAATATTCGATAAACTAACCCCTAATCAAGAGGTTTTAAAAGTCCAAGAAATTGGTATTTCAATACAATTTGAGAGTTGTTACTAAAATAAAAATCTACCACAATTCATTCATACTGTTAAACCCTGATTAACTAGTTGATAAACAATCACACAACACAATAAAGATCAAGAGATAAATGAATCAGAATAACATACCACGATCCCTTGAATAATCAATGAAAACCTTGTGTGTTCTTGGTACCTTGATGATGCGATTACAGAATACGAATACGGCTACCTCTCTATAGAATTGTGATTATGAGTTATTAGAGGATTAACCTTAAAACCTAATTACGAAAACACAATAAATACTAAGCCGTATAAGCCAAATTGGCTTGAGGCCCAATAACTATTAACTATCAACTAATTACAAATTAGACCTCCTAATTAACTTTAATCTTGAATACAATTTATGATTCAACAATCTCCCCCTTTGGATTCAAGATTAAATTTTTTTTGACAATTTGCTTCGGGTCTTCACTTCTCTTGAAAACTTGTTAACAGCTTCAGATATAGTCTTCATCTTTCTCTTTCTCTAAATGAAGTGTCCTTCTGACGATCATCTTCAATCAGACTTTTGATATATCAAATACGCTCAGACACTTTGAATTCTTCGAAATATTCATTAGTCTTCAGAGTATATTCTCCCCCTTTGTATATTCTCTCCCTTTTTGATGAGTGATGAGAATCATCATCATCAAAACATAGCAAAACAATCTTCCCCTTGGTTATACAGTCATCAATTAAGCACTGTCTTCATGTATAGATCCCTGTGTGGAAATAAGAGCAGTCTCCCCAAATGGAGAAAGTGATTATTTCAATCTTTTCAGATTCAAATAATAAAAAATGGTAACCCTGAATCAACAAATGACTCAGTTGAAGTGTCTGTCAGTGACACAAAGTCACTGAGTAACACAAAGTTACTATATAAGGAGTTGGTTTTGATGTTGACTCGCCAGGACTTCCATTCAATCATCGAATAACACATGGTTATCTATGAACGTTCTGACAGAAAACAAATTTTTGTGTGCTTGTGCATGTGTATGAAAGAATTAAGCATAGATGATCGTTTTTCAATTTAGGCTCAAAGTATGTAAACTTGTTGAGACGACAACAAATTATACAAAGACTCAATGTGCATGAGAAAGGGTCTAAGGTGGGGCAATTTTCCTTCTTTTTCAATATTAGTATCTTCCAAATGAAGAACCAATAGCGTATGTGCTGCTTCCCCAGAAAATGTGAAACATTCTCTTTTTGATAAAAGAATGAGTAGCTGGTGGGGTGTAATGCAAGAGATGGCATGGGCTAGGTGCCTTTTTCAATGTCATTCACGAAGAAATGTGAAACAACAGATAATGTGGTTTCCCGACTCAGAAAGAAGTTTGGTGCAGAGTCTGATATTCTTTTACTTTGTTCTCTCACCCTCTTTCTTTTAATTCTCACTTCTAACCAATCTCTTTTTTCCATTTTACCTCTTCACACACCAACACTCAATCTTTTGACCCCTCTCCCCTCAATCACTCAGGGAATACTTCCTAGGTAGGAAACACTGGTTATCGTGAATCCATGGAAGTTCTATTAAGCTCACACAATGAATCCCTTGTATTTTCCTAAAGAACGTGTTGTTCAACAGTCTTTTGTACATGAAAGCACAAAGGAATACAAACATGAAGAATAAAAATTTGGAGAAGTCAAAACATAAGATGTTTGACAATGCAATTCTCCCCCTCAAACTAAAAAGAGTTTGACAATTTAGCTCTAAATTAAGCTCTAAAGGAGTTTTTCAATTAAGCTCTTTGACAATTAAGTTCCCCCTCAACTTAAGGTTTTTTATTTATTTATTTATTTATTTATTTATTTTTTTTAAGCAAATAAAAGGAACACAAAACACTGAAGTGCGGGTTCTAATCAGATGTGATTAGAAGCCATTGTCACTTGAACAAACCTGCACATAGAAGAAATCATGGTAATCATTTGTGAAAATGATTCCTCTATTGGTAGCAACAGTTGGAGAATAAATATAGAAAACACAACATTAAGAGTCAGAATGCTCCCCCTCGAATCATGAGTAAGGTTAAGTAGATATGTTCAACATACCAAGTTTGCTGATTAGAAACTGGAACCTCTTTTCATCCAACGGCTTGGTGAAAAGATCAGCTAACTGGAAGTCAGTTTGAACAAAGTACATTTCAATATCACCTTTTTCTACATGATCCTTGATGAAGTGATAGCGTACATCTATATGCTTGGTCTTCGAGTGCTGAACCAGGTTAGCAGTTATGGCGATTGCGCTCTTAGAATCACAATAAATAGGGATGCGCTTGTAGTTGTACCCAAAGTCTCTTAACTGTGTCTTCATCCAGAGGACTTGTGAACAACAGCTAGCAACAGCTACATATTCAGGCTCAGCCGTGGATGTTGAAACACAATTTTGTTTCTTTGAGGTCCAACTCACAAGTTTGTCACCTATAAATTGACATGATCCAGAGGTGTTTTTCCGGTCTAGCTTACATCCTGCATGATCAGCATCTGTAAAGGAAGTTAGATCAAAACGAGAATACTTTGGATACCAAAGGCCTAAATTAGGAGTGCCTTTGATATATCTAAGGATTCGCTTAACAACAATAAAGTGCGACTCTTTAGAATTAGACTGATATCTCGCACAAAAACATGTGGCAAACATTATATCTGGGCGACTAGCAGTCAGATAAAGTAAAGAACCAATCATGCTACGATACACCTTTTAGTCAACAGGTTTACTAGAGGGATCTGTATCTAAGAGTGTACCAGTAGCCATTGGTGTTTTCATGACTGAGCTATCTGACATATTGAACTTTCTTAATATGTCTTTTATATATTTAGCTTGATTAATGAAAATGCCTTCGGGTAATTGCTTTACTTGTAAACCAAGAAAGAAGTTTAACTCACCCATCATCGACATTTCAAACTTAGTTTCCATGATTTTAGAAAAGTTCTTGCAAAATTTCTGATTTGTCGACCCAAATATTATGTCGTTGTTGGGAACTGAAGAATAACTCAAGTGATTAATGTTGCTGGTTGAGATTTACTACTGCTAGAAGATTTCAAAGTTAATACTGCTGAGTATTACTACTGCTAGTAGAATTAATACTGCTAGTCACAGTTAGTGTTGCTTGAACAAAGTTAGTACTGCTTAGCTAGTTAGTACTGCTAGTGGTTAGTGCTGCTTAGTAGTCAATGCTGTCAAGACTTAATGTTGCTTATAAGGTAATGTGAAGATAATGATGAATAGATCGTGATTAAAGATAAACAAGGATATTCTGAAGATATTCATGGAAGATATACTGAAGATATTTTATTTATTTGTAATTATCTTTTTTCAGTATATGTATAGATTTGACAGAATTGTTTAGAGTTAGTTTCTTTTTGATTTAATTCAAAAGTTTTTTAGTTCTAGAGAGAATCAACCTCAAGGCATAGATCCTAATTCTAGAGAAGTAGAATTCGTCTTGAAAGAGCTTGTTCTTCAAGATTGAGGTTAAGTGTGTAATCTTGTGATTTTAATACAAGTTTGGAAAGTGTTTATCATATACTGTTTGTTTACTGTTTTATTGAATATCAAAGTGTTATTCCGCAACTTCTTTGATATTGTTTCTGAGTATTCATAATTCTTGTTGAGAATTCGATCCTGACAAGTGGTATCAGAGCCTGTTCTCTCAGAAACATCTATTCATTCATCATGGAAAACTTTGCAGAATCAAACAGTACTCTAGTCTCAAAGGTTCCAATGCTCAGACCCAATGAATTCGATATGTGGAAGATCAGAATCAAGCAGTACATACTCCTCACTGACTATTCTATGTGGGACATCATTGAGAATGGCCCTTCTGAAGTAGGAAAAATTGGTGCAGATGGAAAGAGAACTCCACCAAAAACTGATGCTGAAAGAAAGACTAGACAGACAGAGATGAAAGCCTTGAGCACTTTGCTCTTGGCTATCCCCAATGAATACCAACATCAGTTCTGCAACTGCACTGATGCAGAGATGCTCTGGAATGCTCTAGAGAAAAGATTCTCAGGTACCAAAAGTACCAAGAGAAATCAAAAATCCATTCTGAAGCAACAATATGAGAACTTTATGTCAACCAAGAATGAGTCCATGACTCAAACTTTTGACAGGTTCAATAAACTCATTGGTGAACTTGCTACAGTGGGAGTACAAATTGATCAAGATGATCTGAACAGAAAGTTTCTAAGGTCCCTGAGTGATGAATGGACTATGTATACTGTGTCTTTCAGACAGAATGATCAACTGGAAGAAAAGGAACTTGATGATCTGTATAATGATCTAAGAGTTTTTGAAACTGAGGTAGAGGCTAAGAAGAGGCCTTCTGGGTATGTTCACAATGCTGCACTCCTTTCAGCATCAACAGATTCTACTTTCATCCCTGAATCAGTTAGTGCTGCCAATGGAGCACCTCGAGAGAAAGGCACTGAAACTGTATTTGAAGCCTTTCTAGCAAGTCATGGAAACTCTTCCCTCATTAATGATGACTTGGAACAACTCCATCCAGATGATCTTGAAGAGATGGACATTAAATGGCAGATGGCCATGCTCTCTATGAGAGTTAAGAAGTTCATCAAAAGAACTGGAAGGAACAACTTCTCACAAAGAAGAGAAGATGGAGCAGGTTTTGACAAGTCAAAGGTGGAATGCTTTAAATGCCATCAAAAGGGACACTTTGCTATGGAATGCCTCAAAATAATAACCACCAACAAGCTCAATCTGGAAGCTTCAATAATAACAGAAACTCTGCATAAGCCCTTGTCTCTCAACAAGGCATGGGGTTTGATTGGAGTGATCAAGCTGAAGAGGCCATTCAGAACCAAGCTCTAATGGTAGAGGTGTCTGATCTCCCAACAGAGGTAACTTCCAATCTTTGTTCTCAAAATTGCATTAACACTGTTAAGAGGTATAGGGATCACAATCAGAACATGAGTGATAACCTTAAGAGATTGGAAAAGAACATAAAAGATTATGTCAGGATAGTTGAGAGATTTGAAGAGCAGATTAAGGGTTTTCAAGCCAATGAGCTTCAACACTCTTATGACACAAACTACTGGAAGTGGGAGAAGAATGACTTAGAACCCCAACTGACCAGATCCAAAGAGGAGAATGAGAAGATAAAAAGAGAGTTTGAGAAAGCCAAGCTGGATATTGAGAAATTTTCCAATGCTTCTAAAGCAATGGACTCTTTGCTCCAAACTCAAATCCATGACAAACTTAGAAGAGGAATAGGGTACAATACCACTCCACCACCCTATAACAACAACTACATCCCTCCTAGTTCAGATTTGTTAGAAACAAAGGATAGGAAGGACCTACCTAAGGGAGCCACTGAGATAGATCCCTTAGATGAAGTAGTTGTTAAGGATAAAACTGAGAAAAAAGGTGTCAAGGAAAAAGACAACACTGTGAGTGGTGAGATTCCTATAGAAAACCTCATAATCACCAATGAGGGATGTGGAAAGCATTGGATCAAATCCAAAGAAATAGAGAAGACTGAGGAAGAGAACAAGAAGGTTCACTATAAGCAGACCACTGTTGTGAACCCTATCCCTTGCAAACAGTGTGCATGCAATAAATTTAAGCCCCAAAAACATGATAAACCAAGGGGAAACCAGAGAAACTGGAACAACCAATGGGCACAAAAACAAGGCATTGATTTGAGTAAAATTAATAGACCAAAGCCTTGTTTCATATGTGGAAAGTTAAACCATTTGGCTAAGTACTGTTACTTTAACCCTATTAACCAACAGATGAACTTAAGATTTGTGCAAAAACCTGTTGGTTATAGGAAAGCTGGAAGGAAACATGTGGTAAAGAAATCTGTTGAAAACAAAGGCCCCATGAAGAAAAAGATTTTGAATGAAAGTATTAAAATGTGGGTGCCTAGAAGCACTAAAACTGTTAGTGCTGCTGACAGAGATAGTGCTGCTAGAAGCATTACTGCTGCTATCAGTGTTAGTACTGCTGAAAGTTTTAATGCTGCTAATACTGTTAGTACTTCTTCAAAGATGAATACTGCTAACACAGTTAATGCTGCTAAAACAGTTACTACTTCTAATAAGGTTAGTACTGCTAAGCATGCAAGCACTGCTAATGCAGTTAGTACTTCTAAAACCAGTACTACTTCTAGTAAATGTGTTTCCAAGCCTATCATTGTGACAAAGTACTCCAGAAATGAGGAGTTAAATTTTCAAAATCTTGTCAAGAAAGAATGCAAGTATTTTGATGAGAAAGGGATACCCAAGACCACTTTGGCTTGGGTTCCTAATTCAAACTAACTGATTTATCTTATGTGTAGGGCAACCAACAGCTCAAGGGAAAGAGCATTTGGCATGTTGATAGTGGTTGCTCTAGGCACATGACAGGCAACATGTCATGCCTTCAGGATTTCAAGCATATCAATGGAGGACATGTTGCTTTTGGAAATAATCTTACTGGTGGTAAAATAAGTGGCAAAGGAAATGTCACAAAAGGTAAGATGACATTTAAGGATGTCTACTATGTTGATCAATTAAAGTACAACCTGTTAAGTGTATCACAGGTTTGTGACAAACAACATAGCATATTATTTACAAACACAGAGTGTATGATCCTTGCTCCAGGGTTCAAGGTAGTTGATGAAAGCATGATACTACTTAGAACTCCAAGAAAGGACAATGTTTATTGTCTAGATATGGACAATGTTGATAGTGATTCATCCCTGAACTGTCTTGTTTCAAAAGCTTCTGTGGATGAATCCTCTCTTTGGCACAGAAGGATGTGTCACATGAATTTCAAGACTATGAACAAACTTGTTAAAAACAACCTTGTAAGAGGTTTACCATCAAAAGTCTTTTCATGTGATGATCATTGTGTTGCTTGTCTTAAAGGCAAACAACACAAAACTTCTCATAAGACCAAAGAGTTAAATTCTATTTCTTCTTGTCTCAAATTACTGCATATGGATCTGTTTGGTCCTACAAATGTTATGAGTATAGGCAAGAAATCTTACTGCTTGGTTATTGTTGATGATTACTCCAGATTTACTTGGGTATATTTTCTAAGGACTAAGGATGAGACAAGTGGACTGATCAAATCCTTTATCCTAAGAATTGAAAACCAAACTAATCAAAAAGTAAAAGTCATTAGATCAGATAATGGGACTGAATTTAAAAATCTTGATCTAAACACCTTTTGTGAAGAAAAAGGCATTGAGAGACAATATAGTGCTCCTAGGACTCCTCAACAGAATGGAGTTGCTGAGAAGAGAAATAGGACACTAATAGAGGCTGCTAGATCTCTGTTGGCTGATTCAAAATTGCCAATTACCTTCTGGGCTGAAGCAGTTAATACTGCTTGTTATGTCCAAAACAGAGTTCTAGTAGTCAAGCCAAAGAACAAGACTCCATATGAGCTTTTAAATAAAAGAAAACCATTTATTGGATTTTTCAAACCTTTTGGGTGTCCTTGTACTATTCTCAATACCAAATCTCACTTAGGTAAGTTTGATAGCAAAGCAGATGATGGATTTCTTGTTGGTTACTCATCTCAGAGTAAGGCTTACAGAGTCTTTAACTCTTCTTCTAGAATAATTGAAGAAAGTGACAATGTCAAATGCAATGAGAACACACCAAATCCAATTGGGTCTGGTCCTCAGTGGCTATTTGACATTGATTCACTAACTAACTCTTTTGGTGTCAGTAGTGATGATTATGCAGGTTCAGGGAGTGGAGGATCAGGAACTACACAAGTTCAAGACAGCTTATCTCAATCTGTGATCTTTCCCATACCCACAGTGGATCCTGTTGAAGACTGTGAAAAGGAACCATCTACTGAACCAAGTCAGAGTGAAGAAGAAAGTAGAGATGAGGAGACTCAAGACAATAAAGAATCAGAAGTAGCTGCTGAAAACACCTCAGTTGAGTTGAATGACTCCAATCTAGAGGTGGGACTTAATGAAGAATCTAATCATCACACCAGAATTCAAAAGAATCATCCTCCACAACTGGTAATAGGAGATATATCCTCTCCTATGATGACTAGAAATCAAAGCAGGCTGCAAGAATTGCAAGATCAATAGCATACAGTGCTTTCTTGCTTTTTATCCCAGCTTGAGCCTAAGAAGGCACATGATGCTATGAAAGAATCCAGTTGGATAGAAGCAATGCAAGAAGAGCTACTGCAATTCAAGCTGCAAGATGTTTGGGATCTGGTAGACCTTCCTAAAGGCCAAAGAGCAATAGGAACAAAATGGGTCTTCAGGAATAAGAGAGATGAAAGAGGTATTGTGATAAGGAATAAAGCAAGGTTGGTGGCTCAAGGGTATACACAAGAAGAGGGAATAGGCTATGATGAAGTATTTGCACCTGTGGCCAGGATAGAAGCAATTAGATTATTCCTGGCTTATGCTTCTTATATGAAATTCAAAGTCTATCAAATGGATGTGAAAAGTGCATTTCTTTATGGCTCAATTGAAGAAGAAGTATATGTCTGTCAACCACCAGGGTTTGAAAACCCAAGCTATCCAGACAGGGTATACAAATTGAAGAAAGCACTTTATGGATTGCATCAAGCTCCAAGAGCATGGTATGACACTCTGTCATCCTATCTCTTGGAAAATGGTTTTGAAAGAGGAGTCATTGATAAGACTCTATTTATCAAAAGAAAGAAGAAGGATATATTGCTGGTCCAAATCTATGTTGATGATATCATTTTTGGATCCACAAGAGACAACATGTGCAAGGAGTTTGAGGAACTAATGCATCAAAGGTTCAAAATGAGTTCCATGGGGGAACTTACCTTTTTCCTTGGACTCCAAGTTCAACAGAAGTCAGATGGAATCTTTATCTGTCAGTCCAAGTATGTGCAGGACATTCTAACCAAGTTTGGTTTCTCAGATTCAAAACCTGCCAGCACACCTATGGAGACACACAAGCAGATAACAGCAGATCTTGAGGGGGAGGATATGGATGTTCATCATTATAGATCCATGATTGGCTCTCTCATGTATCTTACAGCCTCTAGGCCAGATATAATGTTTCCAGTCTGTGTATGTGCAAGATTCCAAGTTAGGCCAAAGCAATCTCACTATCAAGCTGTAAAGAGGATATTCAGATATCTCAAAGGGCAACCCAGATTGGGACTTTGGTATCCTCATGACTCATCCTTTGACCTACTTGCATACTCAGATAGTGATCTAGGTGGAGCAAACTTGGACAGAAAATCTACTTCTGGAGGATGTCAGTTTTTGGGTGCAAGACTAGTGTCTTGGCAGTGCAAGAAACAAACCACAGTGTCCACATCTACAACAGAGGCAGAGTACATAGCAGCTGCAAGTTGCTGTTCTCAAGTTTTATGGATTCAAAATCAAATGTTGGACTATGGGGTAACCTTTCTACACACTCCAATTTTTATTGATAACAGCAGTGCTATTAGCATTGTGAATAATCCAGTCAAGCACTCAAAAACAAAGCACATTGAAATCAGATATCACTTCATAAGAGACTGTAATGAAAAGAAACTTATTCAAGTCGTAAAGGTTCATACTGACAACCAGTTTGCTGATCTATTCACCAAAGCCTTTGATGTGGGTAGATTCACTTTCTTGGTAACAAGTGTGGGAATGATCAACTCTGAATAAACTCCTTCTCAAAAAGTGGTTCAATACCTGTATATTATGTATTCTTGGTGGTCCTAATCTTTCTTTTCAGGGACTTCATAGCAGTCCTCAGTTCATCATAAGTTGAAAAGAGTAAGTATTATTAATACTGCCAGTGCATTATTAATACTGCCAGTGCATTATTAATACTGCCAGTGCATTATTAATACTGCCAGTGCATTATTAATACTGCCAGTGCATTATTAATACTGCCAGAGTATTATTAATACTGCTAGTAGTTAATACTGCTTTCAGTTAATACTGCTTTCAGTTAATACTGTTAGTGGTTAATACTGCTTTCAGTTAATACTGCTAGTAGTTAATACTGCTTTCCGTTAATACCGCTAGTAGTTAATACTGCTTTCAGTTAATACTGCTTTCAGTTAATACTGCTAGTGGTTAATACTGCTTTCAGTTAATACTGCTTTCAGTTAATACTGCTAGTGGTTAATACTGCTTTCAGTTAATACTGCTAGTAGTTAATACTGCTTTCAGTTAATACTGCTATTGCTTAATATTGCTCTAGGTTAATACTGCTTATGTCCCGAATACTATAAATACTCTTTGCCCGCCTAAAAGCTCATAACGACTCTTTGCATACTGTTCACTTGCGCTCTAAACCCTTTCTCTCTCAAGTTCAAAGTTTTCAGACAAGCCATATTGCCCATGCTCTCACTCTATCTCCTACCATCTTCATAGAGCATCAGAGGCAATTCTGGGCAAATGCCACCATTGTTATTGAGAATGGTGCGCAAATGATCAAAACAAGGGTGTGTGACAAACCCTTGACAGTTACTGAAGAGGTACTTCGCATTAGTCTACGTCTAGACGATGCCTCCGGTATAACTTCTATCTCTAATGATGAACTGTTTTCTACTCTTACAAGAATGGGGTATGGAGGCCCATTGGGGGTGTTCAAGTTCTCAAAAGCCAAATTTTCACCCCAATGGCGTTTCTTTGTCCATATCCTCATGCACTGTATATCCAAAAAGACTACTGGATGGAGTGAGTTCAGTAGCACCATTGCTTATGCTTTGGTATGCTTGGCCACTGCCAGAAAGTATAATTTTTCTCAAATGATTTTTCATGATCTTGTCTCAAACTTGGGAAGTAAAAAGAGCTTCTATATGTACCCCAGGTTTGTCCAAGAAGTTATTAACCATGAATTGACGGATATACCTCATTTTGATGGGGTATATGTACCCAAAATTCCCAAAGGTAAGGTCTTTTCAAATATGAAAAGATCCCCTCTGGACTCGGAAGGAGTTGACACCCCATTGTTCTCTACAATGATGGTGGTGTCCCAAACTGATGAAGGTATGGCAGCAGGGTCAAGGCCCCCATTAGACCAACCCACTGCTAGCCAATCCACACCTTCCCACTCTAAATCAATTCCCCAGTCTCTTCTTGAAAAACCAACTTCACCAATCACCCATACTTACAAAAGGAAACAGGTAAAGAAGGCTCCTTCCCTTCTTGTACCAACAACCACTAAGCCTACTAGCCCTCTAAGGGAGAATTCTCCCTTAGAGAATATCCATAGGGAAACCACAGGGGTGTCTCCCAACCCCAAGGAGGTGCTCTCTGAGGAGGAGGTTGAGCATATGGATACTGAGGCTGCCACTACTTCTGCTAGCACAGAGAAGGACAGTGGTAACATAAATAAGACCTCCCCCATGGCAACTTTGAATGAGCAATCATTCAAAGGTCCCTGGTGCCAAGAAACCAAGGGGGTGGACAGTGCTTCTGCTAGGCAGAAGACTTCCACTACAAAAAGATCCAATGATCCTTCAAAAGAAGGTAACACTTCTGGAGAGGGTGAGGACAAATATTCTTACTATGAATTGATGGAAACAATGGGTAACATCAACCTAGATGTTCTCAAACAAGGGAAAGAAATTGAAGAAATGAAATTGGTAATCTTGTCCCAACAAGTGCAGATTACCAAACTCAAGAAATTGGTGATGAAGCTAGTACAGAAAAAGAAGAAGAGACAATTTGTGCTAAGGAGAAGGAAGTCTGAGAATGATGCTCCCAAAAAGGGGGAGATCAACATGGAAGAAGCTACAGAAAAGAGGGAGCTTGATGGGATGAAATATGGTGGTGAGGGGGATAAATTTGATGTTGAGAGGGAGCAGGAAGCAGAAACAGAAAGAGAATCAGTGTAAATAGAAACACAAGAAGCAGCAGTAACAACAGAGCAAGCAGTAGAAACCATTAATACTGCTAGTTCAAGTAAAGCAGCAGAAACAGTGAAAGAAGTATTAATAGATCTTGAGATTGCAGAAACCTTACTTAAAGCCAAGAATGATACTCCCAAGGTCACTTCAAAGACCAAAGGAGTAATCATCAAAGAACAAGGTGAAGTGATCAAGAAAGATAACAGTAAGAAGGCAATGAACAAAGACAAAGGAAAAGCAAAGATGGTGGAATCTGATCAACCAGTCAAAAAGCAAAGGTTGGTTGAATCAGATGAAGCCTTAGCCAGGAAGATGCAGGATGACATTGAAAAGGAAGAAAGAGTTCAAGTTGAAAAGGACAGGGAGATGGCAAAGGCTCTAGCTGCTGAACTAAATGAAGCCTATCAACAAAGCCTGGCAACTGAAATTAGACAGAAGAAAGCTGAAATTCTGAAGAAATCAGTGGTAGTAAAAACAGCTGCAAAGAAGAGAAAACCCTCAAAGACATTCCTAGGTACCCAAGAGAGAAACAAGATGATAATTTTTCTCAAAGGTGCTGTAGGAGTTAGAAAGGAGATGTTCTCCAAGATGTCTTTTGAGAAGATTAAAGAGCTGTATGATTCAGAGATGTTAAAGCTTCAGGGGAATGAAACTGCAAGGGTGGAGATGGAGAAGAGGATGAAAGAAAGTAATGACTTTCTGATACAAAAGCCCTTTCCAGATGAGCAGGAAACACCATCAAAGAAAGAAGCCACTCTGGGTGAAAGTCTAAGGACTTTAAAGATAACCAAGATGATGGCAAGGAGAAAGTCAATCAAGAAGCCTAGAATAGCTGAAGGAGAGGCTGAGAAGGTTTCTGAAGAAGAAGGGGTGCCTGAGTCATCTGAAAAGAAAGAATCTTCAAGTACTGATGATTTAAAGATGTACATGGTAGTGATGGACAAAGTTCCTGAACCAATTTCAGCAGAACCTGTTGGTATAAAGCCTCCTGAAGTTATTCACTGGGATACATTGACATTGGATGGAAAGGAGTACATTAGACTCAAGAGGAAGGATGATAAGTATGAGGTATTCAACACTTGGGTCAAGATTGTCAGAACATGTTCTAGGTCAGATCTTGAAGAAATGTTTGAGATAGGAATGAAGTTGTATGCAGATATACTGAAGGCTTCAGGGATTTCAATTACAAAACTGGTGATGGAGTATCTGTATATGATGTTCAAGCCTGATGAAGTAAAGCATGTGATTAAGAATGTGTTCAAATCAGTCAACAAGTGGACTCTATATGAAACTAGTGGAGTATATGCAGTGACTTTGGATTTAAATCACACTGAATACTTTCTAGTGGATAGAGTATATAACCATAGCAGATTAAAGCTTCATGCCATGTTGAAGAAGAAGCTAGGATGTGTTCCAGATTCAGAAATGGCTAAATATTTGATCCAAATAACAATTAATCAGAGTTTGGGGTTGGATGCAAACACTGGAATTTAGGCCATGATAGAGTTTTGGGAGCATTTTGAAGAAAATCTGAAGAACTTGACTTCTCTTCCTAAAAGTCAAGTTAGGGGGAGATTGTTGGGAACTGAAGAATAACTCAAGTGATTAATGCTGCTGGTTGAGATTTACTACTGCTAGAAGATTTCAAAGTTAATACTGCTGATTATTACTACTGCTAGTAGAATTAATACTGCTAGTCAAAGTTAGTGCTGCTTGAACAAAGTTAGTACTGCTTAGCTAGTTAGTACTGCTAGTGGTTAGTGCTGCTTAGTAGTCAATGCTGTCAAGACTTAATGCTGCTTATAAGGTAATGTGAAGATAATGATGAATAGATCGTGATTAAAGATAAACAAGGATATTCTGAAGATATTCATGGAAGATATACTGAAGATATTTTATTTATTTGTAATTATCTTTTTTCAGTATATGTATAGATTTGACAGAATTGTTTAGAGTTGGTTTCTTTTTGATTTAATTCAAAAGTTTTTTTAGTTCTAGAGAGAATCAACCTCAAGGCATAGATCCTAATTCTAGAGAAGTAGAATTCGTCTTGAAAGAGCTTGTTCTTCAAGATTGAGGTTAAGTGTGTAATCTTGTGATTTTAATACAAGTTTGCAAAGTGTTTATCATATACTGTTTGTTTACTGTTTTATTGAATATCAAAGTGTTATTCCGCAACTTCTTTGATATTGTTTCTGAGTATTCATAATTCTTGTTGAGAATTCGATCCTGACAGTCGTCGACATAAATCTGAATAAGAATCAAGTCCTCACCTTGCCTTTTGAGAAATAAGGTGGTGCCAACCGTACCTTTCTTGAAACCAGAAGCTAGGAGAAATTTAGTTAGAGTTTCATACCAGGCTCTTGGTGCTTGTTTAAGCTCATACAGTGCTTTATCTAGCACGTAGACATGATCAGGATGATGAGGATCAATGAAACCTTCAGGTCGTGCCACGTAGACCTGCTCATGCAGAACGCCATTTAGGAAGGCTGACTTTACGTCCATTTGATAGACTGTAAAGTTTTTGTGCGTTGCATATGCTAAGAAGATTCTGATGGCTTCGATCCTTGCGACATGAGCGAATGTTTCGTCATAGTCAATGCCCTCCTGTTGATAGTACCCTTTTGCAACCAATTGAGCTTTATTTCTCACAACTACTCCAGCCTCGTCTTTCTTGTTTTTGAATACCCACTTTGTTCCAATAACAGTTTTACCTTTAGGTAGTGGGATCAAGCGACAAACCTTGTTCCGTTCGAATTGCAGAAGCTCATCTTGCATAGCTGAAATCCAGAAGGGATCACGTAGAGCTTCTGATGCTTTCTTTGGTTCTAAGGAACTAAGGAAGCTTGAAAACATGCAGAAATTTGCTGATGCAGACCGTGTCGTGACACCAGATTGTACGTCACCTATCACGTTATGTAGGGGATGATCCTTAGTCCAACGATGTGTGCTTGGTAAGGATTCAACTATTTGTCGCGTGTTTAATGCATTGTATTCATCATGCACGGCAGGTAGATCCATAGATGTACTCGGGACATCTTGTAAAGGAATTTCTGAAACTGAAGCTTCTGGACTAGCAGTTGAAGTACTCGTGACTTCATTTCCAGACGAACTATCTGCAGAGACAGATTCAGCATTAGTAGAGTCAGAAACGAACGGTTTAGTTGTACCTGATGGAGATGCAGTTTCAGTGACTTCTTCGGACGGTCCAGACATGTCTTCAGAAATAGTAGGGACCTCCGAGCTTGTTATTGATGTAGATATGCCTTTGTCAAAATCTGCACAAATATCATCGAAGGCATCAATAAACAACAAATCTAACTCAGATGAAGTAGAGTTAGAAGAAGTAGATTCTTTAGACACTGGTTCTATTCTGGAGTAAATAGAAGCTTTGTTCTTAAGTCCGAGTTCTTAACTGTTGTGTCCAGAAGTCCGTGTAGAATTCTCATCAAAAGATACATTCATGCTCTCAACAACCGTCTTGGTTCGAATAATGTAGATTCGATAAGCTTTGGATGTCAGAGAGTATCCAACGAGATATCATTCATCCACTTTCTTATCAAACTTTGATAATCCTTGACGTTCTCGCAGAATGTAACACCTGCAACCAAACACACGAAGGAATTTGATGTTAGGTTTACGATTGTTGATTAACTCATATGCTATTTTGCCAAAGCGTTTGACCACAATGGTACGATTCTGAGTAAAGCATGCTTTCGCGACTGCCTCAGCCCAAAGATACATGGGTAGATCAGAATATGCGAGCATAGTACGAGCAGATTTAACAAGAGTGCGGTTCTTCCGTTCAACAATGCCATTCTGTTGTGGAGTATAGGCTGCGGAGAAGTTATGTGAAATTCCCACAGAGATAAGATAACTCTGCAAGGTGTCATTCTTGAACTCCATGCCGTTGTCACTGTGAAGAGTTCGGACTGGCAATTGAAGACGTACATAAATACGCTTAATAAAAGCAATGATCAATTCTGGCGCATCTGACTTGTTGCGAAGAAACTCGAGCCATGTATACCTTGAATAGTCATCTATCATTACTAAAACGTATTTCTTTCCGTTGATAGATGTTGTTCTCATTGGGCCACAAAGGTCCATATGAAGAAGTTCCAGTGCAGATGAGGTTGATGATTCAGTTTTGGACTTGAATGAGCTTCGCTTCATTTTGCCCATCTCACATGCAGAACATAGTGAGTCTTTCTCAAACCTCATTTCTGGTAGACCTTTGACCAGACCTTGTCTCTGTAGCTTAGCTATGGATCGGAAATTCTGATGAGACAAGCAATGATGCCACGTCCACGATTGTGCTTTAGATGCTTTGGCTAATAGGCATACTGGACGTGTGGCAGACAGTGTCGGAAAGTCTACATAATATAGATTTCCATGGCGTTCAGCTTTAAAGACCTCGTAACCATCTGGATCCTCAAGATAGCAATGAGTTGTTGTGAAGCGAACTTGATATTTCATGTCAAGTAACTGGTGCTAAACAGGTTGTGATCAAGCCCTTCAACATATAACACCCTTTGAATCTTCACAACTCCATTATCGAGCATTCCACATCCTCTGACGTGTCCTTATACTTCAGAATTTGCAAACCTAACTGCTCCGGCAGGCTCCTCCACATAGTTATGCAAGAGGTGCTTGAATCCTGTCATGTGGCGTGAACATCCAGAATCTATCACCCACAGTCGACAGGCCTGCAAAAGAGACAATTAGTTTTGCTTAGGTACCCATATCAAGATGGGTCCTTCGCGGTTAGCACCAAGCAATTCAGGAATATCAGCAGGTTTAACTTTCACTCTCCATTCATAACGGGGTTTTGGAACCCATTTCCAAACCATTTTAACATTTGATTCCTGAAAGTGCTTTTTAGATTTAGGATTGGCAACCTTAGCACAAAACACTTAAGGTTGCGTGGAAGAATTAAATCAGAATTAGAATTGAAGTTCATTTAGCTTTTCTTTTATTCTTTTTGGACTTAGGAGTGGAGTAGTATTTGAAAGAATTATCCCAGCAGTGTTTGCAATATAGATTCTTTCGATCAAAAGTCATAAACTTAGATTTATCGGAACAAATCTTACATTCATGTCCATCAAAAGAATTACTTTTCAAAATGACACTGTCTGAAGTACAACTGTTTGCAACAGAAGTTTCACTAAAATTCAAACTAATCTTTTTATTCAAACTATCATCCTTATTCTTCTTACTCCTTCCAACTCCATTTCCTTTTATATCTGAAACAGAAACAGGCATCTTGTTAGTCTCTATCTTAGAGGGTGGTTCTTTTCTAGAGTTTCTTGAAGTCTCACCCTTCTCAAAAATACTAGGTGGATATTCAGGACAATCAGAGTAAACAACTGAAGGTTTTGTAGGAACATCAAATTCTGGATTAGTTCTTACCTTCCTGCTTGGATCATTGAACATCTGTTTATCATTTGAAGCATTCTTAAACAAAGTAATTTTCAAATCATTGATCTCTGTGCAAAGCTCTTGATTTTCTCTTAAAGATTTTTCTAATTTAAATTTGAGATCAAAGTTTTCATCTTCAACCTCATCAAGAGACTATTGCAACATATCAATTTGCTTCATCAATTCAGATGTATGATCACTCACAGAATTTGACTCCTTTGCAGTAGAAATAGGCTCATAATCTGAAGCATTCATCATTTCAGAAAACCTTTCCTCGGTCATGTTTTCAATAAACTCCATTTTGTCATTTTTAGAACAAGATCCATTCGTGATGACAGTTTCTTCTTCAACCTCTTCAACAAGTAAAGGTTTAGAAGCAATGGGATTTGAGACTGATGGTATAGTTGATGGATCAACATCCGATTCATACTCATCATATTTGCATGCAGTCTCAGGTGTAACTGTGTTGGTGCAGACTGATTCTTTTGAAGGTGTGGTGAATAGTGATTCAGACTCAGTAAATTCAATCTTTCGAGTCTCATAGCTTTTGTTCAAATCACTATATTGAAAACCAACTGATTTAAAAGAATTTTGAGAATCAGTGCCACAAGACTTGTTCACTCCCATTTCTTCTTTACCTTTGGTCTCTGTAAAAGGTGTAGAATTACTTGCTTCAATAAAGGTTGCACGAATGTTAGGAATGGGTCTAATTGTGGAGCCAAGTTTATCAAAATTATATAAATGCTCCGGTGCCTTTTTCAAAACATTGTTAATTGGCAGACCCAAACCAGGTTTAAGTTTATAAAACCTTTCATCTTGGAGTTTATTGGTCAATAGATTTAATGTCTGCTCAGTCTGACCTCGTTTCATGTTAATATCCTCCAATTGCTTGATTTTGGTGAAAGCTTCATTTCTTTCTTGAAAACAAACTTCAAATTTAACTTTATACTCACCCTTTTCAGCATTGAGATTTACAAGATCCTTTTCTAAACCAGATATTTTTCGTTTTAAAGATTCTTTCTCAGCTTTTAAACCATCCTTTTCTTTTTCTTTTTCTTCCACAACAACTTTCAGCAAAGCGTTTTCATCACGAAAACTCAAGACTGATTGATGTGCAGAGCTAAGTTTACCTTTCAATAAAGCAAATTCATCTTTCATATTATGTATTTGGGCCATCAGAGATTCAATAAGTTCAGAATTATCACTTACCTCAGAGTTTGCATCTTCGTAATGTGCCTCAGAAGCTTCATCGTCACCATCCAGTTTTGCCATGTAGGAAACTTGGGTGAAGTGTGCCTAATCCTCGTCATCAGAACTTTGGAACAACCAGTTTTCCTCTTCAGCCATAAGCACCTTTCCTGCTTCAGCTTTCTTGGCCATGAGTGACTTCCTTGCATAGTATTCTGAGTTATTTACCTTCTTGAACTTGCAGTCTCTGGAGAAGTGCCCAAATTTGCCACAGTTGTAGCATCTGCCCGGTTCATCTTTTCTTTCTTCTTTCTTCTCATCTCTCTTTTCTTCTCTTCTATCTTCCTTCCTGTCTTCTCGTCCTTCCTCTCTTCTTCCATGCCTTGGCTTGTATCTCATTTCAGACTTCTCTTTCTTGTATCCATCATACTTTGGCTTTGAGTAGTATTTCTTTTTGCCAAAGATCTTCTTGAATCGTCGAGTAATTAGAACCAAGTCCTCAGAGAACTTTTGTATATCCGGATCAGAATCAATCTCTAGTTCTTCATCACTCGAAGCAGAATCAGACTCAGTAAACTCCATAACAAGATCTTTAGATACTTTCTTCTTTGACCTTGCAGAAGATACAGGACCAGAACTTGAACTTTTTCCTTTGCCGGCTATGAGAGCCACAGAGTCCTTCAGATTTTTGAACTCATTGTTAATAGTTGTCACTTCTTCTTCATGCTGAGCAAGAGTAGAGAAAATGTCAGTTACGTTCTCTTGAGCCATGTTTTTTGACATCTAAAGGTTGATGGCAAAGTTCTTCCATTCAGGATTCAAGTTCTTGATGAACTTATAGTTGATTTCTGAAGCAGATTTAGAGATATTGTTCCTCCTCAGGTCATTCAAAATGATGTTGTATCTGTTATAGGTATCAAGCAGTATTTCTCCTTCTCTTGCATGAAATCCCTCATAGGCATTAATGCACAGATTCTGCTTTGCCTGTATTGAAGCTTCACTTCCCTCAAATTGTCTTGCTAGCTCATCCCAGATTTCTTTAGCTGAATCTCGACTGTCTACCCGATTGTAGATGTCATTTGGGATGGCCATTGTCAGGTAAATGAGAGCTTCTTCATCTATCTTGTATAGATCTTTTTCTTTATCAGTGAAGAACTCATACGGTCTAGGAACAAATCTGTCAGCGATTTCCGGAGAGGTTTCTGTTGCAGTTTGACCCTGTACTCTGATCATTGGATTTACTGGACCAGAAATGATTGAATTCATGTATTCTCTGTTCTTGTGATTCATAAACTGGATCATTCTCTTCTTCCATTGCTGATACTCATTTGCCATGAGGACAGGAGGTTTGGACTGAGAGCCCATTGAGAGAAGTTGGTTCGACATCTTTAGCTCTATGGTTAGAACACAAACTTATCTGTACCAAGATAATCAACTAGATGAGATATTTAGAATCAAGAATTAGATAAAAACTACACTAAAAAAATTTCAGAAAAATAAATTTCCAAAAATAATCAAATGCAGATATCCCAAACAGTATAAAACACAAATAGATTAAACACAGTAAATCTGGCGCAAAAGTCAGATATATGCTAAGGACAGTGGCGCAAAAGGCGACTTTGCGCGAGATGATGGTGGCGCAAGAAGAGTTTCGCGCTAGAGACAGGTCGCGCGAGATAGAGTTTTGCACGAACAGTGGGTGGCGCAAAGAGAGATTTGCGCGAGGTATGGGTCGCGCGAACTGAGTTTTGCGCGAGTAAGAGGTGGCGCAAAATTGATGTTTGCGCGATGAACGGATGGCGCAAACTTGAGGATTGCGCGAATAACTGATGGCGCAAAATAATCCAAGAATCATGACCGATGTCTTGCTTGACCGGACTTAAGTATCGACCGGTGTCTTACCTTACGACCGGAGTCCTCGACCGGAATGCTGACTCGACCGGTGTTCTGTCGACCGGGGTGAAGTGACCGATGTGGACCGAAGTTTCCCGACCGGAGTCCTGTCGACCGGTATAGAGAGTTGACCGGTGTATCGACCGGACTACACGACCGGTATCAACCGGTAAAGAGCTTTGCGACCGAAGTTCTTCCGGGGTGTGGTCCAAAGTTATGCGACCGGTGTCTCTGACCGGTGTTTCGACCGGGACCGGACTGCTTGAATAACGACCGGTGTTCTTGACGAGTTCGACCCAGAACAAGATTATCAATCCGATAGACACATCAATCAATTATAACTTAGTGTAAAAACCATGCCATATGTTCCCAAGCACATATCGATCAAAACCCAAACAGAATTAATGATTAAAAAAAACAGCTTTTTATCTCTCAATTGGAAGAGCACAGTAGACGACAGGTATATGAACTTGTCGAACCCAGTTTTCAAAAAAATCATCAAAAATTCAATCAATTAACGCTTTAAAGTGCAATTAAAGTATCAGGTAACATTCAATAATATAAACCGCACCTAATCAGATCGGTTTTAAGCATAAAAACACATTAATTCAAGAAATCAATTATCGCACAGTAAGGTGTCGATGAACAGTATAATAAAAAAAACTTGATTCTTTTGGCTTTGATACCACTTGTTAAACCCAGATTAACTAGTTGATAAACAATCACACAACACAATAAAGATCAAGAGATAAATGAATCAGAATAACATACCACGATCCCTTGAATAATCAATGAAAACCTTGTGTGTTCTTGGTACCTTGATGATGCGATTACAGAATACGAATACGGCTACCTCTCTATAGAATTATGATTATGAGTTATTAGAGGATTAACCTTAAAACCTAATTACTAAAACACAATAAATACTAAGCCGTATAAGCCAAATGGGCTTGAGGCCCAATAACTATTAACTATCAACTAATTACAAATTAGACCTCCTAATTAACTTTAATCTTGAATACAATTTATGATTCAACACATACTTATTCGTATCTTTTCGAGTTACTTGGGGGACACTTTTTAAGACAAACCCTACACAAACTTGAGAAGTTTGTAGAGTAAATTTCGTTTTCAGTCTTTGTGGTTTGTTAAAAATTTCGATTTTTTGTGAAATTGTAGTTTTCGTTCCTATGATTTGCAATTTATTGTTATCTTCGTCCTTAAGTCGAATTTTTAACGTATAAGTATACGAAACTAAAATAGTTAAAAAGAATTAAACCACAAAGATTAAAGTAGTAAAGAACTTTAAATCGCATAGACGAAAATAATAATAAATTATATATATAATAAGAAAAAGAGTAAACTACAAATTTGGTCCCTGAGGTTTACCAAAAAATACAAAAGTGGTCCCTGAACTTCAATAAGTGTAGATTTCATCCTTGAGGTTTCGATTTTGCTATGAAAATGGTCCCTCATCCGTTAGCTCCGTTAGATTTCTCTGTTAAGTCAAGGGTATTTTCGTCTTTTTATTACACAAGGATAAGTTTTTCAATTTTGCTTGAACTTAAGGGATCAAATTGTAATTTAGTCTAATTATATTAATATTATATTTATATATATTATATATATGGTATATCTATATCTATACTATATTATAAAAACGGCATAAAAAACTCTTAATTACAACATTTTAAGCATAAGTTACAACTAATTAAAGTCAATTACTTAATTTACAATTTCTTAATGCTTTGGTACAACCTTTCCAAGCACAATATCTCACATAATCATCTATTTATGGAATGGATACTCATTTATTTATATAACTATTTATTTTTTTTCAAGCACAGTATCTCACATAATCATCTATTTATGGAATGGATACTCATTTATTAATATAGCTATTTATTTTTTTGGTGGAGGATTTTATAAAATAGATTTTATATTAGCATAATCTATTTTAAATGTAGATTTTACATTTAAATCTATATTAATGAGATGTAATATAAAATCTTTTTTTCTTCCGTATTTTTTTATATTACATCTCATAATGATTTTTCCATATTTTATTTTATAAAATATTTTTCCATATTTTATTTTATAAATTTTTTTTACATAATGAGATGTAATATAAACTCTTTTTTCTTCCGTATTTTTTTTGCTAATATAAAATCTATTTTATTTTATAAAATCTACACGTATTTTATATTAGCATAATATAAAATCTACACGTATTTTTTTTGATAATATAAAATCTACACGTATTTTTTTTTCACGAGCATTAAAAGAAAAAAAAGAAGGTTGATATGAATTAAAAATAAAAAATAATGAGATACACTAATAAATTATCGTATTCTTTAAAATAAAAATATTCCGCAATACTTTCCAAATTAACCAAGTGTAAAGAAAATAAAATAGAAACGATGTAGATATAAAAATATTCTTCCATATTTTTAATATATTTACATTTAAATGTAAAATCGAAAATGAAAATAAAAGATTTTAAAATATTCTTTACATTCACTATAAATATATATAGCTTCTCTATGTATCATCCGAGTACAAGAAAAGACGAACGGTCGGGTGTCAATGGCGGAACCTGCAACTGAACAAAATGTATTCCACTATATTTTTGTTTCTTTAAAAAACTACTTTTTTATATTTTATTTTATTTACTGAGGATTTGTTTATATTTTTCAAAACTCACAATCATATTTTTCGAAGTAGGGGAATAAGATATATATACATATCTTTATTTTTATCGATTAATACTATGAGGTCTTGAAATCAATAGTCAGATAAATATGTTGTGAGACATGTCGTTTGAGTTTTAAATAATATAATACAAAACTATTACCAATATTATTGCACAAACTCATAACAACAAACGATTAAGAATATATATGCAAGTTAACCACTTATGAAAATACATTCGTTTTTCACATTGTATTTCATTAACTGTTAACAGAGAAATTACATTTCATTTTAACTCGGTTCAATATTCCAACAAAAAATTTATCTTCCCGTGCAATGCACGGGCCGAACACTAGTATATATATATATACGAACACATACAGGGCACTCCGACCAACTCCTCCGGCGGACTTCTCCGACACCCTCCTCCGGCGACCACTCCGACCGGCGACCCCCCAACCTCTCCCCTTTGTGTGTGTGTGTGTTAATTATATAGGTGTGTATATATCTGTGTATATATATGTGTGTGTGATATATATATATATGTGTGTGTGTGTGTTAATTATATAAGTGAGGTCGCCGGAGATAGTGACCGGCGACCCCCAACCTCTCCCTTTTTCTTCGTCGGCGTCACCCACCATCTCCCCTTTTCTTGCGTCGATCTCGTGATTATATATATGTGTGTGTGTGTGTGTGTGTGTGATTATGTACTGTTTGTATATATATATCTGTGTATATATATGTGTGTGTGTAATACATATATATATATATATATATATTTATATGTGTGTGAATGAGGTCGCCGGAGATGGTGACCGGAGTGTGTGAATATATATATATATATATATATATATATATGTATATGTGTATGATTATTTGTGTGATATATATATATATATATAGTGTTTGGTTAATTTGAGAAATGATAAATATATGAGAAATAGAGAAGTGATCCTAGCCATTCATTTGGTCAAGATCGGATTTGACTAGTCAAATATTATGGCTTTGACCGGTCAAAAGTTGCGGCTTTGACTGGTCAAAAGTTGCGGCTATCCCAAAAATAGAAGGACAATTTCGTAAATTTTACAAAACACACGGACTGTGTTCATATATGAACATGTATAATTCACATATGAACTATATGTTCATATATGAACCAGTACAATTCACAACTGAACTCTTTTAACTGATTCATATATGAACCTTTATGATTCATATATGAATCAGTTGAACTAACTAACAGATTCATATATGAATCTTTGTGATTCATATATGAACCTTTGTGAATCACAAAGATTCATATATGAACCTTTGTGAATCACAAAGATTCATATATGAATCAGTTGAACTAATTAACAGATTCATATATGAATCTTTATGATTCATACAGATTCATATATGAACTCATCCTTGTATTTTACGAAATTACCCCTCTACCTTCTATAGACCACACAAGGAATTATCCGGTGCTTCGCGGTCAAAGCCGCAAATATTGACCAGATGAATGACTAAGATTACTTCTCTATTTCTCATATATTTACCATTTCTCAAATGAACCTCTCCCTATATATATATATATATATATATATATATATATATATATATATATATATATATATATATATATATATATATATATGTAGGTGTCATGTACAAGAGAGAGAGAATAAGACAAAAAGAAGTAAAGACAAAAAAACGTATAAAAAGACGAAATTACCCCTGCCTTAACGGAGGATTTAACGGAGCTAACGTCAGAGGGACCATTTTCATAGCAAAATTGAAACCTCAGGGATGAAATCTGCATTTATTGAAGTTCAGGGACCACTTTCGTATTTTTTGGTAAACCTCAGGGACCAAATTTGTAGTTTACTCTAAGATAAAAAACAATAATAAATTATAAATTATAGGGATAAAAATCATGATTTTAAAAATATATTGACAAAAACGGAAATTTTTAACAAACCACAAACGTAATTTACTCGAGTTTTTATTTGGGTGAAAAATTTGCAAGTGGAAATCAAATCGACACAATCTTTACATATTCAACAATATGTGGTGACCGTTTGTCTGTTAACTTCCTCCAGTCTCCTACCGATCGCAGAGCAAGAACAGAAGAAAGCTGATTTCCTTGATCATCAATCATCATGTTGAACTACCCTGCAACTCCTTCATTCAATTGTCAAAATACCCGATTCACACTCACACCACCTCCTCTCTCTTCCGCTTACACTCTTCACCCTTCATCTTTCTCTGTATCATCATCATCATCACATTCTTCTCTTACTTCTCAATATCAGCAAAACCTTCCTTCAGTTAGTGTTCATAAGCATACCCATTTCAATATCTCCCAAAGAACCAAGGTTAGTCTATGATTTCCCCATGTTTATCTGTTCTTTTCGAAATTACTTCTTTTTGTTTTTGGGGTATGGAGATCTTACACGGTACTATCGGTGGATGATGTCTTTTTTTTTTTTTTTTTGTGGGAATTCTATGTTATTGTGGCATGTCTCAGTCTTGATTGATATCTTCTTCATTTCTTATACCAACTGTTTGAAATTGGTGACCTGTGATACCCATATCAGATGTTTGTGAAAATGCCTAAGAATGTAGGTTGTGGTTGTGGGGAATGTTGATGTCATGGATTATGTTATGAAATGTATTGGAGAAAAAATAAATCAAATTCCCACCTTATGAAAAGGATTTGACACTTATAAGGCTGGTCAAACTAACATTTTTTTTTCTAGTTGAAGTATATGATTGGAAATTCAATGTATCTATCTGAATTTTTTCCAAAAAAAAATGAAAAAAAAAACGAGAACATTATCAATTTTGAAGTTGAAAGTTCATCCCTTTGGCTGGTAAATGTCAAACTGTACCTCTCTTTTGTACCAAAGTGAGTAGGTTTAATCCTTATATTGCATACTTGTGATCAACATATGGTGATGCTCTAAAATGCCACTGATTCTAGAAGTGTATAACTTTCTCCCTCACTCTCTTACTTGCAATAGGGACTGAAGGTGAGGTGCTCACAAAATGATCCATTGAAGGTTATGATATCAGGGGCACCTGCATCAGGCAAAGGGACCCAGTGTGAGATGATCGTTCAAAAAGTGAGTTAAAAATTCTATAATCAGCTTTGACCAAGCAATTGTCAGCATATCAAATGTTTCTTAAATAAAGTACTTGTTTATAGTTTCTTTTCTGTTTGTTTATTTCTCTAATGATGGTATTGTTGGTTAACCAAGTATAACTTTTTTCCCTCCAGTTTGGATTAGTGCACATATCGACTGGAGATCTACTTAGAAGTGAAGTAGCAGCGGGTTCTGAGATTGGAAACCAAGCAAAAGAGTACATGAATTCAGGACGTCTTGTTCCAGATGAAGTTGTCACAGCTGTATAATATAACATTAGTAACTTAAATTGCATTCCCTCTCTTTTCAAAGCAGAGAAATGATCACTTCATTGTACAGATGGTAATTGGGCGCCTTTCACGAGAAGATGCAAAAGAGAAAGGGTGGCTTTTAGATGGTTTTCCACGCAGTTTTGCCCAAGCACAATCACTGGAGAAGATGAAGATCAGACCAGATGTGTTTGTTGCTCTAGATGTACGTCAATATATGACACACACACACACATATACATATTACTAATTCTCTTTTTCTTTGAGAATGTGGTTATGCTTGTTGCATGGACTTTGTAGTTTGGTATGCTGATTCAATCCCTGCTATACACCATCAAAGAAATTCAGAATTCCTGATCATCTTTTATCTCCACAAAAATATATTTCCTGCCATTAGAACCCTATGCTAACTTACATAACTTAAGTAGGGTCTTATTCCGTGTTATTGAATTTCACTCCGTTTAACTCACATAACTCTAGTGATGATTCATAATATTCCAATCAGGGTCTTGTTTCTCCTATTGCATAGTGTCACAGACCACAAACACTAACCCTGTGACAATAGGCTACCAAAAGCTACACATTCCTAGTTCACTTCAGTCTTGTTCATCTATACTCCTTACTGGCCATATTGATGAATGACTCTTGCGGTGTAGTTGGTCATCCTTCAGCAGCTGTCTGCATAATCTAGAAAAGTTTTTTGTTCAAATATACAGCCATAAATAGTTCATTATGCTTTTGTTTGTATCATTCATATGGATATTCGAAATTGCCCATTGGTTGTAGTTGTTCACTTCTCTATGCGACCACAGTCAAGAGCATGGTTCAATTATCTTGACATCGCCCCTGTGTAAGTTCTAATTTCAATTTTTATAAATCTGCTTACCTATTACCAACAGACAACAGTGACAACAGCATAAGTTAGAAACAAGTAGTAGTTATTTTCTTTTTAGTTTGGGAAGAGGGATGAGCCGTTGAACAACTGGTTAGGCTACTCCTTATGGACAGAAGGTCATGAATTCGAGTCACAAAAACAGGTTCTTCTGAAACATGTAAGGTAAATGTCGTCTACAAACTTTCCTCCAAAGTCAAAGGAGTCTTACTGCCCTAGGGTCACTCTTTTAGATTGAGAAATGATGACACGAGAAGGAAAATTGACTAGGAAACTGTTGAACGGAAAGATAAAAAACTTGTTCAGAGGCAAAGGGCGTAGCAAGAATCATCCACTCTCATTTATATTGGAAATTTGTTTAATAAGTTTGCATGGTGTATTTAAAATTCTGAAAATTGATCATTTAAGTGGAAGATATTTCGGATTCAACCGTACTATACAATTTATATAACTCAACTGAGGGGATTGAGCTTTCACCAAGATTTTGTCCTTACACACAGGTTCCTGATGAAATTCTAATCGACAGATGTGTGGGTAGAAGGCTGGACCCTGAAACAGGGAAGATTTACCATATAAAGAACTTTCCTCCTGAAACCGCGGAAATCAAATCAAGACTCATAACTCGGCCTGATGACACAGAAGAAAAGGTATATTCATTGGGTTATCTGATTTGTCGTAGGTCCACTCTTGGGTTAAGCTTTTAGAGCAGTTGATGACTTAACAGTTAACAGCCCAATGGCATTAAGCTTTCCTTGTGTTGGCACCTAATGTTTCTCTTCATCTCTTCTAGGTCAAATCACGTCTGCAAATTTATAAGCAGAATGTTGAAGCAATATTATCCACATATTCAGACCTTTTGAAGAAGGTATGTACGTTTCTAATTCACATCAATCTGTCTTTTTATAATCTAAGTAGTGATTCTTCATTTATTCTTTCTGGGTGGTGGTGATATGTGTTTTGTTACAGATCGATGGCAACCGTTCCAAAGATGTAATTTTTGGTGAAATTTGCTCTTTGCTTTTGCAAGTTCAGAAAGAAAAGGAGACAAGAAAATCAGGCAAGTTTGCAATGTTTTGAAGTCGTATCTATAGGTTTCTAATAAACTTGGCTTCTTCATTCTTCAGTCAAGAAACCTTTTATGCTAAGGTATAGCTGGTGTAGGCTAAAAGGGAATGAAAGTAAAGGTGAGACCCAATAGGAAACATAAGAGTGAATCTATGGCAACCAACCAGTTTATCACCATTGTAACATTCTTTCTAAGAGTGTAACATAGAGAATGCATGAACTTGCACGTTATTGTATAAACAGTAATTGTGGTGAGTTTCATGGTAAATTTTGATGCCGTGCCATAGAAATTCCCAAAACATGAAGAGGTGAACCCCTAGGTTTCACGACATGAATACTGACCTTCCGGCACTCTTCTCTAAGTCCAACTTATATTCTACTCACTCAAACCTCTCTTCAGTGCTTCTTTGATTGGTGTTAAGTTTTTTTTATATTGTTTCTGCATCTTTCTTTGCCTCTCATGCAGTGTTAGACACTGGATCTTAAAAGTGTGTCCTTGATACTGTAATAAAATGCAGTTTCATATCAAACATGATTAAATTGAAGTAATGGAAAAAAGCACAAAGTTTAACAGAATAAAATTGATCTACTAGGATAGAATACATGACAAAATCAAAACAATAAGGTTCACAAAGTGCCTCTTTGCTCTTATTTTGCTCGAAAAGGTTGCATAATAGGCTCATCATAAAGGGAAGCAACTACATCATATTTGATGAAAGTTGCCATGTGATTTGTCTTTTAATTGATTGTGGAACGTATCTTTGACACACGTGATGGTGGAAATCACTCTTTTGACTAGCGGTTTCAACATATAAAATCCATGCCAACTTAACCAACAAATAAACCACCGGAAAAATCGGTCATGCCTTGCATCAAAATTAAAAGTTCCAAGACTTGAATTAAGGAATGAGAGAAGTTAACTACCTCAAGAAAGTTTGCTTGTTGAAGATGGTAAAACATAACATGGATTAAGACAACTCAAAACACCTAATCAACTTTGAATTAACATTATCAAAGTGATCATGCAACTCATCTAGTTGACACTCTATTACCATATTTGATAGTTCAACCTTCATGTAGTATAATACGTGAATGGTTTCTCGTGCTTTTAGGGCACCCATCCTCCATGTTCGGAATGCCAATCTCATGTTTCTTGCAAAGTCAATAGTTGCTTCAGCTAATTCATCAAACTTTAAACTTCTAGCTTGTTGTTATTGTTCCTTTATGATATTCACTAAATTCATTGCATTTGCAAAGATCTCTCTCTGTCTCTCTCTTTCTGTGTGTGTGTGTGTAGTGATGACTCAAAGAATAATTCATCCCCGATATTAAGTGCATCAAGTAATAACATAAAAACAAGCTCAGGATCTTCAATCACATATAGAATAGACCTTGCCTCAACTCTTGACTCTTCATTGTTTGTCACATTTTATCAATCAAATTTCCAGTTGGAGAGAGCAATTTAAGCACACTTACAATTGTACGTTATTAAAAGAAACTCATGTTTCCCACAGACGTTTAGACATATTTCTTGGTTCAAGACCTTCTATGGTCTCACCTTCACCACAAGCAATTCTTATCTATTCATGGCTTTTGGTGAGCAAATATTTATATTTGACATTTGCTCAATCAATCAAATTAAAATAATCGTCTAATGAACATAAGAGTTAAAAAATGGTAACTTATAAGTTTTCAAAAAAAAATATTGAAAATTACAAAAAAATTAGACAAATGAAAGTTAGGCTTTTAGAAATAAAATTACTTCGAAGTCACTAGTCAATAGTGTTGTGTGTGTGGCTGTGGCACAAACTCACAAAGCGAAAATAAGCAAGAGCTAGCCGGACAACCGTTCACGGTTCACTGTGAGTCGATGAGAAGGCAGCTGTCGACAGAGCAGGGACTGAGTGATTCTTCGTGTTTATGAAGATTTTCAGCTTTCTGATCTCAATCTTTTTAAATTGACGAGCTAGGAACTTTCTAGCCTCTTACAAATTAGTGCCATTCAGTTTTTTGGTGTTGTAATTGTAACCTGGGCTGTACACTGTACAGAATATCCAAAAATTACCACATAATGTAATAGTTTCACAAAAACAACCACCTGTATAAAAGAAATTCAAAAGTAGTTTGCCCTTGGCTTCAGACACTTCTGGTCCACCCCTGTTCTGATTTTCTAGCTATCATGACGGCCTTTCATGTTCTATTTAAGCAAATAGTCAATGCCATTAGCATCACTGATTTCTGTCCCAAATGTGCATTTACACAGTAGGCAAGATGAGCTAATTAAAATCTAATTGTGTTTCTAATGGCACTCAACTTTTACTCTTCGTCAAAGTTGTGATCTCTTTGCGCCTCCTTTACTCTTAAGCAATGATGTGAAATGATACCATGCAATATAGAGAAATGGAAGGGGTAGTGCTGCACATCAGATGCTGAGAACATGTTTAGGTTATAAAAAATCATATGATTTTGTTTAAACATCATTTGTTTCTTTCTAAACCAGGAAATGCTAGTAAACTTGACAGCCAGTTCAACAAGTCACCTTCAGCCAAGGTATGTCATTATGCATTGCAACTAGTTGTTTCAGTCATAAGTTTCCTATCAAAATTGGTACCTTATGAGTTGTCTTGTTATCCAGAAAACCCTGGCCTAGCTTAGGTGAATAGTAAATGGCAGTTATAAGTAGAGCTTCCTCTGCTACCCTGCTGAGAAGGGACCGGACTGTAATGTAACTTGTATGTTGGTATATTTTCTTCAAATTTGTTGCTGTCTTGTCCTTTCACAGGAAAACTGGAGAGGGATTCCCACCAACTTAAACAACATCCCTCATTCTAGAGAAATTAGGGAATACTTTTATGATGATGTGCTTCAAGCTACCCAAAGAGCTATAAAGGATGGAAAGACTAGAGTAAAGGTCGGTTTTCTACTGAGACTGAATGCATGTATCTTCTTCATCATCGTTGTTTCACAATTCTTTTGTCTGTTCAACTTTGTTGGTTGATTTCAGTTCCACCTTTGTGTTTTTCTTCCTTAAAAGCTTAAATCTTTTGATGAAAACAATTTCTTGATGACTCCATACAAGGCATGTGTTTTCTTCGGGATAACATGTATTACCGATCTTACATATAGCTCCTCTTCATCATCTTATGTGTTACCTTCAGTTGAGTAGTGAATAGGAAAATGTTGGATTTAGATATTACCACTTCTTGATGTAGTGGGTTTCAATCTTGGAACTAAAGGTTATCCATTCTATTTAAATTTTAAGAACAAGTTCATCTGTGTTTGGATGGATGTTATAGAATATATGATTCCAGCATGGGTAAGATAATTGATCCAGTTGTTCCTCATTCATGAATATGGCTCATAGCACTTGCAGATAATCATACAGGTTATCATGGCCATTATATTTATTTCTAGGGTAATCTTATCTTATTGCACACATCAATCAGTTTGCGATACAAGGCATGTTGATGATGTTTTGTAACACTATGGAGATCAATATTCCAGAGATAAACAGAAATTTCTATTTGGCAGGTGGAGATCAATATTCCAGAGCTGAACCCTGAGACGGTGAGGAACGTTTCCTTTCTCAATTACTGATTTTCTTAGAGTTAACAATATATTTATGCACAGGATGTATATCGGATAGGTACTTTGATGGAACTTGTTCGAGTTCTTGCTCTATCATTTGCCGACGATGGAAAGCGTGTCAAGGTAGGTTTATCATGGTTCTGACATAATATAGCTCACAAGAAGCATATGATCAAGTGTGGGGTTTTGTCACTTTTAAAAATACTGAATATTATGCACACAACACACTCAAATATTTGTTTCCTAAACATAGAAACAGATTTAAACCCTTACCAAAATAGTCCGTCAAAGCACCTGCTGGTTGAACTCTCCGGGGATGTCGTATCCTACAAACACTTGCACAACAAGGCTACAAATATCAATAAAATTTGAAAAAGAAACAAAAAAAAAAGTTAGGGTGGAAAGTAAGCATACAACAGAAACAAGCTGAGGAAAGATAAATAGAAACAAGCAAAGGAGACAAGTGCTTATGAAGAAGAAAATAGTGACAAGAGGTAAGAAAGAAAAGTCAAGGCGAAAACACCAAGTATTTGGAGGTCGAAGTGTTTCAAGTTGAAAGTTGGAACTTTTGAAACCAGTGTTTAAAACGACAAAAAAGTAAACCAGATCCCTCTAATAGATCTAAGATACAACCTGCAGCCAAGCTCTATGAGCTGCAACCGATCCAAATTGGAGATGCAGACAATCAGCTAAGCTGGCTTCAAGTTAAACCCAATTTGATTAAGGTCCTCATTGTGACCCATACACAATTCGCACCCGGAATGGGACGGCACAATAGCTCAACTACTAAAGCTTCACAGCTCATGATTATTTTGTCTTATTGCATTATTCAAGCAGGCTTAAACATGAATAATCATGCAGGTTTGTGTGCAAGGATCCATGGGGGAAGGAGCACTTGCAGGAATGCCATTGCAGCTTGCAGGGACACGACAGATTTTGGAGTACATGGACTGGGGTAATGATGGTGCAATGGGGACCTTCATAAACATTGGTGCTATAGGTACTGCATTGCCAAATAATTAAAAGTCTAGATGTCTCTCTAGTTACTATTGAATTTCAAAAATATGATGTTAATGCATAGTGACTGTTTTATAATGCTGAGGATCTATATGGGCGTTCTGCAGGTGGCAAAGAGGTTGATGAAGTAGATGACATCTTCATTTTAGTGGCTCCTCAAAATGCTATGGGAAATTGCATCATTGATGTAAAAAGCCGGAGATCAAACATCTAATATACCTACATAGAACACCTCCATTTGATATGGGTTTAAACATTTCATTCACAAGTCATCATGTTGAATAATGCAGGATCTAAGAGCAATGACTGATGCTGCTGGCAGTCGTCCAGTCATTCTTATCAATCCTAGGCTCAAGGTTGGTCCCTTAAGTCTCTTGACTATTTGAACGTGGATTTATATGTTTTTTAATGTGCATACTTGAACATTGATTTTTCTTCGATTTGGGATTGTGATCTCCAAATTAATCAAAACACACTTCGGCACCCCTAATCAGCAGATCCTTAGTAGAAAGTATCTGAGATAGACCCTTTCTTGATTGACTTTTTTAACCATTGTATTTGGTTTATCGCTGCAAACTAACCATCTCCTTCGCAAAAAGATCAAAGACGCTATAATTTGCAATAATAGTTGGTTTTGGATAAATTTTGGAAATCTAAATGCAAAAAACCGTTGTACTCAGCACCTTTTGTCCAAAATTACTCATTCTTGCAACTTTTATTGTTTTCTTTTGTATTTCGCATGAAAGATGGTTTGTTTGCATCGAAAAGTCAAGTTCCTTGGTCCAATATGTCAATCTCTCTTTCTTTTTGCTGTATACTGTAATTCTTTCTTCTATCTTGATTAGGGGTCATTTCAGATAAACCAAAATCGTTCTTCATGATATAACTTGTTTACAAAATTGTACTAACATCTCTCTAAAACTTTTTATGATTAGGATTTACCAGCTTCAAGTGGTATTATGCAAGTAAGTTCAGAAAGCCTATGAGCTTTTCATGGCACTTTAGTCCAATCATTATGGCAACTTTCTAAGTCAGTGTTCCATTGATTAGACAATGGGTCGAGAAAAAAGACTGGAGTATGCTGCATCTTTTGAAATGTGCTACCAGTTCCGGCTTCTCTATTATTCAGGAACACAATATCCAATTATGGGTGCATTAAGGTAACTCAACATTTTTTTGGAGTTATGTCTTAGGATACTACTATCAATAGGATTGCATGTCTTTGCTTATTCTAAATTGAAATCCAGTGTTTTCTTTGTTGATTAATGATGCAAAATATTTATGAGAAACCATGTACTTATCAACTAGCAGAACCATCCTTATATGTATGTAGCATATTAAGTTCGTACCAAAAAAGATGCAAAGTCCTGTAGTAGATCTCCTACTATTGATCTGTTTTTTAAGGTGCCTCAAGATATGAAGAACTGTGTCCGAATGATTGGCAAGGATGAGAAATAAGTTTACTTACCACACGCACCTAGAATGTTATATTTGGTCATGTTAAAGTGAGATTATGCAGAATCCTCAATAGTCTTCTGTATCTTCCCAGATCCTTTTAAGTGTTCCCCATCATAGTGTTTGATGTGTTTCAAACATTGGTGAGTGAGCTATTCAGCTATCAACTGTACCCATCCCAATAAGAATGTGAAGAACATACTTATAATCAAACAAAAATGACTTTATAGAGCCACCTCTATACTTAGAAAATACTTGAGAACACCCACTGATGACCCACAAAAGCTCCCCCCTAAAAAGTTACTGAACAAGCCACTTTCTATATCATGAAGCCAATACCAAACAGTCATGTATAGCTTGTCAAATAAGTTGCGAGTCCCATTAAGCTCATTAAGCTGTTAACAAACAAGCCATTACTAACACAACTTGTTTTTCTTTTTGTTAAGCAATAAGGATACGAGGATATTCAGTAGAGGTTGTTGGAGGCAAACTCAAGAGTTGGTTTGACGGGTCATTATTGTGCTTTAAATGTGGTTCAGATTTGAGTTGGTTTTTTGCCTCTTCATAATTGGTGGTTTGGTTCTTGACCGCAAAACCACCATCAAGCCTAGCTGAGTAAACTCATACATATTTTGAGATTTGTATGTTATATATGCTATAATTACTTTATTGACACAATGTATTTCTCAAAATGACAAAATGAAAAATGCCTAAACTCACTTGATATTTGCAGGATGGCTTATCCATATCGATATGAGCTGTTCAAGAGGGTAAATGAGTCAACTGGAAAAGAGAAATATGTCATTTTGTCGACGTTTCCCAGTAGGCCAACTGGTGATGAAGTCAACGATGCATTTGAAGGAAGAACAAGGTACCATATACATACACACATCTACATTTGAGAACCCTTCATTGTATTGATCACATTCTTATCGTCTTATTTCAGAGATCAAGCTAAGAAAGCTTCTGGATTCTGGTAAGATTCCATTGTATTTTCACATTGAATATTGACTTTTCGAACCATTATACTGGTTTTTTGTTATAAACAAACTATTATTCTAGCTAAAATGCAAATAAAACACTATATTTTGCCAAAATAAATTATTATGGACAAAACTTGCCGAGTACAATGCCCCTCTCTTTTTGGATTCACAAGTTCGTAGTTTGTCAAAAATCATTTCTTGAAAGGTATGGTGTTCTTTTTGGTATCTCCATATGAATGATCGTTGGTTTACTACGAAAAAACTCAAAGTTTGGTGATTGAAAAAATTAGTCACTTAACCTGGTATGACCTTGTATTTGCTCCCCAAGAGGTCACCGGTTCAAGTCTCTTTAGGGTCACTAGAGGGTTTGTCTTGGCTATTAACTTCAGGGTCCCACAGAATTAGTTGAGATGTGTGCAAACTGACCCAAATACTTATGATTAAATAAAAAAATCACTTGCTCAACATTTTAAAGCTATTGATACACAATTGCACATCCAAATGTTGATTGATTTGTGGTGATGATCTTCTCAGGGGTTTCTTGAACGGCATACTTTCCGCATAGAAAGCATATTTTTTGAAAGGAAACGTCCGCTCACTATCAAGAATAGAGCTGTTTGAATATGAGATATAAGTTGCTCAGTAAAATGTACATTGTGATTAGATCTTTGAAGCTTTTGCTATAGGAATCTGGAAGGGGTGATTGATGCCCAAGTTCATTATATATTTCTCCAATTCCTGTAAAAATTGCTTATTAAAGAAGGTATATGAGCTTTCAATCTTCTTTGTATGTATCATTATTTTCGGTTGAGATGAATGAAATATTTGTGTACATCATAACCTTATATCATGCAACTATAACGGGTGGGATATACTGTAACTATAACGAGTGGGATATACTGAGTCTGGGTTTGGTGTGTTTTAATGGATCTTTTCTTATTTTGAAAAGTTAACGGAATATGTCCTTGTGGTATTTTTTCAACGAGTTGGGTCCTTGTGGTTGCAGGTTTTTAAAGAGATGGGTCCCCTAATAAATTAACAAGTTGAGTCCTTATGAATGCATTAGGGACCCTGTTGGTTAAAAAAAAATACAACCACAATAACCTAGCTCGTTAGTTTCTTTAAATAGGGATGAGATCCGTTAAAACATCAAACCACAAGGATGGAAAATGTACTTTACTCTTAATGTTTAAATGATTAATGATATTATATTTTTCTAAAAGTTATTATAAATGACACCAATCGAATTTGGTATCTTTGATTTTTTAGGGAGTCATATGATATTTAAGACAAGGAACAAGAGTCTTACTTGGTAGGTGTGGAAAATGACTCTTACCCGGTAAGCATTTACCGGGTTAAAGATGCTTACCAACAATCTATTTGCATGGTCAAGGATGTTACACAATAAAGTAAATGAAGGTAAATATCTTACCGATAAGCACTTACAGAGTAAGATTTTGGTAAACGGCCCCTAAGTTTTTGTCAAATGTTATGTTAGGTTATCAAAAAAAAATCTTATGAAACAGAACGCAACACATATAAACAATCATTAATACATGATATTTGTATAAAAAACATTTGAGGTATATGTCTAAAAACACAAAAATAATGTAAAAAGATGAGTTAAAATGTTGCCTTAAAACCCAACCCTCTCGTTCTCTTGTTTAAAATGACTATTTATGTTAATTAAGTAGATTAAAATCAATTAAAAATGATATAATTAATATGATTACGAGTATATTATAAGAATATGACATTCAGGTGATCATTTAATATATTTTACTGCATCATTTTTTTTTTTTTTGTCGTTCTACTTTTTGAGGTGGATTACCTTCTTCAAGCTTAATTATGACAGTTTAGTTTTTGTTTTATACAGAGTAAAATACAGGTATTGTCCTTGTGCTTATATTAAAGTTATGACTTCTCTATGAATTGGGTATCTATAGTTGCATTATCGTTTAGGGATGGCAGAAAACCCCGAACCCGACGGGGAAACCCGAAACCCGACTAAGTTCGGGTCGGGTCAGACAATTTCGGGTCGGGTAACGGGGAAATTTTCGGGGATTTTATCGGGTTCAGGGCAAGGTATCCCCGCCCCACCCCGATATATATATATATTATTAAAAATAAAATGATATATATTATATATAAAATTATATATACATATTATATATATATACATAATTATATAAATAAAATATTAAATTATCGGGTCGGGTTCGAGGATCAGGGATTCCCCATCGGGTCGGGTTCGGGGACGGGGCATAAAAAATCCCCGACGGGGCGCCCCGAATAAAAACCCGACGGGGAACGGGGCGGGGACGGGGATGCATTTCGGTTTCAGGGACGGGGACAGGGGACGGCAAACCCGCCCCGAACCCGCCCCGTTGCCATTCCTATTATCGTTACGTTCAGAGTCGTATCACTAACTCCATCTTTTTACATTTTATTTTATTTCTCTTTTAAAGTTATATATATTATAGTTAATATTATATATAAAAAATATATAGAGAGAGAGGTTCATACGAGAACAACATCTATTTAAGAAAACACGAAAACAACCGAGTACATACAAAATCATATATGATTCACGTAGAAATTCATATATGATTCACGCGACCGCTGGACATCGCCCGCGTCCGATTTTTTTGGTTAGTGGAAAATCACATATGATTTTCTACAAGATCTACTGTTTTTTGTTTTTTTAGAGGAAAAACTCCAGGCAATATCATTAAAAGAACAAGAAAAACAAAACATTTAATAATAATTATATAAATTAACATATATATTTAGTTTTTGTTTTTCAAATTCATTATGTAAATTGATTTTTTTATATTTATATTTATATATATATATATATATAAATTAACAACTTATAAATTATTAACAAATTATTTAATTATTTGTTTTTTATAAATTAATATATGTTTTTAATTTGTATTATTTGAATTAATGTAATTTTATTTAAATGTAATATTAATTGAAAAAATTATCGTTTTTATTTTAATAAGTCTTCATTTAAAATAAATTAATTACTTATTATTTATTTTTATAATATGTATTTACAAATTATAGTTATGGTTATTAAAAATAATTAATAGTAAATAAATTATGTTATTTTAATGTGGGGTCTACAAATTTGGTGTTTTTTAGAGGACGGTTGGAGTTGAGTTTTTTTTTTTTTTTTTGATGGCCCCACCAAATTTAGTGTTTTATTTTGTGTCAAGGTTGGAGATGCTTTAAGGCAAAAGCCCAACAACAAACCAAACGGCAAAACAAAAAAACTTGGTTACAATACCGTACCAATCAACAATCAACCAAAAGGAGCACATGCCACAAGAACAAAACCAACTCCAAAAAGGAATGTAAAAGACACTCCTCCAAAAAAACAACCCAAAAAAGCCAATCACATCCCGCAATCATGAAGTCGAGATCTCTTTTCCTTCTTCCACCTTTCCCGCACAACGACCATCCCCAAAATTTCCTTGACAAGATTAGAGGTCGTACGCTTTTGATCCGAAAAGATCCTTCTATTTCTCTCCTTCCATATAAAGTACACAGTAGTCGAAAGAGCCAGTTTGTGAATAAACCGTTTTGGAGCTCTCCTCTCATCCGACATAGCTAAAAGTATCTCATCCCATGTTTCCGGAAATCCATGCCAACCAACAGTTTGTTGAACACAATTCCATACCTCCTTAGCAAACGGGCAATTGAAGAAAAGATGATTGTGCGAATCCATACAAGAATTGCATAGCGCACACTTCATATCCCTATCCGGGGGTTCACGTTTCCATATCACAATTCGATCTTGTGTAGGAAGCCTATTATGACAAGCCATCCATACACATACCGCATGTTTTGGAATAAACCCCGAATACCAAACCGATTTATGCCAATTAACTGGGTCAAGAGGACCCGCAAGAGTTTTAGCCGCCACCTTTACCGAGAAATCGACAACCGAATTCTAAAGGTCCACCCAACCAACAGTATCAAGCCTAGTATTGCACAAACTCGACAATGGATTAGAGGCCAGAAAACCATACCTTTGCACCCAATTGTCGGGCCAAGAACCCTCAAAGTGCTCCAAAATATCTCGAACCGAGGCTGTATTGGACAGTCCCTCCGAGTAAATAAAGCAATAAGAGATATGAAGCTAGCCACCCATCTTCCCACGCATTTATTGTTTCACCATTACCCGGTATGGTCCTAAAGGATCTTCGCAATTGAGGTCGAAGCGCCATAAGCTTTCCAAGGACCCACGACCAAAGAGGCGATTTCCTAGCTGTCCAAAAATGCGAGGACCGTAAACAATATAAATGCACCCATCGAACCCATAGAGAATTGCGATTTCTTAACAAATCCCATACATGTTTTGCTAGCAAAACCTCTGTTCCAAACCCCTAATCTTTTAAACCCCAATCCTCCACACGATAATGGTTTACAAACGTCTTCCCAAGCAAGCCGACAACGCCTTTTAGAGTATCCCCTTGAGCCCAAAGGAAATCTCGAAATAGGGATTCAATTTCATGAATAACTCCAGATGGTAAGAGAAACGTTGACATCCAGTAAAGTTGTAGCGATTGTAGAACCGAGATGATGAGTTGCCTCCAGCCACCAAGGAAAGAAACTTACTTTTTCCAATTTTGAATACGAGCTTTGACTTTAGATATAAGAACCCCAAAATCAACCACTTTAAGTCGTACACTCGATAACGGAACTCCCAAATAACAAATAGGAAACAAGCCCGATCGAAAAGGTAAACAATTTAAAATGGCACTTTGTTCATTTGCCGGAACGTTTCCAAAAAAACCTCACTTTTTTCAATGCTAGGAGATAAACCCGAACGGGTTTTAAATATGTGGAGTGCACGTTTACTGATGTTTGAACCTTCATCTCTCTCTCTCTCTCTCTCTCTCTCTCTCTATATATATATATATATATATATATATATATATATATATATATATATATATATAGGGAGAGGTTCATTTGAGAAATGCTAAATGTATGAGAAATAGAGAAATGATCCCAGCTCTTTATCTGATCAACATTTGCGACTTTGACCGTGAAGCACCGAATAATTTCTTGTGTGGTCTGTAGAAGATAGAGGGGTACATTCGTAAAATACGCGGGACGGGTTCATATGTGAACCTATGTGATTCATATATGAACTATACGTTCATATGTGAATCAGTTAATTAGTTCATATGAGAATCAGTTAATTAGTTCTCAAACAACCATGGACACTACCGTGATGCTTCGACTCCATCTCCATTGAACCTGGTTCTGAAAACCCAAATCTTCATCTCCATCGAACCCAGTTCTGAAAACCCCAGATTTCCATCTCCATCGAAGCCGACCACCGTTGTTGAAACCCCATCTCCATCGTACCTAAAACAGAAAACTATATATCTCCATTACACCCGAATCTGAAAAATCGAAGGTTCTACATCAAAGAAATTTTATCGATATCGAAGGTCTGCATCGCTTCTTTCTCGTAAAATCATTGGCTAGAAATTGAAGGTTTTGTAATTACTGTTTGGGTTGTTGGTTTTTTTTTTGTTATGTACGCGTTTTTAGATATACAACACGACCATCGCTGTTTTTTTTCCTTTCTTTTTCTTCAAAAGCTTTGTATATTATGGAGGCTGATTTTTTTTTGTACATCATTGGCTAGAAATTGAAGAGTTTTGTATATTATGGAGGTTGTTTTTTTTCTTTATTTTCTTGAAATCTTGATGGGGTATCACAGTGATTATATGTGGTTTAAAACCTAGATCAGAGTTTCAACCAATATTCAGAATGACATCACAATGGTATCACAGTGGGTATCACAATGTTTCTTATTTATTTTCGTTATTTTTGATGTTTACAAAAGGGTATCGCAATGTGCATCACGTAGTTTCGATGTTTACAAAGGGTATCGCAATGTGCATCACGTAGTTTCGATGTTTACAAAGTGTATCACAGTGTGCATCACGTATTTTCGATGTTTACAAAGTGTATCAGAGTGTACATCATGTATTCGTCGGAATAATATTTGCTGAAGAGAGGAGAGAGAAGAGAGGAGATTTATAAAATACCTAAAATACCCTTTAATTAAAATTACCAACATTATTGATTTTTTAATTTATCATCTAATTTGTGATTAGGATTGGATCTCACGGTTACCACATATAACTGAGTTCTCTCTTGAATAACCCCTATATACATATATATATATATATATATACATACATATATATATACATATATATATATGGGGAGAGGTTCATTTGAGAAATGGTAAATGTATGAGAAATAGAAAAGTAATCTTAGCCATTCATCTGGTCAACATTTGTGGCCTTGACCGCGAAGCACCGGGTAATTCCTTGCATGGTCTATAGAAGGTAGAGGGGTAGTTTCGTAAAATACGCGGGATGAGTTCATATATGAACCTATATAATTCACATATGAATATACGTTCATATATGAATCAGTTAATTAGTTCTTATGAGAATCAGTTAATTAGTTCATATATGAATCTGTTAATTAGTTCAACTGATTCATATATGAACTTACAGTTAATTAGTTCATATGTGAATCAGTTAATTAGTTCATATATGAATCACAAAGGTTCATATATGAATCAGTTAAAAGAGTTCATATGTGAATTACACTGATTCATATATGAACATATAGTTCATATGTGAATTATACATGTTCATATATGAACACAACCCGTGTATTTTGTAAAAATTACGAAAATGTCCTTCTATTTTTGGAATAGCCGCAACTTTTGACCAGTCAAAGCCGCAACTTTTGACCAGTCAAATCCGATCTTGACCATATGAATGACTAGAATTACTTCTCTATTTCTCATATATTTACCATTTCTCAAATGAACTTAAGGCTATATATATATATATATATATATATATATATATATATATATATATATATATATATGATAGAGTAAATTACAATCTTGGCCTGTGGTTTTAATAAAAAAAATAGAATAAATAACATTAGTGGTTTTAATAAAAAATAAAAATAAAACAAATGACTAAAATACCCCTGTAGACTAATTGAGCTAACAAATTTTTTTGGACAAAGTTAGTGATAGGAACCCAATGCGTTATAAAATGCAAACCATAGGGATGTAATCCATAGATATTTCAAAGTAGAGACCCAGAGTGTTAAAACACCTAACTACGGGGAACAATCATGTAATTTACTCTTATTGTAATTTACCCATAATGTGCATCATATGAGATAAGAAGAGAAAATTAGGGAAAATAATATAAATAGTAAAAGTTAGGGGGTTTTATGTAATTTTCTCAAAAACAATAATAAAATACAATTTTAATGCATAACCCTTGGCATCGCATCAGTCCGCCATTGCTCCTCCGTCGGAACTTCAAAACCCTAGATAAATAATCTCAGGCTAATCTCCATAAACGTCGACATCAAGTCCTTCGCAATCAAAGGTATGCATCCTATTTGATCGCAGCTTTAGATTTCATCAGGTAAACGTTTCATCACTCTTGAACAATCGACAGTGTGCTTTGTACGTTTTTCCTAGCATCGACCTGAAAGAATGACCTGCTTGGTCACATAGGTCTTAATTCATTGCTTGTCTTCATTTTTCATGTTCATTGTGTCTAGCGACAAGCGGCACTCCCTTCGTTTCAGAAAATAGGAAAAAGGAAGATCCATTTTTTGTTTCTTATGTCAAATGTTGAATCTCTCATATGCCAAATTGATAAGGAATACATTGAAATTTAACTCCAATGTTCTCGTCTTCTAGTTATTGAAAATAAATGAAAGAACCTCATTTTGACCTCCAAAGGATGTAGATTTTTATGGAATCTATCGTCAATCGCCAATATGTACTTTGTCATACATAATATCGTGGGTTGAATTTGTTGCTTTGCCTCTAACATTTTCCTTTCGTTTATGTGTTCATATGAAGAGGGAAATTAGTACATGTTACATGGTCCATAATCCATAATCCGGTTTCAGAAACGGGATAAAGGGAAAGATGCCACTTTATGATTGTATGCTATTGCTGAAGCCTCATGTGAGGAAGGAATCAGTTATAGAATTGGTTTCTCGAGTTGGGAAACATGTATATCGAAGAAATGGTGTTATCACTGATCTAAAATCACTCGGGACTGTTCAGTTGGGGTATGGTATTAAGAAGCTTGATGGCAGATACTATCAGGTAAAAAAAATATTCATTTACTGTATGATTGACATTACTTATTGCATGAGCTTTGACACTTTCACCTTAGTAGGTCTATATGTGTTGGCTTATATGTTAGGTGTTGCCAAATGCCAACTTGATTTTGTGGAAATTGTCAGTATATTAGTCTTGAAATTGTTTTTGTGCTAGTTATTTAGTTTTCCTTGGTGAGAAATGTTCTCCTCTACATCAAAAGAAATATAGACTTTGTGGATGGATAGTTAATATCAATCTCATTAAATTTGGAGAAAGAAACCATTGCCACTTGAAACATACAAGGAGGACTGATATATAAGGTTATAAATTGTGGTTTTGAAAAAGTAAAAAATTAGTATGTATCTAATGTGAAATTGTTTTTGAACAAATAATTTGATATGCATTGCTCAAGTATCTCATGTAAAATTGGTTTTGAGCAAAAAATCAGATATGCTTTTCTTTGTTGCTTCTTTTTTATGCTCTCATGCTTTTTTAAGGAATTGGGGGAGGGGGTACTTGTTTTATACTTGCTTCATCTCATTGGTTTGCATTTTTACTATGTTCTTGTTAAACGTTAATTTGCTTACAAAAAGTTGTTGGCCATAATTACCCTTTCGAAACTGGAAAAATGCTGCATAAAACTGTTGCTTTTATCTGTTTTTTTTTCCTTTTTTGTGTTAAAAGAATGTACACACAGATTAAAAGGAAAGGAAAAGAACCCTGTGCTACCGGTCTTTTAAGATAATCATACAACTGCTATCTCCATTACTCCTCTTCCCAGTCCAGCCCTGCCACCACCAGAAAACCTCCACCCCACTTTAACTCCGCTTCCACCACCAACTATCTCCATTAGCTAACCCCCGTCTCATGAAGTAATTAGATGGAAGTATTCTAATCAATATAGCCATTACTTCTCAGCCTTTGTTCTCTCTTAACCATACAAACCCTGCAGTGCAGACATCCTCTCTTTCAATCGAGAAGTTCACAGAGAATTTGAGCTTCAAAAATAAATGAGACTATCCTACGGGGTTGCCGCTTAACAGAATATTAGTAGTTTTGACAAAGAAAAGGAGAATATTCTATTCGGTTGCTACCTAACAAAAGACCATTTAATTGGTCAGTTGCTGTCGATAAGAAAATGGACAATATTTGTTTCAGCAATTTGTATCTAAACAGGGGCGGCAAACTGTCGAGTAGAGCTTCTCCATAAATTCCTTTAACTTTTGGAAGTGGATTTTTAATTATGGGATGGAATGAGTATAACAAATTACTCAACTGTATGTGTGGTTTTGTCATTTGATATTCCACTGACACCTATTAAACTCAAAGTACATAAATTGCTATTGTACTTTCTTCAGGAAACAAAACCTGATGAATTAGTGTTAACCACATAGTTTGAAGGAACAAATGAAATTGGCCCAAATTGTCTATAACTTATTAGGTAATACACACCTTATTGAAGTACCCATTAATTTATAGTGTTATGTGTCTTATGATGCCCATTTTTTATAGTCCAGGGGCATTTGTAGGCCAGTAATACCTGTGGGTCAAATGCAATTTTCCCAAATTTTTGAAGCAACTGGGGCTTCTCCAACACACACACTCACAGGTGTTCTGTCTGCAAATGGCCCTTTGGCCATTGCCATATTTGGACCCATAATCCTTCTTATTTATTCTGCCATGCTCTGTGGTTCAGGCACACTACCTGAATTCTGTAAACGTTCTTTATTTATATTGGATTTTCATTTGTAAACCAGCCAAGTGGAACATTTAAACCCGTGCTTAATTGCTGAAAACTTGTTTAGGGTCAAATGATGCAAATGACAATGATGACCCCACCAAGCTTTAACAGTGAGCTCCATTATCTGAACAAGGAAGACCGGCTCTTACGCTGGCTTTTGGTCAAGCACCGAGACATCAAATTTGGCGGGGAGTTTCTGATTGAAGATGACGGTAGAAGTGACCTGAGAATGATGAGAAGCAGTATCTATGACGTTAATAGTGAAGACGATGATGATGATGATGAGGAAGAGTACAACACAGAGTACCAAGAACAGAAGAAAGATGTATGAAATCGGCTGAGTTTTTTGTAGTAAGTTGATTCTTTCGCTTGCCAAGTTTCGTTTAAAGAACATCTTGATTTGGTATATGTTAGGTCGAATAAAACCATGTGTTGGAAGACATTAGAGATCAAAACAGGGAAACCAGTTTTCCGTGTTGTTTGTACGTTATGCATGTTTGATAGTAAGTTGATTTATGTCATACGAATGTTATATCACATCTCGAGGTGGGGTCGGGGGAGGGAGAGGTTGTTTATATGAAGACCTTCAGCTTGTGTGACAAAGAGAGAAAGTTATTACTCTCAATCCCAAAATAAATGTCTATAATGAAAATGATACATGGTTTTAGGAATGTGTAGTTATTATACTTTTTAATTAACTAAAAGACATTTTTACCCTTAATAAATAAGAGAGAAACTTTCTACATCACATAATTAAGGGTAAAATGTGAAAGTAGATATTTACTTTTTAAAGTGGATACTTGGTCAAACTAAAATAGAAATGTAAATACTTATTTTAGGACAAATGGAGTATTTTACTATAATTTTGAACTTATATTTAAAGAACCAAACATATGGTTAAACTTGATTAAATTTCTTCAAATTCTAATCCACGGATTTCATGTTGTGAACTGAATCTAATGTTTTCAAAGTCCATGGATGTTCACGTTTAGATGTTGAACAAAAAAAATGAGAAAGGGGGGATGACTCGGGGGTATTATTAGCGACCCCATATGCGGCGAATTGGGTTGCATATAAACTCGTCTAACTCGTTGTTCTCAGTGGTGGAGTTACATTGGAGCTAGGGGGTGCACTGACGACCCCTGAAATTTTCAAAATAAAATGTTTGATATAGTAATTTACATTGATAAGTATGGAGTAGTGCAGAGAAATTTGGTAAGATGCAAAGGAAGAAGAGAATAAGTGAAGAAATGACCAAAGGGCCTTTGGCCTAGTGGTATCAGAGCCTCTGGCCTTTTAGGAGGTCAGTGTTTCAAACATCACCAAAGGTGAGTAGGGTGTGTGAGTTTATTTGTTGCAATTGCCGTATATAAATATTATATACTTCAAAAAGAAGCCTCTGGCCTTTTTGGAGGTCAGTGTTTCAAACATCACCAAAGGTGAGTAGGGTGTGTGAGTTTATTTGTTGCAATTGCCGTATATAAATATTATATACTTCAAAAAGAAAAAAAAGTGAGAAATGATGTGGGAGGAGGGTTTGAGGCGACGAGTGAAGTGGCATCTTGAAATTCACATTTAAGCCCTTTCACTTTGGTTAATTTTTAAAAATAAACCTCAATTTTGTAAAAATAAATATTAGGATTTAATCCAATTTTTATATAATTTAAATGTTCACTTCATCTAAAAATTTTATTATAAACAAATATTAGATAATTATTCTAATAATTTTAGGAGTCCAATAACTTATTAATTTAGTTTTTTAGATAGGTTGGATTCTAGGTTTTAATTTATTTAATATACTAGGGTCACATTTAATTACTGTTAAATGTTAATTTTAGAGTAAAAAATCAGAAAAAGAAATTCTAACTATCTTATATTTATGATATAAAGTGAAAGATATAAAATATTAATTCCATTATATGCCTAAACTCTTTAGTGACTTCAATTCATAATTTTGAACCATTCAGTTTTAGGACTATCCATTTATATATTACTGGTTTATAATTGTTATTTGTTAAATGTTGATTTTAGTTTGTTTTATATAAGCTAGTTTAACATTTAACAATCATGGTTAAATGTCTAAGAAAGAGGAAAAAACCCGGCAATTCATAATCTATGTAAGATAAAAATAATTTTGATAGTTGTAAACACAAGTCGTATGGATATCAAGTCACCAGTGCATCTGTAAAGATCAATATTTCTTCATTGTAATATAATTGTTTTTGCCTTCAGAAAGTTAATAATTATTTTTATTTATTCATTTGGTGCTCCCCCTCTTACCGATTCCTGACTCCGCCATTGGTTGTTCTTTGGGGTATTCAAAAAATCGACCAACCCGAAACCCAAAAAAACTCAATTCGAGGTAATTCGACACATAGTTAATACAAAATTAGGTCAAACTGCATATATTGTGTTGGAATTGGGTTAGGGTCTTTTAAACTCAACCGAACTCGATGAACCCGATACATTTCTATATTATAAATTTACTATGATTATTAAGTTCTTGATTAATATATGTACATTAGACATTAGATCAACCCGTAATTAGCTATATTCAAAATTATATTACAATTTCAACCATAATTTTACTTTCTTATCTGCATTAACCTTCAACTTTCTTTTTTGAGTTTGTTAGCCTTTTTTGTATGTTCTTATTTTGATTATTTCCTTCAAACACAAACACTTATTTAGATTGTTTTATGATGTACCAAAGTTTCAACCAAACCAGTCCAACCTAATCTGCATGGTTTGGTTTGGTTTGGGTTGAGATTTTCAAACCGTAAACATGTGGGTTGTTCAAATGTCTTCAACCCAAACAACCCAACCCATGTGCAGCCCTAGTTGTTCTTATGCGGGCGTTTTTGGCGTTCCTCTACTGGTTGTTGTACTCGCCTAACTTTCTGGACTTTATATGCAACCAAATTTGTGTCTGAATATGCGACCAGTGAAGCGCATTTAGGGCCGGTCCAATGGTTTTGGATGCCCTGGGCGGAGAGCCAAAAATATGTCTTTTAATGAACTAAGAACATAATTTTTAAGGGGTATGGAACCTAGTCAAACTAGGCGGCTCATCCCCACACCGATTATTATTAAAAAAAAGTTACAACCGGGGGGGGGGGGGGGGGAACATAAACCAAAACCCCGAACAATAAAACAAAAATAATATCACCTAAAACGGTGTCTTCGATCATTGCGTGAAGCAAAATCATCAATTAATCTATCATAGTCAACGTTTCTTAAAAAACTTACTTTCGATGCTCAAAATTTCTAACCCATTAAGCCTCTCTTGACTCATGGTAGTCCCCAAGTATGACTTCAATAGCTTTAATTTTGAAAAACTTCTTTTGGCAGATGCTACCATGACCGGTACGGTTAACAAAATCTTGTAGGCAAGCAACACGTGTGGGAACAATATTTGGCTAAAAAATATTCAAAGCAACATTAGGCTCATCAACATGGGGTTCATCAACAATATTTTCAACATCTGGCTAATCAACACGAGGCTCATCAACATCAGGCTCATCAACAATATTTTCCACAACATCAGGCTCATCCACATTATCATTAGAACTAAGACTTTCAATTGGTTTTTCTTGCCTAACAAAAAATTTATTTAATGATCCATGTAAAAATTGTGCAATTTATTGTTGTTTTTTCTTTCTTTTTCTATTTTGAGCACCGGATGGTTGTGATCTAGGAAAACATATTTAAGCAAATTGTTCAAACAACCAAGAAATACCAATCAAAATTCAAGAAATCAGAAATGCAAATAAGTGAAATAAGCAAAAACCAATATGACAAGATTCAAATATCCGGATTATATTAAATAGACAAATACCCAAATATGAAATATCAAAATATGCATATTATACCAATTACCAAATACCCAATTCCAATTTCCAAATATCAATGACTCAATGGATTAGGCAATAAATTTAAACAAGAAATTTATAAGTGAGATTGTGAGAATTAGAAGGAAAACACCTGAAGGAGTGAAGGTCCTGGACTGGGCTGGGGTCGATCGATTGCTCCAGGTTTTAACACTCGAGTCTCGACAGAACTCAGAAGGTGAGGGGCAGGCTCAGGGCGAGGGTGAGGGTGTGAGCTGTGAGGGGTCGTGACTCCACCGACCATCATGAGGCAGAACTAGAACCGCATAAGTTAAGCGACAACCGACAGAGAACTCGAACAATAGAGAGTGAGACTGTGAGAGACGATTAGCCGTTAGAGGAAGCGTGAGAGTCGTCAACGTCAACGTGAATCGTGATTGGGATGGAAGCGTAGTGAGGAAGCCTGATTTACTTGGATTTGGTCTGAAATTCTTAGAAAAAAATAAACCTACTAATATATATATATATATATATATGTGTGTGTGTGTGTGTGTGTGTGTGTACCTTAGGCTTTGATGCCCTAAGCCTTTGCCCACCTTGCCCACTATGTGGGCCCGCCCTGGCATTTAGTCGCCTTTGTCAAAATTGCCAGACAAGAAAAGATCTTTCAGTTCATGCTTTTGCCCATCCTTCTACTTTTGCCTTTGCTGAAATTTGGTTAAAAAAAAACTTTTGGCTTCTTTTATCCATCCTCCACTTTCTAGCTTCCAAAGCACTTAAACACCCTCCCTCTCTACTTTTTCTCTCAAGAACTTGTTTACCATATACAGTATGTGTGTAGAAGTTAATGTTCTTGGTGTTCTTGACATTTGAATCTTTTGGTTGATCTTGGATCTAAGGATCTTGCACAATCACTTTGTTATCTCCTGGGTGATAATATAAACTTGTTCTCTCTTTTGTGGATGTACACTATCACGTCCATAGTGGAACCACGTTAAATCCTTGTATTATTTATTGTGAACTTATGATAATTTATACCTTTACATCCATGAGAAAAAAACTTTTCAGCTTTTAAGGCAGATATAATCTTCACTCCTCTTTTTGGTTGAGACCCTTGATACACAAAATCAAGCTTCTCTATATCGTCGAAGATTACTTGCTTAGTTTGGCACTCAATTGTTGCTTGATGCTTAGACAACCAATCCATACCCAAAATAACATCAAAATCAGTCATACTAATGGGAAGTAAATCGGCTTCACGAATCTGGTATCCTACCTTTAAAGGACACCTTTTATATTCTCGGGATATAACAACTGAATTACCCAAAGGAGTGGCAATAGATAAAGGAGACTCTAGCAATGTATAAGGCACTTTAAGACGACTAACAAAAATCAAAGAGACCATGGAATGGGTTGCCCCCGTATCAAATAAAGCATAAACATCATGTGTGCCAATCGAAAGAATTCCCGAAATCATACTTGAATTTGCTTCCTGAGTAGCTGATAAAGCAAACACCCTGCCTCCACTGGTTGTCATTGAGTCACTGCCTTTATCGGTAGTACGAGAGTTCTTGCAATCCTTTGCCAAATGTCCCACCTGACCACACAAAAAGCAAGCTCCCATAGCCCTATAACAAACATTCCCAGGATGGCGCCTTCTACAAGAACTGCACTGAGAGACTGAATCATGTTTCCCCTTGTCGTCTGGCTTTTGTGAACGAGTCTGATTTTGCCCTTGCCCTGACCCTGCTGACGATAAGGTTGTCTCTGACCCTGATTCTGACCTTGCCACTGTCCCTGACGCTTATTACTACTTTGACCCCACTGATTCCCCCGGTTGCCTCCTTGCTGCTGATTTTGTTGCCCCACCTGGTGAATTTGTTGCCCATCCCGACTTCTTTTCTTACTCCCATCTGATTTGGATGCCAAATAGTCTTACCGCTCCATTTCAATATTCTTGGCAGCATTTGCCGTCTCTGCCACATCAGTAAAATTGTCATTGATCAACTTAGAACGATACCTGTAATGAATAGACCACTTAAACTTTTCTGCCTGCTCAAATGCTATCCCATCTAATGACCTTGCAAAACCTGCGAGTCTCAAGAATCTCGCCAAATATTCTGATATAGATTCGTCATCCTTCTGGAGGATTGAGTTATATTCTCTCACAAACGCACTCTTATCCGCAATTGAGAAATACTGCTGATAAAATGCTTCACGGAACTCCACCCAAGAAAGAGCATCAACATACTTGTTGGGTCATCTAAGATTTTAAGATGACCTCTCCTTTAGTTTATGTCTGATCTTCTGTGAATGATTGTACATCTTAGAATTAGTATGGTTCTTTGTAATAGCTTAGTTGTACCTAAACAAATCGGTGAGTCAAAGACCTATCGAAATCAATATGAAGGAAGTCTACTATGCGGATTTAGATGAACTTCGAAGACTAAGCCTCTTCTGCCGAAATTATTTTCGGCAAACATCCCCTATGCCGAACCTTCTATTTCGGCATCCCTCTGCCACCTTTTCGGCAAATTTTATCCTTTCCGATCCCCTCTGTTTCGGCAACACCTTTTATGTCAAACCCTCTCGATTTGACATACTTCATCATTCCCAATGTTCTTCTGACAAAGGGAATGGAAACTTGATTCTCTTAGAAGATATTCACTTGAGTTCTGATCTGATTGAGACGTTTATTTCTTAAAAGATCTCAAAAAGATTTGTTCCAGGTATATTTTATTAAGTTATTGTACTTTCATAGCACAAAAGTTACCTTTTGTGTTGTGACAAGTCACCTCAAATATCTTATAATTTACTGACAATATCTCAATCACCCAAGCATTAAATGTCTCATGTCCTTTGCACTCATTGCTTGGGATAGTATTTAAAGGGTGAAGATGGCTTCTTGCAACTCACGCTTTCAGCTCAAGTTTTCTCAAGTGCAAGATTTCAGCAGGTTGTTAGCTATTACTTTCTCTTTAAGATTTTGTCTTTGTGATTTATAAGTCTTATTTGTGTTAGATTGTTTGAATAGTTTTTATCTATTCTTTTCCGCAACAATCTTTATTTCCTTTGTGTAATTCTTGATATTTATATCAATAAAGAATTAAAAATTAAGTAAAAGTTTGTGTATTGTATTCAACCCCCCTTCTACAATACTTGTTTTGTTTACTTGGGACCAACAAGTGGTATCAGAGCGGTTGGTTTAATATAATAAACCAGATCCGTCATGACATCACCTTCCAACACTAAAGTTGATTCTCTATCTTCTCAAAACTCTTTTCACCTTGACAATGGTTCGACTATCAAACCTCCTAGGTTCAATCCGAACAACTTTTCTTTATGGAAAAGTCGGATGATGCTTTTCCTAGAAGGGGCCGACAGTTGTTATCTGACTGTTCTTCGTGAAGGTCCTCTTGTCCCTAAAGTGTGGGACAAATTTATCAAAACCTCCAAAAAGAAAGATAAGGAAAAAGATCCCCTTTTTCAAGTTTCCGATGACTCATCTGATGAGGAACGAAATTCTGCTACTGGTCGATATATTCTGAAAACTGAAAAAGAATACACTGAGGAAGACATACGCACCATTGGACTTGACTCCAAAGTGCGATCAATTATTGTTCAATCTCTTCTAGATGAAGTGTACCACTCTCTTGTTAACTTCTCTACTGCTAAAGAGACGTGGTCAACTCTATGTGTTCTGTACGAAGGTACAAATGAAGTCAAGAAGTCAAGAAAAATCTCTCTCGTTCGTAAATACAAATTTTTCTCTCATGAAAAGGGAGAATCTCTTTCTAACTACTATAATCGTTTCAATAGTCTTTTAAACGATCTCAAACTTCTGGGGAAGCATTATGACAACGAGGAAATCTTATGTAAGTTCATGGATGGTCTTCCAGATTTCTGGGAGAACCTCAGTACCTGCATCAAGACAACCAGGGACTTGGAAATCCTACCTCTCACCTCTCTCTATGGAACCTTCTTTAACTATGAACAAACTCGTCTTCAAAGGAATACCATCATCAAAGAAATAAGAGCCCCTTCTATGGCTCTTATTAGTGATGGTTCCAAGAAAACTATGTGTATTCCTCACATCACTTATCCTTCTGATGACTCAGAAAGAGAGAGTCATAATGACTTAGATCACTCCTCGGAGGCTTATCTCAGTGAAGCCGATGATGAAGGAGAAGACATCTCTGTTGATCAAATGACGGAGGAAATGAGTATGCTCGCTAACTTTTATAAATTTAGAAAAAACCCCTCCTCCAACCATTTTCGAGTTAACCAAAAATTTTCTTCCTCTTCCTCTAAATTTTTTTTAAAAAAATCCAAGGAGGAATGCTATGCGTGTGGCAAGAAAGGCCACTTCGCTTCTGAGTGTAGAAGCAATCCTCCTAGGATCTCCAAGTCCAACTCTTCAAATTCTTCTAAGAGAAGGAATCTCAGATCTGTCTCTACAGGTAGATCTCATCCTCGAAAACCTTCTCCTTCTTCTTCCTTCAAAGAGCTCTCTAACAAAGCCGATAAGTACAAAGCTAAGTACAAGAGAGAAAAGGAAAGAAACTTCAACTCTCAACGAAGGGGAAAAGGCTTAATGGCGGAGACTCTTGACTGGCCTGATGAGCCTACCTCCGACAGTGAGAAAGAAGTGTCAAGTAAATGCCTTATGGCAAAACTTGTTGATGAAGCCAAAGACTCCTGCTCTAGGATGGATTTTTCAGCTGAGTGCTCCTCTTCCTCTTCTCAGGTACATCCCTTCTACTCTCTCTCCAATGAAGAAAAGATTGAAGTGTATGACTCTTTAACTGTACTTTTTCATAACGAAAAGGATGCAAAGAAAAGAGCCAATGCTCAAATCAAATCTCTATCTTCCCAACTTCAGGCTTCTCTCTCTTAATTAAAACATTTTGATAAAATAAAAGCTGAGTTGGAAGACTTGAGAACAATAAACTTTGTGTTGGATAAAGAAAAGAACAAACTTCTCAAGTGTCTTCAAAAGGAACAAGAGATGGTAAGCAAATGGAACACCTCTTCCAAAAACCTTGAGAAAATTTTCAAAGACCAAGTAATTGGTGACGAAAAATTTGGACTTGACTACTGGAAAGAGGATGCTGACTATACTCCTTCCGAAGACGTCCCTTCCCTTTCTCAAAATCCTCCTCTTTCATCTAAACTTCCCTCTATTCTCCTGAGTGGAATGATACTGGCTCAGGAAATTCTAATTCTGTTTATTCCATGGATCTTCGAGATTCAAGGAAGTTTGGTATCTTCGTGTCTGCCAAACTGTCTAAACCCATTCTGAAAGAAGATCAAGATTCAAATGATTTTGTCAAACCTGTTAATGATCTTCTTAAAACTTTGAAACTAAAAGAATCTTCTTCTTCTTCTTCTTCTTCTTCTTCTTCTTCTTCTTCTTCTTCTTCTTCTTCTTCTTCTTCTTCTTCTTCCTCTTCTTCTCCTTCTCCTAAGAAAGCTCCTTTCCTTAACAAAGGAAAATCTGTTGTTGTTGATCTCCCCAACAAAAGAAAGATTACACCTTCTTCCAAAGGTAAATCTCTTATGAACACAACATAATTTATTCCTAGAGCTTTGAAAATAAAGAAGTCTAAAGGAATCTCCATAAATCCTCATTCCTCCTCTGAAAAAGGAATTCTTGGACCAGTGCCTCGAAACCCTCACATTCCTTTCAGCTATCCCGTTCTTCCTCACTCTTCTAAACCCTTAAAGTCTAAACCCCAAGGAAAAGTAAAAGCCTCCTCTATAGAACCCAAGAAAAAGTTCATCTACAGAAAGTGCTACAACTGTGGTGATACTTTTCATCTGGCCAAGGACTGTCCGAAAGACCGTATTGAAAGATATGGTCAAAATAATCCTGCTTCTTCTTCTTCTTCTAACCCTAAAGGAACCACCTCAAAACGGGTTCCAAAGGACTAATTTGTTTGTGTCTGCAGGTCTTTGGGCATCATCATACATGGTATTTTGATAGTGGGTGCTCACGACACATGACAGGAAACAAATCTCTTCTCTTAAACTTTGTGAAAGAAAAAGGACCGACCGTAACTTTTGGTGACAACTCTCGTGGTTTCACTAAAGGTTATGGGACTCTTTCTAATGGATCCATTACTTTCAACAAAGTCGTCTATGTGGAAGGACTTATGCATAATCTCTTAAGCATAAGTCAACTTTGTGATCTTGGTTTCTATGTGATTTTTAGAATGGAAGATTGTCTCATCACAGACAAAAACTTTCATACCGTTCTTTCTGGTTTTAGAAAAGATAATGTCTATGTGATCAACATGGGCAACAAATCTGATCAAAGTGAAGGAAGCATCTGCTTCATTTCTGAAGACTCAGAAAAGAAGAACTGGCTCTGGCATAAACGTCTCTCTCATCTCAATTTGAAGACGTTAAATGCTCTCTCTAACAAAGAGCTAGTTATCGATTTGCCGAAAATATCTTTTTCTAAAGAGAAGCTATGTGCTGCTTGTGAGAAAGGCAAGCTGACAAAATCCTCCTTCAAATCAAAGCAATGTTTCTCTATCTCTACTCCTCTCCAGATGATGCACATGGATCTTTGTGGTCCTGTTATCACACCTAGTCTTGGTGGAAAAAGGTACATTCTTGTCATTATTGATGAATACACGCGTTACACTTGGGCATTCTTTCTCAGGTACAAAAGTGACACATCTGAAGAAATCATCAATTTCATCAAGAAATCTGAAGTTTTCAACGGTCAACTAGTCAGATCTATCAGAAGTGACAACGTGACCGAATTCAGAAATGCTACCTTAGATGCCTTTTTCAATGACAAAGGTATTTCTCAAAAATTTGCAGCAGTCAGAACTCCGCAACAAAATGGTGTTGTGGAAAGAAAGAATCGTACACTGTGTGAAGCTGCAAGATCTATGCTGAGTGAATCAAACTTCCCTACCTACTTCTGGGCTGAGGCTGTCAATACAGCCTGCTTTACTCAAAACCGATCTATCATTGTGAAAAGACACAACAAGACTTCTTATGAAGTCTTCTATGGCCGAAAACCAAACATCAATTTTCTTCATGTTTTCGGCTGCTTGTGTTTCATTTTAAATGATCGAGAACATCTTGGGAAATTCGATCTTAAGGCTGATGAGGGTATCTTTATGGGCTATTCTCTATCTTCTAAAGCCTATAGAGTCTACAATCTTAGAAGAACATGTATTGATGAAAAAAATCAATGTGAAGTTAGATGATCATAAGACATCTTCCTTATCTTGTGATGATAATGAACTTCATGAGTGGATCACTTCGTGTGTAGGAGAAGATTCCCCAAATCTTTTGTCTGCAGGACCTCCCTATGTCCCATTCTCGGCAACTTCCACTTCAATTAACCATAGTTCGACAGAGCCTCTACCGACTGCTGAACGTGTTGCTCCTGCCGAACCAACCTTTCACTCTACTCCTCTTCATCATACTCATCCTATTCCTACCGATCCTTCATCCTCATATTCTCCTAGCCCATTTCTTGATCCTCTTCCTCCAGCTCTAAAATGGACCAAGGATCATCCAATTGATCAAATTATTGGTGATCAGCAAGCAGGTGTCCAAACTAGAAGAGGTGTTGGAAACATTTTCCTCTATGTGAATTTTCTCTCCATAATAGAGCCCAAGAAAATTGAAGAAGCTCTAGCAGATCCTTGTTGGATCACTACCATGCAAGAAGAGTTGTCTCAATTCGAAAGAAACAAAGTATGGAGACTTGTGCCTCGTCCCTTCGGTAAGACTATTATCGGCACTAAGTGGGTCTTCCAAAATAAGATGGATGAAGTGGGCACTGTTATTCAGAAGAAAGCCAGGCTTGTTGCTCAAGGATATAGACAGGAGGAAGGTATCGATTATGACGAAACCTTTGCCCCTGTTGCTAGACTTGAAGCAATAAGAATCTTTCTTGCTCATGCTGCTCACAAAAACTTCCGGGTTTTCCAAATGGATGTTAAAAGTGCATTTCTCAATGGAGAACTTGCTAAAGAAGTCTATGTGAAACAACCTCTAGGTTTTGAAGATCCAGCTCATCCTTACTATGTGTTCAGATTAGACAAAGCTCTTTACGGTCTGAAATAAGCTCCTCGTGCCTGGTATAACACTCTATCAGATTTTCTTCAATCCAACCGATATACCCGAGGTAAAATTGACAATACTTTCATTCTCAAGAAAACCCGAGGTAATATCATTCTTGTCCAAATCTATGTGGATGACATCATCTTTGGTGCTACTGATGAAACTCTTTGTCAGGAGTTTGCCTCTCTCATGAAAAGTAAATATGAGATGAGTATGATGGGTGAGCTTACTTTCTTTCTTGGTCTTCAAATTAAACAAACTTCTGAAGGTATTTTCATAAATCAAAGTATATATATTCGTGATCTGTTAAAAAAGTTTGATTTTGAAAATTGCTCTCCCATGAAAACTCCAATGGAACCACCTCTAAATATTCATGTTGATCCAGCTGGTAATCCAATTGATATCACGAATTATAGAGGAATGATTGGGTCTCTTCTTTATCTTACTGCTAGTAGACCTGACATCATATTTGCTACGTGTCTGTGTGCGCGTTATCAAGCCAATCCCAAGGAATCTCACTTGGCGGCTGTGAAACGCATTTTTTGGTACCTAAAAGGTACTATGAATCTTGGTCTTTGGTATCCCAAGGACTCAGGTTTTGATCTCATTGGCTATTCAGATTCTGATTTTGCAGGGTCTAAGGTAGACAGGAAAAATACAACTGGAAGCTGTCAATTACTAGGTGGAAATTTTGTCAGCTGGTCCAGCAAGAAACAAAATTCAGTATCTACCTCTACTGCTGAGGCTGAATATGTTGCAGCTAGCAGTTGCTGTGCACAGATCTTGTGGATGAAAAATCAACTGCAAGACTATGACAAGTTTTACTCTCAAATACCTATCCTATGTGACAACTCCAGTGCCATAGCAATTGCTAACAATCCGGTGCTGCACTCCAGATCAAAACACATTGATATTCGATATCACTTTATAAGAGATCATGTCTCTAAAGGTGATATTGAACTTCATTTCATTCCTACAGGTCTTTAGCTTGCAGACCTCTTCACTAAACGACTGGATGAGACCAGATTCAACTTTCTCGTTGGATCCTTAGGTATGTTAAATTTTGTTTAATATATATATATATATATATATATATATATATATATACCGAATTTCAGTTTCGGTATCTCACTCATTTACCGACATTCTTTTGGTAAACCTCTCGAATACCGAATCTTCTCTCATGTCGGTAAAGACTTCATTTCTTTTGGTAAACCTCTCGAATACCGAAATTTCAATAATGTCGGTAAGACTCTCATGTACCGAAGTTCACTTCTCTTCCATTTTGGTAGCTTTTTATCGAAGTATCTCTTACCGAAATCCTTTCTTCGGTTTTTCTCACCCCTGCCGACGTATTACTTACCGAAGTATCTCTCACTCTATTTCGGTACTTCTCACATCTTTCATACCGAACTCTTATCCCACGTGTCATTCTTATCCATATCTATCATACCGAAACCTTTTTCGGCACCTCTCCCTTCCCTTATCAGATTATGCCACGTGGCTTCTCAGGGTTCGTGTGGTTAGAAGATGGGACGTTTAACACTTCCACGATTCTGACAATTAGCCGTTTTCGGTTATTCCACTTCCCCATTTTGCACGATTTCGAGTACCATCATTACCATTAATTATATTTAATTTCATTTGAAATCCAAACTTTCCCTCCAAGTTTCTTACCCAATATATATCACTTCATCTTCTTCCTTTTCTTCCTTTTCAAACTCTCGATTTTCTATCTCTCTTACAACCTGCAACTCCGTTTTAATTCTCTAGATCTTCTCTTTCTTTCTTCAACCATGGCATCATCGAAGTCCTCCAAGTCTTCCAAGACCACCACTCTCTCTCGGGAAACTCTTGCATTTCCCGCATGCAATCAGGTTGCTCGACTTTCTACTGATGTAGATCATTCGAAGTTCAACCAAGTCTCTCTTTTTCTTCAGAAAACCCCACTACAACATGCTCTCACGACCTCTACCAAGATGAGCAAGATGCTACTTGGCAGCTTCTGGCTTACCTGTAAGTATGATTCTGAATCTCACCAGGTATTTGCTTCAATCCTTTCTTCTGAGGAACACCCCGACCTCACTTTTGGGGTCGAGGATGTTCGATTGATTCTTCGGATTCCTGAGTTTGAGGCTTACGCCACTTTTCCCATTGGTCGGGAACACGATGAGGTAGTTGCTACACTCAACTATGTGCATGAAGGGAAAACCAAGGGTTCTGGAACTCTTCTTTGCAATAACATGGGTGTCGTCTGGAACTACTTTCTCTCTCACTTGATCTACTATATTTCCCACAAGACGTCTGGGTGGGATCAATCTCCTGCTGCTATCACCAGACTGGCACATGCCCTCATCTTTATGAGGCACATTGACTTTGCCCAGGTGATTTTTGATTCTCTAATCACCGCCATCACACCACCTCGGACTCACAACGTGGCCCTTCCACGATTTCTATCTCTCATGATCAATGAGAAGCTTTCTACACAGCTACGTGCCGATTCCAGTCTGCCTGAACCATCGGTAGTATATGACTTGCCTATTTCTCAAATAAGGAAGCAGACTATTTTCAAACCGATCAAGCCTACCGACACCTCCATCACTGCATGTATGATCTCTTTCCTTACTTCTCCTAATCCGATTTGGGGTACTCTTTTGGAGAGTGGTACCGAAAGGCCTCCACTTTCTCAAAGTTCTCCAAAATCGGTGGTCCCCATTCCCCCCAAATATACTCGAGCCAAATTGGTGGCTATTAAAAAGAAAAAGGCCACCGATAACGTCACACTAGCTTCTCTGACTATGCCACCGAAACAACCTTCGGTGGCTACCCCAGTCATTCCTTCTCCCTCTTCTCAAAAGCGACGGGGTTCAACTTCCCCACCTAAGTCTCGTTCTAAGAGACTTAGGAAACCATTGGCCGAACCACACTCTCCTTCTACCGATTCTCAAAAATCGGAGGAAGTTGAAATTCCCCCATTTGGGCCACGGGGATCTGCTGAAACCCATCCTACCTCCTCCAAATCTTCTCCAAAGGGTTTGGTTGTACAAACGGAGACCCTTGTTATTCCTTCTCCTCAATTTAAATTGAGCGATGAAGATGAGTTGGTTTTCTCTCCGGACCAACGACCCTCTTCCACACAGCACAACCTATCACCCGGGATCACACCCGAAGATTTTGCACATATCGGTAGAAATACCGATTATATTTTTGATCATCTATTTTCTAATGTAGGGGACGATTTTCCATCTCCTACCGAAAATATACCCTCACCGAAGATCTCCCTCTCTCCAAAACCATCTCCTTCTCCCAAACACTCACCCCAACCTTCACCAAAGAAAACTCCTTCCCCTTCTCCCATACACTCACCCTCTACCTCGAATTCCTCTTCGGATGGCTTCCATCCAGATTGTCTACCGAAGAGGCAATCCCCACCGAAGGAGCGCTCTTTGCCTCATGATCCCCCTACTCCTACTATAACCAAGGATGGCCCTTCGGCCTCTACTTCTTCAGCCCAACAGGTGCCGATCTCCCTGCCTGCCGATTTCCTTGCCAAGATTCTTGATACCAATCGGCATGTGCGGATGCTCGGTACTCAATATGAATTGCTACGCAAAGCTTTGCGTGAGCCGGAGCTTCTAACTTCTTTGGATATCAACAACACTTCACTAGCTGAGCTCTTACAACTAGTCAAAGAACAGAACACCGAACTCCTCCGTGTAAATACAGACTTTTATCGGTGCATGGATGCCATGGAGCAGGATATACTGGGTTTTCGGGATCCTCTTTCTGATGCTCTGGATGTGGTTCTCAATGAGGTTATCAGATTAATTGATAACAATACCTTTTTGACTCTTTATATGGCCGCTCTCAAGGCCGCATCCGATGCGAGGGATCAGGAGCTTATCAGTCTTCGGCAACAGGCTTCGAATCAGACCTCTATCAACTCTCAGAAACTGGGTGCCCTACAGAGTATCAATCAGCGCCTTGATTCCATTCCTACCGAAGTGGTTCAATACTGTGCTGGGTCACTTGATATTGATATCACGGAGTTGGCCTTCACTCCATATGACATACGCACTCTCGATCGGGTAGACCATACTGAGGGGGAGAAACAGGCTGAGGGGGAGAAAATTACCCCTCAACTCATTATTACCAGTACGAGTCGGGGAGAAACTTCTGCTACTGTACCAGTTTCGGCATCTGCCAAAAAGGAGGGAACCAACCACCCAAAAGTGGTCGAAGAATCCGAAGGGGAGCAATTGCCTAAGAAAGATAAGGGCAAAAATAAACTAACACCAGAGGAAGTAGCTGCTGATGAAAAGCGTCGTAAAGATGCAAACATAAAGAAAGCTGCCGACGGTGGTGGAATCCATCTTCCTCCCCCAAAGATTACTTCTCCAGATTTGGGCTTGTCTGAAGAAGAAATAAAGGCTGCAAAGTTAGCTCAAATGGCTCGAGATGAAGATTCTGAGCTAGCTTTAAAGTTAGCCAAGGAAGAAGCCAAAATCAACAAATCTCCTGCCGATGCTATCAAGGCTCAGCTAAGTGCCGTGGAGGATTAGGAAAATAAGAATGAGGAGATCAAAATTTTGTGTATCGATTGGTATCACAAAGCACTCTGCAACCGCCGATCCTCCTCCAAAATCACCGATGTAAAAATCATCAAACCTTCCTCCTGTTGCAAAGTCATTCGACTGTCGATAACAAGGGATGATGCAGGAAGATCAATTGACAGGCTGGACTCGCTGGTTCGGTTTGGGGTATCTGAATGGATGGAGATTGCTATCTGCTTGGAGAACAGAAGAAATGCTCTCAAGTCTGATGTTGATAAATACCTTGTAGATCTCCAAACAAAATTCAGATCCTACCAAAAGACTTATAATATAGTCCACACTCCAGCCGAAGAAGAGCTCATCAAGAATCTAAAGTCTGGTCTTCCTCCTCCTAAATCGAAGCCAAGATCTAAAAAGGAAGATGTGTTTGTGCATATGGCAAGGGAAGGTAAAGTTCCATATGTGTCAAACCTTGATCTTTCTTTACCGACTCTAGTTCCTCTTCCCTCCACCATTGTTGTAAGTGAGCCTACTCAAGGGATCTTCTTCAATGATGCCTTTGGTCAGATTCATTTCTTCAGAACGAGTAAGATTCCTGTTGCCGATACTATCTTTCTACATGGGATCATTCAAATCATCCCACTTTCTGCAAGTGATCTCTATGTGGCTGCCACCGACGAACTCAAGAGAAGGGATGCCGATCCTCATCTACCTTTTGAAAAGTTCGTTGTTGTTATGTTTATTGTACAATTTTTTTAACGTGTATTGATTCTCACAAGATTAATACAATATGCTATCTTAATTTAACGTAAATAGCTTGTAAATTTTCATTCTTTCATTCTTTTATACTTGTAAATGTCGGATACTCTAAAAAATCCCAAAAAGAAACAAAAATAATGGTCTATGTGAAAAAGAACCCAAAATAGTATGAACAAGGGTCAAAATGCATTATTCATGTTTTATCTCTTTAAATCTAAGTAATGTCATCATCAAATAGGGGGAGATTGTTGGGTCATCTAAGATTTGAAGATGACCTCTCCTTTAGTTTATGTATGATCTTCTGTGAATGATTGTACATCTTAGAATTAGTATGGTTCTTTGTAATAGCTTAGTTATACCTAAACAGATCGGTGAGTCAAAGACCTATCGAAATCAACATGAAGGAAGTCTACTATGCGGATTTAGATGAACTTCGAAGACTAAGCCTCTTCTGCCGAAATCATTTTCGGCAAACGTCCCCTATGCCGAACCTTCTATTTCGGCATCCCTCTGCCACCTTTTCGGCAAATTTTATCCTTGCCGATCCCATCTGTTTCGGCAACACCTTTTATGTGAAACCCTCTCGATTTGACATACTTCATCATTCCCAATGTTCTTCTGACAAAGGGAATGGAAGCTTCATTCTCTTAGAAGATATTCACTTGAGTTCTGATCTGATTGAGACGTTTATTTCTTAAAAGATCTCAAAAAGATTTGTTCCAGGTATATTTTATTAAGATATTGTACTTTAATAGCACAAAAGTTACCTTTTGTGTTGTGACAAGTCACCTCAAATATCTTATAATTTATTGACAATATCTCAACCACCCAAGCATTAAATGTCCCATGTCCTTTGCACTAATTGATTGGGATAGTATTTAAAGGGTGAAGATGGCTTCTTGCAACTCACCCTTTCAGCTTAAGTTTTCTCAAGTGCAAGATTTCAACAGGTTGTTAGCTATTACTTTCTCTCTAAGATTTTGTCTTTGTGATTCATAAGCCTTTTTTGTGTTAGATTGTTTGAATAGTTTTTAGCTATTCTCTTCCGCAACAATATTTATTTCTTTTGTGTAATTCTTGATATTTATATCAATAATGAATTAAAAATTAAGTAAAATTTTGTGTATTGTATTCAACCCCCCCTTCTACAATACTTGTTTTGCTTACTTGGGACCAACAATACTCATTACCTTTAGCTTGCTTGATCGCGTACCACCATCTATAAGCATCACCTTCAAGTTTTTAAGCTGCCAGTTTCACCTGATTCACTTCCGGACAGCCAAGAACCTCAAAGCTCTTTTGTATGTGGGAAATCCAATTTTCCGCATCAATTGGAGTTGGTGCCGAGCTAAAGGACAAAGGCTTCTGTTTCTGAAATCTTTCAAGCCACACATGAATAGCCCCATCCGGTGTTGCCCCACTAGAACCTCCGGTTGGATTTGGGTTACCATCCCCCGGTGTTTCTGGATTTGACTGAAGTCCCCCAGTATTATGCTGTTGAGCTGCCTTAACTGCTTGGGCCACAATAGTAGGCAACAAACTTGAAACCGCCCGATTCACCGCTGCCAAAATCGTTGGGTCTACACCACTCTGATTAACATATGATTTTGGGTTATGGGGTCTCCCCCTGAAGTACGACCACACCTGTTAGCTATACGTTGCGATCGACGAGCCATCCTAAATTAAAAGAACAAAAATGTCACATATAACGAATAAAAGAAAAACAATAAAGCTAATTGAACTAAACTCTAAACCCAAGTCTACCCAACACTCACAGTTCAAACCTATTTGGCTTTCTACAAGATCAAACCTAGGGCTCTGATACCATAATTGTAACACCCTCACTCCAAAGGAAGGGAGGTTACGTCAAACACAATAAACAGTTATATAAATAACTCCAAAATAAAGAGTCTCCAAAAACGAAATAACATCATCCAAATAATAATTCTAAAACTCCCAATAATCAACAAAAACCAAACATAAACCTTTGCAAAAGAGCTAGTCTAAAACAATGAAATAAACTAAATGTTGCCTAAAATTGCAATAAACCTCTCGTAACCTTTTTACGATCAGAAACCTTATTTACTCTTCACACGAAACCTTAGCAACCCCTTCAATTACCTGTCGTGAAGAAGAAAAAGGAAAATAAGATTTTACATTTTATTATACACCGCACGATGAGTAAACAACCCTTAACTATCTTTCAAAACAAATTTCGTGTCAATATTCATATAATATATGGTAGGATGTTAAAAAAACTGACCAACACGACCAATCAAACCCCTAAAAAAAACTAAACCCGTTGTAATCCGATACATAATTGATACGAAATTAGGTCACACCATATCTATTGGGTTGGAATTGAGTTAGGGTAATTTGAACTCAACCTAACCCAATGAACTCGATGTCTTTGTATTATAATATGATTGTTAAGTCATTGATTACTATATGTACATGAGATATTACATCAACCCGTAATTAATTATATTCAAATTTTAATACAATTTCAACCCTAATTTTACTTTCTTATTTGTGTGAACTTTCATCTTTCTTTTAGTTTGTTAGTTTTTTTATATGTTTTCATTTTTTTCTTTTAAACACAAATATTTAGCTAAATTGTGAAATGATGTATCAAAGTTTCAACCTGACCAATTCAACCAAACCCGCACGGTTTTGGATTGGGTTGTGTTGATAATTTATCCAACCCACAAACATCGGGTTGAGTTGTTCAAATGTCTTCAACCCGATCAACCAAACCATGTGCAACCCCAATATGTGGTAGGAATAACTGTGAATAGGAGAGCGTTGAACTTACCATGTACCAACAAAACAAAAGTTTGAACCAATGTTCTAAAAAACGCGCATTGGGGCCGCCATGGCGCCAAGGTGTGACCTTGCCGCCACGTTTTCCTCCTTGGCATCGAAATAAGGCGTGGAGCTTGCCATAACACGCCATGACCCGCCATGACACGTTATGGCGTTACGCAATTTTTCGAATCTGTGCATTCCGAATTTCAATTAGAATTTGCCTATTAGTATCGATTATAATTTTGAAATTCTTTTGTTTATCGTTTTATTTGTATTTAAATTGTCAGTAACTTAATCATTATTGTTCAAGACACTCAGATAAACACACACACACACACACACACACACATATATATATAGATAGAGAGAGAGAGAGAGAGAGAGAGAGAGAGAGAGAGAGAGAGAGAGAAAGTTGGGTTCAAACGAGAATGATACCAATTTAAAAGAATAAGAGAATAATTCTAGACCAATTATTTCATTAAATAATACATTAATTAAAACTTTCTTAAAAATCGCCCAAAAGAGCATATGTGTCATTTGTTGTATATACATTATATATGGAACCTCATTTATTTCTATATAGATTATGTAATAAATTTAATTAAGGTATTTATTCATGATTTTTTTAAAATTTATTTACTTATTATTTTCACAACATTAAAATAAGTGTGATTTAAATTTTCATTTTAAATATTTATCTTTATTAAATCAAATTATTTAAGAGTTTTTTACAATTTTCGTCAAAAATCACATGTGATATCCACTATTAAGAAAACATTTTGAAAAAAGTTTATTCATTGTGAATCACATATGATTTTTTTGAAAAATTATTAATTACGTTTTGAAATACATATGATCTTATACATTTTAAATGTGTTTTGCTAAAAATCGCATATGATTTTGTTTCATTATTTTTCTTTTTTAATTTTAATTTGAATTATTATTTTTCAAAATTTAAATCACATATGATTAGGAAAACAATTTAAAACAAATTAATTCATTGTATATCACATGTGATTTTGATGAAAATTGTAATTTTTTAAAATAATGTTTTAAATAAAAAATGAATTTTTAAATGAAAATTAAATACACTTATTTTAAATGAATTAAATAAAAAATTAAATAATATTAGATTTCACAATATATGGTAAAAGTAGAATTTTAAATCAATAAATAAGGGTATATAACTAAATTACTTATATATCCTTATTTATTTATTTTTAGAATTAATTATTTAAGGTATTATTTTAATGAAATTATTGGCCTAGAATTATTCTCTTATTATTTTAAATAGATAACATTCTCGTATGATCCTCCATCTCTCTCTATATATATATACATACATATATTTATATATAGATTTGTCTTCTTAAGCCACACATTGTAAAACATCATGGTCTCGCCATAACTCGTAAGGCTTGAGACTTGATATCGCAGCCATATCACGCTTCACGCCGTTTAAAACTTTGGTTTGAACACGGGATCAAACTGAACCAACGTTGTTAAGTTCGGCTCAGTTTTAATTTCTTTTTCAAAACAGTTCAATTTGGTCCGGTTCAAAATAAGATCCAAACCCTTTTTCAAATTAAAACAAACTCCTTGCTTATGGAATAAAAAAACATGTGTTTGAAAGGTACAATCTGGCAATTACTAAAAGTTGAGGGGGTTAAATTGTGTATTTGTCAAAACGTGGCCTCCAAGTAATTTTATAAATACTTTGGGGATATATATAATCCTTCTGGAATAAAACCTACACGACCATCTAAGGGGGTGTTTGGGATTGCTTATTTAAAACAACTTATGTTTATTTTAAAAAGTGTTATCAACTTATGCGGTGTCAAACCGAAGTTTTTAAAAAAGTGTTTGGATTAGCTTATTGTGGTACCAAAACGTAATAAGTTGTTATTTGAAGGTGTTTGGGATTGCTTATACATATTAAATAACCAAAAAAGTCATAAACACTTTTCAAAAAGTTGATAAGTTAAAACCAAATGACTTATCAAAAAGGGTTTTTCAATGGTTTGGCACCGCTATAAGCCATTTTATTTTTTGCTCATCCAAACACTCAAAAGTGCTTATCTCCGATACCAAATCGCAATAAGCTAAAAAAGCTCTCAAATAAGCAATCCCAAACACCCCTAAAGGTTTAAGGAAGAAACATTGGAGCAAAGGTTCAACAAATTTAAGGTAGAAACTTAATTATTTTTTATATCCGATTGTACATACGTTATAAAACATAACATAAATCCGAAATCCATATATAATAAAAATTAATTACGTTTTGTTCTCTATTGTATTTTAAGAAAATAAGTTATCAATTGTGTGTACTTAGTTTATATTTGTTACGATGATATATTTAATTTAGCCATTTTGGGGATGTTATTAGATTTTGTAATATAACATCTAATTTGAAATTTGTTGGGATAAATATGCTTGAGTTTTGATCACTTGATATTAGAGTTGAGCATCGGGCGGTTCGGGTAGGTAAAACAAAAATCCGATCGAATTTCGGATATGAAAATCAAGACTGGAATTTTAGGTTTCGGATTTCAGATTGCTTCGGTTTCGGGTTGGTCGGGTTGACGTCGGTCGGGTTCGGGTATTATTATAATGCAAAAAATACATATAAATTCAATCGATTTTGAAGATGAATTCAACCGGTTGAGATTTTTGATGAAATCGATTGTAAGTTTATATATTAGAAAACATTTAGGCCGACTAGAATTTACGATTTTCAAAAGATAATTAGACAAATAAATATATTTATATAATATATAAAATATATATGTATATTATTTTGGGTTTTCGGATTGGTCGGTGGCCAAAGATCAAACCCAACCCGAACCCAAATATCCCCACAAAAATCGGGTTTCGGATTTCGGGGTTTTCGGGTTTTGCAAAAACACCTTATTTTCGGTTCGGGTTCGGATTTCGGATTATTCGGGTTTTACACACCCCTACTTGATATCATTGTTTTAAATGGCGTGAGGCTAGCGTGATAGAGAGCTCAAACCTCAAGCTTTATGAGACACAGCGAGACCATGGTGTTTTGCATCGCGTGACTTATGAAGAAAATATGTATAACATATATATGATTATATATACACACACATATGTTTTATACTATTGTTGAGCTCCTATCAGTTCATAAGATTTGATGAAGGACAAACATTGTAAGAAAACGCTTAGTCATTTGGGAAAACAAACATGTGACATTTAAAGGCACTTCAGTAAATAGAGATCAACTAATCGATCATATACCACTGAACAACTGACATAACATATCCATCGATAGATGGTCATATGAAATCTATCAAATGATGTTGATCATTCAAGATCAACATACAAGTGTTGAACATTTGATGAATATATCATATGGAAAAAGCCTACCCTTGATCAACCTATATTTAATTCATCTGCGTAAGCTAATCCTGCCCAACAGATGTTGGCTTAACAGATGGGTCAACTGATCAGTTGAAGATGTCATCACCTAAAAGTTCACAAGCTAATGGATCATCATCTGACGTGTTCCTGCTAAATACTTGTGTCCCCATAAAGGACAATAAGGACAAGGTACTAACTGGCATACCTGATTTAAAGTGTGTTTTCCTCTTTTGTCAACCTGGTAAGGACAACCAACTTACTTAGCATTTAATGTGGCATGATTTACTTAAACTAAGGGGCTGTTCGTTTGCGGCTTAATGGGCTATATGGTGGATATGGCTTATTCGCACAACCATATCTAAGTGTTCGGTAACTGCTTATTCGGTCAGCCCATGACTGAATTAGTCAGCTAGAAAATTTATGTCCTTTGGGCTCAACCCTTTATTCACCCATTTATTTCCCTTTGACCCTTTCCCCTTTACTCCTCCCTTCATCCCCATCTCCTTTCTACATTCTCAGATCTGCACCTTTCAAACCCATCTTTTTTACTTCAATCAGGTGGTTTTTATTGCTTGGTTTCAAAATCAGAAATTAAGATGCCCTTTTTCGACTTTAATATGTGTTTACTTATGGTGTTGAGGTGGGCTGAGCCGTCAGTGCAGAAAGAGATCATGAAGTATATGATAAATTTCTTCTTCTTGCTTCGTTTTTCTCAACAAATGGGGGGATTTCCCATCTATGGCGGTTGTGTTTGTTTTTTTACATTTAGTCACTGTCATAAGATATAAATGGTGGGAATGGAATTTTTTTTTTCTTTTGAGTTTTTTTTTCTAGGTTTGTTCCCTTGTGTTATATTTTGGTAAATAGTTGTTCCTTCTATCTCTCTCTGAAATCTTGTTTCTTTGCTATTGGGTTCTTGCATTTGAAAAATGGTGGAATCGTTATTGGGTTCTAGTTTTTTCATTTGGTGATCCTTTGTTACTATTGAAGCTTTTTCTTTTTGTTGTTTATTGTATTTGACAAACTAAAGGAACAAGCACCATTGTTGTATAATATAATACAAAAGTGTACTGTTAGAAAAACAAGTAACAATGAGGGTAAAGTTGTCATTTACATCATTTAGGCTGTTTATTCAATACAACAACCGAACAACAACTTATCTATTATCATATAGATAACTTTACCAATACAGACAACTTTATCCATACATGTCTTAATAGAAAACGAACCGAACAACCCCTAAGCCTACCAACTTGTAATACCCCTAAAAATAATGAAATTTACTACTTACAAAAAGTTTAGAAATCCCATAAATAAATCCCATGCATAAATCCATAAGGGAAAAGTATGTCAGTTAAATACAGGTATAAAGAATAGGATTAAAGTTAACAACCTACTAATCTAATCATGAATATAATTAGATTACAAACAAGTGTTACTAAATCCCTATAAGTCTATCTTTAACTCACAAGGCGTCCCAAAAATGACATTCCCCTCGATGCATATAAATAGCACCAACGTCACGCCTCAAGCAACTCTAGATCCGCCACTAGTGGGACCATAAAAATGTTGACAAGAAAAAGTGTTAGGCTTAACGCCTAGTGAGTTCAAGCAGTTTAGTCTTCAATTATAAAGGCAACAGTGACAGTTGTAGATAAAAATGATATTACCTGCCAACACTAAGGTTTGCACATAAAATGTATCTTCCCAAAACTTGCGACCTTGACAAATTATATAAACAACATCTTTCGATAACGGGGGAGCGGGTTTCCGTCGAGAGTGGTGGGAACACAAAATTATTGTCATATATTGATGTTATCAGGTTACACCTCAGATTTTGTGGCTTTTGTGCACATCCATTCATGGTTTTACCTCAAACCCCCTACTTTTAGTGTTTACTTTAGAGAGTTTCACCACACGGTTATTGAATTTTATTACCCACTCTCTAGCTAAGTGCCGCCTCAGGAATATCATTTGACCTTTACTATTTGATTACTAGTATTCAAGAAAGGTAGAATCACAATCTAAATGACAACACAAGCCCCTAACCCTCTTGCTTAAGAGTTACGATAAAATCAACACCAACCTGGAACTCCCAAATATGAAGAGATGACATATAATGGATCTTCACGACAATTCTATTTGCTTACACATTTATTTTCCAGGAAAACCCAAATATAGTGCATGTATCTTATTTGAGTGGTTTAAAACATCCAAGTGTGTTTTTCTCCTTATTTTATATCAAAACGTCACTTGTTGTAAGAAAGGTAAATCAACTAAACCTTGTAGGGTTAGCTCATCTGGAAATAAGGCTTGGGCCTTTAGGGAGTCTCCTCAGAGGTCATGGGTTCGAGTTTTGCAAGCCCACTAGGGATTTTTCTAGTTGTTCTTCAGGGTCTCTGGAATTAGTCGAGCTACGTACAATTTGGCTCAGACACCCATGGTTAACAAAAAAAAAGGTAAATCAACTAATATTTGGAGTCAAAACACCCGAATAACAAAAACCCCTATTGATTTTATACTACAAAACCATTAAGATGAAGAGAAATCACCTAAATTCACTATTTAAGTCAAATACACACACATATCAAAATAACTCTAGACTAGATGTGATAATCGTAAATAAAGCTTGGAAATGCTCAAGGTAAATAGATTTTGACATGTATATAGTTTTGTGAGAGTAAGATTAACCCGCTTGCTAGGGCATCTCGAATGGGTAACACCAAATCTTACTCTAATCCATGATGAAGGAAGCGGTGGAAAAAGGGTTGTTCCAAGGCATCAAAGTGGGAAAGGACGAGTTAATGGTCTCTCATCTCCAATACGCGGACGATGTTATATTCTTTGGGGAGTGGAATTCTTCTAACATAATAAACCTTATGAAAATTTTACATTGCTTTCATGCGGTCTCGGGGTTAAAGTTGAACTTGAGTAAAAGCAAAATTTACGGTGTAGGTGTACCGGATGAAGAAACTTACACGTGGGCTAATAGATTGGGTTGTGGAAGTGGAACCTTACCGTTTATCTATCTTGGGCTTCCGATGGGTTCATCAATGAGAAGGCTATCGCATTGGAAGTCGGTAATTGAAAAAATGAACAATAAACCTGCGTCTTGGAAAGAAAAAATGATCTCGTTCGGAGGAAGATGGACGTTAGTGAGGTCGGTTCTTAGTAGTATTCCTCTATACTTTTTTTCGTTGTTTCGTACCACGATAGGTGTGCTCAAAGAGTTAGAGAGGGTGAGATGTCATTTCTTTTGGGGAGGGGTGGGTGGAAAGGGTGAGGTTGATCTTAAGGGGAGAGGTCGTGCGTGGGTTAATTGGGAAAGGGTTTTGGGCTCTTTTGAAGGGGGGGGGTGAATATCGGTGGGTTAAAGGAGGCTAATTAGGATCTACTTGGTAAATGGTGGTGGAGGTTCCATAATGAAAGAGGGTCGCTTTAGGTAAAGACTATCAAGAGTATATACGGGTGGGATGGGGGTCTTTATGAAGAAGTGATAAGGGGGGCATGGGGAATTCGATTTGGAAAAATATTATTAAGATAGGGAAGGTGATTGATAATGAAGGTATCCTATTGTTGGGATCATTCGGGAAACAAGTGGGGGATGGATCGGGGATACGTTTTTGGGAGGATAAATTGGTGGGAAATGACCATCTCAAGGAGAGATATAATCGCCTCTACCATCTAGAAACAAATAAGGAGGTGTCGGTGAGGGATATAGGGGACCATCAAGGAGATAGTTGGGAGTGGAAATAAGGGTGGAGGAGGGAACCGAGAGGAAGGGAAATAGGGGAGCTAGAGGAACTTAGGACCGTGATTATGGAATATTCACCGAAGGAAGGAGGGGAGGATCGGGCGATTTGGAGGTTGGATCCATAAGGGGGGTTCTCGGTAAAAAAATTACGAGGTTTGATAGAGGATAGGCGGGTAGAGCTAGGCGGACGTGGAGTGGAAACTACTTGGGTGACAACAATCCCGAAGAAAATTTTAATATTTATGTGGAGAGCAAGACTAGGGAGAATTCCTTCAAGATCGGTATTGGATAAGATGGGAATTGAACTCGACTCTATCTTTTGTCCAAGATGTGGAAAGGAAGTTGAAACGGTGGATCACGCACTCGTCAATTGTGAAGAGGTGAAGACATTATGGAAGCTTATGAGTAGGTGGAATCTAAACTTAGACTCGGCAAACTTCTTGAACGAGCTCCTTGGGGTTGAAGGGCAATTGGGGAGTGATACAAATGGATCGCAGAGATGGAAGCGTCACTTTGGTGTGTGGTATATCTCATTTAGGTTAGTCGAAATAAAGTGGTATTTGAGAAAGATAGTCGAGCGACAGCGGATTTATTTTTTGAATTTGAACTAAAGTCGTTTGAATGGATATCAAGAAGGCATGGGGAGAGTGCTTTGGACTGGGTAAGCCCGAAAGCTGCGTAACATATGGAAAAGGAAGGCCAAAAGTTCGAAGGTGTTGTGACCAAGGGGGAGGATCTGTATGGGCTGCATAAAAGCAACAGATTTGGGCTGCTATCGAAGAGGGAAAGATGTCTTAATGATCGAGTGGGATCCAAGAAAGGATCAGGAGAAAAGTCGAGCCTGCTGTCAACGGGGATTACGCGAAATTGGATTAAGAGAGGTCTGGTTAGAGAAGATGTATAAAGGGGATACGAGGCGTAGTTGGGACAGAGCCAGAATTAGTGTAATTGATGCCAAAAAAAGGGGCTAAAGAGCTGCTGCTGGGCTCTGGTTTGGACATATTTGGGAGGCGTCTACAGGAAGAAAAAGGGGGCTGTTTTGGGGTTGGGTTTCGAGGTAACATGACCAGGTGATAATATGGGTTGGAGAGTTGTTTTCTCCATATGACAGATTGAAATGTAAGGTTTGAGATGTCGGTGGTTGTTGTTTGGGTTTATGATACCCTGAACTGAGCGTGCAAATAGATCTCAACGCAAGTATAGATCTTTATCTACTGTCGTTTTCATACAAGTAATAACGGTACAAGTACCGAATATCGATCCCACAGGGAGAGGTTTCCAACAATTTCTCAAAAATCTAGTCTTTAAAAGCTGGTTTCAGATGTGAACGAAGAAAATATTTTGTTGGGGGTTTTGATTTAATAACTACTAAGAAATCAATTATAAAAAGAAGCAAATGGTGTAAAGCTTTGTTGAGATAAAAACAAGTAATCAGGTAAAAAGATATTATAGCAAACTTACGTTATCTCAGATTATAAATATTTAAGTGACCTCTGAAAGGCCAACACATTTTCATGCAACTAACCAGTTGTCAATTGATTAAATGCAATCTTCAATGAAATATTTGTGAATTTATTTAAATAACGATAAGACTATATAAATACACCTCTTTACGTTTTTACCGGTCTAAATCTTAACTCGACTTTACACCCCAAGCTTAGGTTGTCAGCCTGATATAGCTTGGTTTGTTTTTATAAACGATGTTAGAACCTTTAAACTAAATAATGGAGATGGAAAATGCGTTAAAGAAATCATAAACATTAAACTTCAAGAAGGGAAACTTGCTATGCAAGTTATCGACTTTCTTGGGAAACAAGTAAATGCTGGCTGAAAGTGCAAATAAAAGAAATACGGAAAATTAAATTGCAGAAAATAAAATGCGTAAAAGTAAATTGCAGAAACTTAAATTGCGTAAATGTAACGACGAAAAATTAAAGGATTAAAGAGAAGAAAATGCGAGGAAAGTGGAAACTTGCATGCCAATAAACGGGGTTAAATTAGAACACTTGTAAGCATAAACTTTAAAATTCATCTTAGAACATTCAGTTGTTTGTTTCGGATTAGGAGATGGATTTTAAGATCCACACTTAATCGCAAACAATTGAACTGCTAAAAGATATTAGCGAGTAATCAAAGTAGAAAGAATCGTGCAAATTAACCAACCAAACCTTAACTTAATAACTGAAGTTTAGAACTGAAAATCTTTCGGCCAAGTAAATTAGCCGAAAGCTTGGGGGACAATTTATCTAAAAGTGGGAGGGAAGGTAAAAACCTACACCCTTTCCAAAAATGGAAAGAATGTGAGGTTTGAGGTGTGTTTTTCTTACTAGTCTAAGCATCTATTTATTATAAACTACTTGGGCTATGGGCCGAAATACCCATTAAATAGAGCCCTTAACAAAACTTAACAAAACAAATGTCTAAAAAGTCCCATAAGTAACTGTTTATAATTTAAACAAACAGACCCAAACATTCGACCCAAAAGAGTATTCATTAAAGCAAGTCTTTAAAATCATCAGCGATTCTGTCAGCGAGCTCCAGTGTTTATCAGCGATCAGCGAACCATATTTAACCTCAGCAACTTGTCAGCAAAATCAGTGAGCTTCGCGACTCGATCTTATCAACGATCTGATGCAAACCTGCAGTGGTCATAGAAGATTGTAAATGACATATTTTTCACCTGTTTTCAGTGCTTTCTTTTCAGCGAGGATTGCACACAAACTACTCCAAGTAAATGGGTAAAAAGTAAACCAACTCAATTATACTCTAAAAAGGGGCATTCAAGCGCCGGAAATGTGATGTAAATAGGATTAATAAATTAACCCTATCACAACCCCAAACTTAAACGGTTGGTTGTCCTCAAGCAACAAAAGATAAGAAAAAGACTCAAAACTGACTCAAAAAAAATTTGGATCAAGAATCATGAAATCCATTGTGTGCACTGATGTTAGCATGATTTCGTAATCTCTGAAGGTGTGAAGTTACATAGCCAGTAGCATTTCGAAAATTCCACCTTACATCCTGCAGTTATACAAAAACTAACTGAATGGTCCCTTATTGAATTGAAAGTTTTGTATAACTGGAGTTTATGGTGGTTATGGATTTCTTTCACTCAACTGTATCTCACGATTTTTTCGTTTTGGTTTATGGCCCAATTTTTCTACCATCTTCTTCTATGGAGGTATGTGTTTGGGCAATTTATCCCTTTGTATCTTTGACACTTCTCATACACAAATATTTAGAACTTTTTGTTCTTTTTAGCGATTATTTGCACAAGCATTTAGGAGTATATGTTTTGAGGTAAAGAGGTTATGAAAGAGTGCTTTGAGTAAGGGATGCGTTCTGCGCAGTGTTAGCCTTTTTGAGAAAAGAAGTTGAGAACAACTTCTTCCAACCCCAAACTTAAAAAGGGTTCAATGTCCCCATTGAACAAGTCTGTAGTGAAAGAAGTGCCTCAAACAGCTGTGATGGTTGTCTCAGTGATGAGAGGTGAGGTCAGGGATTTTCAATGCTAGTTTTTATGATTTGTAACAGGATTTCAGTGATTTTCTCAGAAATGCAATGTCTATGTGTTCAGGTACAGGGAATGGCAATCTATCAGTGGAAAACTAGAGGGTATAAGAGATGTGATTATGATCGATGATACAAATTTAAAACTGACTCAAACTATTCTAAAAATCAGCGAATAAGAAAGAAAATTAACAAGAGTTGTCAGTGATGAAACCTGGTCTACTTAGGGGGATTAGGTGATGAATCGAATCACATTCGTCCTCTGAATGCCGAAAATGGGGGTAGATCATCCAACAGGGTAGGATCGAGCATCGCCCAGGCCCTTCTGTTTACTCGGTCAGTGGCCTCCTGATATATCATCCATGCATCTCGCTCTCTTTGGTCCCTTCGCTGATTGTTTAGGACTTGGTGAATTGCAGCTAGGAGTTCTCGTTGTGAGGTTATCTGTCCCTTAAGGTAGTTTTGCAACTCAATGTGAACAAATGGAATTGGAGAGTTATTATTGTCTTCATCAGTGACCAAAGCCCTTTGATGGTGAGTTATGCCTTCACTCGTCACTACATTTCGCTTATCCATGGACATCTTCTCAGTGGAGAAGATATCGCTGTTGAGATGAGGGACATGAGCTGCTGCCATCAGCTTGTGGATGATAGCAAGGTAAATCGGTCCCCCATTGCAGCGATCTGAAGTATTCTTGATGTTCAAAGAAATCAATCTTCCTACGTCAAAGGCGTAGCCTTTGATAATGCAATATATCAGGGATACCCTGATCATGCATAAATCAGTGTTGTGACTAGTAGGGAATAGTGTATGCCTGACAAAGTATGACCATATACTTGCTTCTGTGGTTAGGGACCTTGTCCTTAGATGCCTGCAATTTCCCTTGAAAAACCAGGTGGAACCTGCTTGAGCGATGGTCTTTAGGATATCATCTAAGTCCTCAGGGGTCATGTGAGTGAACAATTGGTCGAGTCGAGATTTGTTCAAGTTAGGTAACCCTAAAACTTGATTTATAGAAGTCGATGAATAACTTACAGCTTTTTGACGGACTTCTATGTCGACTAACATGGATACAGAGACCTCTGTATAGAAATATCTTATCTAGTCTAAATTGAAAGGGGGTGGGACTTCACATAAGATTTCCCACCCTAGTCTCTCGACATCTTCCCTGATGGCTGGGAAGGCATCATATAACTGTTGATGAAAACCCCTAGGTGAATGTCCAAGTCTTTTGGCAAACCAATCATGCCTCTCTTCGGCGGTCCTTGAGCTAAAAATATTAAATTGATATACTTGAGTAGTTGTGGGGAGGAGTGGTCGGATTAAGTGTGCAGGATCTATGGGTCGTCTCCATCCTGTTCTTCGCCTTGTCACTAGGCTAGGTCCAACGTGGGGTAACCCCTCATTGAATGTCGAAAGTCGAACCATTCGTGGAGTTGGTCGCTGACCTTGGAGTGAAATTCTGATAACCTCAGGATTCTGTGAGCTTGAAGCTTCGCTGCGAGCGGGATGTGGTGGTGGTGGTGGTGTTGCACATGCAATAGGTTGTGCATGTGGTATATGAGTTGGCAGTGGAGAGGATTAAACTATTGGTGTTTGAAGCAGATGGGGTCTGATCATTCCTCGTTGTCGTAAAAAATGAGGAAACGGTGCTAATGGTGGTCTGGTGATGGATTCACCTCGTTGGTTTAGGACAACCGCATTAGGAGTGGTGGTTGTTCCAAAAGTCGGAAAAATGGGTCTTGGAAACCCAGGAGGTGTGACTTATGGAATGGGGATAGGGTTTGATGGAAAGATAGGAGAATGAAAAAGTGGAATATTGAGGTCCGATGTTATTGGTTTTTTGGGTCTAGAGCTGGAGGCTTCGTGGTCGTTTGCCCTTGGTGGTGGTGGTGGCATTCGACCAATAATCCTAGCGGCCTCTAGTAGGACATCAAGATTCCGTTGAAGGTTTGCATCGTCTGCGGGTGGTGGTAAGGGTCTGGTGTTTGAAGAAGATGCAGAAGATGATGATGCAGATGAGGAAGAAGATGAAGGGGAAGAAGAAGGTATGGGTAATACCCGTGGTTGCTCAACAACTTCTGTCATTAAAGCCTGTTGCATTGCGAGATTGTTGTCTCGTCAATAGTCCTCCTCGTGCGTTTGAGTGTCGTCTTAGTCTCATCTTTGAAATTTGAGGAAGAAGACAATGTTGAGCTTTTTAAAGAACTCCTGGAGTTGGGAAAATCTAAGCTCGTACTGGAAAATCGAAGATGAGAAAGTCTTCGTCTAAAATGGTTAGACAGTACGTATAGGTGGTACTGTTCTCTGGGTTGAAAGTATGAAATGGAAGGTCTTCTGACAATTTATTCGTACAGATGAAAGGGTTTGAGAGACGAAGAGTTTGCAAATTGGGTTGCTAAACGTCCTTTCGTCTGCATGGAAAATCATGAGTTGTCGCTACCTTTTCGAAAAAGGTAACTTTACATTTAATGCTCTGCCGATGTGGCAGGATTAATCTTACTTAATAATAATTAAATTCGATAATCGAGAGAAGTAAATTCCACGTCACCTTCTTAAGGTTATAATTCATGCTTACTCTCTTCTTCAGCGTTTAATGATTACTGAAGAATGGAGATGAGCCACATTTGCTGACATAAGTGCTTATCAACCCCAAACTTAGTTGATTAGGGTGAGGTGGTGCAACAAAGATTCTTGATCGCTGGGTAATCAGTGAGCCGAACGTTAGCATTCTTGATAGGAGAGATTAGAGAAGGGTAAATGTTCATCCAGAATGCTTCTCGATTCTTTTTTCAGTCACTGATGAGAATGCATGTGGGATTTGTGGGTCTTTCAGCGGTTGTGTTGAAATCACTGATTGTCCTACCTTACCAAAGTACACTGTTGTCCCTGATTACGAATAGTAGGTAGCTGATCCCATGCGGTGTACTCTTCCCTTCTTAATATCGAGAGTTATCAGGGCCTCAGTGCTCGCTGATCTGCGAGAGGAGTAGAAAGATAAGAGAGCAAGAGAAGGAGAGAGAGAGAGAGGGAGGGAGGGAGAGAGAGATCCAAAATTACAAGTTGGTTTCGTTATTTCAACAAACATGCAATTTTAAATACCCAATGGACTTTAGAGAGTCCATCCATAATTGTGATCCTGTTCATGTCATGGGCCCATCATCCTTAAGTGGTTGTTGTGGTTGGGCTTGTGGATCATAGAATGGCTTCACCCTTTGTCCATTTACCTTGAAAGTTGTTCCTTTTTCAGGGTCCATTACTTCTATGACACCATAAAGGTATACTTTCTCTATTTGGAAGGGTCCAGTCTACCTAGAGTTTAAGTTTCTAGGAAATACTTTGAGCCTGGAATTAAACAGTAAAACTTGTTGCCCTCAGTGAAGTCTTTTAGAATGATTTTTCTATCATGCCATTTTTTGGTATTTTCCTTGTAAAGCTTTTCATTTTCATAAGAGAAATTCCTATGTTCTTCCAGTTCACTGAGTTGTAACAATCTTTTCTTTCCTGCACATTTTAAACTCCAATTGAGTTCCTTGACAGCCTAATAGGCTTTATGTTCTAGCTCTAGGGGTAGATGACATGCTTTTCCAAAGACCAATTTGTAAGGAGACATTCCTATGGGAGTTTTGTATGCAGTCCTATAGGCCCAAAGAGCATCATCCAACTTGTAGGCCCAATCTTTTCGGTGGGGTTTGACTACTTTGGAAAATATTCCCTTTATTTCGCTATTTGACAATTCAGCTAGCCCATTGGTCTGAGGATGGTAGGCTGTGGCTACTCTATGATTGATTTAAAATTTTCCAGAACTTCTTCAAAACGGGTATTTATGAAGTGAGTGCCTTCATCACTTATCAAGGCACGGGGGGTTCCAATTCTTGTGAAGATGTGTTTGTGCAAGAACCTGACTACAGTCTTTGCATCATTGGTATGGCAGGCCATAGACTCCATCCATTTGGACACATAGTCAACTGCCACTAGGATGTAGGCACAATTATTGGAAGGGGGAAAATGTCCCATAAAGTCAATACCCCATACGTCAAATAATTATATATCTAGAATTCCATTCAAGGGCATCTCATTTCTATGAGAGATATTTCCACTTCTCTGACACTTATTGCAACTTTCTGCAAAATTATGAGCATCACAATATAGTGTGGGCCAGTACAATCCTGATTGTAAAACCTTGGCGGTTGTTCTGTTTCCTCCAAAGTGTCCTCCACAAGGACCTGAGTGACAATGATGTAGCACTGATGTCACTTCCTCTTTTGGGATGCATCTTCTGATCACCTGATCTACACAAATTTTAAACAAGAATGGGTCATCCCATAGATACTTTTTAGAGTCAACAATGAGTTTTTTTTCTCTGATGTTTATTTAGCTCCTTGGGAATGATCCCACAAGCTAAATAATTTACAAGATCAACAAACCAGGGTATGGTAGAATGTTGGAGAGCCAAAATTCTCTCATCGGGGAACGCTTCACAGATGTCACCATCATGAGTTGGTTTGTTATTTTTCTCTAACCTAGACAGATGGTCAGCTACTTGGTTATCCACTCCCTTTCTATCAATGATTTCCAAATCAAATTCTTGTAGTAACAAGACCCACCTTATTAGCCTAGGTTTTGCATCTTTATAGAAATGAGATATTTGATGGCAGGATGATCACTGTGAACAGTTACCTTAGTTCCCATCAAATAAGACCTGAATTTTTCAAAAGCAAAAACCACAGCTAATAATTCATTTTCAGTGGTGGTGTAATTGATTTGGGTTTCATTGAGAGTTTTACTAGCATAGTAGATAGAGTAAAATGTTCTGTTTTTCCTTTGACCCAAAACTGCTCTAACAGCCCAGTCAATGGCATCACACATTATCTGAAAAGGTTGAGACCAGTCAGGTGTAACTACTACAGGGGCAGTAACCAATGCATTTTTCAAAATATGAAAAACATGTTTACAATCTTCATTAAAGTTGAAGACATAGTCCTGTTTTAGTAGCATACAGAGAGGTTTTGAAAATTTTGGAAAGTCTTTGATGAACCTTCTGTAAAAACCTGCATGTCCTAAAAAACTTCTGATTCCTTTAACAGTTGTTGGTTCAGGTAAACTTTCAATTACCTCCAACTTAGCCCTATCAACTTCAATGTCTTTTGGAAATGAGATGTCCAAGCAAAATGCCTTCTTTAACCATAAAGTGACATTTTTCCCAGTTTAAAACCAAGTCAGTTTCTTCACATCTTTTCAAACTCTGTTCAAGGTTTTGCAAGCATGAATCATATGATGTCCCATACACAGAAAAGTCATCCATGAAAATTTCCATGGAGTGTTCTAGCATGTCAGAAAAAATGGACCTCATATATCTTTGAAAAGTGGCTGGGGCAATACAAAGTCAAAAAGGCATTCTTCTAAAAGCAAAAGTTCCATAGGGGCAAGTGAAAGTGGTCTTTTCTTGGTCATCAGGTGCAATGGAAATTTGGTTGTAACTGTAGTAACCATCCAAGAAGCAGTAAAACTCTTTTCCAGCTAATCTGTCTAGCATTTAGTCTATGAAGGGTAATGGGAAATGGTCTATTTCGGTGGCCTTGTTTAGCCTTCTATAGTCCATACATATCCTCCAACCTGATACTATCCTAGTGGGAATAAGTTCATTCTTTTCATTAGTTACCACAGTAACTCCTCCCTTTTTAGGTACACATTGTACTGGACTGACACATGTACTGCTGGCAATAGGGTAGATTATTCCAATGTCAAGCCATTTTAGGATCTCTTTTTTGACAACCTCTTTCATAACAGGATTGAGTCTTCTTTGAGGCTTAATAGAGGTGAAGTTTTTATCTTCTAGAATGATCTTATGTTGGCAGATAGTGGGGCTTATGCCTTTCAGATCTGCAATGGTCCATTCTATGGCTTTTGTGTGAAATTTTAACATGTTGACCAACTTTTCTTCTTGGTCAGATTCAAGTGATGATGAAAAAATGACTGGTAACTTTCCAGTGTCTCCTAGAAATGCATACTTCAAATGAGAAAGGAGTTGTTTCAAATCTAGGCCTGGAGCACTTTGTAAAGAAGGAACAAGGGTTTTCCTATCCTTAATTTCTAGAGTGTCAAAGGCAACAACCTCACATGGTTCTTCTAAATCTTTAGAATCCGTATCATCCTTATCACTGTCAGATTCACCTATTTCCAAAATCTCTCCTAAACTTTTCTCCTGACACCATGATTCAATTAAAGTTAGTGTAGAACATTCCTCTCTCTCTACAGGGTATTTAAGGGAGTTAAACACATTGAAAGTCACCTCCTGATTTTGGACTCTCATTCATGGTTAACTCACCTTGTTGAACATTGTTAGGACTGAAAATCCTGTGTGTTGAAAGTGGTATAAAACATTTATAAAGGGTTGATTTGTAATTAATTGATAGTTTTGTTTATAGTTGGGCCCAAAGCCCTTTAGGCCCATTAAGCCTATGCGCTTCATATATAAGGGCTAGTTTAGTTCATTATTCAGTTTAGAAGTTTAGATCTCATTCATAATTCTCTAGTCAATAGGTTTACTTTGCTTATCAGATATTCTCTCTGTAAACCTAATCCTTTATCGAGTATTAATCATATGACTAGAGATTGTGGCATATTTATTGTTCTTCATTGATTATTATCTCATGATTGCACTGTATCTGGGATCTACAATTGGTATCAGAGCAAAGAGACAGAAGTTTTGATCCAAAAAGGTTTGTCTAAAACCCTTTAATTCGATGATTTAATTATATTATGTGATTACCTGATTATCTGAATTCTTTTTCGATTGATCTGTGTTTCTATCAAATTGATTTTCTAAAATCCTTGTTGATTGAATTTTTTTTTTTCTTTCAGGAATCGATTAAATCTGGGTTTACATAGGTCGATTGTTTGGAAAAATTGATTGAGTTGATTCTGATAGACTGTCGATTCAATTTTTTTAAGTTGGGTCGATAACTTTCTGGACTGATTTTTTTTTCCTGGAAAAACAGTGAAGTTGGTTGTTTTCTGTTCAAATTCGATCGATTAAAATCTTGTTATCTGGGTCGACTATTTGGTCTTTGGTTGATTGAGTTTATGATTTTCGACTAATTGAGTTTCTGAGTCCTTATCTGCATAATTGATTTTGAGATTAAATCTGCATATTTGATTCTGGGATTAAGTCTGCATATATAAATTGTTTCTGCATATCGATTGAGTTTATTGGTCGTTTGATTTCTGGGTCGATTGAGTTTCTGGGTTCAAAGTTTGAGTTTGATCGACTTTATCGGTAGGATATCTGTTATCAATTTGATCTAATCGAATTATCTGTTATCGATTATTGTTTATCTGTTATTGATATTCGACCAGACCCTCTCGACCGGATCCTCTTGACCGGATCATCTCGACCGGACCCTTGTGGACCGGTGCTTTTGACCGGTACCTTGCGATATTGCGACCGGTACCTTGTTAATCGGTGCTTTGCGCCCGGTGTCTGAGACCGAATCCTTGTCGACCGGTACTAAGCGTTTCCTATCGACCGATACTTTGGTTGACCGGACTCTGTATCGACCGGTACCGCGACCGTTACCTTGTTGACCGGTTGCGCCCGGTACCCTGTTGACCGGACCCTTATCTCGACCGGACTCTCGTCTCGACCGGGTCCTTGCTCGATTATTATATATATATATATATATATATATATATATATTTTGTATCATTTTGTTTGTCTCACGATCGCTTCAGTGCAGTTAAGATTAAATTTTAAACCCGTTTAAGTTTCATCTCTTGTCAAGTTCAGTCCCTGGATATCAAGCTTTTCTGAGCCGGATCGAATTAATTCTATTCGATACGATCAAAAAGGAGAATCAGGGAGAGACATAAACCAAGTACAGAATCCAGAGAAGACAAGTCCTCTCGGTGTTCTTTTTGTATCAGATAATTCAAGATGGGATATTTTTCTGGACTTCAAGCGAAGGTTGACAAGCTCGAATTAGAGAACATAAATCTTGCTTTATCTGTTGATTTCTACTTGAAGAGATCAAAACAATTTAATGATGAAAGCAAGCTACTGAAAGAAGAAGTTAGTGAATTAAAGACAATTAATGAATATCTTCTGAAAAAGACTTCTAAGCAGAATAATGAGAAAATACTGAGTTTGGAATCTGAGAACTCTGAGCTGAATAGAAAGATCTCTGATGTTGAATATCAGATTGTGCAAATCCAGCAAGCAGTATCTGTTGAAAGTATGATGAGAAGACTAAGAGTCTGGAGGATGCTAATGCTAAGCTTCAAAAGAAAATATCTGATTTGGAGCAAAAGATTGCAAAAGACAAATCCGATTTTGAGACTAAAGAGAAATCATTTGCAAAGAAGTTCTCAGATTTTTCAAGAAAATGTGCTGATGAGAAGAAAGCAGTTGAGCTGAAATGTATCAAGCTTTCTCAGAAAGTTTCTGATTTTGAGAAAGTTATAATCTTGGAAAGAGAAAAGTTTGTCAAGGAGAAGAAGGAGATTGAACAGAAGAATGTTGGATTCTTTAAAGAAATATCCGGCCAAAGAAAGGATGCTGAGGAGGGATTTGAAGAAGAAAGAAGCATATTTGAGGCTGAGATCAAAAAGCTTACTGAGAAGCTATCTGAACTATCTGAAAGTGTGCTGAAAGAGAAGAAAACGAAGTTTGAATGCGAGTCGAAGATTGACCTTCTTGTCAAAGAGAGAGACAAATTTGCTTCAAAGATTAAAGAGCTTGAAAAGTCAGCATCAAGCACAAATCAGAAAATTGTTCCTTCAAAAAGGTTAGTTAAATCTTCTGATCAAATTCGTAGTACTAACATTTTCTATGATAGAAATATATATGGTTCAGGTACACATCTAAGAAGAAGGAGATATAAAGAAGAAGAATTGGTCTGGAGAACGAAACCAGTTGAAGATGAGGTGAAAGGAAAGAAATCATGTGTACATGCACACATAGCCAAAAAGAACAATGCGCGTAAAGGTAAACCTGATCATATCTACTCGAGAGATCAATTAATCAGGTTGTCAGGTAAGAAATACTATTGTTCTTATTGTCATACACATGATCCTATTCACAAGACCAGTGATCATTACTGGTATGGTTCTTATTCCATTACTCCTATTCGAACTGCAACTAACATTCATGGACCCAAATACCAGTGGGTACCAAAGCCTAAAATTGATTATGTGTTGCAGGCACCTACTGTGAAGGGGGAGTAGAAGAATTATGGCTTCTAAGTAAATCAGCTTAGAACCCGGACTTCAACGAAGTTTGGCTTCTGATCACATGACAGATCAGGACACGTGTTTCAATGTTTAAAGAAAAGATACTCCCGAGCTGAAATGAGAAGATCAACATTCAAGGGGGAGTACTTATATATTCTGAAATATGCATTAGAGAGATATGACGGACTACATTCCAGAAGGAATTGTGGATCTCTATCCTGTACCTTTTCACTGATAGATCTGCTGATGCATAATTTCAAGGGAAGTAAATTTATTATGACTTCTGATTAATTCAAATCAGCACTCGGATTTTTTAACTGTTTTTCTGCAACTGACTTTTTCAAAGTTAAGAAGTATGGATATTTTGCAAATATCCAGGGGGAGCTTATCAGAGTATAAATCATTACATCATGATTTGAGAGGAACTTAAAGGTAAATATCTTCTAATCCTAGATCTCTGATTGTTTGAAAGAAGAACAACTTTCAAGCATGAAAAACGGTTTCTGAAATGTTCAAACCACTTCTGGTTCTCAAAAGATTTTATGAATTTAGAAGTGTGATTTTAAATGTTTTTCAATTTTTGAGCATTAATGTTTAACTGACCGTGTGTTTCCAAGGATCAATACTTGCGTATTATCTTGTCCATATACTGTCAAGTATTCATACACACCGGTTCAATATTTTATTTGAAATTGTTATTACCATGTCTTATAACGAATCAATTTTTCGATGGTAATACCCCTGTTTGAAATTCAATGTTGATTGAGCATCAATCATAATTTCTAATCTTGTGCTTTCATTGCAAAATTGTTTATATTCGTTCATATAAACAAAATATCCAATTCTTTGATACCCTAACCATTTCATTTGATCTGATTGATACATTGTCAGATTCTCAAAACAATTCTTTTGATTTCATTTCTTTCATTCAATATATTTGTTTTGAGAAATCTTCAAAGTTCAATTGCTCAAATCTTATGAGCATACATTTTGACAGTGTTATCATACACTTTGTACTTAACTGTTTAGTTAAACTGTTGAGCATCTATTCTTTGTTAGGACTTCCATGGGATTTGTGTGAGAACTTAAACAACACTTCCATGGATTCACGTTAACCAGTGTTTCCTACCCCGGAAGTTATCCTTGAGTGATTGAGGGGTGAGGGGTCTTAAATCAAAGAGTGGGGGAGATAACTCATCCGGTTGAGTTTTTCTCATTGTGCTGAGCGGTAAAATGTAAATGAGAGTTTGGTTAGAAGTGAGCTTTAATGACAAAAAGAAAGAGGGTGTGAGAACAGAGTTAAAAGAATATCAGAACTCTGCACCAACCACTTTCTAAGCCGGGCAGCCACATCTTCTGATTGATTCACATTCTTTGGTGACCATCATTGAAACATGCAGTGAGCCCATGCCAACTCTTGCTATAACCCCACCAGCCACTCATTTCTTTCCCGAAAAAGAAATGTTTCATTTTCATTGGGGATGCAACACATATGCTATCTAGTCTTCAATCGGAAGATTTAGATATTGAAAAAGAAGGAAAGTTGCCCCACCTTCGCACCTCTTTCATGCACATTGAGTCCATGTAATATCTGTTGTTGTCACATCAGTTTACACATTTTTGAGCCTGAGAAAGCTAAGTAGCTTCAATCATTCTACACTTGCACATACACACAAGGAATGAGTTTTCTTGTCATAACATTCATAGAAAATTCCTTTGTGGTTTTTCGATGATTGAATGGAAGCCCTGGGGAGTGAATTCACAAAAGCTCCTTTCCAAAGTACATCCGTTGTACAAAGTGGCTCCGTGCTACTTACAAGCATACTAACTGTATCATTTGTTGATTCAGGTTTACAATTCCTATTATATCTGAATTTGAAAAGATTTGGATATATACATTTCATGAATTGACGGATACTCAGATCAAAGGGCGGAGAATGTCAAATTATCATAAAGGGGAGATTGTTAGTTCATCACAAAGGAGGAGATCAAAGAATGTGTTGAAATTGAAGAGTTTTGATGATCATGATGTTCACAATCATCAAAAAGGGGGAGAGATTTACAAAGTTCAAATTTCAAAGTCAAATCTTAAATCTGAGGGTGAAAAGCCTTTGGATTCAAAGATTGCAGTAGGAAATATTTTATTGGTTCTTCTATCCCGTATCATGTGCTGTCTGCTACAAGTTTGTTCCTCCTACGAGCTGATTGAAACAAGTTCTTGAGCTGAGAATCTATTCAACTAGCGGTTCAAAGACAGATTCTTTGTTTTAAACTGAAGTTGCACTGCGGAATATCACGTAACTCGCACATTATCTTTCTTGTGTGCTGATCAGATGTGTTGATTTTCTACAGTTGAAAGCTGCTTAATAGTGCGTTCAGTCGAGGCTATTATACATGGAATCTGGTTACAAAGTTGAAATAATGAAGACCAAGAGCTTTATTCAAGGGGGAGTTTGGAAAGACATGAAGACATGCAACACCAAAGTTTTTCAAAGATTCAAGAGGGAAAGAAGACCAAGCCTGAAGTTTTCAAGAAGATAAATGCCTTATTCAACTTTAGGGGGAGATTGTTAGGACTGAAAGTCCTGTGTGTTGAAAGTGGTATAAAATATTTATAAGGGGTTGATTTGTAATTAATTGATAGTTTTGTTTATAGTTGGGCCCAAAGCCCTTTAGGCCCATTAAGCCTATGCGCTTCATATATAAGGGCTAGTTTAGTTCATTATTCGTTTAGAAGTTTAGATCTCATTCATAATTCTCTAGTCAATAGGTTTACTTTGCTTATCAGATATTCTCTCTGTAAACCTAATCCTTTATTGAGTATTAATCATATGACTAGAGATTGTGGCATATTTATTGTTCTTCATTGATTATTATCTAGTGATTGCACTGTATCTGGGATCTACAAACATCTATCAGAGCTCTTCATGTCGCAAGGAAAGGTCTGCCTAAAATGATGGGAACATCCTTATCAGCTTCAAAATCTAAGATGATAAAGTATGTTGGAAAGATAAACTTATCAACCTGAACTAGGATATCCTCAAATTTTCTTTTAGGGTGGGCTATGGACTTGTCTGCTAACTGAAGAGTAACAGTGGTGGGCCTGGATTCTCCTATGCCTAAAGTGTTGAAAACAGACAAGGGCATATAGTTTATACTGGCACCTAAGTCGCATTGGAATTTTCCTATTTCCTTTCCTCCTATAGAACAGGGTATGGTGAAACTACCAGGATCCTTCATCTTGGGAGGGATTTTACTGGACAATAATGCACTACATCCTTCAGTAAGAGCTACAGTCTCATACTCAGACAGTTTTTTCTTTTTGCTCAAAATATCTTCCAAAAATTTTGCATAGCTTGCATTTGTTTTATTGCTTCCACCAAAGGTATGTTGATATGCAACTATTTGAAAACATCCAAAAATAATTTGAAATATAATTCCTCCTTTTGGTTCCTTAATCTCTTGGGATAAGGAATGTAGGGAGGGACTGAAGTAAGGAGTGTAGTCTTTTGAGGATGAAGTGTAGGGGACCGTTTAAAAACTGGTTCTTTGTCAATGGGTGGTGTGATCTTAACTGGTTATGCAGGTGTGGTGTGACAAGGAACCTTGGGACTGTCACCAGATTGTGACACATCCACTTTTTTCTTAGGGTCTATGATTTCCTTTGGTTCATTGGGGACTAAAGTTGGAAAGTCTAACTTCTTGGGAATTGGTGCAACCTCAATGGGTTGTTCCACAAATATCGAAACATGAGTTGATTCTTTGAGAGTTTTCTCAGATTCTGTCTTGCTGGGTTCTTCTAACTCTCTTAAGCTATTTTCTGGCAATTTTCTTCTACTTCTCAAAGTTACAACCTTTGCATGCTTTTTTCCATCTCTTTTGGGTACTTCTGTGTCACTAGGTAGAGAACCTGTTGGTCTCTTCCTAATTTCCAGAGCCATTTGACACATTTGAGTCTCAAGGTTCTTGATAGAAACCTGAGTTTGAGTCATAAACCCCTTCATCAAAGCTTCCAAGGAATAAGATGGTTCAACATGCTGGTTAGATTTATTTTCAAAAGATGGTTGGTGATTTTGAAAATTCCCTTGATGGTTGTTCTGAGAGCTATGTTATGACTGTTGTTGAAAATGGGGTTGCCCTTGAGATTGAAAATTGGACTGCCCGTGCTGTTGTGACTAGTGATGTGATTGCCCTTGAAGTTTTGGCAATGGAGGATTAAGAGCTGGATTGTGCCATGAAAAGTTTGGATGATTCCTCCATCCTGGATTGTAAGTTTGAGAAAAAGGTCCACTCTTATTGTTATTGACAAAATTGACTTGCTCAGGGTTTCCTGGATAGTGCTCAAATGAATGTCCATCACCACAATAAGTACATTGTATAGAATTGACAGTAGGAATAGAGGTGTTGACACTTGACTGCCCAGTTTGATTGGTTGTGAGATTTTTGAGTAAAGAAGCCATATTAGCAAGCTGTGCAGTTAAAGCATTGTAAGCATTAACATCTTGTACTCATGCTATTTTTCTAGCTGTAGTTGCCCGTGGATCAGACCATTGACCATTGTTGTTGGAAATCTTTTCAACGATGTCATATCCTTCATTGTAGGTATTGGCTGTAAAAGAACCTCCTGCAATAGCATCAAACATTTGTTTTGCAACAATATTTAACGGGAAAATTGCATAAAAAGGTAACATACTTTGTTAAGATTCCTATTTTAAGTAATGTACTTTTAAAACTTTCATTTTGGTACCTGAGATGTGAAATCTCAAACATTTAAGTACCTGGGTAACCTGTTTAATCATTAGCAGGTTACCATGGTGACATGGCAAAATGACGTGGCATACAAATTAATAATATTTGTTGACATGGCAAATGGTATGCATTTATTTTTTGTTGTACAAAATTAAATTGCATATGTACAACTATACAATGCATATAAGAAATATAAAAATTAAATTAATCAACCAAATCCCTCCTCCACGTCTCCCTCCTTCCTCATTTCATTTCACACCAAACAAGCCGTTCACCTTCCCCTAATCCCCTTGCCTGTACTTCCAACGACCACCAGCAGCAATCTTTTTCAAGAACTAATGGTGAAATCTTCAAAACTTTCAAGGACTAGTGGGAATCCTTTGTGGTTTATACATCTGGGTTTCTTTGTCAACATCGGATTGAGGATTAAGTCTTCTTTCTTGAGCCTGAGAGAAGTTTTAAGAAACATTTTATACTCAAACCTTTTTTGAGAAAAAAACTCAGATTCAATATAAAAGGAAAAAAAATGAGACTTTTTCTTCTTCTCTTTGTCTCGGTTCATGGAAGAAATCCACAAGAAGCTATCGAAGATGACCGCAGACACTGAGAAGCTCGTTGCAGAGAAGCACGAGCTGGAAACCACCCGTGCGGCATTAGCAAAGGACATTCTCGTGGTCGAAAAATCTCTATTGAAAACCCGAAAGGATCACGATGAAACAAAAGCTAAACTAGAACGATCGGAAGGTAACTCGAGCAGGATCTTGAAAATCTTGAAGAAATGTAACTCGAAGGAGGAAGATTCGGAGAATATTTGAAACATCATGTAACAGAAGTTGAAGCAATCATGAAATGTTAGAAAGATAGAGAGAATGTTGTTGAAGAATTGAAGAAGCAAAGTGTTATGAAAAGGTGGTCGCTGGAAGTGCAGGCAAGGGGATTAGAGGAAGGTGAAGGGCTTGCTTGGTGTGAAATGAAATTGAGGGATGAGGAAGACGTGGAGGAGGGATTTGGTTGATTAATTTAATTTTTATTTTTCTTATATGCATTGTATAGTTGTACATATGCAATTTAACTTTGTACAACAAAAAATAAATCCATATCATTTGTCATGCAAGCAAATATTATTAATTTGTATGCCACGTCATTTTGCCATGTCACCATGGTAACCTGCTAATGCTTAAAAAGGTTACCCAGGTACTTAAATGTTTGAGATTTCACATCTCAGGTACCAAAATGAAAGTTTTAAAAGTACATTACCCAAAATAGGAATCCTAACAAAGTACGTTACCTTTTCATGCAATTTGCCCATATTTAAACCGTTGTAAAAAGTCTCTAGCTGTATACAATATGGAATGCCATGGTGTGGGCATTTTCTTAACAACTCTTTGTACCTGTCCCATGCATCAGGAACTGCCTCATCGTCCATTTGTTTGGGTTTGTGCAACCATGAACTGAGCGTTCATATAGATCTCAACGCAAGTATACATCTTCATCTACTGTCGTTTTCAAACAAGTAATAACGGTACAAGTATCGGATATCGATCCCACAGGGAGAGGTTTCCAACGGTTTCTAAAAAATCTAGTCTTTAAAAGCTGGTTTCAGATGCGAACGAAGAAAATCTTTTGTTGGGGGTTTCGATTTAATAACTACTAAGAAATCAATTATAAAAAGAAGCAAATGGTGTAAAGCTTTGTTGAGATAAAAACAAGTAATCAGGTAAAAAGATATTATAGCAAACTTACGTTATCTCAGATTATAAATATTTAAGTGACCTCTGAAAGGCCAACACATTTTCATGCAACTAACCAGTTGTCAATTGATTAAATGCAATCTTCAATGAAATATTTATGAATTGATTTAAATAACGATAAGACTATATAAATACACCTCTTTACGTTTTTACCGGTCTAAATCTTAACTCGACTTTACACCCCAAGCTCATGTTCTCAGCCTGACATAGCTTGGTTTCTTTTTATAAACGGTGTAAGAACCTTTAAATTAAATAATGGAGATGGAAAATGCGTAAAAGAAATTGTTAGTCCCAATAAGATAAAACAAGTATTGTAGAAGGGGGGTTGAATACAATACACAAGATTTTCACTTAATTTTAATTCTTTTATTGATAATAAATATCAAGAATTACACTTAGCTTACAAAAGATTGTTGCGGAAAAGAATAGTAAAGCTATCCTAACAATCTATCACTTAGAAGACTTGAGGAACACAACTTTTAAAAAGCACTTAGACAAAAAGCTATGAAAGAGAGAAAACTAACAACTTGCTTGAAATGCACTAAGATCACTTGAGCTGAAAGCGTAGTTTGCATGGAGAGAACCTCACCCTTTATATACTACCCAATGCATTAAATACAAATTACACTTGTTATTTGTTGAGTGGATTCTTGAGATATCTTCAATAAATTATAAGATATTTGAAGTGACATATCAAAATACAAAAGACAACTTTTGTACTATGATAGGACAATATCCTAATAAATATACTTGATCCAAATCTTTTTGAGATCTTTCAAGGAGAAAGTCTATCAGGTCAGAACTCAAGTGAATATTCTATGTGCAATAGAAGTTTCCATTCCTTTTGTCTGAAAGACATTGGGAACGAGGAAGTATAGTCAAATCATGAGGATTTGCTATAAAGATACCATCGAACAAAGAAGATGTTCGGCAGTATGAAGCTCTGCCGAAGGTTCGGCAGAGGTTGCCGATGTAAGAGAAATCGACAATTATGTCCTTTACTGAAGAAGATAGTTATCGACAAAGAGGGTGTCTGCCGAAGATGTTGAAAATCTTCGGCAGTGTTGGTTTAGTTCATTTGAAGTTCATCTTGATCCGCATCAGTAGACTTGCTTCATGTTGGATTCGGTTGGTCTTCGATTCACCGATCTTTTAAGGCATAACTAAGCTATTACGAATACCCATAAAATTTCCAAGTATGAAAATGTACAAACATTTTACAGATAAACAATTACAAGCTAAAGGGGAGGTCATCTTCAAATCTTAGATTACCCAACAATCTCCTCCTATTTGATGATGACATCCCATACTTAGATAAAAGAGATATATACATGAATAATGCATTTTGACCATGTTCTTACTCTTTTGGGCTCTTTTCCACATAGACCATTGTTTTTGTTTCTTTTTGGATTTTTTAGAGTATCCGACATTTACAAGTATAAAAGAATGAAATAATGATTTGTACAAGATATTTTCGTCAAACTAAAATTGCACATTGTTGGGTCTGAATGTGATAAGGATGAATACTGCTGCTACTTGAAAGGTATTACTACTGCAAGATGAACAATTACTACTGCTAGTAGTTAGTACTGCTTGAAGATTACTACTGCAAGTGAAGGGTTAATACTGCAAGCATGTTTATACTGCTGAGGATGTTAATGCTGCTGGATAAGGATGAAGTTAATACTGCTTATGAAGATAATGCTTGAAGAGAAAGAATAGGAGCTGGAGATAGAGATGAAGATAATTATGGAATGGATTATGAAGATCAATTTTGTTTTGATAATTATCTTGTAATCTGTCTTGTATATATACTGTATAGAAGGCATAGTTTAAAACACATTGATAGTTTTTCATATACGTTTGTTTTAGAGAGAATTAACCTCAAGGTTCTTAGAAATCCTTTCAATAGAGAAGTATTGAACTTCTGTTGAGCATGTTCAACAGATTGAGGTTGTGTTTGTAATCATTAAGTTAATCAATATAACTTGTGATTTGCATTCAAGTACTGTTTCATTGATTGAGTGTTAAAGTGTTTTTCCGCAACTTCTTTAACATTGTTTCTGAGTGTGTTAATTAAATTCTTCATTAGAATTTTTCGATCTTGACAAGTGGTATCAGAGCAAGGAAAATCAGAAAACTATAATCATGGACAGTTCAAGTGACAGCGTTTTGGTATCAAAGGTTCCCATGCTCAAACCCAATGAGTTTGACATGTGGAAGATCAGAATCAAGCAATATATTCTTCTCACAGACTTCTTAATCTGGGATATCATTGAGAATGGTCCCTCAGATGGAGGAAAGATAGGAGCAGATGGCAAAAGACCTCCACCAAAGTCTGATGGAGAGAGGAAGATGAGGCAGACAGAGATGAAAGCCTTGAGCACTCTGCTCTTGGCTATACCTAATGAGTACCAACACCAGTTCTGCAACTGCACGGATGCACAAATTCTATGGAATGCACTGGAGAAAAGATTTTCTGGTACCAAAAGTACCAAGAGAAATCAGAAGGCCATCCTGAAGCAGTAATATGAAAACTTCATGTCTACAAAGAATGAGTCCATGACTCAAACTTTTGATAGATTTAATAAGTTAATTGGTGAATTGGCTACTGTTGGTGTCTAGATAGATCAAGATGATGTCAACAGAAAATTTCTAAGATCTCTTGGTGATGAATGGACTATGTATACTGTCTCCTTCAGACAGAATGACCAACTGGAGGACAAGGAACTGGATGTCCTCTATAATGACCTTAGGGTGTTTGAAGCAGAGGTAGAAGCAAAGAAGAGGCCCTCTGGATACTCATACAATGCTTCTCTTTTATCATCTTCTACTGATTCTGCTGCTAATACAGAATCAGTTAGTGCTGCCTATGGATCAAAGCAAGATGGATCTAATGACTCAATTTTAGAAGCTTTTCTAGCCAGTCATGCTAATTCCACTCTAATTAATGATGACTTAGAACAGATAAATGCTGATGATCTGGAAGAGATGGATATCAAGTGGCAGATGGCTATGCTCACAATGAGGGTAAAAATATTCATCAAAAGGACTGGTAGGAACAACTTTGCTCATAAAAGAGAAGATGGGGTTGGATTTGATAAATCCAAGGTTGAATGTTACAAGTGTCACAAGCTGGGACACTTTGCAAGAGAATGCAGAAGTGGAATGCCTCAACAGTATACTAGCAACCATCAACCATCACAGTCCACTAGCTTCAACAACAGGAACTCTTCTCAAGCTCTTGTTTCCTAAGAAGGAATGGGATTTGATTGGAGTGATCAAGCAGAAGAAGCAGTTCAGAATCAAGCTTTAATGGCTAAAGTTTCAGAGTTAGCAAGCACTGATATTCCCACAGAGGTAAAATCTAACCTTTGCTCAAAATCTTGCATAGAAACTGTTAAAAGGTACAGGGATCACAATCAAAGCACGTGTGATGACCTAAAAAGGTTAGAGAAAGATAGAAGAGAGTATGTTGTGATTGTTGAGAATTTGGAAGAACAGATTAAGGCATACAAAGCCAATGAACTTCAACACACATATGATACTAACTACTGGAAGTGGGAAAAGAATCAGTTAGAGTTTAAGCTTAAAAAGTCTGAAGAGGAATGTGAGAAGATAAGGAGTGATTTTGAGAAAGCCAAGCTGGACATTGAGAAGTTTTCCAATGCCTCAAAAACAATGGACTCACTTCTAAAATCTCAAGTCCATTACAACCTGAAAAGAGGTTTAGGATACAATAGTACCCCTCCACCCTATAACAATAACTATACCCCTCCCACTTCAGACCTATTAGAAAGACAAGAGAAAATAGACTTACCTGCAGGAGCCACATATGTAGATCCTCTTGACAGTGTAGTGAATGAGGAAGAGGATGAAGAAGAGACCACTAAGGGTAAGAATAAGGATGACCTTAAAGAAATCCCTTTAGAAAATCATATCCTTACTAATGAAGGGGGGGGGGGGGTAAACCTTTTGTAAAGAGTGAGAAGGCTGAAAGTTCTAAGAGAGGGAAGGGAAAGGTACAGGGAGTCCATTACATGCAAACCACTGTTGTTAATCCCTGTACTTGTAAACAGAATCAACCCCAACAACATGATAAAGCAAGGGGAAATCAAAGAAACATAAATAATCAGTGGGCCTTAAAACAAGGAATTGATCTGAGAAAAATTAACAGACCAAAGCCTTATTTTATCTGTGGCAAGTTAAATCATCTAGCCAAACACTGTTATTTCAATCCTATTAACCAAAGGATCACTTTTCAAAGAAATATACAAAATCCTGTTGGTTATAGGAAGCAAATAAGGAATCATATGGCTGAGAATGTGAGAAGGGCACCTATAAAATCTCATGCTCAGAATAAGTTTGCTAATTCAAAGAAAAATACTCCAAATAAGCCAAGGAGTAACTTAAAGAAAAAGAAAGCAAACAACTTTGTCCAGGTTTGGGTTCCAAAAGTAAAGAAATATGTTAGTACTGTTGCAAGCAATACTACTGCTAACCCAGTTAGTACTGCTAACAAAGTTAGTACTGCTAACCCAATTAGTACTGCTAATGATGTTAGTACTGCTAACAAAGTTAGTATTGCCAATCAAGTTAGTACTGCTTCCAGTGACAGGCCCATTCTTCTGACAAAGTATTCAAGCAATAAGATTCCTCAGTTTGATAATCTCATCAAGTCTGAATATGAATATGTTGATGAGAATGGGAAACCCAAGACCACTTTGGCTTGGGTTCCTATTAAAAACTAACTGCTTTATTATATGTGCAGGGCAACCAACAGCTCAAGGGAAGGAGCATTTGGCATGTTGATAGTGGTTGTTCCAGGCACATGACAGGTAACATGGCCTGCCTTCAAAACTTCAAAATAATTGATGAAGGACATGTTGCTTTTGGTGATAATCCAGCAGGTGGAAAGATAAGTGGAAAAGGTAATGTGACAAAAGGTAAGATGACCTTTGAGGATGTATACTATGTTGAGCAATTGAGATACAACCTGTTAAGTGTATCACAGGTCTGTGACAAGAAACATAGCATATTATTCAATGATACTGAATGTATTATCCTTTTTCCAGGGTTCAAGGTAGTTGATGAAAGTATGATACTACTTAGAACTCCTAGAAAGGACAATGTTTATTGCTTAGACTTGGAGAGTGTAGCTTCTGATTCATCTTTAAATTGTTTATTTTCAAAAGCTTCTTTGGATGAATCATCTATTTGGCACAGAAGGATGTGTCACATGAACTTTAAAACAATGAACAAACTTGTGAAAAACAACCTTGTAAGAAGTTTGCCACAAAAGGTATTTTCATGTGATGATCATTGTGTTGCATGTCTTAAAGGAAAACAGCACAAAACTTCTCATAAGTCCAAAGAGATAAATACAATCTCTTCACCTCTTAATTTACTGCATATGGATCTGTTTGGTCCTACAAATGTGATGAGTATTGGTAAGAAATCCTACTGCTTTGTTATTGTTGATGATTCTCTAGATTCACTTGGGTCTAATTTCTGAGGACTAAGGATGAGACAAGTGGACTGATCAAATCCTTTGTTCTTAGAGTTGAAAACCAAACAAATCTAAGAGTTAAAGTCATCAGGTCTGATAATGGAACTGAATTTAAAAACAATGACCTAAACAACTTCTGTGAGGAAAAAGGCATTGAGAGACAATACAGTGCTCCTAGGACTCCTCAACAGAATGGTGTTGCTGAAAGGAGAAATAGGACTCTGATAGAAGCTGCTAGATCTCTGTTGGCAGATTCAAAACTTCCAATTACTTTTTGGGCAGAAGCAGTTAATAATGCCTGCTATGTTCAAAACAGAGTTCTAGTAGTGAAATCCCAAGACCAGACACCTTATGAGCTTTTTAAAAAGAAGAAACCTTTTATTGGATTTTTCAAACCATTTGGGTGTCCTTGCACAATTCTCAATACCAAAACTCACCTAGGCAAGTTTGATAGCAAAGCTGAGGATGGGTTTCTTGTTGGATATTCATCTCAAAGTAAGGCCTACAGAGTTTTCAACACCTCTTCTAGGATTATTGAGGAAAGTGACAATGTCAAATGCAATGAGACCACACCAAATCAACTTGGTTCAGGTCCTGATTGGCTATTTGACATTGATTCACTGTCTAATTCTTTGGGTTGCAGTAATGAGCATAATGCAGGAACAGGGACAGAAAAGGTACAAGTACAAAGACAAGAGTTTGTGCTGTTCCCAACACCTATTGCTGATCCTGTTGAATTCTATGACCAAGATAAGAAATATACTTCAGATTCAAAGGACACTGAACCAGCTCAGAATGAAGAGGACAGAGGTGAAAAGGCAAATCAACCCTCAGATTCAGGAATCAAAGGTCCTGAGATGCCATGTTTGGAAGAAGATGACACAGATGTTGATAACTCTTCAGTTTTTGGTGGCAGCACTCCTGAAAAGAATGACTCTAATCTGGAAGCAGATGTTAATGAAGAGGTTGTTCATCAAACAAGAGTTCAGAAAAATCGTCCTCCTCAATTGGTGATTGGTGACATCAATTCTCCTATAATCACAAGGAATCAAAGCAAGTTGGGAGGATTGAAGGACATACAATCAGGATTACTATCTTGCTTTCTATCACAGGTTGAACCCAAAAAGGCATATGATGCAATGAAGGATCCAAGCTGGATAGAAGCAATGTAAGAGGAGCTACTGCAGTTTGTGCTGCAGGATGTATGGGATTTGGTTGACCTTCCAAAAGGACACAGAGCTATAGGCACTAAATGGATCTTCAGGAACAAGAAAGATGAGAGAGGAATAGTAATAAAGAACAAGGCCAGATTAGTGGCACAAGGGTATACTCAAGAAGATGGAATTGATTAGGAAGAGGTCTTTGCACCAGTGGCCAGGATTGAGGCAATCAGGCTATTCTTAGCCTATGCTTCTTTCATGAAGTTCAGGGTCTACCAGATGGATGTAAAGAGTGCTTTCCTGTATGGGAGAATTGAAGAAGAAGTGTATGTCTGTCAGCCTCCAGGGTTTGAGAATCCAAATTATCCTGACAGAGTATACAAATTGAAGAAGGCACTCTATGGGCTACAACAAGCACCAAGAGCATGGTATGACACTCTGTCTACCTATCTCTTGGAAAATGGTTTTGAAAGGGGAATAATAGACAAGACTCTGTTCATCAAAAGGAAGAAGAAGGACATCCTACTTGTGCAGATCTATGTGGATGACATCATCTTTGGATCCACTAAAGATTTTATGTGCAAGAAGTTTGAGGAGCTAATGCACAAAAGATTCAAGATGAGCTCTATGGGTGAACTTACATTCTTCCTTGGGCTACATGTTAAACAAAATACATATGGTATCTTCATCAACCAATCCAAGTATGTGCAGGATATACTCACCAAATTTGGATTTTCAGATTCAAAGCCTGCAAGCACACCCATGGAAACACACAAACAGATCACTGCAGATCTTGAGGGGGAGGATGTGGATGTTCATCACTATAGATCCATGATTGGATCCCTCATGTATCTCACTGCTTCAAGACCAGATATCATGTTTGCTGTTTATGTGTGTGCAACATTTCAAGTAAGGCCTAAGCAGTCACACTTTCAAGCAGTCAAGAGGATATTCAGATATCTCAAAGGCTAACCTAGATTAGGTCTTTGGTATCCTCATGACTCACCATTTGACCTCCTTGCTTATTCAGACAGTGACCTGGGTGGTACAAATTTGGATAGAAAGTCAACTTCAGGGGGATGTCAGTTTTTGGGTACAAGACTAGTGTCATGGCAGTGAAACAAACCACAGTGTCCACCTCTACAACAGAAGCAGAGTATATAGCTGCTGCAAGCTGCTGTTCACAAGTACTCTGGATTCAGAATCAAATGCTGGACTATGGTATGAATTTTCTTCACACTCCAATCTTCATAGACAATAACAGTGCTATTAGCATTGTTAATAATCCAGTCAAGCACTCCAAAACAAAGCATATAGAAATCAGGCACCATTTTATTAGAGACTGTAATGAAAAGAAGATAATTTAGGTTGTGAAAGTCCATACAAGTAACCAATTTGCTGATCTATTCACTAAATCTTTTGATGTGGGTAGATTCACATTTTTGGTCACAAGTGTGGGCATGATAAACTCTGAATAAGCCTATTATCTTGTGTCTCATGTACCTGTATAGATTCTTCCCTGTGTACTTTCTCATAATGTATGGAATATGGTGCTTTTAATCCTCTGTCTTTAAGTGTTTCAGGTTGCTTTGAAATAAAGGAAGTTAGTACTTCTGGTTCATTTAATACTGCTCGCACAAATGCTGACAGGACAAATAGGATCAAGTATAGTTACTACTGCTAGGCGGTTTATACTGCTAGTGCAATGTTACTACTGCTTGTCTTGTTTCTACTGCCAAAAGAGTTAATACTGCTAGCCTGTGTTAATACTGCTGGTATGTGTTACTACTGCTAGCATGTGTTAATACTGTTGGTAAGTGTTACTACTACTACTGTAAGTTAATACTGCGGGTTTGTGTTAATGCTGCTAGGGTATTTACTACTGCTCTTAACTGAAACCCGTACCCTATAAATACCCTTCATGCCCGCCAATATATCAAAACGGCTCTTTGAATTTCTTTTGCTTATTCATCTTCTCTCGTCCTAACTGTTGCTTTCCAGTGATTACACCCTAGTGTTCAATCGACTTAAGAACTAATGGCAGGTCTCGTGTTTGTGGATGATCACAACGAGTTAGCAATGCTACAGAAAACCAAGCATGCTTCGGGGTTTCATTAGATTGTGGATTTCCTCAACTCGTCGCACATTGCCTATGCCCTCACTGTCAATCCCACAATCTATGTGGAACATCTACGACAGTTCTGGGCAAATGCCTCAATCCAGACTGTGGAAGGAAGGCAGGTCATCCAATCAAGGGTTTGTGATAAACCCATTACCATATCAGAGGACAACATACGCATTCATCTTCAATTAGATGATGCCTCAGGTATTACCTCTCTTCCTAAGGAAGATCTCTTCCAAGTTCTTAGTCGTATGGGGTATGAAGGTCCCACTGATGTATATAAGTTTTACAAAAACAGATTTTCACCTCAGTGGCGATTCTTTGTTCATACCCTACAACACTGCATTTCACGAAAAACAACTGGATGGAGTGAGTTTAGCAGTACCTTAGCTTATGCTTTGGTCTGCTTAGCGACCTCTAGAAAGTTTAACTTTTCTCAAATGATTTTAAACGATTTGCTGTCAAACCTGGATACCAAAACCAAAAGCTTTTATATGTATCCAAGGTTTGTGCAAGAAGTACTAAATCAAGAATTGACGGATTTACCTCATTTCAATGAGGTATATGTACCAAAACCCCCAAAGGGGAAGGTGTTCTCTAATATGAAGAGGCCCAGTAAGGACTTTTCTGGTATAGACACACCATTGTTCTCTATAATGATGGTTGTGTCCCGCTCTCAAGGTGAGGCATCAGGGTCAAAGCCCACATTAGACCAACCCACTGATGACCTACCCACACCTTCCACTACAAAGCATATCCCTCAGTCCCTTCTAAAGAAGCCAACATCACCCATTACTCATACATACACAAGGAAAAAGGTACAGAAGGTTCCTTCCCTTCTAGTATCTTCACCCCCAACGCCTAAAAGCCCTCTGATGGAGCATTGCCCATCAGAGAATATCCAAAGGGAAACCACAGGGGTGTCTCCCAACCCCAATAAGGTGCTCAATGAGGAGGAGGAAGAGCATGTGGGCAGTGAGGCTCACACTACTGACTTTGCACAAAGTGCAGGGCAGGACAGTGTGAACATCTTTAAGACCTTCCCCACGACAACTTTGTGTGAGCAATCATCCAAAGGTCCCAGGTGCCAAGAAACCAAGGGGGTAGAGGATGCTTCTGCTAGGCAGGAGACCTCTACTAAACGTTCCAATGATCTTCCAAAGGTGGTAAACACACCTAAAGGTGGTGAGGATAGATATACATACGATGAATTGATGGAAACCATAGCTAATATCAACCTGGATGTACTCAAACAGGGTGCAGAAATAAAGGAAATGAAAAAGGTGATTATCTCCTAACAAGGGCAGATTGCTAAACTCAAAAAGTTGGTTCTTAAGCTGGTGCACAAAAAGAAAAGAACACAGTTTGTATTGAAGAAAATGAGCATTCCTCATGATGCTTCCAAAAAGGGGGAGAGTCAAGCTGAAGTTGAAAAGAAAAGCCCTGTTAGAATGGAATCTCATTTTGAGGGGGAGATTAGAGCAGAAGCAGAAACAACAAAAGAAGTAGAAACTACATCAGCAGCAGTAACTACACCAGAAGTAGTAACAACAGCAGTAGAAACAGAGAAAGTTGCAGCTGAAACAGGTATGTCTGCAGAGGAAATAGCAATTGCAGAGACTCTAGTAAAGGCAAAGAATGACACTCCCAAGGCCACTCAAAAGGCCACTCAAAAGGCTAAGGGAGTGGTCATTAAAGAAGAAGAATCAGAACAGATAAAGAAAAGAATCAGTGAGGAAGAGATCAAAAAGAAAGGGAAAGAGAAAGTGGTTGAGTCTGAGAAACCAATGAAGAAGTTGAAACAAATTGATTTGGATGAAGAGTTAGCAAAGAAACTGCAAGAAGAGATGGAAATGGAAGAAGAAATCCAATCTGCAAAAGACAGAGAGATTGCTTTGGAGTTATCTACAAAGCTTAATGAGGAATTTCAAAGGAGTTTAAAGACTGCTGCTGCTGCTAAGAAAGTTACAAAGAAGGCATCAAGACAAAGGCTGACATTAAAGACAAGACAAAGACAGCCTTCAAAGACATTCCTGGCCAATCAAGAAAGAAGAAAGATGATCAACTTTCTGAAAGGGTCAGTTGGAGTCAAAGAAGGGATGTTTACCAACATGTCTTATGGTAGAATAGAAGAACTGTATAAAAAGGAGATGGCCAAACTACAAGGGGATTTCACTCAAAGGGTAGAGGTTGAAAGAAAGATGAAAGAAAGGCATGACTTCAACATACAACAGCCCTTCCCTGACAGTGAAGAAGGCACTCCTATCAAAGACAAGGAAGAAGTAAAGAAAGAAGAGACCTTAACTCAGAAAATTGGAGCTATAAAAAGAAAGAAATCTATTGCTACCAAGAAACAGGCAAAGAGGCCAAGAATTGAAGAAGTTGAAAAGGAAAATAAAAGTGAAAGAGCAGAAGCAGAAGCAGAACCTACTGTTGTACCTTCAGCAGAGCCAGAGCAGAATCAAGAGCAGTCCAATCAACCTTCTAATGAGCAGTTCCATTTGTGCATGACTTTGACAAATGAAGAGCCAGTGCAAGCTGACCCTATCTCTATGAAAGCACCAGAGATTATCTTTTGGAATATTCTGAAGGACAACAGAAAAGAATACTTCAGATTCAAAAGAATGGGTGATCAGTTTGAGGTTTATGCAACTTGGGGCAAAGTGATCAGAAGTTGTTCCAGAGCTGACTTGGAGGAAATGTACAAAGTTGGAATAAAGCTGTATGAATCTGTGTTGCAAGGGACTGAAATGAGCTTAATCAAGATTGCCATGGAGTACTTATGCATGATGTTTGAGCATGAAAGAGTGCAGTACAGGATCAAAGATTTGCATCATGAATATGGTTTTAAAAAGATTGATCATTGGATGCTGTTTGAAAACTGTGGTGTCTACATGATTACAATTGACAAAAGCTATCATGAGTACTACTTGGTTGACAAGATCTATGACCACAGCAAAGCTAAGTTGGAAGGGATGTTAAAAGCTAAGCTGGTATGTGCTAAAGGATCAGAAATGGCCAGAATAGTAATCAGAAGAAAAATTAATCAAAGTCTGGTACTGGATACAAATCTTGGGAATTAAAGTTGCAGTTTTGAAAGCATCATGAAGACCTTATGCTGAAGAACTTAACTTCTCATTCTGAAAAGTTAAGTTAGGGGGAGATTGTTGGGTCTGAATGTGCTAAGGATGGATACTGCTGCTACTTGAAAGGTATTACTACAGCAAGATGAATAATTACTACTGCTAGTAGTTAGTACTATTTGAAGATTACTACTGCAAGTGAAGGGTTAATACTGCAAGCATGTTTATACTGCTGAGGATGTTAATGCTGCTGGATAAGGATGAAGTTAATACTGCTTATGAAGATAATGCTTGAAGAGAAATAATAGGAGCTGGAGATAGAGTTGAAGATAATTATGGAATGGATTATGAAGATCAATTTTGTTTTGATAATTATCTTGTAATCTGTCTTGTATATATACTGTATAGAAGGCATAGTTTAGAACACATTGATAGTTTTTCATATACGTTTGTTTTAGAGAGAATTAACCTCAAGGTTCTTAGAAATCCTTTCAATAGAGAAGTATTGAATGTCTATTGAGCATGTTCAACAGATTGAGGTTGTGTTTGTAATCATTAAGTTAATCAATATAACTTGTGATTTGCATTCAAGTACTGTTTCATTGATTGAGTGTTAAAGTGTTTTTCCGCAACTTCGTTAACATTGTTTCTGAGTGTGTTAATTAAATTCTTCATTAGAATTTTTCGATCTTGACACACATTGTATTAATCTTATGAAAAGGTTACAATACAAGTTCAAAAGTAGAAGATAAGTACAATAAAAGTAAAAATAAAGAACTATTCAAAAGGTAGATGAGGATCAACATTCCTTCTCTTGAGTTCGTCGGTGGCAGCAACATAGAGATCCATTGCATGTAGTGGGATGATTTGAATAATCCTATATAGAAAATAGTGTCGGCAATAGGAATATGGCTCGTTCTGAAGAAACGAATCTTATCGAAGGCATCATTGAAGAAGATTCCTTGAATCTGCTCACGAAGCACAGAGGTTGAAGGATGAGGCACCAAAGTCGGTAATGATAAGTCAAGGTTGGAAACATTTGTAACTTTTCCTTCCTTGGCCATTTGAGCTAACACATTTTCCTTTTTAGAGGACTTCGACTTTGATTTGGAGAGAGGAGGAAGATCAGCTCTGAGATTTTCGATTATTTTCTCTTCAGCTGGAGTATGCACAATGTTGTAGCGCCTTCGGTAGGAACCGAATTTCGTTTGGAGATCATGAATGTAATTTTCAACATCAGGTCTGAGAGCATTTCTACTCTTGCCCAAGCACATCACAATCTCCATCCACTCGGTTATACCATACCTTACCAGAGAATCAAGTCTCTCAAGAGACTTCGAAATATCTTCCCTTATGATGATTAGCCGAGTGGTGTCACATTCTTTAGAGGGTTTAAGAATTTTGAGAATTTTGACATCCATAATTTTAGGAACACTAGAAGCGTACTCGCGCAATTCAGCTAGATACATCACGATTTTAATGTTTCATTGTATTTTTTTGTCGATTTACAGTACGATTTTGGATGGTTTTGAGAAAGTGATAATGTTTTTTTACAAATTTGTTTAATTTAGGCTTAATAATATAATGTTTTTTATATAAAAAAAATTAAGAATTTTATTAGAATTCAATGATTATCTTATATATTTTAATGACATCTAGAAAAAATAGCCAATTACATATTTAATAATATAATTAAAACAAAATTATAGTAATATAATATATTAATTAATAGTGATACATGGAAAGATCTGCATAAAAGGAAGACCCTGCACATACCAAATTGGTGGGTGTTAGAAGCTTGCAGTAGTAATATATATCGTGTGCTTTGATACTTGTAAATTAAGAGATTTTTAAAATCTTGCATAAAATGATGGTACCTTGTGCGTAATAATTTGTATTTAAGAGTTTTTTTATCCATGTTTTATTATATAATATAGATATAGATTTCTTTGGTTGGTGAGAGCATTGTGGTACCAATCAATGCACATAGCTTTGATCTCCTCATTTATCTTTGCCGACTCCTCCAAAGCACTTAGTTGAAGAAGTTGAACATTAGCCGCATCAGTTGAGACCTTAGCCTTCTCAGCCTCTTCCTCAGCCAATTTCTGATCTAGCTCATTATCTTTATCAAGTGCCAATTGAGCTAACTCAGCATTTTTGAGATCTTCCACCGACAACCTAAGATCCGAGGAGGCAGTCTTAGAAGGAGGAGGAAGCTTTAATCCACCACCATCGGCGAACTGCTTAATCCTAGCATCTTTGAGATGTTTGGCTTGGACAACCTCTTCATCTGGTGTGAGTTTTTGTTTTCCTTTGTCTTTTCTTGGCTTCGACTCCTCTTTAGACTCTTCGAGCACTTTTGAGGAGTGGTCGGTCCCCTCCCCTTCAATGATTTCGACAGCAGCGGCATCATTGCTTTCTTTTTCTTCTTTTTCGGCATATGCCGATGTTTTCTTTTTTTTTTTTCTTCATTTTCGGCACTAGCCAAAACCTCTTTTTCTTTTGCTTTTTCTTCAGCAGCAACCGAATCATCACCCTCCTTTTCTTTTGTTTTCTCCCCCTCAACCATAGCAGCCCCAATATCTTGAGAAGAAGGATTTTGGGATTCTTCCCGACGTGCATTGAAGATGTTTATCTGAGGAGTAATATGCTCCCCCTCAGATGTTTTCTCCCCCTTAGTGCGCGCAGGGGAAGAAAGCCCATCCTTGGCCGACACACGGCCAATGCAACGATCAATTCTTTGTAAACACCGCCGATTAGGGGTGTACGCGGGTTGGGTTGGGCGGTTTGGGACATTTTTACAACCCAACCCAATTATGGCGGTTTGGAAAAACTCAACCCAACCCAACCCATTCAAAAGTATAACCCAACCCAACCCAACCCTTGCGGGTTATGGCGGGTTGGGCTGGTTAGTAGTTTACATAAAATGAAGTATGATAAATACTACTAAGAATATACAAACGTTTAGCGAACCAAGAGGTTATTTGGTTAGCATTTAGCAGTGCTAGGGCTGTAAATGAACCAAACATTTGGCGAACCGTTCGGAAGAATTTCGTTTATTTAAGAATTGATCGAACATGAATACATTTTTTTGTTCGTTTAGTTAAATGAACGAACATGAACAATGAGCTCGTTCGTTCATTTACGTTCGTTAATATCTGTTTATTTATGTTTGTTTACGTTTGTTTATATATATAAATATATATTATGATGTTAATATGTAAAATCATTAATTATATTAAAATTTAAGAATTCCTTTTTTATTACTCATAAATTTACCCAATTTTTCATTTTGTTATGTTATTTCAGAACGAAATGATGATTAATGATGTTTTTTTGTTCATTTGTGTTCGTTCGTTAATGTTCGCCTGTTTACGTTCATTTAGCATCTTAACGAACAAACGTATATGAACACGAACAAACACATTTTCTTAACGAACGAACATGAACACAAAAAATTACGTTCTTTTACCGTTCGTGTTCATTCATTTGTTTGGTTAAGTTTAATGAACGAACACGAACAAGCCTCCATTAGTTTGTTCGGTTAAGTAAAATGTATTATATATATATAATGTATATAATATAGTTTGGGCTATAAATTTGTTTAAATAGACTAGTTGTTTTTTATTCTTGTATTATATATATATATATATATATATATATATAGTTTTATAAAAATTATATATTAGCGGCGGGTTGGGCGGGTTGAACAAATCGTAACCCAATTTCAACCCCCTTAATTTGCGGGTTGGCTGTTTGGCGGGTGGGCGGTTGGGCGGGTTGGGTTTAATTGGGTTGTTAGCGGTTTGGGTTGGACGGGTTTCGCGGGTTGAAGGTTTTTTGTACACCCCTACCGTCGATCATCAGGACCGAAGGCGGAATCGGTGATATCTATGTCAAGTGAATCGGCACAGTATTGAGCTACCGAAGCAGGCATGTCATTAAGCTTGACATTGGTCATTGAGAGTGCCTCCAGAAGTTGAGCATTCACCTGATCTTGATTATTAGCCCGTTGTCGTAGAGAAGCAAGCTCTTAGTCGTGAGCATCAGAAGTCGCTTTGAGAGAAACAATAGATATAGTGAGATTGGTGTTGTTATCGATAAGCTTGATCACCTCCTTGAGAACAGCGTCCAAGGCACCCCCAAGAGTATCAGCAAGACCTTGGATATCCTATTGCATGGCTTCCATGCATTTGAAGAAGTCTGAGTTGACACGAAGAAGCTCGATATTCTGCTCCTTAATAAGGCTAAGAAGCTCGGCAAGTGACTTTTTGTTTATATCAAGAGAAGTAGATATTTCCTGATCTCGGATGGAACCCAGTTCAAGCAACGTGATTCGATGACCGATCGTCCAAGAAAGCGATCAAACTCCCCCTTCAGACGCTCAAATTGATGACTAAGAAACCGATGTTGCCGATTGGTATCTTGGATGTCGGCAAGTATCTCAACAGGAATGGAGAGAGGAGTCTGAGAGGGGTTTGGCACATATGGAGGTGGTGCCGAAGGTCCTGCCCTTTCGGCAGTGGGAGAGGGAGGTTGATGAGGCAAGCTTCGGTGAGGTAGTGGAGGTTGCCTTTTCGGTGGGAAACCAGGTGGAGAGTCGGTGGAGGAGGATGTAGAGTAAGTTGGGGAGTGTTTTGGAGTGGATTGTGGAGAAGGGGTAGGCTTTTTAAGAGATGGTTGAATTTGTGAGGATTTATTGGGTGTGGCTTTCGGTGGAAAGGTTTTTTGTGGAGAAGTTTTCGGTGGAGAATGAGGTTTGTCGGCATTGAAAATAGCTGCCAAGATGATATGTTGGGGGGAAGGGGTGTGTTGTTCGGTTTCATCATAGGTGGTGGTGTCACAGAACAACATATCCAGAAAATCATCCTTGGTGCGCTTCGAATCGAGCTGTGCAGATTCTTTGGGTATGACCCTGGGTGTTAGGCTGTGCGGTGGTGAAAAGGATCATTGGTCCGGAGAGGAGACCAACTCATCTTCATCCAATAATTGAAATTTTGGTGAAGGTTTATAGTAGGGGACTCCTTTTGTACAACCAAACCCTTTTGAGAGGGAGTGGAGGAGGTAGGTTTGGGCGTAGCAGATTCTCCTAGCCCAAAGGAGAGAATTTCAACTTCATCCGATTTTTTAGAATCGTTGGAAGGATGGTGATGTTCGAGCAAAAAGGGTTTCCTACGCCTTTTAGAACGAGACTTAGGTGGGGATTTAGAGCCCCACCGCTTTTGAGAAGAGGGGGTAATGATAGGGGTAGACTCTGAAGGCTGTTTTGGAGTCAGTGTCATCGAAGCATGTGCGATGGCGGTAGCCTTTTTAGTGTTCTTTTTCTAGGCTACTGTATTGGCTCGGGAAGATTTTGGGGGAATAGGGACCACCGATTTGGGTTGGCCCTGTGATTTTTGAGGACTTTCAGCACCTACATCCACAGGAGCACCCCATACCGGATTGAGAGAAGTAGCAAAAGAAATCATACCTGCCGTCAAGGGGTTGTCGGTAGCCTTTATTGATTTGTGCAAGACATGTTTGCCAAGTTGATTAGTTGGCAAGTCATACACGATAGTAGGCTCGGGTAAAGCAGCGTCGGCAACAAGGGGTCCCACCAACTTGTGGTTGACAATCAGTGATAGAAACCGTGGAAGAGACACATGAGGAGTACGAGATGGAGAGGTTACAGTGACAATGGAATCAAAAATCACCTGAGCAAAGTCGATACGTCGCGTGAACATCAGTGCATGGGCCAAACGAGTAACGAAGGCCGGAGATTGGTCCCACCCAGAAGTTTTGTGGGAAATACAGTAGATAAGATGGGATAAGAAGAAGTTCCAAATGCCTCCCATATTTTTTCGTAAGAGAGTCCCAGTGCCCTTGCCCTTGCCATCATGAATGTAGTTCATGGCTGCGACAACTTCATCATGTTCACGATTGGTGGGAAATGGAGCATATGGATTGAACACCGGAAGTTTAAGGATAGAGCGAACATCTTCAACCCCGAAGGAGAGATCGGGATTTTCAGCATCAGAAAGAATGGAGGCGGAGACCTGATGGGTTTTCTCATCATAAGAGCAAGTGAGCCAGAAGTTACCAAGGAGCATTTTGCTCATCTTGGTAGAATTAGTGAGAGCATGGCGAAGAGCGGATCTTTTAAGAAAGATCGAGACTTGGTTGAACTCCGTGGTGTGTTCTTGCTTGTCTTTGATGACTTGGAGGATGCCATTGATAAGGTGTTGGAGAAAAAGAAAGTAGTTGCAGGTTTGTTTCGAAAGAGAGAGTGTCGAGAGTGTGAAGATGGTAAAGAAAAGAATGAAAGAGAGGTTTCCTATTTATAGTGGGGGGAAACCATTGAAACGTCGGAATTCAGACGTTTATTAAACAAAATAAAATATAAATAAAATGAATGTAATGATGATAATGGAAACGTGGGGAAGTGGGAAGGGCCGAAAACGACGTTGGCAGAGATGTGGGGTGGACCGAAAGGTCGTGTCCCTGACATGCCAGGTCACATCGTGACACGTGACAAGAAAGCATTGGGTTATGGCAGAGGTGCCGAATAATTGTCGGAAAAGAAAGAGGATAAGAATAGTGACTCAGCCTTTGTGCTGAAGATACTTCGGTAAGGAGTTTCGACAACCTTGAGGATTGCCAAAAGAGGGTGTTACCGAAAAAGATAAGAAATGGAGGTGGAGACTTCGGTAATGAGTGGCGTTTCGGAAAAGATTTGTTTCGGAAAATATGTGTGAGATGTTGACGAAGATTTTGATACCAAAGAATATGATGCCGAAGTTTGTTGTATCTTCGGTAATAGAATGTCTACTGAAAAAGACATAATATTTTTTTTATTATTCAAAATTTAACATACCTAAAGATCCAACAAGAAAATTGAATCTTGTTTCATCCAGAGGCTTGGTGAAGAGATTTGCAAGCTGAAAGTCGGTAGGGATGAAATGAAGTTCAATATCACCTTTAGAGATATGATCTCTTATAAAGTGAGCAAATATCAATGTGCTTTGATCTGGAATGCATCACAAGGTTGTTAGCAATGGCTATTGCACTAGAGTTGTCACACTGTATAGGAACTTGGGAGTAAAATATCATAATCTTGGAGTTGATTCTTCATCCACAAGATCTGAGCACAACAGCTTCCAGCTGCAACATATTCAGCCTCTGTAGTCGAAGTGGAGACAGAATGTTGTTTCTTGTTGGACCAGCTAACCAAATTTCCACCTAGTAATTGGTAGCTCCCAGTTGTGCTTTTCCTATCTACTTTTGATCCTGCAAAATCAGAATCTGAATAACCAATTAGATCAAAACCTGAATCTTTGGGATACCAAAGACCCATATTTATAGCACCCTTTAGGTACCGAAAGATGCGTTTTACAGCAACCAAATGAGATTCCTTAGGATTGGCTTGATAACGCGCACAAAGAGACGTAGCATACATAATATCAGGTCTACTAGCAGTAAGATAAAGAAGAAACCCACTCATTCCACTATAATTGGTGATGTCAACTGGTTTATCAGCCGGATCAGCATGAATTTTAAGAGGTGGTGCCATGGGAGTTTTCATGGAAGAGCAATTTTCAAAATTAAACTTCTTTAGAAGGTCACTAATGTATTTACATTGGTTTATGAAAATTCCTTCAGAAGTTTGCTTGATTTGAAGGCCAAGAAAGAATGTTAGCTCACCCATCATGCTCACCTCATATTTACTTTTCATGAGAGAGAAAAACTTCTGACAAAGAGATTCGTCAGTGGCACCAAAAATGATATCGTCCACATAGATTTGAACAAGAGTTATATTACCTTTGGTCTTCTTGAGAAATAGAGTGTTGTCAATTTTACCTCGGGTATATCTGTTGAAGAGAAGAAATTATGATAAGGTATCATACCAAGCACGAGGAGCTTGTTTGAGACCATATAGAGCTTTATCCAGTTTGAACACATAGTCAGGATGAGTTGGGTCTTCAAAACCTGGAGGTTGTTTCACATAGACTTCTTCAGCATGTTCTCCATTAAGAAATACACCATTAACATCCATTTGAAAGACTCGGAAGTTCTTGTGAGCAAAATGAGCCAGAAAGATTCTTATTGCCTCAAGTCTAGCAACAGGAGCAAAGGTTTCGTCACAGTCAATTCCTTCCTCCTGTCGGTATCCTTGAGCAACAAGCCTATCCTTGTTTCGAATGGCAGTGCCTTCCTCATCTATCTTGTTTCTAAAGACCCACTTAGTGCCAATGATGGTCTTTACAGAAGGATGAGGTACAAATCACCAAACCTTGTTCCTTTCAAATTGAGAAAGCTCTTCTTGCATAGCAGTGATCCAACATGGATCGACTAGAGCTTCTTCAACTTTCTTGGGTTCCATGACAGAAAGAAAGTTCACATAGAGGCAAATATTTCCAATACCTCTTCTTGTCTTAACACCTGCCTGTTGATCTCCTATGATCTGCTCACTAGGGTGATCTTTGGTCCATTTAGTAGTTGGTGGAAAAGGTGCAGAAAATGGGCTTGGAGAGTATAAGGGTGAAGGTTCGGCAGGAATGATGTGGGTAGGATGAAGAGGAGTAGTTTGAGGTATAGTTTCGGTAGGAAGTTCGGTGACCATACGCTGATGAATTGGTTCGACAGAGGATGTAGGTCCTGCCGAATTGTGGTTATTTAGAGAGTGTAGATCTGCCGAAAAAGGTATATAGGAGGGTCATACTGTATTTTTGATTTTGAGAATCTTCTCCCACATAGGAAGTGATCCATTCATACAGCTTATTGTCATTACAAGAAAGAGAGGATGACTTTTGATCATCAAACTTCACATGTATTGATTCGTCAATACATTTCCTTCTGAGGTTGTAGACTCTATAGGCTTTAGAGATAAGAGCGTAGCCCATAAAGATTCCTTCATCAGTCTTGGGATCAAATTTCCCAATATGTGCTCAATCATTTAGAATGAAGCATACACAACTGAAAACATGAAGAAATATGATGTTGGGTTTTCGGCCATAAAAGACTTCATAATAGGTCTTATTGTGTCTTTTCACAATGATAGACCTGTTTTGAGTAAAGCAGGTTGTGTTGACAGCTTCAGCCCAGAAATAGGTAGGAAGATTAGATTCACTTAGCATAGACTAGGCAACTTCACATAAAGTTCAGTTCTGTTCTTTCTTTCCACAACACCATTTTGTTGTGGTGTTCTAACAGCTGCAAAGTTTTGGGAGATGCCTTTGTCATTGAAAAAGGCATCCAAGGTTGCATTTCTGAATTCGGTGCCATTGTCACTTCTGACAGATCATACAAGTTAACCATTTAGCACTTCATATTTCTTGATAAAGTTAATGATCTCTTTAGATGTGTCACTTTTGTACCTGAGAAAAGATACCCAAGTGTAACGTGTAAATTCATCAACAATTACAAGAATGTACCTTTTTCCACCTAGGCTTGGAGTGCTGATAGGCCCACATAGATCCATGTGAAACATTTGAAGAGGTGTGGGGATGGAGAAACACTGCTTGGTTTTGAAATATGACTTTGTTAATTTCCCTTTCTTACAAGCTGCACATACCTTTTCTTTAGCAAAGGAGATTTCCGACAGTCCCACAACTAGCTCTTTATTAGAGAGAGCATTTAATGTCTTGAAATTTAGATGAGAGAGACGTTTATGCCAGAGCTTTTTCTAGCTGTACTTGACGGTGGATCAGACCATTGACCATTGTTGTTGGAAATCTTTTCTAGGATATGATATCCTTCATTGTAGGTACTGGCTGTAAAAGAACCTCCTGCAGTAGCATCAAGCATTTGTTTTACAACAATATTTAAAATGTTGTAAAAAGTCTCTAGCTGTATATAGTATTGAATGCCATGGTGTGGGAATTTTCTTAACAACTCTTTGTACCTGTCTCATGCATCAGGAACTACCTCACCATCCATTTGTTTGGGTTTATGCAACCTTGATAACGTGCAAATAGATCTCAACACAAGTAAACATCTTGATCTACTGTTGTTTTCAATCAAGTAATAACGGTACAAGTACCGGATATCGATCCCACAGGGAGAGGTTTCCAACGGTTTCTCAAAATACTAGTCTTTAAAAGATGGTTTCAGATGCGAACGAAGAAAATCTTTTGTTGGGGGTTTTGTTTTAATAACTACAAAGAAATCAATTATAAAAAGAAGCAAAGGGTGTAAAGCTTTGTTGAGATAAAAACAAGTAATCAGGTAAAAAGATATTATAGCAAACTTACGTTATCTCAGATTTTAAATATTTAAGTGACCTCTGAAAGGCCAACACATTTTCATGCAACTAACCAGTTGTCAATTGATTAAATGCAATCTTCAATGAAATATTTATGAATTGATTTAAATAACGATAAGTCTATATAAATACACCTCTTTACGTTTTTACCGGTCTAAATCTTAACTCGAATTTACACCCCAAGCTCAGGTTGTCAGTCTGACATAGCTTGGTTTCTTTTTATAAATGGTGTAAGAACCTTTAAACTAAATATTGGAGATGGAAAATACGTAAAAGAAATTGTTAGTCCCAATAAGATAAAACAAGTATTGTAGAAGGGGGGTTGAATACAATACACAATATTTTCACTTAATTTTAATTCTTTTATTGATAATAGATATCAAGAATTACACTTAGCTTACAAAAGATTGTTGCGGAAAAGAATAGTAAAACTATCCTAACAATCTATCACTTAGAAGACTTGAAGAACACAACTTTTAAAAAGCTCTTAGACAAAAAGCTATGAAAGAGAGAAAACTCACAACTTGCTTGAAATGCACCAAGATCACTTGAGCTGAAAGCGTAGTTTGCATGGAGAGAACCTTACCCTTTATATACTACCCAATGCATTAAATGCAAGTGTTGAGTGGATTCATGAGATATCTTCAATAAATTATAAGATATTTGAAGTGACATATCAAAATACAAAAGGTAACTTTTGTACTATGATAGGACAATATCCTAATAAAATATACTTGATCCAAATCTTTTTGAGATCTTTCAAGGAGAAAGTCTCAATCAGATCAGAACTCAAGTGAATATTCTCTGTGCAATAGAATTTTCCATTCCTTTTGTCAGAAAGACAATGGGAATGAGGAAGTATAGTCAAATCGTGAGGATTTGCTATAAATATACCACCGAACAGAGAATGTGTCCGGCAGTATGAAGCTCTGCCGAAGGTTCGGTAGAGGTTGCCGATGTAATAGAAATCAACAATGATGTCCTCTGCCGAAGAAGATAGATATCGACAAAGAGGGTGTCTGCCGAAGATGTTGAAAATCTTCGACAGTGTTGGCTTAGTTCATTTGAAGTTCATATTGATCCGCATAAGTAGACTTGCTTCATGTTGGATTAAGTTGGTCTTCGATTCACCGATCTTTTAATGCATAACTAAGCTATTACAAATACCCATAAAATTTCCAAGTATGAAAATGTACAAACATTTTACAGATAAACAATTACAAGCTAAAGGTAAGGTCATCTTCAAATCTTAGATGACCCAATAGAAATCATAAACATTAAACTTCAAGAAAGGGAAACTTGTTATGCAAGTTATCGACTTTCTTGGGAAACAAGTAAATGCTGGCTGACAGTGCAAATAAAAGAAATACAGAAAATTAAATTACAGAAAATAAAATGCGTAAAAGTAAATTGCAGAAATTTAAATTGCGTAAATGTAACGACGATAAATTAAATGATTAAAGAGAAGAAAATGCGAGGAAAGTGGAAACTTGGATGCCAAGAAACAAGGTTAAATTAGAAGACTTGTAAGTATAAACATTAAAATTCATCTTAGAACCTTCAATTGTTTGTTTCGGATTAGGAGATGGATTTTAAGATCCACACTTAATCGCAAGCAATTGAACTGCAAAAAGATGTTAGCGAGTAATCAAAGTAGAAAGAATCGGGCAAATTAACCAACCAAACCTTAACTTAATAACTGAAGTTTAGAACTGAAAATCTTTCGGCCAAGTAAATTAGCCGAAAGCTTGGGGGATAATTTATCAAAAAGTGAGAGGGAAGGTAAAAACCTACACCCTTTCCAAAAATGGAAAGAATGTGAGGTTTGAGGTGTGTTTTTCTTACTAGTCTAAGCATCTATTTATAATAAACTACTTGGGCTACGGGCCGAAATACCCATTAAACAGAGCCCTTAACAAAACTTAACAAAAGAAATGCTTGAAAAGACCCATAAGTAATTGTTTATAATTTAAACAAACAAGCTCAAACATTCGGCCCAAAAGAGTATTCATTAAAGGAAGTCTTTAAAATCATCAGCGATTCTGTCAGCGAGCTCCAGTGTTTATCAGCGATCAACGAACCTGTTAGGGCTGAAAGTCCTAGTGCGTGAAAATTTATATAAAGTATTTATATAGTTTATTTGTTTATTTAAGCGTTTGTAAAAGCCTTATTTCGTTATTGGGCTTAGTTTTGCTTGTTGGGCCTTGGGCCAGTAGGGTTTTCTTTTCATTAGAATTAGACCTAGAGAAACATTAGGTGCGCTTCATAGATTAGATAGAGAGAGAGTTTGCTTTTCAATCTAATGTTTGTAACTCTCTCAATCATTTAATACAATTAATCGTTCAATTATTCGTTGTTACTTAAGCAATCTGGGATTCACAGTTGGTATTAGAGCAAAGAGACGAAGATTTGATTCTTAAAAGGTAATTTTTTTTCTTTCTTTGAGTTCTATAGATCGACTATTTTTGAATTTTTTTTGGGTTTATTGATTTTTGCTAAATCGTTGAGTCTAGTTGTTCCCAATCTATTTAGTTGTGTTAGATTAAGTGATTAGTAAAGTTTCATCGTCGAATTCATAGTATAGTGGTAGAATTTTGTTTTTTTCTTAGATCTAAAATCTCAACTGTGTTCTTGGTTTTTGGTTGAAAATCAATGTTTTGGTTAAAAATCAAGTGAAAAAGAGTGTTAGAATTCTGGATTTAATCGGTAAATATTGCTGAAGTTCATTAGTTTTCGATTAAAAGGTTTTAATTTTGTGTTACGCCGCCAAACCCTGTTAATACCCTACCTGGGTCTCGCATCCCATCCCAAACCCAAGTCTATCCTATCCCAAACCCAAGTCCATCCCATCCCAAACCCAAGTCCGCTACTCACACACCTGCTTAAAATACCCCAATCCCGGTTCCCTCAAAACCCAACTCCTTCACTTGCCAAACCCAACTCCTACACTTGCCCAAACCCGCTTAACCCCAAACCCAACACCTTCACTTGCAAAACCCAACTCCCACACTTGCCCAAACCCGCTTAATCCCAAACCCAACTCCTTCACTCGCCAAACCCGGTTCACTTGCCCAAACCCAACTCCTTCACTAGAAACCTTCCTACTACAAACCTAAACCTGCTTACCCCAAACCTTCTTACACTCCCGAGACCCGCACCCCCTTCTCACCAAATCTACACCGCCCACGTTGCGGCTCCACCCGGTTCCCGCGCCGCGACTCACCCGGGTCCGTGCGCCACCCACGCCGCCTTTGTCGCGGCTCCGCCCGGTCTCCGCGCCGCCCCGTGCCGTAGTTCAATACCACCCAACCGCCCCGTGTCGTCCCTGCACCATCAAACTCCCGGACCGCGCCATCCGGGCCCATTACCCCTGCATCGCCGAGCCATTTTTTTTAAACCCGAATCAAGGTATCCAGTCTTTATCCCGAAAAAAAAATCTCGGGACCCCCTTGCTAAGTCGCATGAGGGGGACATTTTTTGCGTTTTCTTTGTATTACTCTGTCTGACTTTATTGAATCAAATCGCGATCGTCTTACGATCATTTTGTTCAAGTAATAATGGGAAAAACATATATGTATGTGAATGGGAAATTCGTAAAATCTTATGAAGATTCAGAACCAGAAAAAGATCTAAATATTCTTGAAAATAAAAGCAGGGATTCAGATGATTCATTGAAAAATGAAATTAGTGCTTTAATGTGACACCCCGAATTTTCATTGTGTAAATTCTAGCGTTAAGACTTCTAGCCTTATGTATCATTAATCTTGGTGTTCTAGTGTTTAACAATTGTCGTTAGCGCCACGTTTTGTATCAAGTTGGAGTATTTGGGTTTTGGTAGAAATGGTAAACCACAGGGGCTTACGCGGGTTACACCGCGACTTGCAAGCCATGGCACAAGCCGCGTAACCCACTGTCTGGTTTCCCTCTCAGGAACGCGGGCGGCTTATGCCGCGAATTGAGGTCGCGACATAACCCTCGGGACTCCCCTGGACTCCCAAATACGGGTTTCTTCCCCTTTTTCTCATTGATTTCAAGTGTGGAACTAGGGAGGTGCGATTTTGGGCGATTTTGGAACCCTAGGTGAGTCTCCTCTCATCTCTCTTCATTTATTGATCTATCACAAACATTTATGGAGATTTAATGCTTGTCTAGGGTGAGCTTGAGGTAGACCTAACTTGTGCCAACTTCTCAAGCCTTCAACTCTCCACCTACCATTTTTTAGGGTTTGATTCTTGTAAGAAATCACTAAGGTGAGGATATTTATTAACTTCCCTACTGATATACATGCTTAATAATATGCTAACGACTATATCAACCTTTTCTTGTCTTTTGAATTGATTATGTAAAGTTAACCTAAAATCCCATTTTTTTTGGTTAATGCCTCAAATGAAGAGCATTTGAGGGGACATTTGATCTTAGCATGTAATATGAGTTATGTGAACTACCACAACACATGTTGGTCTTATTAATAGCTTGTTAATGGGTTATAGTCTCGGTTGATGGAGGTATATTGAATAGACTAAAGACTCGGTTTGAGTTGATGGTCACAATAGGCTAAAGACTCGGTTTGAGTTGATGTCACAATAGACTAAAGACTCGGTTTGAGTTGATGTCACGATAGACTAAAGACTCGGTTTGAGTTGATGTCACGATAGGCTAAAGACTCGGTTTGAGTTGATGTCTTGAATAGCTAAAGATCTAGTTTGGGTTGATGCTATAAAATGGGATGGCTTTGGTGGAACGATAATTATAATGGGGGAAAATTATATGGTAAACTAACCTTTGATGTCAGGTGAAGTAACTCGGTAATGAATCATATCCATGTGGACGTTGGTGTATCGTAACTTTATCTTGTTAAATACTTTATGACTGTATTTCCTCACTAGGCTCAAACCTAACACTTGTTTCTTTGGTTGTCACGCATGACAGGGCATCCTAGTGGCGGGAATCTTCGGGAATGAGTGGTCGATCGCGTGACCGAGAGCGGTCCTTTTTGGAGATCTAGAGACCGGTTCATACTTTTGTTAGCTAACCATTTTTGGAAGAATAGCGACACCCGACCGTAATCTAATGGAATGACTTAGATTATTAGGTTGCCGTTTAATTATTCTTCATTTAATGAATTTGTAAACATTACTATATTCCCCGTTTTCGGACGATACTTTGGGATCATTTTGGCAGGTCTTTGTATTATCGGGTTCTGATCAATTTTCAGCTGTCATTTTGACAAAATATTAAGTTTAAATTTCCCCAAATTTTAGGGTGTTACATTTAACATCTAACAATCTCGAACTGAAACAAAAGATTTCTGATCTTGAGAAGGAGATTGAAAAGGACAGAAAAGATTTTGAAAAAGAAAGAAGTGATTTCGCTAATGAAAGAAAGGGGTTTGAACGAAAAATTCTTGACCTTTCAAAGAAGATTTTCGAGGAAAGAAAGACTTTTGAGTTTCAAAATGCTAAACTTTCAAAACATATTTCTGATTTTGAAAAGATTTTGATAATTGAGCGAAATAATTTTGAGATAGAAAGAAAATCTTTTGAGAAAAAGAGCTTGAAAAGAGAAATGTTGTTGTTTTCAAAGAAATATCTGATAAACGAGACAATATTGAAAAAGACTTTGAAAGTGAGAGGAAGTTTTTCGAAACAAAAATTCGTACGCTTTCATAGAAATTGTCTGAATTAACGACAGAGATTTTGAAAGAACAGAAGGTAAAATCCGATTGACAAAAACAATTTGATTCACTTCTCGAAGAAAGATATGGTTTATCCGTAAAAGTCAAGATACTTGAAGAACTCAATTTCAAAGCCGATTCATCTAAACAATCCAGTCCCGATACTGTTGTTCAGTCTCTTTATTCTTCAAGTTCAACTTCCACAACTATTTCTTCGAAGAGTTGCGTCAAATCAAATGAATTTTCAAAAGATCGGATTCGCCCTTCAAATCTTTTCTATAATTCTCTTGTTGATAATACAGATAATCAAGTGTTTCGAAAAGTCAAAATGGTTTGGAAAAAGAAATCAACTACAGAACACAGTGATCCAAAGTCACCGACTCTTGTCTATTCCACAACTAAGTTGATCAGTCTAAACCGATCAAATATCTGTTGCACTTATTATGGAAATAGTGACTTTGTGGATTCCAGGTATGTCAATAGATGGTATGGTACTTATAGTATCCCCAATCCTCAGTTTCATAGCTTTAAAGCTAAGGCAAATAACCATCAAGGATCCATCAAAACATGGATACCAAAACCAAAATCTGTCTAATCTGTTTTGCAGGAATGTCATGTGGGATTTAATTCAGATTATTCACGTCACATGACTATAATCAAGGGTTATGCCATCTTTTGAGGGGGAGTACCATGTTTTTCTTTAAACTTTCATATCGACTTCTGAACACTTCAGCTCAGGACTCGTTCTTAAATTTTTTTGACTTCTGATTATCTCAAATCATAACGTTTACTTCAATGTTTAGTTTTTGGTGAGCTAAATGAGTGTTAGGGCCTATAATGTTTCTATGGTCAATCCAGAACCAGAAGGACCTACCCAAGAAACACATCCTTCATAGATATCAGTGAGGAGTCTAGATTGATAGATGAGTTCAGAGTGAAAAGAATATGGTGAAAGTGTGACAGGACTTAAAAGAATTATTGGTCCTTACTAAACCGAGTCAGATATATGGGTTACCACACAATCTATTCATTCTCGTTCTTTGGAGATGGATATTGAAATAGACATGGACCCAATGTCGATAACTTGTGTCACCCCACCTAGCCACTCAAGTATCTCACAAAAGATACTTGTTTCATATATTCACGGAGATTTAGCACATAATCTATCTATTCCTCACTCGGAGGTCTTAGACATTGAAAAAGGAAGACATCAGCTCCGGTCTTCGAACTTCATATTCATCTTACTGTGTCTATTGATTTCTGAACCTGCGTCCCAGGTTAAATCAAACTTTGAGCCGAAAAGATACATATTTATATTTCTTTCACACACGCACGAATCTTTGTGAATCCAATCGCATATCTTTGTGATATTGCCGGAACAGTTTGAGAAGTAATTTATAATATTTTACTTCAGTAATAACTGGAAGTCCTATCAGAGATACCCCTTTGCCAACTCTGAAAATAGGCCACACAATTATTCTTAATTGTTGTGATAACAGTTCCTACTGTTTTTGTGTTAGTTGATTACCCCATCTTGGTTACTAAATGTTTTATCTTATCTTTTGCTACTCATCCGATTAGTCTTTGAACATACATGATGCTCAGGACTCTCCTAATCATCATGAGGGGGAGAATGCAATAACAAAGACACAAGTTTCAAAGACAGATTATCATGTTGAGGGGGAGTGAGCAAAAGCGGAAGTGGAGCAACATAATCCTATTTTCTTAAATCTGAGGTTGAAAAGCCATGGATTTCAAGATTGCATTGGTTCTTCTATCCTTTATCAAGTGGTGTTTGCTACAAGCTGATTCCTCCTACGAGCATATTGGTTCTACAAGTTCTTAAGCTGAAATTCAATTCAACTCGTGGTTCAGAGACAAATTCTTTGTTTTTAAACTGAAGATGCACTATAGATTGTCACACAAACTCACACATTTCTTTCTTGTGGGCGTAACGAATGTGTTGATTTTCTAGAGAAAAAACTGTCTTTAGTGCACTCAGTCGAGACTATGGTATATTGAATCTGGTTACAAAGTTGAAACTATGAAGACCAAGAGCTTTATTCAAGGGGGAGCTTGGAATGACATGAAGACAAGCAACACCAAAGTTTTTCAGAGATTCAAGAAGGAGAGAAGATCAATACTTGAAGATTTGAAGAAGATAAATCATTTATACAACTTTAGGGGGAGATTGTTAGGACTGAAAGTCCTAGTGCGTGGAAATTTATATAAAATATTTATATAGTTTATTTGTTTATTTAAGCGTTTGTAAAAGCCTTATTTCGTTATTGGGCTTAGTTTTGAATGTTGGGCCTTGGGCCTGTAGGGTTTTCTTTTCATTAGAATTAGACCTAGAGAAACATTAGCGTGCGCTTCATAGATTAGAGAGAGAGTTTGCTTTTCAATCTAATGTTTGCAACTCTCTCAATCATTCAATACAATTAATCGTTCAATTATTCGTTGTTACTTGAGCAATATGGGATTCACATAACCATATTTAACCTCAGCAACTTGTCAGCAAAATCAGCGAGCTTCGCGACTCGATCTTATCAGCGATTTGATGCAAACCTGTAGTGGTCATAAAAGATTGTAAATGACACGTTTTCACCTGTTTTCAGCGGTTTCTTTTCAGCGAGGATTACACACAAACTACTCCAAGTAAATGGGTAAAAAGTAAACCAAAGACTCAATTATACTCTAAAAAGGGGCATTCAAGCGTGAGAAATTTATTAACCCTATCAGTGGTTCATCGAGTTTGGTCCTTTTGCTCGGCCGATCACGGTTGGTAATAGGATGTGGTTGATAAGCATTTGACGGGCGTCGGGGATGGATTTAGAGGGAATCGGGGGGTGGTTAAGGCCGAGATCCGCTGTCTGTTGTTGTCCGAGATGTTTGCTGCCACTGTACCGCCTTACAGACGCTGCCGGGAGCCTATCGGTGTTGTCGTTAGTGGAGTTACAGCTGCTAATCGTGGGCCTGGTTTTTGCTGCTGCTGTGTTCCGCCTCGTTTTTCTGTGCGTTCGCAAAAATCTCCGGTGTTGCTATCTGTTCGTTCCACTCGAAGGTGTTTGGAGGTGCTCTGGCCGCGGGGAGATGACACGATCTCAGTTGCGTACATTCGACATCTGTTGTCCATAACGGCTGATGCGAGCTTTCGTTCGGACCAACTTGGGGGTTGTTGTGTGTGCCTTCTTCGCTGGTAGACTTCGTGGACTCAAGGTTGATGCGGGTGTTTATGCTTCACGGCTGTGTTTTTGGTTGTGTAGGTGGATCGGCAATTTTTTCGATGTACTTTGGTGTGACTTATCACTATTTTTGTTGTTGTTTTGATTGTGTTTGCTTCTCGTAAACTCAATCCTGCCTTCTGGTTTTTATTCTGTTGTGGTTTATGTTGTTTCTGTTAGCTTTTTGGCTCGATTCTTGTATTCCTTTTGCTTGCCTCCTTTCGTAATAAAATGGGTTTTGTTTGTTGTTCAAAAAAAAAACAGTAAATCTTTTTCAATGGAAAATATTATTTTTTATTCAAATTATAAGATTCTAGTATATTATTTTTATCTTTAATTCGTTAAGTTTTTAAGGGAAATTGACTCAAGTAGCCATTTCTTTTTTCATAATTGGTCTCCTAGCCATTCATCTCCTCATTTTACCAAAATGTCACTCCCTCCGTAAGTGTCAACTCTGCAATTTGAGGGGTTAAAAAGTAAAAAAGAAACAGTTTCTGAACATGGTGTGCAAGTACAGTGATCAAATCTGTAATTTTTTTCTAGATCCACAAGAATTGGTCCGCAAATGTTTTATTTTTTTACAGATCCGGCCCTTGCATTTGCTGAGCATTTTCAGAAACTTTTTTTATATACTTTTTCACCACTCCACAAATTGCAAAGTTGTCACTTTCGTACTCAGTGACATTTTAATAAAATTGAAGAGGAATGATTAGGAGACCAATTTAGAGAAGAAGAAGAACTATTTGGTTCAATTTCCCATTTTTCAATAATACAATTAACATATATTTATTAACATTACAATTTATACCAATATACTTTTATTTTAACAATAGCTTAATAAATTTTATTATTATTTATTTACTAAATTATTCTAATATATAAAACCTACATTTCATTAATAAATAAAAATTATATACAAATGAAGAAGTGTTACAACTAATACAAATTTTAATTTTAATTCATAATATAATTTACAATATTAATATAAATAGTGTAGCAAATAGTGTTTCATTCATAATTTGATGGTCTTAGATCAAAGACATTTATATTCGAAAAAATAAAGGTTAATAATAATAATAAGACATTTATGTCATCAGAAATGTTTCACTCACATCATTAAAATGAGGTCATGAGAGAGAGACAGTCCACCAGATTATCTGAAATATAGCTCATGTAGCTTTCATTCTTTCTTTTGGTCCTACATACATTCTTTATAAGAATGTTAAAGATTCATGATTTTTTATATTAGTTCTCTCTCTTACATCACTTTTATTTTTCTTACACATTTTCACTTTTAATATATAAACCGAGGCCACTTTTTTATATAATTAAAAATTACTTATTGTAATTAAAAACAACAATAATTAAAATTTACCTATTATAATTAAAGGTTCCGTTCCGGTGAAAAGTTGAGTTAATGATGAGAAACATGAGAAGTGGATGAAAAATGGACGCATATTAGAACGACATGCACCAGATCAATTCCCTTCTAAGCTGCAATTCATGGGAGGACTTGAGATTAAAAAAGATCAACGGTTTATATCCCATTCTCACGTTTCTCACCGTTAACTCAATTTCTCACACGATCATTCGTCTTATAATTAAAAGATGATAATTAAAAAATATTTATTATAATTTAAAGTCAATAATTAAAAATTACAATAATTATTAATTTGGTAAAAACACTATTTTTTAAGGTCAAAGTTACTAGTTTAACTTTTGAATTTTTTTTACGGATTAATTTAATAAGTTCAAAAACTAAAAAAACTATAATTCTACATTTATTTAACTATTTTAATGATGGCCCCAATTAGGCGTGAGCATCAGACGGGTCGGGTCGGATCGGGTCCCGAAACACTAAACTCGATCGGATATCCGGGTGGGAGGGGAACCCCCGAAGCCCGACCGAACACAATTCGGGTGGTTCGGGTTCGGGGGGGGGTCGGGTTCGGGTGGACCGGGTTTGGGCCTGGTTTGGGCTTATTTTTTTTGGCCTGTTAAAATTTAAAACCTAAACAAACACCAACTATTTTTTACATACAATCTATGAAGCAATTACACAAACAATTAAGTGATTAACAACTATTTTTTACATACAATTATATAAACAACTAATTTACAATTTTACATTACAAATACAAACAACTAATTTACATTACAAATACAAACAACTATTTTACAATACAAAACAACAATGAACCAAAGTCCAAAGTTATCAAAGTCTAAATTAGATCTAAAAGACTAAAATATCAAGTACTAAACATCTATAAAATACCAAGTTATCAAAGTCTAAAATCTAAATTAACAAAGTACCAAACTACTTATCTACTAATTCAATTGTTTAAAAGTTTGAAACAAATAACGGAACAACCATACCAAAAACCAAAGTACCAAACTACGGTATATCTACCAATTCAAATGAAAGTTTGAAACAAACAACCATACCAAAAACCAAAGTACCATTACAGCATTACTTACCAAAGTCCAAAACTGCTAGTTCCATTACTTATCAAAGTACCATTACTTACCAAAGTTTCGCTTACCAATTTCCATGATCAGATCAACCGTCAACCCCTCCCATCCACATTCAAGTTCCAACTTCAACTTCCAAGTTCCAAGCTCCAACCAAGTGACCAACTAACAGGTAACACCAACTTCATTAGAAATTTTGAATCCTATAAAATAAAAAATAAAACATAATGTAACACCTCAAAAATCAGAGTAAATTAAAACCTGGAAAACCTGGCAATATGACGATCGTATTGATATAACCCTCCCTTAAAGGGGATCAGTCCTTAAGACTTTACAAAACCTGTACAGATATAGGGTTCATCAACAAACTAATCTAGATACCTATATCAAGATTACATCAGCTGACAATCCATAATTCACCAAAAGAATGGGACTTAACAAATGCCCAGATACAATACTAGTCATCTCAACATGCCTCGAGACCAAACTCGTCTCTCAAAACCCCGGCAACCCACCGCTAAGGGAAACCTGTTATACAAATCATTTGAGAAAAAGTGTTAGGCTTAAAGCCTAGTGAGAACATACAGTTCGTAAATCTCAAGAGATATAAACAAGAGCATCAAGTACATCTTTTCAAAGGTTTAGTTGTGCGAAATACAGTTCTTGATAATTAATGGACAACCGGTCCAAAACACATCTTTCGATGACGGGGATTACCCGATTTACCAAGGATTATAGTAGAACACAAAGTAAGCCACAAATCCGAGTTATGAGCTAAATACATGGAACCATGGCCACGAACTCTTCGGTCCGTACTACGATGTGAGGGAGGGCCCCTAAGGAACCATGTCATACTCGTTCATTAGACTACATTTGACCCATGGCTAGGATCCGGTCTCACATAACCGTACCTAAGTTGCCCCCGAGGATCAAATGTATCTAACTACAACGGAAGGGGCATATCCTTCCCAGCCATAAGCCGACTCGATACCTAGGGATCCACTAGTATAGTCATGACTTGTCACAATATTTCGTGTGACCAACAAAGCTAGATAAATAGCTTCCAACACATTTATATTTCAAAATGCCATTTTCCAGACCAACTGCTGGTAAGAAAGATAATCATAAATCCAGTTTATATACATTCTTTCGAATAAGCCACACACTGGGCAAGTAAAACATTATTTTACTTCAACAAGGTGAAATCCATCATTTTAGTCAAAAGCGTTTCAGGAACCCTAAGATATCTCAAAACCCCAAGTTACATCAAAATGAAATAAACGGACAATCCGAAAACGTAGAGATATGTAGGAGTTAAAAACACAATCTTTGACATATATAACAGTTTAGAAAAGTTAGTAGGAACTCACCTCAGTTTCCTTCTCCCTAACGAATGCTACCTATGACAACACCGAAAGAATCGATAAGTCGAAACACAGATAACTCTCCTGCTACCTAACTAGAACTCAAAAGAAATAACAGAAGCTAACAACGAGCAGAACCTAATCCGGTCGAAGGCACTACCGGTCGAAAGGGGTTTCGGTCGAAGACAACACTCCGGTCAAACCTGTACCGGTCAAATGGGTTCCGATCGAATGCATCTCATCGGTCGAATGCATCTCACCGGTCGAAAGGGTTCCGGTCGAATGCATCTCACCGGTCGAAAGGGGTTCCGGTCGAATGCATTCGTCCGGTCCTTTGCACATCCGGTCGTCTTGTTCGCCAAGAACAGTCGGAGATACAGAACCCAGATCCAAAATGAGAAATACTCAGATCTCAAAATGGAACGGTTTAAAACCTTCACAACGAGATTCTACACGGCTAAAAGCATTCAGATCAAAGTATTAAGCTAGATTCGTACTTTGATTTGTCCGAATCGATCAACCACTTCAACACTGCTTTTCTACTGCTCTTCACTTCTCTCTGGCTTCTCAAACAAGAATCAGACCAAATGAGATATTTTGAAAATATCTCAGATTTTATTTGTATTTATATAACCCAAGTTACAAATAACCCCCCTGAACTTTAGGTAACGGTCAACTTCTCACCCAACCCCAAAATTCAGGGTGTTACACATAACAAATCATGAATCATGAAAATCATTTATAATGCAAAATTTAAAGTATCTTTCTCAATCATGGATCAACACCAACTTCTACAAATCCCCCAAAATCAGATGCATGTGTACCAGTACTAGGACTATCTTCACCACAAATTTGAACGGTAGTTCATCTATGATGATCATCCTAGTCATTGCTTTCCTAACATTCTCTTGATTAAACACCCAATTGGTTAAAACACTTTCATTGCTTTCACCCCTACCAAATGCCAACATGGATTGTCTAGTTTCTTTGGCCTGTGGGTTCTTAAGGCATGCAATCGAGTGATTCTTTAATGAGGACGTGCCATGCTTTTTCAGGTCGGCCGAATATGTTTTCCCACAGTATTTGCACATCCCTTTGACCAAATTACCTTCCGGGCTTATATTTTTTTCAAAATGATCCCATATCTGAGATCTTGTTTCTGTAGCTTTACGCTTATTTGGTTCAGGGGGTTTGGTTGCACTACTCTCGGCTTGAGATTAAGACATTCAATAATGTAAACACTGTAATGTGTAAAGTCAAACAAGATTAAAAGTTAAAACACCATTTTTGAACTAGAAATATAAGATGTCATATTGGACTTTTAACTTATACATATAAATCTAATGTTACACACCCATCCTTGATACAGAAAAGCGGCATATTTGCTTAACATGCATAGTGAATTAAAACAATAAAACAGGATACTTAACATGCATACTTGCTTATTTACTCTATTTCTACAACTTTATCACAAGAATGTATGTACATAATTTAACATTGATGATATAAATTCAGTAAACATATTCAACAGGTAAATATTCTATATTTACTTAAAGATCAATCTCCATCATTGTACTGCCTCCTCCCAAAACAAATATCTATATTTAGCCCAAAAAGATGCCACCTAAAAGGCTAAACTTAGCACTCAAAACTTAAATGCTTGACAATGCAAACACAGTGAAACACTTAGGGGTTGTTTGTTTTAAAAAAAAAACTCTTAATAACTCTTAAGTCTGAATCGTTCAGACATTTTTACAAACCACCTCTTATTAATCATAACTAAAATAAGATTTCAGACTTTAGATCTCTTAAAAAACAAACGACACCTTCTTGTATTTCCAACTAGCGTTAATCTTTTTTTTTACTTATTAAACAATGAAAACTTGTATCATTCAAATCATGTATTTGATTTGAAGTAAAGTTGGATTTGAAATCACCCATTCACCCTCCATGTCTCGTCCTCTCAATTCTCTTGAAGAGAAGCACAATAGATACGATCATAGTGTTTAAATTTTATTTCAAATCCTACAAATCAAACAATATTTATAAATGAATTGAGTTTAATTGCATTTGAAATCCAACAAACCAAACACACCAAAGAATCTAAATCCTTAAATAAAATTAAATCCCTAAAAAACAGATGAAGATCAAATCTGAAAGTTACAAACCTCAAGTCCTCGACCTCGCTGAAATCTGAAAGTGAGGGACGAGGGTTGTAGGTGTAGGACCTCGCTGAAATCTGAAATCTGAAAGTGAGGGGTTGTAGGCTCAGTCGTTTGTCGATGGGCGAATGGTGATGGTGAATCGCGATGGAATGGAGAGGCTAGAGAGTAGAGACTAGAGAGTGTCGAGACTCGAGAGTCACGAACTCACGATGGACGATGGTCGATACTCGATCCTCGATGGTCGATGGCGATGGAAGGGGTGAGTGAACAGTGAACGACGATTCGATTTAGGTATTTAGAAAATTAGAATCAGATGATGAGGACCATGAGGTATTTAGTAATAAAAAAATGATTTTAATTATTTTTAAATACAATTCGGATATTCGGGTCGGGTCGGGGATGAGTTTTGGGTACCCAACCTGATCCCATATTATCCGAGAAATCACTTCGGGTCGGTCGTAATCGGGTTCGGATTTCCGGTTTTCGGATTTTCCCTTTTTTCGGTTCGGGTCGGGTCGGGTCTGTCGGGTTGGGCGGGTTATGCTCACCCCTAGCTCCACTAATCTCATAAAAAGAAGCAGTCCTTATAGAGGAACCACATGACAATATAAAGTTTCTAAATGTGATGGAAATCTTAGGAACTTATTTAAATCAGAGAATAACAATTGAACTCCCATAATATTCTATAAATTTTTAGTTTCAATACACTTGTTTTTAAAAATTATATAAAATAGTTATATTCAATCTCTTTGATGGGAATGAATAAAAAATTAATTTATATCTTCATACATTAAGTTTTAAAAAATTCTCTAAACATGTAGATTTTTCTATTTTGATTTTATTTTAGAGAATAATATAGAAATTTTGTTGGAGCAAAATAGAAAGCAAAAACTTCATTTTCTCTACTTTAGAGAATCTGTGTAGATGCTCTCAGAAAATTCTCTAGAATTTGATGTGAAACGGGTGCAGGGACGGATTTAGTTTAGTAAATACGGTGGCACGTGCCACCGTATTATTTTTCGACGAAGGGTAAAAAAATTTAGGTTTGTGAAAGGTGCAACCGTATCGTTTTGGAAGGTGCTACCGTATTATTTTGAAAACTTCAAGAAAATGCAACCATACCTCTTAATCAACCAAAAAACCAAAAGAAACTATCGAAATCAACCAAAAAACCCGAAAAAAAACCCGAAAAAAAACCCTCGAAATCGATAAAAAAAAAGCTTAAAAATCCCTCGAAATCAAGCAAACAACTTTAAAAATCCCTCGAAATTATGGAATTGGGCTAAAAACACATCGGACAATATTAAACGTCGGTAAAAAAATGAAGACACGTCGATAAAAACCGTACTTTTTGTAATTATTTTTTGTCTGTATTATATGGTGTCACCGTATAAAAAGTTTCTGGATCCGTCCCTGAGCGGGTGGTCATTCATGGTGTAGGTAGAAAGGTGAGGGTGTTGGTGTGTGTGTCAGATTATATAATATATACATATATATAATCGAATGATCATGTGATAAGTTGAGTTAACGTGAGAAGTGGATCTGAACCATTTATCACTTTTAATCTCAAATCCACCCATGAATCGTGCTTGATACAGGGATTGATCTGGTGCATCTCATCCTAATCCAACGGTTGATAAACACTTCTCACGCTTCTCATGTCAACCCAACTTCTCACCTAACCTAACCCTATATATATATATATATATATATATATATATATATAGGGTTGGTTTCACGTGAGACCAAGAATTTACACTTGAAACATCACAGCAAAACACTGTGAAAGTAAAAAAATATGAACCTTCATAGTGTTTTGCTGTGAAGGTTTTTACCTTCACAGTGTTTGCTGTGAAGTTTCAAGTGAAAATTCTTGGTCTCACGGGTCTCACGAAAACAGGTTGGTCTCACGTGATCCCAAGTATATATATATATATATATATATACACACACATATATAGGGTTGGGTTCACGTGAGACCAACCTGTTTTCATGAGACCCGTGAGACCATGATTTTACACTTGAAACTTCGCAGCAAAACATTGTGAAGGTAAAAAAATCTCCAAACCTTCACAATGTTTTGGTGTGAAGTTTTTACCTTCACAGTGTTTTGATGTGAAGTTTCAACTGTAAAAACGTGGTGTCACGGGTCTCACGAAAACATGTTGGTCTCAACGTGATCCCAAGTATATATATACTAGTTGATTACCCGCACAATGCGGCGGGATCTAAAATTTTCTACAAGATTCATTCGTACTTGAAATCAAAATCTTTCAAAATATCAATTGCTATTGAACATACAAAATTTAATCCATTATAACAATAAATTTTCATCAGAAATATTATCTCGAAGGGACAAGTACTAATAGGAGAAATTCTAAATATGAACTCTAATAAGAACCATGTTACACACATGCATTTACATGTGACTGAAATATGGAGATCCAGATTCATTTTAAGAAAACTTGTTATCTAAAAACATTTTTTCTAAGTGAAAATTCACTTAGATCGATTTCGAGTTTGAAGTAGACTGTCATCTAAAATCGAACTCTAGCAACCTTAGATCGTCGTCTAAAACCAATTTCGATTGATAATTTAGAGTTGATCATTTCCGATTTCTTAAATTGGCAGTTTGTAGTTGATCGATTTTGAGAGTTTGGAATAGGGGTGTAAACGATGTGAATTGAGCTCTAGTATTGGTATACTCAACTCGATAGCCATTTCTCAAGCTCAAAATCAACTTGAAAACTCGTGATTAGTTGATTCAAACTCGGTTGCAACTTGTTAAGCTTTAACTCGACTCGACCTCAATTGCCACTATAAAAATTACAAAGCCATAGCAAGAAATAAAAATCCATAATGAATGATTGAGGAACAGATAAATTAACTTTCTTTAATGATGTTAGAATCTAGAAATTGAGAAGCATGCATGAGCTTGGAACCAAAATAACGCATGACTTCGATTAAAATTTAGAGCCATGACAACTGATAAAAAGATACAAATATAAAAGTAATGAAACTCATCAATAAAACAAAATTTACGTTTGAACAAAATATAAATTTACAACTTTTTTTTATCAAAAATTAACAGATATCGAAGTACAAAGCTTCCAAACCCAAATCTGGAAACCAAGATCTAAAGGAACTCATCTGGCATAGTTTTGAGTTTGCAAGAAGCTCGTCTGGCATTGGAGTACATATAAGGATGCGTAATTTCCATCTTGTTCTATGATCCTTGAATCTTGTCCAAAATATCTAAGACTTGCTCTGTGGAATGCCCATTAGCATTAGCACAACCATGGATTTCTGCAAGTGTTCAACATCAATGTTATAGAAAAGCAAATGAAGAAAATATACAACACAAAAAATGAGGTTGAAATCTCGAAACAAAATAATTTATGAAGCAAGCCAACATGTGTTGAAGTCGTGTATTTCATCTCATATCTATAGATATTTGAACTCACAAGTAAGGTTGAAGAGATCTTGGAATTTACTGGACCAGTAGTTACACCACTTCCAAATAATCTCTAAACGATCAGATATTTAACAAAATTTGCATTAGAAGACAACCATTTTCATTATAACTACTGTGAATACCAAACAAATGAAAAAAGTAACTTACAAAATCAAGTTTACATGAGAATGAGAGAACCTATAATGATAGTGTTTTAACCGGACCTCAATTTATGTTAACTAAAAGAAGTTCTAACCCAACCTCCTAGGAACTTTTGTTTTCCTTTTAGAAAAGAATCCCATGGCTAGGAAACTGTTAATACCAACATCTAATAAATTATTGAAGCTTAAAGCAAAAGAAACTACAAAATCAAAAACCAAATCCAACGAAAACATAAACTTGTTGCAATTTGCAAACATATGTTAGGTGTCAAAAATCAAAGCTTTAACAAACTACCTGAGTTGGTAGAAATCACAATGGTAACATACAAGGTTTAAAAAACTGGAAACGAGCTTTTAGGCGTTTTTGAATTGGTACGCGAGGCGTAAGCCTCAAAAAAATAAAACAAAAAAATCATAAATTCTCAACACTTAAGAAAAAACATAATTTTATATATCCATACCAAAATATCCAAATCATAGAATCCATAATTCAATAATACTACTAATTATAAGTCTTAAAGCATCAACTTAAAAGTTCTAATCATAAGTTCATGAAACATTATCCATCTTAAAACTTCCATAATCAAGTCTATTATCATCATCTTCATCATCTTCTTCAACTTCTTCATCATCTAAATCAACTAGAATACTTTTCCTCTTTCTTGATCTCGAACTCTCGCCTTCACCCCTACTTATCTCATCACCGTCTTCATCGTCATTTGGGTTAGCTACCCACTCATCACCGGAAGAGACGTCTTCTACACTTAAAGGATCTTCTTCATCTTTTTGTATCTTTTTCTTTTGAAATAATTGTTTCAACTTCTTGTTGTACATGATATACACCAAGCTATTCATCCTATCCGTAGTTAAGCGGTTTCTTCTCTTCGTGTGTACTTGATTAAAAGTACTCCAATTGCGTTCACATGCAGAAGATGAAGAAGTAAGCCCAAGATTTTTCATTGCAAACGACCTCAACTCGGGCACCTCAACTTCATAAGTATCCCACCATTCAACTACATATTTCAATGAAAAAGAGAATGATAGTGAATATTTACAAAAAACTACAAATTTATAAATAAAAATTCTAAAAGTATGAGTATTTACCCGGTGAACGTGTCATGTAACTTGACAAAGATCCTGTTAAGCCAAACAATCCTTGTTTATTTTTGTATTCATTATTTTGTTGTTCAATCTTCGTATACATGACATCATCCTTGATGAACCTCGCCATACAAGCGAACAACCCCCTTGTAATCTCTGGATGGTTAGAAGAATCGGGAGACCATCTAAACCGAGGATTCAAAAAGTACCCTCACGGTGTAATTGATGCTCCCACTTTGCATCAATGATGTCCCAAATGTCCTTATAGGAAGAAACATCATCATCTATGTTTTTTGCAATTTTTTCTTTTGCTTCATCCATTGCCCCATAGATAAATCCCATCGCGGGGGTCTCACCATCAACAACTCGTAGGACATGTACAAGGGGCTTTGTGGTTTTAATAGAATAAACCACACTAACATATTACACGAAAAAGTTAAACTCAAAATGGCATATTAAACTCATAAAACAGTAGCATATTACACCAAAAAATTAAACTCAAAATGGCATAGTAAACTCATAAAACAGTAGCATATTACACCAAAATAATAAACTCAAAATGACATATAAATTCAGAAAAACAGCAGCACATTACACCAAAAAAAACCTTAGAATGACATACTAAACTCAAAAAACAGTAGCATATATGTTGATCATCATTGTTATCAGCAACAAATATTTTAACTTGCATAATGCATGTGGTTTATTGCTGTTGTTTCTTAGACACTAGAATAAACAAGAAACCCACAAAAAGTGGGATACTTACTTGGAAGAAGTATGTGTGTCTGCCGGAGTATTGCTGCTGCTGGTCCCTTACACTGAAATATGTGTTTCTTAGAGAGAAAGTAGAGATGGAAAGTGAAGAAGAGAAAGTAGAGATGGAAAATGAAGAAGAAAAAGTAGAGAGGGAATGTAAACGGTTTATTTTTAAAAAGATGGAGAATGAAAAGGTGGTAAGGTACACCTTTCTTGTAGATAGGGATAGATGGCTAAAATAGGTAAGTCTTTTAATTTAAATAATAATAGAGGACAACAAAAGTAAAAAAAAGTACATACTATTTTTTATATATAGGACAAAAAGATGAAATGATCAGACAAAAAGAAAAGATATGACAAAATAGAAATTGTACTTCTCCTTTGCAAAAAAATACTTTCACCAACAAAAGGCGTACGTGCTGTTCTAGGGGTCTGAGGCGCCACCTCAGGTGCGTTTTTTATCCGCCTCGCCTTGAGGCGGACGCCTCGACCATTTTTTTAAACCATGGTAACATATCTATCTGATGCTAGAAGTTGCAGCTCCTGTCTTAAACTGTTAACTTGTTCAAATATTTGTCAACTAATGTGTGAAACTAAATTAAAAGAGCATCTAAATACAAAGGTTAACAATCCATAGTACTGTCAAATAGATCTGTTAATAATCCAAAAGAAATCGACAACCATTTTTATCAAGAATCATACAGAAGTGTGAATCGATGGAAAAGAAATCAACACACACACACACACAATATTATATATATATATAGAGAGAGAGAGAGAATCAACACACAAGAAACCATTCCAAAAGAAATCAAAACACAACCAGGAAGCGTGAATCGACGGAAAACAAAAAACAATCACAAAGAAACAATGGTCGAAACCCGAAGAGAATGGAAACAATCAGATTGGTCGAAACTCGAAGAGAATCAAACAATGGTCAAAAGAATTAAGAAACCATAAGAACCAGTACGGAAATTAAGAATCTTACCATGAATGACCATCAAAATCGAGTTCGACAGGTTGTAGGAAACCAAACCTAAATTATATATAAACAAAAACCAGAACTTCCAGTGACCAGATTGAGAACTCCAAGAACTCCAGGAGCATTATTGACAAGAATGTTCAAAGTGTGAGACTAAAGACCAGTTGACTGCAACATTATTCAAGAAATAATTCTGAATCCACAGAGGATGCATTAAGGTAAGTGAGGGTGGTGACTGGTTCTTGATGAACATTGCAAGGACCAAAAATCTTTGTCAATAAAAAACATGGAAAAGACTATGGGGCTGTTTACCAAACACTTACCCAGATAAGCGCTTGCCAATAAAATTTAATACTACCACGTAGGGGTCGTTTACCCAAATGCTTACCCGGTAAGCGCTTACCAATAAAACTCGACACACTAATTTAATTTACCGGGTAATATTCTAATCATCACGATGGTATCACATACAACAATTTACCCGGTAAGCACTTACCCGGGTAAGAGTTGTCACTCTCACTTACCGGGTAAGACTCTCCATCCTTGTCGTCGCTCTTACCGGGTAAGATTTTATGCTGTTGTCATGTTCATCCGCTAAGGTAAATATGCCGGTAAGCGCTTACCGGGTAAGCATTTTGTAAACGCCCCTTACTTAGCAGGTAAGATTTTAGTCCACCAAAACGGTATCATATGCAACAATTTTCCCGCTAAGCGCTAACCGTGGTAAGAGTCTTCGCCATCACTTACCAGGGTAAGACTCTTGGTCCTTAACTTAGCTCTTACCGGTAAGATTCTTGGTCATTGCCATCTTCATCCATAAGGTAATATGACTTGGTAAACGCTTACCCGGTAAGCGTTTGGTAAACGGCCCCTAAAAGTCTTACCAAGTAAGCAAGGGCGATGACTTTTACCTGGTTGGCACTTATAGGGTAAGATTGTTGCTTACTATGCCATTTTGAAAGCCAAAAATTGTACCCAACAAGGTAAGTGAGGGTGGTGGCAAGTTCTTGATAACTTACAAGGTAATATTTTTGCTTACTATATCATTTTGATGGCCAAGAAGCTTAGTTGGTCATACATATACATACCAAAAAGCTGTAGACACATAGTAAATAGAAAAGAGGTGAGACTGACTTTAAAGGAAGTAAAACCAGTAGATGCTTAGATCATCATTTTGATACTACCTGTACACAAAAACCACAAGATACCGGCTAATCAAAATCTTCAAGAAGAAAAAAGTAATAACAAACAAGAAAGTTAAAGCATGAAATAAAATAGAAAATTGGAAATTTTCCATGCTTAAACCAATCATGATTCGATCATACCAATAATAAACAAAAACTAATATGACATACGAATAGATGAGGATTACCATCACTTACCATAATCTCCGAATGAAAGCAGTAGCGAAATCTCGAGGAACAGTGACAATTGAATTTTTTTTGAAGCTGTGGGTAAGGCTCTATTTGAAATCTGAAATGATAATGTAGCTAGAAAATTGAGAGTTGTAATTCGTAATCATAAGTGATAATGTAGCATGATTGAAGATGGTTTACCAACACTTGAGTAGTTAAACCGTAGGCAATCAATCAGGATAATAGAATTAAAAGTCATGTTTAAAAACTTTAAGGGGGATTGAGACCTTCAAGTAACATAAAGGTTCTTGATAAAAACACAAATCAAATTTCACATTCTCTTTTGTGGCCATTGGTAGATCCCAACCTCCGTGGAGGTTAAGGGGAGTTCAAGCCTCACAACAACAAAAAGTGTGTGTGTGACTTTTGCCATATATACTTAAAAAAAAAAACAATTACGAAAGTTCGATACTGAAGAATTCATCAAGTATGTGAAGAATTCATCAAGTATGGTTAATGCTGCTAGTTCAAAGTTACTACTGCTAGAAGACTTAAAGGTTAATACTGCTGAGTGTTACTACTGCTAGTAGAATTAATACTGCTAGTCAAAGTTAGTGCTGCTTGAACAAAGTTAGTACTGCTTAGCTAGTTAGTACTGCTAGTGGTTAGTGCTGCTTGGTAGTTAATGCTGCTAGAAGAAATTTAATACTGCTGAAGATTAATACTGCTTATATGATGAAGATTCGCATGAAAGGATATACATGGAAGCTTAGAGATATACATGGAAGATATACTGAAGATATGTTTATTTTTTTGTAATTATCTTTTTGTTTAGTATATGTATAGAAGATACAGAATAGTTTTAGAAATTAATCAATTCATTCTAAGTGTTAGTTCTAGAGAGAAAAACAACCTCAAGGCATAGATCCTAATTCTAGAGAAGTAGAATTCGTATTGGTGAGCCTGTTCATCAATATTGAGGTTGAGTGTGTAATCTTGTAACTTCAAAGCATTCAATACAAGTTTACAGTTTGTTCTTCATATTTACTGTGTTGATTTCATTGAATATCAAAGTGTTATTCCGCAAACTTCTTTGATATTGTTTCTGAGAATTAATTCTTGTTGAGAATTCGATCCTAACAAGTGGTATCAGAGCCAAAACTCTCTCAAAAACATCTGTTCATCATGGAAAATCTTACAGAATCAAGCAGTACTTTGGTCTCTAAGGTTCCAATGCTCAAACCCAGTGAGTTTGACATGTGGAAGATCAGAATCAGACAATATATTCTTCTCACTGACTACTCAATGTGGGATATCATTGAGAATGGTCCTTCTGAAGCTGGAAGGATAGGAGCAGATGGGAAAAGACCTCCACCAAAGACAGATGGTGAGAGAAAGATCAGACAGACAGAGATGAAGGCCTTGAGCACTCTGCTCTTGGCCATCCCCAATGAATATCAGCATCAATTTTGCAACTGCACTGATGCTCAGATTCTCTGGAATGCTCTAGAGAAAAGATTTGCTGGAACTAAGAGCATCAAAAGAAATCAAAGAGATGTTCTAAAGCAGCAGTATGAGAACTTTACTTCCTCAAAGAATGAGTCTATGACTCAAACTTTTGATAGGTTCAACAAGCTCATTGGTGAACTGGCTACTGTAGAAGTAAAGATGGAACAAGATGATATCAACAGAAAGTTCCTCAGATCTCTTGGGGATGAATGGACTATGTACACTGTCTCATATAGACAGAGTGACAATCTGGAAGAGAAAGAACTTGATGATCTATACAATGATCTAAGAGTTTTTGAAACTGAGGTAGAAACCAAGAAGAAGCCCTCTGGTTATATCCACAATGCTGCACTTCTCTCAGCATCCACTGATACTACTGCCAACCCTGAAGCAGTTAGTACTGCCAGTGGAGTAAGTTCAGAAAAAGGCACTGAAACTATCTTTGAAGCCTTTTTGTCCAGTCATAGCAGCAATTCTTTGATTAATGATGATCTGGATCAAATTCACCCTGATGACCTGGAGGAGATGGATATTAAATGGCAGATGGCCATGTTATCAATGAGGGTGAAGAAGTTCATTAAAAGAACAGGAAGGAATAACTTCTCTCAAAGAAGAGAAGATGGAGCTGGGTTTGACAAGACCAAGGTGGAATGTTATAAGTGTCACATGAAAGGACACTTTGCTAGAGAATGCAGGAGTGCTGTTCCAAACAACAACCACCAACAAGCTCAGAATGAAGGCTACAATCAAAACAAGAATCCTGCTCAAGCCCTTGTTTCTCAACAAGGAATGGGATTTGACTGGAGTGATCAAGCTGAGGAAGCCATTCAGAATCAAGCTCTTATGGCAGAAGTGTCTGATCTTCCCTCTGAGGTAATTTCTAATCTTTGTACAAAATCTTGCATTGACACTATCACAAGATACAGGGATCACAATCAAAGTATGTGTGATGACCTCAAAAGATTAGAAAAGGACAGAAGAGAGTATGTGTTGATAGTAGAGAGATTTGAAGAGCAAATCAAAGGCTTTCAAGCTAATGAACTTCAACACTCTTATGACACAAACTATTGGAAGTGGGAAAAGAATGAGTTAGAGACCAAACTGTCTAAATCCTTAGAAGAGAGTGATAGGTTGAAAGAGGAACTGTCTAAAGTTAAACTTGACATAGAAAAGTTTTCATATGCTTCAAAAGCAATGGATTCTCTTCTAAAGGCTCAGATTCATGACAAGATGAAGCCTGGTATTGGATACAACAATACACCTCCTCCTTACAATAACAATTATATCCCTCCTACTTCATACTTGTTAGAAACCAAGGAGAAAAAGGACTTATCTGAGAAAGCCTTTAAGATAGATCCTTTGGATGAAGTAGTAATTAAGGATTTAACTGAGAAAGAAGCCAGTGAGTATAGGGATAATGATGTGAGTAAAAAGATACCATTAGAAAACAATATTATCACCAATGAGGGATGTGGGAAAATCTGGGTCAAGTCCAAGGAGATAGAGCAGACAAAAGGAAAGAATAACAAGGTCCATTACAAACAAACCACAGTTGTGAATCCTGGATCTTGTAAACAGTGTGATTGCAGTAAAGCCAAGAGTCTAAATTCTGGTTTAAAAAGAGGAAATCAAAGAAACTGGAATAATCAATGGGCTCAGAAACAAGGAGTTGATCTGAATAAAATCAATAGACCAAAACCTTGTTTCATATGTGGCAAGTTAAATCATTTGGCTAAGTATTGTTACTTTAACCCTATTAACCAACAGATGAACTTTCAAAGATTTGTGCAAAAACCTGTTGGTTATAGGAAGGCTGGAAAGAAACATGTGATAAAGAAACATGATGAAAGGAAAGGCCCCATGAAGAAAAATATTTTAAAAGAAAGTGTCAAAATGTGGGTGCCCAGAAGCACTGAAACTGTTAGTACTGATGACAGGGTTAGAAGCACTAAAATTGTTAGTACTGCTAACATAGTTACTACTGCTACCTGTGTTAGTACTGCTGAAAATATTAATGCTGCTAATACTGTTAGTACCTCTTCAAAGGTTAATACTGCCAACACAGTTACTGCTGCTAACACAGTTACTACTGCTAACAAGGTTAGTACTGCTAAGCATGCAAGTGCTGCTAAGGCAGTTAGTACTTCTAAAATCAGTACTGATTCTAGCAAAAATTTTTCCAAGCCTATTATTGTAACAAAGTACTCCAAGAATGAGGAGTTAAAGTTCAAAAATCTTGTCAAGAAAGAATGCAAGTATTTTGATGAGAAAGGGGTACCCAAGACCACTTTGGCTTGGGTTCCTATTTCATACTAACTGGTCTATCTTATGTGCAGGGCAACCAACAGCTAAAGGGAAAGAGCATATGGCATGTTGATAGTGGTTGCTCTAGGCACATGACAGGCAACATGTCATGCCTTCAGGATTTCAAGCATATCAATGGAGGACATGTTGCATTTGGAGATAATCTTACTGGTGGTAAGATAAGTGGAAAAGGTAATGTCACCAAAGGTAAGATGACATTTGAGGATGTCTACTATGTTGATCAATTAAAGTACAACCTGTTAAGTGTATCACAGGTTTGTGACAAACAACATAGTATATTATTTACAAATACTGAGTGTATGATCCTTGCTCCAGGGTTCAAGGTAGTTGATGAAAGCATGATACTACTTAGAACTCCAAGGAAGGACAATGTTTACTGTCTAGATATGGACAATGTTGATAGTGATTCATCTCTAAATTGTCTTGTTTCAAAAGCTTCTGTAGATGAATCCTCTCTTTGGCACAGAAGGATGTGTCACATGAATTTCAAGACTATGAACAAACTTGTTAAAAACAACCTTGTAAGAGGTTTACCTTCAAAAGTCTTTTCATGTGATGATCATTGTGTTGCTTGTCTTAAAGGCAAACAACACAAAACTTCTCATAAGACCAAAGAGTTAAATTCTGTTTCTTCTTGTCTCCAGTTACTGCATATGGATCTGTTTGGTCCTACAAATGTTATGAGTATAGGCAAGAAATCTTACTGCTTGGTTATTGTTGATGATTACTCCAGATTTACTTGGGTATATTTTCTAAGGACTAAGGATGAGACAAGTGGACTTATCAAATCCTTTATTCTAAGAATTGAAAACCAAACTAATCAAAGAGTAAAAGTCATTAGATCAGACAATGGAACTGAGTTTAAAAATCATGATCTAAACACCTTTTGTGAAGAGAAAGGTATTGAGAGGCAATATAGTGCTCCTAGGACTCCTCAACAGAATGGTATTGCTGAAAGGAGAAATAGGACACTAATAGAGGCTGCTAGATCTCTGTTGGCTGATTCAAAATTGCCAATTACCTTCTGGGATGAAGCAGTTAATACTGCTTGTTATGTCCAAAATAGAGTTCTAGTGGTCAAGCAAAAGAACAAGACCCCATATGAGCTTTTAAATAAAAGAAAACCTTTCATTGGTTTCTTCAAACCTTTTGGGTGTCCTTATACAATTCTCAATACCAAATCTCACTTAGGTAAGTTTGATAGCAAAGCAGATGATGGATTTCTTGTTGGATATTCATCTCAGAGTAAGGCCTACAGAGTTTTTAACTCATCTTCTAGAATAATTGAAGAAAGTGATAATGTCAAATGCAATGAGAACACACCAAATCCTGTTGGGTCTGGACCTCAGTGGCTATTTGACATTGATTCACTAACTAATTCTTTTGGTTTCAGTAGTGATGATTATACAGGAACAGGAAGTGGAGGATCAGGGATCACACAAGTCTCAGAAAGTATATATAAATCTGTGATATTCCCCTTACCCACAGTGAATTCTGTTGAAGACTGTGAAAAGGAATCATCTACTGGACCAAGTCAGAGTGAAGAAGAAACTAGAGATGAGGAGACTCAAGAAATTAAAGAATCAGAAGTGGCATCTGAAAACACTTCAGTTGAGTTGCATGACTCTAATCTAGAGGCTGGACTGAATGAAGAACCTAGTCATAACACCAGAGTTCAAAAGAATCATCCTCCACAGCTGGTAATAGGAGATATCTCTTCTCCTATGATGACTAGACATCAAAGCAGGCTTCAAGAAATGCAAGATCAACAGCATACAGTTCTTTCTTGTTTTCTATCCCAGCTTGAGCCTAAAAAGGCACATGATGCTATGAAAGAATCTAGCTGGATAGAAGCAATGCAAGAAGAACTGTTACAGTTCAAGCTACAAGATGTATGGGATCTAGTAGACCTTCCTAAAGGTCACAGAGCAATTGGCACAAAGTGGATTTTCATAAACAAGAGAGATGAAAGAGGTATTGTCATAAGGAACAAAGCAAGGCTAGTGGCTCAAGGATATACTCAAGAAGAGGGTATAGATTATGAAGAAGTTTTTGCACCTGTGGCTAGGATAGAAGCAATCAGATTATTCCTAGCCTATGCTTCTTACATGAACTTCAAAGTCTATGGCTCAATTGAAGAAGAGGTATATGTCTGTCAACCACCAGGGTTTGAAAACCCAAGCTATCCAGACAGGGTATACAAATTAAAGAAAGCACTTTATGGGCTACATCAAGCTCCAAGAGCATGGTATGACACTCTGTCATATTATCTCTTGGAAAATGACTTTGAAAGAGGAGTCATTGATAAGACTCTATTTATCAAGAGAAAGAAGACGGATATCTTGCTGGTCCAAATCTATGTTGATGACATTATCTTTGGATCTACAAGAGACAACATGTGCAAGGAGTTTGAGGATCTAATGCATCAAAGGTTCAAAATGAGTTCCATGGGGGAACTTACTTTCTTCCTTGGACTCCAAGTTCAACAGAAGTCAGATGGCATCTTCATCTGTCAATCCAAGTATGTGCAGGACATTCTAACCAAGTTTGGTTTCTCAGAGTCAAAACCTGCCAGCACACCTATGGAAACACACAAGCAAATAACAGCAGATCTTGAGGGGGAGGATATGGATGTGCATCATTATAGATCCATGATTGGCTCTCTCATGTATCTCACAGCATCAAGGCCAGATATAATGTTTCCAGTCTGTGTATGTGCAAGATTCCAAGTTAGGCCAAAGCAATCTCACTTTCAAGCTGTTAAGAGGATATTCAGATATCTCAAAGGGCAACCCAGATTGGGACTTTGGTATCCTCATGACTCACCCTTTGACCTAATAGCATACTCAGACAGTGATCTAGGTGGGGCAAACTTGGACAGAAAATCTACTTCTGGAGGATGTCAGTTTTTGGGGGCTAGACTAGTTTCATGGCAGTGCAAGAAACAAACCACAATATCCACATCTACAACAGAGGCAGAGTACATAGCCGCTGCAAGTTGCTGTTCTCAAGTCTTATGGATTCAGAATCAAATGTTGGATTATGGGGTAACCTTTCTACACACTCCAATTTTTATTGACAACAGCAGTGCTATTAGCATTGTTAATAATCCAGTCAAGCACTCAAAGACAAAGCACATTGAAATCAGGTATCACTTCATAAGAGACTGTAATGAAAAGAAACTTATTCAAGTTGTAAAAGTCCACACTGATAATCAGTTTGCTGATCTATTCACTAAAGCCTTTGATGTGGGTAGATTCACTTTCTTGGTAACTAGTGTGGGAATGATCAACTCTGAATAAGCCCCTTCTCAAAAAGTGGTTTTATACCTGTATATTTTTATTCTTGGTGTTACTAATCTTCTTTTCCAGGATATGCATAGCAGTACTCAGTGTTTCACAAGCTTAAAGGAGTAAGTTAGTTAATACTGCTAATAGTTAATACTGCTAGTTAGTAGTTAATACTGCTAGTCAATTAATACTGCTAGTAGTTAATACTGCTAGTTAGTTAATACTGCTAGTTAGTAGTTAATACTGCTAGTCAGTTAATACTGCTAGTAGTTAATACTGCTAGTAGTTAATACTGCTAGTTAGTTAATACTGCTAGTTAGTTAATACTGCTAGTTAGTTAGTTAATACTGCTAGTCAGTTAATACTGCTAGTAGTTAATACTGCTAGTAGTTAATACTGCTAGTTAGTTAATACTGCTAGTTAGTAGTTAATACTGCTAGTAGTTAATACTGCTAGTAGTTAATACTGCTAGTTAGTTAATACTGCTTGTTAGTTAATACTGCTAGTTAGTTAATACTGCTAGTAGTTAATACTGCTTTCAGTTATTACTGCTTTCAGTTAATACTGCTTTCAGTTAATACTGCTTTCAGTTAATACTGCTAGTAGTTAATACTGCTCTCAGTTAATACTGCTAGTAGTTAATACTGCTCTAGGTTAATACTGCTTATGTTCCGAATACTATAAATACTCTTTGCCCGCCTAAAAGTTCATAACGACTCTTTGCATACTGTTCACTTGCGCTCTAAACCCTTTCTCTCTCAAGTTCGAAGTTTTCAGGCAAGCTTTTCACTAAGATCAATGGCATCCATGGCATTCATCGATGAACACAATGAGATCGCGATGCTACAAAAGCCAAAGCAAGCTGCAGGATTTCATCAAATTGTGGATTTCCTCAACTCAAGCCATATTGGTCATGCTCTTATTGTATCCCCTACAATCTATATCGAGCATCAAAGGCAGTTCTGGGCTAATGCCACCATTGTTGATGAGAATGGTGTGCAAATGATCAAGACAAGGATCTGTGAAAAGCCACTAACAGTTACTGAAGAGGTTATTCGCATCAGTCTACGTCTAGACGATGCCTCTGGTATAACTTCTATCCCAAACGATGAACTGTTTTCCAATCTTACAAGAATGGGGTATGGAGGCCCATTGGGTGTTTTCAAATTCTCTAAAGCCAAATTTTCACCCCAATGGCGTTTCTTTGTCCATACTCTCATGCACTGTATCTCCAAAAAGACTACTGGATGGAGTGAGTTCAGCAGCACCATTGCTTATGCTTTGGTGTGCTTGGCCACTGCCAGAAAGTATAACTTCTCTAAAATGATTTTCAGTGATCTTGTCTCAAACATGGGAAACAAAAAGAGCTTCTTTATGTACCCCAGGTTTGTTCAAGAAGTCATTACTCATGAATTAACGGATATACCTCAACCTGTTGGGGTATATGTACCTAAACCCCCCAAAGGCAAAGTTTTCTCAAATATGAGAAGATCTGCTGGGGACTCTGAAGGAGTTGACACCCCATTGTTCTCTACAATGATGGTGGTGTCCCAAACCAATGAAGGTATGGCAGCAGGGTCAAGGCCCCCATTAGACCAACCCACTGCTAGCCAATCCCAACCTTCCCTCTCAAAATCTATTCCCCAGTCCCTTCTTGAAAAACCAACCTCTCCTATCACCCAAACTTACAAGAGGAAGCAGGTAAAGAAGGCTCCTTCCCTTCTTGTACCATCATCCCCCAAGCCTTTAAGCCCTCTATTGGAGCATTCTCCAGTAGAGAATATTCAAAGGGAAACCAACAGGGTGTCTCCCAACCCAAAGGAGGTGCTCTCTGAGGAGGAGATAGAGCATATGGGTGATGAGGCTGCCACTACTCCTGCTAGCACAGAGGAGGAAAGTGGTAACATAAATAAGACCTCCCCCATGGCAAGTTTGAATGAGCAATCATTCGAAGGACCCTGGTGCCAAGAAACCACGGGGGTGGATAGTGCTTCTGCTAGGCAGAAGACTTCCACTACTAAAAGATCCAATGATCCTTCAAAGGAGGGTAACACTTCTAGAGAAGGTGAGGACAGATATAGTTACCAGGAATTGATGGAAACCATGGGAAACATCAACCTAGATGTTATGAAACAAGGAAAAGAAATAGAGGAGATGAAGCTGGTCATTCTGTCACAACAAGTCCAGATTGCTAAGCTGAAGAAGATGGTGCTAAGTCTGGTACAGAGGAAGAAGAGAAAGCAATTCCAACTAAGGAGAAGGAACACTGAGAATGATGCTCCCAAAAAGGGGGAGATCAACATGGAAGAAGCCACAAGAAAGGGGGAGCTTGATGGAGAGAAATTTGATGTTGAGGGGGAGCAGGAAGCAGAAACACAAAGAAATTCAGTGCCAATAGAAACACAAGAAGCAGCAGAAACAGTTACTACTGCTGACATAAATAAAGTAGCAGAAACAGTGAAAGAAGTATTAACAGATCTTGAGATTGCAGAAACCTTACTTAAAGCCAAGAATGATACTCCCAAGGTCACTTCAAAGACCAAAGGAGTAATCATCAAAGAACAAGGTGAAGTGATCAAGAAAGATAACAGTAAGAAGGCAATGAGCAAAGACAAAGGAAAAGCAAAGATGGTGGAATCTGATCAACCGGCAAGAAGCAAAGGTTGGTTGAATCAGATGAAGCCTTAGCCAGGAAGATGCAAGAGGATATTGAAAAGGAAGAAAGAGTTCAGATGGAAAAGGACAGGGAGATGGCAAAAGCTCTAGCTGCTGAACTAAATGAAGCTTATCAACTGAAGCTGCAGCTATGAAGAAATCAGTGGTAGTAAAAGCAGCTACAAAGAAGAGAAAACCCTCAAGGACATTCCTAGGTACCCAAGAGAGAAACAAGATGATTATATTTCTCAAAGGTGCTGTAGGAGTCAAAAAGGAGATGTTCTCCAAAATGTCTTTTGAGAAGATCAAAGAGCTGTATGAGTCAGAGATGTTAAAGCTTCAGGGAAATGAAACTGCTAGGGTGGAGATGGAGAAGAGGATGAAAGAAAGTAATGACTTTGATTGTCAAAAGCCATTTCCAGATGAGCAAGAAACACCCCCTAAGAAAGAGGCCACTCTGGGAGAAAGTCTAAAGACTTTAAAGAGAACAAAGATGATGGCTAGAAGAAAGTCAATCAAGAAGCCTAGAATAGCTGAAGGAGAGGCTGAGAAGGCTGCTGAAGAAGAAGGGGCACCTGAGTCATCTAAACAGAAAGAGCCAGCAAACACAGATGATGTAAATTTGTATATGGTAGTGATGGACAAAGTGCCTGAACCAATTTCAGCAGAACCTGTAGGAGTTAAGCCTCCTGAGGTCATTCTCTGGGATACATTGACAGTGGATGGAAAGGAATACATAAGGCTAAAAAGGAAGGATGAAAAGTATGAGGTGTTCAATACTTGGGCAAAGATTGTAAGAACATGCTCTAGGTCAGATCTTGAAGAGATGTTTGAGATAGGAATGAAGTTGTATGCAGATATACTAAAGGCTCCAGGGATTTCAATTACAAAACTGGTAATGGAGTATCTGTGTATGATGTTCAAACCTGAAGAAGTAAAGCATGTGATCAAGGATGTATTCAAGTCAGTCAACAGTTGGACTCTATATGAAATTAGTGGAGTATATACAGTGACTTTGGATTTAAATCACACTGAATACTTCCTAGTGGATAGAGTGTACAATCATAGCAGATTGAAACTTCATGCCATGCTGAAGAAAAAGTTAAGATGTGTTCCAGATTCAGAAATGGCTAAATACTTGATTCAAAGAACCATCAATCAGAGTTTGGGATTGGATGCAAACACTGGAATGTAGACCATTATGAAGTTTTGGGAGCATCTTGAAAAGAATCTTGAAGATTAATTCTGAAGAACTTGACTTCTTGTCCTAAAAGTCAAGTTAGGGGGAGATTGTTGGGAACTGAAGAATTCATCAAGTATGTGAAGAATTCATCAAGTATGGTTAATGCTGCTAGTTCAAAGTTACTACTGCTAGAAGACTTAAAGGTTAATACTGCTGAGTGTTACTACTGCTAGTAGAATTAATACTGCTAGTCAAAGTTAGTGCTGCTTGAACAAAGTTAGTACTGCTTAGCTAGTTAGTACTGCTAGTGGTTAGTGCTGCTTGGTAGTTAATGCTGCTAGAAGAAATTTAATACTGCTGAAGATTAATACTGCTTATATGATGAAGATTCGCATGAAAGGATATACATGGAAGCTTAGAGATATACATGGAAGATATACTGAAGATATGTTTATTTTTTTGTAATTATCTTTTTGTTTAGTATATGTATAGAAGATACAGAATAGTTTTAGAAATTAATCAATTCATTCTAAGTGTTAGTTCTAGAGAGAAAAACAACCTCAAGGCATAGATCCTAATTCTAGAGAAGTAGAATTCGTATTGGTGAGCCTGTTCATCAATATTGAGGTTGAGTGTGTAATCTTGTAACTTCAAAGCATTCAATACAAGTTTACAGTTTGTTCTTCATATTTACTGTGTTGATTTCATTGAATATCAAAGTGTTATTCCGCAAACTTCTTTGATATTGTTTCTGAGAATTAATTCTTGTTGAGAATTCGATCCTAACATACTTCTAAACCCATTCAACATTTGAACGGTAGTAAATAATTACACAAAACGATAAGCCACAAAAAGATATACCAAGAAAGTCGGATGTAGTAGATGATTACCAAAATGTTTAGGAAACATGGGATAAAGACTCCCATCATTGTCCCGAATTTGACTTCGTTACGAACCAGAATCGAGTGAAATCTAAATAAACCACAAAAGATAATTACATGAATGTACCTAATTGACAAAGAATGATGAACATGAATGTACCTAATTGATGACTGGAATTAAAAAAAAATCAGTTCCAAATCAGTTCCCTAATCCTAGCAAAATAAAACAAAAAATATATATAATATCACTAAACTCAAAAACCTGATTTGCATATTCAAAATTAGAAAAGATACCTTAAGTTGATGCCATCTCCTTCTCAATTTTGGCCTCCAATGTCTAATCCATATACTCCAGACCTTAATCAACCAAACAACCAAACCAAACCAAACCAAGAAAAGAAAAGAAAACATCTATATTCTTTAATCACTAACCAAACCAAAGAGAAATTTTAAATTCTAAAATAGTTTGTAACCGAGAGATGAAAGAAGAACCGAAACGATTTCTTTACCTTCACGATTTTTCCATTCAACCTTTGAGCTGATGGATCGAGAGATGGAAGGGTCATGGGTGGCCTGTATGAAAGCAAAAGCAAAAACAAAAACCAAATGGAAGGAAAAAAGAACTCCAAAATACAAGGGTACATGACTCGGGAATGGAATTACCATCTATGCTCATCATCTTGGCTCTGAGGACAGCAGAAACCGTATGTATGTATGTTGACCTATTCTTACAAAACATGAAATTACCTGTGCTTTGAAAGTGACAAATTTGGAGAAATGACTAATCTTCAATGTATGAAACGATTCCTTCACCTTTTTTGAAGGAGGGAGAGATAGAGAAGAAAGAAAGATAGAAAACACAGAGAATCTGGATCGGTAGGGTTAGCAATGGAGAACAGTTGGAGAAATTGGGAGCGAGAAGGTTGGAGAAGCTAAATTTGAAATTTGAATTATTGGAACCCCAATTTTGGAGTCAAGCCTCAAGGATGAATAAAAACTCTGTAGATGAGAAAGAAACCTGATAGCATTCCAAACTTGGTGTTGGTGGTCAGAATTAAAAGAAGGCTTTAATAACTTGTACAATATGTTTTATGAGTTGCACTTAAGACTTTAAGACTTTTATGCTTGAAGGTGTAGTATTTTATGGATTATAAGTTGTATTTAAGACTTTTGGTAAATTTCATTTATAAGGTAGTATAGATATAGATATATGTGTGTGTATGTGTGTGTGTGTGTAGAGTCGAAGAATCTTGTGAGAAGTTGAGTTAATGTGAGAAGTGCATCTGAACTCTTGATCACTTATAATCTCAAACCCACCCATGAATCACGCTTCATAAGGGAATTGATCTGGTGCATCTCATCTAATGTGGATCCAACGGTTGATAACCAATTCTCACACTAACTCAACTTCTCATCGGACCCGAATCCTATTTGTATAGGTATATATATAATGTAATAATTTATATAAACAATCTGATAAATAAGGTTGTACAAAAACTTGCCAATCCGTTCACCCAACCCGCAAGTAACCCAATTAAACTCAACCTGTCAAACCGCTAAAATGCCAATTATATATATATATATATGGATAGAGACGAGTCAACCACCTTTTCATTTAATCTTGACCGTTTAAATTCATTCAAATTTTAATCTAGACCGTTTAAATTAAAAAGTACAAGTTCTTTTGCATTTTGTACATGCTGCTTCAAGAGATGTCAACCTAAAACTTCTTCCACGTACCTAAGTCATCTCCACAAGTTTCCTCTCAAATATCTCTTCCACTTCCCTGAATATCCCCCCACTTTCAAAATTGTATTCCACCTTCCTCAAAACCGCCACACCCCCCTCCACCTTCCTCAAAACTGCCTATTTTTTCTCCCCCTCTTTAGCCACCATGAAATCCACCAAGCCTAAAAAATCTCTAATCCCCTAAAATCTGTCCACGATATTCAAATGGTGAAAAAAATAAAAACGCAAATACAAACGATATCTTGAGACTCTTGGCACGATTCGGAGAGATCGAAAGATCCATAGCAATAATTACCAATCCTCCAAGCACAAACATGAATCCTGAAGAAAGGTCTTCGATGATGTACTGTTCGTTGACTGTGCCAGACATGAAAACGACTGGTCGGACGGTGCCAGTGCCTGGATATGATGCCTGGAGGTTCGAAGATGACGTCGTAGACGACGCTAGAGACAACCATGAAGTACGTAAGAAGGGCAAGGGAAAAGACGATCATAGGGGAAGGGAGGGTTATGTGTGTTTTATTTTCATAAAACACACATGGAATCTAGGGTTTCTATCTGAGAATCTTCATATTCTAAAAATACTGGTTCTTCACTTATCTTATTCAAAGATCCTTTGTTGGTCCATCTTTATTTGGCTCTTATCCAGCTGGCCGTTTGCCAATATACAAGGAAGTGATACTTCTGAATAATTTGATTGATTGTGCTCGCCCTGGGGAAGAAATTGTAAAGTTCTTCTTTTTTTGTTGTATTCGTAAGTTTTTGGCTCTCATATAAACAAATACCTGAAAGTTCTTTTGCTTTTTTCCCTTTAATTTCCGGAGGTTACATGCATTCACACGATCCAACCTACTCCCCCATTTGTTTCACAATGTTCAGCCGAAGAACTCTCCCCCCCACGCATGCATTTCTTCTAAAAGAAATACATTCAAAATTCAAAAAATGGTGCATCTTCATCTATCAATGGCAAATCGTCAGTTCATGATTTCATTTCATAGTCAAGGTATTTATTTTCATAGTCATGATTTCAAATTGCAAGATTCCAGTGGAAAAGATGTGGATCTCAGCAACATATATGAAGGGAAAGTCCTGCTTATCGTCAATTTTTCCTCCAAATGGTTGTTTCTCGTATTATCCTTTTTGATCGTGTTTACATAATGTGTGTTTTAATTAGTTCATCTAGCTTCAAATTGTGTTCTTACAGGTGGTTACTTCAATGGATTGGCCTCATATTACAAAGTACAAGGCGTTGGTATCAGCACAAACACACAGACAAGAAATCATTCAGTATCTATATACGACTCATACAGATTCAGTAAGGGTGTAGTTCATGCAGGTTTAGTTAGGTAAAAGTTACATAAGTCTCGTGTTGGTCTCTAATACAGTTTAGGGTAAAATATTTTTGTTATTAATCTTTTCCTCTTACTTGATTTTGCAGGGACCTCTTGATATCTTTCAACAAATCAAATGGGCATAAACCAAATAGGATTATATTTTATAGGTTTTTACAACAACACACTCCGCTCTATATGTGATAACTTACTCTTTCATCATAATATTTATTTCTAATAAGATTATTGGATTTCAGAAATGGTGTCAGTGAAGGACAGTTCAATGAAGTTTTAATGAACGAAATGGACAAAATTCGAAGGGTAATGAATACATATTTTGTTGAATTAAAGATTTAATTTTTTTTGGTTTTTAATACACGAGGGGTTGTTGATGTTTCAGGTATGTGTGTCATTGTTGTTATGTTTATTGTTGTCCAGAAGAGACATCATACACGGTTCTTTCTTGTGAGGCAAAGGGAAATCTGTTGGAAGGGTCACCTATAGATTAATTCTCGAAACAATGGTCTATTTCATATGGCAAGGAGAAATAGGTGAACCTCTTATCACAATCCAAGGATAGTTGAAGCGGTAGTAGAGGTTATTCCTCGGCATGTATGACGGTGATTAAAGAGCTTAAAGATAAGAGATAAAGTAAGAGTTTTTCGTACACACATCATCAGGTATAGTCTATAGGTCACCACCTTGGGGATATAGAGCATGGAGTTTGATCCACACTTTTTTTTATTAGGAAGGTATCCTCCTGTTAGACTTTAGTCTAGGAGTACTCTGTAACTAATTTATTCTTTGATCAATAAATTTTCCAAAGGCTAAGCCCGCCTTTCTCAAAAAATGCATTATTGATGGTTTATATAGTTATGTCAACTACCTAAATTAATTTGTATCTGATGCGGATGTTTGCACACCACTAAGACATGTGATAATTGAATCTCAAGGCAAGTATACAATGAGACCCAATATCGTCTCTCAAGTAATAAAGTGGTAAAATACCGAATATCGTTCCACATAGATTGTTGTAAAAGTGCAATAAAAGTGTAATAAAAGAAATGGTTTCAGATGTTGAATTTGAAGACTTTATTTGATTTTTGTTGACATTTAATTAAGATAACAGAGAATAAAGATATAAAGGGTGTAAGACTTGTGGTGAGTATTAAACGCAAGTTTCTATGAACCAATGTTGTAGGAATGATACAACATTGTGTTTCTCAACAACTAGTTCCACCACCTACTTTGAGAACGATCCTCTTGGATTCTACCGTAACACTTGTATTTAGCTTCTACCAGACACATCTCTGTGAAGTATTAGAACCAGTGATAGTATTAACCGGTGTTCTCAAAGTCTATGGATAAACAAATTCTTTTGTTAAAAATCACTCTCTCGAGCCGATTCCCATATCATTCAAGTTGACGTGTTCTAAGTGGCTCATCTCTGAGTCCACTACACTTTATCACTTTGACTCGTGATCAACTCATCGAGAATATATCGATTAGAAAAACATAGATGCCAAATTTCTTGGTAAGTAACTTTTCCAAGTATACTTCCTATGCCATTCGAATTGAAGTGTATTTATGTGGCTCATCTCTGAGTCCACTACACTTTACCACTTTCAAAGCGATCAATTCGTCAAGAAGTGTGTTTGGATTTATAAAACTTATAATGAAGCGGTGGAACATCGTTATTGAGAAACAACGTCCACTTTCTTTTGGTTTAAAAACACACCATTTGCCTCACACCCAAGCTAATGAAATTAGCTACTCATTACGGAAATTAAATTGCGAGAAATATAAAGAGTGGAAATTAAAGACATAATGGAAATTGCATAATGTAAATGACGATAATAAATTGACGGAATGTAAATGCGATAAGCGTAAATAAAATAAATACGAGAAGGTAACGAAGAACTAGAAGTAAAGTAAATTCATGACTTGTATTAAAAAAGGCTAACGAAAATGTAACAATGGGTAACCGATTGGATATTGGTTCCCAAAAGATTAACCAAGTTGAACTACTTTGGAAATTAAAAGACTTGCTACCTACTTCTTGCTTCTAAAAACTTACTACTAAAAACTTAGAAGACGTCCTCCTAATGAGCACCAAACAACTAGTATTTATACTAAAAGGAATGGGTAATAACCAAAGGATTAAGACAAGCTTGGAGCCCAAGTTTACACAAAAGTCAACAATAGTACTAATAAAGAAAGCCACATTGTCTTCTTCTTAAAATAAAAAGAAATCAAATTTTTGTCTTCAAAAGGCTTTTCCAAAATGGTTCCCACGATTTGCAGAAGCCTATCCCAGTAAAAATAGTGGTTGAAGGTATTAAGCCACCCAAAAAGCCGTCTGTCCACCAATGCTATGGGAATGTTGCGGATCGCTGCTGAAATATTTAAAATTAAAGATAAAATTAGCAACCATTAAAGTAAAATAAGCATCATTACCACATTAAGCCTCATAACAAAAAAAGTGGAACATAATATAGAAAAAGACTCAAATTAGGGATTTGAAAGTAAAATGGCTAACCTAAAAGAGAGAAAAAGAGTGAAGATGCATTGATTTCTCAATGCATATCACATCCCCAAAACTTAAAATGTTGTTTGTCCCCAAGCAACCAAAAGACAACTAAAAATGACTCAATTTTGAAAATTTTCAAGATTAGGTCATTAAGTGCACACACATGAAGAATCAACCAACAATGCAATCCATATCCTTTTATAAATCTTTAGTGACAAACTCATAACCTAGATGTGTCTGAACCATAAGCTAGCTACACATTTATCTTTGTTTGCTCAAACACATACCACTTCCAAGGTCAATAGGACTTTGAAATATGGGTTCACTCTTTTTGGCTCATCTTTTCCTCACTTTGCCTTTACCTCTCAACATAGCCATTATTTTGAAATTTGTTCAAAAAAAATTGCACTTTTGTGCTCTTTTAATTGAGAGAATGCACCTTGCCCCTATGGGACATTTTTGGTGCATCTTGACACATTCCCAACAAAGTATTATATTAGAGCTTTGCTCTTTTGTGTGATCTTTTTGCTTTTTAAAGGAGGGGTGACCCTTACATCCCCAAACTTGGAATGTCCAATGTCCTCATTGGATGTGTTTCTAAGGATATAGTGTATGAAGGTGTCAAGTGGCAACAAATGAGAAATGAAGTGAATGCCTATCTCATTCCTTAGAACTTGTGGTGATGTGTGATCATATGTGTCCCAAAAACATGTAGATGGTTCTAGCAAGAACAACCACTAGGTGAGTTTGTGATTAAACCAAAGAATTATTTACGCTATGGACACAAAATAGGAAACATTCTTACACATGCAATCTTGATTAAAAACAAACCTAAAAATTTATAAAAACTATCCCTAGACTCAAAAATAAGAAAATAAAATGAAGATTAAGAAAGTAGATGAAACCTGACCTACTCCGATGGAGTAGGATTCGTGTCCTTAGAACTGCCAGTGGATGTTGCATCATCCGCAGCTTCAACATCTGCCTTTAACTTGCTGTACTCCTCCTTCAACATGGCCTTTTCTTCAGCCAACCTGCATTTTTCCTCCTTCAACTTCTTTAACTTTGCTCCCAAAGTCCTCACCTTGCCCTTTGTTTTGGCTTCCAAATCAACATTGAGTTCTTTCACTTCTGTTTTGACTTTCTTTTACCCTTTGTCCACCAACTCAGTCCTCGTTATCTCTACTTTGTTTCTGAACTAGTCTTTTTGATCAAGCAACCCATCTATGTATCTGTTGTTCTGTAAAAACAAGTTTTGCATCATGGTCATCACATGTTGGTCAGTGGTGGTCCCTCCTAAGGCTTTTATGTGCAACATCAACTTGTCCACCAATTTCTTTTCTTGATGAAAATCTAGGGTAGATGGTATGATGAATGGAAATTTCCCTTCTTCTCCTAGAAAAACATATTTAAGATGAGATGGGAGTTGTTTTAACTCCAGGTCAGGTGGTGAAACAATAGATGGGGTGAATGGTTTTTGCTCACAATTCTCTAGCAACTCAAATGCTACAACATTCACTAGAACATTTTCTTATTCTCTTAAGGCAAACTCCTCGACATTGTTTTCATCCTCTATGGTCCAGTCTTCATCATTCTCTTCCTCCAACCCACAGGCTTTTCTCATTCCCTCTTCATGACACATTGTTTCAATCACACTCAATGTTGAACAATCCTCTACATCATCAGGGTATTTCAAGGAATTGTAAACATTAAATGTGACTTTTTTGTCTTGGAGTCTCATGGTTAACTCTCCTTTTTGGACATCTATCAAAGTTCTTTCGGTGGCTAGAAAGGGTCTTCCCAAAAGGAAGTGGAATATCTTTATCCACCTCAAAATCCAAGATAATAAAATCTTCCGGAAAGATGAACTTGTCAACCTGAACTAAGACATCCTCAATTTTTCCCTTCGGGTAGGCAATGGTCTTATCAGCCAATTAGAGAGTGACTGTGGTGGGTCTAGCCTCTTCTATTCCTAAGTTGTTAAAGACAGATAATGGCATGAGATTTATACTAGCTCCCAAATCACACAAAGCTTTTCCATCTTCTTTCCCACCTATTGAACAAGGAATGGTGAAACTCCATGGGTGTTTAAGCTTAGGGGGTATTCTATTGGTCAAGAGAGCACTACATCCTTCAGTAAGGGCAACAGTCTCATATTCAGTTAACTTCCTTTTTCTTATTTAGGATTTCTTTGAGGAACTTGGCATAACTGACATTTGCTCAATTACTTCAACAAGGGGTATTGTTGGTCCCGGAGGTTCTTAACAAGTTTGTAGAAGGGGGGGGGGTTGAATACAAACACATAAATTAAAGTTTAATAAATTGTTTATTGATAACTCAAACACAATTTACAAGTTTGTTGCGGAATAAGATTAAGACAAACTCAATCTAAACAAACTTAAGAAACACTAAGATGGTTGCACAAGAATATAGAGAATGGGAGATTAGAGAGTATAGAAAACAAGGGTTTCTATAAAATAGAAAGATGAAGGCTAGAGGTGAGCACACCCTCAGATGGAGAGGAAATCTTTCTATTTATACCCTATGCATTAAATGCATGGCAGGGCACTTTACACGTGGCGTTCAGTGATTGGCTTTGGGAGTCTGACTTTGGGAGACATGCTTTCGGCTGGATCATGAACAGTGTAGTTGACGGAGTTGTTGTACGATTTGTGGTAGAGACGTGTCCGTTCTGACACATCGTACTGGTTGTGCAAGGTAAGACAAAAGGAGACTTGAGGCATGAGCTACGTGATCGTTTGATCGCTGAATATCTCTTCCTTCAGAGATACAAAGAAGTTCAGCTATCGCTGAAGCTTTTCCTCATGTTCCTTCACGTATAAGTAGAGTCGTCTTTGCTTCACTGATATCCGCATCAGGTCACTAGTAGACTTGTCTTTGTTCAGTGGCTTCGTCTTCGATTCAGCTATGAACATCTATTGACGCGAGACTTGTCTTCAGGGACTACGTTAATTGTTTACATCAGAAACTACCAACAATAACTGAATAGACTCAGTCTGATCGCTGATAGTGAAACACTAATACATATGAAATGTTTACAAGAAAGGTCATCAGCGATAACTGAACAGACTCAGTCTGATCGCTGATGGTGAAACACTAATACATATTAAAACGTAATTTTCACTAAGTATAGAAGAGGGTCGTTATCAAATCACTGAGAGAGTTTGGATCAACAATCTCCCCCTATTTGATAATGACAAAGTAACTGAAGAAAATTACTTTATAGTTCAAAATAAGGAATAATCAGGACTCATAACATACACGTCCCAATTACTATTTTGAGGGATCTTTTACAGTTCTGATAGAGTTAAGTACTTCACTGAAATTTTCATTAATTCAAGAAAAGAATTACAAGGTATGAAAATTATAAGTACAAGTGAGGAACTAACTATTGTAAGTTTAACTAATAGATTACAAGAAATAGGAAACTAATCTATCAGCTATCTAAAGAAGACTTGGGAGGATTGATCATATACTCAGGTATTTCTTCTCCTTTTTGCCTTCGATCTGAAGATTCTTGAGAGATGATTGCCTTGATCGATTCAGCAGAGGGAGAGAAGTCACACCATAAGCACAAGAGATCCTTGAGATGACTAAGGGGACATATAGGAATTTCAGATACTCTTTGAAATCTGAGCTCTTCCTCATCATCTCTAAAGAAGATTCCAAAAGGTTCTTTGAGTACTTGTCCTACAACATATGGTCCACCAGGGGGCAGAGATAGATCAAGAACTGAAAGATCAGGAGGAGGACCAAACAGAGCTTCTCTTGAGAACTTGATGGAGGTTTCATTTCTGATCACAACGACATTTTCAGACGAGGAGGAGACAGACTTTCTTTTGAATTGCTTTTGCTTAGAAGGAAGAGCAGATGGCACCTTTAGGATTGCAGCGACTCTGTTCATGAGAGCATCATTTATCCCTTCAACATAGCCTCTGTAGATTGACTTTGATTTCTTCAGCGCATCTTTGAACTCAAGCCATTCCATGTAGCCGAAGCTTTCCAGCTTTGAAACGAACATAGCCTTGGAACTTCCATCCTCTCTGGTAATCTCCATAGTGACAGAAACTTTATCCTTCTTCTTTATTCCAGAGATAGTGACTACTACGATCTTCATTGGGTCAGAGCGATAGTCGAGTTTATGTTTGCACCAATCGACTGAGCTATCGCTGATCCTTTGTTCTTTTGAGCGCTCCTCTTCAATCTCTTTCAATAGAGCATCTTGGACTTCAACTGGTTTCTTCTTCAGCTTTTTGTCTTTGACTTGAGAGGACTGAATCTTGAGAGCAAGAGAGGCATCTCTTTGACAATCAGCTATCAGCTTCTCAGCCCTGACAGATTCTTCGATTTTAGCTTCAGTCAGGAACTCTAGTTCTATTGATTGAGAGGGGATCTTCAGTCATTGTTTCTCTAGAAGGGAGATCATTTCTGTTCTTTTCTTCATTTCTTCCTCTGACCAGTGATATGGTCTAGAGGGCCTTCCTAGATGTTGCAGGGACTCTTCTTCCTCATCTTCTTCATCAATCTCTCTTACAGAGATTGGGATTATTTGTTCATCAACTACAGTAGGTGGGATTATTTGAAGTTCTTTACCCTTACGCAGGAGAGGGAACTGTCTGGACAGAAAATAGAAAGAAAGGAGTTAGTGTATGTTTTGGGAAGAGAGAAGATAAAGGCTAGAAAGAGATAGAGGGTTTGTAGAAAGAAACAGGGATAAGTGAGAGGCATACTTGAGAAGGATTCTCCTCAGATAGTGAAACTGACTTCAGGTTTCCCTCAGCAACCGCACCTTTGGATTTGCTTTGGGAAGGGGTTCCTGAGGATGTTCCATGACTCCCCCCTGCTGTGACAACTTCTTTCGAAGGTATCACTGAAGATGTGATGGCTGCAGAAGAACACCATAAGGACTGATCTTCTTCATCGTCATCATCATCATCTTCTTGATGAGGTTTCTCTTCCTCTTGATCTTCAAGATCAAGATCTTCTTCATCTTCATCCTCGTCTTCTTCTTCTTCTACAAAGTCTTTGAAAGAAGGAGGGGCTTGGTCAGCAACCTTCTCCCCCTCAACAAGAGAGGGAGGATCTTCAAGTTGAACCTCAGCAGCAGCTTCAGCTGTTGTCTCCCCCTCTTTAATTTCTTCAGCAGCTCTCTCCCCCTCTTTGTCATTATCAGTGAGGGAGAGATCTTTGATTGGAGAGGAAGGTTGTGCAGAGGCCAACTTTCGGACTTCAGCTTCCAGACTATCCAGGCCTCCTTCAATCACCGGGAGATCTGAAGTAGCCTGATGAATAAATTCCATAGCTATGTTCAGTTGGGTGTGATCGTCCGATGTGAAGGAAGGAGAATGAGTCGGAGCTGGTGCATTCAGCTTGGTGAGGACTTGCTGAAGAAGAGCGGTGCAAGCATCAACTTTTGTGGACAGAGTGTCAAACTGTCGCTGAGTATCCTCCTTGACTTTGACAATCTCAGCTTGAAGACCAGAGAGTTGAGAAGCTTCAGCTTTGGTGGAACAGGTAGCTATCAAAGTCTTCAGCTCTTCACCAGCGGTAACGACTGCGTTGGTGGTTCCGTTGACTGCGGTGGTGAGAGAATCCACCTTGACCCCCAAACTGTTGACATTAGCGTCAACAGTGGCCATATTATGACCTGAAAGAAAAGTTAGCATATGAGTAACAGGCTTAGATGGAAAGATGGGAGCAGCGTTTGGGCTTATAGGATTACCTGAGTTATCAAACAATTTGTAGAATTGCATAGATTCTTCAAAAGTTTGATGATTAGGTCCTAGGGGTCCAAACTGTGGCTGTTGAGAAATAGAAGGAGGGTTAGAGACCAATGCAATAGAGGGATTAGAGATGGGGATAGAAGAAGATGGAAGTTTAGAAGGTACCTCAGTTGATTTAAGAACTGAGATTTCAGGTTGAGTCACTGTTGTTGTGACAGCGACCGAGTTCGCTGGCACGGTTGATGTTATAGTTGCAGATGTGGAGGAGAGGACCACGAAATCATCCAAGGAAGTTTGTCGAGAAACTTCCTCAGGCCTTGAACTAGTGGTTGGTTTCTCCTTAGTAACTTTGGCCTTCTTCGAAGGACCAAAAGAACTAGCAGATGGTCGTTTGGAACCAGTGGTAGCGGCAGGGTTAGCAGAAGAATGAACCTCCTGCGTGTCCGCTGAAGTAGAAGAAGTGTGGAGAGAGAGTCGGGAGCGTAGGGCATAGATACTTACCTCGTTTGCCAGCAGTTTGACCTCTAGTGAACGCTGACCCACTTTGGCGAAGGAGCCATCAGCAGTAGTGGGGTAGGCGTTGGCGTAGAGGAACTTCAGATATGCACAGATGAACCGTACATATGGGATCTTGGGATCCCTCTCCGTCTTCTCTATCTTTGACCTTAGATCGTCAAAGATAGCGGTGGCAAAGTCAAAGTTTTTGCTAGCAATCACCGAGTAGGCCATCTGGAGCTGTACCTTGCTGGCCTGATCAAGGGAACCACTTTTCCCACTCATGTATTGAATGAAGTGAGAAAAGATAAAGTTCAGCTGAGAAGGCATGTTCGACGTATTGATGAGAGTCAGCTTCTTGTTGGGGATTGTGGAGCGGGGCTTGTTGTCCCAGCAGTACTCCATATCATCCAAAAACTGAATGAGTTCAGCGTCAGTAGGCAGAGCTTCAAAGCCACTCTTAGGTTTGTCAGGAAACCTGAGAGCCTTTCTTAAGCTGAAAGCGGTCATCATTCCTTTGCCGAGGTCAGTGCAGAAAGAAATGGCAGGGACCTGATCACCTTTCTTGTTGGTGATGGTCGATTCTTCAGCTGTGAATCAAAACTGTTGAAGTAGAGTTTTGGAGGGTTTTGGATCAATAGTGAGAGAGTAAGCAATGCAAGATTGCTTCAGGAATTTAGCAGCATCCACCAGCTGTGGGTATTTGATTCCATCGAAATCTAGGCGTCCAAGATGGTTGTTCTTGGGGACTTCAGAGTCAGTGATGGCGAACTTGACGTTCTTGGAGGGAACAAGTGCTGACTGTGCCATTGCTGAACAAGGAAAGAAATAAAGAATAGAAGGGAAGGATTAAAGTCTAAAAATAAAGAAGTTTTTCAGAAAGCGTAAAAGATAAGAATGAAATGAAACATTCCTTTTATACGTAGAGAGTAGGAGAGAGAAAGAGGCGGGAATACAAATGTTCATCATGAAATGGACACGTCTCACAAAGTTGATTGGATAGAAGGGCAACAGACGAACGTGTCAGAAAAAGGCATGTCGTGGATTGTCGGTTCAAATGACGTCATAGAAAAAACGTTTCGTTTGTCCTTTTTGAAATTATCTCTGAAGAAAAGTCAGTGATAGATTTTGTTTATCAAAAAGCTTTTAATCATTTGAAGAAAACTTCAGTGATCAAAGTTTTATTTAAAACGACTTACTGACTGAAGATTAAATCATTGAGGGTAAGAAAACATACCTGAGAGTCAGAGTTTTAATCAGAGATTGAATGATAAAGGGGAAATTATAATCACTGAGTTAATGCATGAACGCTGAAGATTTACTCTTCGAGATTCAGCATTCCAAGCTCACTGATGAGAAAGTTGAATCTTGTCTCATCAAGAGGTTGGGTAAATAAATCAGCTAGCTGATAGTTAGTGGGGATAAAGTGAAGTTCAATATCATCATTCATCACATGATCTCTGATAAAATGATATCTGATCTCTATGTGTTTCGTCTTTGAATGTAGCACTGGATTATTTGCTATGGCAATAGTACTAGTGCTGTCGCAATGGATTGGAATCTTTGATAGCTGAAGGTCATAGTCTAATAGTTGATTTCTCATCCATAAGACCTGAGCACAACAAATTCCAGTGGCTACATATTCAGCTTCAGCTGTGGAAGTGGACACTGAATTTTGCTTTTTGCTTGTCCAGCTTACCAGCTTTCCTCCTAGGAGTTGACATCCACCAGTGGTGATCTTTCTATCGAGTTTACAACCAGCAAAATCACTATCAGAATATCCAGTTAGATCGAACCCTGAGTCTTTGGGATACCAAAGACCTAGGTTAGGAGTCCTTTTGAGATATCTGAAAATTCGCTTAACAGCGATTAGATGGGATTCCTTGGGTTCAGATTGATAGCGTGCACATAAACAAGTAAAGTACATAATGTCAGGTCGGCTCGCTGTAAGATACAACAGGGAGCCTATCATTTCTCTATAGGCAGTGACATTTACAGGTTTTTCAGATGGATCTTTGTTAAGTGTCAGGGGAGGTGCCATAGGAGTTTTCATAGCTGAAGTTTGTGTAAGATCAAACTTCTTCAGCATGTCTTTAACATACTTACCTTGGCTGATAAAAGTACTTTTGTCAGATTGTTTGATCTGAAGGCCAAGAAAATATGTCAGCTCACCCATCATACTCATTTTGTATTCTTTCTTCATTCTTTCAGCGAATCGAGTACACAACGATGAGTTAGTAGAACCAAATATGATGTCATCGACATATATTTGTACAAGAATAATATGACCTTTTATCTTTCTGAAAAATAATGTATTATCAATTTTGCCACGTTAAAATTTTCAGAGATAAGAAAAGTTGAGAGAGTGTCATACCAAGCACGAGGGGCTTGTTTGAGACCGTAGAGAGCCTTATCCAATTTATAAACATAATTTGGATACTTAGGGTCATAGAACCCTAGAGGTTGTTCTACATAGACTTCTTCATTCAGCTTTCCATTTAGGAATGCTGATTTTACATCCATTTGATACACAATGAAGTCTTTGTAAACTGCATAAGCTAAGAATAGTCGAATTGCTTCGAGCCTAGACACAGGGGCAAAGGTTTCATCATAGTCTATGCCTTCCTCTTGTCTGTATCCCTGAGCAACTAGTCGAGCCTTGTTGCGGGTTACAGTTCCATGTTCATCTAACTTGTTTCTAAACACCCATTTGGTGCCTATAACAGTTTTATTAGATGGTCTAGGAACGAGATTCTAAACTTTGTTACGGGTAAACTCAGTCAGCTCTTCTTGCATAGCGCTGCCCCAGTTTGGATCTCTGAGGGCATCATCAACCTTCTTTGGCTCTATTAAAGAAATAAAGTTGACAAAGAGACAAATATTACCTGAACTTCGTCGTGTCTGAATACCTGCATCGGGATCACCAAGAATTTGATCTATGGGGTGATCTTTGGTCCATCGCTAAGCGGGAGTATGATCGCTTACTTCAGAGATTGAATCAACAATTGGAATGTTCAATGATGATGAAGCTTGAGGCTCATCAGCTATCAAGTGTTGAGTGTCAGACATACCATTGTTTTCTGAGATAAGTTCAGACGAAGATGGTTCTGATGGAAGAAGTGTGTTTAGAGGTTCTGCTGAGATCCATGAGTTGGATTCAGCGTTAGGAGGTATGATGTTTGGATCATCATCAGCAACCGGTGGATTTGAATGCTGATTGTTTGACAAGAAAGGGTTCTGTTTCTCTGTAATGAGAGAACATCCAAGCATTTAATTCTTCATTGTCAGCGATTGGTTTAGAGTTCGCTGAGCGAGTTTCATCAAAAGTGACATGAATTGTTTCTTCCACAGATTGTCTTCGCTTGTTGAAAACTCTGTAGGCTTTGAAGATGGAGGAATATCCAATAAATATTCCATCATCAGGTTTTGGGTCAAACTTTCCAAGCTGATATTTGTTGTTTAGAATAAAGCACTGATAACCAAAGATATGAAGAAAACTGATAGAAGGCTTTCTTCCATGAAAAAGTTCACAAGCTGTCTTTCCGAATCGCTTTACTATCAGCGATCTGTTTTGAGTAAAACATGCAGTATTTACAGCTTCACCCCAAAATTGAGTAGGGAGATAAGAATCGTTGAGCATTGACCTAGCGGCTTCAATGATCGTTTTATTTCTTCTTTCAGCGACTCCGTTTTGCTGAGGAGTTCTCACTGAAGAGAAGTTATGAGAAATTCCCTTGTTCTCAATAAAATTGTTTAGAGAACTATTTTTGAATTCAGTTCTATGATCACTTCTTATTGAACGTACAGTGAGATTATTCAGCACTTCCATCTTTTTAACAAAAGATAATAGTTCTTCTGGAGTATCACTCTTGCAGCGAAGAAAGATAACCCAGGTGTAGCGAGAAAAATCATCTACAATGACAAGCGTATATTTCTTTCCAGCTATAGATTGGATGTTAACAGGGCCAAATAGATCCATATGCAAAAGCTGAAGAGGACTTGTCACTGAGGAAACTTGTTTAGACTTGAAACTAGCTTTTGTCTGTTTTCCTTTTTCACATGCAGAGCAAAGAGATTCTTTAGCATATGAGTGCTGAGGAAGACCAGAAACCAGTTCCTTAGAAGAGAGAGAATTTAGGGTTTTAAAATTTAGATGAGCGAGCCTTTTGTGCCATAGCCAGTTGACATCATAAGAGGCTTTAGAGATAAAACATACGTTTTCAGTGATAGTAGAGTCCATATCTATTACATAGACATTTTCTCTTCGATAACCACTGAGAGCAAGTTTTCCTTTCTCATTTACCACTGAACATGCTTTCTTGGAAAAGCGAACTTCATAGTCTTTATCTCATAGCTGACTGTTGCTTAGAAGGTTATGCTTCAGTCCATCTACATAAGCGCCTCTTCTGAAGGTAGTTGTCCCATTGCTGAGGACACCAAACCCTCGGGTATATCCTTTTCCATTTCCACCAAAGGTCACAGAGGGACCTTTTTATTCCTTGTATTCAGTGAGCAGGTCTTTTTGTCCAATCATATGACGAGAACATCCACTATCGAGATACCAGATGCCCTTTGATCCCTGCAAACATAAGGAAGATTAAGGTTTGTTTGGTACCCACTTTTCAATGGGTCATTTGGGGTTAGTGGAGATGGAAGGTTCAGCAATATTCACAGTAGATGATGATTCGGCTTCAGTGGTAATCTTCACTTTGGTTAATTTCTAAACCTTGGTGATATTCTTCACCTTGGTCAATTTTTCAGCTTTGATGACCTTCTCAGCCTTGGAGGCATTCATCTTCACTTTAGCTGACTTATCAGCTTTAGTGGCATTTGGACATTTGCTTGCATTATGGTCGGTAAATCCACAGTGATAGCATTTTCTATATTTGAATGTGGTTTTAGGACCAGAAGTAGAAGATTTTGAGAATTTAAGATGAGAGGGGCCAGGTCCAAGAATGCTTTTAGCATGAGATATGGGAGGAATCTTGATTCCTTCGGATCTCTTAGGCTTGAGATCAATCTTTAACTTTGGAGGACGGAGATCAAAGATTTCCATTACATAGCTAGAGGATTGACTCGCTGAAGGTTTAGAGGGAACTTTCAGCTTTGCTTTCTTGGAAGCCTTCTGAGGACGAAGAATGGATTTTCCTTTATCCACAGACTTAAAGCCTTTGGATATTTCCTCAGGGATGGGACTAGAAGAAGATGATGAAGAGCACTGAGCCTAGTCATGTTCTTCAGCAATGAGACCTTTACCTTTTCGCTTGTGGCTTTTCAGCTTTTGATATTTGTCTTTCAGCTTTAGGTATTTGTCATCGCTGGATCTTCTTGAGGTAGAAGGTTTGAAAACTTTCTTTGACCTGCACTCACTTGCAAAGTGTCCAATCTTTTCGCAGTTAAAACAAGTAGCAGTAGCCTTATCAACAGGGGTTGATTTTGGCTTGTCAATGAGGGACAGAGGCTTATTTCTTCTGAAATTGCTCTTTCTTGCAAATCTCTTAAAAGAGTTTGTCAAGAGTGATAAGGATTCATCAAACTCTGAAATATCAGTGTCCGATCGATCCTCAGATTCAGAATCTAACTTAGTGATAGTGATAGTGAGAGTAGATCGCTGAGATGAAATTATTTCTGAAGAGACTAAAGCAACAGGAGTGCTTTTGGAGTCTTTAGAATCTTTTATAAGATTCTTCTTCAAGAGATTTGATTGCTCATAGTTGAGCAATATTCCATATAAGGTGCTGAGAGAAAGAGAATTTAAGTCTTTTGTCAGCTTGAGACATATTGAATAATTGTCCCAGCATTCAGGAAGACATTCCAAGTATTTTGTTAGGACCTCAGAATTAGAATAGGTCCTACCAACGGTTCTTAGATCAATGATTAAGCAGTTAAACCGTTGATGAACATCAGAGAGAGATTTATTCTTACCAGCGATAAAACTTTCATACTGTCTTACCAAGTTAATCTTTCGAGTCTCTTGGATTTTAGTGGTGCCTTCATATTGAACACATATGGTTTCCCACATTTCCTTAGAAGTTTTAAGATGCATGATGGAATGGAAAACTTCATCAGGCAAGGCCATTGAGATAATGGTCTTTGCCCTTGCATCGATACCAACCTTCTTCTTGTCTTCATCCCTCCATTGTTTAATTTCCTTAACAACATAGCGTTCAGGAACAAATGGAGTGGTGGCAGTAGCTGGAACGACAGCAATGATTTGGACAGGTTCATAGGGTCCATTAGTTATGTATTCAGGTATGGTGGGATCTGCACCTTCTAGAAATAGAATCATTCGATTTTTCCAGAGAGAAAAGTTATCTCTGCTAAATCGAGGAGGTTTAGAAAGTGAACCATTATCATATTAGTTTGTGTTTGTGTTGAGTACCATTTTAGAATAGCAAGGAAGAGAATAAAGCAAGATCTTGTTTATCAGATTAAACAGTCTGCTCTGATACCACTTGTTGGTCCCGGAGGTGCTTAACAAGTTTGTAGAAGGGGGGGGGTTGAATACAAACACAGAAATTAAAGTTTAATAAATTGTTTATTGATAACTCAAACATAATTTACAAGTTTGTTGCGGAATAAGATTAAGACAAACTCAATCTAAACAAACTTAAGAAACACTAAGATGGTTGCACAAGAATATAGAGAATGGGAGATTAGAGAGTATAGAAAACAAGGGTTTCTATCAAATAGAAAGATGAAGGCTAGAGGTGAGCACACCCTCAGATGGAGAGGAAATCTTTCTATTTATACCCTATGCATTAAATCCATGGAAGGGCACTTTACACGTGGCGTTCAGTGATTTGCTTTGGGAGTCTGACTTTGGGAGACATGCTTTCGGCCAAATCATGAACAGTGTAGTTGACAAAGTTGTACGATTTATGGCAGAGACGTGTCCGTTCTGACACATCGTACTGGTTGTGCAAGGTAATACAAAAGGAGACTTGAGGCATAAGCTACATGATCGTTTGATCGCTGAATATCTCTTCCTTCAGAGATACAAAGAAGTTCAGCTATCGCTGAAGCTTTTCCTCATGTTCCTTCGCGTATAAGTAGAGTTGTCTTTGCTTCACTGATATCCGCATCAGTTCACTAGTAGACTTGTCTTTGTTCAGTGGCTTCGTCTTCAATTCAGCTATGAACATATTGAGGGGACATGGCTTGTGATAATAGACTTTTGGTTTCCTAGTGGCTTGGGTGGTATTTCATCAACAGGGAGCAATGTTGTAGCATTGGGTTCTGACCTTAAGGTTTTTTCAAAATCTGTTTTAGTCATTGGTCCAAATTCTTTTAGCACTGTTCCTGTTAATTCCTTACCACTTCTAAGGGTCACAACTTTCACATGTTCCTTTCCTATGGCTCTTAGGACTTCCGTGTTACTGGGCAAAGTGTCCATGTCCCTATTGGTCTGGTTGAGTGCGAGTTGACTGATTTGGGTTTCCAAATTCCTGAGTATTGCACTGTGCTGATTAAACATAGATTGATTTTGTTGCTGTTAAACTTGATTTTGGGATTGTTGTTGGGATAAGAAAGCTTGTGTTTGGATCATAAGCCCTTTCATCATTGCTTCCAAAGAAGATGATGAGAGCTACTGGTCTCTATTGGTCAAAGTGTCCATGTCCCTATTGGTCTGGTAGGTTGTTTTGAAAAGATGGTTGAGTATTTTGAAAACCTTGGTCAATATTTTGAGAGCTACTTGCATGATGTTGTGGATGAAAATTTGAAATTCCTTATTTTTGCGCGGGTAGATTTAAACATGGACTGTTCCAAGAAAAGTTCGGGTGTTGTTTTCAACTGGCATTGTAAGTGTTGTTGTAGGGACCAAATCTGTTATGAACATAGTTTATAGATTCAGAATTATGAGGACAATGTTCATAAGAGTATTCCCCACCAAAACAAACTGTTGATCCAAACTCTCTCAGTGATTTGATAACGACCCGCTTCTATACTTAGTGAAAATTACGTTTTAATATGTATTAGTGTTTCACCATCAGCGATCAGACTGAGTCTGTTCAGTTATCCCTAATGGTATCTCTTGTAAACATTTATATGTATTAGTGTTTCACCATCAGCGATCAGACTGAGTCTGTTCAGTTATCGCTGATTGTTCTAATGTAAACAATAAACGTAATCCCTAAAGACAAGTCTCGCGTCAACAGATGTTCATAGCTGAATCGAAGACGAAGCTGCTAAACAAAGACAAGTCTACTAGTGACCTGATGCGGATATCAGTGAAGCAAAGATGATTCTACTCATACGCGAAGAAACCTGAGGAAAAGCTTCAGCGATAGCTGAACTTATTTATATCTCTGAAGGAAGAGATATTCAGCGATCGATGATCACTTAGCTTATGCCTCAAGTCTCTATTGTCTTACCTTGCACAACAAGTACGATGTATCAGAACGGAGAAAACGGACCCTATGAAATTGAATGATGCTATTTCTTGAAGATGCAGATCCCACTATACCTGAGTACGTAGAAAACGGACCCTATGAACCTGTCCAAATCATAGTTGTCATTCCAGCTACTGCCACCACTCCATTTATTCCTGAACGCTATATTGCTAAGGAAATTAGACAATGGAGTGATGAGGACAAAAAGAAGGTTGATATCGATGCAAGGGAAATGACCATTATCTCTATGGCTCTGCCTGATGAAGTTTTCCATTCCATCATGCATCTTAAAACTTCTAAAGAAATGTGGGAAACCATATGTGTTCAATATGAAGGCACCACTGAAATCTGAGAGACTCGAAAGATTAACTTGGTAAGAAAGTATGAAAGTTTCATGGCTAGTAAGAATGAATCTCTCTCTGATGTTCATCAGCGGTTTAACTGTTTAATAATTGATCTAAGAACCGTTGGCAGGACCTATTCTAATTCTGAGGTCCTAACAAAATTCTTAGAATGTATTCCTGAATGCTGGGACAATTATTCAATATGTCTCAAGCTGACAAAAGACTAAAATTCTCTTTCTCTCAGCACCTTGTATGGAATATTTCTTAACTATGAGCAATCAAACCTTTTGAAGAAGAATCTTATAAAAGATTCTAAAGACTCCAAAAGCACTCCTGTTGCTTTAGTCTCTTCAGAGATAATTCCATCTCAGCGATCTACTCTTACTATCACTGAGTTAGATTCTGAATCTGAGGATATATCAGACACTGATCTTTTAGAGTTTGATGAATCCTTAGCACTCTTGACAAACTCCTTCGAGAGATTTGCAAGAAAGAGCAATTTCAAAAGAAAATAAGCCTCTCTCTCTCACTGACAAGCCAAAATCAACCCCTGTTGATAAGGCTTCTGCTACTTGCTATAACTGTGAAAAGATTGGACACTTTGCAAGTGAGTGCAGGTCAAAGAAAGTCTTCAAACCTTCTACCTCTAGAAGATCCAACGATGACAAGTACCTAAAGCTGAAAGAGAAATATCAAAAGCTGAAAAGCTACAAGAGAAAAGGTAAAGGCCTCATTGCTGAAGAACATGACTGGGCTGAATCAGAAGAATCAAGTTCTGATGATGAAGAAGTTGCTATTCTCTGGCTCATGGCTGAGATTAAAGAACAAGTGGAAGAACCAACTGATACTTCAATGAGCTATATATCATCTTAGGTATCTATCTCTACTAATCCCTCAGAGAGAAGTCGCGCAGTTGATGTGCTGACGATTGATCTTTACAATGCTCTAAACGGAAAATCTCTAGCTGAAAGCAAAAACAATGATTTAACTGAACAGCTGGAAAAATGCCATGAAAAGATCAGAGAACTGTCTCTTTTAGAGGAAAGTTTGAAAGATCAAGTTTTTGTAAATAAAATCATCAGCATAGAACGCGAACAAGCCATCGCTGCTCTAAAAGCAGAAAAGGCTACTGTTGAAAAATGGTGTAATTCTTCATAAAAGATCACTGAGATAATAAACGCTCCAACTCTTGGTGGTGATAAAACCGGTCTTGGTTTTTGGAAACCACAGGATGAGCATAAAGAATACAGTTCCATGCTTAAGTTTGGAACGTTTGTCACTTCTATCTCTGACACTTCTTATAATCAGTTCTATCCTTTGTCATCTTCTAACTCTATCCCTGAGGAAAAATCCAAAGGCTCTAAGTCTGCGGATAAAGGAAAATCCACTCTCCATCCTCAGAAGGCTACCAAGAAATCAAAGTTGAAAGTTCCTTCTAAACCTTCAGCGAATCAATCGTCTAGCTCCATGATAGAAATCTTTGATCTCTGTCCTCCAAAGCTGAAGATTGATCTCAAGCCAAAGAGATCTGAAGAAATAAAAATTCCTACCAGATCTCATGAGAAAAGCATTCTTGGAGCTGGACCCGCTCATCTTAAATTCTCAAAACCTTCTACTTCTGGTCCTAAAACCACTTTCAAATATAGAAAATGCTATCACTATGGATTTACTGACCATATTGCAAGCAAATGTCCAACTGCCACTAAAGCTGATAAAACAGCTAAAGTGAAGATAAATGCCTCTAAGGCTGAGAAGGTCATCAAAGTTGAAAAATCGACCAAGGTGAAGAATACCACTAAGGTTACGAAATTAACCAAAGTGAAGATTACCACTAAAACTGAATCTTCATCTGTTGTGAAGATTTCTGAACCTTCCATAACCACTAACTCTAAAGGACCCATTGAAAAGTGGGTACCAAACAAAGCTTAATCTTCCTTATGTTTGTAGGGATCAAAGGGCATCTGGTATCTCGATAGTGGATGTTCTCATCATATGACTGGACAAAAAGACATGCTCACTGAATACAAGGAAGAGAAAGGTCCCTCTGTGACCTTTGGTGGAAATGGAAAAGGATATACCCGAGGGTTTGGTGTCCTCAACAAAGGGACAACTACCTTTCGAAGAGTCTCTTATGTAGATGGACTAGTATCTCGATAGTGGATGTTCTGAGCATCAGTCAGCTATGTGACAAAGACTATGAAGTTCACTTTTCTAAGAAAGCATGTTCAATGGTAAATGAGAAAGGAAAACTTGCTCTCAGTGGTTATCGGAAAGAAAATGTCTATGTAATAGATATGGACTCTACTATCACTGAAAACGTATGTTTTCTTTCTAAAGCCTCTTCTGATGTCAACTGGCTATGGAACAAAAGGCTCTCTCATCTAAATTTCAAAACCCTGAATTCTCTATCTTCTAAGGAACTGGTTTTTGGTCTTTCTCAGCACTCATATGCTAAAGAATCTCTCTGCTCAGCATGTGAAAAAGGAAAACAGACAAAAGCTAGTTTCAAGTCTAAACAAGTTTCCTCAGTGACAAGTCCTCTTCAGCTCTATGGATCTGTTTGGCCCTGTCAACATTCAATCAATAGCTGGAAAGAAATATACGCTTGTCATTGTAGATGAATAATCTCGCTACACTAGGGTTATCTTTCTTCGTTGCAAGACTGATACTCCAGAAGAACTAATATCTTTTGTTAAAAAGATGAAAGTGCTGAATAATCTTACGATTCGTTCAATAAGAAGTGATCATGGAACTGAATTCAAAAACAGTTCCCTGGACAATTTCTTTGAGAACAAGGGAATTTCTCATAACTTCTCATCAGTAAGAACACCTCAGCAAAACGGAGTCGCTGAAAGAAGAAACAAAACGATCATTGAAGTTGCTAGATCAATGCTCAGCGATTCTCACCTCCCTACTCAATTTTGGGCTGAAGCTGTAAACACTGCATGTTTTACTCAAAACAGATAGCTGATAGTAAAGCGATTTGGAAAAACAGCTTATGAACTTTTTCATGGAAGAAAGCCTTCTATCAGCTTTCTTCACATCTTTGGTTGTCATTGCTTTATTTTAAACAACAAAGATCAGCTTGGAAAGTTTGACCCAAAGCTGATGATGGAATATTTCTAGGATATTCCTCCATCTCCAAAGCCTACAGAGTTTTCAACAAGAGAAGACAATATGTGGAAGAAACAATTCATGTCACTTTTGATGAAACTCACTCAACGAACTCTAAACCAATCGCTGACAATGAAGAATTAAATGCTTGGATGTTTTCTCATTACAGAGAAACAGAACCTTTTTTCTCAAACCATCAGCATTCAAATCCTCCAGCTGCTGATGATGATCCAAACATCATATCTCCTAACGATGAATCCAACTCATGGATATCAACAGAACCTCTAAACACCTTACTACCATCAGATCCCTCTTCGTCTGAACACCTCTCAGAAAACAATGGTCTATCTGTCACCCAATAACTAATCGCTGATGAACCTCAAGCTTCTTCTTCAGTGAACATTCCCATTGTTGATCCAACCTCTGAAATGAGCGATCATGCTCCTGCTCAGCGATGGACCATAGATCACCCAATAGATCAAATTCTTGGTGATCCCGATGCAGGTATTCAGACACGACGAAGTTCAGGTAATATATGTCTGTTTGTCAACTTTATTTCTTTAATAGAGCCAAAGAAGGCTGATGATGCCCTCAGAGATCCAAACTGGGTCAGCGCTATGCAAGAAGAGCTAACTGAGTTCTCTCGCAAAAATTTTTGGAATCTTGTTCCTAAACCATCTGACAAAACTGTAATAGGCACCTAATGGGTGTTTAAAATTAAGTTAGATGAACATGGGACTATAACCCGCAACAAGGCTCGACTTGTTGCTCAGGGATACAGACAAGAGGAAGGCATAAACAATGATGAAACCTTTGCCCCTGTGGCTAGGCTCGAAGCAATTCGACTCTTCTTAGCTTATGCAGTTCACAAAGACTTCATTGTGTATCAAATGGATGTAAAATCAACGTTCCTTATTGAAAAGTTGAATGAAGAAGTCTATGTAGAACAACCTCCAGGGTTTTATGACCCTAAGTATCCAAATTATGTTTATAAATTGGATAAGGCTCTCTATGGTCTAAAACAAGCCCCTCGTGCTTGGTATGACACTCTCTCATCCTTTCTTATCTCTGAAAATTTTGAACGTGGCAAAATTGATAATACTTTATTTTTCAGAAAGATAAAAGGTCATATTATTCTTGTACAAATATATGTCGATGACATCATATTTGGTTCTACTAACCCATCTCTATGTACTCGCTTCGCTGAAAGAATGAAGAAATAATACAAAATGAGTATGATGGGTGAGCTGACATATTTTCTTGGCCTTCAGATCAAACAATCTGACAAAGGTACTTTTATCAGCCAAGGTATGTATGTTAAAGATATGCTGAAGAAGTTTGACTTAACACAAACTTCAGCGATGAAGACTCCTATGGCACCTCCTCTGACTATAGAGGAATGATAGGATCCCTGTTGTATCTTACAGCGAGCCGACCTGACATCATGTACTCTACTTGTTTATGTGCATGCTATCAATCTGAATCCAAGGAATCCCATCAGATCGCTATTAAGCGAATCTTCAGATATCTGAAAGGGACTCCTAACCTCGGTCTTTGGTATCCCAAAGAATCAGGGTTCGATCTAACAGGATATTCCGATAGTGATTTTGCAGGTTGTAAAATTGATAGAAAAAGTACCACTGGTGGATGTCAACTCCTAGGAGGAAAGCTGGTAAGCTGGACAAGCAAAAAGCAAAATTCAGTGTCCACTTGCACAGCCGAAGCTGAATATGTAGCCGCTGGAAGTTATTGCGCTCAGGTCTTATGGATGAGAAATCAACTATTAGACTATGACCTTCAACTATCAAAGATTCCAATCTATTGCGACATCAATAGTGCTATGGCTATAGCAAACAATCCAGTGCTACATTCAAAGACGAAACACATAGAGATCTGATATCACTTTATCAGAGACCATGTGATGAATGGTGATATTGAACTTCATTTCATCCCTACTGACTATCAGCTTGCTGATTTATTCACCAAACCTCTTGATGAGACAAGGTTCAACTTTCTCATCAGTGAGCTTGGAATGCTGCATCTTGAAGAGTAAATCTTCAGCGTTCATGCATTATGTTAGTGATTATAAGTTCCCCTTTATCACTCAATCTCTGATTAATATTCTGACTCTCTGGTATGTTCTCTTACTTTAAAACACTGAATCTTCATTCAGTAAGACGTTTAAAAATAAAACTTTAATCACTGAACTGACTTCAAATGATTAAAAGCTTTTTGATAAAGAAAATCTATCACTGACTTTTCTCTTCAGTGATCCTTCTAAAATAAAAATCAATCTCTGAATTCTTATCTGGGATTCTTTCAAAGGAAAACCTATCTCTGACTTTTCTTCAGAGATAATTTCAAAAAGGATAAATGAAACGTTTTTCTCTCTCCTATGACGTCATTTGAACCGACAATCCATGACATGTTTTTTTTCTGACATGTTCGTCCGTTGCGCTTCTATCCAATCAACTTCGTGGGACATGTCCATGTCATGATGAACATTTGTTTTCCCGCCTCTCTCTTTCTCTCTCTCTCTCTCTCTATACGTATAAAAGGAATGTTTCTTTTCATTCTTATCTTTTACGCTCTCTGGAAATCCTTTTCAAGCAATAACTCTCTCAAGCATTTGCAAGAACTTCTTTCAAATCATTTGCATCTTCTTCCTTAAGGATTAACAGGTTATTTTGATCTTTCTTTTACTTAAATCTTGTTCCTAAATCCTACTTATGTTCCATCATTATGGATTTTTATAAGATTTCTACTCTCTAAAATCATTCTTTTTGATTTTATTCTTTCAAAACCTTTGGTTTTCTTATTGTTCTTCCTTCTTAAACTAATAACAATATCTTAATCTTCAAATATTCTAGTTTTTATATGTTTCTTTCTTCAAATAGAAACTGGTAAAAACTTCTGTATTTTAAGATTCTAATCATTTCCTTCTATTTTCTTTTCTTTCCTTATTCATAAATGGCTCAGTCAGCACTCATTGCCTCCAAGACAGTCAAGTTCGCCATCACTGATTCTGAAATCCCCAAGAACAACCATCTTGGACGTCTGGACTTTGACGGTTTCAAATACCCACAACTTGTGGAAGCTGCTAAATTCCTGAAGCAATCATTTATTGCTTATGCCCTCACTGTTGATCCCAAACCTTCCAAAACGCTTCTCCAACAGTTCTGGTTACAGCTGAAGAGACTTCTATCACCAACAAGAAAGGTGATCAGGTTCCTGCTATCTCCTTCAGCACTGACTTGGGATCAGGGATGATGACAACTTTCAGCCTGAGGAAGGCACTTAGGTTCCCTAACAAACCCAGGAGTGGATTTGAAGCTCTGCCAACTGATGCTGAACTCATCCAGTTTCTAGATGATATGGAGCACTGCTGGGACAACAAGCCCCGCTCCACAATCCCCAACAAGAAGTTGCCGCTCATCAAGAAGGCAAACATGCCTTACCAACTGAACTTCATCTTTTCTCACTTCATTCAGTGCATGAGTGGGAAAAGTGGTTCACTTGATCAGGCAAGCAAGATTCAACTCCAGATGGCTTACTCAGTCATCGCTAGAAAGAACTTCGACATTGCCACCGCTATCTTTGATGATCTTAAGTCAAAGATAGAGAAGACGGAGAGGGATCCCAATATCCCATATGTACGGTTTATCTGTGCATATCTGAAGTTTCTCTACGCCAACTCTTACCCCACTACTCCTGATGTCTCCTTCGCCAAAGTGGGTCAGCGTTCACTGGAGGTCAAACCGCTGGAAAATGAGGTAAGTATCTCTACCCTACGCTCTCGCCTCTCTCTCCATTCTTCTACTTCAACTGCCACACAGGAGGTTCGTTCTTCTGCTAGACCTGCCGCTAAAACCTCTTCTAAACAACCAAATTGACTAAGGAGACCATTACCCCTAGTTCAATGCCTGAGGTAGTTTCTCGACAAACTTCCTTAGATGATTTCGTGGGTCTCTCCTCCACATCCTCAGCTATACCATCATCAACCGTGCCAACGATCTCGGTCGTTGTCACAACATCAGTGACGCAACCACCCATCTCAGTACCAACTGAGGTAACTACCGAACTCTCAAGTCCTTCTATCCCCATCTCTAATCCCTCTATTTCTTTGGTCTCTGACCCTCCTCTCTTGCAGCAACCTCATGTTGCATTTCTAGGACCTGATGCTCAAACCTTTGAAAGAGACATGCAATTTTTCAAGATGTTTGAACCATCAGGTATACCTACACCCGCCAATACACCTCCCATCTCTCCATATAAGCCTGTTACTCATAATCTAACTTTTATTTCAGGTCCTAATATGGCGACTGTTAACTCTCACATCAACAGTTTAGGTGTTAAGGTAGAGTCTCTCAGCTCCTCCATGAACGAAACCACCTGCGCGGTCAATACCGCTGGTGAAGAGCTGAAGCAGTTGACAGCTACCTGCTCCACCAAAGCTGAAGCCTCACAAATCTCAGCTCTTCAGGGGGAGCTCTCCAAAGTCAAGGAGGATACTCAACTTCTTCAGGGACGCTTTGATTCTCTAAACGACAATGTCCAGGGGTTATCTACGAAGATTGATTCCTGCACAACTCTCCTACAGCAAGTCCTTGAAAGGCTGAATGAACCAGCTCCGACTCCTTCTCCTTCCTTCACAGAGGCTGACCGCACCTCTCTGAACGTAGCTGTTGAATTCATTCATCAAGCTACTTCAGACCTCCCTATGATTCAAGGACGCTTAGAAAGTCTGGAGGCTGAAGTCCGCAAGTTGGCCACTACACAACCTTCCTCTAATGTTGAAGTCCTCTCCCTCGCTGGTAATGACAAAGAGGGGGAGAAAGTTGTTGAAGAAAATCAAGAGGAAGCTGCTGTTGAGGTTCAGCCGGAAGATCCTCCCTCTCATGTTGAGGGGGAGAAGGTTGCTGACAAAGCCCCTCCTTCCTTCGAAGTCTTAGTAGAAGATGAGAAGGATGAAGAAGAGGAAAATCTTGATCTTCAAGATCAGGATGAAGAGCAAAACCATCAAGATGATGACGATGACGATGAAGAAGACCAATCTTTATGGTTTTCTGTAACCACCACATCATCAGTGATAGCTTCGAAAGAAGTTGTCACAGCAGGGGGGGAGTCATGAAACTTCAGGAGCCCCTTCCCAAAGCAAATCTAAGGGTGCATCTGCTGAGGGAAGCCTGATAAATGTTTCACTGTCTGAGGAGACTCCTTTTCAGGTATGCCTCTCACTTGTCCCTGTATCTTTCTTTAAAACCTCTGTTTTCTTCTAGCCTTTATCTTTTCTCTTCCCAAAACAAACACTACCTCCTTTTTTATCTATTTCTGACCAGACAGTTATCTCCCCTGCTTAAGGGTAAGGAACTACAGATAATCCCAACTTCTATAGCTGATGAGTCAATAATCCCAGCTTCTATAGTTGATGAAGAAGATGAAGAAGAAGAAGCCCTGCATCATCCAGGAAGGCCCTCAAGACCATCTCATTGGTCAGAGGAAGAGATGAAGAAAAGAACAGAGATGATCTCTCATTTGGAGAGTCAACGACTGAAGGTCCTTCCTCAAACAACCTCTACTGAACTAGAGTTCCTGACTGAAGCTGAAATCGAAGAATCTGTCAGAGCTGAGAAACTAATAGATGATTGTGAAAGAGATGCCTCTTTTGCTCTCAAGATTCAGTCCTCTCAAGTCAAAGACAAGAAGCTGAAAAAGAAACCAGGGGAAGTCCAGGCTGCTCTGTTAAATGAAATTGAAGAGGAGCGCTCAAAAGAACTAGTGGTAAGCGATAACTCTGTCGAATGGTGCAAACATAAAGTTGACTATCACTCTGACCTAATGAAGATCATAGCCGTTGTCATCTCAGGGAGAAAGAAGAAGGACCGAACTTCTATCACGATGGAGATAACCAGAGAGGATGGAAGTTGCAAGGCAATGTTTGTTTCAAAGAGGGAAATCTTCAGTTACATAGAATGGCTAGAGTTCAAAGATGCGCTGAAGAAATCCAAGTCAACCTACAGAGGCTATGTTGAAGGGATAAATGATGCTCTTATTAACAGAGTCATTGTTATCCTAAAGGTGTTGTCTACTCTTCCTTCCAAGCCAAGGCAACTAAAAAGAAAGCCTGTCTCCTCCTCTTCTGAAAATGTCGTTGTGATCAGAAATGAAACCTCCATCAAGTTCTCAAGAGAAGCTCTGCTTGGTCATCCTTCTGATCTCTCAGTACTTGATCTATCCCTGCTTCCTGGTGGTCCCTATATTGTAGGGAAAGTACTCAAAGAACCTTTTGGAATCTTCTTCAGAGATGATGAGGAATAACTCAGATTCCAAAGATTATCTGAAATTCCTATTTGTCCCCTCAAGTCATCTCAAGGATCTTTTGTGCTTATGGTGTGACTTCTCCTCTGCTGCTGAGCAAATCAAAGCAGTCATTTGTCAAGAATCTTCTGAACGAAGGCAAAAAGGAGAAGAAATACCTGAGTATATGATCAATCCTCCAAAGTCTTCTTTAGATAGCTGATAGATTAGTTTCCTAATTCTTGTAATCTATTAGTTAAACTTACAGTAGTTAGTTCCTCACTTGTACTTGTAATTTTCATATCTTATAATTCTATCTCTGAATTAATGAAAATTTCAGTGATGTACTTAACTCTACCAGTACTGTAAAAGATCCCTCAAAATAGTAATTGGGACATGTATGTTATGAGTCCTAATTATTCCTTTATTTTGAACTATAAAGTAATTTTCTTCAGTTACTTTGTCATTATCAAATAGGGGGAGATTGTTGATCCAAACTCTCTCAGTGATTTGATAACGACCCGCTTCTATACTTAGTGAAAATTACGTTTTAATATGTATTAGTGTTTCACCATCAGCGATCAGACTGAGTCTGTTTAGTTATTTCTGATGGTCTCTCTTGTAAACATTTATATGTATTAGTGTTTCACCATCAGTGATCAGACTGAGTCTGTTCAGTTATCGCTGATAGTTCTAATGTAAACAGTAAAGGTAATTCCTAAAGACAAGTCTCGCGTCAACAGATGTTCATAGCTGAATCGAAGACGAAGCTGCTGAACAAAGAAAAGTCTACTAGTGACTGATGCAGATATCAGTGAAGCAAAGACGACTCTACTCATACGCGAAGAAACCTGAGGAAAACTTTCAGCGATAGCTGAACTTATTTATATCTCTGAAGGAAGAGATATTCAGCGATCGATGATCACTTAACTTATGCCTCAAGTCTCTATTGTCTTACCTTGCACAACAAGTACGATGTATCAGAACAGAGATGTCTCTGCCACAATTCGTACAACAACTCTGTCAACTACACTGTTCATGATCCGGCTGAAAGCATGTCTCCCAAAGTCAGACTCTCTCAGCCAATCAATGAAGGACACGTGTAAAGTGCCCTACCATGCATTTAATGCATAGGGTATAAATAGAAAGATTACCTCTTCATCTGAAGAGTGTGCTTACCTCTATCCTTCATCTTTCTATCTTATAGAAACCCTTGTTTTCTATACTTCTCCAATCCCATTCTCTATATTCTTGTGCAACCATCTTAGTGTTTTCTTAAGTTTGTTTAGATTGAGTTCTACTTAATCTTATTTCGCAACAGACTTGTAAATTGTGTTTGATTTATCAATAAACAATTTATTAAACTTTAAATTTTGTCTTTGTATTCAACCCCCCCCCCTTCTACAAACTTGTCAAGCACCTCTGGGACCAACACAAATACATTGCACCGAAAGTACTGTTGGAAAAGGTGTAGCGACAACTGGTTGTGCTCCTTTGCCCGAAGTAATGTTTTTAAGCATAGTGGCCATAGAAGTGAGTTGAGATGTTAAAGGAGTATATGCGTCTACATCATGAATTCCAGAAGTCCTCTTTTATGTTTAGGCACATGGATCAACCCAATGTCCATGGTTTGCTGAAATCTTTTCAAGAATTTAATACCCGTTATTATAGGTATTGGCTGTAAAGGCCCATCCTGATGGCGCATCGAGCATTTTTTAGCCATGGGGTTTAACCCATTGTAAAACGTCTCGAGTTGAATACAGTAGGGAATGCCATGGTGAGGGAATTGCTTCATCGTCTATTTGTTTAAACATGCAAATTTCGTTTCTGGACTTAGCATTACGGGTAGGTGGAAAATACTTTCGCAAAAACTTTTCAGCCATATTGCTCCATGATGGTACAGAACCTGGTGCCAATGAGTTGAACCATGACTTTGCCCGATCCCTTAGAGAGAATGGAAATAGAGTGAGTCTCAAGGCATCGTGAGATACCCTAGGGATCAAGAATGCATCGGTGATCTCCATAAAAGATTTTAAATGAGAATGAGGATCCTCCGATGGCATTCCAGCAAATTGTCCATTGGTTTGTAACATGTGGAATATGATAGGTTTTAGCTCAAAATGGAGGGCGGTCATATGGAGTCTAACTATTCCTGAGTTTAATTGCTCAAAATCAGGGATAGCGTAGTCCATAATTTTTCCCTCTTTGGAATTTGCAAGATTAATAATGTTCAGAGCTTCATCCCTATTTTCATTGTTACCATGTGATTCTGTATCATCATCATTAGGATGTTGATTTTGGTTATTGTTATGGTTATTGTTCCTTTGATATGGCATTTGTTGAAAAGGGTGTTCGGGTGGATTTCCAAAAATGGGTGGTGCATCGTGAAATATCGGTTGTTGTCTTTGATGGTTTTCCAAAAGTGGGTGTTGTCTAGGTATTCTATCTTCAAAACCTGGTGGGGGTGGTTCCATGATTGGAGGTTCTATGGTCAATGAAATTCTTTAAGCCCTCGTTCTATTTCGGAATGTTCTTTCTATGTTCGGGTCAAACTCAAATAACTCTCTACGTGGTATTCTTGGCATACACCAAGAGAAGGCGATTCAAACGGTGCTAGAAAAATAAAATCTTTTTTAAAACTTTTACAGACTTTTAGCGAGCCAATCCCCGGCAACGGGGCTAAAAACTTGATGCGGATGTTTGCACACCACTAAGACATGTGATAATTGAATCTCAAGGCAAGTATACAATGAGACCCAATATCGTCTCTCAAGTAATAAAGTGGTAAAATATCGAATATCGTCCCATAGAGATTTTTGTAAAAGTGCAATAAAAGTGTAATAAAATAAATGGTTTCAGATGGTGAATTTGAAGACTTTGTTTGGCTTGTGTTGACAGTTAATTAAGATAACAAAGAATAAATATAGCAAGTGTCTAAGACTTGTGGTGAGTGTTAAACGCAAGTTTCTGTGGACCAATGTTGTAGGAATGCTACAGTATTGTGTCTCTCAACAACTAGTTCCACCCCTACTTTGAGAACGATCCTCTCGGATTCTACCGTAACACTTGTACTTAGCTTCTACCAGGCACATCTCTGTGCAGTATCAGAACCAGTGATAGTGTTAACTGGTGTTCTCAAAGTATATGGATAAACAAATTCTTTTCTTAGAAATCACTCTCTCGAGCCGATTCCCGTATCATTCAAATTGACGTGTTCCAAGTGGCTTATCTCTGAGTCCACTACACTTTATCAATTTGACTCGTGATCAACTCGTCGAGAATATATCGATTAGAAAAACATAGATGCCAAATTTCTTGGTAAGTAACTTTTCCAAGTATACTTCCTATGTCATTTGAATTGACGTGTATTTATGTGGCTCATCTCTGAGTCCACTACACTTTACCACTTTCAAAGCGATCAATTTGTCATGAAGTGTGTTTGGATTTATAAAACTTAGAATGAAGCGGTGGAACATCGTTATTGAGAAACGACGTCCACTTTCTTTTGGTTTAAAAACTCACCATTTGCCTCACACCTAAGCCAATGAAATTAGCTACTCATAACGGAAATTAAATTTTGAGAAATGTAAAGAGCGGAAATTAAAGACATAATGTAAATTGTGTAATGTAAATGACGATAATAAATTGACGGAATGTAAATGCAATAAGCGTAAATAAAATAAATACGAGAAGGTAATGAAGAACTAGAAGTAAAGTAAATTCAAGACTTGTATTAAAGACGACTAACGAAAACGTAACAATCGGTAACCGATTGGATCTTGGTTCCCAAAAGATTCAGCAACTTGAACTACTTTGGAAATTAAAAGACTTGCTACCTACTTCTTGCTTCTAAAAACTTACTACTTGTTTGGGTAAAATCTCACAAGTCACGACCGACGGAAGATAACCAAACATTTCTAGTCTAAGGACCATTCTTGTATCAAGATAAGGTCCTGACAGTTACGCACGATAGAAGACATCGTCGTCCCATACGACGATCGTCGAGAGTTTCTCACATCCGCGACTAAAGAAAGTCTCTCTATAGCTTACATCTCACGACCTATGGACGTTACTAACAAACATCAGTCATTTATTGCATACAACCCTTTTTTCTTTGTGAATCTCTTCTTACAGGTTTAATGCACATAATGACCAACGAATATAACGGACGACCGCCATCAAGATCACTCAATATCAAGAATGTTGGACAATGAATGCTCATTTATAGCGACTAAAGCTATATATACCACCTCGAAGAGCTACACAAAGGACAACATTATCTGATAAACAAACAATTACAAAGATACAATTCTCAAGAACTCTCTCAAGCAGAACCTTTTCGACATAAGGGTTCTATTACATGACATTTAGTTCGATCGCACGATTACATTATTTTTCTACTGTAACATTGTCAGTTGTACTTGTAATCACCCATTCCTAAGGACGACGTCCCTGTTTGTCGTCCATAGTGCACTTGACGATTCTCACTGTCGTCCGTGGTTTTTACCCTCGACGGGGTTTTCTGCGTCACCAAATCTCTGTGTTCAATTTATTTTTTATCCTCGTCGTACGATTTGTCGAGTGATTGCCTACTTTAGTTGTAAAAGCTCAGCACCGACTTAGATCTTCCTTTGGACGATTTTTGACATTAACAGTTTGGCGCCCACCGTGGGGCCCCATCTAGAGTAAAATCATCGGCAAAAAGTGCGACCTACTAACAGTTTTAGTGCAGGATTCTAGTTTGACAGGATCATCGCAGCACAAGGAACTCAAGCTAGTATCATTGCTCAAATGCACATGGAACTCGACGCCGTTCGTAACCAAATTCATACCTTGGACGAGCAAAATCGCAGGGCTAACGAAGAACTCTCTGCCATGAGAAATCTAGCAATGAGGAATCCGAACATGCGTAACCAATTTGGACCTCGATTCGGTCTTATGCAGGAGTTCCACCTCCACCACCTCCATACCCCCAGGCCAACACAAGGTATGGGAGCAACTACTAGAGTCGCTACCTTCTCCATACCAACAATCCCTAAAATGCCGCCTCTTGTGACTAGGAGTGAGCAAACCCGAACCGACCCGATTTACCCGAGCCCCAATTTACCCAAAAATCGTCCAACCCGATTTACCAGGAACCGAACCCATCCGATCCGAATATATTCTCGGATAAAAAGGGTCGGGTTGGGTTCCCAAATCCACACCCGACACGAAAACCGATATAAAAATTAATTTATTATTTATTTATACTAATTTCCTAATAAATATAAACTAAATTACTAAATCATTATCAGATATCAATTCAAACCTAATTTCCAATCGACTATGTCTCTCTCATCGTCTCGATCCAAAAGGAGAAAACCCAAATCCATCCAACCACCATTCGATTTTGTCCACCGATCGGTTACCACCGTCCATCGTCGGCGTCCGGTGCTCCCAGAGTTCCAATATCCACCTCCAAGTACCACAATTCGACTTTCTACAGGACACTACAGCCTTAATCCTACTGCCTACAGGTAAAAAAATCTTTGTACTATAGAACTTTCATACTGAGTAGTGACCATCGATGACAATGTTGTCTTCACTTTTGTTTCTAATTTTTAGTTGTTTATTTACTTTAAGTTCATTCTTCTTGACCATCGATGGGTGTGTGTGTGTGTGAATTTTATTTTCTTATTGTACAGACAGTAGACTAACAGGTTAAAAAAAAAGCCCAAGCAGGCCCATATTCGACTCACCCGACCCGCCAAACCCGAACTCAAATCACCCCGAACCCAAATATCCGATCTTGTTATCAGTCGGGTTTCGGGGCCTCTCTCTACCCCCTAATATCTGATCGGGTTTTGGTTTTAGGTCCCCGACCCGTCCGTTGCACATGGCTACCTGTGACAACGTTTCCATCAGTAACCTTGGCTTACATGCATGTACCAATGAATGGGGATAATGGGGTACGTCGCGGAACAATGGCTTTGTTCCCAATACAGGTCCTACGTCTCAAGACTCTGGATTCATGCCTAGCAGCGGTGCTAATCTAGATGATCCTGTCGCACGATGCTTGAAACAGCTGGAAGAGCAAAATGAAAAGATGTTACTACTGCTTTATTGTTATGATAATCGCAAACGTTTTAAAATAAAATCAAACACAAAACAAAATTTTAAATCGGTAAATAAAATATGATATTTTATAATTGATATGTTTATCAAAATCAAACCGATTTAATAAGATAAACTTTTAAAACAAGATTTTTAGTGATAAAGTCAAACGTTTTAAAAGAATTAGTATGTTTTCTAAAATTAAACCTTTTACAAAACGTAAACTTAATGCCACCCATTTAAGGTACTTGTCAAGCATACAGGATCCCGGTATGGTTAGTGCTCAGCCAATCATGCCGGTTGAATGTAGTGTAAGATAAGGAGCCAAATTAACGAGATTTAAGTGGAAGGTTGCATGGCCATTCACTTAAATAGTCATATTTTGGACGACTGATCCCAGTAAACTCTAAGTCTAGTATTTAGGTGGGATCACGATACCTTAGTATGATTTGTTTACTTGAGAATATCATAGACAGTTGTTTGGCCATTTATGAGTATTTTCAAGGCGTTGAAGTGGGATTAAACGTGTCAATTTCAATATATGATATATTGAATAGGATCCCACGACATCTAAGAGTTATGTTGAAAATAATTGGATGATGCCTACCTAAATAGCCTAATTTCATAGACAGTTGCTTGGCCATTTATGGAAGTAGGTGAAATATGGATCTTAGCTCAAATCAAATGATTTTTGAAAGGTTAATCCACTTATTTGAGATATTAAAGTTACTAAAATTAAATCATGTTTTTGTAGATGTCTACCTCCGATTCAAACTCAAAAAACTTATCCCAATTCATACTACGATCAATCCTAGATAAGGAAAAATTGGACGGAACGAACTTCATCGAATGGTTTCGCTTCCTAAAGGCAGTACTTAGGCATGAAAAGAAGTTTTATGTCCTTGAAAACCCCCTCCAAATGCTCCTACCAGAAATGCTCCAACTGAAGTCAAAACTGCTTATGATAAGTACCAAAACGACTCCCTGATTGTTGGCTGCCTAATGTTAGCCACCATGACTCTCGAATTATTACAGGATCATGAAAACATGACTGCTTGGGATATGATATATTCACTAAAGTCAATGTTTTAGTTACAAATAAAATGGGAGAGATTTGATACAGTTAAACCATTGAGTGCTTGTAAAATGACTGGTCGTTTGTCAGTTAGTACCCACATTTTGAAAATGAAAGGATACTTTGACCAACTAACCCGTCTTGGTTTCCCACTGGGTCAAGAGTTGGAAATCGATATGGTTCTCAACTCTCTACCCAAAACATATAAGCAGTTCGTAAAGGACTACAATATGAAAGGTTTGAATAAAACTCTCACAGGGGTTCACATCATACTTAAAACTACTAAGAGGGACATGAAATCCAAGTTGGGTTCAACCAAACCAAAGAAGGCTTTGATGATCAAACATGACAGTGGGATAATCAAGAAAAAGGGGGAGATAACCAAGGGTAAAACACATGTTGGAAGATCCAGCATAGATAAGGGCAAAGGAGAAATTCCTGAGGTTGCAGTATGGTATAATTGTTTTCACCATGGGCACCAAATGAGAACTTGTCCAACCCGATTGGCAGAACTCAAGAAGCAGAAGGCTACCAGAGTCAGACCTTCAAGTATGTTTACCATTTGATTTAATTCACTTCTGACTAAGTGTTACATAATGATTATGATACTCATATTAGTACTACTTTTCAGGAAATAAGAAGTGAAGAGAAGATGAAACCAGACCAAATGGAGCTATGTTAGTTGTTGTTGCTCAAAGGGAAATATGATATGAACTTTCTAGATGGTCTTACATTAACACTTAGCAAGTGTCTTCATGTACCTAGTACTACTAGGAATTTAGTTTCATTTTCTCAATTACAACGAACCGAATTTATGTTTTCAGAAATAAATTTTCGTTTTATCTTAATAAATGTTTTATGAAATTAATAGTTGTAATTATAAATCAATATAATGAATTAAGTGGGGCTTAAATCTGATCTATTTGTGACAGTTAACAAGAAACACATAGCCAAACTCCAGGCGGGCGGAGAGATGGAATCATATGATGATTCATATAATACATGTGTATCTTGTTAGTCAAGATGACAAAAGAGCCTTACAAAAGGTAAACCTTTAGGGGCTACAAGAACTATTAGGAGTTAACCATACTGATGTATGTGAGCCTTATAGTTATGTCACAAGATACGATCATCACTACTTCATTACATCCTACTGGTATGTTTACCTAATAGAACAAATATAAAAGCTTTGAGATTTTCAAAGAGTTTTAGAAATAAGTAGTGAGTATACTTGCCAAAATATGAAGAGTTTTATGAATATCTAAGCCAATAGATCATCCTAGAGATTTTTGGGATTGTATCCCAGTTGACTCCTCCTTGAACACCGCATCACAACGGTGTATCCAAGAAGAGAAATAGAACCTTGTAGAACATGGTTCACTCTATGATGAGTCTCACCACTCTGCCTAAATGTTTCCGGGGTTATGCCCTAAAAACAGTTGCCCAAATACTAGTTTATGTAACAACCAACAAGGACCAATAAAACCCACTCTCTTAATATAAATTGGGAAGATCCCAAAGTTATCATATTTGAGAATATGGGGTTATAATGCTTAAGCCAAGCATAAAGCTTCTGGAAAGCATGATTTAAAGGTCTGAAAAGTACATCTTTATGTGATATCCAATTGGATATTATTTCTACAGGTCTAGCGAGAACAAAAGTTTTGTTAACGCACCCTGGTGAGTCCTTAAGAAAATATTTTATGTCATGAATCACAATGGGGACACAGTAGATCTTGAAGAAATTCAAGAACCACAAAGATGGGACGATGGTTGACACTTACATTCAACAAGATGTTGAACTTCAACAAGCTATTGAAGATAATAAACGAGATACAAAACAATCCGAAGATCGAATTACTGATAAATGACCAGATGCCATAAAATTAAAAAAACTGATGTTAAAACTGCATTCCTTAAAAGGGAATTTTTAGCGAGGACATATAAAAGTTTTAAAACAACAAACCTAAAAGTGCAAGTTGCAAAAGTTCATTTATAGACTAGGACAATCATCACGTAATTGAAATCTTGTATATACAAGAAGGTCAGTGGGAGCATAACAGTATTCTAGATCCTATATGATTGTAAGAAATGACATACCAATGCTTGAAGGTGTAAAATCATGGATTAGGACAGTACATCGCGATGAAGGATCTAGAAGAGACAAAGTCCTTGGTATAAAGATCTATCGTGGTAGATCAAAGTGTTTAATTAGATTAAGCACAAGAACATACATTGACAAGATCTAGAAACACTTCAAGATGAAGGGTTCCAAGAAAGGAAACTTGCCAACAGTACATAGTGTACATCTGAGCGAAACTCAGAGTCCTAGCACTAAAGAGGACATGAACCGTATGAAGGGTGTTCCCTGTGTTTTCAGCCAACTGTTCAAATCATGTACGCCATGTTAATGTACTAAGATCGGACGTCTCGTATGCCCTGAGGATGACGATCATATATTAGTCAGACCCAAGTGATGCTCGCTATATAACAGTGAAGAACATTCCAAAGTATCTTAGAATAACTAAAGATATGTTATTACTGTACAATGGTTAGGAAAGAGATCTGTGTGTTTAAGGATACATAGATGCTAGTTTCCAAACCAACCATAATGACTTAAATTGTAATAGGGATATATGTATTGAGCGGAGGTACAATGAGCTGTAAGAGCTTACATGCAAATCTACTTGTTAAGCCTATGTCTCAAAACAAACATGATGTTCATGTTATAGACTTGAGGATTTTTACATTGAATAATAATTTTAGTAAACTTTAAACTTTCTAGAACATTAAAACAGTTATGTTTTTATCTGATATGGCATACTAGGTATGAGTATATACATTAAACATTTATGGGTTCTTTATTAGCATGTTTAAGTATCCTTAAATAAATATAATGATCATATTATTTAGAATTGTCCTTGATCGATTATTACTAGGGGACTAGTAATAAATCAAGATCATTGTGAAGCCTGGTCATAGTCCAAGTTAGAAGTGCACTAGGTGCAACCAGAGTCACATGCGCTTGTTGGTGCACAAGGCGTTGGACAAGACCCACGGTCAGGATCACCTCATAGATCGGCGTCATAAGGTGAGTCCTGAAATAGTGAACACTCTTTATCCTCATACCTGAGATGTGCATTGGAATCTAATGCACAAGGAGTGTTATGCTTTGATATAGTCTAACGTTACCCTTAACCGGGTAATCAAGGGCTATGTTAGGTATAACATGAATTGTGTAGTTAGTCGTGTACATGCAATTTTGGGATTTTATCCTCTCAAAATGAGAGAGATATTTCTGGGCCCCTCGATTACATAGTTTGATTTACATGCATGAACAAGTGGATTAGTTGGACTAATGGTACTTGTATAATCAAATATGTTGGGATCGAGAAACATATTCTTTGAACAATAAAGGATAAGATAGATCTATGCCTTAAGTTCAAAACAAAATATCGTGAAGCAAAAGGATAATGAATGACTATACTATATGATTGATTGGATCAATCAAATTGCTCGAAGGTAAAAGCACATTTACATAGCCTTGGGGGCGGTGACGTGTTGTTAGACGCTTATCATCGTCTGTGTTACTGTGTATCATGTGCAAGTGGGAGAATGTAAGTTATTATATGCCCACGACACGTGTCACACAGAGATACTGCTGAGGAGTATGTAAACCTATAGGGTCGCACACAAATAATGCGTTTGTTTCCATATTTAGTAACCCGGATTAAATCAAGTTGATTAAGAAAATAATTATTCTTAAAGGATAATTATGAAAATATGTGTTAAACAATAATTATGTTTATTAAGGGGTATTATCTGTAATTATATATATAATTATATTTAAAGTTTAACTGTTTAAAAAATAATTGTTAGGACTGAAAGTCCTACTGCGTTGAAAGTTGTATAACGCATTTATAGGGTAGGAATTGTAATTGTTTAAAAGTCATTTGTAAATGGGCTTTGAGGCCCATTTGTCCTTACACGTTTGGTATTGAAAGTTATGTTAACCTAGTTTTAGGTTTAGAATGGTCATTCAAATGTTTACTTAGCCGTATCAGATATTCTCTCTGTAAACCTTAAAACCTTTACTGATAAATTTAATCATATGACCAGCAGTTGTGATTCATTCTTATTGTTGATTGATTATTATATCATGATTGCACTGTATCTAGGATCTACAATTCGTATCAGAGCATAATCGAATTAATTTTCATTCGATACGATCAAAAGGTTTGTCTAAATCCCTTCATCTTATCGATTTTTATGATTGATCGACTGTTGGTTCGGCAGCTTTACCGTGTTCATCATAATCGATTTCTTAGGCTTGAGTTTTAGTTGTTTTTCTGCTAAATTAAATCTGGGTTTGTGATTGCTAATCAAATTCGTTTGATTAATTTTGATTTAAAAGGTTTGATTTGGTTGAAATCTGAAGTAGTTCGAATTTTCTGTTCATCCGGCAACCTTCCAAGTTCATCAAAATTAAAGTTGTTAGTTTGTGATTTTAGTGGTTTTTCTTTAAATTAAATATGAGTTTGAAGTTAATAAGCAAAATCTTTAATTAATTTATGTGTTAAAAGGTTGATTTTGTTCGATTGTTTGAGTTAACGCCCACTTTTTCGAAGAACAGGAAGAAACCCAGATTTTTGATACTCCCGGACTGGTATCTCCCGGTACCAACAATCTCCCGGTCGCTATGGTTCTCATTTGAAGAAGGGTGTTGATTGTTAAAACATAGAATCAACGTGATCCATAGCCACCTATAAAATTGATATTGCATCGTCCCATGACCTTGCACCAACCAATCACAATGGAGGAACCAATCAACTTCATATCTTAAATTTGATATTCGGTGGTGGTGTATGGTTTGTGAATTATAACCTGTGTGGGTCCGTGTGAATGAACACGATCGTTACCAGATAAATCAAACACAAAGATATACGATTACCAACCTGTTTCGATAAATAAACAATGGATTACAGATTGATGTTCTTGAAGTTTAAGCTCTCTTCTCACTTTCTCTCTGATGAACAGTGTAGTTTGTGTGTGTTGTATGATCTCTGATTATGTTGTGATAGCTTCCCAAACACACTAACATCAACTAATATCTAACTTAGATATTAAAACTAATATCTTAAATAATATCTAACTAACTAATATCTAGAATATATAATATCTAGATATTTAGAAATAATAAAATTACTAAAAACTAAACTTTGACATTTTATTACAAACGACATTAGGCTAATAATATCGAGAGCGACTTTTCAGCGTTAGCTTCAGATTGCGAACTTCGGATTGGATGATCTTGAATCCAATAAATCTGAGATCTAACAATCTCCCCCTTTGGATCAAGATCATTACTAAAAAGATTTAGCAATTCAGTCTTCTTTTTCATCTGAGAAGATGCAATCTCCTTCTCTGTCTTCAAATTGTAATAATCTCCAGGTTTAGCTCAGAATGCTTTAGCAAAGTATCTTCAAAGAAAATTTATCTGAAATAAGCATGTCTTCAGAATACTTTGATCTCTCGTATTTCTTGGTTTGCTCTTCTCTTCTTCAATGTCTCTTGAAAGACAACTTGTAATGTAATGGACATTTCTTCAAGCTTTAGGTTCTCCCCCTTTTTGATGAAAAGAGCAACACATTCATCAAAACTTGTAGCAAGAAATGTCTGTCATTTGGAGCTTCTGATCCGTCAATTCAAAAGATATTCATCCAGATCTTTGCAAATCCAGACAAAATAATCGTGTAACACCTGAATCAACAAACGAATCAGTTAAAATGCCTGTCAGTAACACTAAGTCACTGTGTGTAACAAATACACTTTGGAAAGGAACTTTTGTGATGTTCACTCCCCCAGGGCTTCCATTCAATCATCGAAACACCACAAAGGCAATTTCTATGAACGTTATGACAAAGAAACAAATTCCTTGTGTGTTCGTGCATGTGTTTAGAAAGAATTAAGCACGGATGATTGCTTATAGGCTCAAAATTGTGTAAACCACTGAGACAACAGTAAGTTAAACACAGACTCAATGTGCATGATTGAAGTGCGAAGGTGGGGCAAACTTCCTTCTTTTCAATATCCAGATTTTCCAAATGAAAATCAGATAACAAATGTGTTGCTTCCCCTTTTAAAATGTGAAACACTTTCTATTTTAGTAGAAAATGAGTGGCTGGTGAGGTTTGATCAAGAGTTGGCATGGGCTGGTTGCCTGTTTCACTAATGATCACCAAAGAGTTGTGAAACATTAGAATTTTGGTTGCCCGGCTCAGAAAAAGTTGGTGCAGAGTTCTGATATTCTTTTAACTCTGTTCTCTCACGCTCTTTCTTTTAAACATTAAGCTTACTCTAACCAAACGCTCTTTTTCTTAGAAATCACTCATTTCTTTTCGACTTCTCACACTCAATCACTATGGATTAACTTCTTGGGTAGAAATCACTGGTTAAGGTGATTCCATAGAAGTTGTGTTAAGTCCTAGCACAATGAAATCATGTTTTCCTATGATGCAAATGATGCTCAATTTGGTTTAACTATTTCAGTTAAAGCTCAAAGTAGAATTTGAAAACATTTAAAGTCACACTTCCAATTCATGAATTCGTTTTGAGAATCGGGAAGTGGCTTGAACATTTAAGAACAATGTTTTCTATGATTGAAAGTTATCCTTCTTTCAAGCATATATGAGATTAAGATAAAGAATTATACCTTTACGTGCGATCTTACGTCTCATGAAGTTAAGCTTAAAGTCATAAAGATATGATCTTGTAAGCGTCTCTAAAAAATCTGCAAAAGTCTTATGTCAAGGTCAAAGCAAATTTATTCACTTAAATTAAAAAGACAAAAAGCAGTAAAACTATGAAAGTACGAGTTCTGATCAGAAATAATCAAAAGTCATATGCATACTCCTTTGATTTGAAGAGCTCCCCCTAAAATCATGCATTACAAAAAAAATTGACATAAAAGGTAAATGCAGAAATTTTATGAGCTCCCCCACAAAATAACATTGACCAACTGTCAATTTCTTCTCGTACTCCTCCTTGGATCATGAACAGAATATTTGAAGTGCAGATATCATTCAGAAATAAGAATGAAGTAATGATGAAAAGGTATACAAGTAGAAAACTTTGATAGGTAACTACTGATTATATCTTAAGATTTAGCATACCAAGCTTAGAGACAAGAAAGGTGAACATCTTTTCGTCTAAAGGTTTGGTAAACAAATAGGCAAGCTGATAATCAGTTTTTACAAAGAAAAGTTCAATTGTTTCTTTTTCGACATTATCTTTAATAAAATGATACCTGACATCTATGTGTTTGGTCTTGGTGTGCTGAATAGGATTCGCTGTTATCACGATGGCGCTCTTTGAGTCACAGTAGATCGGGATTTTGTTGAAGTGAAAACCGTAGTCACGCAGTTGTGTTCTCATCCATAAGACCTGAGAACAGCAGCTAGCAGCAGCTACATATTCTGATTCGGCCGTTGAAGTTGATACACAAAGTTGCTTCTTCGATGCCCAACTTACGAGTTTATCACGTAGGAACTCTATATGACTAGACGTGCTCTTCCTGTCTAGCATACAACCAGCATGATCTGCATCTGTATACGCTGTTAGTTCAAAACTAGTATCTTTAGGATACCACAGACCAAGATCTGCAGTCCTCTTCAGATACCTAAAGATGCGCTTAACTGTAGACAAATGGATTTCTTTGGGATTAGCCTGATATCTTGCACATAAGCATGTAGAGAACATTATATCTAGCCTACTAGAAGTAAGATACATCAAAGAACCTATCATCCCTCTGTAAGTCCTAACATCAACAACCTTTCCAGAAGGATCGGTGCCAATCTTAGTACCTGGTGCCATTGGGGTACCAATCGGTTTTGAATTTTCCATTTTGAACTTCCGAATAATATCAAGAATGTATTTTGATTGATTGATAAAAATCCCCGATGAAATTTTTTTGACTTGTAATCCGATAAAGAAATTAATCTCTCCCATCATATTCATTTGAAATCTTGACACCATAAGGTTTGAAAAATTCTTACAGTACTTAGGATTTGTAGAGCCAAAAATAATATCATCCACATAGATTTGAATTAGAACGATATCGGCTTTTTCCTTTTTAATAAACAAAGGGGTATCTACCGTACCTTTTAAAAAACCAGACTTGACTAAAAATTGAGATAGGATATCATACCAGGCGCGAGGAGCTTGTTTCAGTCCATAGAGTGCTTTGTCGAGAATGTAGACATGATGCAGTTTCTCTTGATTGACAAAGCCTTCTGGCTGAGAGACGTAGACTTCTTCCTTTAGAATGCCATTCAGAAAGGTAGTCTTCACCTCCATTTGAAAGACCGTGAAGTTCTTGTGGGCTGCGTAGGTTAGAAACATTCGAATTGCCTCTAAACGCGCCACAGGAGCATATGTCTCGTCGTAGTCTATTCCTTCCTCTTGCTTGTATCCCTTGGTAACAAGTCTTGCTTTGTTTCTGATAACGGTACCATCTTCATCTTTCTTGATCTTGAAAACCCACTTTGTACCTATAATGGTTTTACCTTGAGGTTTGGGTACGAGTCTCCAAACTTTAAGTGCGTCGAACTGATTCAACTCTTCTTGCATTGAAGTCACCCATTCTGGATCAACAAGTGCCTCTGATACGCGAGTTGGCTCGAACTTGCTCAGAAAGGAGTCATGCATACACATATTCATTGATGTTGACCTAGTTTGCACCGGTTTTGTTGGATCACCAATGATCTGGCTTATCGGGTGCTCTTTGGTCCATTTGTGTTCATGAGGGAGTGGATTATATGAATATATATCAATATTATCATCTATGAATCCACTTGTACCTTCCGCAGGTTGTTCAGGAGGAATGATGGTTGCAGTTGAAGTAGTAGGTGCAGAAGGCTCAACAGGTACAGCTTGGTCTGTCTGTAGATCAATCTGTATAGATCATCCTACTGTTTCAGCTACTTTTGTCTCTTCATTATTTGTCACAGCTTCAACTGTTGGAGTCGGCATTTGAACAGGAATTTCTTGCTGAATTGGGGAGTTAGATTCAGTAGAGATATCTGAACTGGTTGGATGAGTAGTCGTTGAGTCTTCCATCCTGTCAACCACAACATATTTCTTTACATTAGATCCAAGAAATTCATCATAAAACAATTCAAATAATAAATCTAAATCAGATTAATGATTAGTAGATGTTGATGCTTCATCTGATTTGTTCTGTTGAGATGCAGGTTCTGGACTGATTTGCCCAGAAGTGAGTACTCCGGTTATCATGGGTTCTGAATTGTGTTGTTCAGAATCCATCTCTTCATCAAATGTGACGTTCTATAACTGTCTTTGACTTCTTCAGATATACGCGGAATGTAGTAGATGTAGAGGAATAACCAATGAAGATGCCTTCGTCCGCCTTGGCACTGAACTTGTTCAGACTCTCTCTATCGTTTAGAACAAAACACTTACACCTAAATATATGGAAATATTTGATTGTCGGTGTTCGGTTGTTGATTAACGCATAAGGAGTCTTCTTGAATCTGCGGTGTATCATGGATCGATTCTGAGTGTAGCACTGAGTCGATACAGCTTCAACCCACAAAAATAGAGGTAAGTCAGATTGACTTAGCATAGTACGAGCACCCTCGACTAACGTACGATTTCTTCTTTCGACAACTCCATTCTGTTGAGGCGTACGAGAAGCAGAGTATTGATGTGATATCCCGACAGATTCGAGATATTCTTCAACCTTTTTGTTCTTTAACTCTGTGCCGTTGTCAGTTCTTAGAAGCTTGACCAGTTTCTGTAGATTTACCTGGGTCGTCTTCAGGAATGTAATGAGAACATCAGGTGTCTCATCTTTTGAACGTAGAAATTTGACCCAAGTGTATCGCGAGTAATCGTCCACGATAACAAGTATGTACTTTTTTCCGCCTAGACTTTGCGTTCTCATCGGACCACAGAGATCCATATGCAATAACTCTAACGGAGAGCTTGTACTCGGTTCAGGCTTTGGTTTATGTGGAGCTGTCTTCATCTTTCCCTTTTCACATGTTGCACAAAGATGTTCTTTTTCATACTTCAGCTCTGGAAGTCCTTTGACTAGTTTTCCACTGACCAGCTTATTAATGTACCTAAAGTTGAGGTGAGAGAGTCGTCGATGCCATAGCCAGCTTTGCTGCATTGAGGCTTTAGAGAGTAGACAAACCTTCTTGTCAGTCTGGACGTTTGACAAATTAATTGCGTAGAGGTCGGACTTTCTCGTGCCGACCAAGAGTTCCTCGCCTTCTTTAGTGTGAACTGAACACCTCTTGGCTTTGAAATTGACCTCTAAGCCTTTGTCACAGAACTGGACTATACTGAACAGGTTGTGTCTTAAGCCTTCAACATAGCTCACCTTCTTGATCGTGACATTGTAGTGTACCATATCATCATATCCCATTATTGGTGAAAACTGGTCATTGCCGAATCTAACTGTTCTGCAATACTTCTCTGTAAAGTTGGTCAACATCTCTTTCTGCCCTGTCATATGCTTGGAACATCCTCTATCCAAGTACCACATATGACGGATCTGCACAAGAGAAATTACGAAACAAGAGATTTAGATATTCATAAAACAAAATTGGAGTAAAGACTTTTGAGCATTGAAGTGCGGGTCTTGAACTGATGTATTCAAGAGCCATAGTTCTTTGAGGTACGAGTCCTAGACTGTTTTGTCTAGAACTCATACTTCGTTGAAGTACGGGTTCTAAGTTGAATTGCTTAGAAGCCTCAATCTTGACATTTAAGTCCGGGTTTTGAACTGATTTGTTCAAAAGCCTATCTTCTATGCTCCCTCTTAAACGTTGGGTGCCTGCAACACAGATTTAGCTTTTGGTACCCACTGGTATTTGGGTCCAACGGTTTAGCACAAGATTTTGGTACCCATTTGAAATTGGGTCCTCTTTTCATTTGAAATTCATTTGAAGCATTAGAATGATATGAGTGCACATGATAATTTCCAAACCAAACCTCAGAATCTTGACAAGAAGTAGAAACATGTTTATCATAAAATGAAGACTTTCTAGCAGATAAAGATAACTGGAATAATTGCTTAAAAGAGTATTTCTTGCGAGAAACAACAAGTTTTGGTTTCAAAATAGCAACATCATCAATCAAAACATCTTTACTAGGTGTAGTCTTATTACAATTAACACTACAAAACGATTTATCAGTCTTGTCAAGCTCCTGTTTTGGTTGCCATTGAGATTTAACTTCTGGCCTTTTCTTGCTCAGATCTGAAACATTTGAAACTTGTGAGTTAGACTTTTGAGCAACAAACGAATGCACCTTCTTTGGCTTACCAGTAGTGATCGGTTTATGTGAATGCTGAGATTTATTCTTGCCTTTAGCATTCTTAGTTTTCACAGAAACTGTTTTATCAACTTTCGTTGATTTTGTACCTTTTACTGGCATACTGGTTTTTCCCAAGGTTTTCACAACAAAAGATGAATGGTTAGGAAGTTTCGCATTAAAGTCAAATTGATCAAAACAATCATCCAAACCACCGTCAGAGTTTAGAAAATCAAACCCTCCATTAGTTAGGCCAAAACTATCTTTAGATTTTGAAGCCTTAGAAAGAACAACATTTTTAAGAACAGTTGAAAAAACTTTTTGTTCAATCTCAATCAAAAGTCTTTCATCTGTTAAAGAGTTCTCGAGTTCAGAAATTTTACTTTCCAAAACCAATCAATACAGATAGTCAATTAAAAAGTTTTTGAAAGAGAGATTCTTTTGAGAAAGAGCGAAAAGTTTTTGATAAACGCAACAGTATAGAAAAGGATTTTGAAACTGAAAGAAAGATTTTCAAATCTGTGATTCATAAGCTTTCAAAAAAATTATCTGGATTAGCAATAGAGATTTTGAAAGAACAGAAGGTAAAATCCGATTTACAAAAACAATTTGACTTGATTCTAGAAGAAAGAAATGTTTTATCCGTAGAAGTCAAGAAACTTGAAGAAATAAATCTTAAAGTTGATTTATCTGAACAAGTCAGTCCCGATATTGTTGTTCAGTCTCCTTATTCTTCAAGTTCACCTTCTACATCTAATTCTTCGAAAAAGTTTGTCAAATCAAATGAATTTTCAAAAGATCGGATTCGTCCTTCAAATCTTTTCTATAATTCTCTTGTTGATGATTCAAATAATCAAGTATTTCGAAAAGTCAAGTTGGTTTGGAGAAAGAAACCAACTACAGAAAGGAGTGATGGAAACAAGTCTCATGATTCTCCTGTAGTTGATACAAAGTCTTTTATTTCCAAGACTGATTCACCAACTTATGTCTATTCTATAGGAAAGTTGATCAGTCTGCGCCGGCAAACGATCTGTTGCACTTACTGTAGAAAGAGTGACTTTGTGCATCCACAGTACGTTAATAGTTGGTATGGTACTTATAGCATCCCCAATCCTAAGTCTAGTAGCTTCAAAGCCAAGGCAACTAACCATCAAGGATCCATCACAGCATGGATACCAAAACCAAAATCTTTATAATCTGTTTTGCAGGAATGTCATGTGTGATTTAATTCAGATTATTCATGTCACATGACTACAATCAAGGGTTATGCCATCTTTTGAGGCGGAGTACCACGTTGTTTATTTTTCATATTGACTTCTGAACACTTCAGTTCAAGACTCGTACTTCAATGTTTTGACTTGTACTTAAATGTTATATTTTGGCGAGTTAAAGGAGTGTTAGGGCTTTTAATGTTTCTATGGTCAATCCAGAACTGGAAGGACCTACCCAAGAAACACATCCCATTCATAGATATCAGTGAGGGGTCTAGATTGATAGATGAGTTCGGAGTGATTGAAAAAAAATGGTGCGGATGTGACAGGACTTAAAAGAACTTAAAAGAATTATTGATCCTAACCAAACCGCGTCAGTTATCCGGGTTACCACATAATCTATTCATTCTCGTTCTTTAGAGATGGATATTGAAACAGACATGGACCTAGTGTCGATAACTCATGTCACCCCACTCAGCCACTCAAGTATCTCACAAAAGATACTTGTTTCCGGTCTCCGAACTTCATATTCATCTCACTGTGTATATTGATTTCTAACCTGCGTCCCAACTAAAACGGACAACATTGAACATGGCCAACCACCGAAATCTGTCTTTTACGAAGAATCCCAATGTTGCCTAATATTACTTCTAACTCCGATTTCGCGGCTTGTCTCCCACAGTTTCTTACCGGAATTTCTAAGATTCCTCGGAATGCAAATAACGTCGGACCCTAGCATCAATTCCAAAGGTGATGGCAAAAGACGCTGACCGCAACTCGCACACAATCAACAACACTAACAATTTGAACGTAAATAACGGGAAACGTACCTGTCGTTTCTGGCATGCCACTCTAGCCTTGGCATGTCATACCTGCTATCTGACTCTTCCCTAGCTCCTGCACGTGAGCAATCCCTTTTAACGTGGCCTGGCTCCTTGCACACAAAGCAGATCGTGTCCTTGATGGAACAATCGCGGTTGGAGTGACCCGACATCCCACACTTGAGACATGTCAAAGGGTTGGGGTTGCACCTACCTGCGTGTTTGACTCGGCACTCCCGGCATGGCCAATTTATTTTCCATCTCCGTGATCATTGTGTTCTTGGGGCGGACTCCACCGGTCCTCCCGTTTCCTCTTTTCTTTAACCTCCGCCTCTTCTTCATTACTCCGAGCATAAACATCCTCCATGAACTGCGATTCTTCAATTGCTCCTCGGATGGTGGAGACTTTAGAAATCCGGACCATCGCCTTCATATCGGCTGGCAGTCCGTTCATATAGGCCTTGACTCTGTCATTCTCACTCGGGACGATATGTCCCACTAGATCCAATTTCTCCATGAAGAGATTGGATTATTCTCTCACCGACATATTTCCCTTCTTGAGAGCTCGGAACTCCTCTTATATTCTATCTATCGCCCTTTCGTTGCAATATTCATCCAACACTTCCTTCTTGAATGCATCCCACGTTAGTGACGAAGCAATAGCAGTTCCCATAGTGTTTTTGGTGACGTTCCACCAAGTAAGAGCTCGACCCCTCATCATGCGGGAGGCAAATTTCACCTTCTGCCCCTCCTCACACTCGCTAGTGTCAAATGCTTGTTCCATCTCTTGGATCCAATTCAAGCACGCCACCGGACTGTCAGCCCCTGAAAACTCTGGCGGCTTGCTGCACAGAAAGTTCTTGTATGCACGATCCTTCTCGCTATATCTCATATTAGCAGCAACAAGATCCTCCATTCGGATCACGTTCTCGGTATCGCCGAGACTCCTCAAATCCAACTCATTAATTATTTCACGTCTTCGGTCATTGGCATCTCTGGCCTCTAACGCTTGCATTATCCTTTCCTCTTGTTGCTCCATAGTCGACTTCATCAATTGTACCACGCTATCCAATAACCCACCTTGAGGATTCGCCTCTTGAGTTTGCATTTCTCTTCATGCATCCGCCATTCTTTTCTGACACACACGAGAATGAGGTTAAGAACCTTAGACCAAAACTATTTTTGTAACTATGACACACTATTACACATATCAAGTATCGTAATAATGGTAGAGTCAAACACACTTACATAACAATATATTCATAATAGCAATAGCTAAGTGAAATTATGAACATAATATACATAAGGATCCTCGTCACCATAGCCACGACCCTTAACTAGTGCATTCCTGTCAACCACCGCAACCCACTCTCATCTTAAAAGTTCCACCCATAACGAACGAGTCATAACTTAAAGTCTCAGCTTAAGTCTAGGCATCAAAGGTCCATACCTAGTTCACTTAAACTAGAGCTCTGATACCAACTTGTAACACCCCTAAAATTCCAAAATAGCAGACAAATTAAAACTTCCAAAAGCTCATAAATACATAGCATTGAAATATCAAATATCTAAAGTTTACAAAGGAAGAATCACTACAAACATGAATCAGAGTTCTAACGGAACTATCTAGTCCCACAAACGGGGTAAAAACTAGTCGGGTGTTACTAAAACCGCCAAATCTGCTATCTTCACCAAACTGAATGACGTCACTAAAGCCATCCTACCGGAACTTCTACCAAGCTCCACTCGCTACTCAGATCCATCTAAGACCTAATATACATGTCGAAAAGAAAAAGTGTTAGGCTTACGCCTAGTGAGTTAAAGCACTTTTCATCATACAAATCATAAAACATTTAAAACAAACATTTTTACTCTGAATGAGGCCATTCCAGAAACACTGATTATAAAAAGGCTTTATTTGCAAATCAAGTTACTTCTAATTTCCAAACACACATTTTAAATAATTAATCAACATCCCAATTTCCCCAAAATGCACCCACACGGTATCTCACCAAAATGCTATTTGTGTAAATAACCGGTACGTTTCAACACCGAATGTACGGGTAAGGGAATACCCAAAAATAACACCTTTCGACGACGGGGGAGACCCGATTCCATCGAATGTGGCGGACACACAAAGTTAAGTCACTTATCAACGTTCTCGAGTTTCACATAAGACCATGGATCCCCGTATCCAGCTCCTCTGAACTACCACCGCAAGATACCGAAATGATCCTAGTGTCTACTCGACCTCTAGATGAGTCTCACCACAAAGTCACAAGTCTCCGTATCCGGCTCACCATGGGCACCACCGCAAGACTTAGCTCCGTATACGGCTCTCCAGGAGCACCACCGCAAGCTTACATAACAACATGACTTGGGGACCACCCACTAGACTTAAACATGGACATCAAAACTCCATGATGAACATAATGACTCATATGCCTATGGATCAAATGCATTACATTCTAAACATTACATGACTCAATATGAATGAATTAATGCATCCAAAACATGTAATAACCAACATTTGTGCAATAATTGCATTTCCATAAAACGCCCATATTGAGCTATTTAACCCGGACAACATCCCAAAACTCATTAGAGTATAACTCAAGCCATAAGGCATCTTAAAACGTTTGACAATAAGGTTAAAACCAATATGACTATATATGCCGAAGTATAACTTTCCCAAAATATGCATTTCCCCAATGTATATTTGGCCGAAGGCCAAAACCGTAGGGTTCATAATTTCCCAAAATACTTGTAGTGTCAAAAATGATAGTTTCCGTTTACTCACACCATTGAAACCGAAATTGTTTAAAGCATCGATATCTCAAACTCATAAGTAAAGTAAAATCCCAAAACCACCATTGGTACCCAACTTTTCACCAAAATAAAACCCAACACCTTATGTTGCCGAAATTCTTTAATAGTTCCAATAAATCTCCAGTAGTTGGTTTAAATATCATTATTGTGGTGAAAACACCCAAACACACTTAGCAAACCATCATGAAGCTTTGATAGCCCAAGTATGTATAAATGTCCATTTAACCATAAAACTCACCAATTGTAAAGTGTGCAGGTAACATATGTTCAAAACCCGTTTTTGGTGACTCAAACACTTCATAAAAGATTGTAAACCATATTCAATGACTTTATAACACAAATATGTGTAAGTGTACAAATATTCCCAAAATCTACCAAAATAAGTAAGCTCATGGATATACTTTCAAATCCCCAAAATATGTGCATTTTGACATGTATATAGTTTTTCAAAGCAACTAGAACTCACCTTGCTAGATTTAGACAAAATCTAGGTTTTTACCCCAAACTTGAGCTTTCTTGATGAAGGCTTCAGATCCACAAATATCCACCACAAGAAACCTTATCTAGGTCATATACAAATCAAAACACAACGAGAGTAACTCCCAAAATCAGATCCACACTAATCTTTATTAAAACCCCACACTTTAAAATATCCAAAATAAATCGAACCTCATAATACGAGAGATACATCAAGAGAGATGTTCTAAGAGGTTAAGATAAGAGGTTTTATAGTAACAAAGGTCTAGAAATGGTTGAAGTAACTTACAAATGGGTCTCTTGGAAAACTCCAAAATATGTTCAACAATGGTGAGGAGGTGATGAAGAAGATGAAAGTGATGATCTTGGGTTGATGATGAAGAATTAAGGAAGGAAATGGTTGAACACATTCGATAGAGCTCCAAAATTGGTTCTAACCCTAGTTTTCTTGTTGGGAGAGTTTTAGAAGAATATGAGATGAGATAAATGGGGTGAAAGCCGGTTTCCCCCTTTTTAGTCGCACAGGGGCTCCGCACGGTTACCGGCGCGGTTTGACCCGCGTGGAGAACCGCACTGGGTTCTGGAGTTGGGACGGAACAGAGGCCCGCACGGATGACCGCGCGGTTTCACTCGCGCGAAGAGTCACGCGAAACACTCCCGGCGCTCTCTGACATCCTTTTGGTCACTTCGCTCTACATCGGATTAGGACGAAAAACTCCCAGAATTCGAGGTGTTACACAAACCTCTCCCATTTTACCCACGCCATGCCTCTATTGTCACTCGCACCCTTAATTACCGCCCCCCCCCCCAAAAAAAAATTTGCTCCTCAAACATTTTCGATATTACTAATAATCACTCCCTTAGGAGCACGGAACAAAGAAAAGAAATACAAAGGAGTACTCCTGAGAACCGAGCGAATGCCTCCCTCCGAACGAAATAAGTTTTGCCTTCCAGAAAGCAAATTTTTTTCTTACTTTTTCCACCACTCCTTTCCAAGACTCAACTTTTCTCATATAAGCACCAACCAACCGGTAACCCGAGATATGTAAACGGTAAGGTCCTGCTCCCACAACCCAAACCACTCGCCCAAGCTTTCACCTCTTCTTCGCCCACTCCTACTCCATAGAACATGCTCTTACTTGGATTGATTTTTAAGCCTGACAGACAGCTCGTGAAAACATTTCAAAATCGACATAAGATTTCTTAAGTTGTTAATATTCCACTTACCGAAAAAGCTCGCATCATCAACGTATTGTAAATGGGACACTTCTACGTCCTCATTGCCAACTTTTAACCCTTCATAAACATGACTCTCTTTCGCTTCCAATATTAGCAAATGTAAACTTCTTTCACAATAAAAACTTATCAAATTTTGTATTGGAAGAAAAAAAATTGTGTACCTATTTATATATCTTATTCTGATGCATCGAATTTTGGATTTGTTAATGTATTTTGTAATATAAATATATATATATATATATCTTCATATTTGAAATTTGTTTGGACAATCAGATGAATATGTAGAGTTTTGATAACTTATGGTCATTTACTAAACACTTTATTGGATAAATGTTTATTCATGAAAGTCACTATCTTCACTTATCTTAATGGGGTAACATTCTTGGACATTAAAATAGATTGATGGTAAGCGTTTATCACACGGTAAGTGCTTCCCTGGTAAGAGTCATTACTCTCACTTACTGGGTAAAACTCTCAATACTTACTTTCCCTCTTTTTGAGTAAGATTATTGGCCCTTCCTATGTTCACTCAGTAAGGTCATTGGTCCAGTAAGCATTTACCAGGTAAATGTTTGATAAACAACCTCTGAATATTTATATTTGATTGTGTAGAGCTCTCCTGTCAATTGAGTTTTGATATAATTGAACTCGATCAAGAAGAGTTTTTAGAATAAATGAATTAACAGTAAAATAAATACTGAGTTACAACAATTGGTAAACCTATGTTCGAAAATCAAAATGCTTGCCTATCGAAAAGAATTTATCAAGTTCTGTATAGAACTTATAGACTGTGGATACCAAAGCTAAAATTCCTGAATTCATCACTATAACTTTAACGTCAAGATGATCTTGAACTCAAATTTGGTACCTTAGAAAAGTTTTATGTTTGATGCAAATTGATTCGGTTGAACTTAAAATTAGTGAGTTTTGGTATAAATAAAACAAAAATTGTGCTTAAAATCTGATGCATGTTGAATTTTTGATTAATTTGTAATTTTTGCATAAAATTTTGGGAGAAGTAGAAAATCGGTTCCGACGAGTAGCATTTCTAAGCTTCTATTTCGATTGCTTAATGCCTTAACAAATAACCTTTCTCATTAGAACATGTTATTTGAACAACTCTATAATCTCCCCGTGTTATACAAGATCCGTTGTCTGGTAATAAATCTTCAACTTGTTTCGATCAAACATGCTTTAAAGCAAAGTCATTAACAATTACTTCAATCGTCATTGTATTTATTAAAGCTGCAAAGTTCCATCTTTTTATTATTGTTGCACATTGTAATTGTTTTGGAATGAAATGTTGTGTTTATATTAATCTGAATCTTTTGTATTTTACATAGTTAACTATGAGAATCATCCTACAACTATACATATATATGATTATGATGATGATGATGATATATGCAAGTTTCATAAACATTGATTAATTTTATGCCTTTTTATTGGATATAAAATAACTTTGTCAAATAGGATGACTATCATTGAGACACAAATGATTTTATTTTCAAAATAAGTTTATAGAAGAAACCCGAGATAGTGTTAATAATAAACCAACTGACTTGGATCAACAAATATGCACAAGGTAAATGTATCTGGTAAGTAGGCTTAACAATTCAATAACGACTAGTGCATATGAGTCTTACATCTTTGACTGGAAGCCCACATCATATAGGCGTATATTGTTTTTTTCTTTTTAATAAAATTGTTAGAGGGATCTTCCTCTTTCTAGAAAAAGTCTTACAAGCATTATGAAATGCATTTGCAAATTGTTTTCCAAATGCTTAAAATTTTAAAAGTGTTATGAATGCATTAGGTCAATCCTAACAAAGTGCGTCTTCTTAGGAGCTGTTTACCAAATCTTCCATTAAGTCCTGTATGGATAAATGTGCATGTCTGGATAAATTGATGTTGTTGTTTACTTTTTTATCTGAATAACAGAAATGACCAATTTACCCCTGAACATATACATAGATAATAATTAACAAAACCAGATTACCATTCCAAAACCAATATATTAACAATATATCAAAAAACCAATATATAAACAATAATAAAAAACCAATATATAAACGATAATCACACTTTTAATTACATTTATGAATTGAAATTGACCACACAAATGTTTATACACAGGGATTGGATTTGTTTTTTCTGGATGGTTCTTGACCACACAAATTGACCACACAAATGTTTCTGAACTTTACTGGATAGTTCATTTGTTCATCTTTGAAGGAAAGAAACAAATTGACCACACAAATTGACCACACAAAGAGCATCGATGGTACCAGTAAAATCGGTGGTGCAAATAAAATCGAAGGAAAGAAATGTAACACCCGAGAATTTAAGGTAAGTATTTATGAACTCTAAATTACATTTATTGCTAATAGATTTGGATCTTTGCATTTAAATAGAGGCTTGTTGTGATGTCAACCTATGCTTTTAAATCTCGAGTTTTTCTATGCGCTGATTGTACCAAAAATGTCAAAAAAACAGCAGGTGGGGGGGTGGCTCGATAATAACCAGCGACTATGACAATGGTCATAGTCGCATGTCAACGTCGTGGGCCGGGGGATGGTCTCGGTACATGTTGGATCATAAATTGTATTCAAGATTAAAGTTAAAGTTCAGGGTTTAAACTGCAATTGTGCTAAAGTTAATTAGAGGGTTTATTATGTAATAAGTTAATAGTTATTAAGCTATTGGGCCCAAGCCCATTAGAAAGCCCATTAAGGTTAAAGCCCATATGGCCTGGGTATTTAAAGTTTTGATTAGTTTAGTTTTAGGTTAACCTTGTAAGAACTCTGATAATTTTCTAAATACTTAGCCTTATTTTCTCTGTATTCAAAGGGTATCAAGAACACTCAAGGGTTTCATTGTTTATTCAAGGGATTGGTACGTTTTGTTAATCTTATTATCTCTTGATTATTATTGTGTTGCTTGATTACTTGATTGATTGTTTACCAACTAGATTAAACTGGGATAACAATTGGTATCAGAGCCTAAAGAATCAAGTTTTAGGATTAAATCTATATTTTTTTTCGAATTTATTGTTCATCGAAAAATTTACTGTTCATCGAAAAAATACTGTTCATCCGATTTTATGAATCTGTTATCGCATCCGGTCGATTAGTAATTGATTATTTGTGTTTTTGTGCTTCATTCGATCGAAGGATTGCTTAGTTGTTGGTTTAATTGTGTTCTTCGGTCGATTAAAGTTTCTGGGTTTGGTTTCGGTCGAATCCTAGAAACTCATCGTGTTCTTCGGTCATTTATCGTGTTTATCGATATTATTGTTTGACCGATACCTATTCGACTTGAGTCTTCGACCGGGTAGTTGTATCTCCGGTCTTGCACCTTCGACCGGGTAGTTTTAATCTCCGGTCATTCCATTCGACCGGGTAGTTGTAAACATCGGTCTTTCCTTCGACCGGATAGGAGTATCGATCGGACCTTAGTGGTTTCCGGTCTAGTATTCGACCGATACTTTGTTACTTCGGTCTTCGCCTTTTGACCGGATACCTTGTTACTCCGGTCTTGCCATTCGACCGGATACCTTGTTACTCCGGTCTTGCCATTCGACCGGATACTCGTATTCCCGGTCTTGCCATTCGACCGGATACTTGTTACTCCGGTCTTTCCATTCGACCGGGACCCCCGTGCTAAGTCTGCGAAGGGGGACAAAAGTTTTGTGCTTGATCAAAATCTTCTTAATTTTTTAGTATTTTATTCATAGATATTAGTGCTTTATACCGTGTGCGAGGACTGCATTTGATTATTTTTGGAAATTTATTTTTTTCTGAAAATTTTTGAGTGTAGTCTTTACTTTTGATTCTAACGATCTCATCTAGTTGGTTGTCTTGGTACAGAAAAGTCTATTTACTAACCTTACAGCTAGGATGTCGTATCAGCTAAATATGTCTGCAGGTTACAGCCTTGATTTTAACAACATGACTCTATCTGAAGTAAGAGAAAAGGCTAAACAACTTGCTGGACGGTTATCAACATCATCTCGCATGATTGATGAATATGACAAAGAAGAAAAAATGCTCAAAGCTGAAAACAAGGATTTACAGATTCAGAACTCATCTCTTCTTATTCAGATCAATGCTTTAAAAGAAAATTTAAAAGATTCTGATTCTTTAATTGACTTTGCAGGAATAATTGAGTCTAAAGAAAAAGAGATCTTTGACCTTCAAGCAAAACTGAAAAGATTTGAATCTAGCTCAACATGGTCAAAGAAGGAACTAATGCAAAAAGAGCTAGATCAATTAAGAAGAAGAGCAAACATTGCAAGTGAGACATCTGAAGGACTTAGAACGATAAATTCTTAACTATGTGCGGACAGAGATAAGTTTAAAGATAAAGTTCTCAGTCTTGAGGTTGAGATCGATAAGCTAAAAGAAAAGGCAACCCAAGACAGAGACAATTCAAAAGCTCAAGATGAAATGTTAAAGATTGAGAAAAGAGAGAAAAGAATTTGCCAAGAAACTCTCTGACTTCTCCAGAAAAGCCTTTGAAGAGAAGAAAGCATTAGAACTTAGATGTGTTAAACTTTCTCAACAAGTTTCAGACTTTGAGAAGGTTATCATTATTGAAAGAGAAAAGGCTGAGAATGAGAAGAAGAAAGATGAGCTGAAGAAAGCAAATACAGACTTTTTGGAAGAAAAGAAGATATTTGAGACGGAGATAGCCAAGCTGACAGGAAAGCTAGCTGAATTGTCAACAAACATCATGAAGGAGAAGAATGCAAAATCTGAGTTGCATAAGAAGTTTGATCTGATTGAAAAGGAAAGAAACAGCTTGTCTTCAAAGATAAAGAAACTTGAAGAGATCGTTTTCAAGGTGAAGCTGACTGAGCACAAGACGCCAGAGTCAATAGCTCAATCACCAAGAGACGATCTAGCTGACTCAAATAGTTCATTAAAAACAGCTTCAAGTTCACATTTTTCAAATGTTTTCTATAATCCTTTCTATGATTTAGATGATTGTCTTACTTCTAAATCTACTGATCAGATTCGTCCTTCTAACCTTTTCTATGACAAAAATGTTGATGGTTCAGGTAACTTCAAGAAGACTAAGTCTCAAAAGAAAAGCTTCTGGAGAAGGGATGATGAGAAAGAAAGAGGAAACTGGATTTGGAGAGTTAAAGGATCTCCAGAGAAGAAGAAAGAAGAATCATTTGTGCATACATCAAATGCTAAATGGAACTATGCTTCAATAGGTAAAACTTTTGGCAAACCTGATCTAGTATACTCTATCAATCAACTGATCAGGTTAGCACAAAAGAAAATCAGTTGTTCCTACTGTGGCTCAAATGATTTTGTAAGAAAAGATTATGTGAATAACTGGTATGGTTCTTATTTCATATCTTCCACTAGAACTGCAACTAACCCATTAGGACCCAAATACCAGTGGGTACCAAAAGCTAAATCTGTGTTGCAGGCACCCAATGTTTAAGGGGGAGAAATAACAATGACTTCTGGACACAACAGTTCAGAACTCGGTCTTAAAGACAAAGCTTCTATTCAATCACGAATAGAACCAGCACCTAAAGGATTCACTTCTTCTAACTCTAACTCTAATTCATCTGAGTTAGATTTACTGTTTATTGATGCCTTTGATGATATATGTGCAGATTTTGAAAAAGGCATATCCACATCAATAACAAGTGGTACAAGCTCGGAGGTCACTACTATCTCTGAAGACATGCCTGGACCTTCCGACGAAGTCACTGACACTTCAACTCCATCAGGTACAACTACACCGTTAGTTTCTGACTCTACTAATACTGAATCTGTCTCTACAGATAGTTCATCTGGAAACGAAGTCCCGAGCACTTCAACCGCTAGTCCAGAAGCTTCAGTGTCAGAAACACCAGTACAAGATGTCCCGAGTACATCTATGGAGCAACCTGCCGTGCAAGATGACAACGATGCGTCCAATACGCAACAAACAGTTGATGCACTACCAAGCACACATCGTTGGACTAAGGATCATCCCCTGGACAACGTGATAGGTGACGTACAATCTGGTGTCACAACAAGATCTGAAACAGCTAACTTCTGTATGTTTTCAAGCTTCCTCAGTTCCTTAGAGCCAAAGAAAGCGGCTGAAGCTCTACGTGATCCATTCTGGATTTCTGCTATGCAAGACGAACTTCTACAATTCGAAAGGAACAAGGTATGGCGCTTGATCCCACTACCTAAAGGTAAATCCGTTATTGGAACAAAGTGGGTGTTCAGAAATAAGAAAGACGAAGCTGGAGTAGTCGTGAGAAACAAAGCTCGTTTGGTCGCAAAAGGGTATTGTCAACAAGAGGGCATCGACTATGACGAAACATTCGCCCCGGTTGCAAGGATCGAAGCCATCAGAATCTTTCTAGCCTATGTAGCGTACAAAAACTTTACAGTCTATCAGATGGATGTAAAGTCGGCTTTCCTGAACGGCGTTCTGCATGAGGAGGTCTACGTGGCTCAACCTGAAGGTTTCGTTGATCCTCATCACCCTGATCATGTCTATGTTTTAGACAAAGCTCTTTATGGTCTTAAACAAGCACCGCGAGCCTGGTATGAAACTCTCACTAAATTTCTACTTGCTTCTGGTTTCAAGAAAGGTACAGTAGATACAACCTTATTTCTTAAAAGGCAAGGTGATGACTTGATTCTTATTCAGATTTATGTTGACGACATAATATTTGGGTCGACAAATCCAAAATTTTGTAAGAACTTTTCAAAGATAATGGAAACAAAGTTTGAGATGTCGATGATGGGTGAATTAAATTTCTTTCTTGGTCTACAAGTAAAGCAATTACCCGAAGGCATATTTATTAATCAAGCTAAATATATAAAAGATATTTTGAAAAAGTTCAATATGTCAGATAGTTCAGTCATGAAAACACCAATGGCTACTGGTACACTCTTAGACGCGGATCCCTCCGGGAAGCCTGTTGATCAAAAGGTGTATCGTAGCATGATTGGATCTTTACTTTATCTGACTGCCAGTCGCCCGGATATAATGTTTGCCACATGTTTTTGTGCGAGATATCAGTCTAATCCTAAAGAGTCTCACTTAACTGTTGTTAAGCGAATCCTTAGATATCTCAAAGGTTCTCCTAATCTAGGCCTTTGGTATCCAAAGGATTCTCGTTTTGAACTAACTGCCTTTACAGATGCTGATCATGCAGGTTGTAAGCTAGACCGGAAAAGCACCTCTGGATCATGTCAATTCATAGGTGACAAACTTGTGAGTTGGACTTCAAAGAAACAAAACTGTGTTTCAACATCCACTGCCGAGGCTGAGTATGTAGCTGCTGCTAGCTGCTGTTCTCAAGTCCTCTGGATGACGACACAGTTAAGGGACTTTGGATACAACTACAAGCGCGTTCCGATTTATTGTGATTCCAAGAGTGCAATATCTATAACTGCTAATCCGGTACAGCACTCGAAGACCAAACATATAGATGTACGCTATCATTTCATCAAGGATCATGTAGAAAAAGGTAATATTGAAATGCACTTTGTTCAAACTGACTTCCAGTTAGCTGATCTTTTCACCAAGCCATTGGATGAAAAGCGATTTCAATTTCTCATCAGCAAACTTGGTATGTTGAACATGTCTTAGACCTTACTCATGATTCAAGGGGGAGTATTCCAAATCTTGATAGTGTGTTATTTTCGAACTGTTGTTAACGAGAAAGGAATCATTTTCATAAATGATTACCATTGTTTCTTTCACTTATGTAGGTTGGTTCAAGTGACTATGGCTTCTAATCACATCGGATTAGAACTCGCACTTCAGTGCTCTATCTATTTTTTATATGCTTTATTTCCTTATTTATATATTTAAAAAAAAAAAAAAAAAAAAAAAACCTATAGTGATTTAAGGGGGAGAATATCTGTGATATTAACAGATTTTTGGATACTTAAATGCTTATCTGACCGTGTGTTCTTAAAGATAAATACTTGTGTTTTATCTTGTCAATATACTTTGTCAAGTATTCATACACTTAACGGTTCAGAACATTCTATTTGACTTTGTTATTACCATGTATCAAAAGTTAAATATTTCTATGGTAATACTCACGTTATTTGTATTCACTGTTGATTGAATCAAACGTCATTTCATGTGCTTTCATTGAAAATATGTTTATATATTGTTCATATAAACAACATTCGTTTTTGATTCTTCAACATATTGTTCTTCATGACAAAACTCCTATGAGCTTAATTGTCAAACTGTTTTAGTTTGAGGGGGAGAATTGCATCGTCATACATAACTGTTTTGACATCTCCGAAAGTCTTATTTCTCATGTAACAAGTGGTATTTGTGCTTACATGTACAATAGCCTGTTGAACAACATGTTTCTTTTAGGAAAATGCATGGGATTCAGTGTGAGAACTTAACAGAACTTCCATGGATTCACGATAACCAGTGTTTCCTACCCAGGAAGTATTCCCTGAGTGATTGAGGGGAGAAGGGTCAAAAGAATTGAGTGATGGTGTGTGAAGAGGTAAAATGAAAAAGAGAGATTGGTTAGACGTGAGCATTAAAAGAAAGAGGGTGAGAGAACAGAGTAAAAGAATATTAAACTCTGCACCAAACTTCTTTCTGAGCCGGGCAGCCACATAATCTGATTGGTTCACATTCTTTGGTGACCATCATTGAAATAGGCACCTAGCCCATGCCATCTCTTGCATACAACCCCACCAGCTACTCATTCTTTTCTCAAAAAGAGAATGTTTCACATTTTCTGGGGACGCAACACATACGCTATTGGTTCTTCATTTGGAAGATACTAATATTGAAAAAGAAGGAAAGTTGCCCCACCTTCGAACCCTTTCTCATGCACATTGAGTCTTTGTATAATTTGTTGTTGTCTCAACAAGTTTACATACTTTGAGCCTAAAATGAATAGCAAACATTTGTGCTTAATTCTTTCATACACATGCACAAGCACACAGAAATATGTTTTCTGTCAGAACGTTCATAGATAACCATGTGTTATTCGATGATTGAATGGAAGACCTGGGGAGTCTACATCAAACCAGCTCCTTATATAGTAACTTTGTGTTACTCAGTGACTTTGTGTCATTGACAGGCATTCTAACTGAGTCATTTGTTGATTCAGGGTTACAACTATTAAACTGTTTGAATTTGAAAAGATTCGAATAGTTACTACTTTTATGTTATTTGAATCTGAAAAGATTGAAATAATCACTCTTTCCATCTGGGAAGACTGCTCTTATTTCATACAGGGCTCATTACATGATGAAGACTATGCTTACATGATGATCATACACAAAGGGGGAGATTGTCTTGAAAAGGGGGAGATTGTTTTGCCAAGTTTTGATGATGTTGATTCTCACCACTCATCAAAAAGGGGGAGAAGATATAAAAAGGGGGAGAAGATACAAAAAGGGAGAATACAAACTGAAGATCTGAAGATATTCAAATTTTCAAAGATTTTGAAGTTTTAAAGTTTTGAAGCTGTCAACGTCATATCTGAAGATTCTCAAGAGAAAAGTGAAGACAAGAGAAGACCCGAAGACAATTGCAATTTTTTTTAATCTTGAATCCAAAGGGGGAGATTGTTGGATCATAAATTGTATTCAAGATTAAAGTTAAAGTTCAGGGTTTAAACTGCAATTGTGCTAAAGTTAATTAGAGGGTTTATTATGTAATAAGTTAATAGTTATTAAGCTATTGGGCCCAAGCCCATTAGAAAGCCCATTAAGGTTAAAGCCCATATGGCCTGGGTATTTAAAGTTTTGATTAGTTTAGTTTTAGGTTAACCTTGTAAGAACTCTGATAATTTTCTAAATACTTAGCCGTATTTTCTCTGTATTCAAAAGGTATCAAGAACACTCAAGGGTTTCATTGTTTATTCAAGGGATTGGTACGTTTTGTTAATCTTATTATCTCTTGATTATTATTGTGTTGCTTGATTACTTGATTGATTGTTTACCAACTAGATTAAACTGGGATAACAGTACATCCCCGGCGAGAATGCCACGCGAAAGTGACAAGGGCACAATCGCCCTGTCACAATCGCGGGCGATGTACCGCGGGGTCTTGTGGACTCGCGACATTGTCCCGCGACAGTGCCTTGGGCATAGTCGTCGGGCACTGTCGCTGATGGGCCTCTGGCATTTAAAACCCAATTCCAACCTTTTTAGCCTCACTTGATCTCATTTTATAAAAAAAGGAACCGATTTTGGAGAAGCTCAAGGACGTTTTTCCTCCCTCAAAACCCTAACTTCATTTCCTCCACACACTTGAGGTTGGTGAATCTTGGGTGGAGCATTCAAGTCCACATTTAAAGCTTGTTGGTGTGCAACTTACCTCAACTCCTCACTTTCTCATCTTCTTGAGCTACCCAAGTTTCTAGGGTTTTCTATAAAACCTAGTTTGTGAGTTTCTACTAACCCTTTTCAAATGAGATACATATGTTGTGTGTTTACTTGTTAATTATGTCATATGCCTGAAGAAATCTGATCACCTGATAAGTTTGACCTAACTGCTACTATTGAGATTATTAGGATTTTATTTATGGTTCTTTATATGGACATTGATGAAGTTGCTATTAATATTAATCAACCATGGATATGTGTTGTTTTGTGAACCATGGGTAGTATTCTTGAGCTTGCACATTTTAGAGTTTTGTACCTAAAATATGCTTGGGGATATGAGAAGTTTGTACATGTATGTTATTGCCATGGGTTATGTTTAAAGATGGAATTTCATGTATGACGGATGAACTACGAGTAAACGCTAGGAGGATGTAGTCTGGGGTGCCACCATGACGGTATGTACCTAGACCTCCGTCATTTGAAGTAATGCCTGGGAGGTAGTCTTTAAATGTGTCGGGCCTTCGGGATGTTGCTCAAGTGAGTGAAAATCAAGGTGCATTGACTTAAGGTGGAACTCGTTAGTGTGATAAGTCTCCCCCATTGATTCCTGTATGGTCTTTATGTCTATAAATGATTTTAAATACTTATGTCATGTTTATTGTTCAACTCACTAGGCTCCTTTGGCCTAACACTTGAATGGTTTGATGTGTATCTCAGGTTCTAGCGGCGCGACCGCTAAGAAGGTCTATATGACTTTGGTTGCGAGCTTGGGGGATATTTTTGGGACGCCATTATAGAAGACATTTTTTTTGAAGTAGATGGCAACCAATTGTAATCTTATTTCTCAGTTAGGAATTAGATTGAGAGGTTGTTATCCTCATTGCTTTGTTATTACAAACTTGTAATTATACAGGCGTATATTGTTTTTTTTAGTGAGCTCATGCTTTGGCATATATTTGATTACCATATTTCCTTTTTTCCGGAAATTTAGCTCTAGTTTAAGTGAACTAGGTGTCGAATCTAGTATACCTAGACTTAGACTGGTTGTGCTTATAGGATCACTGTGCACATGGGTAGAATATCCCTAGGTGGGGAGAGTATTAGGATTACGGAATTGCATTGATTGAAACTTATGATGATGACAACGAGGGTTCTTATGTAAAATACGTTCACAATTTCACTTGGCCAGTGTTGTTCTGAATCTATGATTACGTGAGCATGCTTGAAACTGTTATTATGATGATTAAACATTGTAGTAGTACGTATTGAATCGTTTATCTTCTAAAGAATAACCTGTGTGATCCTTATCATATGTGACAGATCACAATCGTAAACACTCGGAACATGCTCCAAAGCGGGAGGGCCAAATTGAAGATGAATCTACCGTCGACCAACCTCCGTTGGTCGTAGTTACCGAAAGGCCACCCGCAACCAATGTCTTGGATGGGTGAACAGAACACATACCAAGGATCAATCTCGAAACCGCTTGCCCGATTATAGAGGAATTAACAATGGAGACGAGGATCTGAGACAGTATGATGCAAGCTATGAATTCGGCTAAGGCACAGCAACAATAATTTTTCATGAAGCTTTTGGAAGACTGGGATACCAGTCACCGGCGGACCGAGGAAATGGCGGAGAATGTTGTGAATGGGTTGGGTGGAGGACCGGCCGTCATAGAAACGGAGGAGCATGCAATCAGGACTGACAAGAAGAAGGATGGGGGTTGCTCTTTCAAGACTTTTCTTTGCAGTTGGGCTCCGGAATTCTCCGGGACGACCGACCTGCTATCATACATGAAATGGATCTAGGAAGTTGAGATGGCGTTTGAGTCGAACGAGTGTGTGGACTCTCAGAGGATCAAGTTTGCGTCCCAACTGCTCAGAGGGGATGCACTAAGTTGGTGGAACGTTACCAGAAGGACCCTTACACCGGAAGTTCTGGCCCAACTCACTTGGCCAACTTTTAAGAAGAAGATAATGGAGAAGTATTTCAACGAGAGAGTGTTAGACAAGATTGAAGAAGAGTTCCGAAATCTGAAAAAGGGTAATTTGTCGGTCACCGACTACGCCAAGCAGTTCATGGACAAGCTCAGTCTGGTTGAGCATTTAGCGACCGATGAGGGGTCAAAGATAAAAGCTTTCATGAAGGGTTTGTCGGCGGAAATGAAGACGGGCGTGAGGAACGCTCAAAAGGTTACCTTGCAAGAAGTGATTGAGGCTTCCCAACTAGTAGAGGACGACATGGTTCAAGAGAGGAGAAGAGGCAACAAGGAGAGAAGAGGAAGTGGGAAGAGTCGACTGGGCCCGCGCGGCCTTTTAAACCCTTTAACAGGGGGAGGGGATTTGAGCCACGGCGTGAGGCAAAAATGGTGCCCCAAGTGCAAAAGTAAGCACTTCGGGCCTTGTAATCCAAAACCTTTCTCCGGCTCCATCGAATGTTTTAAGTGTGGGCGGAAGGACCACGTGAGTAAGGACTGCCCCTCCCAAAGTGGAGTTTGTTATGAGTGCCGAGAGTCGAGGCATATCAAGAAAAATTATCCTAAGCTAGCAAGGAGTCATCAAGGGGTTCCGAGCGTGGCCATGCCAAAGAAAGAGACCCAACCGAAGGCGCCAAGTCGGGCCTTCCAAATGACGGCAGACGAGGTGAGAGAGACGTCAGATGTTGTGTCGGGTACGTTTCTAGTGAACTCTCTACCTACCCGTGTTTTATTTGATTCGGGTGCGAACCGTTCATTTGTGTCTACTTCGTTTTGCAAGAGTTTCACTACTTTTACTAGTTTGTTGATTGATGCTCTAGTGGTAGAAGTAGCCAACGGGGAACATTTGTTAGTTCGGGATTGCTACTTTGGATGTACCTTAGATTTAGATGGGGAGTCATTTGTAATAGACTTGTTACCGGCGGATATCGGGGGTTTGATGTGATTGTTGGGATGGATTGGCTATCCAAGAATGATGCCGGTATATTTTGCTCCAAGAAAATGATTAGAGTACCCTTGCCGAAGGGTGGTGAAGTGATAATCTACGGGGAGAAGAACCGAAAAGCCAACATGATTATCTCGTCCCTCAAGGCACGAAAGATCCTAACCAAGGGATGTGTTTCGTACCTAGCCTACGTGATCGACGCGAAGCTAGACAAGAAGAAAGTGAGAGATGTGGACGTGGTGCGTGAATACCCGGATGTCTTTCCGGAGAATCTACCCGGGCTACCACCGGAATGACAAGTAGTGTTCCACATCGACCTCACTCCGGGAGCCGCTCCAATCGCTCGTGCTTCCTACCGACTAGCCCCAACGGAGATGCAAGAAATGATGACGCAACTTCAAGAACTTCTCGAGAAAGGATTTATACGACCGAGCTCGTCGCCTTGGGGAGCTCCAGTTTGATTTGTAAAGAAGAAGGATGGGTCTATGCGGATGTGTATCGACTACCGTGAACTCAACAAGGTCACCATGAAGAATAAGTATCCACTTCCCCGGATCGACGACCTCTTCTATCAACTTCAAGGAGCAGGATGTTTCTCTAAGATAGATTTGTGATCCGGTTACCATCAAGTGTGAGTGAAGGGGAGCGATATTCCGAAGACGGCGTTTCAGACAAGATATGATCACTACGAGTTCCTAGTCATGCCTTTTGGATTAACTAATGCTCTGGCCGTCTTTATGGACTTGATGAACCATGTATGCCGACCTTTCTTGGACAAATCGGTCATAGTCTTTATCGATGACATTCTGATCTACTCACGAGATGAGGTAGAGCATCGGCAACATTTGCGGGAGGTTTTGGAAATTCTACAATGAGAGAAGTTATTCGCAAAATTTTCGAAGTGCGAATTTTGGCTACAAGAGGTCCAATTCTTGGGCCACGTAGTGTCGAAGGATAGGGTGAAATTGGATCCGGCAAAGATCGAGGCGATGATGAATTAGGAACCACCGACGAGTCCAACGAAGATAAGGAGTTTCTTGGGCTTAGCCGGTTACTACCGACGGTTTATTCAAGACTTTTCAAAAATCGCCTCTCCACTCACATCCATTTTCAATTCCATGGTGAAGGTTCACTGGAATGACAATTCCATCCATTTTCAAATTCGACGGTTTATTCAAGAGTTTTCAATTCGACGGTTTATGAAAAACCATGATGGAATGGAATTCAATTCCATCCATTTTCAAATGGAATGACCAATTCCTTAATCTAAGGATTTCATGGAATTCAATTCCATTCCCTTAGCAACCAAACAGCACGACGGAATTCGGTCAATGAAATTGACCATTCCAATTCCACCAGATTCCGGCGGAATCCAGCGAACTGAACGCCCCCTTAGTCCTCGCTTTCTTGGACCCTTCACCATTTTGGAGAAAGTTGGACTTCAAGCTTATAGATTGGATTTACCACCGGAAATGGAAGGGATTCACCCTACGTTTCACGTGTGTTACCTTCGCAAGTGTCTTGCCAAAGAGGAAAGTGTTATCCCTTTGATGAAAATTCGGGTGGACAACGGCAACCAATGTGTAGAGGAACCAAAAGCCATATTAGAATCAAAGACGAAGCAACTGCGGCATAAGAAAGTGACCATGGTGAAGGTTCACTGGAAACATCATCGGGGTACCAACGTAACGTGGGAGTCGGAGGAGGACATGAAAAAGAGAGATCCACATTTATTTAGTAAATAAGATTTCGGGGACGAAATCCTCAATAGGTGGGGAGGATTGTAACACCCAAGAATTTAAGGCAAGTATTTATGAACTCTAAATTACATTTATTGCTAATAGATTTGGATCTTTGCATTTAAATAGAGGCTTGTTGTGATGTCAACATATGCTTTTAAATCTCAAGTTTTTCTATGCGCTAATTGTACCAAATATGTCAAAAAAAAATAGCAGGTGGGGCGGGTGGCGCGATAATGACCAGCGACTATGACAATGGTCATAGTCGCATGTCAAGGTTGTGGGCCGGGGGATGGTCTCGGTACATCCTCAGCGAGAATGCCACGCGAAAGTGACAAGGGCACAGTCGCCCTGTCACAATCGCGGACGATGTACCGCGGGGTCTTGTGGACTCGCGACAGTTCCTTGGGCATAATCGTTGGGCACTGTCACTGACGGGTCTCTGGCATTTAATACCCAATTCCAACCTTTTTAGCCTCACTTGAACTCATTTTATAAAAAAGGAACCGATTTTGGAGAAGCTCAACGACGTTTTTCCTCCATCAAAACCCTAACTTCATTTACTCCACACACTTGAGGTTGGTGAATCTTGGGTGGAGCATTCAAGTCCACATTTAAAGCTTGTTGGTGTGAAACTTACCTCAACTCCTCACTTTCTCATCTTCTTGAGCTACCCAAGTTTCTAGGGTTTTCTATAAAACCTAGTTTGTGAGTTTCTACTAACCCTTTTCAAATGAGATACATATCTTGTGTGTTTACTTGTTAATTATGTCATATGCATGAAGAAATCTGATCACCTGATAAGTTTGACCTAACTGCTACTACTGAGATTATTAGGATTTTAGTTATGGTTCTTTATATGGACATTGATGAAGTTGCTATTAATATTAATCAATCATGACTATGTGTTGTTTTGTGAACCATGGGTAGTATTCTTGAACTTGCACATTTTAGAGTTTTGTACCTAAAATATGCTTGGGGATATGTGAAGTCTTGTACATGTATGTTATTGCCATGGGTTATGTTTAAATATGGAATTTCATGTATGTCGGATGAACTACGAGTAAACGCTAGGAGGATATAGTCTGGGGTGCCACCATGACGGTATGTACCTAGACCTCCGCCATTTGAAGTAATGTCTGGGATGTAGTCTTTAAATGTGTCGGGCCTTCAGGATGTTGCTCAAGTGAGTGAACATCAAGATGCATTGAATTGAGGTGGAACTCGTTAGTGTGATGTGTCTCCCCCATTGATTCCTGTATGGCCTTTATGTTTATAAATGATTTTAAATACTTATGTCATGTTTATTGTTCAACTCACTAGGTTCGTTTGGCCTAACACTTGAATTGTTTGATGTGTATCTCAGGTTCTAGCGGCGCGACCGCTAAGAAGGTATAGATGACTTTGGTTGAGAGCTTGGGGGGTATTTTTGGGACGCCAATATAGAAGACAATTATTTTTGGAAGTAGATGACAACCAATTGTAATCTTATTTCTCAGTTAGGAATTAGATTGAAAGGTTGTTATCCTCATTGCTTTGTTATTACAAACTTGTAATTATACAGGCGTATATTGTTTTTTTTAGCGAGCTCATGCTTTGGCATATATTTAATTACCATATTTCCCTTTTTCCGGAAATTTTTACTTGACCCATTTTTGGGGTGTTATAAGAAACAAGAGCATCGATGGCACCAGTTAATCGATGGCACCAATAAAATCGATGGAAAGACACAAGTTAATCGATGGTACCAGTTAATCGACACGGAATTGTTGGTCCCGGAGGTGCTTAACAAGTTTGTAGAAGAGGGGGGGTTGAATACAAACACAGAATTTAAAGTTTAATAAATTGTTTATTGATAAATCAAACACAATTTACAAGTCTGTTGCGGAATAAGATTAAGTAGAACTCAATCTAAACAAACTTAAGAAAACACTAAGATGGTTGCACAAGAATAAGAGAATGGGGATTTGAGAGGTATAGAAAACAAGGGTTTCTATGAAGGTTCAAGAAGATAGCACACTCTCAGATGGAGAGGTGATATTTCTATTTATACCCTATGCATTAAATGCATGGCAGGGTACTTTACACATGTCATTCAGTGATTGGCTTTGGGAGTCTGACTTTGGGAGACATGCTTTCGGCCGTATCATCAACAGTGTAGTTGACAGAGTTGTTGTACGAATTGTGGCAGAGGTATGTCCGTTCTGACACATCGTACTGTTGTGCAAGGTAAGACAAAAGAGACTTGAGGCATAAGCTAAGTGATCATCAATCACTGAATATCTCTTCCTTCAGAGATATAAAGAGGTTCAGCTATCGCTGAAGCTTTTCCTCAGGTTTCTTCGCGTATAAGTAGAGTCGTCTTTGCTTCACTGATATCCGCATCAGGTCACTAGTAGACTTGTCTTTGTTCAGCAGCTTCGTCTTCGATTCAGCTATGAACATCTGTTGACGCGAAACTTGTCTTCAGGGATTACGTTAAATGTTTACATCAGAGACCATCAGCGATAACTGAACAGACTCAATCTAATCGCTGATAGTGAAACACTAATACATATAAATGTTTGTAAGAAAGATTATCAGCGATAACTGAACAGACTCAGTCTGATCGTTGATGGTGCAACACTAATACATATTAAAACGTAATTTTCACTAAGTATAAAAAAAGGGTCATTATCAAATAACTAAGAGAGTTTGGATCAACAATCTGCCCCTATTTGATAATGACAAAGTAACTGAAGAAAATTACTTTATAGTTCAAAATAGTGGAATAATCAGGACTCATAACATACATGTCCCAATTACTATTTTGAGGGATCTTTTACAGTACTGATAGAGTTAAGTACTTCACTGAAATTTTCATTAATTCAAAGATAGAATTACAAGGTATGAAAATTACAAGTACAGGTGAGGAACTAACTACTGTAAGTTTAACTAATAGATTACAAGAATTAGAAAACTAATCTTTCAGCTATCTAAAGAAGACTTTGGAGGATTGATCATATACTTAGGTATTTCTTCTCCTCTTTGCCTTCGTTCTTAAGATTCTTGATAAATGATTTCTTTGATTTGCTCAGCTAAGGGAGAGAAGTCACACCATAAGCATAGGAGATCCTTGAGATGGCTGAGGGGACATATAGGAATTTCAGATACTCTTTGGAATTTGAGTTGTTCCTCATCATCTCTGAAGAAGATTCCAAAAGGCTCTTTAAGTACTTGTCCTGCAAGATATGGACCACCAGGGGGCAGACATATATCGAGAACTGAAAGATTAGTAGGAGGACCAAACAGAGCTTCTCTTGAGAACTTGATGGAGGTTTTGTTTCTTATCACAGCGACATTTTCAGAAGAGGAGGAGACAGGCTTTCTTTTTAGTTGCCTTGGCTTGGAAGGAAGAGTAGATGGCACCTTTAGGATGGCAGTGACTCTGTTGATGAGAGCATCATTTATCCCTTTAACAAAGCCTTTGTAGGTTGAATTGGATTTCTTCAGCGCATCTTTGAAATCTAGCCATTCTATGTAACCGAAGTTTTCCAGCTTTGAAATGAACATAGCCTTACAGCTTCCATCCTTTCTCGTTATCTCCATCGTGACAAAAGTTCGGTCCTTCTTCATTCTCCCTGAGATGACAACGGCTACGATCTTCATTGGGTCAGAGCGATAGTCGACTTTATGTTTGCACCATTCGACTGAGTTATCGCTGACCGCTAGTTCTTTTGAGCGCTCCTCTTCAATTTCCTTTAATAGAGTAGCCTGGACTTCCGCTGGTTTCTTTTTCAGCCTTTTGTCTTTGACTTGATAGGACTAAATCTTGAGAGCAAGAGAGGCATCTCTTTGACAATCAGCTATCAGTTTCTCAGCTCTGACAGATTCTTCGATTTCAACTTTAGTCAGGAACTCTAGTTCTGTAGATGTTGTTTGAAGAGGTACCTTCAACCGTTGACTCTCTAGATGAGACATCATCTCTGTTCTTCTCTTCATCTCTTCCTCTAACCAGTGAGATGGTCTAGAGGGCCTTCCTGGATGGTGTAGTGTTTCTTCTTCTTCATCAATATCGTTTAAGGAGATTGGGATTATTGACTCATCAGCTATAGAAGCTGGGATTATTTGTAGTTCCTTACCCTAAAGCAGGGGAGAGAACTGCCTGGTCAGAAATAAATAAAAAAGGAGTTAGTGTTTGTTTGGGAAGAAGAAAGATAAAGGCTAGAAAGAGACAGAAGGTTTATAGAAAGATACAGGGACAAGTGCGAGGCATACCTGAGAAGGATTCTCCTCAGATAGTGAAACATTAGTCAGGCTTCCCTCAGCATTTGCACCCTTAGATCTGCTTTGGGAAGGGGCTCCTGAAGATGTTTCATTACTCCCCCCTGCTGTGACAGCTTCTTTCGAAGTTATCACTAATGATGTGGCAGCTGTAGAAAACCATAAAGATTGGTCTTCTTCATCGTCATCATCATCATCTTCTGGATGTTGCTCTTATGAAGATCAAGATCTTCATTTTCTTCATCGTCCTCCTCTTCTTCTTCTTCTATTAAGACTTCGAAAGAAGATGGAGGGGCTTTGTCAGCAACCTTCTCCCCCTCAACATGAAAGGGAGGTTCTTCCTGGTGAACCTCAGCAGCAGCTTCCTCTTTATTTTCTTCAGCAACTTTCTCCCCCTCTTTGTCATTTCAGCGAGGGAGAGGACTTTAGGTGGAGAGGAAGGTTGTGTAGAGGCCAACTTACGGACTTCAACCTCCAGACTATCTAGGCATCCTTCAATCACAGGGAGGTCTGAAGTATCATGATGAATGAATTCAACAGCTACGTTCAGAGAGGTGCGATCTTCCTCTGTGAAAGAAGGAGTGGGCGTCGGAGCTGGTGCATTCAGCTTCTCAAGGACTTTCTGTAGGATAGTTGCGCAAGAATCGATCTTCGTAGATAACCCCTGTACATTGTTGCTTAGAGAATCCACACTTCCCTGAAGGAGTTGAGAATCCTCCTTTATTTTCACAAGCTCTCCCTGAAGAGCGGAGATTTGTGAAGCTTCAACTTTGGTGGAGCAGGTAGCTGTTAATTGCTTCAGCTCTTCACCAGCGGTACTGACAGCGCTGGTGGTTTCGTTTGATGGAGGTGGTGAGAGAATCCACCTTAACACCTAAACTGTTGACAAGAGAGTCAACAGTCGCCATATTAGGACCTGAAAGAAAAGTTAGCTTCTGAGTCACAGGCTTATATGGAGAGATAGGAGTTGTATTGGCGGGTTTAGGTATACCTGATGGTTCAAACATCTTGAAAATTGCATGTCTCTTTCAAAGTTTTGAGCATCAGGTCCTATAAATGCAACGTGAGGTGGCTGGACGAGAGAAGGAGGGTCAGAGACCAAAGAAATAGAGGGATTAGAAACGGGGATAGAAGAAGTTGGGAGTTGGGTAGTTACCTCAGTTGATTGATGAACTGAGATTTCTGGTTGAGTCACTGTTGTTGTGACAGCGACCGAGATCGCTGGCACAGTTGTTGATGTGATAGCTGAGGATGTGGAGGAGAGACCCACAAAATCATCCATGGAAGTTTGTCGAGAAACTACCTCAGGCCTTGAGCTAGTGGCGATGGTCTCCTTAGTTAACATGTCCTTCTTTGAAGGACTAGAAAGACTAGCTGACGGTCGTTTTGAAGCGGTTTTAGCGGCAGGGTTAGCTGGAGAAGGAACCTCCTGCGCGGCCGCTGAAGATGAAGAATGGAGAGAGAGGCGAGAGCGTAGAGTAGAGATACTTACCTCGTTGTCGAGCAGTTTGACCTCCAATGAATGCTGACCCACTTTGGCGAAGGAGCCATCAGGAGTAGTGGGGTAAGAATCAGGATAGAGAAACTTCAGATATGCACAGATAAACCATACATACGGGATCTTGGGATCCCTCTCCGTCTTCTCTGTCTTTGACCTGAGATCGTCAAAGATAGCAGTGGCATAGTGAAAGTTCTTTCCAGCGATGACTGAGTAAGCCATTTGGACTTGAACTATGCTTGCCTGATCAAGTGAACCACTTTTCCCACTCATACATTGAATGAAGTGAGAAAATATGAAATTCAGTTGAGAAGGCATGTTTGCCTTCTTGATAAGAGTCAGGCGCTTGTTAGGGGTGGTCGATCGGGGCTTGTTGTCCCAACAATATTCCATATCATCCAGAAACTGGATGAGTTTAGCATCAGTTGGCAGAGCGTCAAATCCACTCTTGGGTTTGTCAGGAAATCTGAGTGCCTTCCTCAGGCTGAAAGCTGTCATCATGCCTGATCCTAAGTCAGTACTGAAAGAAATAGCAGGAACCTGGTCACCTTTCTTGTTGGTGGTGGAGGTGTCTTTAGCAGTAAACCAAAACTGTTGGAGAAGAGTTTTAGATGGTTTGGGATCAACAGTGAGGGCATGAGCAATACAGGATTGCTTCAGGAACCTAGCAGCTTCCACGAGGTGTGGGTATTTGACACCATCGAAGTCCAAACGTTCAAGATGGCTGTTCTTGGGGATTTCAGAGTAAGTGAGACCGAACTTAACTGTCTTGGAAGCAAGAAGAGATGATTGTGCCATTTCTGAATAAGGAAAGAAATGAGAATAGAAGGAAAGGATTAGAGTTTAAAAATAGAGAAGTTTTTACGAGTTTCTATTTATAGAAAGAAACGTATAAAAACTAAAATATTTGAAGATTAAGACAGTGTTCTTAGTTGAAGAGGGAAGAACAATGAGAAAACCAAAGGTTTTGAAAGAATAAAATCAAAAAGAATGATTTTAGTGAACAAAAATCTTGTAAAAACCCTTAATGATGGATCATATATAGGAGTATGCAACAAAATTTTAAAAGGAAAAGAAGAACAAAGTAACTTGTTGATCTTGAAGAACAAATACCATAGGAGGTGTTTGCTAGAATTTCCTTCAGAGAGAGAGTTCTTGTTCAAAAATATTTCCAGAAAGCGTAAAAGATAAGAATGAAAAGAAACATTCCTTTTATACGTATATATAGAGAGAGAGATCGAGGCGGGAAAACAAATGTTCATCATGACATGGACACGTTTGACGAAGTTGATTGGATAGAAGGGCAACAGACGAACGTGTCCGAAAAAGGCATGTCGTGGATTGTCGGTTCAAATGACGTCATAGGAGAGAGAAAAACGATTCATTTGTCCTTTTTGAAATTATCTCTGAAGAAAAGTCAGAGATAGGTTTTCCTTTGTGAAAGAATCCCTGATAAAAATTCAGAGATTGATTTTTATTTCAGAAGGATCACTGAAGAGAAATGGCAGTGATAGATTTTGTTTATCAAAAAGATTTTAATAATTTGAAGGAAACATCAGTGATCAAAGTTTTATTTTAAAACAACGTCTTACTGAATGAAAATTCATTGATTGAGAGTAACAGAACATACCTGAGAGTCAGAAATTTGTTCAGAGATTGAGTGATAAAGGGGAACTTATAATCACTGACATAATGCATGAACGATGAAGAGTTACTCTTCAAGATTCAGCATTCCAAGCTCACTGATGAGAAAGTTGAACATTGTCTCATCAAGAGGTTTGGTAAACAAATCAGCTAGCTGATAGTCAGTGGGGATAAAGTGAAGTTCAATATCACCATTCATCACATGATCTCTGATAAAATGATATATGATCTCTATGTGTTTCGTCTTTGAATGTAGCACTGGATTATTTGCTATGGCGATAGCACTAGTGCTGTCGCAATAGATTGGAATCTTTGATAGCTGAAGGTCATAGTCTAATAGTTGATTTCTCATCCATAAGACCTGAGCACAACAACTTCCAGCGGCTACGTATTCAGCTTCAGCTGTGGAAGTGGACACTGAATTTTGCTTTTTGCTTGTCCAACTTACCAGCTTTCCTCCTAGGAGTTGACATCCACCAGTGGTGCTCTTTCTATCAAGTTTACAACCTGCAAAATCACTATCGGAATATCCAGTTAGATCAAACCCTGAGTCTTTGGGATACCAAACACCGAGGTTAGGAGTCCCTTTCAGATATCTGAAAATTCGCTTAACAGCGATCAGATAGGATTCCTTGGGTTCAGATTGATAGCGTTCACATAAACAAGTAGAGTACATAATGTCAGGTTGGCTCGCTGTAAGATACAGCAGGGAGCCTATCATTCCTCTATAAGCAGTGACATTCACAGGTTTCCAGATGGATCTATGTTAAGTGTCAGAGGAGGTTTGTTGGGTCATTGACCAGCATCTTCCTAAATCGAAACGTGGCGCTGGCTGCTACGCTATAAGGAAATAAAGTTGCGCCTTCTCCATCAGCAATTGCTTTTGGCGTAGTGGTAAGCGCTTGATCCTAACATGTGGTATCAGAGCAGGTCACGGGTTCGAATCCCATGGAGTGCATTTAAATGTCAAAGGCATGCTGTGCAGCCATTGACTTCTAGCGAAGATCTTGTTAGTGCTGGCAGATGCTGGGGGGGGGGATTGTTGGGTCATTGACCAGCATCTTCCTAAATCGAAACGTGGCGCTGGCTGCTACGCTATAAGGAAATAAAGTTGCGCCTTCTCCATCAGCAATTGCTTTTGGCGTAGTGGTAAGCGCTTGATCCTAACAAGGTGCCATAGGAGTCTTCATCGCTGAAGTTTGTGTTAAATCAAACTTCTTTAGCATGTCTTTAACATACTTACCATGGCTGATAAAATTACCTTTGTCAGATTGTTTGATCTGAAGGCCAATAAAATATGTCAGCTTACCCATCATACACATTTTGTATTCTTTCTTCATTCTTTCAGTGAAGCGAGTACATAGAGATGGGTTAGTGGAACCAAATATGATGTCATCGACATATATTTGTACAAGAATAATATGATCTTTTATCTTTCTGAAAAATAATGTATTATCAATTTTGCCACGTTCAAAATTTTCAGAGATAAGAAAAGATGAGAGAGTGTCATACCAAGCACGAGGGGCTTGTTTTAGACCATAGAGAGTCTTATCCAATTTATACACATAATTTGGATACTTAGGGTCATAAAACCCTGGAGGTTGTTCTACATAGACTTCTTCATTCAGCTTTCCATTTAGGAACGCTGATTTTACATCCATTTGATACACAATGAAGTCTTTGTAAACTGCATAGGCTAAGAAGAGTCGAATTGCTTCGAGCCTAGCCACAGGGGCAAAGGTTTCATCATAGTCTATGCCTTCCTCTTGTCTGTATCCCTGAGCAACAAGTCGATCCTTGTTGCGGGTTACAGTTCCATGTTCATCTAACTTGTTTCTAAACACCCATTTGGTGCCTATTACAGTTTTATCAGATGGTCTAGGAACGAGATTCCAAACTTTGTTGAGAGTGAACTCAGTCAGCTCTTCTTGCATAGCGCTGACCCAATTTGGATCTCTGAGGGCATCATCAGCCTTCTTTGGCTCTATTAAAGAAATAAATTAACAAAGAGGCAGATATTACCTAAACTTCGTCGTGTTTGAATACCTGCATCGGGATCACCAAGAATTTGATCTATAGGGTGATCTCTAGTCCATCGCTGAGCAGGAGCATGATCGCTCATTTCAGAGGTTGGATCAACAATGGGAATGTTCACTAATGAAGAAGCTTGAGGTTCATCAGCGATTAGCTGTTGAGTGTCAGACAAACAATTGTTTTCTGAGAGGTGTTCAGACGAAGATGGATCTGATGGAAGAAGTGTGTTTAGAGGCTCAGCTAAAACCCATGAATTGGATTCAGCGTTCGGAGGTATGATGTTTGGATCATCATCAGTAGTAGAAGGATTTGTGTGCTGATGGCTTGAGAAGAAAGGTTTTGTTTCTTTGTAGTGAGAAAACATCCAAGCATTTAACTCTTCATTGTCAGCGATTGGTTTGGAGTTCGCTGAGTGAGTTTCATCAAAAGTGACATGAAATGTTTCTTCCACAGATTGTCTTCTCTTGTTGAAAACTCTGTAGGCTTTGGAGATGGAGGAATATCCTAGAAATATTCCATCATCAGCTTTTGGGTCGAACTTTCCAAGTTGATCATTGTTGTTTAAAATAAAGCACTGACAACCAAAGATATGAAGAAAGTTGATAGATGGTTTTCTTCCTTGAAAAAGTTCATAAGCTGTCTTTCCAAATCGCTTTACGATCAGCGATCTGTTTTGAGTAAAACATGCAGTGTTTACAGCTTCAGCCCAAAATTGAGTATGGAGCTGAGAATCGCTGAGCATTGATCTAGCAGCTTCAATGATCGTTCTGTTTCTTCTTTCAGCGACTCCGTTTTGCTGAGGTGTTCTTACTGTGGAGAAGTTATGAGAAATTCCCTTGTTCTCAAAGAAATTGTTCAAGGAACTGTTTTTGAATTCAGTTCCATGATCACTTCTTATTGAACGAACAGTAAGATTATTCAGCACTTCCATCTTTTCAACAAAAGATATCAGTCCTTCTGGAGTATCACTTTTGCAGCGAAGAAAGATAACCCAGGTGTAGCGTGAGTATTCATCTAGAATGACAAGTGTATATTTCTTTCCAGCTATTGATTGGATGTTGACAGGGCCAAACAAATCCATATGCAAGAGTTGAAGAGGACTTGTCACTGAGGAAACTTGTTTAAACTTGAAACTAGCTTTTGTCTGTTTTCCTTTTTCACATGCTAAGCAGAGAGATTCTTTAGCATATGAGTGATGAGGAAGACCAGACAACAGTTCCTTTGATGAGAGAGAATTCAGGGTTTTGAAATTTAGATTAGAGAGCCTATTGTGCCATAGCCAGTTGACATCAGAAAAGGTTTTAGAGAGAAAACATACGTTTTTAGTGGTAGTAGAGTCCATATCTATTACATAGACATTTTCTTTACGATAACCACTGAGAGAAAGTTTTCCTTTTTCATTCACCACTAAACATGCTTTCTTCGAAAAGTGAACTTCATAGTCTTTATCACATAGCTGACAAAATGCTCAGAAGGTTGTGCTTCAGTCCATCTACATAAGAGACTCTTCTGAAGGTAGTTGTCCCATTACAGAGGACACCAAACCCTCGGTATATCCTTTTCCATTTCCACCAAAGGTCACAGAGGGACCTTTCTCTTCCTTGTATTCAGTGAGCAGGTCTTTTTGTCCAGTCATATGACGAGAACATCCACTATCGAGATACCAGATGCCCTTTGATCCCTGTAAACATAAGGAAGATTAAGCTTTGTTTGGTACCCACTTTTCAATGGGTCCTTTGGGGTTAGTGGAGATGGAAGGTTCAGCAATCTTCACAGCAGATGAAGATTCAGCTTCAGTGGTAATCTTCACTTTGGTTAATTTCTTAACCTTAGTGGTATTCTTCACCTTGGTAGATTTTTCAGCTTTGATGACCTTCTCAGCCTTAGAGGCATTCATCTTCACTTTAGTTGTTGTATCAGCTTTAGTGGCAGTTGGACATTTGCTTGCAATATGGTCAGTAAATCCACAGTGATAGCATTTTCTATATTTGAAAGTGGTTTTAGGACCAGAAGTAGAAGGTTTTGAGAATCCAAGAATTCTTTTCTCATGAGATCTAGGAGGAATTTTTATATCTTCAGATCTCTTAGGCTTAAGATCAATCTTTAGCTTTGGAGGACAGAGATCAAAGATTTCTATCACAGAGCTAGACGATTGATTCGTTGAAGGTTTAGAAGGAACTTTACACTTTGTTTTCTTGGAAGCCTTCTGAGGATAAAGAATAGATTTTCCTTTATCTGCAGACTTAGAGTCTTTAGATATTTCCTCAGGGATGGTTTTAGAAGAAGATGAAGGATAAAACTGATTATAAGAAGTGTCAGAGATAGAAGAGACAAACGTTCCAAACTTAAGCATGGAACTTTCTTCTTTAGGCTCATCCTGTGGTTTCCAAAAACCAAGACCAGTTCTATCACTGCCAGGAGCTTGAGCATTTATTATCTCAGTGATCTTTGTTGATGATTTGCACCATTTTTCAACAGTAGCCTTTTCTGTATTTAAAGCAGCGATGGCTTGTTCACGTTCAATGCTGATGATTTCATTAACAATGACTTGATCTTTCAAACTTTCCTCTAAAAGAGTCAGTTCTCTGATCTTTTCATGACAATTCTCTAGTTGTTCAGTTAAATCAATGTTTTTGTTCTCATCTAGAGTTTTTCCGTTTAGAGCATTGTATAGATCAATCGTCAGCACGTCAACAGCGCGACTTCTCTCTTCTTCAGGTAGAGAGGGATTAATAGAGATAGATACCTGAGATGATATATAGCTCATAGAAGTTTCAGTTGGTTCTTCCACTTCTTCTTTAATCTCAGCCATGAGGCAGAGATTAGCGACTTCTTCTTCATCCGAACTTGATTCTTCTGATTCAGCCCAGTCATTTTCTTCAGCGATAAGACCATTACCTTTTCGCTTGTAGTTTTTCAAGTTTTGATATTTTTCTTTCAGCTTAAGGTATTTGTCATCGCTGGATCTTCTCGAGGTAGAAGGTTTGAAGACTTTCTTTGACCTGCACTCACTTGCAAAGTGTCCAATCTTTTCACAGTTAAAGCAAGTAGCAGTAGCCTTATCAACAGGGGTTGATTTTGGCTTGTCAGTGAAAGAGAGAGGCTTATTTCTTTTGAAATTGCTCTTTCTTGCAAATCTCTTAAAATAGTTTGTCAAGAGTGCTAAGGACTTATCAAACTCTGAAAGATCAGTGTCTGATATATCCTCAGAATCAGAATCTAACTCAGTGATAGTGAGAGTAGATCGCTGAGAGGTAATTATCTCTAAAGAGACTAAAGCAACAGGAGTGCTTTTGGAGTCTTTATAATCTTTTATAAGATTCTTCTTCAAGAGATTTGATTGCTCATAGTTGAGCAATATTCCATACAAGGTGCTGAAAGAAAGAGAATTTAAGTCTTTTGTCAGTTTGAGACATATTGAATAACTGTCCCAGCATTCAGGAAGACATTCCAAGAATTTTGTTAGGACCTCAGAATTAGAATAGGTCCTACCAATGGTTCTTAGATCAATGATTAAGCAGTTAAACCGTTGATGAACATCAAAGAGAGATTCATTCTTACCAGCGATAAAACTTTCATACTGTCTTACCAAGTTAATCTTTCGAGTCTCTTGGATTTCACTGGTGCCTTCATATTGAACACATATGGTTTCCCACATTTCTTTAGAACTTTTAAGATGCATGATGGAATGGAAAACTTCATCAGGCAGAGCCATAGAGATAATGGTCTTTGCCCTTGCATCGATACCAACCTTCTTTTTGTCTTCATCACTTCATTGTCTGATTTCCTTAACAACATAGCGTTCAGGAACAAAGGGAGTGGTGGCAGTAGCTGGAACGGAAGCTATGATTTGGACAGGTTCATAGGTTCCATTTGTTATGTATTTAGGTATAGTGGGATCTGCACCTTCAAGAAATAGCATCATTCGATTCTTCCAGAGAGAGAAGTTATCTCTGCTAAATCGAGGAGGTTTAGAAAGTGAACCATTATCATTGTAGTTTGTGTTTGTGTTAAGTGCCATATTAGAATAGCAAGAAAAAGAGAATAAAGCAAGATCTTGTTTATCAGATTAAACAGTCTGCTCTGATACCAATTGTTGGTCCCGGAGGTGCTCAACAAGTTTGTAGAAGGGGGGGAGGGTCGAATACAAACACAGAATTTAAAGTTTAATAAATTGTTTATTGCTAAATCAAACACAATTTACAAGTCTGTTGCGGAATAATATTAAGTAGAACTCAATCTAAACAAACTTAAGAAAACACTAAGATGGTTGCACAAGAATAAGAGAATGGGTATTTGAGAGGTATAGAAAACAAGGGTTTCTATGAAGGTTCAAGAAGAGAGGACACTCTCAGATGGAGAGGTGATCTTTCTATTTATACCCTATTCATTAAATGTATGGCAGGGTACTTTACACGTATCATTCAGTGATTGGCTTTGGGAGTCTGACTTTGGGAGACATGCTTTCGGCCGTATCATGAACAGTGTAGTTGACAGAGTTGTTGTACGAATTGTGGCAGAGGTATGTCCGTTCTGACACATCGTACTGTTGTGCAAGGTAAGACAAAAGAGACTTGAGGCATAAGCTAAGTGATCATCGATCGCTGAATATCTCTTCCTTCAGAGATATAAAGAGGTTCAGCTATCGCTGAAGCTTTTCCTCAGGTTTCTTCGCATATGAGTAGAGTCGTCTTTGCTTCACTGATATCCGTATCAGATCACTAGTAGACTTGTCTTTGTTCAGCAGCTTCGTCTTCGATTCAGCTATGAACATCTGTTGACGTGAAACTTGTCTTCAGGGATTACGTTAAATGTTTACATCAGAGACCATCAGCGATAACTGAACAGACTCAGTCTAATCGCTGATAGTGAAACACTAATACATATAAATGTTTGTAAGAAAGATTATCATCGATAACTGAACAGACTCGGTCTGATCGCTGATGGTGAAACACTAATACATATTAAAACGTAATTTTCACTAAGTATAGAAAAGGGTCGTTATCAAATCACTGAGAGAGTTTGGATCAACAATCTCCCCCTATTTGATAATGACAAAGTAACTGAAGAAAATTACTTTATGGTTCAAAATAATGGAATAATCAGGACTCATAACATACATGTCCCAATTACTATTTTGAGGGATCTTTTACAGTACTGATAAAGTTAAGTACTTCACTAAAATTTTCATTAATTCAAAGATAGAATTACAAGGTATGAAAATTACAAGTACAAGTGAGGAACTAACTACTGTAAGTTGAATAAGGCATTTATCTTCTTGAAATCTTCAGGCCTTGATCTTCTTTCCCTCTTAAATCTTTGAAGAACTTTGGTGTTGCATGTCTTCATGTCTTTCCAAACTCCCCCTTGAATAAAGTTCTTGGTCTTCATAGTTTCAACTTTGTAACCAGATTCAATGTACAATAGCCTCGACTGAATGCACTATCAAGCAGCTTTCAACTGTAGAAACTCAACACATCGGATCAGCACACAAGAAAGATAATGTGCGAGTTACGTGACATTCCACGGTGCAACTTCAGTTTAAAACAAAGAATCTGTCTCTGAACCGCGAGTTGAATTGACTTTCAGCTTAAGAACTTGTTTCAATCAGCTCGTAGGAGGAACAAACTTGTAGCAGACACCACATGATACGGGATTGAAGAACCAATAAAATCTTTTCTGCTCAGCTGCAATCTTTGAATCCAAGGCTTTTCAACCTCAGATTTAAGAAATTTTGTTACTCCCCCTCAGATTTTGCTAACTCCCCCTCAACATGATAATTTGTGTCTTTGAATTGTGTGTCGTTCTCCCCCTCATGATGATTAGGAGAATTCTGAGCATCATGTAATTTCAAAGACTAACCGGATGAGTAGCAAAAGATCAGATAAAGCGATTCAGTAACCAAGGGTAACAGCTAACACAGAAATACAATAGTAACTGTTATCAGAACAATTAAAATAATTGTGTGACCTATTTTCATAGTTGGCATCGATGTATCTCTAATAGGACTTCCAGTTATCACCGAAGTAAAATATTAAAAATTACTTCTCAAACTGTTCCGACAATATCACAAAGATATGCAAGGGGAATCACAAAGATTCGTGTGTGTGTGTGAAAGAAGTATAACTCAAATCGATTAGGCTCAAAGATTGATTCAACCTGGGACGCAGGTTAGAAATCAATAGACTCAGTGAGATGAATATGAAGTTCAGAGACCGGAGCTGATGTCTTCCTTTTTCAATATCTAAGACCTCCGAATGAGGAATAGATAGATGATGTGCTAAATCTCCGTGTTTATATGAAACAAGTATCTTTTGAGAGATACTTGAGTGGCTGGGTGGGGTGACACGAGTTATCGACACTGGGTCCATGTCTGTTTCAATATTCATCTCCAAAGAACAAGAATGAATAGATTATGTGGTAACCTGAATAACTGACTCAGTTTGGTAAGGACCAATAATTCTTTTAAGTCCTGTCACATCCGCACCATTTTTTTTCAATCACTCCGAACTCATCTATCAATCTAGACCCCTCACTGATATCTATGAATGGGATGTGTTTCTTGGGTAGGTCCTTCCTGTTCTGGATTGACCATAGAAACTTTATGAGCCCTAACACTCCTTTAACTCACCAAGATAGAACATTGAAGTAAAATTTCTGATTTGAGAGAATCAGAAGTCAAAAGCATTTAAGAACGTGTCCTGAACTAAAGTGTTTAGAAGTCGATATGAAAATTTAAACAAACATGGTGCTCCCCCTCAAAAGTGGCATAACCCTTTATTGTAGTCATGTGACATGAATAATCTGAATTAAATCATACATGACATTCCTTCAAAACAGATTAAGAAGATTTTGGTTTTGGTATCCATGCTGTGATGGATCCGTGATGGTTAGTTGTCTTGGCTTTGAAGCTACTAGACTGAGGATTGTGATTGCTATAAGTGTCATACCAACTATTACCGTACCTTGGATGCACAAAGTCACTCTTTCCACAGTAAGTGCAACAGATCGTTTGTCAGCGCAGACTGATCAACTTTCCTCTAGAATAGACATAAGTAGGTGAATCAGTCTTGGAAATAAATGACTTTGTATCAACTACAGGAGAATCATGAGACTTGTTTCCATCACTACTTTCTGTAGTTGGTTTCTTTCTCCAAACCATCTTGACTTTTCGAAACACTTGATTATTTGAATCATCAACAAGAGAATTATAGAAAAAGATTTGAAGGGCGAATCCAATCTTTTGAAAATTCATTTGATTTGACAGATTCCTTCGAAGAGTTAGTTGTAGAAGGTGAACTTGAAGAATAAGAAGATTGAACAATAGTATCAGGACTGGCTTGTTCAGATAAATCGGCTTTAAGATTTATTTCTTCAAGTTTCTTGACTTTTGTGGATAAAACATTTCTTTCTTCTAGAATCAAGTCAATTTGTTTTTGTAAATCGGATTTTACCTTCTGTTCTTTCAAAATCTCTGTTGCTAATCCAGATAATTTCTTTGAAAGCTTATGAATCTCAGTTTCGAAAATCTTTCTTTCAGTTTCAAAATCCTCTTCTATACTGTTGCGTTTATCAGATATCTCTTTAAAAACCGCAACATTCTTCTTTTCAAGCATTTTCTTTTCACTCTCAAAAACTTTTCGCTCTTTCTCAAAAGAATCTCTCTCAATTATCAAAACGTTTTCAAAATCAGAAATCTGTTTTTAAAGTTTCGCATTTTGAAGCTCAAAAACCTTTCTTTCGTCAAAAACTTTCTTTGAAAGATCAAGAATCTTTCTTTCAAAATTCTTTCTTTCATTTGAAGAATCAACGTTTTCTTTTTCAAAAACAGCAAGTCTTTTTGTCAGATCGATATTTTCATTCTCCAACATGTTTCCCCTTTCTTCAAGCATCAGGTACTTCTCTTCTTTGGCTTCAAAATCTGCAACTTTCCGTTCAAGTTCAGATATTTCTTTGAGTTTTCATGTAGATCCCTTTTATTTATATCAGCTTCTCTTTCAAGATCTGAAATCTCTTGGTTAAGGGACTCTATTCGGGCAAAAAACGAAGAGTAATATGAACTATATTCTATTATGTTTTCAAGTTCTGAAATCATGTGCTTGAGCCAGTCATTGTCGTTACATGGTATAGCATTAGGCATAGAATTAAAGTAGTCATCATAAAAATTCTCAAAAAGTAAATCCAAATCTGAAAGATGTGCTTCTGACATAGACGCTTGATCTAGATTTACTGGAGATTGTGTAGATCCTGAACTTAATTTTCCAGAAGCTAACACACTAGTTAAAGCGGGTTTTGAACTGAGGTGTTCAAAATCCATATCAGCAGTCTCGTCAAAAGTTACATTCACACTCTCAACAACGGTCTTTGTCCGTTTGTTGTAGACTCTGTAAGCTTGGGCTTGGGATGAATAGCCGATGAACACTCCTTCGTCCGCTTTCGGGCTGAATTTGCCGAGATCGTCCTTGTCATTCAGTACGAAGCACGTGCACCCGAATGCATGGAAATACTTGATCTTCGGGATGCGATTGTTGATGATCTCGTATGGCGTCTTGTTGAACCATTTGTTGATGATGAAACGGTTTTGAGTGTAGCATGCGGTAGCAACTGCCTCTGCCCATAAGTAAAGCGGGAGCTTGAACTGTGATAACATAGTACGCGCGGATTCTATGAGAGTTCGATTTTGGCGCTCTACTACCTCGTTTTGTTGAGGAGTATGAGCAGCTGAGAAGTTGTGGGTGATGCCCACTGAAATTAAATAACCGTTGAGCACTTGATTCTTGAACTCTGTGTCGTTATCCATCCTGATGGCCTGCACTGATTGATTGAGATTTACTTGAATGCTCTTCAGATGAGAGATGGTCAGTTCGGGGGTTTCATCCTTCGAACGAAGGAATTTAACCCACGTGTAGCGAGAAAAGTCATCGACCATAACTAGGACATACTTCTTGTGATTGATACTCTGAATGCGCATTGGTCCACACAAATCCATATGGATGAGTTCAAGGGATCGAGAAGTACTTGGAGCGGCTTTAGGCTTATGAGAAGCCTTCTTCATCTTACCCATTTCGCAGGCGGCACACAGATGATCTTTTTCGAACTTGAGATCTGGTATGCCCTTCACGTGTCCACCGAGCACCAACTTGTTGATGTTCTTGAAGTTCAGGTGCGAGAGTCTACGATGCCATAACCAGTTTTGTTCGGTTGAGGCTTTAGACATCAAACAAACTTCCTTTTCTGCTTTCAGAGACGAGAGGTCAATCGTGTAGAGATTTGTGCGACGCGTTCCAACAAGTAGTTCTTTTCCATCTTCAGTCCGGACGCTGCACCGTTTGGCTTTAAAGGTGACCACCAGATTCTTGTCGCATAATTGACCGATGTTGAACAAGTTGTGACCAAGACCTTCGACGTAGGACACTTTCTTAATGGTGAGGTTATCCTTGACAATATCTTTGTATCCAAAAATTGGAGAATAATGATCATTCCTAAAGCATACATTCCCACAAAACTTTTCGGTGAAGTTCGTGAGAAGCTCCTTTCTTCCGGTCATGTGTTTGTAGCAGCCTGAATCTAAATACCACACATGACCGTCCTGCAAAACAAGTTAAGGCTTTTTAGGTACCCATTCGTAAATGGGTCCTTTGGGGTTAGAAGTAGCACCCGTCTGGGAGACCCGTTTGGACTTGGGTTTGTTTCTACGGCGAGGAGCATCAAACTTTGAACGATAATTAGAAACATGATAAGAACCAAAACAATCAGATACAAATCTACGATCAACAAAATCATTCAATCCACAGTAAGAGCAACAAACACAATCATGAGACAGTTGAAGTAATTGCTGAATGGAATAAACTTTTAAAGGAAACAATCCATTACGTTCAACCAAAGGTTTAAAATTAAAAACATCATGACTGTTATTGTTTTTCCTAGAATTCAAAACTGGATTAAGTAATTCCGTCTTCGCCGTGCTCTCCTTAGACTTCTTAGCTACCCACTCGTATTTGACTTCTTTCCTTCGACCAAAAGTATCTGAAATACCATTAAACCCATAGTCAGAAGATTTGAATTTTGATGATTGTTTCTTGTTAGAGCGATCGGTCTTTTTCTTCTTCTGTGAACGCCTTTTAGATTTAGAATTAGAAGAATTGTTTACAGAAGTGTTTTGTGGGGCAGATATGGAACATTCACCCTTGTAAAATTGTACCGGAGGCTCACAAGTTGAATTTAGAAAATCAACGTGACTTGAAAGTAAAGGATTAAAATCAAATTGGTCAAGCTGACTGTCTAGACACACCTCAGAATTCAGAAAGACTGAGAATTCCATTTCCTCATCAGAAGAAGCCTTATCACTTGACAGATTTAGGAAACTGGAAGGATTTGTTCCTTTAAGCGGATCATTAGCGGAAGCATTTTGAAAATCAGAATGATGATCCGTTTCGAAAGATTGAGGCTCTTTTCCTTTGTTTGACGAAATTGGAGACGAGGCACCCAAAAAGGCTTTACAAGAAGAAGTGTTTGAGGGTGGGTAGGAATTTTCTGACAGATTAATTTTCTCAACTTGGATAATTTCAGGCTTAGCTTGAAGCCCAACTTTGTGAAGTCGCTCTTTCATCAGATCTGCTGCCAAAGCAGCCAATTATGAATTAAGTTTATTTATCTCTGTCTGAAGATATTCTTTTTCCTCCCTCGACCCAGTTTCCTTTTTATCGGAATTGAGACACTCAAGTTTGGATAATAACTCTTGTTTTTCCTTTTGAAAAATGATCCTCTCCTGTGCAAATGACTCTTCTAGCTGAACAATTTTCTTTTCTAAAATCAGAGGCGGTACATAGATTTTGTGGTCCATTGGTTCCTCCTTAGTTTCAACGGTTTTTGAATCAAGTTCAGCTTGAGAATAGCTTTGAAAATAGTCATTTGACAGAAAACAGGGTTTTTTAGTGTTGTATGACGCATTCAATGAGTCATAAACAAAAGGAAGTTGCATCGTGGTAGTGTTTTTCCTTCTCAATGTTTCCAGTTCCGAATCCTCATCAACAAGTGGTTTGGTCCAATTGATTTTGTAATCTGGGTAGGTTTTGTCTATTCCAAAAAATTCGAACGCATATAACATGGGAACTTTGGTCAAGGTCTTTTTCAGATAATGTGGGTTATCGTAACCGAGCCCCGTCTCTGAATATTTGAATTCTTTGGGTGCATTCAGATGCATCGTTTGTTTAGATTGACCAATTTTGTAAAGTTTCAGTTCGAGATCCTTTAACTGAGTAGATAACCTTTGATTTTCATTTTTATAAGCCACACTTTTAGTCACAATATCAATTTTCTCATTTTCTGACATACGAAGCTTGTAAGTAAGATCATCTACTTTGGTCTTTAACTCTTTTGATTCTTTTAAAAACTCTCACACTCTTCCTTTAGATTTGAAATTATGCACAGGTTGCCAGCAATTTCTATGCTTTGTTTTTCAAGACTTTCAGACTGTGAAGACACACGATTTTTCAGAGAGAAGATGAGTTGCTCATTTTCTTTCATGGTTTTCTTGTAGGAGTCTAATTTGTGCACAGTGATTTGCATCTGATCAAATAAGGCTTTTTGGTAAGGAGCACATACCTGACATGGGGAATCACGATCATCATTGTCAGTATCGGACTGTGTTGAGTGCTTGCCCATGAAACACAAGTGTGCTTCCGCATCATCTTCTTCATCATCAGATACATTCAGCCAGTGGTCATCTTCTGCCATGAGGGCCTTACCTACTTCCTTTTCTTTGGCCAACAACATCTTGGCCTTGTAGTATTCTGAGTTGAGCACAACAGGCTTTCGACATTTTTTGGCAAAGTGACCCAGCCGACCACAGTTATAACATTTGATCGGCTCCTCTTTCGCTTTCTCATCATGCCTTTTCTCAATCTTCTTTCCTTCATCAACGCGTCTCTTCCCTTCATACTTCTCCTAATGATCATGTCGATTGAGAGGAGTAGTGGAGTATCTTTGCTTGTTTGATGAATACTTGTTGAAGAACTTCTTTTTATGAAACGCTTGAGATAAGAACATCACGGATTCTTTAATCTAAGTGTATTCTGGATCTGAGTCACTGTCACGGTTTTCGGGTTCAGAATCACTTTTCACTGGTTCCTTTTCAGACATGCGACTGACAGATCGGCCTCTTTTATCTGAGACAAGCGCTAACGGGTCAACCACAGGATTTTCATCTGCTTTTTGATTTCCCATCAACTTAAGAACTTCCTCTTCATCATGGAGAAGCATTTCATATAGTTCGTGCAGAGGAATTTTCTCCAGGGTTTGAGTATGACGGATATGAGAGACGAACGTCCTCCACTCTGGCTGAAGGTTGTTCATGAACTTGATGTTGTTCTCGGTATTGGTCTTTATGATGTAGCTTTTATGCAGATCGTTCAGGAGTAGGTTGAACCGTTCATATGTTTCCGTGAGCGTCTCGCCTTTCTTGCTTTGAAACCGTCATATCGGGAAATGCAGTTGGTGATCTTCAGCTGAGTGCTTATTCGGCTGCCCATCATCATCTTCTCAATCTGGTCCCACATTCCTTTCGCAGTATCCTTGTAGCTGTCGATGCAGGCATATATGTCGTTGGGCAGGCTTTGTAGAATATAGGTCTTCGCATGCTTTTCGGCGTCATGTCGGCTCCTTTCTTGTGGGGTAAACTCACTGAGAGATTTTTGAACAGAACGGTCTTGTCGACCTTGGGCTTGGTCTCTAGGCAGGACTTTCGTCGGCCAGATGTGTGGCCCCTCTTCCAGAAATAACATTATCTCGTCATAGTATGGTTTCGCTTCGATAAAATTCATGAACCAATTATGCCATTGTGGGATTCTCCCCGATAGAGCACCGGAGGTTTTTGATCTGAACCAATGGCTAGAGCGTCCCTCAAATTCATCTTTAATCTTTATTGCACTGTAGCGATCGTGAGACAAACAATTTGATCCAAAAAATAAACTAGGACCCAGTCGAGCAAGGACCCGGTCGAGGACAAGAACCCGGTCGAAGGACAAGGACCCGGTCAAAAGACAAGGACCCGGTCAAAGACAACCATGGTCGAAGGTAACACCCCGGTCAAAGGTAACACCCCGGTCAAAGGAACACCAGAACACCCCGGTCGACTAGAGTCCGGGAGATTGGTCAACCTGGGCAAGAACCTGGGGATAGTCCGGTAAACAACGACCCGTTCGAGACAACCCCGGGAAGGCAGGGCCCGGTCGATAAACTCCGATAAAGGCGATAAATAGCTAATCAGATAATCAGATAACTTTAAACAAATTGAACAAACCAAATCGATTCCTAGATCTCACATATTAGAAGAATTTTAATTTCATAACTCAATTTGATGATTTCAGAAAAAAAAAATGCAAAGTCGATTAACTTGAAGACTTAACCCAGAAAATCGACCGAACCAAAAACTTGTTAACCCCGAAATCGATGGTGCAGAAAATCAATATACCATAAATCGACCGAACTAAAACTTGATGAACCCAGAAATGGGCCGAACTAAAACTTGATGAACCCAGAAATCGACCGAACTCAAACGCTTACAGAAAATCGACTTCCCAGAACAATTTCAACATAGAAAAAATCGACTAATACGAAAAATCGACCGATATGCATATAACGACCTCAACCCAGAAAATTAATTATAGCATATTGAACTCAGAAAATCGATTATAACCAAAAAAAAAACAATTAAGCACATATAAACCCAGGTAGATGTTTAACAGATATCGATACAACCAAACATGAACAATAATAGCGATTTAAAGGGTTTTAGACAAACCTTTTTGAATCAAAATTCCTGTCTCTTTGCTCTGATACCAATTGTAGATCCCAGAACAGTGCAATATATCAACAATAATATTCAATGAAGAACAATGTATAAACCACAACTGCTAGTCATATGATTGATAATCAATAAAGGGTTTAAGTTTACAGAGAAAAATTCTGATCAGTGAATGTAAACCATTCGACTAGCTTTCTAACACTGATTTCTTCTAAAACATAATTCTCAACAAAATAAAACAATATATATGAGGCGTATTAGGCCTAATGGGCTTGAGGCCCATTTACAATGCAACTATCAAACAATTACAATTCAACCCCCATAAATGCATTATACAACTTTCAACGTACTAGGACTTTCAGTCCTAACAATCATGTTAAAAATATTGTTATAAAGTGAAGTGTGATGTGTAGATTGGCTATTCAGTTAATTTTCCTAAAATATTTAAACAAGTTATTAATATATTTCATCATATTATGATGGACATTATTTTTGTCTTTCATGTCGGTTTTGCAATAGCAATATTATACAAAATTTCTCATATTTAATAACTTGATCATCAGCTCATCACATGTTGGACAATGTAAAGAATTTTATAAACTTATCAATTATCATCAAATATGAAGTTTAGAAAAAAGTTTTCATTCATTGATATTTTTTAAGTAACCGTTTATACATAATATGAATAAAAAAGTAAAATTTGTTTAATTTAAAATGTTTGATTAATAATTTAAAATTTATAAAGTATTTTATTAATAATTTTTCAAAAGATTATATGAGTAAAAAAATAAATATTTTATTTATATTTTTTCCAAAAAATATATTAATTAATAATAAAAGATTTTGTTAGTAAATTTTCAAAAAAAAAATTAATAACAATAAATAGTTAGGGTCATAATCAGAAGAAATTAGCTTCCAAGATTTATTGAAATATTACCCATACATATAATAAATAAGTAATTAGAAATACATGTGTCGTCTTCTCGTGAACTCATTTTTTTCATTTTCCCACCTAAACATGTATCTGGACGCATTTTACATTATAAGTTTATTTAACACATTCACATTCATTTATCCTTAAATCTTTCCTTAATTCAATTTTTTTAATTTATATCTTACATTTACTACCCTTATAATTAGATATGTAGTTTACTTTTAATCTCTTACTTTTTTATTTTTTATTTTAGACTTTTATCATATAAACATAAATAATGTATATGAACCAAAATGTATTAAAAAACATTTTTATTTTTTATAAATTATACCATTGTAATCGCTTCGTCAATACCTTCGAAATGAGTCCAATTTTGAATATTTTTAGATTTAATTATATTATTAAATATCATAAATATATACAAATTAATGTGTCGTTATTAGTATGAGATTTGTTGAAATTGGTATATAATTTGATACAAATAATCACTAAATTGTCTTAATTTTCTTTTGGCTATTTCATATCAATTTTTACTTCAAGGGTTTTTTTTATAAAAACTTCATCCTCTTTAAATTTTTATTCAAGAATTTTGATTTTTATCATGAAGTTTTATAAAATAACATTTTTAATTTTATTTTCTTGACATTATGATATTTAGTATATTTTACTTATATATATATAAGTATAGATTATTGATTATTGACATTGAAAAAATCAATGAAACTCATAAAAATTAGGTTCTTTTACAAAAACTACTATTAAAGATGCAAGAGATTTTTTACGGTAAATAGAAAATATTTATTTATTTTTACAAATGGACTATAATTTAACGGGTAGGTGTTCGAGTAAACGACACCTTAATCAAGCGTTTTTATGTATTTGTGCTAATTTGTGAATGAGTAAATATCGACCTTATCGATTACCGATTCAACGGATCCTATATCTGTATTAATTGAATTTATCTATCTTTCTATTCTTGTAAATGTCAAGAATGCATCCTATTTTCAGGAAAAATCAATACTTGCACCCAAGCATGAAGTCGTTCAAGAAATAAATGATCGTTTGCTATCATTGTTTCCAGGAGACGAAAATGAGTACCTAAATTCAGATAGTCTGTGTGAATCAGAACATCTTCAGGAACAGTTTGATGAAACTTTGTACTCACCTGATATTTTAAATGGTCTTATATTATCGGGTTTGTCAAACCATAAGATAGTACTAAAAGTCGATGTTCCAGTTATGTTACTAAGAAATATTCATCAGAAATCTGGGTTATGTAATGGAACTAGACTACGGGTGTTATCTTTTGGAAATCGGGTTATAGAAGCAGAGATCATGTATTGAAGCAATATTGGAAGTCGAACATTTACTCTAATAATGTCTTTGACACCTACAAACAAAAGGATTCCGTTCAAGTTTCAAAAAAGACAATTTTCAATTGTAGTATGTTTTGTCATGACCATAAATAAAAGTCAGGGACAATCGAAGGTTGGTTTGTTTCTGAGACAACCAGTCTTCACCCATGGTCAGTTGTATGTTACTTTATCTAGAGTAAAAAGTAGGCAGGGTTTAAAAATATTAATTATAGATGATGAAGGTATAATTAGCAATACAACAAATAATGTTGTATATAAAGAAGTATTTGGTAATTTATGATACGTAGTTCTTATTTTATTAATATTTTAACTATGTACTTTTCCATAATTTCATTTATGTTATATTATAAATTTTGTTTTATGAATTCTTAATATTTATTCATATTTTTTTTAATTTTTTGCAAAACATCCTTTGTGAAAACTGCCTAAAAAAGGACATTATGTGACCAACTGTAAAAAAAACAACTTTGAAGGAAAAAAACTTGAAAAAATACCATCGTATTTTTGATGATCATTGTAAGATAAGTTTTCTGGCATGATTTAATTTTTTTAAATTACCCCAAGTAATACACGGAATCAAAGCTAGATTTAAATAATATTTCAATAAGTTAGTTTATAACAATCCAAACGTCAGTTTTTTTTAATAAGTTCAAAAAAAATCATCAAGCATGCATGGCTTTAAATTACAAGTTAAGGATGTGTTTTTAGTTTTACAAACAATTAACATAATTAAGATAGATTATTATGTAAAAATAAATTAGTTTACTATAAAATGTTTGGAGTTGAAGAATCTAAAATATGTAGTACGTATCTCAGTATCGAATCAAATTTGAATAAAAACTATTATTAGAACATATATATATAGAGGGGGTTCATTCATTTGCTAACCACGACATTGGTGTTAACCGTGCTAACCAATCTCAACCGTAGATTGATGAGATCAATGGTCCACAATTAATTGATTTTTAATTAAAATAAAATATTCAAAATGGTTGATAAGAATACATTGCATATATGCACAGACGTATTATAGTAAAAGTACAATCCCTTTATTTTGGGGAACACACGCCTACCAAATTAAAAACCCATTTAATTAGGGATTTCATCCCAGAAAATCGGTTTATCCAAAGCAACACGCACGAACACCATTTTGTTGAAATCGACTCCAAAGGTTAGTCTCTACCACGTCGAATCAGGAGTAAATCGACTAAAATCCTTTCGATATTCACGATCATCGTCAAAGTCGGGATCAAGAAATCGATTTGGAGAAAACGATCTGAAGAATCGATCAAGAAATCGATTTTGGAGAAAACGATCTAAAGAATCAATTTGAAGAAATCAATTTTCAGGATTTCAAAAAAACGATTTTCAGGATTTGAAGAAATCGATTTTCGGGATTTCGATCTGAAAATCGATTTAGAGAAAACGATTTCAAGAAATCTGTTGTTTTCGATGTGAATAAATCGATTTCAAGAAATTGTTCTACTCACCTCATCCATGGCGGCATCCAATGTGAAGACGATGATGGAGGGCATCCAAAGATGAGATCCAAGAAAACAAAAAATTGATTCAGATTAGCAAACCCAGATGCCGTTAATCAACAAAAGACGAACACCTTTGTGCTTATTCAAGGAATTCAAGTCATTAATATGCAATGAACTAATGATCTCTTTGATAGTGCATATGTGCACACTTGAATACAGTGTATATATGCATATGTTTGCTGAAATATTATATGCATATATGCACACTGGTATATAATATGCATGTGCATATTGAGCGTATGCATATCTGCACACTGGTATGTAATATGCATATGTGCACATCAAGTATTGTGAATATGTACATGTCGTATATGTGCATATCAGCTGATATATTCTTTATTGGTTAAAATACACACTGACATCTAGATATGTATATATGCAAACTTGAAATATAGAAATACATTAAATAGTTAATATTATATTTAATATTTAATAATTACCATATTAATAACTCCTCGAAATATAGAAATACATTAAATATTAAATATTATATTTAATATTTAGATAGCTACCATATTAATAACTCCTTGAAATATGGAAATACATTAAATATTAAATATTATATTTAATATTTAGATAACTATCATATTAATAACTCTTTGAAATATAAAAATACATTAAATAGGCATGAATTACGAAATGCCCACATTACCCTTTGAGAATTAATAGGATTGAATGCAGGACATAAACTCTAGGATGATTCTGATTGGTTGAAAATTGTTTAGCACGGTTAACACCAATGTCGTGGTTAGCAAATGAAGGGACCATATATATATATATATATATATATATTTCAAGGAGTTATCAATATGGTAGTTATTTAAGTATTAAATATAATATTTAATATTTAATGTATTTCCATATTTCTAGTGTGCATATATGCATGTCTAGATGTCAGTATGTATCTCAACCAATGCAGAATATATCAGCTGATATGCACATATGCACATGTACAACATGTACATATTCACAATACTTAATGTGCACATATGCATATTAGATATCAGTGTGCAGATATGCATATGCTCAATGTGCACATCTGCATATACTCAATATGCACATATGCATATTAGATACCAATGTGCACATATGCATATAATATTTCAGCAAACATATGCATATATGCACTATATGCAAGTATGCACATATGCACTATCAAAGAAAACGATTTTCATGATTTGAAGAAATCGATTTTCAGGATTTCGATCTGAAGAATCGATTTGGAGAAAACGATTTCAAGAAATCTGTTGTTTTCGATCTGAAGAAATCGATTTCAAGAAATTGTTCTACTCACCTCATCCATGGCAGCATCCAGTGTGAAGACGATGATGGAGGGCATCCACGGATGAGATCCAAGAAAACAAAAAATCGATTCAGATTAGCAAACCCAAATGCTGCTAATCAACAAAAGACGAACTCCTTTATGCTTATTCATGGAATTTATGTCATTAATATGCAATGAACTAATGATCTCTCTGATAGTCCATATGTGCACATTTGCATACAGTGCATATATGCATATGTTTGCTGAAATATTATATGCATATGTGCACACTGGTATCTAATATACATATGTGCACATTGAGTATTGTGAATATGTACATGTTATATATGTGCATATCTGTTGATCTATTCTGCATTGGTTGAGATACCCACTGACATCTAGACATGCATATATGCAAACTTGAAATATGGAAATACATTAAATATTATATATTATATTTAATATTTAATATTTAAATAACTACCATATTAATAACTTCATTTGCTAACCACAACATTGATGCTAACGGTGCTAACCAATTTTCAACCAATCAGAATCATCCTAGAGTTTATGTTTGTTGATCCAAACTCTCTCGGTGATTTGATAAAGACCATCTTTTATACTTGGTGAAAATTACGTTTAATAAATATGTATTAGTGTTTCATCATCAGCGATCAGACTGAGTCTGTTCAGTTATCACTGATGATCTTTCTTGTAAACATTCATATGTATTAGTGTTTCAATATCAGCTGTTAAATACTGAGTATGTTCAGTATCGCTGATAGTTTCTGATGTAAACAGTTAGACGTAATCCCTTAAGACAAGTTTCGCGTTAACAGATGTTCATAGCTGAATCGAAGACGAAGCTGCTGAACATAGACAAGTCTACTAGTGACCTGATGCGGATATCAGTGAAGCAAGAAAAATCTACACATGCGAAGAAACCTAAGGAAAAGCTTCAGCGATAGCTGAACTCCTTTATATCTCTGAAGGAAGAGATATTCAGCGATGGATGATCACTTAGCTTATGCCTCAAGTCTCTTTTGTCTTTCCCTTGCACACCCAGTACGATGTGTCAGAACGGACATACCTCTGCCACAAATCGTACAACAACTCTGTCAACTACATTGTTCATGATACGGACGAAAGCATGTCTCCCAAAGTCATACTCTCTCTGCCAATCAATGAAGGACACGTGTAAAGTGCCCTGCCATGCATTTAATGCATAGGGTATAAATAGAAAGATTACAACTCTATTTTAGAGTTGTCCTAAACCTTCATCTTTCTAAAATATAGAAACCCTTGCTTTCTATATCTCTCAAATCTCCCATTCTCTATATTCTTGTGCAACCATCTTAGTGTTTTCTTAAGTTTGTTTAGATTGAGTTCTACTTAATCTTATTCCGCAACAGACTTGTAAATTATATTTGATTTATCAATAAACAATTTATTAAACTTTAAATTATGTGTTTGTATTCATCCCCCCCCCCTCTACAAACTTGTTAAGCACCTTAGGGACCAACAAGTTGTATCAGAGCAGACTATTTAATTTAATAAACAAGATCTTGCTTTATTCTCTTCCTTGCTATTCTAAATGGTACTTAACACAAACACAAACTACTTTGATAATGGTTTCACTCTCCTTCTAGAAGGTGTAGACCCTACTATACCTGATTATGTAGCTAATGGACCCTATGAACCCTTCACTATCATAGATGTCGTTCCCTCTACTACCACCACTCCTGCTGTCCCTGAGCATTATGCTCTTAAGGAAATAAATATGTATTAGTGTTTCATCATCAGCGATCAGAGTGAGTCTGTTCAGTTATCACTGATGATCTTTCTTGTAAACATTCATATGTATTAGTGTTTCAATATCAGCTGTTAAATACTGAGTATGTTCAGTATCGCTGATAGTTTCTGATGTAAACAGTTAGACGTAATCCCTTAAGACAAGTTTCGCGTTAACAGATGTTCATAGCTGAATCGAAGACGAAGCTGCTGAACATAGACAAGTCTACTAGTGACCTGATGCAGAAATCAGTGAAGCAAGAAAAATCTACACACGCGAAGAAACCTGAGGAAAAGCTTCAGCGATAGCTGAACTCCTTTATATCTCTGAAGGAAGAGATATTCAGCGATCGATGATCACTTAGCTTATGCCTCAAGTCTCTTTTGTCTTTCCCTTGCACACCCAGTACGATGTGTCAGAACGGACATACCTCTGCCACAAATCGTACAACAACTCTGTCAACTACACTGTTCATGATACGGCCGAAAGCATGTCTCCCAAAGTCATACTCTCTCTGCCAATCAATGAAGGACACGTGTAAAGTGCCCTGCCATGCATTTAATGCATAGGGTATAAATATAAAGATTACAACTCTATTTTAGAGTTGTCCTAAACCTTCATCTTTCTAAAATATAGAAACCCTTGCTTTCTATATCTCTCAAATCTCCCATTCTCTACATTCTTGTGCAACCATCTTAGTGTTTTCTTAAGTTTGTTTAGATTGAGTTCTACTTAATATTATTCCGCAACAGACTTGTAAATTGTATTTGATTTATCAATAAACAATTTATTAAACTTTAAATTATGTGTTTGTATTCATCCCCCCCCCCCTCTACAAACTTGTTAAGCACCTTCGGGACCAACAAGTGGTATCAGAGCAGACTATTTAATCTAATAAACAAGATCTTGCTTTATTATCTTCCTTGCTATTCTAAATGGTACTTAACACAAACACAAACTACTTTGATAATGGTTTCACTCTCCTTCTAGAAGGTGTAGACCCTACTATACCTGATTATGTAGCTAATGGACCCTATGAACCCTTCACTATCATAACTGTCGTTCCCTCTACTACCACCACTCCTGCTGTCCCTGAGCATTATGCTCTTAAGGAAATAAGACAGTGGAGTGATGAAGACAAAAAGAAAGTTGGTCTAGATGCAAAAGCAAAAACCATTATCTCCATGGCTCTGCCTGATGAAGCTTTCCATTCCATCATGCATCTTAAAACTTCCAAGGAAATGTGGGACACTATATGTGTTCAATATGAAGGCACCACTGAAGTCCAAGAAACTCGAAAGATTAACTTGGTACGTCAATATGAAAGTTTCATCTCTGGTAAGAACAAATCTCTCTCCGATGTTCACCAGAGGTTTAATTGCTTAATCATCGATCTAAGAACTGCTGGCAGGACCTACTCTAATTCTAAGGTCTTGACTAAATTCTTAGAATGTCTACCTAAAAGCTGGGACAGTTATTCAATGTGTCTCAAGCTAACAAAAGACTTAAATTATCTCTCCCTTATCACCTTGTATGGAATATTGCTCAACTATGAGCAATCAAATCTCCTGAAGAAGAATCTTGTAAAAGATTCTAAAGACTCCAAAAGCACTCCTGTTGCTTTAGTCTCTTCAGAGATAATTCCATCTCAGCGATCTACTCTCACTATCACTGAGTTAGATTCTGAATCAGAGGAACTATCAGACACTGACTTTTCAGAGTTTGATGAGTCCTTAGCACTCTTGACAAACTCTTTTAAGAGATTTGCAAGAAAGAGCAATTTCAGAAGAAATAAGCCTCTCTCTCTCACTGACAAGCCAAAATCAACCCCTGTTGAAAAGGCTACTGCTACTTGCTTTAACTACGAAAAGATTGGACACTTTGCAAGTGAGTGCAGGTCAAAGAAAGTCTTCAAACCTTCTACCGCCAGAAGATCCAACGATGACAAATACCTGAAGCTCAAAGAAAAATATCAAAAGTTGAAAAATTATAAGCGAAAGGTAAGGTCTCATCGCTGAAGAACATGACTGGGCTAAATCAGAATAATCAAGTTCTGATGAAGAAGAAGTCGCTAATCTCTGTCTTATGGCCGAGATTAATGAAGAAGTGGAAGAATCTTCAGAAACTTCCATGAGCTATATATCATCTCAGGTATCTATCTCTACTAATCCCTCTCTATCTGAAGCAGAGAGAAGTCGCGTTGTTGTTGTGCTGACGATTGATCTATACAATGCTCTAAACGACAAAACTCTAGCTGAGAACAAAAACATTGATTTAACTTAACAACTAGAGAAATGTCATGAAAAGATCAGAGAACTGACTCTTTTCGAGGAAAGTTTGAAAGATCAAGTCCTTGTTAATGAAATCATCAGCATAGAACGCGAACAAGCCATCGCTGCTCTAAAAGCAGAGAAGGCTACTGTTGAAGGATGGTGTAAATCCTCAACAAAGATCACTGAGATTATAAGTGCTCAAATCCCTGCCAGTGATAGAACTGGTCTTGGTTTTTGGAAACCACAGGATGAGCCTAAAGAAGATAGTTCCATGCTTAAATTTGGAACGTTCGTCTCTTCTATCCCTGACACTTCATATGATCAGTTCTCTTCTTCATCTTTTGCTAATCCCATCCCTGAGGAAATATCTAAAGGCTCTAAGCCTGTAGATAAAGGAAAATCCATTCTCCATCCTCATAAGGCTACCAAGAAAGCAAAGCTGAAAGTTCCTTCTAAACCTTCAGCAAATCAATTTTCTAGCTCTGTGATAGAAATCTTTGATCTCTGTCCTCCAAAGCTGAAGATTGATCTTAAGTCTAAGAGATCGGAAGAAATGAAAATTCCTCCCAGATCTCATGCTAAAGGCATTTTTGGAGCTGGCCCTGCTCATCTAAAACTCTCAAAACATGCTACTCATGGTCCTAAAACCACCTTCAAATATAGAAAATGTTATCACTGTGGATTTACTGACCATATTGTAGCAAATGTCCAACTTCCACTAAAGCTGATAAAACAGCTAAAGTGAAGATGAATGCCTCCAAGGCTGAGAAGGTCACCAAATCTGAAGGTTACCACTGAAGCTGAATCTTCATCTGCTGTGAAGATTGTTGAACCTTCCATCTCCACTAACCCTAATGGACCCATTGAAAAGTGAGTACCAAACAAAGCTTAATCTTCCTTATGTTTGCAGGGATCAAAGGGCATCTGGTATCTTGATAGTGGATGCTCCCGACATATGACAGAACAAAAATACATGCTCACTGAATACAAGGAAGAGAAAGGTCCCTCAGTGACCTTTGGTAGAAATGGAAAAGGATATACCCGAGGGTTTGGTGTCCTCAGCAATGGGACAACCACCTTCAGAAGAGTCGCGTACGTAGATGGACTGAAGCATAATCTTCTAAGCATCAGTCAGCTATGTGACAAAGACTATGAAGTATGCTTTACCAAGAAAGCATGTTCAATGGTCAATGAGAATGGGAAACTTTCTCTCAGTGGTCATCGTAAGGAAAATGTCTATGTAATAGATATGGACTCTTCTACCACTGAAAACGTATGTTTTCTTTCTAAAGCCTCCTCTGATGTCAACTGGCTATGGCACAAATGGCTCTCTCATCTAAACTTCAAAACCCTGAATTCTCTCTCATCTAAGGGACTGGTTTCTGGTCTTCCTCAGCACTCATATGCCAAGGAATCTCTATGTTCAGCATGTGAAAAAGGAAAACAGACAAAAGCTAGTTTCAAATCTAAACAAGTTTCCTCAGTGACAAGTCCTCTTCAACTCTTGCATATGGATTTATTTGGCCCTGTCAACATACAATCTATAGCTGGAAAGAAATATACACTTGTCATTGTAGATGAATACTCTCGCTACACCTGGGTTATCTTTCTTCGCTGCAAAAGTGATACTTCAGAAGAACTAATATCTTTTGTTAAAAAGATGGAAGTGCTGAATAATCTTACTGTTCGTTCAATAAGAAGTGATCATGGAACTGAATTCAAAAACAGTTCTCTGAACAATTTCTTTGAGAACAAGGGAATCTCTCACAAATTTTCTTCAGTAAGAACGCCTTAGCAAAACGGAGTCGCTGAAAGAAGAAACAGAACGATCATTGAAGCTGCTAGATCAATGTTCAGCGATTCTCACCTCCCTACTCAATTTTGGGCTGAAGCTGTGAATACTGCATGCTTTACTCAAAACAGATCATTGATAGTAAAGCGATTTGAAAAGACAGCTTATGAACTATTTCATGGAAGAAAACCCTCGATCAGTTTCTTCATATATTTGGTTGTCAATGCTTCATTCTAAATAACAAAGATCTACTTGGAAAGTTCGATCCAAAAGCTGATGACGAAATATTTCTTGGATATTCCTCTATCTCCAAAGCCTACAGAGTGTTCAACAAAAGAAGACAAACTGTGGAACAAACAATTCATGTCACTTTTGATGAAACTCGCTCAGCGAACTCAAAATGAAGAGCTAAATGCTTGGATGTTTTCTCATTACAGAGAAACATAACCCTTCTTCTCCAACCATCAACACTCAGATCCTCCAACTGTTGATGATGATCCAAACATCATACCTCCTAATGCTGAATCCACCTCATGGGTTTCAGCTGAGCCTCTAAACACCCTCCTTCCATCAGATCTTCCTTCGTCTGAAAACCTCTCAGAAAACAATGGTCTGTCTGACACACAACAGTTAATAGTTGATGAACCTCAATATTCTTCATCAGTGAACATTCCTATTGTTGAACCAACTCCTGAAGTGAGCGATCATGTTTCTGCTCAGCGATTGACAAAAGATCACCCCATATATCAAATTCTTGGTGATCCCGATGCAGGTATTCAGACTCGACGAAGTTTAGGTAATATATGTCTCTTTGTCAACTTTATTTCTCTAATAGAGCCAAAGAAGACTGATGATGCCCTCAGAGATCCAAACTGGGTCAGCGCTATGCAAGAAGAGCTGACTGAATTTACTCGTAACAAGGTTTGGAATCTCGTTCCTAGACCATCTGATAAAACTGTTATAGGCACCAAATGGGTGTTTAGAAACAAGTTAGATGAACATGGAACTGTAACCCGTAACAAGGATAGACTTGTTGCTTAGGGATACAGGCAAGAGGAAGGCATAGACTATGATGAAACCTTTTCCCCTGTGGCTAGGCTCGAAGCAATTCGACTCTTCTTAGCTTATGAAGTTTACAAAGATTTTATTGTATATCAAATGGATGTAAAATCAGCGTTCCTAAATGGAAAGCTGAATGAAGAAGTCTATGTAGAACAACCTCTAAGGTTCTATGACCCTAATCATCCAAATTATGTTTATAAATTGGATAAGGCTCTCTATGGTCTAAAACAAGCCCCTCGTGCTTGGTATGACACTCTCTCATCTTTTCTTATCTCTGAAAATTTTGAACGTGGTAAAATTGATAATACTTTGTTTTTCAGAAAGATAAAAGGTCATATTATCCTTGTGCAAATATATGTCGATGACATAATATTTGGTTCTACTAACCCATCTCTATGTACTCGTTTCGCTGAAAGAATGAAGAAAGAATACAAGATGAGTATGATGGGCGAACTAACGTACTTTCTTGGCCTTAAGATTAAGCAATTTGACAAAGGTACTTTTATCAACCAAGGTAAGTATGTTAAAGATATGCTGAAGAAGTTTGATTTAACTCAAACTTCAGCGATGAAAACTCCTATGGCACCACCTCTGACATTAAATAAGGATCCATCTGGAAAACCTGTAAATGTCACTGCCTATAGAGGAATGAGGCTCCCTGTTGTATCTTACAGTGAGCCGACCTAACATCATGTACTCTACATGTTTATGTGCACGCTATCAATCTGAACCCAAGGAATCCCATCTGATCGCTGTCAAGCGAATCTTCAGATATCTGAAAGGAACTCTTAACCTCGGTCTTTGGTATCCCAAAGACTCAGAGTTCGATCTAATTGGATATTCAGATAGTGATTTTGCTGGTTGTAAACTCGATAGAAAGAGCACCACTGGTGGATGTCAACTTCTAGGAGGAAAGCTGGTAAGTTGGACAAGCAAAAAGCAAAATTCAGTGTCCACTTCCACAGCTGAAGCTGAATACGTAGATGCTGGAAGCTGTTGTGCTCAGGTCTTATGGATGAGAAATCAACTATTAGACTATGACCTTCAACTATCAAAGATTCCAATCTATTGCGACAGCACTAGTGCTATCGCTATAGCAAATAATCCAGTGTTACATTCAAAGACAAAACACATAGAGATCAGATATCATTTTATCAGAGATCATGTGATGAATGGTGATATTCAACTTCAGTTTATTCCCACTGACTATCAACTAGCTGATTTATTCTCCAAACCTCTTGATGAGACAAGGTTCAACTTTCTCATCAGTGAGCTTGGAATGCTGAACCTTGAAGAGTGATTCTTCACGAATTATGTCAGTAACTATAAGTTCCCCTTTATCACTTACTCTCTGAACAAATATCTCTGACTCTCATGTTTGTTCTCTCACTCTCAATCACTGAATATTTATTCAGTAAGACGTTTTTCAAAATCAAAACCTTAATCACTGATTTTTCTTCAAACGATTAAAAGCTTTTTGATAAAACAAAATCTATCACTGACATTTCCCATCAGTGATCCTTTTGAAAAGAAAACCAATCTCTGACTTTTATCAACCGACAATCCACGACATGCCTTTTTCTCTGACACTTTCTTCCGTTGCCCTTCTATACAATCAACGTCGTAGGACGTGTCTATGTCATGATGAGCATTTGTTTTCCCGCCTCACTCATTTTTTTTCTCTCTCTCTCTCATTCATATAAAAATAATGCCTTTTCATTCTTATCTTTTTTATGCTTTCTGCAAAACTTCTCAAAGCAAGAAAAACTCTCAAGGCATTCAAGCAAACAAAAATCCATTCAAGTCTTTGGATCTTCATCTTCTCAAGATCAACAGGTTTTTGTTTCTCATGTTCTTAAACTTCTTCTTAAAATCCTGCATATTTCTTTATCATGGATTTTACAACGTTTTTTTAACATTAAATCATTTCTTTTTATTTTATCTTGTTTAAAAACTTTTGGTTTTCTTCATGTTCTTTATTCTTCACAAAGAACACTGCTTTAATCTGAAAATAACTTGGTTTTTCTATGTTTCTTTCTAAATACAGAAACTGGTAAAATTTTATTTATTTTTGGACTCTAAACCTTTCCTTCTATTCTACTCTATTCTATTTTTCTTTCTATATTCAGAAATGGCCCAAGCATCGCTTATTGCTTCAAAGAACGTCAAGTTTAACATCTCTGAATCCGAGGTCCCAAAGAACAACCATCTCGCAAGGTTGGACTTTGAAGCTGACAAATACCCACACTTGGTGGAAGCTGTTGCATTTCTGAAGCAGTCTTGTTTGGCCTATGCTCTCAATGTGGACCCAAAACCTTCCAAGACTCTTCTGCAACAGTTTTGGTTCACAACTGATGAAGCCTCCATCACCAACAAGAAGGGTGAAGTGGTTCCCGCTATCTCATTCACTACTGAACTAGGTTCAGGCATGATCACTGCCTATGGTCTCAGGAAGGCACTGCGACTCCCTGAGAAGACAAAAGTTGGATTCGATGCCCTCCCTACTGACGTTGAACTCATCCAGTTCTTGTATGACATGGAATACTGCTGGGACAACAAGCCTCGCTCCACCATCCCCAACAAATGCCTGACAAAGATTCAGAAGGCAAACATGCCTTCTCAACTGGACTACATCTTCTCACACATCATTCAAAGCATGAGTGGGAAGATTGGATCCCTGGATCAGGCGAGCAAAGTTTAGCTCCAGATGGGGTATTCTGTAATCGCTGGCAAGCATTTTGATTATGCTGGCGCTATCTTTGACGATCTCATGTCAAAGATAGAGAAGACGGAGAGGGATCCCAAGATCCCTTATGTACGCTTTATCTATGCGTACCTACAGTTTCTATACGCTGACAAGTACCCAACTTCTCAAGATGGTACTTTTTCAAAGGTTGGTCAGCGATCACTGGAAGTCAAGTCGGTCGCCAATGAGGTAACTCTCTCAACCCTACGCACTCGCCTCTCTCTCCATTCTTCACTTTCAGCGGTCACCCAGGGGGTTCCTTCTCCTGTTATCCCTACCGCTACCACCTCTCACAAAATACCATCAGGTAGTCTTCATGGTCCTTCCAAAAAGGAAAAAAAAAATAAGGAGATCGCCCCTAATAGTTATATACCTGAAGTAGTTTCTCAACAAACTACTTTGGATGATTTTGTAGGTATCTCCTCCACAACTTCAGCAACCACCACATCATCCGTACTAGCGATGACAATCGCTGCTGCAACAACAGTGACGCCACCCATCACCTCAGTTCTTCAACAACCTCCTGAGGTAAATTCCTCTATCCATATTTCTTCTATCCCTATTACTCATCCTTCTATTTCTTTGGTCTCTAACCCTCCATCTCTTTCACAACAACCTCAAGTTGCACACCTAGGACCTGAAAGTCAAAATTTTGAAGGAGATTTACACTTCTTCAACATGTTTGATAATTCAGGTACTCCAAAAAACCTATACACTCCTCCCTTCTCTAAAAATAAGCTTGAGCATCGTTGTGCTCATTCTATAACTCTACTTGCAGGTCTTACTTTGGCTACTGTTGACGCTCACGTCAACACGCTTGCTGAAAAGGTGGAGTCTCTCACCACCTCCGTCAACGAATCCACTAGCGTTGTAAATCTCGTTGGTGCTGAGCTAAAGAAATTGACTGATTACTCCTCCTCCAAAGCTGACTCTTCTCAGCTCACATTTGTTCAGGAGGACATCGTAAAAATGAAGGAAGACTTGATCGGGACTCAGCAACAGGTCTCTCTTATTCAGGGATTGCAGAACACCCTCCGAAATGACTTTAAGGATCTTTCTTATAAGGTTGACTCCTGCACATACATGCTTCAGCAAGTGATCCTCAAGCTGACTGAACCAGCTCCAATGCCAACGCCTTCCTTTATAGAGAATGATCGTACATCTCTGAACATAGCCGTTGAATTTATTCATAAGGCTACTTCAGACATTCTTGTCATTGAGGGTCGTCTCGAGCATTTGGAGACTGAAGTCCGATCACTGGCAACTGCAAAAGCTACTCCTTCAACCACCGAAGTTCTCCTCGCTAATAATGACAAAGAGGGGGAGAAAGAGCTAAATGAAAAAATTATTGATGAAGCTGCTACTGCCGAAGTCTAGACGGAAGAACCTCCCTCTCATGTTGAGGGGGAGAAGGTTACTGACAAAACTCCTCCCTCTTCTACACTCGCTCAAATTCCTGATGAAGAAGAGGAGGAAGAGGATGAAGAAGATGATGAAGAACTTGATCTTCAAGATCAAGAGAAAGAGCAACAAGCTGACGACGACGACGACGATGAAGAGGATCAATCTCTTTGGTTCTCAGCGGCGAACGTCTCTTCAGCGACAACTTAGAAAGAAGTTGTCACAGCAGGGGGGAGAGGTGAAACTTCTTCAGGTGCTTCTTTCCCAAGGCAAGCAGAAGGGTATAGCTGCCAAGGGAAACCTGAACATAGTCTCACAATCTGAGGGGGAGAATCCTTCTCAAGTATGTCTTTCTATTGTACCCATATATTTCTATACCTACCACACCCCTATCTCTTTCTAAGCCTTTATCTTTCTCTTTCCTAAAATATATACTAACTCATTTTTACTTCTTGACCAGACAGTTCTCTCCCCTGCTTAAGGGAACAGAACTCCAAATAATCCCAGCTTCTACAGCTGAAGAACAAATAATCCCAATCTCATTCAGTGAGATTGATGAACAATAAGAAGAAGAAGCACTGCTCCATCCAGGAAGGCCCTCCAGACCAGTTCATTGGTCAGAGGAAGAACTGAACAGAAGAACAGAGATGATCTCTCATCTGGAGAGTCAACGGCTAAAGATCCCTCTTCAAACTCCATTTACAGAGCTTGACTTCCTGACTGAAGCTGAAATTGAAGAATCTGTCAGAGTTGAGAAACTATTTGCTGAATGTCAAAAAGATGCTTCTCTAGCTCTCAAGTTTCAGTCTTCTCAAGTCAGAGACAAAAGGCTAAAGAAAAATCCAGTAGAAGTTCAGGCTGCTCTACTCAAAGAAACTGAATAGGAACGCTCAAAAGAACAAAAGGTCAGCGATAACACTGTCGATTGGTGTAAGCATAAAGTTGACTATCGCTCTGACCCATTGAAGATAACAACCGTTGTCATATCTGGAAGAAAGAAGAAGAACCGAATTTCTATCACCATGGAGGTAATCAAAGAGGATGGAAGCTCAAAGGCTATGTTCGTTTCAAAGCTTGAGAGTTTTGGCTACTTGGAATGGCTAGAGTTCAAAGATGCGCTGAAGAAATCCAAGTCAACCTACAGAGGCTATGTCGAAGGCATCCTAGAATCCCTCATCAACAGAGTCTCTGGAGTCTTAAAAGTGCCATCTGCTCTTCCTCCTAAGCCAATTCAAATCAAAAGAAAGCCTGCTTCTTCTTCCTCTGAAAATGTCGCTGCTATCAGAAACGACACCTCCATCAAATTTTCAAAGGAAGCATTGATCGGACCTCCTCCTGACCTCTCAGTTCTAAACCTATCACTTCCTCCTGGTGGACCATATATTCCCAGGCAAGTACTCAACAATCCTCATGGAATCTTCTTTAAAGATGATGAAGGGGTACTCAGATTTCAAAGAGTCTCTGAGATTCCCATCTGCCCCCTGAGTCATCTCAAAGATCTTTTGTGTCTCTGGTGCGACTTCTCTACATTAGCTGAACCGATCAAGACAATCATTCATCAAGAATCAGCAGACCGAAGGCAAAGAGGAGAAGTAGTACCTGACTATATGATAAAGGTTCTAAAATCCTATCTAGATAGCTGATAGATTAGTCTCTTAATTCTTGTAATCTATTAGTTAGACTTACAGTAGTTAGTTCTCCACTTGTACTTTATATTTTCATATCTTGTAATTCTTTCCTTGAATTAATGAAAATTTCAGTGAAGTACTTAACTCTATCAGTACTGTAAAAGATCCCTCAAAATAGTAATTGGGACATGTATGTTATGAGTCCTGATTATTCCTTATTTTGAACTTAAAAGTAATTTTCTTCAGTTGCTTTGTCATTATCAAATAGGGGGAGATTGTTGATCCAAACTCTCTCAGTGATTTGATAAAGACCCTCTTTTATACTTAGTGAAAATTACGTTTAATAAATATGTATTAGTGTTTCATCATCAGCGATCAGACTGAGTCTGTTAAGTTATCACTGATGATCTTTCTTGTAAACATTCATATGTATTAGTGTTTCACTATCAGCTGTTAAATACTGAGTATGTTCAGTATCGCTGATAGTTTCTGATATAAACAGTTAGACGTAATCCCTGAACACAAGTTTCGCGTTAACAGATGTTCATAGCTGAATCGAAGATGAAGCTACTGAACAAAGACAAGTCTACTAGTGACCTGATGCGGATATCAGTGAAGCAAGAAAAATCTACACACGCGAAGAAACCTGAGGAAAAGCTTCAGCGATAGCTGAACTCTTTTGTATCTCTGAAGGAAGAGATATTCAGCGATCGATGATCACTTAGCTTATGCCTCAAGTCTCTTTTATCTTTCCCTTGCACACCCAGTACGATGTGTCAGAACGGACATACCTCTGCCACAAATCGTACAACAACTTTGTTAGCTACACTGTTCATAATACGGCCGAAAGCATGTCTCCCAAAGTCAGACTCTCTCTGGCAATCAATGAAGGACACGTGTAAAATGCCCTGCCATGCATTTAATGCATAGGGTATAAATAGAAAGATTACAACTCTATTGAAGAGTTGTCCTAAGCCTTCATCTTTCTAAAATATAGAAACCCTTGCTTTCTATATCTCTCAAATCTCCCATTCTCTATATTCTTGTGCAACCATCTTAGTGTTTTCTTAAATTTGTTTAGATTGAGTTCTACTTAATCTTATTCCGCAACAGACTTGTAAATTGTATTTGATTTATTAATAAACAATTTATTAAACTTTAAATTCTATGTTTGTATTCATCCCCCCCCCCCCTTCTACAAACTTGTTAAGCACCTTCGGGACCAACAATGTCCTCAAAGGGTAATATGGGCATTTCATAATTCACGTATTTTTAATGTATTTCCATATTTCAAGGAGTTATTAATATGGTAGTTATCTAAATATTAAATATAATATTTAATGTATTTCCATATTTCAAAGAGTTATTAATATGGTAGTTATCTAAATATTTAATATTTAATGTATTTCCATATTTCGAGTGTGCATATATGCATGTCTAGATGTCAGTGTGTATCTCAACCAATGCAGAATAGATCAGCTGATATGCACATATGGACATATACAACATGTACATATTCACAATACTCACTGTGCACATATGCATATTAGATACCAGTGTGCAGATATGCATATACTCAATATGCACATATGCATATTAGATACCAGTGTGCACATATGCATATAATATTTTACCAAACATATGCATATATGCACTGTATGCAAGTGTGCACATATGCATTATCAAAGAGATCATTAGGTGAGTAGAACAATTTCTTGAAATTGATTTCTTTAGATCGAAAACAAAAGATTTCTTTAATCATCAGAAACACTATGGTGAAATTAGCATTATCAACAATATCATCAATCATCAGAAAGATGTCATTTACATACAAAAACCCTCTCTATGCATCTCATCTTTTATCTACCAAAAACTAACCAAAAACAAGTGAATTTTTCAGAAAAAATTGAACTAATCAAAAACTACAACTAATACTAGCTATCAAGAGTCACCGGAAACGCCTTGTCGCCACCACCACCGTCTCATTCTCCGGCGGTGGTTTCACGTACTTTCCGATCACTTTATGGTGAGTCTGGTTCTTGATCCTCTAAATCTTGGCTCGTGTTTTTTGCTTCTTCGTTTCTCTCTCTTTTCGCCATTGAATCCTATCTTTCTCATAGATCCCTTGCCAGAACACCTTTCCGGTTGACGGCCATAACCACCGCCTCCGAGTTCGCCTCCTCCGCCAGATCTTCGTCCATCGCCTTCAGGGTGTTCGTGCGTGTTGGAGTTGGATAAAATGATTTTAGGGATCAAATCCCCTAATTATTTGGGTTTTTAATTTGGTAGGCGCATGTTCCCCAAATTAAAAGGAATTGTATTTTGACCGAAATACCCCTGTGCATACATGCATTGTATTTTTTACAATCGTTTTTAATATTTTAATTTAATAAAAAAAATCAATTAAACCATTTATCTCATCAATCTACGGATGAGATTGGTTAGCACGGTTAGCACCAATGTCGTGGTTAGCAAATGAATGGGTCTCTCTCTCTCTCTATATATATATATAGGACGGTAATCAAATGAGAACCATAAAAAGGTTAAGGACCATAAAAACCAATCTAAGCCTTACATCAAATTTGATCTTATGCTTGTAATTTAAAGGTGTTTTTAATTAAAAATGGGCATAATGGTCATTTGGTAATAAATATGATTTTTTTTCTAATTAAATAGTTTTCTTTTTTATGCAATACCTTCCTTTTATACGATCAAGTGTTCAAAATTTTCAGGTTCAGATGATTGAGTTCTAGGTTTTCGTATTCATCCCGATTGAAGTCTCTCTGACTATTCTTCTTATTACATCGATGGAATCAAACGATTTATCACATTTCACCCTATGAATCAGATTCACCCTATGAAACATAAACACATTCACCTTATGAAATATAAACATATTCACCTTATGAATCAGATTTACCTTATGAATTAGATTCACCTTATGAAACATAAACAACTTCACCCTATGAAACATAAACAGATTCACCAAATTAAACATAAGTTTCAAAGTCATAAACATATTCACCGTTTCAAAGTCACCTTAAGAAACGTAATGACTATGGCATCGTGTTAAATTTATAGATGGTTAAATGCAATGTTTTAAAAACCGGTTTTTTGGTTGACCTGGTGTGGTGACCGGGTCACGGTTCAACCGGGTGGTTGACCCGGTTTCAAGAAATTCTATGTATTTTTCATTTTCCTGCATATATATATATATATATATATATAACCAAGGATTTGATGTCCACAAGTTAAAACATTAAAAATACACATAACAACAAGTTTTATATCAATCCAAAAATATTAAAAAAAACACATAACAACAAGTATTACATCAATCCAAGAACATAAAAAACACACATATAAACATAAGTTTTTCATCAATCAAAATACATCAAAACGAAACATAACGTTCAAACCAAATCATCGATCTTGAGACATTGGAGTATTAAATGCATCAAGCTCATGATCACTTGGTGTAGATCCCAGAACAGTGCAATTTATCAGCAATAATAATCAATGAAGAACAATAAATAAACCACAACTTCTAGTCATATGATTAGATGTAACAGTAAAGGGTTTAGGTTTACAGAGAGAATTTCTGATCAGAGAATGTAAACCTTATGACTAACAATTCTAACAATAATTTCTTCTAACCTAAAACTAGGTTTAACAAACATTTATATATGAAACGTATGAGGCTTAATGGACTTGAGGCCCAATTACAAAGTAGCTATCAAACAATTACAATTCGACTCCTATAAATGCGTTATACAACATTCAATGCACTAGGACTTTCAGTCCTAACAATCTCCCCCTAAAGTTGAATAAGGCATTTATCATTTTGAAATCTTCAAGCCTTGATCTTCTTTCCCTCTTGAATCTTTGAAGAACTTTGGTGTTGCTTGTCTTCATGTCTTTCCACACTCCCCCTTGAATAAAGCTCTTGGTCTTCAAAGTTTCAACTTTGTAACCAGATTCAATGTACAATAGCCTCGACTAAACGCACTATTGAGCAACTTTCAACTGTAGAAACTCAACACATCGGATCAGCACACAAGAAAGATAATGTGCGAGATACGTGACATTCCACAGTGCAATTTCAGTTTAAAACCAAAGAATCTGTCTTTGAACCGCGAGTTGAATTGACTTTCAGCTTAAGAACTTGTTTCAATCAGCTCGTAGGAGGAACAACCTTATAGCAAACACCACATGATACGGGATAGAATAAATGCAACCTTAAAATCCAATGGCTTTTCAACCTCAGATTTAAGAAATTCTATTACTCCCCCTCAACTTCTGCTAACTCCCCCTCAACATTATAATCTGAGTCTTTGAATCTGTATACCGTTCTCCCCCTCATGATGATTAGGAGCATCCTGAGCATCATGTATCTTCAAAGACTAACTGGATGAGTAGTAAAAGATTAGATAAAACGATTCAGTCCAAGGGTAACAACTAACACAGAAACACAATAGTAACTGTTATCACAACACTTTAGATAATTGTGTGGCCTATTTTCAGAGTTGGCAAAGGGGTATCTCTGATAGGACTTCCAGTTATCACCGAAGTAAAATATTAAAAATTACTTCTCAAACTGTTCCGACAATATCACAAAGATATGCAAAGGGAATCACAAAGATTTGTGCGTATGTGAAAGAAGTATAAATCATATCGATTAGGCTCAAAGATTGATTCAACCAGGGACGCAGGTTAAGAAATCAATAGACACAGTGAGATGAATATGAAGTTCAGAGACCAGAGCTGATGTCTTCCTTTTTCAATATCTAAGACCTCCGAGTGAGGAATAGATAGATTATGTGCTAAATCTCCGTGAAAATATGAAACAAGTATCTTTTGAGAGATACTTGAGTGGATGGGTGGGGTGACACGAGTTATCGACACTAGGTCCATGTCTGTTTCAATATCCATCTCCAAAGAACGAGAATGAATAGATTGTATGGTAACCCGGATAACTGACTTGGTCTGGTAAGGACCAATAATTATTTTAAGTTCTGTCACATCCTCACCATTATTTTTCACTCCGAACTCATCTATCAATCAAGACCCCTCACTAATATCTATGAATGTGATGTGTTTTTTGGGTAGGTCCTTCCGGTTCTGGATTGACCATAGAAACTTTATGAGCCCTAACACTCCTTTAACTCACCAAAATAGAACATTGAAGTAAAATTTCTTATTTGAGAGAATCAGAAGTCAAAAGCATTTAAGAATGAGTCCTGAACTGAAGTGTTCAGAAGTCGACATGAATAATCTGAATTAAATCACACATGACATTCTTGCAAAACAGATTAAGAAGATTTTGGTTTTGGTATCCATGTTGTGATGGATCCTTGATGGTTAATTGCCTTAGCTTTTAAGCTATTAAATTGAGGATTGGGAATGTGATAGGGTAAATTTATTTACCCTATTTTAGTCCTCATTTTGAATATTTTTGAGCTACTTTTCTTTTCCCATTGCGTCCTTTAGTTTATTTTCGCAGTTTTATCGTATAACTTTATATTTATCGTTTACGGCTAATAAATCCATCTTGTAGTGAAAATGCGGCAAAAATCTTATGTATTTATGCGGCAAAACAAGTTTTTGGCGCCGTTGCCGGGGAAGCACGCTAGAAGTTTTTCTTTTTAAGGTTTTTAAAAGTGGGTTTTTCTTCCATCTATTTTGAAAAGAAAAAAAAAGTAGAAAAAAATATTTCGAAAAAAAAGTGCATGCCAAGATTGCCTCACGGTGAATTTTTCCAATTTGATCCTGATATTGAACGAACATTTAGACAACGAAGAAAAATCCAAAAGGCTAATTTAGTCTTAAATTCTCCCGAAATGTCTGAACATGAATATATGACGGATGAGGAACCAATCCCCGAGGTAAATCAAAATGGGCGTCAAAATAATCGAGAAAATCATAATAATCAAAGAAATCACGATAGAGAAATTCCCGATGATCGCGAAAATTTAAATGAGCGCGAAAATTTAAATGATCGTGAAAATATTTGCGAAGATCCAAATGAACCACCATTAATAAATATTGACGATGAGGAACAAAACATTTTTCGGTTAGCAAATTCCAAGGATGGTGGTATTATGTCTTATGTTGTTCCTGTTTTAACCCAGTTACATTCAGGAATTCTTAAACCAACTTTGCAAACCCATCATTTTGAACTAAAACCGATCATGTTTCAGATGTTGCAAAGTAACGGCCAGTACGCTGGTTTGCCAGCTGAAGATCCTCATTCTCACCTTCGGTCTTTCATGGAAATTACAGATTCTTTCAAACTGCCAGGTGTATAAGACGATGCTCTAAAATTAAAACTTTTTCCATACTCTCTAAGAGATAGGGAACGGTCTTGGTACAACTCGTTGAAACCAGATTCTATAATAACATGGACCCAAATGGCAGAAAAGTTTTTAAAAAAATATTTTCCACCCACGAGGAATGCCAAGTCAAGAAATGAAATCTGCACCTTTAGACAAATGGACGATGAAGCAGTTCCTGATGCATGGGATAGGTACAAAGAGCTATTGAGAAAATGCCCTCATCATGGCATTCCGTACTGCATTCAACTAGAGACGTTTTACAATGGTTTAAATATTGCTGCTAAACAAATGCTCGATGCTACTGCGCACGGAGTTTTCACAGCTTGTACCTATAATGAAGGATATGAAATCCTTGAAAGAATTTCAAACAACAATGGTCAATGGGCTGATCCACGTGCATTACCTAGAAAGGCAGCAGGGGTACAAGACACAGATGCTTATGCATTGTTATCTTCACAGCTTGCCGACATGGCATCTTTAATCAAAAACCTTAATGTTGTGCAAGTTAATATTGTGGCACCTACCCCTACTGTACAATCTATACAGTGTACCTACTGTGGAGAGGGTCATCACTTTGAACACTGTCTTGGAAATCCCAAAAGAGTAAATTATGTCAGCAGTAACAACAAGGGTGGACCATTTTCTCAAACCTATAATCCTGAGTGGAGAAACCATCCGAATTTTTCTTGGCACAGTCCTGCCCAAAATTCACCACCACCAAAGTTGCAAGGACAAACAAATTTTCATCAGCAGTCTCATCACGGACCTAACCAACATGGGAATTTTCAGAACAATCAACCTGGTTATCAACAAAAGTCAAACCAACATGCCGACTCATCTACTTCTTTGGAAGAAATGATGAAAGCGTTCATGACCCAAACGCAGGCATCAATTAAAAATCTGGAGACCCAGGTTGGTCAAATGGCTTTGGAAATAAGGAAAAGACCTTCAGGTTCTCTCCCTAGTGACACAGAAATACCTCAGAGGACGGGAAAAGAACATGTAAAAGCTGTGACATTAAGAAGTGGACAGGATTTATCAGAAAATATTCAAAAAGAACTAAAAAAGGCAGACAAAGCAGATCCTGAAAAGAAAAACACAATATTAGATTCTGCTCAACCCAGTGTGAGCATTGGGTTGGAAAACACTGTTGGGCCCATGGACACCGCACCCATTCCAAAGAAATCAGACTTTCCAACATTATTCCCAAATGAACCAAAGAAAGATCAAAAAGAAAAAGAACAGACTGTTTTGGATGTGTCACAATCTGGTGACAGTCCCAAAATTTCTTGTGATAACAGACCTGTAGAACCAGTTAAGGTTACACCATCCACTAAGGTAGACAAGATCTCACCGACTGTCCCAGCACCTACTCCTCAAAAGACAACATCTCCTACTCCGATTCCTCTCTATATTCCTTATCCCCAGAGATTAAGGAATCAAAGAGATGAACTGCAATTCAAAAAGTTTTTAGACGTTTTCAAACAATTGCATATCAACATACCTTTGGTGGAAGCCATTGAACAAATGCCAAATTATGCAAAGTTTTTAAAAGACATTTTAAGCAAGAAGAAAAGGTTGAATGAGTATGAGACTGTAGCTCTGACTGAAGAGTGCAGTGCTATGTTATCTAGCAAAATACCTCCAAAACTAAAAGATCCAGGGACTTTCACAATCCCATGTTCCATATGAGGAAAAGAAGTAGGGAAAGCCCTATGTGACTTGAGAGCTAGTATAAATCTTATGCCTTTATCTGTCTTTAACACTTTAGGGATAGGTGAGGCTAGACCTACCACTGTTTCACTGTTGTTAGCAGATAAGTCCATAGCTTGGCCTAAGGGTAAAATTGAGGATGTCCTTGTTCAGGTTGATAAATTTATTTTTCCTACAGATTTTATCATCTTAGATTTTGAAGCCGACAAAGACATTCCCATTATCCTAGGAAGGCCATTCCTAGCAACAGGAAGGACTCTAATTGATGTCCAAAAAGGTGAACTCATCATGAGAGTTCAAGACCAAAAAGTGACCTTTAATGTTTTCGACTCCCTTAAATTTCCTGAAGAGAGGGAGGAATGCTCTACCTTAGGTCTGATTGAATCTTGGTGTCAAGACCAAAGTTTTGGGGAGGTCTTAGGAATGGAAGAGTTTGATAATGAAGAAGATACATCAGAGTTTGAGGAATTAGAAGACATACAGGTTACCTCTATTGTTGAAATTTTACATAGTGAAGATAGAAAACACTTGTTCCTTCCATAGAATGTGCTCCAGACTTAGAACTGAAACAACTTCCCTCACATCTGAAATATGCCTTTTTAGGAGACCCAGGGAAGTTGCCAGTCATTATTTCATCATCTTTAGAGTTTGGTCAAGAGGAAAAGTTGATTAACATTTTGAAACTGCACACCAAGGCCATATGATGGACAATTGCTGATTTGAAGGGCATACGCCCAACCATTTGTCAACATAAAATCATTTTGGAAAACATAGATTTTACCTCAGTTGAGCCTCAAAGAAGACTCAATCCAATGATGAAAGAGGTTGTAAAAAAGGAAATTTTGAAATGGCTTGATGCTGGCATAATCTATCCTTTTGCCAGTAGTACATGTGTCAGTCCAGTGCAATGTGTACCCAAAAAGGGCGGAGTTACTGTGGTAACTAATGAGAAAAATGGACTAATACCTACTAGGATAGTATCTGGTTGGAGGATATGTATGGACTACAGAAAGATTAACCAAGCTACCCAAAAAGATAATTTTCCATTACCCTTCATTGACCAGATGTTAGACAGACTAGCAGGGAAAGAGTTTTATTGTTTCTTTGATGGTTACTTTGGGTACAATCAAATTGCCATTGCACCGGAAGATCGGGAGAAAACCACTTTTACTTGTCCTTACGGGACCTTTGCCTTTAGAAGAATGCCCTTTGGACTCTATAATCCCCCTGCCACTTTCCAAGGGTGTATGATGTCAATTTCTTCAGACATGCCAAGGAAAGTATTGAAACATAAGTGGAAAGAGAAATATCGTGACAAGTGGTCCGACAACCTTGTTCTCCAAAATCGATGCAAAGGCAAACAGAAACCCTACTCCTTTGGAGTAGGCCAGGTTCCATCTTCTATCACCCTTTTACTTGCTTTCGTAGTTTTAAATTTTATGCACGAGTCTGGGAATTTGTATAGTTTCTGAAGAGTCTTGTCTTTCCATACACGGTCATTTGCATGATTTTTCGGTTTGTTGATTTGGGTTCACATTGGTAATAGCCACGGTTAAATTGGATTTCTCACATGGGTTTTCTTCCATATACCACTAGAACTAGACTCTTGACTCTTTGGTACAATCAATTTTTGTTGGGATCATTGCACTTAAAGCACTTACAAACAGCCGTCTTAACTCTCCAATTTTGATGTTCTCGTTCAATGAGGACATCGAACCTTTCCAAGTTTTGGGGAGGGGATGACATGGTCTCTCAATCTCATTCAAAACCATGTCATCTATTGTTCATACACATCTCCAAAAAGGCACATGCCTCAAAAAAAAGATATATATATATATATATATATATATATATATATCAAATAAAAAGAATGCACACGTATGAAAAGCAAACACAAAAAGAAGCAAAGCTTCACTCTTGTTTCATGGCATTCCAAAAAAAAAGTGTCATAGACACCACAAAAAAAAGAGAACGTGTGTTCGAACACATCCCTCAAAAGTGAGAAAAGAAGCAAAATAAAAGCCAAATACTTGTGTCTTTTTGATGCATTGTCGATCCCAATTTACCATGGAGTTGTTCGGCTAGCCTATGGTTGGTATGTTTTTTTTTGGAAATTTATGTTGAGAAAAATAAGTTTATAAAGGGCTATCATCTTTGCGTTGAATCAATTGAGATAAACCGCAATTATGCTTATAATGGATTGTATGAAGCCGAGTCTCTTTTTAATAAATTTTAGCTCAAAATTGTTTTTTTCTAATAAAAGCTGCTCGAGGACGAGCAACAGTTCGAATTTGGGGTTGTGATAGGGTAAATTTATTTACCCTATTTTAGTCCTCTTTTTGAATATTTTTGAGCTACTTTTCTTTTCCCATTGCGTCCTTTAGTTTATTTTAGGATCAAGACATGGCTTCAATCTTTTTGTGGGCCGATTTTTGGAAGAAGAAGGGCTAAATTTTCGGGCCTAATCAAATACATATGTGGGCCGAAAATTTACTTGCATTCTTGATGACAATTGTGGGCTAAATTTTGTATTAGTTAAATGTTTATGTAAGCCAATTTGTTAGGAGCCCAAGTATTTTTGAAGAAAGCCCATGACCCTTCTACTAATCTTAGCCTATAAATAAGAGGCTTTGGCTTAGTATTTTGGCATCCCTTTTTCTCCTAGTAGTTGGTTGCTAGAGAAATCATCCATCCATCCTCTTGGTAAGTTACTTGCTACAAGTAACTTAAGCCATATTTTCCTCCCTTAGTTAGCATTAGGCAAAGTCTAGAGAAGTTTGAGAGGGCGAGCCATGAGCTCATGGTTGTAAGCCTAGGCTCACAAGTTCAAACTCCCATCTTTTGGTAAGAATTAATATGTGGTTACCTTGTCATTTTAAGTGTAGTGTGATAGTTTTTCATTACATTCTCGCAATTTCTACTCATCTCATCCGGTTCGATTGATCTTGGTTTTTATTTGGTTTTCACTACAATTTTAGTTCTATTACAAACCGGAAGTCCGATCAATCATTTCGGATTCCCAACCCCGCTTGGTTCACGGTTTGTAGTAGTATTAAAATTGTTCCGTGTTTCCAAAGTTTTAAAAACCATCCCGCTTATTACGTTAATTAAATTAACAAATACCAAGGACTCTTGACGTAACTTAAGGACTAAAGACACATTTAAAACAAGACTTTCTTTAACTAATGGTAAATTAGTTGGTAAATTGCAATTATATAACATTATTCTAACGCCGCGTAGTTAACTGAATTTAATTTCTTATAATTGTAGTATTTGTGGTTTAATATTGTCATTGTTCTCAAGTAAGTTAATTTTTCTAGTTCAAGTAAATATTTTAGTTACATGCATAGTTGATAAATCATTTCTTTTAATTCTCATTTTCTTTAATTGCTTTTACAATCTTTAAAATTAGGATTTAAAATGATGATGGGCTAACCGTCTCAGTTCGGGGTAAAAAAGTAAAGTTGGGACCGAGACCGATAAGAGAATAAAAGGTGTATCATATCGCATGATTGTCCAAAGTTATTTAAATCAGAGTTATATTTTATGTCGAAATACAACTGATCAACTGACAACTGGTTCGTTGTGTGACGGCTTCTTTAAGTTACATAAAATATCGACTCTGAGATAACAAAGGAATGCGATCTCGTCTTTTATTTAATTATTAAATTCGTCCCAACGGATCTTTATACCCTGCACTATTTTTAAATTAATTTCTCAGTAGTTGTTACTCAAAACCCCCAACCAAAATATTGTTTTCGAATTCGCCATCTGAGACTCGCTTTTACAGACCCGACTTTCAAGAAGAACTTTTCCACGCTTCCCTGTGGGATCGATATTCGGTACTTTGTACCATTATTACTTGTTAAAAACGGTAGTAGATTGAGATGTATACTTGCGTCAAGATCTACTTATTTGCATTTTAAAAAGATGTGAACATGAAATACCGCAACAGAATGCTATAAGTATCATATCAATTATTAACATACCTTGAATCCACAAAGTCACTATTTCCACAGTGAGTGCAACAGATCTTTGCGCGGTTTAGACTGATCAACTTTCCTGTAGAATAAACATAAGTAGGTGAATCAGTCTTGAAAATAGATGACTTTGTATCAACTACAGGAGAATCATGAGACTTGTTTCCTTCATTGTCTTTTGTAGTTGGTTTCTTTCTCCAAACCATCTTTACTTTTCTGAAAAAATGATTATCCGAAGAATCATTAAGCTCACAATCAGAAGAACTGGAGTACTAAGTATGTCTTTTGTTAGAGGTGTCGGTCTTTCTTTGTTTCTGTGAATGTCTTTTAGATTTTTGCTTTGAAGATTTGTTCACATAAACCTTTTGAGAGGCAGATGTTGAACATTCGCCTTTATAAAATTTAGCCGGTGGCTCACCAGTTGAATCCAAAAAATCAACATGACTTGGGAGTTTTGGATCGAAATCAAACTGGTCTAACTTTCTGTCAGAACATACCTCTGAATTCAAGAACGTTAAGAATTCCTTTTCCTCATCAGATGTGACATTATTACTTGTGGGAGTCGGGAAACTGGATGGATTTGTCTTTTTCAAAGGATCATTTGCGGAAGCATTTTGAAAATCAGAACGACGATCCTTTTTGAAACTCTCCAACTGAGGCTCTTTTCCTTTATCAGAAGAATTTGGTGAAGAATCAACCAGAAAAGCTTTACAGGAAGAGGTATTTGAGGGTGGAGAAGAATGTTCTGACAGATTAATCTTCTCCTCTTGGAGTAAGTCAAGCTTAGCTTGAAGCTCAGCTTTGTGATGTTGTTCTTTCAGCAGATCTGCTTCCAAGGCAGACAGTTGAGAAGTGAGCTTGTTTACCTCTGTCAGAAAGTATTCTTTTTCCTCCCTAGATCCAAATTCCTTTTGATTGGAATTGACGCACTCGAGTTTGGATAACAACTCATGTTTTTCCTTTTGAAAATTGATTTTTTTCCTGTTCAAATGACTCTTCTAACTGAACAATTTTCTTTTCTAAAATCAGAGGTGGAACATAGATCTTGTGATCCATCGATTCCTCCTCAAGTTCAACGGGTTTTGAATCGAGTTCAGCCTGAGAATAGCTTCGAAAATAGTCATTTGACATAAAACAGGGGTTTTCGGTGTTGTATGACGCATTCAATGTCATAAACAAAAGGAAGTTGCATCGTGGTAGTGTTTTTCCTTCTTAAAGTTTCCAGTTACGGATCCTCATCAACAAGTGGTTTGGTCCATCTGATTTTGTACTCTGGGTAGGTCTTGTCCACTCCCAAAAATTCGAAAGCATATAACATGGGAACTTTGGTCAAGGCCTTTTTCATATGATGTGGGTTATCGTAACTGAGACCCGTCTCTGAATATTTGAATTCTGTAGGTGCATTCAGATGCATCGTTTGTCTAGATTGACCAATTTTGTAAAGTTTTAGTTCGAGATCCTTTAACTGGTTAGTTAACCTTTGATTTTCATTTTTATAAGACACACTTTTACTCACAATATCAATTTTCTCATTTTCTGACATACGAAGCTTGTAAGTAAGATCATCTACTTTGGTCTTTAACTCTTTTGATTCTTTTGAAAGACTTGCACACTCTTCCTTTAGATTAGAAATTTGGCACAGTTTGCCAGCAATTTCAATGCGTTGATTATCATATTTGTCAAGTAGTCTATCAACTCTAGCTTCTAAACAAGAAACTTTCTCTTTTAGCTCAGAATAAGTTGGATGAGACATTGTTGTTTGAAAAACTTGAAGTCTAGGGACTAAACTTGACAAAATATGAAAGAATCAATGTGCAAGGACCAAGAGTGACAACGAGTGAAACTTGAAAGTTTAGGGGTCACAAATGACAAACGACCGAAACTATGAAGTACGAGGACTAAAAGTGACACAAAGTGAAACTTAAAACTAGAGGGACTAAAAATGATAGAAAGTGAAACTTAAAGGTAGAAGGACCAAAAATGACATAAAATGAAACTACTAACTAGAGGGACTAAAAGTGTAAAATTTAAAGCTACTAACGGACTTAACTGGACACTAACTAAAAAAGGACTAAAAATGAAATAAAGCTAGCTAAACTAACAAACTAACTGGACTAACAGAGACTTAACGGAAAAGGACCAAAATGTAAGAAATTTAACGGACACTTAACGGAAACACTATTCATCATCCCCTTCGTTGAGACAACCTTCAAAAACTCGAAAACGGTTAGAAATAATCAATGCAAAACGATCGTTAAAGCTCCCTTGATCGTTAAAGCTCCCTGAGCAGTCCTCAACAGATTAAAACTCAAACGGTCAACCCACGATCACAAACGAACCAACCGAAAACTTAAAAAATCAGTATGGGTTAAAACTTTTCGACCAAAAACGATCGATTATGTTCCCTTAAGCTCCCTCAACTGGTTAGAACACGAAACAATCTCTCAAACTCTCGAACGAAGCGATCGAAATTTTTTCGGAAACCGAACAAAAACTTAAAAACTTGATATAGGTGAAAAATTTTCGATCAAAATCGATCGTTTAAGCTTTGTAAACAACCCTTAATGTATTCAAATTGAAAAAGTTCGTCCACGATCACTACCGAATCAACCGAAATATTTTCGAAAAACGATCAAAAATGCAAAACTGTTGATGAAGACCGAATCGAATGCCAATGTCCGGGAGTGATAAGGTCCGGGAGGATTACCAAGGACCCGGGACAGGTGACCGTGTGAAACCGGGAGAGTTCACAATGGCTGGGATCGTGACAAACCTGGGGACCGGTATATGCACACCCCGGGAGTTTAACACATCCCGGGGACCGGAACGGAAGCCAAACAGAGGACCGGTGTATATCACAAACCGGGGACCGGTACACGTCCCGGGAACCGGTAGATTCACAAACCCCGGGGACCGGGAGTGGATTGACACTGTCGTCCACAACCTTCGTTTGAATCACAATGTTTGAATCACCATTCATCAATGTGAATCACATAGCTGATTATAAGATTGATTCCACTGACCCACGAAACAAATTTCTAAGCCACCGATTACACTCAATATTCCTCTACCAAAACCACAAATTAAACCACCGACCCACTATGAAGATAAACAAAACAAATTTTTGAGAGAAGTCACCGTCCCACTACTTTGGGATTCCAATCACAGTTTAAAACCAACCTGGATCTCAATTCGATAACTCACAGCCCCGAACTAAAATTAAATTAGGTACCGGGAGGCACCGGGAGAAGGTGGTACAGGAAAAGCGCAGGGTACCGGGAGATAAGAACCTGGGATTGGTGTCCTTCGTGTTCCTCGACTAATACGGCGATAAGTTAACAGATCGACTAAAAAAAACTTTTTAAAACAAAAATTAAGCACAAATTTAGCTTAATAAACACAACCACAGATTCAATTTATCAATAAACAACTGCAATCAAGCTTTAAGAAATCGATTTTGATGAAAACAATATAGCAGTCGAACCACCCAAAAGTCGAATAAACAGTCAATAAAGAAAAAGGATTTTGACAAACCTTTTTTATCGTATCGAATAAAAATTAATTCGATCCTGCTCTAATACCAATTGTAGATCCCAGAACAGTGCAATTTATCAGCAATAATAATCAATGAAGAACAATAAATAAACCACAACTGTTAGTCATATGATTAGATGTAACAGTAAAGGGTTTAGGTTTACAGAGAGAATTTCTGATCAGAGAATGTAAACCTTATGACTAACAATTCTAACAATAATTTCTTCTAACCTAAAACTAGGTTTAACAAACATTTATATATGAAACGTATGAGGCTTAATGGGCTTGAGGCCCAATTACAAAGTAAATATCAAACAATTACAATTCAACCCCTATAAATGTGTTATACAACTTTCAACGCACTAGGACTTTCAGTCCTAACACTTGGTAATTGAAATTCACTCTCAACTTCATGGTCATCAACAACATGGTCACTTTCTACAATATCAAATAAAAAAAATATTAATGTCACATAAAAAAATGATTTTTTAACCGGGTCAACCCGGGTTTTTACCGGTTCAATAAGACAGGTTCAACCGGTTCTATCAAAAAGTCGGTGGTTCGATCCGGACCGTAATTTCCCAAAAAACTGGTCATAGTTGACCTGGTCTCTTCACCGGTTCCCGGTTCAACCGGTTGAACCGGCCGGGTCAACCCGGGTTTTATTGTCCAGTTATCCTCTAAAATATAGAAAGCCTAATTTAAATAAATACTTTTAGTAAAAAGATTGGAACCAAAATAGAGCCCAATTTGATTTTGAAATCGATTGGATCAAGATTGAGTTGTGGTTTGGTCCGGTCGTTAGATGAAGACGGACCGATCCAATGTTCGTGTGCCATGGATTTGGGTTGGATACGGGCTAGAGTGAGATCACAAGTTTTTCAAAATTTCTCGAAATAAAAAATCAAAATACCTGAAAAAATAAATAAATTCGTATTCGACGGTTTCTCCATTTTAAAGATTACATAATTAGTTATATTATTGAAATATTTAACACATTTAATAAAATATTAATTCTTTCTCTTAACATTTAATTTCAAGATTTTTTATTTGTGTGAATTTAATATAAAAAAATTATTTTTCCTATCATGGTATTCATTTGTGGGGAGTGCTCTTTTATTTTATTCATTTTGGAAAAAACTTTTAAATTATCTGTTGGAGTAAATAGTTAGCCCAAACTCTTAAAAAAACTTAATCCTTTATTTTAAAGAATCTGCTAAAAATGCTTTTTTTAATGCTGTAAGCTAGTGGGCTTTTCAAGTGGGTTCGTTGTTATCTGGTAGACGTGGGCTTGCAACATCTGGGCTTGTACCATATGGGCCAAACTTAAGGCAGATTCGAACGTCCACAAAACCTATCTTGGATTATAAATTGATATTTTTTTTACCATCATTTTGAGAATTCTTGACACTTTTGAAAAACCCGAAACTTTCCGAAACATGAAATTAAAAGGTAAAAACCTAAGAAAATGATATAAATGGGATTCAAACCCGCACTTGGAAAAAGAGAAAAGACCATGTAAACAAACTCTACCAAAAGAAACTTGTGTTATTATTATGGTTTCACAGAATATTGGTTGCATCTAACAAAATAGTACAATGACATCTTTCATGACCCTAAAATTTTTACATTACGGCGGCAAAATAATACACTGGCACCTTCCACAACTCTAAAATTCTTTACACTATGACAGAGGAACAAAACGACGGTCCAATAGCGGATATAGTCATGATTCAATGGGTCAGGTCCACTTATTTTTCTTTTATTGATTTCTAATCTTTACAATGTATTTTACTGGCCTAATTGAAAATAGAAATATTTGGTGATTCAACATATGACTTATCATTATTCGTGATAACTAATATACTATAACTCATTAGAATGATAATATTATGTAGAATGATAATATTATATAGTACAGTATAGTTGGTTACTTTTTTATTATTATTAATAATATCACTATTCTTCTTTCAAATACTATGACTAGAAAAAAAATACAAATCTCCTTATCGGATTTGAACCGAGGGCTTACGCCTTATGATGGCATCACCATATGCACCAAGTGGGTCCGCCCCTGAATATTGGATCATTAAGTTTTTTTTTTGAACGGCAACAACACCACATATATTACCACACCAACCAAAGAATGTTTACAAAAGGTTACAACGGACAAAACGAAACAGACAAAACCCAACGTACCACCACCAATCGAACCAAAAACAAAAGTTACCGAACGAAAACAAACAACAAGAAACAACAAGCAGTGTAGTTTGGGAGTAGCAAACTAATACAGCCGCAAAAATACCATAATTGCCCGATTAATCATCTGACACAACCATCCCGCGAACTTCCAGAGCTGACCCGAAGTTGCCTTATGACGTAGTACTCCAACGAATTTGCAGATACGCAGCTGCAAGTTGGCCAGGACAGAGAACTTTAGAGACCGCCATCAGCCCTCTATTTCACTTCGCGCCACAGCTTCCAATCCAGCCCTGCACCGCGACCCAATGGCTGCCCGCAGGCTTGACAGCAACAAACAGCCCCCCTGCCTCACTCCTCTTCTGCGGGATCGTTCTCTAACTTGATCGAGGGTTCGAGAACCAATCTACAAGCCGCACAGAGCTGGACTCCCGTAATTGCAACTACTGTAGCTACGCTTCTGCTACTGCAGTTACTGTTAACCTCGAACCTGCCACTGTCGTATGCCTGTTCCAGCAGTCCAGGTCTGATCGTGAAGATCTCGCACACGTATCTTGTTGCTGTCGCTACTGTCCTTTCGATTCTCTACTATTGCTGCTACTGTCGACATCACCGATCCACGACTACTCTCGGTGGTTATATCATCTACCTCGATCATGCTCCACATTAAGTCTTTGACAGTCCCTCAATCACGATCAAAGAGACATTGCCAATTAACCACCCTGCATCTGTTTCAGTCCAGTGATCGAGCAGTGGCCGATCAGCTCGATCTGTATCACTCCTAACTTTGAGCTATACTTTCTGCACTCTCCGCCCTCCCCTGTCACGACCCGTACCGTCAATTTAAGTCGCCCACTAACCGGAACGAGGGTCCGCGAGCCAAGTGAACCAGTCGCATGCTAAGCTTTTGTCCCTCTTTGTAACCCACTCAAACAATTTTAACTGAATTTCAAAGAACCGGTTCGAAATCTTCCCCTCCTTGTTTTTAAACGCCACTTTATTTTGGTTAGCCCATATGAGATACATAACGCACCAACTTACTGCTTCCCACTTTTGTACTCTTTTTGCACTATCACCCATCTGATTCCTCACACCAATCAAATATGTTACCGAATTAATCGACCCCATATTTAGATTCCAACATCTTCCTATTTCTAACCACAACCTTTTTACCTCCTCGCAACTTACTAAAGCATGGTCTAACGTCTCCACATCCCTTCCGCATCTCGTGCATAGAGTAGAATCTAATTCTATACCCAATTTGTCTAAAGCTATCCTCGTTGGAATCCTCTCCAATTTCACTCTCCACATGAATATGGCAACTTTCTTTGGAATCGCCTTAGGCCATTTCGTCGCTTCTCCTACCATTGCTCCACTAGCCCTCTTTTCTTCCAAGACTTGACTTAGTTTTCTTACCGAGTATCCTTCATTAATGTCCAAACTCCATCGTACCCCATCCTTACCTTCCCTTTTTGGCATCACATTTTGGATTAAGCTTCTTAGATTTTCCCATTCCCCGATTTCCCTCCCCCTCGGCTCTCGTCTCCAACCCCATTTCCACACCCATGAGTCATCTACCCATTCCCCTCTCTCTAACACCGATGCCTCCTTATTCGATTCAAGTTGATATAGTCTTTGAAAGGACTCCTTGAGGCAGACGTTGTGAATCCACCTATCCTCCCAAAACCGCATCTCCGACCCCTCCCCTAATTCTTTCTCAAAAGATTCTGAAAAGGGAATACCTTCTTTCTCCAATTCCTTCCCTACCTCTAATATTCTACTCCAAGCCGATAAACACCCCCCCCCCCAATCTACTATGTCCCTCCCCTACAAGACCACCGTCCCGCCCAAAAATGCTCCTAATCACTTCTACCCAAAACGATTCCCTTTCCTTATGAAACCTCCACCACCATTTCTCGAGAAGCCCCTAATTTACATCCCTCAATGACCCAATGTTAAGCCCACCTCTTTCGAAACTTCCCAATACCCTTTCCTATTTGACCCAAGCCACCCTTTTTTTTTCAAACCGTCCTCGCCTCCCCCCCCCCAACCTCCCAAAAAAAAATTCCTTCTCACACTCTCAAGAGTATTTAACACTTCATGAGAGGCACAAAACAAAGAGAAAAAAGTATAATGAGGAACTACCTAAAGCCGACCGAGCCAAAGTCCATCTTCCTCCGAACGATAGCAATTTATCTTCCACGATCCAAGTTTATTTTTCATCTTCTCAATTACCGGTTTCCAATGTTCAATTCTTCGCATCGACGCACCGACCGGTAATCCAAGGTACATAAATGGGAGGGTTGCATACCCGCACCCTAGACCTTCCGCCCAAAGCTCGGATTTCTTCTTCCGCGACACCCACTCCGAATAGTTTACTCTTTCTTACATTAATTTTCAGCCCCGAGACTAGACGGAATCATTCAAGCACTTTCATTAGGTTCTTCAAGTTTGAAAGCCTCCATTCCCCAAAGAAGATTGCATCATCCACGTATTGAAGATGTGAAATCTGTACTTCATCACTACCCACTCTTAGACCCTTGAAGATTCCCTTTGTCGTGGCCTCCTCCATCATCACTTGGAGTCCTTCAGCAATCATCAAGAAAAGGAACGGTGCGAGTGGGTCTCCTTGCCTCAGACCTTTCTCCATATGGAATTCCTTTGTGGGAGATCCAGTTAATAACACGGATACCTTGGAAGATTCGAGACAAGCTTTAATCCATCCTCTCCATTTCTCTCCAAATACCATTGCTTGCATCATGTCAAGAAGGAATTGCCAATCAACCGAATCATAGGATTTCTCAAAGTCGACCTTAAAAATCATACCTTTCCTTTTCGTATTCTTGAGGTGCGCCACCGTTTCATTATCTATGAGTACCCTATCAAGAATGAATCTTCCTTTTAGAAATGCACTTTGCTCCTTGCTAATCAGTTTTCCCATAACCGCTTTTAACCTTTCCGCCAACACTTTTGACACTATTTTATAGAAGATCCCAATTAAGCTAATTGGTCTATAATCGTTTAGACCAAGCGGGTTTTTGATCTTTGGGATTAAATTCAAGAATGATGTGTTACAACCTTCGCTAATCTCCCCCTTCTCCAATACCCATTTTATTGCCGCCATCAAGTCTTCTTTTATCAAACCCCAAAAAGCTTTAATAAATCCAATGGTGAATCCATCCGGCCCCCGTGACTTGTTGTTACCACACTCCTTAATCGCGGTCCACACCTCATCTTCCGTTATTTCGTGCTCTATATTCATGGTCTCCACCTCCGATAGTTTTTTTACACGTTCCGATCGAAAAAGCGGCCGCCCCGTCCTTTGATTTGAGAATTTCTTTCTAAAAAACATAGGTGAATTCCTTTAATATTTTTGGTTCCTCCGTCCAAACCAAATCGATGTCGAGTCCACGGATACGATTTCTCCTTTCTCTATATTTTATCACCGCGTGGAACATTTTTGTGTTTTCGTCTCCATCTTTTATCCACTTTATCTTTGACCTTTGTTTCGCCATTTATAAGCTTTTTTCTTCTAGTTCTAGCTACTTTTTTCTTTCTTCGATCCAATTTTGCCTTTCAACCGAAGATAAGCAATCCCCGTCTGCTTCCTCTTCCCGTTTTCTCATCGCTTTTTTCTTGGAATCCAATTCTTTTCCAATATCTCCCCAACACTCTTTGCACCACCCTTTTAACGCGATCTTGACATTTTTAAGTTTATCCCGAAATATGCACTCCAGTTTCCTTGACTCCACCGTCTTTATCCAAGCCTCCCTTACCACTTCCCCCAAGGATTCCTCCTTTAGCCAAGCATCAAAGAATTTGAATGGTCTTGGCCCAAAATCATATTCTTAATCGGTTAGCATGATTGGTGCGTGGTCCGGCCATTTTCTTTCCAATACTTTGGCACCCAAGTTTTTCCAAAGGCCATCAAATTCGTCCGTCACTAGGAAGCGATTCAACTTACTATGCTTGTGGTCGTCATCGCTAACTCGTGTGAATTCCCCCCCCCCCATTGGGACGTCCAACAGTTTGTTCCTTCTTATGAATTCATTAAAATCCTCCGTGCCTTTTGTGTTTACTATCGAGTTTAGCCTTTCTTGTTCGTTTCGTACCTCATTGAAGTCGCCAAATATGACCCATTGTACCTCCTCTTTTACACAGAGATTCTCCAATTTTCCCCATAAAGCCAATCTATCTTTTTGTTCCCGAGGACCATATACATTAACGCAACCGACTAATCCATGTCGATTTTCCCACTTTCCCACAACCGCTATAAAGCTTTCTTCTGGTATAACATATTCTCCCCGAAATGAGCGTTTACTCCAAGCTAGCAGTAGACCACCCGAATTCCCTATGGCCGATGTATGCGCAAAGTCACCATCTTTGAAACCCCATACGTCTGAAAGAAAGCGTTCATTTATTTCCTTCATCTTCGTTTCCTGTAAGGCTAACATGCACGAGTTTTCTCTTTTGCAAATTTCTTTTACCCATTCTTTTTTACATTTCGACCCCAATCCCCTAATATTCAAAGAGATTATTTTTATATTTATTTCACCGTAACCGACGCTTACCAAAACACCGCTAATCATTTGTTTGTGTCTTCTTCCTTGCTAAGATCTTTTTTCGGATTCTACGTGACCCCAATCGAGTTTTCGAGCGCTTCTAGTCCTTCTTGTCTATCTATACTGTTAAGTTCGTTAGATAAAGTTACTTTAACCAAATCTGAGATCGAGCTTCCCCCTCCCCACGTCGACTTTTTCTTTCCTTTTAATTTTCCGCATCCTGGTTCCATTATTTTTTGGATATTTCTTTGTTGCTTATTCCTCGCTAACTTTTTTATGTAATGTAGACTAACCCGTCCTCCTCCATATCCCGATACCTCGCCCTTCCTTGTGCTCAATTTTTCTCTATTCAACGATCCCGATCTTTGCTTTTTCCCAACACGTAAATTCGCATGTTGTGATTGATTATCGCATCCTTCCTCCCTAATAAGCAGCTCTTGTACTGATTTATTATTTTTGGATTTGGGCCCAACATTTGTTTTTCTAGGATTGGTCGCCCCATTTTCCTTAAGCCCATTTAATTTCCCATTATCAAAGACATCTTCCTCATCTAGTCCAACAATCTTTTTTGGCCCATGATCCAGTATCTTTTCTTCCTGTCGAGATACCCTTATCGATTTTTCCCCACTTTCTCCATGTGTGCAGCGAATTGTCGGCTGAAGTTTGTGCATCCCCAAATCCTTCATCGAATCCAATGTCTGGTCTTCATAATTTGACTTTCTCGACCCTTCGTCTTCCCATTGGTCTTCTAGATTCCTCCCACCAGTTGCCCCCTTTTCTGGTTCGTTTTCCGGCGAGTCTTCTAAATTGACAATTGGCACTTCCAGGTCTTCTTTCTCATCTATTTGCTTTCTTTTGCCCTCCTTTTCCTGTTTTTCGCCAGGGAAGATGCTTTTTTCGACGCACTCGTCTTCCTCGATCAACTCCTTGCTCCAATCCGACGGTATGGATGATTCTTCCTCAGCCCCATCGCTATCCCACCGCTCATCCCGTTCTACATCTTCTGTCGGGATTTCAAGAAAGCTTTGGTCCTCTTCTTCCACTTTGATCACATAGTGTAGGTTACCCACTCTGATGCTTTTGATTTCGCAGATTCTCGATACAAAGCCCAAACTTATGAGGACTTTTCCCCACATTAGATTAGTGTGATTCATTAAACAACAGTTTTTTGTCTTTAGAGTTCTCCCCCATTTATTTGCAATATCTATAAACGTTTGTTCCTTCCAAACTTGTAACGGTAACCCTTCAATCCTAAGCCAAACTAGTCTAAATGATGCTCGAAATCCAATCGACCACTTTCTAAGATCTTTAACCCAGTAATGAATTCCATGTGTTTTGTTGCTTATCACTTTATCCCTTTCTTCTTGTAAGTCGAACTTGATTAGTATATGTCGGCCTCCACCAATCTCACACCCCCGTCAACCTTCTTTTCTGGATTACAGATTGCCTTAACCGCTTGGATATTATCCATCGATACTAGAGAACCCACAGCACATTCTTGAAGGTATTTCATGTTTTTATTATCAGCTTCCCAACTCCCCAAGTTTCGATGGTTCATGATTGGTTTCTTAATTTCCTCCCTTCTTCCAGATCTAACTACATCTGCAAATGATTTATTGTTATTACTTCTATGTCCCTGCATTTCCAACAACTTTCCCGGTTCTCCCAAATTCTTTCCATGATTCGTCATCCAATTTTGATTTTTCTTTTCTCCATTGTTTGCCAAGAACACTCTTAATCTGAAGGACCCCATCCAGATTTTATTTAGTGTTGCCTCCAGCTCTTCCTTGTTACCGATGTATCTATAGCGTACAAACCCAAATGTTCACCATTTCTCATTCGTTTTTTTGCCATATACATATCCGAAACTGTCCCAAATTGTTTGAATGTTTTCCACAAATCTGTGACCTCCCAATCTCTTGGAAAATTGAAGAATAAAAATGAAGTCTGTTTTGGATTCCCATGTCCGTTGGTTGATCGATTCCGAAGTAGCTCGTTATACCTTGCCTTGTTCCGGTGCCCCGCATCTCTCCATTCACACTCTCTCCCCCGCTCAAGCTCTCCCCTCGCTCTCTCTCTCCACTCTCTCTCACACATCTCTCTCCTGTTTTTTTAGTCGGCCCATACATATATTGGATCATTAAGTTTTGAGATGGACCCAAGAAAAATAGAGTAGCCAAACTCTTTATTTTTAACATTTTTATTTGAATTGAAGTACCATTTAAAAACTGAAAGAATTATGCCAAATTAACCCCCTTTGATTGTATTAATAAAATGTAATTAAAAACATACCTCGACTTTAACTTGTGACACCTATAATCATAACCAATTGAAAGTAAAATTTTCACAAAAAAAATATGTATGTTTAAAGTTTGTGAATCTTTTAACGTATTTGTCTTGATTTCATTATTATATAAATGTCTATATAAGTTGTTCAATCAATTCTGCATTAGAACTGATGTTGCATTAATTGTAACAACAAAGCCTATTGAAAGTATTTGGGAAGACATTTTAGTTTTGAGATTTTTGAAATTTTAATGGATTATTTGAGTGAACGTTTTTGCATTTTTATAAAACGAACTTTTTAGTTTAATTAAGTTTATTGAATATACGCCATAGTTTCAATAAACAAACTTAATTTGTGGATAAATGTCAACTGAAAAATATAAAGTCAGTTTGATTAACCTAATAAAAATTAAGAGTTTTCAAAATACTAAAAAAAACAAAATTTAGAAATGCATTCTATACGAATATCATCACCTTTATGTCAAACAAGTGTAACTTTGACAAAAATAAATAAATTACACGATAAATAAAATAAAATATATTGAATGCAAAAATATGAAAAATAGTTCATTTATGTTGTTAAGCAAGATGTTATAAAAAAATAAGAAAAATTGAAGTTTGGCCACAAGATCAAACATTGACTTAAAAAAGTCAAAAATTTGACCAAAATGGTCAAAATATGACAAAATAAAATAACATATTAATATAAAAAAAAGGAAAAGAAACGAAAAGACGCGACTTTTACTCGTGTGCTACTTCTACTCATTTTGGTCGTTTTTGTGGATAAGAAAATCCGGTCGTGCACATGTAAAATCATAATAAGAATTCCAAAATACATATATTAAAATTCAAAGTGATATGATTTTGCTCTATTTGAAACACAAAAGTTCCAAATTCCACCTCAATGAATCGTCTTAAAGGCTCTAACATATCTTACAAAACTTTTTACACATCAATTTAAAATGCTTTCAACTGTAAGATCATCTAGAAGTTCCTTGCTTTACTACACGAGATTTACAACTACAAGACCATTTACAAGTTATTTACGTTCCAACACACAGTTTACAATAACAAAATTAACTAAACGACACTCGCTTAACAAAAAGACGCACCGATATCCACATCGGTGCTTGAAGTCAGGGGTTGGCCTACCTATTGAGTTCAATATCCATTTACCGGTTAAGACTCAAGCTTATACGAAACAATAAAAATTAAACTCATATGCGACATACCAAAGATGGAGACTTAGGTGTCGTTTGTTTTTTAAGAGGTCTAAAGTCTGAAGTCTTATTCTAGTTATGATTAATAAGAGGTGGTGTGTAAAAATTTCTGAATGATTCAGACTTAAGAACCGTTAAAAGTTTTTAGAAAAAACAAACAACCCCTTAGGTTCCGTTTGCTTTTTAAGTGGTCTGAAGTTTGAAGTCTTATTTTACTTCCGATTAATAAGAGGTGGTGCTGAAGTCTGAAATCTGAATCAAACAAGACTATATGTTTCTGTAACGTCTGGAGGCGTCTTAAGAGAAAGAAAAGCATATGAATTGAGGTGGCGATAAGAGGTTTTAAGTAGTTAGGTCATCACTTCTTATTTCAGACGTATTTAAGAGTTAAGACGTTCTGAAAACTGGAAAAAAAAAAAACAATCTAGATGTAAAAAGATCTGAACAATTCAGACTTAAGAGCCATTAAGAGGTTTTTATAAAAAACAAACAACCCCTTAAGGGCTGTTTGGTTCATGAAAATGGAAGGAATTTGAAGGAATTGGAATGGACAATTCCATTGACCAAATTCCAAATCCATGTTTGGTTCACGAAATGAAAATGATGGAATCCTTCCAATTCAATTGAATTTCACAATTTAAGGGAATTCATCATTCATTGGCTTAAGTGAATGAATTGAATTCCTACCAATCGAACGTGTGGTCAAAATTCCATCAAATTTCATTCCAATTCCTTCAAAGTCAAATTCCATCAAATTTCATTCTGCAAACTAAACGTTCCTTTAGACTAGTTAGGCTAGTTATTATGTGAACCAAATCCCGTAGAATTTTAAGGTTTGATTTATATCAATTTTTTTTAACAATAATTCGGTCCCCCTCTACTTCACATTTTTTTTCACTCTTCTTTGTGTTAGTGGCTTCTTTTTCCACCTGTGTTTGTAATCCTTAGGGTTTATTGATTGGTTTTTCATTTCAATTTCAAGTACCCTTTTATATCTTAATAAGAGCATTTATAATGTGTGGGTTTTTATCAATGTTTTTCATAGTTTTTTTCTTACACATTATTATTTTCTTTTTTGTACGGCAACTTGGGCTAAGCCCACACACACACGCACCCGCGGTATCCGGGCATCCAATTGGGCAGTACCGACTAATCCGCGGCGACCCGGCCCAACCTAAATTGACTGGACCCGCCCAGGTACGACTAAGCCCGGTCAAGACCGAACCGCATACCCATAGACTGGTATGCCCGTAAACCTGGACCCGAACCGACCCGAAAGCCGACCCAAAGTCTGGGTATCGCCGAAGTGCATCCCCCAGGATTCGAACCCTGGTAGATAGGCATACCATGCACTATCCCCCCAAGGCCTTACCACTAGGCTAGCACCTCTTTGATTTTCTTACACATTATTATCACCTCAATAACTTAAAAACCTTTATATATCTCCATTATGTGAAAAACCTTACTTATGTTTTTTTTATTATTTTTTCAAATTTTTCAGGGTCTTGCCATTTTAACTTTATATCATTTATATTCGTATTTATAAAAATAAATACATTAAAATTCATACAAATATAATCGAAAATTTTTTATTAGTTTAATTATGTATTTATGTTACATAATTTTTTTTAAAATATTTTAATACAATATATATTATATATAAATTTTTTATTATAAAAGAATTATCCACTTAAATAAAACTAAATAAAACAATATTATATATTACAATATTTGAAATCAAGAAATTTGTTAGAAATGTATAAATATGTCAAATTTAAGATATATTAATTTAAATATATAGTTACTTTTATTATATATTTATTTAAATATGATCATTAATAAAAATAAAACCAATTAAATACGAAAATTTTATAAAGTTAAAATTGATTAAATACGAAAAACCTACAGAAAAGTTGGTCTTAGAGTTACAACTTATGACAAAAAACCTCACCTCCATTATGTAAAAAACCTCTCAAAAACCTTCCAAAAACTCCATTGCAATTTGCAAATGCTCTAACATTGTATTACCTTTAAAACAACAATTTAATAAGAAACCTGTGTATCATCATATCATCAAAACTCTAGACTTTTTTATATAATTAAACCTTACAAAGAATAATATCAAATAAAGAAAGAAAGAAAGGTGTATCATATCATTCATGACTCAAATCCCGATCAACAAGTCATACATACATGAGTCAACCACTCATTTGGTCTTGAACAAGTGTAGTGTGTAATCAATCGACTTTCACAACAAAAGCATGCAAAAATAGAGGACCAAGACACTTCAAAATCATAAACCCTTCTTCACCCACCTTTTCACAATTTTGAATTTTGAATAATCAATGGAATCCAAAGGCGGAGCGGAGGTCCAGGAGTGGTGTGTTGAAAGGAGTTCCGACGGTAAATATATACACCACAGTCAGTGTACATGGAAACCTACCATTCCTCCCTCCCCCTCAACTCTTGGTATAAAACCAATACAAACATGTATTAGGTTTTTTTTTAACTTCTTAATACCTCTTAAATTTGAATCATTCAGACATTTTTATATTTAGACCGTTTTTTTCTTCATATTCCATACCCTCTTAACTCTTAAATACATCTGAAAATAGAAGTGGTGACATTTTTCTGATTAATTGTTATCACAAACAAAACAATATTATTGATCAATATTAAGATTTCAGACTTCAAACGTTACAAAAATAAACAGTTTTTTTAATTCAGATTTCAGACTTCAGCACCACATCTTATTAATCAGAAGTGAAATAAGACTTCAGACCTCTTAAAAAACAAACACCACCTTAATTTTTGTCTTTTTAATTTATTAAATATTAAATATCGTGATTTCATAATTTTAACATTTCTGTTTGAGGATTTAAGTGTTCATAATTTTTATTCCTACAATTAAAACCCTTAAAACATGTGTTTGTATCAACCAAAAATATCACTTAAAATTTAAACAAAATAACAAGTTTTCATGTATGAAACTTGTAGATGATACAAGATCGGTACCAACGCGTACCAATCGAAAAAATTTGGTATCAAATACAGTTGATTTGAACACAGTATAAACTTTGCATACCATTTATAATTGGTTGGTACAAAGTATTCAGGAAAAAAACTTGGTACCATATTATGTTCACCTCTAATTATTTAAGCTACGTTTAACAAACTAACTGATAAACTAGCTGATGATTGATAAGTTGACTGTTAGCTGATAAACTAATTACATTTGACAAAAGCAAACTGATAAGCCAGTTAAAAAAAGCAAAATGACATGTTAAAAAATTAATATGTTTTAACATTTCATAATATGTTTAAAATAAATCATAATAATATAATATGTTAATTAATACAAGGGTCAGGGGGCCGGTTAGGGTTGCTGGTATCAACCTTTTGCCCAATTAATACAAACTACATGGTAAAAAAAAGTTAAATAATATAATATATTAATTAATAGAATTTCAACTTGATTATACATATGTAATATTATAAAGAGTGAATTACATAAATGGTCCCTCGTGAATGCCTAGATTTCACTAATCGTCCCTCCAGTTCTGAAAGTACATTGGTGGTTCCTAAATGCGAGATATGATGCCCAAACTCGTCCCTGGCGCTAACGTCATCCACTGAGCTGCCGTTAGAGGCCACATGTGCCCCTCACGTGAGGGGCATTTTTGTCATTTCACCCTTTCCCCTTTATTTCCTCTTCATTATCAAACGACTCCCCAACGGTCATAAATCATCATCGTCCCCATCGACCTCCCTCCTCTATGTCTCTGTCTTTCGCACTATGCATCTCCAATTGACCATGGTTTGTCCGATTGTTCCACCCATGGTGTACTGCAACTGTGGTTTACCTGCCATCACTCGAACATCGTGGACAGAAATAAATCCAGGGCGCCGATTCAACTGTTGTTCGAGAAATGTATGTCGCCCTGTTCCACATTTTTGGTCTTATTTTGTTGTGAATTTGGGTTAATTTAGGCTGATTTTGATTTGGCTTATTGAAATCAAATAACAAGCTTGGAGGTGACATTCAAGAAATACAGAAGCAGAGACAAAGATGGAAGCTTTTTTGTTGTTTCACTTGGATAGTGATGTTTGTTTCCTACTTTTTTATTTGATGTAACACATTGTTTGATTGTTTAGTTGGATAGTGATGTTTGTTTCCTAAGTAATGTAAACAGTTTAATGTTTAACTAAATTATTGTTCTTCAATCTGAGTTGGGTGTTAGTGTCACTGTTATGCATTTATTGTTCTTCAAAAAGGACACAACCTTAGATACAAATCCAATTACAAAATAGTCAAAATTTCACATAAAACAAAGAGTACTCTAAAACAAATTAATGAAGAAAATTCAACCAAATTAATGTAACACAGTAATAAATAGCCAAACCATTTCATACCAAATATTACCAAAAAGGGCATTGAAGCCCATGTTGTCCATTACATAACCTGCATCAGCAAATTCACCATATGGCCAAAAAGTGGTACAAGTTTCCCAAAATAAACAACATTACATAGATGTTTACAAAGTTTTTCCATAGTTAAATGACCAAATCTTGACTTCCACTAGCCTGGCCCTTACATGTCCTTGCATTGTGGCCTTGGAGCTTGCATTTGGTACACCTGCTTCTCATCCTAGTCCTTGGTACCTTGTTGGAAGCTTGGCTCAACTCTTCCACAATCTTCTTTCTCTTCTTTTTTGGCCTCCCTATCTGAGCATGATGATTTGGTGGAGTAAGTGTTGTGGGACACTCAGAGTTAGGCCACATCATTCTTCCATTGATTGGTTTAAACTTGAAGTTGTACATACTCCTCCATGTCTCCAACCAATAGGCCTTGTTGACCGATTCTTCAGGTGTTACACATGCAAGTCCATTGCTTTCCATATTCCAAAGCACAACAACAAAATGCTTACATGGAAGGCCATTCAGTTCCCACCTTCTACAAGAACAATACCTGTTTAATTTGAAAGTCAACAATGCATTGGTCATAACCTGGACCACTCACTTCATACATATCATCCCCATTCCATATCACTGTAAACTTTTAGGCTTCTTGCTTGATTGAATTCAACAACTTTGTGGTTGTTGGTGTAAGGGGTCCATCAGATGCATTTATCAACTTTTGAACTTTAGCCATCCTTTTCATCATATATTGCCTAATGAACTCTAAGGCTGTGATGATGGGTTTGTCCCTCCCATCCACCAATTGCTTGTTGAATACCTCACACATATTGTTTAGGAGAACATCACTATGACACCTACCTGTAAACATATATGTATCCACATTAGAACAAAAATTATTCTAATGTTACTTGCATAACAGTTTAAGGATGTACCTGTGAAATGAGCTCTGCTCCAATGTTCAGGAGAGATTTGCCTTAACCAATTATGTACACCTGTCCTCAAATTCTTCATATCTGCCATGGCTTGTTCAAACTCTGGTTCAGTAGTAGTTGTGGCACACTTCCAAAGTTGATCTTTAAAAACCTTTCCCTTCCATTGAAGCTTCATGTTCTCACTGATATGTCTAAGACAGTACCTATGCTCAACACATGGAAAAACCTTTGTAATTGCTGGAAGGATACCCTGCAATTAGTTCATACCAAAATTAGTAACATATTCCATTATGGGTAAGTAACAAACAAAATGTAAAGGTACATACCTTCTGCCTGTTTGAGATAAATGTGAAGTTAGCATTAGGACACAAATCCAAATCATCTCTAAGGTATTCTAGAGACTAACTCCAAGAACTTGTTGTTTCAGCTTCAACAATGGCACAAGCCAGTGGATAAATTCCATTGTAACCATCAAGCCCAACTGCAGTGAGTAATTGCCCAGGTGATAACTCTCAAATATTGAGAGTTAATTCCTCTCTTTTCGTATTCGTTTTACCATATTTTCTCCCATTTTGTCCCTTACCCCCCATTCGTTTGGTCTAGTTGTTCAAACATTGTGATGAAATCTCAAGAATGCAAAAATTGCAGTTTTACTAACTTTTTGTGCAGAAGGTGGCCACCTTGCCACCACGTTGGGAAGATGGCTGAAAATTAATGGATAAAATTTAGCCATTCTTGGAAAGATTGCCTTTTGAAGAAATGAAAAGAATTTTCTGCACTTTCACAAGAATAAACAAGGAAGAGGACAAGAGATGTAAGTCAAAGTATGTGCTATACTCTTCCTTAAAGGATACTTTTTATGTTTGGTCACATCAACATTTCTTCTTCCTTGGGCTATAAGTTGGAGCTTGAAGGAACCATTTGATCATCAACAACTTCCAGGAGCATTCAATAGCCCTGGAGATTAGCATTTAATTTCTAGTCTCTCTTTAAAGCTTGTAATTTAGTTGCATTTAATTTTAATTTCCTTGTAATAGTTGTTGCCAAAGTGGACACCTTGTCACCACGTTGGCAACAGCCCTTTAAGTTATTTATGCACTTTATGTTTATGTTTTCTCCTTCTTCTCTCATGTCTTTTACTGTTATTATGAGCTAAACACTCCTTTGGGTGTGGGTATGAGCCAAGGCTAAGACTAGTAGGCAACACTTGGGTGTTGCCATCTTTGCTAACTCTTAGACTTGGTCACTCGAGTCGGGACTTCAACTCAACGCGGACAAGCCGATCACTTGTTAGTGTTAATATTAGATCTTAGACCTCGAGAGGGGAAGATCCGAATACGGCTTGAGTGATGCAAAGAAGATTTGAGAAAGTCTTTTATAACCACGTAGAGATACGAGTTTTTGCATGATTTTAACTAAGGTTCAAATGTCGGTCGATATGGGTGTCACAAAGAGATTTGGGCGTCTATATCTATACTGGTGGAACTGAAATCCTTAGAGGTTTACTTAGTTAAGTCGGCAAGTCTTGAGTTGGCCAACGTGGTGACAAAGTAGGTGCAACGTGGCCACGTTTCGAGGAAACTTGTTTTCGAGAGAAAAAGGTTTTTAAGGTTGTCGTGTGTCATTTTGTTTCTGACCAAGTTGTTACTACATCAGTCTTAGTTAATGCTTGTACCCACATCCTGCCTTTAATCCTGTTAATTCCGTTTAATCGTTGTTTAGTTGCTTAAAACCCACAAATATTGATTTTGTTCTCAAAACTCAACCAAGCACTAGAAGTTCATGAAAAAGTCTCTGATTCTTAGTTGACTAGTCCGGTGTGCACTTGCACCGTCACTGTGGCAACATAGTGGCCTCTTTGTGGACCTATACGATTTTCCGTTACCAAGTTTTTGGCGCAGTTGCCGGGGACTAGCGCGATTTTTAATCCTAAGATATTGACTTTTCATTCGAGCCTGAGTTGCTTGTGTCTTTTATTTTTAGTATTTTCCGTGTTGTATGCCAAGGCTACAACACGGTGAACTTGTACCTCTTGACCCCGAAATTGAACGAACCGTTAGAATACGAAGAAGAGGTAGAAGAGGTCGGCAAAATCAAAACATGGCTGGAAATGGTGGAGATCCTCCACCACCACCTAATGAAACAACCATAAGAATTGCCGAAGATAAAGAACGGGGAATACGGGACTATGCAACAATCGAATTTGATCAATTAAAATCGGGTATTCTTAGGCCCAACATTGCGGCACAAACTTTTGAACTAAAACCGGTTATGTTTCAAATGATCCAACCAATTGGTCAATTTGGAGGGTTACCGTCGGAAGATCCGCACTCACATTTAAAATCATTTTTAGAAATGACGGATCATTTTCGCATTCAAGGTGTTACGACAGAAGCCTTACGGCTTACGCTCTTCTCTTATACATTGAGAGATAGAGCAAAAGCTTGGATAAATTCTCAACCTCCTCATTCCATTGATAGTTGGACAAGTTTGGCCGAAAAATTTCTAAAAAAATATTTTCCTCCAACTAGAAATGTGAAATTTAGAAATGAAATTTTAATGATTCGACAAGAGGAGGATGAAGCGGTTTCGGATGCATGGGAGAGATTCAAAGACTTAATTAGAAAATGTCCTCATCATGGAATTCCTCATTGCATCCAATTAGAGACATTTTATAATGGTCTTACTAATGCTGCTAAAATTATTCTTGATCCTACGGCCGGTGGCGCTTTCACCTCTAAAACTTATAATGAAGGATATAATATTTTGGAGAAAGTGGCCAACAATAACACCGATTGGTCAAACCCACGCGCCCTTGCTCCTAAGAATGCATCGGGTGTTCACGAAATTGATGCCATCAGCCTTAAACACACAAATTGTAGCTTTAACTAACTTGATAAAAAATAACATGAACTTAAATGGAGAAAAGAACCAAGTCCAAGCCATAAATGAATCTTGTGTGTTTTATGGTGAGAATCATGCTTTTGAGTGTTGTCCCGGTAATCCCGCTTCGGTCAATTATGTAGGAAATCATTCTAGGAATAGCCCATTTTCTCCAACTTACAACCTAAATTGGAGAAATCACCCGAACTTCTCATGGTCGGGGAACCAAGGACTTCAACCCCCCGGGGTTCATCAAGTTCCAAACCGACCACCAAATCCCCCGGGATTTCAACAAGGACCGTCTCATACATACCAAAGTGGGAAATCCTCACAACCGTATGTACCGAGACAACAAAATGCATCAGAGAGTAATGGTTCACTTGAATCTTTACTCAAAGGTTTTATAAACCAAACCAATGTAACTTTGAGAGGTTTTGAGACTCAATTGGGGCAATTTGCCGCCGAGTTGAAAGGAAGACAAGCGAGCACCTTACCTAGTGACACCGAAACCCTTAAGGGTAATCACAAGGAGCATGTTAAGGCCATGACTTTATTTAAGAAGTGAGACTAGAGCATCTAAACCTGTCGACGAAGTCTTAGTTGTTACCGTTGTGCAAGAAGATAACACACATGCTTTTGACAAAGAAAACTTCCCGTCCTTTTTTCCAGCCAACATGGCTGGAACGTGCCCACCTTCGGGACAGAATGCAACAACCACTTCACGGACTGTTTTGCCATCAAATCAGCCTCACCAAAGTGGTGAGAGAGTGCCCACTTCACAGCCCATAAGGGCAGATTCAAACCAAGCAAATCTAGACTTAAGAGACCTCCCTTTTCCCGGTAGGATGAAGAATAAAAATGTCGATAATCATTTCAAAAAGTTTTTGGACATTTTTAAACAACTCCATATTAACATACCTTTGGTAGAAGCTCTCGAGCAAATGCCAAGCTATGTTAAATTTTTGAAAGACATCCTTAACAAAAAGAAAAGGTTGAGTGAATTTGAAACAGTAGCTTTGACAAAAGAGAGTAATGCCCTCCTCACTTGTAAAATTCCACCTAAGCTAAAGGACCCGGGTGGTTTCACCATCCCTTGTTCGATAGGAGGTAAGGAAGTTGGTCATGCCTTGTGTGACTTAGGAGCCAACATAAATCTCATGTCGTTGTCCATCTTCAAGAAGTTAGGAATAGGAGAAGTTCGACCCACCACCGTGACCTTGCAATTAGCGGATAAATCTTTGGCACATCCCAAGGGAAAGATTGAGGATATTTTGGTCCAAGTTGACAAATTTATTTTCCCGGCCGACTTTTTAGTTTTAGACTATGAAGTCGATAAGGACGTCCCCATCATTTTAGGACGACCATTTCTTGCCACGGGTAGAACTTTGATCGACGTCCAAAAGGGTGAGTTAACTATGAGGGTAAATGATCAACAAGTGACATTTAATGTTTTTAAGTCCCTTAAGTTCCATGATGAAGTGGAAGATTGTTCGACCATAAATTTGTTGAGTGAGGACCTTGGTGTAGATATTGAAATGTGTGGTGAGAAGTTTGGAGAAGAAAGCGAAAATGAGCTTCAGTTTGAGAGTCCAAAGAAAATCCAACCACCAATAAAAGGGGAAACTGTGTTTGAAAGAAATGAGATTGAGCCACCATAAACACAAGAAAAAACATTTCTTGTCTAATGGTGTGTCGTCATCCTCCAAAACCTCTTATTGAGTATCGAGAAGGCTAGAAATAGTCTTTTAATAAAATGTTTTTTTTTCATTCCTTTTTAGTATTACAGCTTTCAATGTGGCCACTTTGGTCGCCACTTTGGGGACTGAGCTGTTGGAGAGAATCTGTGAAATTTAATTTCCAGCTCTGTTTTAAAAAAAATTCATGCATGGTTGAAATTCCTTTTTGTCCACTAGTCTTCTCATGCATCTCTCTAAATTATCTGCTTTGTCCAGGTTCCTCTTTAACCTTTGTTTTTTTTATTAACTTTACTTTAATAGTCTTCTCATGCTCTGTTTTTTTTTATTAACTTTACTTTGTTTTGTCCATCTCTCTAAATTATCTGTGTAGATCCAGCAGCTAGGAGGAGTTTTTTTTAGGGTGTTGCTAACCCTACCCCCCTATAAAATCCATACCCCTCCTAAACCCTATCTCTCCTCACATTGTAGAAAACAAAAAGACAAAACAAAATTTTCAAAAGATTTTTAATTTATATTTACAGTTTATACCCCTATAATTAGTTAATTAAGTTACTTTATACCTTTTATTTTTCTAATTTTAATTTTACACAATCACCATATTAATACATATAGTCGTATATTAACTAAAATACGTTAAAAAAATACGTTTTAATTTTAACAAGTTACACCATTACAATCGTCTCTTCGATACCTTCGAAATGAGCCAAATATTGAATATTTTTGGATTTAATTATTTTTTTATATGTTAAAAAATACGTTTTAAAATACGTTAAGGAAATCGATATATGTATATATATATAAAATGAACTAGCATCCAATGAGGATTTATGCATAATTTAAGTTTGGTGGTTTATTCAACATGTGGATCTATAGTAAGAGAATAATAATGATTGTGTTTTTGAACATTGGTGGTTTATTCACATGGGGAATCAATTACGATCGTTCGAATCACCAAACATCTTCTATATAACAATCGTTCAAATCAATTACTCTCAGTTCAAAGTTTAAGTCTCTTCTTCTTCGTCTCTCTTTTCTCTCTCTCGCTCTCTCTCTATATATATATAGATAGATCAAAGTTGCATATGACAAACATGGGAGAAGATATGACACCAACATCAGAATTTGTCACCAACCAGGTACAATATTATGATAACTAACATTTATGTTAATTTTAACTTATGGGTACAAGTGAAGATTATAACAAAATATAATAATTTCAGGCGTTCGAATCTCGAGAAGAAATAACTGACTGGGTGCGTAATGTGGGACGTTCGGTTGGTGTCATTGTTGTTACCAAAAGATCAAAGACTAAGCCAAATGGAGATGTTTATAAAATCGTGTTTATGTGTGAACATAGTGGGGTTTATAAAGGTGACAAATTTTCCAGTCGTCATACTGGAACAAGAAAGTTTGACTGTCCATTTGAGTTGATAGCGCTATATTCATCTAAGCATCATTGGTGGACGTTGAGGGTTGTGTGTGATACACATAATCATGCCGTTGCACAATATATGGAGGGTCATCCATATGCAATGCGGCTGAACGAACCTGAAGTTCAACTAGTTGAAGATCTATTAGCCCATGTCAAGTCACGATACATTTTATCCACGTTAAAGGGTAGACATGTGGAAAATGCATCTACATCAAAGACAATATACAATGAAGTTCAAAAAATTAAGACAAGAAACGAGGCAGGAAGACCAAAAATGCAGGTTGTTGTGGATTTTTTTGTTGAAAAAAATTATGATTTTGAGACTCGTGCAAATGATGAAACAAACGAGTTGGAAGATTTATTTTTCATTCATCCAAAATCATTGGAGCTTTGGCGTGCATTCCCACAAGTGTTGGTCATTGATGCCACATATAAAACAAATAGGTACGGGAATATTATTATTTTGTGTATTATATTAATGTTAATATTATTATTTTGTTTAATATTATTATTTTGTTCAATTATCCAGGTATTTTTTATATAAAAAGTTTAACCATTGTTACTAAAGATATTGACGTATATTTGTTATATTTTTCAGGTGTTTTAAATTACTTGGAACGTGTATGGTTGACGCTATATAAGGAAATGTTTGTATCTGCATGGGTTGATCGATTTTTAAATTTTGGAAATCATACAACAAATAGAGTTGAAAGCCAACATGCAAAATTAAAAAAATATTTGGAGTCTATCCAAGCAGATTTAAAAAAAAATTATCTCATATTCATACTGTAATTGAATCACAAGACACATCGATCAAAGCAAGTTTTGAAATGAGTAAAAATATTAGGAAACATCGATTTCAAAACCGACATTTGGAAAATTTGTCGGGCTTTGTTTCATTTTATGCACTTGATATGATTTACAGTGAACATGAGCGGTCTTTCAAGACTAACGTATTTTCTGAAAATTGTGGTTGTAAACTGCGTACAAGTCATGGGTTGCCATGTGCGCATGAACAAACAATGTATACATGTCAAAACATACCCATTCCACTTGATGCGATCGATGTATTTTGGAAAACACTTGATTTTTCGCCATGTGTGTCCGTACAAGATGACGATATTCAATGTGACGATGAAGTTCATATGTTTAGAGAAAATTTCAATAAACAATCAGTTTCTGGTCGCAAAAGCTTGTTAAAAAAATTAAAGGATATAATAATTCCAGAAAAAACGTTGTTTCATGAACCCTCGGCTCATAGAACCACTTGTGGACGTCCTTCTCTAAAGAATCAAGCTCAAAAGAAAAAGATTATTGAAGACCCTCGTAGACGCAGTTGTTCTAACGCGCCAACATTTATCAACTCTGAAGATTTTGGTCATCAAGAATCAGCGAGGCATAGCTCCCACTTCCAACGACAACCCACCCCCACAAATCCATATCTTGATCAAATCCCGAGTTTATTTCATCCATACATCACACAAATACAAGATGTATTGGGCGATGGAAATTGTGGATTTCGAGCCATATCTACTTGTTTGGGTCGTCATGAAGATGCATGGGACACTATCCGCACAGAGTTAATGGGTGAACTAACTGATAATTATGCTTATTACATTAATGTGATTGGCTACAACGAGTGCCAAAGAATTTACGCCGCGTTGAATTGGTTCGAGAAGGACACCTTTTCACCACATATGAATTGGATCGTTATGCCTGAAATGGGAATTCTAACTGCTTCAAGGTTCAATGTCATATTACATGTTCTCAATATGGAAGGCAATGCGACATACTTGCCATTCAGGACACAACCGTCGTCATCATCCCATGACAAGTCAATTGTAATAGTGCATGTTAATGGTAATCATTACATAAAGGTGGTACTAAAAGGAGATTACCCAATGCCCACATTCATACACCATTGGACACATCATGCACTTCCAGATGCAATGTCGTGGATTATTCTATGCCAACGTAGATTAGATATGTATGAAGAACATATAGAGCGTACTCGTACTCGTGGCTATGTTGATTTAAATGAATAATCAAAGTTGCAATTTGTTGGAATAAAAAAAATACGCAATATAGTTATTATGTTTATTACCTTTATGTTAAAAACTTACGTTCGATGTGATGCGTTTTCTCTTTTTTCAAAAAAAAAATCGATTAACCAAGGTACAATATATTACATAATAATATAATTAAATCAAAAAATATTCAATATTGGCTCATTTTGAAGGTATTGATGAGACGATTATAATGGTGTAAATTGTTAAAATTAAAAGTTACTTTTTAACGTATTTTAGTTAATATACACTTATATGTGTTAATATAATAAAAATGTAGAATGTAAATTATAAAACCAAAGGGTATAAAGTAAATCAATGAGAAGAGTTCAGGGACCAAAATTGTAACTTTTAATTAAAAATTAAAAAAGAAAAGGATGTGAGGGGGAGGCGTTTTTTGCAGGGGGGTAGGGATAGAAAATCCCTTTTTTTAAAGCTTTGGTTTAAAAAAAAAGTAAACTTCTTATCAAAGCATTTTTGTCCCATCACCCTTTAGCCATCATCACCTATCACAAAAGCAAACCTTTTGTCATCTTTTTTCCCATCACCTTTTTCAAACCCATCAAACACCCCCTTAGCTCCCTCTCTCTCAACGCTTACCACCATCACCCTTAAAAAAAAAAAAAAAAAAAAAAAAAAAAGAGGCTTTGGTTCCCAAGAATCTAAAAAAAAAACTTCGCATCCTATCTTTTTAGCCATTATCACCTCTCTAATCCCATCAATCCTTTTATCTTTCTTTTTTCTCATCACTACCTTCTCCCACACTTCTATTTTATTTTTTAGATGTATAAGCCACAAAAAACAAAAAAACAAAAAAAGAGAAAAAAAACAAAAAGAGAAAGAAATCGGTCTGCACCCATTTCTAAATAGCCGGAGAAGTCATTGACAGTCGGCGGTGGAAACTTCAACCACCACACCATCAATTTCCACCGTCGGTTTCCACCATAATCCCGATCGCCCCGAGTAGTCGCAACACTCGACGTGCCACTACCACTTCCGAGCCACCCAACTGCGGCAACCGAGGCTGGCCCATCTGTGGAAGTTGGTAAGCCGTGAGTCTTCTTGATTCATCATCATCTATGTTCGAACCTTTTTCTCGTTAATTCTTTTGGGTTTTGTGGTAGTTTCTTTGTTCTAACTCGTACTTTATGGGTTGTGCATTTGTGCTAATCATCGTACTCTTGGATTACTTCATATTTGATGATTCCTTGTTTCTTGTATTCTTGGCGCTTGTGGTTCATCTCTTTTGCAGGACCGCTTACTAGATTGTAAAAGAGAGATGAAATTGATATCTTTATTGATTGATGGTGAAAATATATATACAATGTCTAGCAACTAAAGAAGGAAGATATTACAAACATTAATAAAAATAATATACAACAGATCATTTCCAAAAAGAACCAGAATTTGTGCCTTCAATCATTCAATCAATTTTGTAACTGATTGAATGATTTTGGTGCTGATTGACAATATTTTAGGAAACGATAAGTCAGTGCTAGTGCTTATCTTCTACATTCCCACGGAAGACGGACGGTCTATCAGAAAGTCCGATCTTGGATAATAATGAATCAAGACGAGGTCGTGACAGCGGTTTGGTAAGAAAGTCCACAAGTTGATCATCGGAAGAGACATGTGTAACTCTTAATGCACTAATCTGAACCTGTTCTCTGATGAAGTAAAAATCAAGCGCCAAATGTTTCATCTTTGAGTGAAAAACAGGATTAGCACTTAGTTGTGTCGCACTTAAGTTATCGCAATAGATAACAGGGCTTTGACGAATATGTAATCCCAGCTCACCAAGGAGATTTCGAACCCACATTAATTCAGCTGTGGTAGAAGCAACAACTCGATATTCAGCCTGGGTGGAAGAACGAGCAACAGACCGTTGCTTTTTAGAAGTCCAAGTAATCGGATTGTTGCCAAGAAAAACAACATGTCCCATTGTAGAAGTGTAATTGTCTTTATTACCGCCCCAATCGGCATCCGAAAAGGCATGCAGACAAAGAGGAGAGTCTTTAAGAATATTGATGCCTTTATCCATGGTGCCACATAAATAACGTAAGAGTCGCTTAAGAGCAGCCCAATGGGCACTTGTAGGGCGGTGCATGAACTGAGACAACCTGTTTACGGTAAATGCAACATCGGGACGTGTGATGGTTAGGTATTGAAGACTACCAACAGCTGCGCGATAGTCCTTTGGAACTTCAAGTGAAATGCCAGAATTAGTTGTCAAAGGATTTGTGGTAACCATTGGTGTGGGGGAGCTCTTTGCATCTAACATACCCATTCTTTCAAGAAGATCGGCTATGTACTTGTGTTGGCTGAGAAATAAACCTCTCGATGTAGGAGTAACTTCAACACCCAAGAAATAAGAGAGAGAGCCTAAATCCTTGAAGGAGAACCTTTTAGCCAAGTTTCCAATAAACAGATCAAGTTTAGTAGCATTTGGACCTGTAATAATAATATCGTCCACATACACAATGAGATAAATTGGAGTTGTCGAGTGATGCATAATAAATAAAGAGGCGTCTGCGACTGAACGTTTAAATCCCGAACCAAGAAGGAAGTTGGTGAGTTCCGTGTACCAAGCCCTAGGGGCTTGTTTTAATCCATAAATAGCTTTGCGCAATTTACAATTGTGAGAGGGAAATGCCACATCAACAAAGCCAGGAGGTTGAGACATGTACACCTCATCAAGTAAGGTACCTTGAAGAAACGCGTTGTTAATGTCTAGTTGCCTTAGATGCCAATCATTTGTAACCGCAAGACCAAGTAAGGTTCGAATAGTGGCCGGTTTGACAATCGGACTAAAGGTTTCCGTGTAATCAACGTCGGGTCTTTGTTGAAAACCTTTAGCGACTAATCGTGCCTTGTAGCGATCAATTGTACCATCAGGATGATACTTAAGTCGGAAAACCCGCCTACATTTAACGAGATTTTTTGTAGTATCCGGAGCTACCAAATTCCAAGTGCCAAGAGCATGAAGTGCCCTCATCTCATCTTCCATAGCCTTGCGCCAAAGAGGGTTCTTTAGAGCTTGGGTCACTATCGTGGGTTCAGTAGGTTTATCTTGGACAACAACCACGTGTGCATACTTTGGGTTTGGCTTATGAATATTGTTTTTGGACCTGGTAATTATGCCAAGGGGAATAGCAGGCTGGGAAGTGGATTCAGCTAGAGGGTTGGACTGAGGTTCTGTGGACACAAGTGTGATAGACGGTTGGGTTAAACTTGCTACAACAGAGGGTTCTGAGCTGTTGGACTGAGCCATGCAATCAACAAAAGGGCTGTCCTCTGAGGCTGAAACGGCCAAGGAAGGTGGCGACGGTGACCTGGGCTGAGATTGACTTTGGGATGGAGTTGGATCATTTAGGGGCTGTTGTAAAATAGACAAGGTAAGAGGACACCAGGTGTCTGGATTAGGTGTGGGTGGGAAGTGTGTTTGATTAGTGAGGTGGACATAAGGAAATTCAGATTCAACAAAGCGGACATGTCGTGATGTATAAACCTTTTTAGATTTAGGATCATAACAATGATATGCACTTTGAGACTTTGAATAGCCAATGAATATGCATGGGGTGGACTTAAGGTCAAGTTTATGATGTGCATATGGCTTCAACCAAGGATAACACAAGCACCCAAATGAACGTAATTTAAGATAATTGGGAGGGGACCCAAATAAGCAAAGAAAAGGAGACTTGTGATCCAAGGTTGGAGTGGGCAGTCTATTGATGAGATAAGCAGCCGTATTGAAGGCATACGACCAATACTCACTTGGCAGACGAGCATGATTAAGAAGAGAAAGGCCCGTTTCAACAATATGACGGTGTCGCCGCTCGGCATAGCCATTGTGCTCAGGGGTGTGAGATGGGGATGTGAGGTGAGAGACACCCTCTATAGTAAGAAAAGATGTCAGGGCTTGATACTCCCCCCCATTGTCAGAATAAATGACCTTAATCTTTTTCTCAAAGAATTTCTCAACTAGAGCTTTAAACCTTATAAATATGGCTTTGGTATCTGATTTATTTTGGAGAGGATAAAACCAAATATATTTGGTATATTTGAAACCATCAATGGAATAGACCGGAGAAGTCCATAAATCAGTGTAAACAAGATCTAGTGGAGCATGAGAAATTAAAGTTGATTGACTAAAAGGGAGCTTGTGGCTCTTATTACATTGACAAGAATTGTAATTGAATGAAAAAGCCCTAGGGACATCGAGTTTAAATGTAGAGACTAAACTCTTGAAGATGGCTAAAGATGGATGGCCAAGACGATGGTGCCAATTGATTGCCGATGCTTTGACGGTGGAAAAAGCTAGGATAGATGGATTGGATGGTCATTCATAAATGCCTTGCTTAGTTGGTCCTTTGGTTAGATGTGCCCCCGTGAGACGGTCCTTAACCACAAAAGAATCAGAAGAAAATTCTATTAGAAGATTATTTTCTGAGCATAACTTGGAAATGGAGACAATGTTACGACTCATTGTAGGAGCACAAAGAATATTAGACAAAAATAAAGGAGTAGTGGAAGAGGTAGGGAAAGATGTAGAACCAATGTGAGTGATAGGTACGCTCGAGCCATCCCCGATGACAATTTCCTCAGTTCCATCATAAGGTTGGTGCAAGGCTAAGTTTGAGAGATCATGTGTCACGTGATGAGTTGCACCAATGTCCAGCAACCATTGAGACGTATTACTTGAGGCATTAGCAGTAGCCACATGAGCTTGAGGAGAAGCTGAGGTGAAAGTTGGTCTAGGAGGAGGTCTGACCGAAGGAAATCGCTGTTGGAAGATAAGGCATAGATGAAGGGAGTGACCCTTTGTGTAGCACCATTGACATGTGCCTTTGTAGCCTGGGGAATGCTTACGATTGGACTATTGTTGTGAGCCCTTGCGTAAAGGATTATGACCACCGTTCGAGGATGTTGCAACATAACTAGTTGAGCCGTAATTATGTTGTCTGGTGGTAGTAACATATGCGGAAGCCGGGAATGAGGGTGGTGCAGATTGAGTCTTGATGGTTGACTCACGGTTCAAAAGTTTCTCATGAAGATCATCAAAGGATATAGGACTATCACGAGCATGGACGGCGTCAATGACGGCTTGATAATCAGAACCAAGCCCTTCCAATATACGGTCAGTGATATCTTCAGGTTTGAGAGGACAATCGAGCAAAGCTAGTTGATCTGTACAAACCTTGATGGCATTCATGTACTCGGAAATAGATAGAGGACCTTTGGTGATGGTCTTCAGTTCGACCTTCAAAAGTTTTTCGCGACCCCGTGATTGTTTCGCGAATGTGTTTGCTAGAGTATCCCATAACTGCTTACTTGATTCTGATCGAGAGACAAGCGGAACCACAGTAGGATCCAAGGTTCCAATGAGAGAACCAAACAGAAGTTTGTCCTGACGAACCCACGTAGTGAGAGATGGATTGGGTTCAGATGTTGTTTCTTTGGTAATGGTGGCTGGTGGTGCAACACAAGAGCCATCCAGGAATTTGTAAAGTCCATACCCAATTAGAGTAGCCTCAATTTGGAGTTTCCACGACATGTAGTTTGAAGTGGTGAGTTTGAGAATATTGGTGAGAGAGACTATAATGAGGGGTGACTTGGGTTCGGCATCATTCGGGATGGTTTTTGGGGAAGCCATGGCAGAGACAATAGGCTAGCAGTAGATGAGAGGAAGAAAAAAAAATTAGGTTGAGAATTCAACCTGCTCTGATACCATAAAAGAGAGATGAAATTGATATCTTTATTGATTGATGATGAAAATATATATACAATATCTAGCAACTAAAGAAGGAAGATATTACAAACATTAATAAAAATAATATACAACAGATCATTTTCAAAAAGAACCAGAATTTGTGCCTTCAATCATTCAATCAATTTTGTAACTGATTGAATGATTTTGGTGCTGATTGACAATCTTTTAGTAAACGATAAGTCAGTGCTAGTGCTTATCTTCTACAGACTGATACCATTTTTTTTTACTTTAAAATGATTTAGGCCTTTATTTCATTTAGCCCAAACACTTTTCCATTTGAAACCAAGCTTCGCCATTCTTACAAATCCTAATGTCTTACATTTTTTTCAATGAGGACATTGATGATTTCAGTTTGGGGGGTGGGGGCTGTTAAAAACTTTTTTCTGATAACCCAAAGCCAAAGTGGCCACCTTGTCACCACTTTGACAGCAAGCAAAGAAAGAAAAATAAATCCAAATGGGATCAGTTAAAAGTTAAATGGTTAAGACAATACAAAGAATAAATAGTCAAGAACCAAATAAAATTTGGGCCGTACAAAAAAAAGACAAGTTTGGGGGTCATTTCGAGAAATTTAAATTGAAAAACCAAATACACATACCCAAAGCAAGCCCTATTGATTAAGGTCAAATTGATGGGAAGCATGAAAGAAGGCGGTATCCTTTTCAAACAAGAATATTTCATTCAAGTCAGGGAGCGTCGAATTTTATTCGGTATGAGTTCTCTGTTCAAAAGCAAGTTTTCAACCCCGTTTTAGTCATCAGTCGAGTTTCTTTTTTTTTCATTTCTTTTCTTTTTACTTGAGGACAGGTAATTACTCAAGTTTGGGGGTGTGATAACTCTCAAATATTGAGAGTTAATTCCTCTCTTTTCGTATTCGTTTTACCATATTTTCTCCCATTTTGTCCCTTACCCCCCTTCGTTTGGTCTAGTTGTTCAAACATTGTGATGAAATCTCAAGAATGCAAAGATTGTGGTTTTACTAACTTTTTGTGCAGAAGGTGCCCACCTTGCCACCACGTTGGGAAGATGGCTGAAAATTAATGGATAAAATTTAGCCATTCTTGGAAAGATTGCCTTTTGAAGAAATGAAAAGAATTTTCTGCACTCTCACAAGAATAAACAAGGAAGAGGACAAGAGATGTAAGTCAAAGGAAGGTGCTATACTCTTCCTTAAAGGCTACTTTTTATGTTTGGTCACATCAACATTTCTTCTTCCTTGGGCTATAAATTGGAGCTTGAAGGAACCATTTGATCATCAACAACTTCCAGGAGCATTCAATACCCCTGGAGTTTAGCATTTAATTTCTAGTCTCTCTTTAAAGCTTGTAATTTAGTTGCATTTAATTTTAATTTCCTTGTAATAGCTGTTGCCAAAGTGGCCACCTTGTCACCACGTTGGCAGCAACCCTTTAAGTTATTTATGCACTTTATGTTTATGTTTTATCCTTCTTATCTCATGTCTTTTACTGTTATTATGAGCTAAACACTCCTTTGGGTGTGGGTATGAGCCAAGGCTAAGACTAGTAGGCAACACTTGGGTGTTGCCATCTTTGCTAACTTTTAGACTTGGTCACTCGAGTCGGGACTTCAACTCAACGCGGACAATCCGATCACTTGTTAGTGTTAATATTAGATCTTAGACCTCGAGAGCGGCAGATCCGAATACGGCTTAAGTGATCCAAAGAAGATTTGAGAAAGTCTTTTATAACCACGTAGAGATACGGGTTTTTGCATGATTTTAACTAAGGTTCAAATGTCGGTCGATATGGGTGTCACAAAGAGATTTGGGCGTCTATATCTATACTGGTGGAACTGAAATCCTTAGAGGTTTACTTAGTTAAGTCGGCAAGTCTTGAGTTGGCCAACGTGGTGACAAAGTGGGTGCAACGTGGCCACGTTCCGAGGAAACTTATTTTCGAGAGAAAAAGGTTTTTAAGGCTGTCGTGTGTCATTTTGTTTCTGACCAAGTTGTTACTACATCAGTCTTAGTTAATGCTTGTACCCACATCCTGCCTTTAATCCTGTTAATTCCGTTTAATTGTTGTTTAGTTGCTTAAAACCCACAAATATTGATTTTGTTCTCAAAACTCAACCAAGCACTAGAAGTTCATGAAAAAGTCTCTGATTCTTAGTTGACTAGTCCCTGTGGAAACCATCTCGGTACTCTACCACTTTATTACTTGTAGCGATCATAGTGTCCAGTGTGCACTAGCACCGTCACTGTGGCAACATAGTGGCCACTTTGTGGACCTATACGATTTTCCGCTACCACCAGGAAATGGTCCTTTCATGAAAGTTCCATCTAACCCTAACAGATCCCTTAACCCAGCCTTGAACTGGTGCTTTAATGGCCCTAGGCAGATGTAGATCCTCTTAAACTTTCTTGTAGGTTAATTAGGATTAGGCTCAAGCTCTACCTCCAACTTCAGTGGTATCAGGGTTTGTTCTTTGAATCTCACATAGGTAGTCCCTTGGAACACTGTATTGACCCACATAATCACCTCTAAGTTGGTTCAGAGCCATTGTTTTAGCTCTAAAAGACTTCATGTGGGAGATCTTCACTTCATACTTTTGCTCCATGGATTATTTCAGGGTTGCACTTGGTATTTCTGGGTTATGCACCAGTTGGTCAATGATCTGTTGGGAGAGGAAAGAGGCAGTACAAGCTTTAATTTTTCTGAACTGCAGGCATTTATTTGTATCTACACAAGTCTTGACCATCCACGTGTATTTTTTTTCAAAAGCAAAGAAATACAGACATATTTTTAGATTAAAAAAAGATGTGTTGGATACAAACCATTTTTACAAATCCATCTAATATGTCTGCATTTCTATAAATATAGTTTAATTATTAAAAAATATTTAAATTTAATATAGTTTAAGTATTACACTATTTTGAAATTATTTAGTTAATATATTTTAATTATTAAGGGTGCGTTTGGTACGCAGACAGGATAGGACAGGACAAGATGGGACAGGACAAGACGGAACAGAACAGGACAACTGTCCAGCGTTTGGCAAGACATGACAGAACTGGACAGAACAGGACTAGACAGGTTAAATGACGCTGATGAAAAATCATAGATTACATCATATAAAACTAATTTACATCACTAATACATAATGCAATGGATTATCAAAAACATAAAACTAATTTATCACGGTTGGATTTTGGATATGGAAATCAAAACCCAAATTTTAAGTTTCGGATTTGTGTTGGTCGGGTTTCGAATTGATGTTGGTCGGGTTCGGGTATTATATAATGCAAAAATTATATATAAACTCAATTGTTTTTTAGGATGAATACAATGGATTGAAAAATTGATGAAATCGATAGTAAGTTTAAAATTTAGAAAATATTTCAACAGACTATAATTTACGATTTTCAAAAAATAATTAGATAAATATATATATATATAGTATTTAAAATATAGATTTATGTTATTTCGAGTTTTCGGATGGGTTGGGTGGCCAACGATCAAACCCAATCCGAACCCGGATATCCTCCCAAATGTTGGGTTTCAGATTATCGGATTTCGGGGTATTCGGGTTTTGCAAAAACACCTTATTTTCGGTTCGAATGTGGATTCGGATTTCGGACTATTCGGGTTTTGCACACCCCTGGCTTGGAGGCGTGGATGATGAGAAGACATGTTTTATGTTTTTAACAAAGGGTATATTAGTCAAAATATTGTTGTTCTACTTAGTTCCAGGGGGTTGGAGTGGGACAAGTGTGTCCCATGCTTGTTCCACTTAGTTCTAGCGTGTCCCACATATGGTCACGCCAAATATGGGACAAGTCTGTTCTGTTCTGTCATGTTCCACTTTGTTCTGCATACCAAACGCACCCTAAATTATATAGTTTAATTAAATTATTAAAACTATATATTATATTACTAAAGATTATGTATATGAAAATGTGTAGTTGTTAATTGGTTATTTATTTTTGATACTTTGAAAAAAATTGAACAATTATATTATAAATTTTTTTATTTAATACACATTTAAAAATTTTAATTAAATAAAATATCTTAAAACGATCCATTTATTATTAATAGAAATAAATGAATTTTGATTTTTATCTTACATAAATAAAAAATGACATATTTTTCAAACCCAACTTAAAACAAAAAATGTTTTTTTTGGATTAGTGTAGATGGATTTGCAAATATATATCAGATAAATTGCAAAAATTTAAAAAATATTCAATGGTTAACTCATTTTAAAGATAACGGCAAATCTTTTTTAAAAGTATAATTTACAAAATAAAATATGTATTTTATATGTATTTTTAGTTAAAATTATCATTAATATAATAAGGAGTATAAAATGATAAATAAAATGATAAATAAAATGATAGGAAACATAAAAATGAAAAAAGACAAACCACAGGGACTAAAACTGTAATTATTACAAGATATAATAAAACAAAAAAAAACATAAAAAGACATAAAAAGATAATTAGGGTTTTTAACTAAGGTTGATCAGAGCGACCAAAAGTGAAACAAAATGGTAATTATAATAACCAAAATTGTAATTAGTTTAAAAAAGGGACCAATTTTGATAACGAGTAAAAACCATAAGTACCAAAAATGTAATTTACTCTATTATGAATAAAAACAAAGTTGATGGACCTTACATATCCTAATTAGTTAATAATTTCTCAAAAAACATAATAATTAAATCAAATACTTTATTAAAATATTTATTCTATTGTTTATAAAATAAAATATATATTTTTTATTTAATTTATAAAAACATTTTTTAAAATTTTTATATTTATTTTTGACGACTAAATAAGTTAAATAATAATAAAGGTTAATAATAATAATAATACTAATATAGAATAATTGATAATTCAAAATAAATTAATAATTAATATTAATGAATAATTTACAATTAAAATTAATTAATATTTAATAAATAACAATTAATATTAATCAGGGGTATAATTGGAAGAAAGTGACAAAAAAATTTATGGAGCTTTTTAAAACGCTACTCTAAATAACGTTTTAATAAGATAACTTATAAACTACTTTTTGTTCATCTAAACGAGACTTTTACAATAAGATCAAAAAAATAAGCTACATTATACTTATCAAACATGATCTTAGATCTATTTTTTCGACAAATAATAGGGAAATTGGCACAAATAGCCAAAGTATTCGCCTAGTTTCACCTTCTAGTCATGTCTCTCCCATGTTTACGCAATTGGCCCTAGGTCCGCAATATCACAGCTACACGACAAAAAAACTGGCGGCTCAGTCCAGGTCTGTAACGGACCGGGTCAGTTAGGTCCGCCATCCGCAATGGGTCGACACATGGCAGAATCTGAGAAACCCTAACCTAGGTCCACAATGCATGCGGCAGGTCCACAATTTAATTTATTGTTTTGTAATTATAATTAATGGTATTTACGGTTCCCCAACCCCCTCCCCCAAACTACCCCTTTTTTATATAAAAAGCAGACCTGGTCCCCTCATTCCTACCCCACATCGATTTTTTTTTAAAGAAAGTCGTTGAATCAAGCTTTTTTTGTCGGTATATTGTTACCTGCTTCCCCAAATCAACACGTGTCTATAATGGCAGGAAAGGTAAGTGTTTTTAAACCCTTTAACTTATTCTACTACCCAACCGCAAGGGTATATAGCACCGCAACCACACACTACACCACCGCTGATAGCGGAAAATCGTATAGGTCCACTACGTGGCCACTATGTTGCCACAGTGGCAGTGCAAGTGCACACCGGACACTATGATTGCAATTAAGTAATAAAGTGGTAGAGTACCAAGATCGTTTCCACAGGGACTAGTCAACTAAGAATCAGAGAATTTTCATGAAACTTCTAGTGCTTGTTTGAGTTTTGAGAACAATATCAATATTTGTGAGTTTTAAGCAAACTAAACAACGATTAAAACGGATTAACAAGATTAAAGGTAGGATGTGGGTACAAGCATTAACTAAAACTGATGTAGTAACAATATGGTCAGAAACAAAATGACACACAGTATCTTTAAAAACTCCTTTATCTCGAAAGTGAGTTTCCTCGGAACGTGGCCACGTTGCACCCACAAAGTCACCACTTTCGCCAACTCAAGACTTGCCGACTTAACTAAGTAAACCTCTAAGGATTTCAGTTCCACCAGTATGGATATAGAAGCCCAAATCTCTTTGTGACACCTATATCGACCGACATTTTGAACCTTAGTTAAAGTCATGCAAAAACCCGTATCTCTACGTGCTTATAAAAGACTTTCTCAAATCTTCTTTGCATCACTCAAGTCGTATTTCGTATCCACCCCTCTCGAGGTCTAAGATCTAATATTAACACTAACAAGTGATCGGCTTATCCGCGTTGAGTTGAAGTCCCGACTCGAGCAACCAAGTCTAAGAGTTAGCAAAGATGGCAACACCCAAGTGTTGCCTACTAGTCTTAGCCTTGGCTCATACCCACACCCAATGGGGTGTTTAGCTCATAATAAAAATAAAAGACATGAGAGAAGGAGAATACATGAACATAAATGGCATAAATAAAACTTAAAGGTTGTCGCCAACATGGTGACAACGTGGCGACAGCTGATACAAGAAATTAAATTACAAGAATTAAATACAACTACACTACAACTTCAAAGAGAGAACTAAACGCTAAGCTCCAGATAGTATTAAATGCTCCTAGAAGTGATGATGTGGAAGTGGTGCCTCCCAAGCCTCAATTTATAGCCCAAGGAAGAAGAAGTGTTAATGTGACCAATCATAAAAAGTAGCTTTAAGGAAGAGTACTGAACCTTCCTTTGACTTACACCTTTTGTATTCTTCCTTGATTATTCTTGTGAAATAGTAGAAACTTCTTTAATTTTCTTCAAAAGGCAATCTTTCCAAAAATGGCTAAAACTTATCCATAAATTTTCAGCAACGTCGCAACGTGGTGACAAGGTAGCCATGTTCTGCACAGTAAGTTAGTAAAACTGAAATTTTTGCAACCTTGAGACTTCATCACCATGTTTGAACAAATAAGACCAAATGAAGGAGGTGAGGGACAAAATGGGTGAAAAATGCGGTAAAATGAATATGAAAAGAGAGGAATTAACTCTCAAGATTTGAGAGTTATCACACCCCCAAACTTGGGTAATTACTTGTCCTCAAGTAAAAAGAAAAGAAAGAAAGAAAAGAACTCGAATGATGACCAAAAAGGATTGACTACATCCTTTTGAATGGAAAAACTCATGTCGTATATTTCAATGATTCTTGATTTGAATGAAGCATTCTCGTTTAAAAAGGTACCACCTCCTTTCATGCATCCCATAATTTTGACTTTAATCAATAGGGCTTGTTTTGGGCTTGTGTATTTGGGTTTTCACTTAAATTTCTCGATATAACCCCCAAACTTGTCTTTTTGCAGGACTCCAACTTTGTTTCGCTTTTGACGAATTATTCTTTGTATTGTTTTTACCACTCGATTTTTGACTGATCCCATTTTGGATTTTTATAATATTTCGTTTTTGCTCTTGCTGCCAAAGTGGTGACAGAGTGGCCACTTAGGCTTTGGGTTATCATAAAAAAAATGTTTCTGTTTTTGCAACAGTTCCCACCCCCCAAACAGAAACCTTCAATGTCCCCATTGAAAAAAATGCAAGACATGTTGATAGTGAGAATATGCTAGGCTAGGTTTCAAGTGGAAAAATGTTTGGGATAAAAATTGAGAAAAACGGCCTAAATCATTTTAAAGTCAAAATGTAATGGTATCAATCCAGTTAGTGGTCCTGCAAAACAGATGAACAACGAGCAAAAAATACCAGAAACCATGAAGCATCCAAGACCACGATGAGTAGCACAATGTTGAACAACCCATAAAGTACGAGTTAGAAGAAAAGCACAACAAAGAAATACCACAAAAAGCCAAAAAAAATAACCAACTAAAAGTTCAAAACATAAGTGATGACGAACCAAGGATGCTCATGGATTACCGACCTCAACAGAAGGGCCATCCTCGGTCGTGGCAATTGCGGCTGGATTAGAGGCAGTAGGTGGAGGCAGCGGGCTGCTGTGACACATAGCGAGTGGAATGATAACCTGCGGGGGACAGAGGCCCGGAGGGAACCGCGGAAGAGTCGATGATTTAACCGGATCATTTTTGTAGTAGAATCCTTTGATAACTCGGTTCCAATCTTGCTGATAGGCCCAGAAACGCTCGTTCTTTTCTTGCATGTCTTTGATGTTTTCGTTGTGTGCTTTGAGCTGCTCCATTTGCGCCCTCTGTAGTTCCAACAGTTCTTTCATCAACATGGTATGTTCTTCACGCTGTTCGGCCAAGACCTGTAACCAATTGCGGGAGCCGTATCCCGAACTGGAGGCCACGGGCTGCTTGGAACCTTTTTCGACTGGTGGTTGACCAGATGGTTGTGGTTGCATCGTGGGCACTGGGCATCAAATTGTGTCTAAGAAACTGGAACCATAGGATTGCTTCTAATGTTACAGTTCCCGACTGAATGCTCAACTTGGTCGGATCAAAATCCGCCAAAAATTTAGGTAACATCAAGGCAGTGGCTATTTCCATGTTTGTCTCCACACAAAGAGTTTCCAACAGTTTTGCAAAATGATAGGTAGAGGGTATAGGCATACCGAATGTCTTGGATAAAGACGGTGCTCTAAAACTCACCGTTTTACCACGGATCGCAACGGTAGTAGCACCGGAGGCAGGAATGGCGGAGTAGAACTCACGACGCCATGAAACATTAGCCTCCCCAGGAAAAGGGATTGATTTCTCCCATTTATAGGCAGCCAAGTGCTTCTTAATGTGGGAATACGCGTTGATCAACTGGGGATCGAAGTCGCGTTCCATCAACAGTTTAGTAGCGGGTGTGGAGTTATACCTGACTTTCGGTGTAGGTTGGTTAGACCTTGTGCATGGTTTCTTAGCACTAGATGTGGAGCCACGCGTCGGCCGTCATTTAGTCTTGGCAACAGGGGTCGTTCGCGCACGTTTCCTCTTGGGGACTGCCTCGGGTTCCGGGCTATAGTCCTGGTTAGAGGCTGATGAAATCGCCGACTTCTTTCCTCGATCGTCGATAGTTCCTTTAGGAGAGGGAGTAGATTTGATAGATTTCGACGACGAGTCTTCGGATGGGAACCCTGAAGACGTGTTGGACATGGCCACTTTGTTGCCACTTTTGCAAGGAATGTCGACAGCCTGTTGCTCAGTCGGCGATGGTGGGTGAGTGACCAGAGTGCCTACATCAGCCCCAACTTGATTCAAATCGAAGATATTTACCAGGTTGTCGGGACCATAAATAGGGTTAAGAAAATCGCTGGAGTCGCCTACACGAGGTTGAGGGTTAAAGAGGGTTGAAGGGTCGTGGGAAACGCGAACCTAGAGAAGGTGCGGGGGAAGAACTAACACTGGAAGTTGGGTGGGGTTGGATGGTGGTGGTGCGATAATGGTGGTGGTTGTGATGGCTGTAGTAGTTTCGGGTGAGGTGGTTAGGTTTTGGGGGTGAGGAGATTGGGGTTGAGGGTTACTCACCGGTGGTAATGTTGGTGGTGGGTCGTCGACGACCGTCGTGGTGGCTTGCGGTGTAACCACCGTGTGAGATTCTTCGTAGTGGATCGTAAAAGTCGGCGGGGCAGTGGTTGCAATGGCCACCGCAGATGGTGGTTCATCGGCGGACTCGGTGGGTACGTCGGCCGGAGTGGTGGAGCTTCCAGCGGCGGCTAACCAGCGGGTTCATCGGCTATTTGGAAAGGGGTTGGCAGTGAGGGCGGAGTAGTGGCCGAATTTTTGGAGTGGGTAATCGGCGATAGAGAGGTAGTTGAGGGGTTAGGGAGTTGAGGTGTGATGATGGTATAGAAAAGGTGACGGGACAATAAGGGGTTTTCTTTTTGTTTGAAAAGATTTTGCCACCTTTCTTGGAAACCCCACTTTTTTTTAAAAGAGAATCCTTATAACCGCAGGTTCCTTTCATTGACTCTGAAAAACAAAACCACCTGCACAAGTTAAAATAAACAATTAAAACAAAAGGATAATGCTAAAATTTAAACAAAAGGTAAAAGAGTGACCTGGACCAAGCTGATAATTTAAAGAGATGCATGAAAGGACTAGTGGACAAAAAGGAAATTTTCATCCATGCATAAAAATTTTGAACACATGTCTGGAAACTAAATTTCACAGATTTTTGTTTTAACAGCTCAGTCCCTGACGTGGCAACAAGGTGGCCACTTTGGTCCAAAAATAAAATAGCAACTTATGTACAATATTTACAAAAGACTCTCATGAAACTCTTCAAGGGGACATTTCAGAGGGTTTGGGCACCTCTTCAGGGAGATAGTGCTTGACCCTATGTCCATTGACTTTGAAGGTACTGCCGTCTTGCGGATTCAACAATTCCACGGTCCCAAACTGACTGATTTTGACAATGGTGAAGGGACCGGACCAACGAGACTTGAGTTTACCAGGAAATAATTTTAGCCTCGAGTTGAAGAGTAAGAGTTGTTGACCAACGTCAAAACTTCTTTGATTTATTCTACGATCATGCCACATTTTGGTTTTTTCTTTGTATAACTTGACATTTTCGTAAGCATGAAATCTCAATTCTTCTAACTCGGCTAATTGAAGCATTCTCTTATTTCCTGCAGAATCCTCATTTAAGTTCAATTCTTTTGTGGCCCAAAAAACTTTATATTCCAATTCTAGCGGCAAGTGGCAAGCTTTTCCGAAAACAAGTCGATAAGGAGACATCCCCAGAGGGGTTTTAAAAGACGCACGATATGCCCAAAATGCATCATCCAACTTGAGAGACCAATCTTTTCTATTAGGTTTAACAACTTTTTCCAAAATATTTTTAATTTCCCTATTAGAAAGTTCGACAAGACCATTAGTTTGTGGATGGTATGCCGTGGCCACTCGATGATGGATGTTGTATTTATTAAGAACGATGCTCAACATTTTATTCACCAAATGAGTCCCTTCATCGTTTATCAATGCTCGGGGTGTTCCAAAACGGACAATGATGTTTTTGTGCAAGAATTCAATCACCGTTTTTGCATCATTCCTTGGGCATGCGTTAGCTTCAACCCACTTTGAAACGTAATCGATTGCTACCAAAATATATTGATTCTTGAACGACATGGGAAATGGTCCCATGAAGTCGATGCCCCAAACATCAAAGAGTTCAACTTCTAAAATATTGTTCAAGGGCATTTCATTGCGCTGAGACAAATTTCCCATTCGTTGACATTGATCACACTTTTTCACAAATTCGAAAACATCTTTAAAAAAAGTTGGCCAAAAGAAGCCACTTTGTAGAATCTTGGCCGCCGTACGTTGGCCACCAAAGTGACTACCATAGGGAGAGGGATGACATTCTTTTAAAATTCCCAACATTTCCGAATTTGGAACACATCTTCTCAAAACTTGGTCCACACCCATTTTAAAAAGAAACGGGTTGTCCCAAAAATATTGTTTACTATCATGAAGAAACGGGTTTTCCATTGTTGCCCTTGAAGGTTATACGACTTTAGCTCACTAGCAAGATAATTGGCCAAATCCGCATACCATGGGTGTTGTTCTTCATGATGATGTATTGCCAAAATATGCTCCTCCGGAAAGATCTCTTTAATTTCATGATCACTCCACTAGATACCATTCCTTCTATTCGAGAAAGATGATCGACCACTTGGTTATCGGTGCCTTTTCTATCCACAATTTCGACATCAAATTCTTGCAAAAGGAGAACCCATCTAATAAGCCTAGGTTTAGCATCGACTTTATCAAATAAGTATTTGATGGTGGAATGATTGGTATGAATGATAACCTTGGTGCCAATCAAATATGAACGAAAGCGATCGAAAGCAAATACTAACACAAACAATTCTTTTTCGGTTGTTGTGTAATTAATTTGAGCTTCAACAAGAGTTTTGTAACACCCCGGATTTCCGTTATGTAATCTTGTTACTCTTGTGTTTAAGCGTTGTCGTTAGCACCGCGTTTAGTTTAGATTTTGATGGTTTTGGATTAACCACAGTGAACCACGCGATTTGCACCACGACTTGAGGTCGGGGCACAACCCGCGTAACCCTCTATTTGTTTGGGTTTTATGGAGCTACGCGAGTTGCACCGCGACTTGAGGTCGCAGCACAACCCGCGAAACCCACTGGATGTTTTGGGTTTGAGGGACACGGGCGAGTTATGCCGCGAGTTGAAGTCGCGGCATAACCCGCGTAGTTGCCTGGCCGACTTAAGGCTTTTCAGCCAACAAATATCTCATTCTCTAGATCTCTCTCTCTCTGTTCATTTCTTTTCTCTCTCTTGTCTCTCTCTCTAAGTTTTCTTTAGATCTTCAAGGGTCCATAAATTGCTAGTATTAAGTGCTTCTAGCAAGGGTTCGGTATAGAAAGCTCCGTCTTCTCTCGGTGGTCGATATCTGATTTTCGGGTTTTATTTCTGAAACCTATTTGGTGAGTTCCTACTACCTTTTTCTAAACTTTATACATGTCAAAACTTACATTTTGAACTTCTATATATCTCCATGGTTTCAGATATAAGTTTACTACATTTTGATATAACTTGAGTTTTGGGAGATTTTAGGGTTCCTGATCATTTTCGATTAAAATGATGGCTTTCATCTTATTTGAAGTAAAAGGGTGTTTTACTTGCACATTTATGTGGGTTACTTGAAAGAATGTTTAAAGTCATTTTTGATGATTTTCGTTCTTACTAGAAGTTAAACTTGAAAATGCATTTTTGTTTATAAATGTTATTTTATACCATATGACTATCTATGGTTGTTCACATATGTTGTGACGAGTCTGTACCATTACTAGTGGATCCCTAGGTATTGAGTCGACTTATATTTGGGATGTCTTTTCCCCTCTTTGTAAATGGATGTATATGATCCTCGGGGGCCATTTGGTACGGTTATGTGAGACCGGTTACTAGTCATGGATCATATTTTCCCTTATTTGTAACTATGGATGCATGTGATCCTCGGGGGCCATTTGGTACGGTTATGTGAGACCGGTTACTAGCCATAGGTCATAGTGTAGTCCTAGTGAACGAGTTTTGAATTGGTTTCCTCGGGGGCCCTCCCTCACATCGTAGTACGGACCTTTGTAGTTCGTGGCCATGGATTCCAAGTGTTTCGACTCATAACTCGGACTGTGACCTACTTTGTGTTACGCTACAATCCTTGGTAAGAACTGGTTATCCTTGTCATCGTATGATAAGTTTGCATTTAAAAGGCTCGGTTGTGGCAAAGGTTTCATTTGAAAATTAAACCTTATTGAAAAGATTTCCTTATGATACAATTGTTTATATCTCTTGAAATTTATAAATTGTATGTTCTCACTAGGCTTTAAGCCTAACACTTTTTCTCAAATGATGTGTATAACAGGTTCCCGTTAGCGGTGGGTTGCTAAGGGCTTGAGTGACGAGCTTGGTCTCGGGGATTTTTGAGATGACTAGTATTGATGTTGGGCAATTCTTTAAGTCCCATTCTTTTGGTGATATTGGATTAACAACCGATGTAATCTAGATAGGTTATGTTTAGATTAGTTTGTTGTTAAGTTCAATATCAGTATTCAGGTTTGTAAAGGTTAAGTACATTTCCCCTTTTTGGGAGGTTTATACCAAGTGTTGATGTTTATTTGTCCAGTTTCTGCGTTTCAAATTCACTCTGGTTTTTAGGGTGTTACAAGTTGGTATCAGAGCTCTAGTTTAAGTGATCTAGGCATGAATGTAAGATGTATAGACTTAGACTGAGTATGTTAAGCGTTGATTCGTGAGCTTGGGTAGAACTTCTAAGATTGGTTGGTTTTAGAGTCGACGGAAATTATAGTTATCGAACGTTGTAGCGATGGTATTAAGAACTTTTATGTATTGTATGTTCATAATTTCACTTAGCTAATTTTATTATGAGACTATTTATACGTAATTGTGCTTAATGTACCGTTACTATGACAATTGGTAATGTGGTATTCGTTCTTTCGTGTTAGTTCTGTTGATCTGTCTCTTATTCCATTCGTGCTTGTGTGGCAACCATTATTTAGGTATGGTGAACACACGTGGTCGTCTGTCGGGCGGCAGAGATCTTCACGATGTTAGTTCGCGTGAGCTGAATCCTGTGGTTAGGGTGTCAACAGTCGTTCCTCCGGGCATGCCACCGATATTTACTGGGGAAGTAGAGCTGGGGCCAAGAGTAGACTTGGCATCCACCAGCCCCGTTGTTCATGTGGCAAACCCTCAACCTGATATGATGGCCAGCGTCATGCAGATGGTGACGTCGGCCATAGAGAAACAGCAAGAGGTTTTTCAGAAGATGTTGGAGGACCGGGACACGAGCCTCAGGAGGCATGAGGCAGTGGAGGAGAATGTGTTGGTTGGCTCTGGGGGCACCGGGAACAGGATCAGATCTGAGGAGCATAGAGTGGTCGGTGCTCCGAAAAGTGGGAAGAGTTGTTCCTACAAATCTTTTCTGGGTTGCGGACCACCAGAGTTCTCGGGTTCCGAAGACCCAGTTGCGTGTGTTAAGTGGATTCGAGCGGTCGAGCAGTCTTTCGGTTCATCCGAGTGTGGTGATGACCAGAGGGTAAGATACGGTACTCAACTGCCCAGGGATACGGCGCTGACATGGTGGAATGTTATCCAGTCCACCCTCTCTCCTACTGTTTTGGCCCAAATGACTTGGGGCGAATTCAAGGTAAAGCTATTGGAAGAATACTGCAATGAGAGGGTTGTGGATCGGATCGAGGCAGAGTTTCGAGCGCTGGAGAAAGGAAATTTGTCGGTGAGAGAGTATACCCATCAATTCATGGAGAAGATGGGGTTAGTGGGGCATGTGGCCTCAACTGAGAAGGAGAAGATTAAGGCCTATCTGAAGGGTCTACCGTCGTACATGATGGCTATGGTCCAAAACTCGAATGCTTCTAACCTTCGGGAGACCATTGAAGAGGCACAATTTATGGAAGAGGTTTACGCGAGAGGTAAACCGGAGAAGGTTGTGGCAGTTGTTGAGAAGAGGAAATGGGAGAGCAGTTCAGTACCTCCCAAGAGAACCCAACCGTTTGTCGAAAACCGAAGCTTCAGCAGTTATCAAGAAGCTAGGTGGTGCCAGAAGTGCAGAACCAAGCACCACGGTAACTGTAACACCATTTCCCAAACTTGTTTCAAATGTGGGAAAGCTGATCACCTCGCCAAGGATTTCCCGATCAGAGGGAATGTCTGTTTCGAGTGCAAGGCACCGGGGCACATGAGGAGAGATTGCCCGAAGCTCAAGTCGGGTAGCGCGCCAGTAAAGAAAGAGAATCCACCTAGGGTTCCGGGTTGAGCGTTTCAGATGACGACCGATGAGGCCAAGGCATCAGCTGATGTGGTATCGGGTACATTTCTTATAAAATCAGTACCTGCTCGTGTTTTATTCGATACGGGTGCCAGCTTCTCTTTTATATCTGAGTTATTCCGTCAAAAGATTGTTATGCCCACTACTAGTCTTGAGGTTGCGTTAGTAGTTGAGATAGCAAATGGTAGTCAAGTTCTGATCCGCGATGTTCTAAAGAAGTGTACTCTAGGAATCGAAGGGAGAGATTTCCTAATCGATTTGTTGCCGATCTTAATCGGTGGTTTTGATATTGTGGTCGGAATGGATTGGTTAGAGAACAATCATGCCGAGTTCGTGTGTTCCAAGAAATTAATTCGACTTCCCAATCCCAGTGGCGAAGTTGTTGTGATTTATGGTGAGAATAGAAAGGGAGATGTGGCAATAATCACCATGACTAAAGCACGCAGGTGTTTGGTGAAAGGATGCTCGTCTTTCCTAGCCTACGTGATCGACGCCAAGCTAGAGAAGTTAAAGCTTGAAGATGTGAAGATTGTGCGTGAGTTTCCAGACGTCTTTCCGGATGACTTGCCTGGGTTACCACCCGATCGTCAAGTAGAGTTTTGGATTGATCTCGTACCGGGAGCGGCTCCTGTTGCTAGAGCCCCTTACCGGTTAGCGCCAGCGGAGATGCAAGAGATGATGGCCCAGCTCCAAGAGCTTTTGGAGAAGGGATTCGTAAGACCGAGCTCGTCGCCTTGGGGAGCTCCGGTCTTGTTTGTTAAGAAAAAGGATGGCCCAATGAGAATGTGCATTGATTATCGTGAGTTGAACAAAGCTACAGTGAAGAACAAGTATCCGCTTCCAAGAATTGACGACTTGTTCGATCAACTCCAAGGAGCGGGGTGTTTTTCCAAGATCGACTGACGTTCGGGTTACCATCAATTGAAGGTAAGAGAAGAAGATGTTCCGAAGATAACTTTCAGAACGCGTTACGGCCATTATGAGTTTCTTGTAATGTCTTTTGGCCTAACGAATGCACCAGCAATATTTATCGATTTAATGAATAGGGTGTGCCGACCATTCCTCGACAAGTCGGTCATCGTATTCATTGATGACATACTCGTGTACTCTAAGAGCGAGTTAGAGCACGAGCAACACCTACGCGAAGTTCTCGATGTGTTGAGAAAAGAAAGATTGTATGTCAAGTTTTCCAAATGCGACTTTTGTCTTGAAGAAGTGAAATTCTTGGGTCACGTTGTCACTCGAGATGGAGTGAAAGTGGATCTCTCCAAGATTGAAGCTATGATGAATTGGGAACCTCCCAAGAGTCCGTCCGAGATCCGCAGTTTCTTGGGTCTGGCGGGGTACTACCGGAGATTCATTCAAGACTTTTCGAAGATCGCTTCTTCCTTGACAGTTTTAACTCGGAAGAATGTGAAGTTCGATTGGACCAAAACGCAAGAGAAGGAGTTTCGTATTCTGCAAAAGAAATTGTGTGAAGCTCCAATCTTGGCGTTGCCAGAAGGGTCAGAAGACTTCGTGGTCTATAGCGACGCTTAAAAGATGGGATTAGGATGTGTGTTGATGCAAAGAGTCAAAGTAATCGCTTACGCCTCAAGGCAACTTAAGATACACGAGAAGAACTATCCTACCCACGATTTGGAGTTAGCAGTGGTGGTGTTCGCCTTGAAGCTTTGGCGACATTATCTTTATGGAACGAAGTGTACGCTCTACACGGATCATAAGAGTCTAAAGTATGTCTTTGATCAAAAAGAGTTGAACATGAGGCAGAGGCGGTGGCTCGAGTTGCTCAAGGATTACGATTGTGAATTGCTTTACCATCCCGGTAAGGCTAACGTTGTAGCCGATGCGTTTAGTCGGAAGGACTATAGCGGAAGTATTCGGGCTACACTTTCGAGAATCGAGTTAGTGTCTAGTCTTGTTGAGAAGATCAAGACATCACAGGTTGAAGCTTTGTTGGAAGAAAATCTCAAGGAGGAAGTCATGACGAAACAGCATTTGCTCTTAACGGAAGATAGCCGTGGGGTTAAACTGTTCAGCGGTCGTGTGTGGGTGCCCAAAGTTGGGGGTAACCGTGATCTATTGCTTGAGGATGCTCACAAGTCCAAGTATTCCATTCATCCAGGAAGTACAAAGATGTACAGGGACTTGAAGTTGCATTATTGGTGGCCAGTAATGAAGCTCGATGTGGCGCGTTATGTGGAGCGTTGTGTGACGTGCTCGCAAGTTAAGGCCGAACATCAACGACCGTATGGGAGTCTTCAGTCCTTAGATATTCCCGAGTGGAAGTGGGAACATATTACCATGGACTTCGTGACGAAGTTGCCTAAAACTCTTCGAGGTCACGATACCATCTGGGTAATAGTCGATAGATTGACTAAGAGCGCTCACTTCTTAGCTATGCACGAGACTTTACCGATGGACAAGTTACCAAAACTTTACATCGATGAAGTAGTCTCGAGGCATGGAATACCCTTATCGATCGTGTCGGATCGCGACAGTCGATTCACTTCAAACTTTTGGGATGGGTTTCAGAAAGAGCTTGGTACGCGAGTTAAGTTGAGTACGACTTACCATCCACAAATCGACGGGCAAAGCGAGAGAACGATCCAAACGTTAGAAGACATGTTGAGGTCTTGTGTCATCGATTTCGGGGGTAGTTGGGACTCTCACCTACCTTTGGTGGAGTTTGCTTACAACAATAGCTACCACTCGAGTATTGGGATGGCACCTTTTGAGGCATTGTACGGGCGGAAGTGCCGAACTCCCGTGTGTTGGCTTGAAGCGGGAGAGAAGCAATTCGCCGGACCTGAAATCGTGCAAGAGACGGCCGATAAGGTCAAATGCATTTGTGAAAGGTTGAAAGCGGCTCAAGATCGGCAGAAGAGCTATGCCGATAAGAAGAGGCGACCGATGGAGTTTCAAGTGGGCGACCGTGTGTTGCTTAAAGTATCTCCATGGAAGGGCATTATCAGGTTCGAAAAACGTGGGAAGCTGAGTCCCCGTTTCCTTGGATCTTTCAAAGTGCTTAAGCGTGTAGGTTTGCAAGCCTACCAATTGGAACTACCCTTAGAGTTGAACATAATTCACAACACGTTCCATATTTGTTACCTTCGAAAGTGTTTGGCGGAGGAAGAAAGCGTCATTCCCCTCTCAAAGTTAAGAGTGGACGAGGGTAACCATTGTGTAGAAGAACCTGACCCTATCTAATATAGAAAGTCTAAGAAGTTGTGTCACAAAGAGGTCATTATGGTCAAGGTGCAGTGGGAAGCTGAGGAGGATATGAAGCGAAGATATCCTCACCTTTTCGAGTAGTTGGATTTCGGGGACGAAATCATTCCCAAGTTGGGGAGGATTGTAACACCCCGGATTTCCGTTATGTAATCTTGTTACTCTTGTGTTTAAGCGTTGTCGTTAGCACCGCGTTTAGTTTGGAGTTTGAGTTTGGATTTTGATGGTTTTGGATTAACCATAGTGAACCACGCGAGTTGCACCACGACTTGAGGTCGCGGCACAACCCGCGTAACCCTCTGTTTGTTTGGGTTTTATGGAGCTACGTGAGTTGCATCATGACTTGAGGTTGCGGCACAACCCGCGAAACCTATTGGATGTTTTGGGTTTGAGGGACACGGGCGAGTTATGCCGCGAGTTGAAGTCGCGGCATAACCCACGTAGTTGCCTGGCCAACTTAAGGCTTTTCAGCTAACAAATATCTCATTCTCTAGATCTCTCTCTCTCTCTCTGTTCATTTCTTTTCTCTCTCTTGTCTCTCTCTCTAAGTTTTCTTTAGATCTTCAAGGGTCCATAAATTGCTAGTATTAAGTGCTTCTATCAAGGGTTCGGGATACAAAGCTTCGTCTTCTCTCGGTGGTCGATATCTGATTTTCGGGTTTTATTTCTGAAACCTATTTGGTGAGTTCCTACTACATTTTTCTAAACTTTATACATTTCAAAACTTACATTTTGAACTTCTATATATCTCCATGGTTTCAGATATAAGTTTACTACATTTTGATATAACTTGAGTTTTGGGAGATTTTAGGGTTCCTGATCATTTTCGATTAAAATGATGGGTTTCATCTTATTTGAAGTAAAAGGGTGTTTTACTTGCACATTTATGTGGGTTACTTGAAAGAATGTTTAAAGTTCATTTTTGATGATTTTCATTCTTACCAGAAGTTAAACTTGAAAATGCATTTTTGTTTATAAATGTTATTTTATATCATATGACTATCTATGGTTGGTCACATATGTTGTGACGAGTCTGTACCATTACTAGTGGATCCCTAGGTATTAAGTCGACTTATATTTGGGATGTCATTTCCCCTCTTTGTAAATGGATGTATATGATCCTCGGGGGCCATTTGGTACGGTTATGTAAGACCGATTACTAGCCATGGATCATATTTTCCCTTATTGTAACTATGGATGTATGTGATCCTCGGGGGCCATTTGGTACGGTTATGTGAGACCGGTTACTAGCCATAGGTCATAGTGTAGTCCTAGTACGGACCTTTGTAGTTCGTGGCCATGGATTCCAAGTGTTTCGACTCATAACTCGGACTGTGACCTACTTTGTGTTACGCTACAATCCTTGGTAAGAACTGGCTATCCTTGTTATCGTATGATGAGTTTACATTTAAAAGGCTCGGTTGTGGCAAAGGTTTCATTTGAAAATTAAACCTTATTGAAAAGATTTCCTTATGATACAATTGTTTATATCTCTTGAAATTTATAAACTGTATGTTCTCACTAGGCTCTAAGCCTAACACTTTTTCTCAAATGATGTGTATAACAGGTTCCCGTTAGCGATGGGTTGCTAAGGGCTTGAGTGACGAGCTTGGTCTTGGGGATTTTTGAGATGACTAGTATTGATGTTGGGCAATTCTTTAAGTCCCATTCTTTTGGTGATATTGGATTAACAACCGATGTAATCTAGATAGGTTATGTTTAGATAAGTTTGTTGTTGAGTTCAATATCAGTATTCAAGTTTGTAAAGGTTAAGTACATTTCCCCTTTTTGGGAGGTTTATACCAAGTGTTGATGTTTATTTGTCCAGTTTCCGCGTTTCAAATTCACTCTGGTTTTTAGGGTGTTACAAGTTTTGCTTGTGTAGTATATTGGGTGAAATTTTTTGTTTCGTTTTTGACCAAGAACCGCACCCACGGCCCAATCACTTGCGTCACACATTACTTCAAATGGTAAATTCCAATCGGGGGCAATCACAATGGGTGCCGAAACGAGAGCATTTTTGATGGTTTCAAAAGCCTTTTTACATTCGGAGGTAAATTCAAAAGGTTGGTCAATGTGCAAAAGATTACAAAGAGGTTTTGCGATTTTTTAAAAATCTTTAATAAACCTCCTATAAAAATCGGCATGACCCAAAAAACTCCTAATGCTCTTAACCGAGGTTGGCTCGGGTAATTGCATTATTACCTCAAGTTTGGCTTTATCAACTTCCAAACCTTTTTTTGAAATCATGTGACCCAAGACAATCCCTTCTTGTACCATAAAATGACATTTTTCCCAATTTAAAATAAAGTCATGGGCTTCACATCTTTGCAAACTTTTTTCAAGATTTAACAAACAATTTTCAAACGATGTTCCAATGACTGAAAAGTCGTCCATGAATACTTCCATGGTGTCTTCAATCATATCCGAAAAAATTGACATCATGCATCTTTGAAAAGTGGTGGGAGCGTTACACAACCCAAATGGCATACGCCAAAAAGCAAAGGTTCCGAAGGGACAAGTAAAGGTATTCTTTTCTTGATCTTCGGGAGCTATATGAATTTGGTTGTATCCCGAATATCCGTCCAAGAAACAATAGAATTCCTTCCCGGCTAACCTATCAAGCATTTGGTCTATGAACGGTAGAGGGAAATGGTCTTTCTTTGTGGCGAGATTCAATTGCCTATAATCCATACAAATCCTCCACCTCATCACAGTCCTAGTTGGTATGAGCCCGTTTTTGTCATTTGTGATCACCGTGGTTCCACCTTTCTTTGGTATGCATTGTACCGGGCTCACCCAACTACTACTAGAGATGGGATAAATAATCCCCGCATCCAACCATTTTAAAACTTCTTTTTTTACGACATCGTTCATAATAGGATTAAGTCTCCTTTGTGGTTGCACTTTGCCAACGCTATTATCTTCCAAAATTATCTTATGTTGGCAAACCGTCAGACTTATACCCTTAATGTCGGCTATGGTCCATCCTAAGGTCTTCTTATATTTCCTCAACAACTCAATCAAACTTAATTCCTGCTCTTGGGTCAACTTAGAAGAAATAATGACGGGTAATTTTTCTTCCTCGACGAGATAAGCATACTTAAGATGATCGGGCAAGGGCTTTAAGTCTAGCTTAGGGGGTTCAATGATGGATGGTTGTTGGATTGTTCTATCCTTGAAATCTAACTGTTCAAAAGTTGCTATGGTCTCCTCGATCTCTTGCTCACTTACAGAGTCTAATTCTTCCAAATGTTCTTCACTGAGGTGGCCACTTTCATCAGGATCGATGCTTAAATCCCTTTCTAAGGTGTCTAAAGTCGAAAAATCTTCCACCTCTCCATGAAACTTAAGTGATTTGAAGACGTTAAATATCACTTGCTAGTCATTCACTCTCATGGTTAGTTCTCCTTTGTGGACGTCGATTAATGTTCTACCCGTTGCTAAAAATGGTCGCCCTAAGATGATTGGGACGTTCCTATCGGCTTCATAGTCCAAAACTAAAAAGTCTACCGGGAAGATGAATTTGTCAACTTGAACCAAAATGTCTTCAATCTTTCCTTTAGGATAAGCCAATGATCGATCCACTAATTGTAAAGTAACGGCCGTAGGTCGTACTTCTCCAATTCCTAATTTATTAAAAACCGAAAGTGGCATGAGATTTATGCTTGCCCCAAGGTCACAAAGGGCATGACCCACTTATTTTCCCCCTATTGAACACGGGATGGTAAAACTTCCCGGGTCTTTGAGTTTGGGAGGACTGTTACATGTGAGCAAAGCACTACACTCTTTTGTTAAAGCCATAGTTTTATACTCACTTAACCTCCTTTTCTTGTTAAGAATGTCTTTTAAAAATTTAACATAATTTGGCATTTGCTCAAGAGCTTCTACCAAAGGTATGTTAATGTGCAATTGTTTGAAAATGTCCAAAAAAATTTTGAATTGCACATCTGCATTCTTGTTCTTCATTCTACCAGGAAAAGGGAGGTCTCGTAAGTCCAATTTCGTTTGGTTTGAATCTGCCCTTATGGGTTGTGAAGTAGGCACTATCTCACCACTTTGGTGAGGCTGTGTTGATGGCAAAGCAGTCCGTGAAGGACCTGCTGCATTATGTCCCGAAGGTGGGGACGTTCCAGCCATGTTGGATGGAAAAAGTGACGGAAAAGTTTCTTTGTCAAAAGCATGTGTGGTCTCATCTTGCACAATGGTATCGATTAAGACTTCATTGTTAGGTTTAGATACGCTTGTCTCACTCCTTAGAGTCATGACCTTAATGTGCTCCTTGTAATTACCCTTAAGGGTTTCGGTGTCACTAGGTAATGTGCCCATTTGTCTTCCCTTCAACTCAGCGGCAAATTGCTCAATTGAGTCTCAAAACCTCTCAAGGTTGCATTGGTTTGGTTTATAAAACCTTTGAGAAAAGATTCAAGTGAACTATTACTCTCCGATGCATTTTATTGTCTCGGCACATACGGTTGTGAGGATTGCCCACTTTGGTACGTATGAGACGGTCCTTGTTGAAATCCCGGGGGATTTGGTGGTCGATTTGGAACTTGATGGACCCCGGGGGTTTGAAGTCCTTGATTTCCCAACCATGAGAAGTTCGGGTGATTTCTCCAATTTGGGTTGTAAGTTGGAGAAAATGGGTTATTCCTTGAATGGTTTCCTACATAATTGACCGAAGCGTGATTACCGGGACAACATTCAAAAGCATGATTCTCACCACAAAACACACAAGATTTATTTATAGCTTGGACTTGGTTCTTTTCTCCATTTAAATTCATGTTATTTTTTACCAAGTTAGTTAAAGCTACAATTTGGGCGTTTAAGTTGGTGATGGCATCAATTTCATGAACACCCGATGCATTTTTAGGAGCAAGAGCACGTGGGTTTGACCAATCGGTGTTATTGTTGGCCACTTTCTCCAAAATGTCATATCCTTCGTTATAAGTCTTAGAGGTGAAAGCGCTACCGGACGTAGCATCAAGAATAATTTAAGCGGAATTAGTAAGACCATTATAAAATGTCTCTAATTGGATGCAATGAGGGATTCCATGATGAGGACATTTTCTAATTAAGCATTTGAATCTCTCCCATGCATCCAAAACCGCTTCATCCTCCTCTTGTCGAAACATCAAAATTTCATTTATAAACTTCACATTTCTAGTTGGAGGAAAATATTTTTTTAGAAATTTTTCGGCCAAGCTTTGGCTCTATCTCTCAATGTGTAAAAGAAGAGCGTAAGTCGTAAGGCTTCTACCATCACCTTGAATGTGAAAATGATCTGTCATTTCTAAAAATGATTTTAAATGCGAGTGCGGATCTTCCGACGGTAACCCTCCAAATTGACCCATTGCTTGGATCATTTGAAACATTACCGGTTTCAGTTCAAAAGTTTGTGCCGCAATGTTGGGCCTAAGAATACCATATTTTAATTGATCAAATTCGGGTGTTGCATAGTCCCGTATTCCCCGTTCTTTATCGTCAGCAATTCTTTGGTTGTTTCATTAGGTGGTGGTGGAGGATCTCCACCATTTCCAGCCATGTTTTGATTTTGCCGACCTCTTCTACCTCTTCTTCGTCTTTTAACGGTTCTTTCAATTTCGGGGTCAAGAGGTACAAGTTCACTGTGTTGTAGCCTTGGCATACAACACGGAAAACACTAAAAAAAGGAAACAAACAACTCAGGCTCGAATGAAAATCAATATCTTAGGATTTAAAATCGTGCTAGTCCTCGGCAACAGCGCCAAAAACTTGATAGCGGAAAATCGTATAGGTCCACTACGTGGCCACTATGTTGCCACAGTGGCGGTGCAAGTGCACACTGGACACTATGATCGCTATTAAGTAATAAACTGGTAGAGTACCAAGATCGTTTCCACAGGGACTAGTCAACTAAGAATCAGAGAACTTTCATGAACTTCTAGTGCTTGTTTGAGTTTTAAGAACAATATCAATATTTGTGAGTTTTAAGCAAACTAAACAACGATTAAAAGGGATTAACAAGATTAAAGGTAGGATGTGGGTACAAGCATTAACTAAGACTGATGTAGTAACAATATGGTCAGAAACAAAATGACACACAATATCTTTAAAAACTCCTTTCTCTCGAAAGTGAGTTTCCTCGGAATGTGGTCACGTTGCACCTACAAAGTCACCACTTTCGCCAACTCAAGACTTGCCGACTTAACTAAGTAAACCTCTAAGGATTTTAGTTCCACCAGTATGGATATAGAAGGCCAAATCTCTTTGTGACACCTATATCGACCGACATTTTGAACCTTAGTTAAAGTCATGCAAAAACCCGTATCTCTACGTGGTTATAAAAGACTTTCTCAAATCTTCTTTGCATCACTCAAGCCGTATTTCGGATCCGCCCCTCTCGAGGTCTAAGATCTAATATTAACACTAACAAGTGATCGGCTTGTCTGCGTTGAGTTTAAGTCCCGACTCGAGCGACCAAGTCTAAGAGTTAGCAAAGATGGCAACGCCCAAGTGTTGCCTACTAGTCTTAGCCTTGGCTCATACCCACACCCAAAGGGGTGTTTAGCTCATAATAAAAATAAAAGATATGAGAGAAGGAGAATACATGAACATAAATGGCATAAATAAAACTTAAAGGCTATCACCAACGTGGTGACAACGTGGCGACAACTGATACAAGAAATTAAATTACAAGAATTAAATGCAACTACACTACAACTTCAAAGAGAGAACTAAATGCTAAGCTCCAGGTCGTATTAAATGCTCCTGGAAGTGATGATGTTGAAGTGGTGCCTCCCAAGCCTCAATTTATAGCCCAAGGAAGAATAAGTGTTGATGTGACCAATCATAAAAAAGTAGCTTTAAGGAAGAGTATTGAACCTTCCTTTGACTTACACCTTTTATCTTCTTCCTTGATTATTCTTGTGAAAGAGTAGAAACTTCTTTAATTTTCTTCAAAAGGCAATCTTTCCAGAAATGGCTAAAACTTATCCATAAATTTTCAGCAACGTCGCAACGTGGTGACAAGGTGGCCACGTTCTGCACAGAAAGTTAGTAAAACCGAATTTTTTGCAACCTTGAGACTTCATCACCATGTTTGAACAAATAAGACCAAATGAAGGAGGTTAGAGACAAAATGGGTGAAAATGCGGTAAAATGAATATGAAAATAGAGGAATTAACTCTCAATATTTGAGAGTTATCACACCCCAAACTTGAGTAATTACTTGTCCTCAAGTAAACAGAAAAGAAAGAAAGAAAAGAACTCGAATGATAACCAAAAAGGGTTGACTACATCCTTTTGAATGGAAAAACTCATACCGTATATTTCAATGATTCTTGATTTGAATGAAGCATTCTCGTTCAAAAAGGTACCACCTTCTTTCATGCATCCCATAATTTTGACTTTAATCAATAGGGCTTGTTTTGGGCTTGTGTATTTGGGTTTTCACTTAAATTTCTCGATATAACCCCTAAAGTTGTCTTTTTGCAGGGCTCCAACTTTATTTCACTTTTGATGAATTATTCTTTGTATTGTCTTTACCACTCAATTTTTAACTGATCCCATTTTAGATTTTTATAATTCATTTTTGCTCTTGCTGCCAAAGTGGTGACAGAGTGGCCACTTTGGCTTTGGGTTATCAGAAAAAAAATGTTTCTGTTTTTGCAACAGTCCCCACCCCCCAAACAGAAACCTTCAATGTCCCCATTGAAAAAACTGCAAGACATGTTGATAGTGAGAATATGCTAGGCTAGGTTTCAAGTGGAAAAGTGTTTGGGATAAAAATTGCGAAAAACGGCCTAAATCATTTTAAAGTCAAAATGTAATGGTATCAATCCAGTTAGTGGTCCTGCAAAACAGATGAACAACGAGCGAAAAATACCAGAAACCATGAAGCATCCAAGACCACGATGAGTAGCACAATGTTGAACAACCCATAAAGTACGAGTTAGAAGAAAAGCACAATGTCCTTGGGTCGGTCCAGTCGTTGACTGGGCTGCCCCCCCAGCCCAGTCTTAGACTGTGGTTGGGCTCTAGGTTCAGCGTAAGCTGGGCCGGGACAGCGGCGGATTAGTGGGCTGCCCGTGGATGCCCGATACCGCCGGGGAGGTGTGCGTGCGTGTGTGCGTGTGTTCGTGGTAGTCGTTCGTTGGTTCGATGCCGCTATGCCTTCCAAAAAAAAGAAGAAAAGCACAACAAAGAAATACCACAAAAAGCCCAAAAGAAATAACCAACTAAAATTTCAAAACATAAGTGATGAAGAACCAAGGATGCTCACGGCTTACCTACCTCAACAGAAGGGCCAACCTTGGTCGTGGCAGTTGCGGCTGGATCAGAGGCAGTAGGTGGAGGCAGCTGGCTGCTGTGACGCGGAGCGAGTGGAATGATAACCTGTGGGGGACAGAGGCCTGGAGGGAACCGCGAAAGAGTCGATGCTTTAACCAGATCATTTTTGTATCTCTTGAAGTTGTGTCATCATCTCTTGCATATCTGTTGGAGCCAAATGGTAAGGAGCGCGGGCTATCGGAGCCGCTACTGGGTAAGGTCGATCTGAAATTCCACTTGGCTTTCTGGCGGTAGTACGGGTAGGTCCTCCGAAAAGATGTCTGGGTAGTCTCGCACGATCTTCACGTCGTCTATATATTTCTTTTCTTTCATCGCATCCACCACGTAAGCCAGATACGAAGGGTAACCCTTCGCTAGGAATTTACGGCTTTAAGAGAGAAGATGATCGGATTACATCTATTTCCTCTCTCTCCATAAATGGTGACTACACCCTTTCCTGGCAAGGGCACTTGGATTAACTTCGTAGAACAAAGAATGTCGGCCTTATGTCTCGACAGCCAGTCCATGCCTATGACTACATCGGAACCACCTATAACCATGGGTAATAAATGCACCCCAAAAGAGTTTCCATCGATCTCTAAGGTACAATCAACAAAATACTCACGAATATTCACCTGGTCTCCATTAGCCACCTCTACTACTAAAGCATTGGGAAGAATATCACTAGGAGTGTCGAATCACTTACAGAAAGTGTTCGATACAAAAGATCATGATGCACACGAATCAAATAACACACGAGCGGGCAAGGATTTTACTAGGAACGTACCCGATACGACATCGGCAGTCTCCTTCGCCTCTTCAGTGGTCATCCGGAACGCTCAGCTCCGCGCCCTCAAAGGTTGTTCGATTCTTGCCGTCAATCCAAAAGAGTTTCCACAGTTGCCACTCGCTAGTTTCGGACAATCCTTATTCATGTGACCTGGTTCCCGACACTCGAAACACACCGGCCCCCGGATGGGGCAATCTCGGATGGCGTGACCCTTCTTTCCGCACTTGGCACACTCGACGGGTCCCGAGTGAGGTCTTGGATTACATGGGCCATAATGCTTAACCTTGAATTTATGGCACCACCTTGACTCTCAGCGGTTGTCTCTGAGTCTTCCACCCACAAATGGTTTAGATTGACGAACGGGCCCAAATGGCCCTTCCCACTTCCGCTTCTCCATAACTTGACCCTTTTCTTCTTTTCCTTGCGCAATGTCATCCTCCACAAGGAATGACTCTTCAATTGCCTCCTCTATCGTCCACACTTTGGTGTTCCTTACCGCCGTCTTCATCTCGGCCGGTAACCCCAACAGATAGGCCTTGATCTTTGTCTTCTCATCGGGAGCCAGGTGCTCCACTAAACTCAGCTTCTCCAGAAATTGCTTTGAGTAGTCGGCGATAGACATGCTACCTTTTCTTAAGTTGCGGAACTCAAGCTCGATTTTATCCAAGGCTCTCTCGCTACAATACTTGTTGAGGATTTTCTTCTTAAATGTTGGCCACGAGAGTTTGTCCAACACTTCGAGAGTGAGAGATGATCGGGTGAGATTCCACCAGGTCAGGGCCTCGCCCTTAAGTAGATGAGAGGCAAACTTGACTCTCTGAGATTCATCACATTCGCTTGCTTCGAACTCCATTTCTACCTCCTGGATCCAATATATGCAACTGACGGGATCTTTAGTATCTGCAAATTCGGGTGACCTGCACCCTAGAAAAGCCTTATACGTGCATCATGTCTCCTTCTTTTTCTCACGAACAATAGCATGTTCTTCCGTTCCCACGACAATCGGTCCACCACCCGATCCGACCGCGACATTATCCCCCACCGTTTTGGGCCGTCGGTGTCTAGCGTCGCGATCTTCTAGAAGTTTCATAAAGAATTCTTGTTGTTGTGCCATGGTCGAGTTCATGGCTAGCATCATATTGTCCTTGATTCTCGTCTCAAGCGTCACCTCTTCCATGATCGGATTGTTATCGACAAGGTTCACGAGTGGGATATTTTTGGGTCCCCCGCCCAAGATGGTGGGTATGGGAGGTCCCACAGAGGTCTCGACCAAGAGAGGTTGGTCGGCAGTAGATTCGACTTCCACGCGACCCTCTTGCGGGTTTGGTAGACTGCTCCGAGTGTTTACCATGGTTATCTACCACACACACACGAGAAGGAGGTTGAGAAAAGACTAAGTGAGTTGAACTCATGGTACGTACTAATACATTTATCAATCATCATAATAATAGCAATTCAAGCATGCTCACGTAAGAGCGCATTCATAATAACATTAGCTACGTGATATTATGATTGCGTTATACACAAGGATCTGTCATTACCGTCATCACAATTCTCAATCAATGTAATTCCGTAGGTCCTAACACTCTCCCCACCTATGAATTTTACCCCAAGGTGATCAACCTATGATAACGCTTAAAGATTAAGTCTAGATATGATAAGTCAATACCTAGTTCACTTAAACTAAAGCTCTGATACCAACTTGTAACACCCTAAAAATAAGGATAACAAAAATCCGGAAAAAACGGACATGTGGTATATAAAAATTGTCATAGCAAGAGCCTCCCAAAAATAGGGAATAAGTAAACATGTTTAATTATAGTTGTAATTTAACGGAAATAGACAACAACCAACTAATATAATTTCTATGATAGAAAGAAGATTACAAAAAGGGTGTCGTCTATAGACCCAAAGCAAAGCCTTCACAAAAGTGCGTCCCAATGCACCTTCCCCAAGCTCTCACCCAAGCCCGACTAGACCTGCTTAGAAATGGTGCCACAAGAACCTGAGATACACATCGACACCAAACAAGTGTTAGGACAAAAATCCTAGTGAGTTTGTACAAGTAATAACATCCCATTCAAATGCACAATTCTTATCAACAGTTAACAATAAGTTCATCAAACGTGGAGTCAATGGGGGAGACCCATAGAACCAATCAAGTTCCACCCAAAGAGTCGATACACCTTGATGCCAACTACCATGAGTGACACCCAAAAGGCCCGGCACATCCAAGGACTACAACCATGGCATTACCCCGAATGGCGGAGGTCTAGGTACATACCGTTACGGTGGAACCCAAAACTATATCCTCCTAGTGTCTACCGACTTGGTTTGTCCAACATTATTATTAGTAGGTCTCAAGGCACATAATGCCCATGAATAATCACAATACCAACCATGGGTACAATATTAGACCATACCGTTCTCACATCGCATATAGTCTATAAAAGACTAGTGTGAATATATTATTATTAATGAAGTCATACCCCACCTTATGTGGACTCAAGTAATAACCACCCCAATAACATGGTAAATACCTCGTCAAGCAATAACAAAGCAACTTATCATCATATATTTAACAAATAACCTTTATCCCAAAATTAGGGAAAACCACCCATATAACTCATTATTCAAGATTAACCCATACAAGTATACTTCTAGTTTATTTAAGAGTAAATAGCCCCAATCAGTTCATCCATAAAGATTATGAGGTCTCAAAGATAAACATATTGAACCCCACAAGAAACCAAAATAAGTGTATGAATAGTTCATAAATAAAGGAATGACAACAATAAGTAACATGTTATGATGTGTATCTAGTTTTAACAAAGTTTAGGAACTCACCAACTAGGTTTTAAAGAAAAGCTAGAAACCTTATAAACTCTAGAGGTGAAGATGATGGCAATAGAATACTTGAGACTAGCTTTAAATGCACCAAGAAGAGATCCCAAACGTGTAGGAGAAGTTCAATCAATGTTCCCACCAACTAAGCCTTTGCAATAAATGATGAGAGGGTTTAGAGGAGAAGAAATCACCCAAAAACCCTAACTCTCTCGGTTTAGAGTGATGTGAAGAAAAATGGGTTGTTGAGGTTATAAGGGACCAGACCATGCGGACGACTATGCCCTGCGACTTTGCCCAAGGGCATTGTCGTGGGGTTTCGGTACCTTTCGGTACATCCCCGGCGATTGTGACAGGCGACATTGCCAATGTCACAATCGCGAGTCACTATCTCCAAGACCATCCAACAGCCTCTCTTCTCCCGGCGACTTTGCCTTCTACGACTATGACCAGTGTCATAGTCGCTGGTCACAGTCGCTCAACACTGGCCCACAGCTGGAATTGTGCCATTTTTGCGAGTTGGAGCATTCGAGGTCAGATGGCAATCTTCGGGGAACTAAACTCCTCCATTACTAAGGTATAATTAGAGAAAAACATAAACAAATGAGTTTTAAGGCTCGAGATTACTTATGATAAATTTATGGGCGTTACAGGTACGAAACAGTAACATAGAAATGCCAGGTACGAAACCAACAACAGTAGCACCATCTAAGGATAAAGTGCTTTACATTGATGAATCTAATTTTGTTTCTCGGTTCTATCATTTCGTTAAGTAATAAAGTGTCGCATTTTGTTTACTATCATGATACACGAACAATCTAAGAAAACAAGAATATTATTCATTATAATTAATACGTTGATTACATACATGGTTACTCGTTCAGATCAACGTTGACTATGCTCGGGAAACTGAGGCATGTAAGGAGTTTGACTTTGCTTGGGGAACTGAGGCACGTAAGGATTTTGACTCTGCTCGGGGTACTGAGGCATGTAAGATGTTTGACTCTACTCGGGGGCATACACATCAGGAGCGCCTCTGGTGTTCGAACCACCACCAACGTTGCTTCCGCCCCCCATCGTGTAATCGTCGTACACGTAAAGTGTTGGCGGATTTGTTAAAGCCATAGCATTTTGTAGGAAACAAGAAACATCGTCATTGTCTCTTAACTCAACGAGTTGGCCAGAATATTTGTAAATAATTCTGGTGGCACCAACAATAGAGTCCATACCACATTTGTCTCGAACATAATTAACCAACCTAGAATGCGTGATGGTTGCCGGAACCATGGCTCGAACCATCGGTCGATCAGTAAAATAATCCCACTCTTGATCATTATGTTGAAAGTAACCTCCACCCCAAATACATAACTTTATTTTTTGAGAACTCGAACTCATCTTCAAAAAAAAAACAGATGAAACAAAATATAATTGCTAAAAATTTCTCATATTGCAAATCTGCTTTGCTTCCCTTTTCAGCCTTGCTATTCTTATAGAAAAACTTCACGGATTCAAATTGTTCAAAAGCATTCAATTGGTTCACTCACTTAACTATACAACTGACAATTATCTGGGAAAAAAAATAATGCAAATCCGCAACGAAAACGTACGTCAAAAACAAGAAAAACACAAAAAATAGAGATATAGTGCGGACCTAGCCTAGGTCCGCAATGGCGGAGCTAGGTCCGCAATTGCGGAGGTAGAACTCAATTAGGGTTTTCCCTGTTGTTGCCACGTGTCGACCCATTGCGGATTGTGAACCTACCTGACCCGATTCTTTTATACACTATGACCAGGATTCTAAAAGATGCATCATACGACACATCTCTACCGTCAAGTAGGGGTGAGCATCAGAAACGGGTACCCGCTTTTGGAACCGGAACCGCTTCGGAACTGCCGGTTCTGAAACCGAAACCGATGTGATTGGTTCTGGTTTCGTTTCCTAAAATATGCAACCGATCGGGACTTGTTCCGGTTCTCATTTTTCTAGAATCGTTAACAGCTGGGTACCGGTCGGGATCGGGTACCCGGTCCCGCTGGGTACCTAGAATCGGAACCGACGGGTACCCGCTATTTTTATAATAAAATACATTTTATTTATTTATAAAAACTTAATAAACTATCTTTTAGGGAAGCACCGTTTATAGTATTTATTAGCATCAACTAATTTTAATGACGAGGAGTGTTTTGGAAGCACGTTTGTAGTATTTATTTATTTTTGGAAGCATCATTTGTAATATTTGTTTGTTTTGTAAGTATCGTTTGTAGTATTTATTAGTTTTTAGTTTTTTTCGTATTAGTTTTCATGTTTGTGGTATTTATTTCTTTACGTTGGGAATTTGTAATATATTAATATTTATTTTTTTATAATATGAATGATAAAAAAAATTAAAAATTAGACAACGAGTACCCGGTACCGGAACTGGAACCGGCGGTTTCGGTTCCCAGATATAAAGAACCGGTGTAACCGGTTCCGGTTCCTTCATTCCAGGATCGGTTCCCAAATATAAAGAACCGGTGTAACCGGTTCCGGTTCCTTCATTCCAGGAACCGACGGTTCCGGTTCCGGGACCGGTTCCAGAAATTTTGGGCGGGTACCCGCCTTTGTTCACCCCTAGTCAAGGAGGGCCCATATTTTTTTTGCAAGGCATAACTCACCTTATGGTGGGTTTTTTTTTTTTTTTTTTTTTTGCAAGATGTGATTGTTTTCTTTTGTACTTTTTATTTTTAAACTTTACATTTTTATAGATTTAACTTTGTCGTCGTATCATGACTCAGGTCATTTAAAACCTTACTAGTTGAATTTTTTAAAGGCTTTTTGATCACTTTTCTAACAAATATATAAAACATCAAATTTATAGTAAAATAATAAAAAGTTTCTAAAATAGAGTAAAGAGTTAATTCTTGAGTGGATTACACTGGAGATCTTGTGGTTTACTACAAACGTGGATATGGTCCCTTATACGTATTATCTATACTGGTAGTCCCTAACCTTTTATTTTCATAACACCCACAGTTCATTGAGGTAACATCGTTAAATAAAGTTCATTAAGTTGAGGCATGTGTCTTTTACATGAGAACAATTTAGTCATTTTACTCTCTTTTTGTCTTTAAGAAATAACTTAATATTAAATATTATGTATAATAAAATAAATTAATATCAGATACGTATCTCTCTCTTCTCAAATACGGTTCCTATCCTTTAGCAAATTGACATCGGCGGTGAAAACCCTCCTCATACCTTCCGTTTTAGCAGTGAAAACCCAGTGAATCAAGAAGAAGCTCCCTCACGATCCGCCTGCACCCACTACGTCTTCATCCGTCTGATGTCACATAAACCTTTTTCTCCGACACTGCACACGCACCATTTTCACACATTTGGGTTTGGTATCAATGATTCCTGGACCACCACCATCAATTTGTTTTGGATTTGGATTTTTTTAATTGATTTAGGGTTGTATGTTTAGATTCACGGATTTTGATTCAAGTTTTTTTTTCTTGATTTTATTGATGAAGAAGATGAAGATTCATAATAAATTACCTTGATTAACTTAAAGATTGATGAAGAAGATGGAAATTAAAAATGAGAAGATGATCATTTACCAATTTAAATATTGACGAAATTGCCTCTCTCGTGAGGGCCACATGGGTGGCTAACAGACTTCAAGTTAACTATGTTTTCTTGAGGGATCACCAGTTTTATGTAAATGAAAAGTTAGTGACCTTCGGTGTAGATGGTGAGTTTAAGGGACCATATCCAATTTTTGGACTACCTGCAAGGACCTTAAGTGTAATTCAGTTTTAGGGGTTTTTTACCAAACACTTATCGGGTAAGTGCTTACCGGCATGGGTCGTCACCTCCATTTAACTTATCGGGTAACATTCTTGACATCAAAATGGATTGCGGTAAGTAGGGGTGTACGCGGGTTGGGTTGGGCTGTTTTTGACATTTTTACAACCCAACCCAATTCCGGCGGTTTGAAAATTCTCAACCCAACCTTGCGGGTTAGGGTGGGTTGGGTTGGGTTTGCGGGTTATAAATATACATAAAGTTGACGATTGAAATACAATAAATAGTACTAAAAAAGTAGCCAACAAAGTTATTAGTGATTACAAATGTTTCAGGTTGTACATCCCCTTTTCTTAAACGTGTTTGATTTATCATTATCTTCGATTTTTGGAGTCTTAGGAGTATTTTTCATTGCTCGTATACATAGAAAATATGTTATAAAAATACAAAGTTACAACCTACAAAAAAAAACATATGATATTTCTCTACGCAATAAAAATCAAACTTTTAACAACATCAATGCAATAAGAACAAAAATTCATGATTCCAACTTCTATTTTTAAAACAGACTCCTTATATTAATTTATGTTTATACTTCTAAATTAAAATCTATTGTTTGAAACATACTTTTTTTTTTGTTTGAAACATACTTCATATGTTTATTTATGTAATGAAAACAACAACGTCGATCTAGTTGTTTTAGTACTCGTGCATTCGTGCTTATCTTATCGATCAACCTAATTGAATTAATTTGGGCCTTGACGTAGTTGGATTAATTTTGGGCTTTGGGTTATAAATTGGACTAATATTTGTATATATATTTTGGGTTGTTAATAGACTAATATATATATATATATATATATATATGTGTGTGTGTGTGTGTGTGTGTGTGTGTGTGTATATTTTGGGTTGTAAATATTATATATATATATATATATATATATATATATATATATATATATCGAAATAATATATATTAGCGGCAGGTTAGCAGTTTGGGTTGGGTTGAGTTATGCCAACCCAATTTCAACCCTCCTAATTAGCGGGTTGGCGGTTTAACGGGTGAGCGGGTTGGGTTTAATTGGGTTGTTAGCGGGTTGGGTTGAGCGGGTTTCGTGGGTTGACGATTTCTTGTACACCCCTAGCGGTAAGCGTCTTTTACCTGGTAAACGCTTAGTAGGTAAGAGTTTTCTCCCTCACTTATCGCGTAAAATTCTTGATCCTTACTATATTTCTTACTCGATAAAACTTATGATCCTTACCATACTCATCGGTAAGGTAAACGACACCGTAAACAACCTCTTAGTTTTATGAATGGAGATTAGGGATGGAAACAGGACGGGTAATGCATCCCCCACCCCCCGGTTAAACCCCTTGTCCCTGACCTGACATCGATTAATCCCTGACGGGTTCGGACGAAGGAATCCCCCAAGGGCTTTGGAGAACCCGTTGGGTCCCGATTAGTAAAAAAAATTAAAATATATATTTTAGAATTAAAAAATTATAATAAATGATCAATATTGGAAAAATATATTTATCATTTAATAATATATATATATACATATATATATATATATATATATATATATATATATAGAGAGAGAGAGAGAGAGAGAGAGAGGTTCAAGGGAAAACCTAAAAAAAGTGTAAAACTGAAGAACACCCTGGTAGCCATTTATATGGACGGTATGCACTTGTGCATACAAGTAAATTAAGATGTTTTTTGGTTTTATGCACTTGTGCATTATATACACTTGTGCATGTTACAAATTACTTGTATGCACAAGTGAATACCGTCCAAATGAATGGCTATCAGGGTGTTCCTCAGTTTTCCGTTTTTTAGGGGATCATTCAAGGGAGAACTCAGTTATCTGTGGTAACCGTGAGATCCAATCTTAACCACAAATCAGAAGATAAATTAGAAAATCAATAATTTTGGTAATTTTAATTAAAATTTTTGATTAAAGGAATTTTAAGTATTTTTTAGATCTCCTCTCTCTTCTCTTCTCTCTCCTCTCTCTAGCAAATATTATTCCGGCGAATACATGATGCCCACTGTGATACACTTTATAAACATCGAAAATACATGATGCACACTGTGATACACTGTGTAAAAGATCGAAAATACATGATAGCACACTATGATACCCTTTTATAAACATCGAAAATAAGTGATGTACACTGTGATACACTTTGTAAAGATAAAAAAACATTGAAAATAAGTGATACACACTGTAATACACTTTGTAAAGATCGAAAATACATGATAGTACACTATGATACTCTTTTGTAAACATAAAAAATACGTGATAGCACACTGTGATACCCTTTTGTAAAAGGAAATAAGAAAATTTAGGAATTAGGTAATATTTTAGGAATTAAACAAATTTACTAAAATATCATTTTCTATTTATTTAAAATTAATATTAATTATTCTAAATGTGTGGCTAATATTGGATCTTACAGTTATCACAAACGAAACTACCTAGTTCTCATTTGATTAGGCCCCTATATATATATATAGTGTTTGTTTCATTTGAAAAATGGTAAATATATAAGAAATAGAGAAGTAATCCTAGCTTTTCATATGGTCAAGATCGGATTTGACTAGTCAAATATTGCGGCTTTGACCGGTCAAAGGTTGCGGCTTTGACCGGTCAAAAGTTCCGGCTATCCCAAAAATAGAAGGACAATTTCATAAATTTTACAAAACACACAGGCTGTGTTCATATATAAACATGTATAATTCGCATATGAACTATATGTTCATATATGAATCAGTGCAATTCACAACTGAACTCTTTTAACTGATTCATATATGAACCTTTGTGATTCATATATGAATCAGTTGAACTAACTAACAGATTCATATATGAACCTTTGTGATTCATATATGAATCTGTATGAATCACAAAGATTCATATATGAATCAGTTGAACTATTTAACAGATTCATATATGAATCTTTGTGATTCATACAGATTCATATATGAACTCATCCCGTGTATTTTACGAAATTACCCCTCTACCTTCTATAGACCACACAAGGAATTATCCGGTGCTTCGCGGTCAAAGCCGCAAATGTTGACCAGATGAATGGCTAAGATTACTTCTCTATTTCTTATACATTTACAATTTCTCAAATGAACCTCTCCCTATATATATATAGTGGAAGGATATTTTGCAACCCTGAAAAAGATTGCAACTCTTGCAACCCACATCATAACCGTTGGATTCATGATCGACGGTTATTTTATTTTTCTATTTTTTTTAATTAAAAATATTGGGTCTCATATCTATTGTAACCGCCGCTTATAAATCCGACGGTTAAAATGTGGGTTGCAAGATTTGCAACCTTTGATATATATATATATATATATATGTTTATACATCCATTATATATTTGTTTGGAATCCCCGCACACCGTGAGAACTTTTGAATCTTAATTGGAAGAAAGGTGCTCGATTACATCTGATGATCCATGGGTGGTCCCACACCTTTCAAATCGGTACAATATGAAGGGCCTTGACGCTCAAATCTCACCGACAAGGCACGTGATTAGGTAATTTGCAACGACCAAAATCTGCTCACAAATATTATTACTTCAATACGTATACGCATACGGATTGGTTGGTTGGTAGTACCAATAATATTACCATTTCCAATTCCAATAGATTTTTATAATAAATTATTAAAATGAAAAATCTAAATATGTAGAATAAATTATATCCAACTTTGAATTAATTATATTATTATAATATCTTTATTATAAAGTTAATTTATTCTACTAAATATTAACCTCAAATTTTTATTAGTAGAAAAATATAATAAAAACTTATTCATCTTATGGTAATATATGTTTATGTCAAAAATCTCCCAAGTGAAATTTAAGGTAAATGTGGAGCTTAATCCAACCAAAGAAAGTAACTTTGATAATCGTATGACAATAATAAGATTAAAATAAATGAGACGAGAGAATTAATGACACGGAAAAACCCCTAAAATGGGTAAAAACCACGGACGAGTGTGAGTCGTCGTACACTATGGACGTCAATCGGGGACGTCCTCCTTGTTAACAAGTGTTACAAATGAAATGTAATGTAAAACAATACAATACAATAAAGTAAAGTCGGTCGTGTGTACTTATACTTCAGTCGTGCGCCGCGTGACAAACGGTAGTAGGCTTTATGAATTTCGAGAGAAACTGAGTTAATTGGAGAGCGTAACTTGTGAGCTTGTAAGGTCTCAGAATCAGATGTCCGAATGTGAAGTTCAATCTTCATATTTATACTCCAATTGTCCGTTAGCAAGTCTTGAATGCATATCTTTAATAAAGTAACCGTTTGATATTGATGATAGTATCCGTTATATCCATTGTTATTGGTAACGTCTTCCGTTATGATCTCTCATCATAAACGTCCTTGAAATCCTGCATTAAACATAATATAAAGTATGTTGCTAATTAGTAACTGTAATCAGGTCGTACGACATAACTTGCCAGGCGGGTTTTTGGGTTGTTTAGTCGAGGTCGTCCCAAAGGAAGAGCGTCGACTATCGACGGTCGTACGACTATAGACCGTTGGAATTTTTACCCAAACAGTTTACCCCCAAATTTAAAATTCAAGCGGCAACTTTTTGAAATTTAAATTTAGAACTAAGACATGTGTCATGCATTCGAGGGATGTACTCAAGTGGTTCGCCTCGCATGGACTACACGTGTCAATTGACGATTGGCGATTCGATTTTCTGGCGATTCAGTTTCCGATTTTCAGTATAAATAAGGATTGTCTTCAATCCTTTCCCTCTTTACGCTTACCTTCTTGAATACCTTATACCTCTGGCGAGTTTCTCTTTCCGAGAAATCAGAATCCTTTCCATTCTAAATTCGAGGTTTAGAAGTATATTTAAGGTACAATTTCTCGTTCTCCTTCTGTGTCGGTTTATATGCATAGGAAATCCATAGCTAAAAAGCCTAAGAAAGCTTGGGATATTCTTAGTTATTGGCGTGCGACTATAAATATTCCTGATTTCCAGATGTCGAGCGAGCCTGTGAGTATATATAGGGAAGAAGAAAACATAGATTATTTTAAGAATTTAGCCAGGATTCCAGATGGAATTAATTTGGTGTCGCCGGAAGATTTAAGGTCGGATGAAGTCCCGAAGGGATATTGCGTTCTATATGAGTATCCCTTCAAAATAGGGTTTACTTGGCCGTTTAGTCCTTTGGTCAAGGCGTTTTTAGATGCATTCGATCTAACTCCTGGACAATTAATGCCTCAATTCTGGCGGATTGTCCAGGTTATCGGGCGTCTTATGGCCGATTGGGAGGTTCCGTTCAATGTGAACGATCTCCTGACTGCTTATAACGTTCGACCGGATAATTATCACCGGTACAGCTTATTCCCTCGATCGAAGGGAGATAATGTATTGGTGCATAATACCGTGGTGAACGACCGTGGTTGGAAACGTCAGTACGTTTTCCTCCAAGTGGCATCTATGAGCGACGAAGACAGCCAATGGTTATCGTCCGGATGGAACGAATCGGGTAGGCTAACTGTTTTTGTCGTGCGTTTTTAATATATACTAATAATGTCTCTATTTGTCTGTCAGCAATTGACTTTACTAAAGTGAAGCCAAACATAGATTCTCTCAACAAGATTCAGAGGATCTTGGAAAGGAGTATTGTCGATCGTTCGTTTGCTGTTCGGTCGAACGACGAGGAGGAAGAGGTCGTTTTCGTAGCCGAAGCGACGTCCGTCGAGGGTTCTCATCAAGAAGAAGAGAGGGAGGAAGAGAGAGAAGAAGAGATGACCGGTAAGTCGCTTGACAGTATTTTGTACCTTTACATCGCACGTCATTTCTTTTTTAACTTGCTCTCTTCATTCAGAAGACACAGCTGCGAAGTCGTCTGCCTTTAAGCGAGCCGAACAACTGGAGCTAGCTCGTCAAGGCAGAGAAAAATCCAGGAAGAGATTTGCCCCTTCTACGGGGGTAGATCTCAGACGCGTCCGAGGAAAACCTCGGTCCTCACCTAAGAAGACGGGTGACGCTGCTATGTCGTCCCTTGCAGGGACGACACCGTCGAAAGGAACCACCGCTGGGTTCGAGCTTGGAGGCTCGACTCAGGTGACGAAGGATGTCCCAATGTCAGGGATGTCGGGAGTTGACAAGCCCTTTCATGCACCTTCTTCCTCTTCTAAGGGTGAGGAGAAGAATAAGGAGAAAGTGGGAGAGACGACATTCAAAATCACTCTCCCATCTGATTTTATGGTTAATGACGTCCTTGAAAGGGAAATCATTTTTCCACATTTAGGAAAATTCCTCCTCCCGACCTTCTACGACCGATATAAGGAGTCTCGAGTTGAGGACACGGGGGTACACACCGCTGGTCTCTCTTTCATGGTACGTCTTACTTATTTCTTACTCCCTTCATTATATTTCTTTTTATTAACCCTTTCTTTGATGTCGTGCAGGATTTCCAGGCCTGTTTGAGCTTCTTCGCTCAGATGGAAGGCCTCAGGACGTCCTTCCCTGAGGTCAAGAAAAGGGTTTACGAGGCTCTTGAGAGGGATATGATTGCACTGAAGGCGGTCGAGTCCGAGAAGGCAAAGGTCGAGGGCCTTAAGTCTGAGCTCTCCGATACCCGAAGTCTACTAGAGATTTCGGATCGTGAGAAGGTTAAGCTTAGGGATCATATCCTTGAGCTTGAGGCATCGTCGACCAAATTGGAGGTCGAGAAGATTAAAGCCACCACTGCTGCTATTTCTGCTGATGAAGTCGCATCCCTCAAAAAGAGGGTCGATGAGCTGGAAGGCGACGTCAAGGACCTGGAGACTGAGAATAGGCAAATCGAAGCCTTTTCTCGCTTCACGGCTCGGGCTGCCTTGATGAGGCGTCATTTGACTGGAAAAAAACCTATGGCGTCGGCCGCTGAAGAGCTCAAAACTTATCTTGACACCGTGGGAACTGAAAGGGACCTTCACGAAGATGATGAGTTAGAGGGAAGTGACGATGGAGAAGAGGCGGCAGCAGCAGAGACTGATGTCGTGCAGGAACAATCTGACGTTCCCCCCTCTTAGCTTTTCAGATTTATTCTCTAGGGGTCGGCCATCTGTGGTCGTCCCTTAACTTTGTAATTTTCTCTTTTAATGACAAAGTTTCTTTTGTACATCGAGCAATTTTAAAATATAAGCGCAGTATGTCATACATTCGACCAAACCATCATTCATTAACATACTATAAAATCAACTAAGTTTCACAATCGAACAAGTGCAATTGCAATAATGGTTTTCGAATATATATATATATATATATATATATATATATATATATATATATATTGGTAGTTAGGTATAAAAATTTAACCTTTATCAACAATTACGACCAACCATATACATGCGATCATATGAGTATTATTTGACATGAAAATCTTAGTTAAGTCGTGCGTCCCTGCGAAGAACAACATTAGCGGGGTGGTCGTTGGTTTGACCAACGACCCTCCGATGCTTAAGTTAGTAATCTTTTTAAGAACTAATCCAAGGAAACGAATTCAGAATTTAAAAGAAATACCTCTTTAAATGAATTGCATTCCAACTTCGTGGGATACCTCGTCCATCAAGGGTTTGGATCTTATAAGCTCCTTTACCCACGACGCCAGAGATTTGATAAGGGCCTTCCCATTTAGTGGAAAGTTTACCTGCGTTGAGTTCTTGAGTGTTTTGGAACACTCGACGTAAGACATAGTCGCCTTCTTGAAAAACTTTGATTTGGACATTTTTTGTTGAAATGTCGTTCGACCGTTTGTTTCTGTGATGCCATGCGGATGTGTGTTGTTTCTCTAAGTTCATCTAAAGCGTCGAGGTCATAGCTCAGGTCGACCAAGTTATGCTCGACGGACGTATGTCTCGAAGTTGGTAGTCGTACTTCAATAGGTAACACGACTTCACATCCATAGACTAATGAAAAGGGGGTTTGTCCTGTGGACGTACGTGGTGTCGTACGATTGGCCCATAAAACAGAGGGTAATTCTTCTACCCACTTTCCTTTGGCAGCTTTGAGTCTTTTCTTGATCGAATTGATGATAGTTTTATTACTTGACTCAGCAAGGCCATTCGGCTGTGGGTATCGAGGTGTCGACGTTACCAACTTAATGTTCCTTTCTTCACAAAGTTTTCGTGTTCGATCACTGATGAATTGTTACCCATTGTCGCATGTTATTTTGGACGGAATTCCAAACCTGCAAATGATGTTAGTTTGGATAAAAGAAATGACTTCTTTATCCCAGACCTGGGAAAAAGCTGCTGCTTCTATCCATTTAGAGAAATAATCTGTTAAAACTAGAAGAAATACCCTTTACCCAGGGGCCGGTGGTAATTTACCAACGATGTCCATTCCCCACTTCATAAAGGGCCATGGGACTAAAGTCGAGTGTAAGGGTTCATATGGTTTATTGGACATACCTGCGTGTCGTTGACATGCGTCGCACGTCTGTACATACCTGATCGCATCTTGTCTTAGTGTTGGCCAATAGTAACCTTGTCGAGATATCCTGTTGGCTAGACTGCGACTTCCTGAATGATTTCCGCATTCACCGTCGTGCATGTCTTGTAAGATTTTATGGACTTGCGTCTTGTTGGTAATACATCGTAGATTCAAACCAGTTGAAGATCTTCGATATAATTGTCCTCTTATCACGACGTACCTTGATGCTTTAAACCTGATCGTTCTCTAGATAATTTTTAATGTCGTCCGACCAAGAATTTTCTTCTTCAATTGGCGCGACCAAAGTATTGTCGTCGTCTTTGATAGTTGGTGTTGCAAGGTGGACTATTGGGATATTGTCGAATGTCGTTTGACTAAGTGCTGATCCCAAATTGGCTAATGCGTCAGCTTGAATGTTCTGATCTCTTGGTACCTGCTCCAGTATGAAGCGACTGAACTTCTTTGCTTGTTCTTTTACTATTTTATAATAGGCAATCATCCTTGAATCTTTTGCTGCAAACTCTCCATTAACTTGGTTAACAACTAAAGATGAGTCGCTTCGTATTCTGCCTCATTATTTATTGCCTTGAAGTCGCACCGTATGGAGTACACTATTTTGCCCCCTTGTGGGGACTGTAGGAAGACACCCAAACCTGTCCCTCGTGCGTTTGACGAACCATCGACGTCGAGTATCCAAGCGGTGTCGTGCAAAGTTGCCACAATTAACTCGTTGGACGTCGCCGTTTCCTCTAGTTCTGGACTGAAATCTGTAACAAAATATGCCAAGACCTGTGATTTGATCGCCGTTTTGGGCTTGAAATCCAGATCATAATTACTGAGGTAGATACTCCATTTAGCTAGTCGTCCTGTTAATTCGGGTTTTCTTAACACAGACTTTAATGGAAAGTTAGTTACAACAGTTATAGGATGCGATTCAAAATAATGTCATAACTTCTTAGCGGCCATGACTAACGAAAGCAAGAGTTTTTCTATAGACGAGTACCTGGTTTCAGCGTCTTGTAGAGTTCTACTTACATAGTAGATTGGCAATTGTCATCCGTCGATTTCTCGTATAAGGACTGCACTTATCGAATTAATGCTGACGGCCAGGTAGAGTTGAAGAGCTTCACCTTTCTCAGGTTTAGAGAGAAAGGGAGGTGATGTCATGTATTTCTTGAGTTGTTGCAACGCCTCTTCGTGCTTATCAGTCCACTCGAATCCTTTATTATTTCGCAGGACGTTGTAGAATAGGTGACATCTGTCGGACGACCGAGAGATGAACCTGTTCAACGCTGCTACACGTCCTGTTAGACGTTGGACTTCTTTAAAATTTCTGGGTTATTTTATCTCGATAATTGCTTTAATTTGATCTGGATTAGCTTCGATTCCTCGTCGTGTGACCATATAACCGAGAAATTTTCCAGCTCGAACTCCAAAAGAACATTTTGTCGGATTCAACTTCATTTTGTATTCACGCAAAATGTCGAACGATTGCTTCAAATGTCCTATATGATCGTCCGTATGTTTCGATTTGACAAGCATGTCGTCGATGTATACCTTCATAGTGTCGCCCAAATGCTCTTTAAACATCATATTTACTAGCCGTTGATACGTCGAACCTGCATTCTTAAGACCAAAAGGCATTACCTTGTAACAATAAATACCTTTATCTGTCATGAAAGCCGTTTTTTCCTGATCGTCGGAATGCATCAATATCTGGTTATATCCAGAATATGCATCCATGAAAGTGAGTAATTTGTGTCCAGCTGTAGCGTCTACCATAGAATCGATGTGTGGCAATGGAAATGGATCTTTTGGACAGGCCTTGTTAAGGTCTGTGAAATCAATGCACACTCTCCATTTACCATTTTTCTTTTGGACGACAACAACGTTGGCGAGCCAATCTGGATACTTGACTTCTCGTATTTTTCCTGTTTTAAGCAAATTATCAACTTCGTCGTTGATAACTTTATTTCTCTCAGGAGCAAATTTTCGTCTTTTCTGTTGAACGGGTTTGGATGATGGATCGACGTGGAGTTTATGAGAAATAATACTCGGATCGATGCCTACCATATCTTCGTGCGTCCACGCGAAGCAATCATAGTGGTCCTGCAAAAAAGAAATTAGTCGTTTTTTGAAGGATGGATCGAGTGTCGAACCTATGTAGACCATCTGATCAGGCTTATCCTGGTTTAGTACGACAGCTTCCAAGCGATAATCGTCGTCGGTCCCAGGAACGTCCTGGTTCTGTAATTGATATACTGTCTGCTTCGGGGGCTTCAAAGAGACTTTGTAACATTCCCTCGCAACTTTTCTTTCGCCTTTGATCTTCTGTACCCCCCATTGCATGGGGAATTTCAAGGTTTGATGATACGTCGAAGGTACAACTTTCATATCGTGGATCCATGGTCGCCCAAGGATGACGTTATAAGCTGATGAACCGTCGACGACATTGAACTTCGGCTGTCTGTTGATTCCTTTAGCATATACTGGTAGTGTGATTTCCCCCATGATACTTGTCGCTCCTCCGTTAAATCCAACGAGTGTAGTCGAACGTCGTGTAATCTCGGATTTGTCGATTCCCATTGCTTTCACTGCATCAAAAAAGATAATGTTAGCTGAACTACCTCCGTCGACGAGTATCCTCTTTGTCAGACTATTTCCAATGCTTAATTGGATAATTAGTCCGTCATGATGTTTCTGATGTACATCGTCGAGATCTGCTTGGTCGAACGTCAAGGGAAAAGCTTCTAATTCTGCGTCCTCCTTGGGTCTTGCCTCCTTTGGAATTGGTCGGTCGTCGGGACCGCGACTAGCATGTCTCTTAGCAGCTGAATATGTGGTCCCACAGACATCAGAGCCTCCGGTGATACAATTAATCACCTTGGCATGTTATGGGGATGTGGGACGCACATCCTTTTTTCCCGTCAATTCTTGTAAATAACCTTTCAAATTAAGCCAGGACAGTTCTTTCTTCAAAGCGATGCAATCATCCGTTATATAACCAAAGTCACTTTGGAAATCGCACCATTTTGTCTTGTCTTTCTTATCACTGTCTTTGTCGCTTTTCTTTGGCCATCGAACGTTTTGTTGGAGCTTTTTTAGGGATGTGACGACGTCCTTGGCTGATCCAGTGAAACCATAAGATGATACCTTAGGATACTGGACAGATTTGGAAGTCGTCGACCCTTTCTTTTCAAATATGACATTTGAAATCTGTCTTCCAGGCTCTGATCGACTGGTCGACTTCGGTTTGAAGTCTGGCTTTTTAACACCTAGGCTTTTCTTGTCGCTCGAGTGTTTATTTCTGAAGGCGAAGTCATCTTCGGCCCTCATATGAGCGAGCGTCCTCGCTCGTACGTCTTCGAAAGTTTCTGGAGTATATTTCGTAAGGTCGAGATACAGCCCTGAACTATCGTCCAGACCTCGTTTGTATGCTTTGATAGCTGTTTTTACGTCGCAATTTCGGATACCAATCATCTCCGCATTGAAACGGTTAAAATAGTCCCGGATGGACTCTCCATTTTTTTGTACGACATAGTAAAGGTCGCTCGTCTGTTTTTCCATTTTTCGGCTGCTAGAAAATTGTTGAGTAAATTGATTCACCAACTCTGCAAAAGACCCGATGGTTTTAGGTTTGAGATTAATCAACCATTGTAAAGTTGCTCCGGTCAAGGTCGCCCCAAAACTTTTGCACATACAGACTCCTTGGAACTGATACGGTATCGAGACAGTCCACATAAGTTGTTTGTATTGGACGACGTGTTGTGTTAGATCAGTGACGCCTGAATATTTTGGAGTGAAGGTCGGGATGCTGTACTTTTTTGGGACGTCCACCAAAGTGATCTCATCAACGAACGGCGACGCCTGAAATCCTGTACGTGGCTCGACATCAAGAACTGCTGCCCCTGGCAATTTGGCTAACATCGACAAGACACGTTCATTCTGTTCTTCTAGGAGCTTCAATCGCTGTGCAACGGGATCTATCGGGACATTACTTGGGACACCCAATGGAACATAGCCCAATCCATTGAAACTAATCTAATGTGAGGAATCAGAGGCATATCCATTGAATGGCATGGAGGCCATAAGCATGGTTGGGATTACGAAGTTCGCGGGATTAATTGGTGGTGGACGAGGATAATTAGGCAATGGAGGGGTTACGTTCCAAGCACCGGCAAAAGCATTCGTAGCCCCCGTCACATTATTTCCATTCTGATTTCTTAGATGCTCGATGGTTTCAGCTGCTTGTCGAGCCTGGGCTGTTAGGGTGTCAATACGAGCACGAGCAGCAGTCAGATCCATGTTCATTTGGGCCACAACATGATCTTGAGTTCCTTGGAATGCCATTATCCTGAATAACTGAAAAAAGAGAACACTCGAAGGAAAACGTTAGTACGTCGTAAGATTATCGAAGATTTTCTTTGGATGGCACGGATGGCGCCAAACTGTTTATGCCAAAAATCTCCCAAGGGAAATTTAAGGTAAATATGGAGCTTAATCCAACCAAAGAAAGTAACTTTGATAATCGTATGACAATAATAAGATTAAAATAAATGAGACGAGAGAATTGATGACGCGGAAAACCCCTAAAATGGGTAAAAACCGCGGACGAGTATGAGTCGTCGTGCACTATGGACGTCAATCGGGGACGTCATCCTTGTTAACAAGTGTTACAAATGAAATGTAATGTAAAACAATACAATAAAGTAAAGTCGGTCGTGCGTCGTTTGTACTTAGACTTCAGTCGTGCGCCGCGTGACAAACGGTAGTAGGCTTTATGAATTTCGAGAGAAACTGAGTTAATTGGAGAGTGTAACTTGTGAGCTTGTAAGGTCTCAGAATCAGATGTCCGAATGTGAAGTTCAATCTTCATATTTATACTCCAATTGTCCGTTAGCAAGTCTTGAATGCATATCTTTAATAAAGTAACCGTTTGATATTGATGATAGCATTCGTTATATCTGTTGTTATTGGTAACGTCTTCCGTTATGATCTCTCATCATAAACGTCCTTGAAATCCTGCATTAAACATAATATAAAGTATGTTGCAAATTAGTAACTGTAATCAAGTCGTACGACAGAACTTGCCAGGCGGTTTTTTGGGTTGTTTAGTCGAGGTCGTCCCAAAGGAAGAGCGTCGACTATCGACGGTCGTACGACTATAGACCGTTGGAATTTTTACCCAAACAATATATATATATATATATATATATATATATATATATTGGTAATTCTCTAAACTTAGGAGTAGGGGTGTGCAAAACCCGAATAGTTCGAAATCTGAACTCGAACTTGAACCGAAAATAAGATGTTTTGCAAAATCCGAATACCACGAAACCCGACTTTTTTGGGGTTATTTGGGTTCGGGTTGGGTTTTATCTTCGACAACCTGACCCGCCCGAAAACCCGAAATAATATACTTACATATTTTATATATTATATAAATATATTTATTTGTCTAATTATCTTTTAAAAATTGTAATTTTCTAATCGATCGCAATGTTTTTTAATCTATAAATTTACTATCGATTTCAACAATCTCTTAACCGATTGACTTCATCCTCAAAATCGATTGAATTTATATATACTTTTTGCATTATAATAATACCCGAACCCGTCCGACATCAACCCGAAACCCGACCAACCTGAACCCGAAGTAATCCGAAATTCGAAACATAAAATTCGGGTCTTGATTTCCATATCCGAAATTCGATCGGGTTTTTGGTTTTCTCACTCGAACCCGCCCGATGCACACCCCTACTTAGGAGAATTATACTGTCTTTTTTTTTTGGAGAATTATACTGTTTTTCTTTTCTTTATTTTGGAGAATTTGTTGGACTAATTTTTTTGTCTAAAATATCAATTTTCTCCGTTTTTGGAGATACTTCTAGGTTTCGTTTTGTAACACCCTTAAATTCTAAAGCAACGGCCAACGATTGGTCAAGGAAACGATCACCGGACGGCCAAGATAAACGGTCGGGTAATGGCTTAGCACGAGGCACGGGGAGGTGTGACCTGCAGCACGCGCAGCTTGGCTGCGTCCTCAAGCCGCGACTAAGGCCGCGTAAGTCACTGTAAGTGTGTCGATCAGTGGACGGGTGGCTTGGCCCACGACTTGAAGTTGTGGGGAAGGTCTGGGCGATTTAAACCCAATTTTTAGGGTTTTCTCTCATTTATACCTCCATTTCCATCTCTCTCCTCTCCTTGGTGCGATTTTAGGAGCCATGGCTCCAGATTTGGAGCATCTATGAGGGATTTATCCTAAGGAAACACAAGGTTTGGTATTTGGAAGCTTAGGTTGAAGAGTTGGATGGCTTCCTTGAAAAGCTTGGGGTGGAAAGTCTCAATATCATGATATGGTAAGTTTCCATGAGTGTTCCAAGCTTTAATATAAGGATCTTTGTGGATCTAAAGGTTTTCTTGTTAATGGTTTATTCTTGACTTAAATGAATGGGTTGTTTGGAAACTCTAGCTTATTGTTGGTGATGACTTGAAAATGGTGGAATCTACCCTATTGGAGGCTAATGGTTGGATTTGGAACCTAGGTTTAACTTAACCTAGCGAGGTGAGTTCAAGTTGATTTGTGAAAACGATGTACATGCCCAAAATGTTCATTTTAAAGTGTTTTGTGTTTTACATGAAATTGTTAATTGTTGATCATCTGATAAGTTTTGGTTATTTGTAAGTGTTTAACTTTATAAACTTATAAACTACCCACCTTTGGGGATTTTTGGGATTTTTGATAAATGTATCATAATGGAGACGTTTTGATAACCATTTTCATAAATGGAGGGTATTTGGTAAAAATGCATTTTTGTGGTTATTGGAAATAAATGTATTTTGTGTTGTGAAACGTTTTGAAAATACCAATGTACGAGTCAATGGAGTTTGGTCATTCCCAACCCTGTGTACATTTCGGTTATCGTAAATCTTTGTGGATTTCATCATATGGTCATTTGACTGGTTGAGCTTAAGGCTCGGTTTTCGGCTTTGTCGGGTCTTGGGGACTTTTGTCCGGTTTTAATAACTTAAAGTGGAGCTTTAGGTGTGAGTTGCATTTATTGCACTTTATGGAGAATATATGTTTTGATTGCGTGTGTCATTCATTGAGAGTCATGTATTTTAGACTGTAATGCATTTGGATCCATAGGCATGTGAGTCAGTCATATTTAAGGATGAGGAGTCTTGATATTCTCACATTGGGAACTATGTCGTATTGGCATCATTGTTGTCCTAGTTGTTTGGCGAAGAGCAACCTTTATGGGTTGTACTTCGGGACCATGGGTCTTGGGATTGGATGTCTAATTCTTGTGCACGAGGGATAGACGTCATGAGTTATCAAGTGAGGAGTTGAGGCTCCTATATTGAATGCTAGGGAGTAGGCACTAGGGGTCGAATGAGTACCCTGAGGATGAAACTCCACTAGAGACCGAACAGGCAATAAGATCGTGTATCCTTGAGGTATCGCTCGGCGGAGCAGGCAATGGGGGATACGGTGTTTTGGGACTTGAAATAAAGTCCGACTGGAGGTGTAGCTCGGCAGAGCAGGCAATACAGTTACGATCTGAGGTGTTGTTCGACAATGTGGCTAGGTAGCTTAACTTTGTGTTCCGACACATACCACGGAATTGGGTCTCCCCCGTCACCGGAAGGTGTTATTTGGGTATTAAATGGCATTATTTTAGTATCCATGTTTTCGGTGACGTTTTGTATATTCAGTTTTCATTCGTGATTTATGGGCCGAGTATTATGCTCTCCCGTGTTTGGGTAATTCGAGAAATAAAGTCTTATCCGCAATTTTATAAAATTGGGGGTTTAATTACTATTCACGTTTTGGGTGAATTTAGGGTTGAAGTTGTTTTACGAAAGAATGTTCATGTTGGATTGCTTGTTTTTTTAAAGGTGTGTGCTATTGGAAAATGAGTCGTTTAATATTTATGGTAAATCATTTTGAAAGATAATGATTTAAACTGCATTCTTACCTTTAACAAATATATTTGTCCCATGTTGAAAACTCTTGAACTCACTTAGGCGTTAGCCTAACCTTTTTATTTGTCGGCATGTGCATCAGGTTCCGGTGGGGGAAATGGTTCTAGCGTTTCTGCGAAGTGATGAGTGCTAGATGTATGTGAAAGAGTGAGTGGCTTGGTGAAGTCTTCCGTATTAGTGTTGAGAAGAGCAACTTGTATTTGGGTTTAGTAACACCCGACCTTGAGTTAGTCTCTATGTAAGATTTCATTTGTTATGTTGATGGAAATTCTAGAATCATATTTTAAGTATGGACTTGTCGCATGAAGTTTTATCCATTCCTTGAGGCATATTTATAAATTTTTAAATTAGTTGCTCTTTCCAAATTGAGGGTGTGACAAGTTGGTATCAAAACTTAAGTTTGAGAGAATTAGGTATTGATTTGGGATGCCTAGACTCAAACTAGCTTTCTTTTAAGTGATTGAAAGTGAAATTGTGCCATTAGGTACCTTAAGATATGATATTCTGGGGTTGACAGAGTCGCTAGAAACGGGAAACTTGTCGAGGATAGCAAGGATGATCATGTACGGTACGTTCTTAATGGCACCTGGTCAGTGTTATGGTGAACCTACATGCTACATGTGTACACTTGAACTGCCTTGGTATGATGACCGATGGGTAGTGAGATAGTTTCTAAGTGAGTAACCAATAGAAGAATTGATGTTTGTAGCATTGTCATTTGGAGTGATGGTTAAGACGATGAAATACACTAAGTTGACCATTGTGGGTCAGAGTTGTTGGTCGAATTTAGACCATAGGATTGTTGAGTTAGCTTTATTTCAAGAAGGAATTGTATGTTGATCAAATTAGTGTGGTTATTGCTTTAAGATGTTTGAGCATCCGGATGACGATAGTGTGAGTAGGAAATTGAGAAGTTTGGTTTTATGATGTTGAGTGCCGACCAAAATTCATGTACGAAATTTATTTCTGAAATAAGTTGCACCAATTACTTCTCATGTTTCCCGAATCATAAAGAAAAATATATTATAAGGTTTGGAAAAATGTTTAGCACGCACTAGATTTTAAATCGTGAGTTTAAACATGTATGAATTTGTTTTACTGCACGTGGTTGCAAATTTTTATCGAAAATCTCTTTATCCCCGTTTCTTGTCTAACGTTATTTTCGGATGTTGTAATATCCGTGTTTATTGATATTTGGGGTATTGGGCAAGTAACTGAGAAATTATAACCTTGATAATGGATCTCCTCGACGTATGTTAAGGTTTTAAAGGAAAAGTTATTCCCATGATATTGCGTCTGAGTTTTCTTGGGAATTTTAGCCTGTGCGAGTTGTGTTGAGTTTTATAGGATATTATTTCGTGACGTTTTTCGACGTGTGACTGAACTTTGAAGTGCATAAGTTTCAATCATGTTGTGTGTAAATTTACGAGTTTATTAAGCGTCGTGTCTCATGCAAGTTTTGCTTAAAAGTGTCGCTTTGTTTTACCATGAGATAAAAGGAAAGCTCTTATAATTTTTCACTTTAGACATATCTTCGTCGTATGGTTTTATGTTGGGGACGAAGATTTTGACACCGCTTGTTTTAGCGTCATTGAGTTTTATGAAAATTTAGTTGGGTCTTATGGAGTTTTGTTTTACGACATTTTGCGTCGCATAAATAGATTCTTGGAACTCGTATATTGAATTATTGTGTGCATTAACTTTTGGGTTGTTGATTTACATTGTTGTCTCACGCGGGTTTTGCACGTGTTATTTCGCAACCGCACGAGGCGTCTTGAGAGTCTTCATATTGCATAGTTGCGCTTTTGGGTTTTTATACAAGGGTATTCTGTGTTGAACTTTTGCTTTGAACATTCGTCGGTTGTTGATTTTACTATTATATATGTCACGCAATGCATTAAATGGATTATCGGTGTACATGTCATTGTAGCCACTATTTTCGGACATGATCATTTTACTTGTACGGCCTAAAGTTTGAAAATTGATTTAATTTATTTTATGTTTGACCGATCGCATGCACATTTTGTCTTGCTAACTTTTGAGAAACGAACTCAGCATGTGGGTCTTGTTGGGAACTTTATTCCACGTCACTATATGGTTAAATGAGAAACTGTTGAAACTTGATTACGTGAATTCCCTTTCTGGAGTTTTGTACAAACGCCTTGTTATATAGTACTTTAGTACGTAAAATTATTCTAATTCATGGCATAACTTGATGCATAGCATGACCGTGGTGGTCCATTTGAAAAGTTTATTATGCGTCCTTGTTTATTGTCGTTATAGCGTGAGTATTGATCAAATGAATTTTGAAATGTTTTTATATGTGTGGCATTGGTGACCACTTGCACACCTATCGGGTAAGCGGTAGTGGATTTTATACGTGCGATTAATTGTTATAAAGCTTTTGCATTCGGAGGTTTTATAAAGTTTGACTTGGCATGTTAATTTGAAAAACCTTGAACTCATTAGAGCTATAGATTTAAACCCCCCCTATCGTGAAAGGAGTTGTAGTGAGGGACTAGAGAAGTCCTTGGGAATCAAAGTGTCGGATGATCCGACTTGTGGTCAGTTTTGAGTTTTGGATTTCAATTTATGCACAGGTTCACGCATGAATAGTTGAGGTATCCGATTTATGAACCCCCTCGTTATTTAGGTGGTGATCTTTGGGTTAAGGCATTATGTGGGTGCTTACATATGCTTGGTTTTGAATTGTTGGGATTGTTGTTCGGCACCATCTTTGTGTTGGTAGTGTGCCATCTTGGCAAATCGTCAGGAATAAAGAAGAGGTTGTGGTTCGTTCGTTAGAGGCGTAAGGTTTGGAATTTTATTGCCATATCAAGTGTCAATTTAATTCGGCATTGGAGATTGACACAGTGCAAACCTTTAATGAAATAATTGTTGGCATACCCAAGTTGCAGTATAGGCATCTTAAGGATTGGTGTCGACACTTGGTTTTGAGGACAATACCCATTGGGGTGCTTCAGAGCACTTTCGTTGAATTTGGTATGCCTGCAAGTTAAGAGGTAACCTTAAGGATGTTAGAGGCTGGTAATTAAGGATCGATCATTAGTAATTCTGTAAGCAATGAGGTTTTCGCTGATTTGGTAACCGATGCTTGAATGCATTATGGGAATTGTGTAAACGTGGAGTTTGGGATAATCGACTATTTGTAGAAGTGTAATGGTACGTTTCTGAATGAAACATCAGACCAATGCTTTGATCTATGGAAGTTTTAGGAGCCCCTGTAGAGGTCGTGTCTGTGTAAGCATTGAGGGACATATTTAAGATTTTGTTGGATCGGACCAAACTAGTTGTTAGGAAATTTCATCAAGGGAAGGACAATGAATCTTTGGTGGTGATGATTATAGGAGAAACTTGGTGAGAATGTCGAGGTAGACTTTAAGTACAAATCGATTATTGAGGAGGCCTTGATGTGTCAGAATTGGAAGTACCGTTTTTGTAACCGCAATGGGTGACCAACTTAATAAGTTTATACAGATTCCTTCACCACTCAGGCAAGGTCAACATGGTTACGAGTGCTCGAAATTGAAAGGAGTATGGGCAAGCGATGGTTTGATCCCTTCTGTAAAGATGGTTGTGTTTTGGAGGCAAGAAAAGAATATAACATCACTCCATAAAAGATGATTAGAAGTGTTTAAGGACAAAGTTCACCTTGGGGTATTCTTGGTGGAAATGGTTAGCTAAGGTTGTAATCTACTCTTGAGGTGATAAGTGCAACCTAAGGTTGGGAGGCAACTGAGATCTTAATGATAGGAAAATGATTTAATAAGGACCCGATGTTCTTTTCGTCATCGGTAAGGTAAATCGAACATTGAGATCGGGTGTATGGCAACCTGTTATGAGGAATATGGTGCCAACCGTAGCCGGGACGTAATCGGTTTCGTATTTTGGGTAAGGTTTCGTGAAGGTATCCCTTTAGATAGGGAATCTATTGGTCTCGCTAAATGCGATAATGAGGGTTTGGTTGGTGCCAGATTTCGAGGACGAAATCTCTTTTAAGGTTGGGAGGATTGTAACACCCGTAAATTCTAAAGCAACGGCCAACAATCGGTCAAGGAAACGATCACCGGACGGCCAAGAGAAACGGTCGGGTTGTAACACTATAAAAAATGGACGAATAAAAATTCAAAAATTCGGCAATATGACGTCTAAAATACGAAGGCCCAAATACCCTGTAAATATAAATTTCGAAAAGAACGAAACCTAATATTCAAGACAACTAAAAACCCATAATAATCGGGTTAGTTTGCACCATAAAGTTTGCAACAAAGAATGGGACGTCAATATTATAACAACCTACTTAATTTAGGATCGATTCAAATCTAGATTAAAATGGGTGTTGCGATTTCACTATATTCTCTCTTCACAAAATTCCCCAAAAGACCGGCACTTCGAGAACTCCTACGTGCCCGGTTGACAAGCCTGACATCCTAATTTCCTCCACGAGTAGGATCTGTGAGGAAGCAACAACCACAAAAAGTGTTAGGACGAAGCCTAGTGAGATTTCATAAGTTATATAATTCATAAACAATAATATAATATGTTAAATACAACAAGACTTGGGTTACCGAACTCCATTGCCTCACAATTATTGTTTCCACCGCCACCATAATCTCATACCTGAACACAACATACAAGAGATAACCCTTGAAATACGGGGGAGACCCGTTTCCATCGGGGTAACGTTTACACGGGAGTGGAGTCACCCATGATGTTAATGGATTACACCTTATGTCCCGGTCTTAGTTCCCATGCCATAACGACATCACAACCTCAAACCATAATCACTGCCTTTATTGCCTACTCCGTCGAGTTACACCTCAAGGTCTTACGGGACATTATTGCCTATCCATATCTAGATGAGTTACACCTCAAGGATCTACGGCCCCTTATTGCCTACTCGCTAGTAAGTCACAATGACCAACACAAGGTCCAAATAATATACAACTACCTCCTCGTGCACAAGGAGTAGTGTTCACATTCTTATCAGGTGATCAACATTTGGTAAGCATTTATAACCACTTATACACCTCTTTTCTACATATAAATTTTAGTTCATCTTTACATCGCAAGTTACCACATTCCCCATGATCTCATACATGTAGTATCAAAGGCTTATTTGACTCATACTATATCTTCATAAAGTTATCAGCAGTTAGATCAAAACCGTAACAACAAGGGCTTCCTCATGAACTCATCATACAAACATGAAATCTAAGTGTTGATCCAAGATCTCTCAGTGATTTGATAACGACCCTTTTCTATACTTAGTGAAAATTACGTTTTAATATGTATTAGTGTTTCACCATCAGCGATCAGACTGAGTCTGTTCAGTTATCGCTGATAGTATCTCTTATAAACATTTCTATGTATTAGTGTTTCACTATCAGTGATCAAACTGAGTCTGTTCAGTTATCGCTGATAGTTCTAATGTAAACAGTAACGTAATCCCTGAAGACAAGTCTCGCGTCAACACATGTTCATAGCTGAATCGAAGACGAAGCCACTGAACAAAGAGAAGTCTACTAGTGACCTGATGCGGACATCAGTGAAGCAAAGACAACTCTACTTATACGCGAAGGAACATGAGGAAAAGCTTCAGCGATAGCTGAACCTCTTTATATCTCTGAAGAAAGAGATATTCAGCGATCAAATGATCACAAAGCTTATGCCTCAAGTTTCCTTTTGTCTTACCTTGCACAACCAATACGATGTGTCAGAACAGACATATCTCTGCCACAAATCGTACAACAACTCTGTCAATTACACTATTCATGATACGGCCGAAAGCATGTCTCCCAAAAGTTAGACTACCAAAGTCAATCACTGAATGACACGTGTAAAGTGTAAAGTATCCCGCCATGCATTTAATGCATAGGGTATAAATAGAAAGATCACCTCTCCATCTGAGAATGTGCTCTATTCTTGAACCAAGATAGAAACCTTTGTTTTCTATACTTCTAAAACCCCCACTCTCTATATTCTTGTGCAACCATCTTTGTGTTTCTTAAGTTTGTTTAGATTGAGTCTGTCTTAATCTTATTCCGCAACAAACTTGTAAATTGTGTTTGATTTATCAATAAACAATTTATTAAACTTTAATTTATGTGTTTGTATTCAACCCCCCCCCCCCCTTCTACAAACTTGTTAAGCACCTCCGGGACCAACAAGTGGTATCAGAGCAGACTGTTTAATCTGATAAACAAGATCTTGCTTTATTCTCTTCTTTGCTATTTTCAAATGGCACTTAACACAAACACTAACTACTATGATAATGGTTTACTTTCTAAACCTCCTCAATTTAGCAGAGATAACTTTTCTCTATGGAAAAATCGAATGATATTATTTCTTGAAGGTGCAGATCCTACTATACCTGAGTATATAGAAAATGGACCCTATGAACCTGTCAGAATTATAGTTGCAGTTCCAGCTACTGCCACCACTCCTGCTGTCCCTGAACGCTATGTAGTTAAGGAGATAAGACAGTGGAGTGATGAAGACAAAAAGAAGGTTGGTATAGATGCAAGGGCAAAAACCATTATCTCAATGGCTCTGCCTGATGAAGTTTTCCATTCCATCATTCATCTTAAAACTTCTAAAGAAATGTGGGAAACCATTTGTGTTCAATACGAAGGCACCACTGAAATCCAAGAGACTAGAAAGATTAACTTGGTAAGACAGTATGAAAGTTTCATCGCTGGTAAGAATGAATCTCTCTCTGATGTTCATCAGCGATTTAACTGCTTAATCATAGATCTAAGAACTGTTGGTAGGACATATTCTAACTCTGAGGTCCTAACAAAATTCTTAGAATGTCTTCCTGAAAGCTGTGATAGTTATTCAATATGTCTCAAGCTAACAAAAGACTTAAATTATCTTTCTCTCAGCACCTTGTATGGAATATTGCTTAACTATGAGCAATCAAACCTTCTGAAGAAGAATCTTATAAAAGATTCTAAAGACTCCAAAAGCACTCATGTTGCTTTAGTCTCTTCAGAAATAATGTCATCTCAGCGATCTACTCTCACTATCACTGAGTTAGATTCTGAATCTGAGGATCTATCAGACCCTGATCTTTCAGAGTTTGATGACTCCTTAGCACTCTTGAAAAACTCTTTTAAGAGATTTGCAAGAAAGAGCAATTTCAAAAGAAATAAGCCTCTCTCTCTTACTGACAAGCCAAAATCAACCCCTGTTGATAAGGCTTCTGCTACTTGCTATAACTGTGAAAAGATTGGACACTTTGCAAGTGAGTGCAGGTCAAAGAAAGTCTTCAAACCTTCTACCTCAAGAAGATCTAGCGATGACAAGTACCTAAAGCTGAAAGAGAAATATCAAAAGCTGAAAAGCTACAAGCGAAAAGGTAAAGGTCTCATTGCTGAAGAACATGACTGGGTTGAATCAGAAGAATCAAGTTCTGATAAAGAAGAAGTCGCTAATCTCTACCTTATGGCTGAGATTAAAGAAGAAGTGGAAGAACCAGCTGAAACTTCTATGAGCTATATATCATCTCAGGTATCTATCTCTACTAATCCCTCTCTACCTGAAGCTGAGAAACGTCGCGTTGTTGATGTGCTGACTATTGATCTTTATAATGCTCTAAACGGCAAAACTCTAGCTGAGAACAAAAATGTTGACTTAGTTGAACAGTTAGAGAAATGTCATGAAAAGATCAAAGAACTGAATCTTTTAGAAGAAAAATTGAAAGATCAAGTCATTATAAATGAAATCACCAGCATTGAACGCGAACAAGCCATCGCTGCTCTAAAAGCAGAAAAGGCTCATGTTGAAAAATGGTGCAAATCATCAACAAAGATCTCTGAGATAATAAATGCTCAAACTCCTGAAAGTGATAGAACTGGTCTTGGTTTTTGGACACCACAGGATGAGCCTAAAGAAGAAAGTTCCATGCTTAAGTTTGGAACACGTTTGTCACTTCTATCTCTGACACTTCTTATAATCAATTTTATCCTTCTTCTTCTAAAACCATCCCTGAAGAAATATCCAAAGGCTCTAAGTCTGCAGATAAAGGAAAATCCATTCTTCATCCTCAAAAGGCTACCAGGAAAGCAAAGCTGAAGGTTCCTTCTAAACCTTCAGCAAATCAATCTTTTAGCTCTTTGATAGAAATCTTTGATCTTTGTCCTCCAAAGCTAAAGATTGACCTTAAGCCTAAGAGATCTGAAGAAATAAAAATTCCTCCCAGATCTCATGAGAAAAGCACTCTTGGACCTGGCCCCTCTTATCTTAAATTCTCAAAACCTTCTACTTCTGGTCCTAAAACCACTTTCAAATATAAAAAATGCTATCATTGTGGTTTTACTGACCATATTGCAAGCAAATGTCCAACTGCCACCAAAGCTGATAAAACAGCTAAACTGAAGATAAATGCCTCTAAGGCTGAGAAGGTCACCAAAGCTAAAAAATCAACCAAGGTGAAGAATACCACTAAGGTTAAGAAATTAACCAAAGTGAAGATTACCACTGAAGCTGAATCTTCATCTGATGTGAAGATTATTGAACCTTCCATCTCCACTAACCCAAAAGGACCCATTGAAAATTGGGTACCAAACAACGCTTAATCTTCCTTATGTGTGCAGGGATCAAAGGGCATCTGGTATCTCGATAGTGGATGTTCTCGTCATATGACTGGACAAAAAGACCTGCTCACTGAATAAAAGGAAGAGAAAGGTCCCTCTGTGACCTTTGGTGGAAATGGAAAAGGCTATACCCGAGGGTTTGGTGTCCTCAGCAATGGGACAACTACCTTCAGAAGAGTCGCTTATGTAGATGGACTGAAGCTTAACCTTCTAAGCATCAGTCAGCTATGTGACAAAGACTACGAAGTTCGCTTTTCTAAGAAAGCATGTTCAGTGGTGAATGAGAAAGGAAAACTTGCTCTCAGTGGTTATCGCAGAGAAAATGTCTATGTAATAGATATGTACTCTACTACCACTGAAAACTTATGTTTTCTTTCTAAAGCCTCTTCTGATGTCAACTGGCTATGGCACAAAAGGCTTTCTCATCTAAATTTCAAAACCCTGAATTCTCTCTCTTCTAAGGAACTGGTTTCTGGTCTTCCTCAGCACTCATATGCTAAAGAATCTCTCTGTTCGGCATGTGAAAAAGGAAAACAGACAAAAGCTAGTTTCAAGTCTAAACAAGTTTCCTCAGTGACAAGTCCTCTTCAGCTCTTACATATGGATCTGTTTGGTCCGGTCAACATCCAATCAATAGCTGGAAAGACATACACGCTTGTCATTGTAGATGAATACTCTCGCTACACATGGGTTATCTTTCTTCACTGCAAGAGTGATACTCCAGAAGAACTAATATCTTTTGTTAAAAGATGAAAGTGTTGAATAATCTTACTGTTCGCTCTATAAGAAGTGATCATGGAACTGAATTCAAAAACAGTTCTCTGAACAATTTCTTTGAGAACAAGGGAATTTCTCATAATTTATCCTCAGTAAGAACACCTCAGCAAAACGAAGTCGCTGAAAGAAGAAACCGAATGATCATTGAAGCTGCTAGATCAATGCTCAACGATTCTCGCCTCCCTACTCAATTTTGGCTGAAGCTTTTAACACTGCTTGTTTTACTCAAAACATATCGCTGATCATAAAGCGATTTGGAAAGACAGCTTATGAACTTTTTCATGGAAGAAAACCATCTATCAGTTTTCTTCATATCTTTGGTTGTCAATGCTTTATCTTAAACAACAAAGATCAGCTTGGAAAGTTCGACCCAAAAGCAGATGATGGAATATTTCTTGGATATTCCTCCATCTCCAAAGCCTACAGAGTGTTCAACAAGAGAAGACAATCTGTGGAAGAAACAATTCATGTCACCTTTGATGAAACTCGCTCATCGAACTCTAAACCAATCGCTGACAATGAAGAGTTAAATGCTTGGATGTTCTCTCACTACAGAGAAACAGAACCTTTCTTCTCAAACCATCAGCATTCAGATCCTCCAGTTGCTAATGATGATCCAAACATCATACCTCCTAACGCTGAATCCAACTCATGGATCTCAGCAGAGCCTCTAAACACACTTCTTCCCTCAGAACCATCTTCATCTGAACACCTCTCAGAAAACAATATTATGTCTATCACTCAACACTTGATAGTTGATGATCCTCAAGCTTCATCATCAGTGAACATTCCAATTGTTGATTCAATCTCTGAAGTAAGCGATCATGCTCACGCTCAGCGATGGACCAGAGATCACCCCATTGATCAAATCCTTGGTGATCCCGATGCAGGTATTCAGACACGACGAAGTTCAGGTAATATTTGTCTCTTTGTCAACTTTATTTCTTTAATAGAACCAAAGAAAGTTGATGATGCAATCAGAGATCCAAACTGGGTTAGCGCTATGCAAGAAGAGCTAACTGAGTTCTCCCGCAACAAAGTTTGGAATCTTGTTCCTAGACCATCTGACAAAACTGTTATAGGCACCAAATAGGTGTTTGGAAACAAGTTAGATGAACATGGAACTGTAACCCGCAACAAGGCTCGGCTTGTTGCTCAGGGATACAGACAAGAGGAAGGTATAGACAATGATGAAACCTTTGCCCCTGTGGCTAGGCTCGAAGCAATTCGACTATTCTTAGCCTATGCAGTTTATAAAGACTTCATTGTTTATCAAATGGATGTAAAATCAACATTCCTAAATGGAAAGCTGAATGAAGAAGTCTATGTAGAACAACCTCCAGGGTTCTATGACCCTAAGTATCCAAATTATGTTTATAAATTGGATAAGGCTCTCTATGGTCTCAAACAAGCCCCTCGTGCTTGGTATGACACTCTCTCATCTTTTCTTATCTCTGAAAAATTTGAACGTGGCAAAATTGATAATACATTGTTTTCAGAAAGACAAAAGGTCATATTATTCTTGTACAAATATATGTTGATGGCATCATATTTGGTTCTACGAACCCATTATTGTGTACTCGCTTCGCTGAAAGGATGAAGAAAGAATACAAAATGAGTATGATGGGTGAGCTGACATATTTTCTTGGTCTTCAGATTAAACAATCTGACAAAGGTACTTTTATCAGCCAAGGTAAGTATGTTAAAGATATGCTGAAGAAGTTTGATCTAACACAAACTTCAGCGATGAAAACCCCTATGGCACCTCCTCTGACACTTAACAAAGATCCATCTGGAAAACCTGTTAATGTCACTGCCTATAGAGGAATGATAGGTTCCCTGCTGTATCTTACAGCGAGCCGACCTGACATTATGTACTCTACTTGTTTATGTGCACGCTATCAATCTGAACCCAAGGAATCCCATCTGATCGCTGTAAAGCGAATTTTCAGATATCTAAAAGGAACTCCTAACATCGTTCTTTGGTATCCCAAAGACTCAGGGTTCGATCTTAAAGGATATTCTGATAGTGATTTTGCAGGTTGTAAACTTGATAGAAAGAGTACCACTGGTGGATGTCAACTCCTAGGAGGAAAGCTGGTAAGCTGGACAAGCAAAAAGCAAAATTCAGTGTCCACTTCCACAGCTGAAGTTGAATACGTAGCCGCTAGAAGTTGTTGTGCTCAGGTCTTATGGATGAGAAATCAACTATTGGACTATGACCTTCAGCTATCAAAGATTCCCATCTATTGCGACAGCACTAGTGCTATCGCTATAGCAAATAATCCAATGCTACATTCAAAGACAAAACACATAGAGATCAGATATCATTTTATCAGATATCATATGATGAATGGTGATATTGAACTTCATTTCATCCCTACTGACTATCTGCTTGCTGATTTATTCACCAAAACTCTTGATGAGACAAGATTCAAGTTTTTCATCAGTGAGCTTGGAATGCTGAATTTCTAAGAGTAAAATCTTCAGAGTTCATGCATTATGTCAGTGATTATAAGTTCCCCTTTATCACTCAATCTCTGATTAAAACTCTGACTCTCAGGTATGTTCTCTTACTCCAAATCACTGAATCTTCAGTCAGTAAGACGTTTTAAATAAAATTTTGATCACTGAAGTTTTCTTCAAATGATTAAAAGCTTTTTGAAAAACAAAATCTATCACTGAGTTTTCTCTTCAGTGATCCTTCTAATATACAAAAATCAGTCTCTGAATTTTCATCGGGGATTCTTTCAAAGGAAAACATATGTCTGACTTTTCTTCAGAGATAATTTCAAAAAGGACAAATGAAACGTTTTTCTCTCTCCTATGACGTCATTTGAACCGACAATCCACGACATGCCTTTTTCTGACACGTTCGTCCGTTGCCCTTCTATCCAATCAACTTCGTGGGACGTGTCCATGTCATGATGAACATTTGTATTCCCGCCTCTTTCTCTCTCCTACTCTCTACGTATAAATCGAATGTTTCTTTTCATTCTTATCTTTTACACTTTCTAAAAATCCTTTCTGAGCAAGAAACTCTCTCAAGAAATTTCAAGCATCTGCATCTTCCTCATTCAAGATTACCAGGTTACTTTGATCTTCTTTCTATTTAAATCTTGTTAACAAAACACCATTTCTCTTCAGTATGGGTTTTCTATAAGATTTTTATCCTATAAAATCATTTTTTTTATTTTATTCTTCTAAAAATCTTTGGTTTTCTTACTATTCTTCATCTTTTCATTAAGAACAATGTATGAATCTTCAAATATTTTTGTTTTTATACGTTTCTTTCCTCAAATAGAAACTGGTAAAAACTTCTTTATTTTTAGCCTCTAATCCTTCCCTTCTATTCACTATTTTTCTTTCCTTATTCAGCAATGGCACAGTCAGCACTTGTTTCCTCCAAGAACGTCAAGTTCGCCATCACTGAATCTGAAGTCCCCAAGAACAACCATCTTGGACGCCTCGACTTTGATGGAATCAAATACCCACACCTGGTGGATGCTGCCAAATTCCTGAAGCAATCCTGCATTGCTTATGCTCTCACTGTTGATCCAAAACTCTCCTTCAACAGTTTTGGTTCACACTTGAAGAAACGACTATCACCAACAAGAAAGGTGATCAGGTCTCTGCAATTTCCTTCTGCACTGACCTCGGCAAAGGAATGATGAATGGTTTCTGGATGATATGGAGTACTGCTGGGACAACAAGCCCCGCTCCACAATTCCCAACAAGAAGCTGACACTCATCAAAAAGGCGAACATGCCTTCTCATCTGAACTTCATCTTTTCTCACGGCATTCAATGCATGAGTGGGAAAAGTGGTTCTCTTAATCAGGCCAGCAAGGTACAGCTCCAGATGGCCTACTCGGTCATCGCTGGCAAAAATTTCGACTTTGCCACCGCTATCTTTGACGACCTAAGGTCAAAGATAGAGAAGACGGAGAGGGATCCCAATATCCCATATGTACGGTTTATCTGTGCATATCTGAAGTTCCTCTACGCCAATACTTACCCCACTACTGCTGATGGTTCCTTCGCCAAAGTGGGTCAGCGTTCACTGGAGGTCAAACCGCTGGCAAACGAGATAAGTATCTCTACCCTTCTCTCTCGACTCTCTCTCCACACTTCTTCTACTTCAGCGGCCACGCAGGAGGTTCCTTCTTCTGCTACCCCTGTTGCTACCACCTCTTCCAAACGACCATCTGTTAGTTCCTTTGGTCCTTCGAAGAAGGCCAAAGTGACTAAGGAGACAAGCGCCACTAGTTCAAGGCCTGAGGATGTTTCTCGACAAACTTACTTGGATGATTTCTTGGTTCTCTCCTCCACATCCTCAGCTCTCACATCATCACCCGTGCCAGCGATCCCGGTCGTTGTCACAATATCAGTGACCCCACCCGCTATTCCAGTTCAACATGCAACTCAGGTAACTACTCAAATCCCAACTTCTTCTATCACCATCTCTAATCCTCCTATTTCATTGGTCTCTAACCCTTCTTCTCATATGCAGCAACCTCATGTTGCATTTATAGGACCTGATCCTCAATTGCTTGAAAGAGGCATGCAATTTTTCAACATGTTTGATCGATCAGGTATAACTGTAACACCTGGCTTTCCGTAAGTAAGTTTACGCCTTTCGTTGGTAATCTCTCCTCCTTTCGCCTATCTTTTGAATGGAAAACGTTGTGCCTTCGAATCTTAAATCGACCCATGCGTGAATCGCGAGTTTTTGGACTTTTCGAGCCTCGGTACCTTTGGTGCGATTGTGCCACGCGATAGTGACAATGTGGCATCGCCAGGGCACTATCGCGGGGAGAGTGTTAGCCGCGGTACACTCCGCGTGATTGTACCACGCAATAGTGACAATGTCACTATCGCCAGGCACTGTCGCGTGCGGGGTCTGACCGAATGAAAATCGGATTTTAGCCTCATTTCTCATTCAAAACTCATTCTCTTCTATTGTTATTCTCTCTCAACCTCTCCCTTTCATAAAGACCGAACCCTAACCCATTTTGGGGGGGTTTCTCTCCCCAAACCTCATGGTTCTCAATCATCTAGCTAGTTGGGAGCTTGAACCACAAAAACTTCATCTTCATCTTCCTCATGAAGTTCAACGGTTGGGAGCTCGGGTTGAAGTGTTGGATTGGGTGTTCTCGGAAGTCTCATCGTCTTCAAGGGTAAGTTTTCTTGTATTAAGGTTATAAATGCTCTATTGGTGGTTTCTTAGTGTTTGATATCTCAAATCTCGGATCTGATGGTTTTGGAGAAATTAGGGTTTTGATCTTGTTGGGATCTTGGTATTTTTATGTTCGGAGAATGTTTCCTTATGGTTGATTATGGATATTTATGGTTTGGAATGTTCGGATCTAGGTTTTGGAAGATTTCGGTTTGAGGATTCAAGTGGTCTTCAAAAGAGCTCGTTGGGTGAAATCTAGATTTAGCCTAAATCTAGCAAGGTGAGTTCAAGTTGATTTGTGAAAACGATGTACATGCCAAAATGGTTATTTTAAAGTGTTTTACATGAAATGGCTAACTGCTGATAAGTTTTGAGTAATTTGAAGTAAAAATGTATTTTACTTGGTATTTGTTAAAGTGTGAGTATTTTAAGGAGTTTTCATATTTGATAAACTTGGCTTATTTTAGTTTCATAAAACGCTCATAAGTGGGATTTGGTCATCTTGGTAAGTAATAACATGACTTATGCATCTTGGTGAATTTGGTACAAATGAAGTCTATTTCATGTTATATTCATTTTGGTGTGTTTGCATTCATAAACCCTTTGGAAAACCTTTGGTCCCATTATATGTTGAGTTTTGGGTTAATCTCGTCTTTGAGGTATGTGTCTTTATAAACGCCGTTTAAAGTCATTTCATTGCATGGGAATTGTTATTTATCGGTCAAGCACGTTTCAACATTATACTGGTTTTCATTTGGGGGTTACGTAAGTTGTTGGGCCTTGGGCTCGGTTTTGACTAAATTGAGTCTTGAGGACATTTGTCCGGGGTAATAACCGTTGTGGAGTTGTTGAGTATAATGACGTACTTTTCGTGTCATTTGGGTGTTGCATGTTTGAATTATCAAGTAAGGAGTTGAGATTCCTATCTTGAATGCTAGCGGGTAGACACTAAAGGTCGAATGAGAACCTTGAGGTTGGAACTCTACTAGGAAACGAATGGGCACTAAGCTCGGTTAACCTTGAGGTGCAGCTCGACGGAGTGGGCACTAAAGGTACCGTGTCCTTGTGGTGATGCCCGTTAAGTGGTGTGCACTAAAGGTGTTGGGGACTTGAGGTGACGCTTATGTTAGTGTGCTCTTGTTGGATCAAATAATTGTATTCAAGATTAAAGTTAAAGTTCAGGGTTTAAACTGCAATTGTGTCAAAGTTATTTAGAGGGTTTATTCTGTAATAAGTTAATAGTCATTAGCTTATGGGCCTAAAGCCTGTTAGAAAGCCCATTATGGTTAAAGCCCATATGGCCTAAGTATTTAAAGTTTTGGTTAATTAGTTTTAGGTAAGAACCTTTCATAATTTCATAATCATTGTTCATAGAGAAAGGTAGCCATATTTTTCTCTGTAATCAAAGGGTATCAAGAACACTCAAGGGTTTCATTGTTTATTCAAGGGATTGGTACGTTATTATTAATCTTTATATCTCTTGATCTTATTGTGTTCTATGATTGTTTACCAACTAGTTAAATCTAGGATAACAGCTCTAAAGTCTTTGATCTGAGGTGCAGTTCGATAACATGGTTATGTAGCTTAACTTTGTGTTCCACCACGCACATCACCGGAAGGTGCTAATTGGGTATGTAATTGTGTCATTTATTATTTATGTTTCAGTGTCGTTTTACTTATGGGAATTGTTGACTCAAGATTTATGGGTTGCGTATTATACTCCGTTTACGTTTGAAGTATTTTGAGAAGTAAAGTTTTGTTTCATATTCTTATAAATTGAGGGCTTTACTTACTATCCACGTTTTGGATGTTTGGGGATATGAATGGTTATTCACATTTTTCACAAATGGGGTGTCGAACTATGACCCCGTTTTGGGTGAGGTTTGGACTGCATTGTTTTATAAGAAATGTGAGTATTGGGAGCATTGTCTTTAAAAGTGCATATCATGGGAAAAATGTGTCGTTTACATTTTAAAGTTAATTATTTCGAAGGATCTTGCTTTAAACTAAATTCCTTTCTTTTAAAGATGTATTCTTTATATTAAAACTCTTGAGCTCACTAGGCGTTAAGCCTAACCTTTTTATTTGTCGGCATGTGCATCAGGTTTCCGTCAGGGGTTCGGTTCTAGCAGTGCTATGAAGAGTTGAGCCTTAGCCTTACAAGAGTGAGTAGTCCGTGAAGCCTTCCGCAGGTTGGGGAATAGCCATTGTTTGGGTTTAGTAACACTCGTCCTTTTCATAGATTGTATGCATAAGATGATGGGAGTATTGAGGTTAATTCTCAATTTATGTTTGTAGTTCGAAGTATTTATTGATGTATTTAGAAAATTTTAATGAATTGTTATTTCCAGATTTGAGGGTGTTACAAGTTAGTATCAGAGCCTAAGTTTGAGAGATTTAGGTATTGATTTTAGGATGCCTAGACTCAAGCTAGCGTTCTTTTAAGCGAAGATAAGTGGAGTTACACATTAGGTACCTTAAGATAAGATATTTCGAGGTTGACTAGTTGCTAGGAACGGGAAAATTATCGAGGGTCGCAAGGATGGTCATGTACGGTACGTTCATAACAACACCTGGCCAGTGTTATGGTGAACCTACATGCTACATATGTGCACTTGCTCTACCTTGATATGATGACCGTGGGGTAGTGAGGAAGGTTTTAAGCGAGTTAGCTAAGGAAGGATTGATGTTTATATCAAGGTCGTCTGGGAGTGATAGCCAAGTGCGAGGAAGTCACTAAGTTGATCCTCCTGTGGTCGAAAATCTTGGTTGGATTAGATTCGTGAGTTGGTAGACCGTTTCTATTCAAGGAGAATTCGTAAGCTTATCAAATTATTGAGTGTGTGGCTTTAAGATGTTGGATTCTTCCGGTGATGATAGTGTGTCGGGTTATTGGGAAGTGTAGTCCTATGATGCCAAGTGCCGATCAAATTCATGCACTAAATTTATTCCTGAAATAAATTTGCATAAATTGTTTCTTATGTTCGTGAAACATAAAGTGTTTTGTATTATAAGGTTTCGGTAAAGCATGTAGCATTCATCAGATTTTAAACTGTGAGCTTAAGCATTCATGAAAATGTTTTGTTGCACGTAATTGCAAATTGTTATCGAAAATCTCTTTATTTCCGTCTCGTGTCTAACGCTATTTTTGGATATTTTGAGATCCGTGTTTTATTGCTATTTGAGGTATTGGGCAAGTAACTGAGGAATTTTTGACCTTGACATTGGATCTCCTCCACGTATGCCGATGGTTTTAAAGGAAAAGTTATTCCCACATGTTGAGTCGGAATTTCTTGAGAATTTTAGTTTGTGCGAGTTTTGTTAAATTTCTCGGAGTATGGTTTTGCGATGTCCTTTTGCGTGAGTTTTAAATTTTGCTTCATATAATCTTGCGAGTTTATTCGGCATCATGTCCCGTGTAAATTATGTTGAAAAGTGTCACTTTACCTTTCACTGCGTCCAAAAAGGGAAACCCTTAGAAGTTTAATATTTTAAACGTATTGTCATTTTACACTTTTGTCGAGAAATCAAAGTTTGAAGCCACTTGGTTGTCACGTTAGCGAGTCTTACGAAGATTCAGTTGAGTTTAGGGTGTCTCGTCTTACGTCATTTTGCGTTGCGTAAAATAATTTTGAGAACACGTGCATATGCATCATTGTGTGAGTTATTTGATGGGTTTCGTTAACGAATGCCAATCGCCATATACTATCTTGCATTTGGATTTAATTATAACGTTGGTGTGATCAAGCATGTAAAGGATTTACGTTATTTCAGACAGGACTTTTATTCTGATCATACTTCAATCACCAACTTTTACTGTTAGAAATTTCCGCAATGCATTTATCGAGTTAGCGGCATTCTTGTCGTTGAATTTTCTGTTGGGTCAAGTATGTTTATCGATTTGACTTAAAGCTTAAACTCGATTTGAAATCTTATTTGCATTCCCATCATTCTTTCGAGCTTTGGGGAAAACCCGTTACATATAGAGTTGTTGATATCTTTATGTCGCAGCGTCTCTTGATTAAAGAGGCAGGATTTTAAAGTTAAAATTGTGAGTTCTCTTTTGGAGTTGTTCAAATCTTTGTTTGCACGTGTTGTGGTGCAAGCGCCTATTCTTACATTTACGGTGTAAACTGTTACGCGTGTTTTATTATTGTCTTTATTTACGTAGTGTATTGGTACCGCACGTTTAATCGTTAAAAAGGGTCTATGCGTTTGAAAGTTTTATAAATTTTTAAACTGGCATACTGGTTGGAAAACCTTTAACTCATTAGGCCTATAGATTTAAACCCTGTTGTAGGGGAGTTGTAAAAAGAGACTGAGAGCGTCCCTGGGATTTGAAGCGTCGGATGATATGACTTGGGGTCAGTTTTGAATTTCGGGTTCCAGTTTCGAATCTGTGTACGCTTGTTTTATGGTGGTAGTGGATTTAAGTCTTCCTAGTTAATTAAGGGGTGATTTTATACTTCGGTAATCATGCGGGATAAGGTCTTAGGTGATTATCTGCGCTTAGTTTGGGGTTCGATTTGGTGAATTGCTCGTCTTTTCGGCATCGTGGTTTATGTTGGTGTACCGTCTTAGTGGGTCCTGCGATCAAAGGAAATTCTTGTGGTTCGTTTGTTAGAGATGTAAGATTTGAAATTTTAGCCTTCTGTTAAGTGTCAACCTTAGTACGGCTATCCGTCTGGAATGGAATTTGTGGACGGGATGTCCACGTTTTTGGGGTCACCGTTTAGCCATAAGCGTCGACTTGTTTATTTGATGTCAATGTATCTTGGAAGGTTTGGGATGTATCCCGGTTGGATCATGGGAATTAGTGACCTTTTAGTAATGGAATTTAAAGGAAGGTTAGGCGTTGATGATTAAGTATCGATGCGTATAAGCATTCCCGTGGCGATGAATATTTTATCGAAAGGAATGTCATGAGGCTGGAATTGGAACGGAGTTGAGTGTTAACCAAATCTGGGTTAACCAGTTGCCCAAGGTACGCATTAGTGCGCCTTAGGAGGCCAACTTTATCAACAGTAGGAATGGATCAGTTGAAATCTGAGGATTGTGGAAGTTTGGTTAGGATCTTTGATGTTGGGTCCGGAACTGTGTTGTTTCGAAAGGAAACTGGTCGGTGGGAAGTTGAGGCTACTAGCTGCCTGAAGGTAGTAATTGTCACCCAAGGTTGGGAGACGACCGTAACCTTGTGGGTGAAAGGTTACTTTGGAGGGTTAAGTGTGTGCTCGGTTATGAGTATAATGTGCCTAAGAAGAGCAGTTGTTGTGAGTATCAGTGTAAGGGCCGTGTTAGTAGTGCTGACAGATGGCTAAGGGGAATCCTTCGGTGGGTAAGGTTTTGTGGGAACCTAGATTTCGAGGACGAAATCATCCTAAGGTTGGGAGGATTGTAACACCTGGCTTTTCGTAAGTAAGTTTCCGCCTTTCGTTGGTAATCTCTCTGCCTTTCGCCTATCTTTTGAGTGGAAAACGTTGTGCCTTCGAATCTTAAATCGACCCATGCGTGAATCGCGAGTTTTTGGACTTTTCGAGCCTCGGTACCTTTGGCGCGATTGTGCCACGCGATAGTGACAATGTCACTATCGCCAGGGCACTATCGCGGGGAGAGTGTTAGCCGCGGTACACTCCGCGCGATTGTACCACGCAATAGTGACAATGTCACTATCGCCAGGCACTGTCGCGTGCGGGGTTTGACCGAATTAAAATCGGATTTTAGCCTCATTTCTCATTCAAAACTCATTCTCTTCTATTGTTATTCTCTCTCAACCTCTCCCTTTCATAAAGACCGAACCCTAACCCATTTTGGGGGTTTTTCTCTCCCCAAACCTCATGGTTCTCAATCATCTAGCTAGTTGGGAGCTTGAACCACAAAAACTTCATCTTCATCTTCCTCATCAAGTTCAACGGTTGGGATCTCGGGTTGAAGGGTGTTCTCGGAAGTCTCATCGTCTTCAAGGGTAAGTTTTCTTGTATTAAGGTTATAAATGCTCTATTGGTGGTTTCTTAGTGTTTGATATCTCAAATCTCGGATCTGATGGTTTTGGAGAAATTAGGGTTTTGATCTTGTTGGGATCTTGGTATTTTTATGTTTGGAGAATGTTTCCTTATGGTTGATTATGGATATTTATGGGTTGGAATGTTCAGATCTAGGTTTTGGAAGATTTCGGTTTGAGGATTCAAGTGGTCTTCAAAAGAGCTCGTTGGGTGAAATCTAGATTTAGCCTAAATCTAGCAAGGTGAGTTCAAGTTGATTTGTGAAAACGATGTACATGCCAAAATGGTTATTTTAAAGTGTTTTACATGAAATGGCTAACTGCTGATAAGTTTCGAGTAATTTGAAGTAAAAATGTATTTTACTTGGTATTTGTTAAAGTGTGAGTATTTTAAGGAGTTTTCATATTTGATAAACTTGGCTTATTTTAGTTTCATAAAACGCTCATAAGTGGGATTTGGTCATCTTGGTAAGTAATAACATGACTTATGCATCTTGGTGAATTTGGTACAAATGAAGTCTATTTCACGTTATATGCATTTTGGTGTGTTTGCATTCATAAACCCTTTGGAAAACCTTTGGTCCCATTATATGTTGAGTTTTGGGTTAATCTCGTCTTTGAGGTATGTATCTTTATAAACGCCGTTTAAAGTCATTTCGTTGCATGGGAATTGTTATTTGTCGGTCAAGCACGTTTCAACATTATACTGGTTTTCATTTGGGGGTTACGTAAGTTGTTGGGCCTTGGGCTCGGTTTTGACTAAATTGAGTCTTGAGGACATTTGTCCGGGGTAATAACCGTTGTGGAGTTGTTGAGTATAATGACATACTTTTCGTGTCATTTGGGTGTTGCATGTTTGATTTATCAAGTAAGGAGTTGAGATTCCTATCTTGAATGCTAGTGGGTAGACACTAAAGGTCGAATGAGAACCTTGAGGTTGGAACTCTACTAGGAAACGAATGGGCACTAAGCTCGGTTAACCTTGAGGTGCAGCTCGACGGAGTGGGCACTAAAGGTACCGTGTCCTTGTGGTGACGCCCGTTAAGTGGTGTGCACTAAAGGTGTTGGGGACTTGAGGTGACGCTTATGTTAGTGTGCTCTAAAGTCTTTGATCTGAGGTGCAGTTCGATAACATGGTTATGTGGCTTAACTTTGTGTTCCGCCACGCACATCACCGGAAGGTGCTAATTGGGTATGTAATTGTGTCATTTTATTATTTATGTTTCAGTGTCGTTTTACTTATGGCAATTGTTTACTCAAGATTTATGGGTTGTGTATTATACTCCGTTTACGTTTGAAGTATTTTGAGAAGTAAAGTTTTGTTTCATATTCTTATAAATTGAGGGCTTTACTTACTATCCACGTTTTGGATGTTTGGGGATATGAATGGTTATTCACATTTTTCACAAATGGGGTGTCGAACTATGACCCCGTTTTGGGTGAGGTTTGGACTGCATCGTTTTATAAGAAATGTGAGTATTGGGAGCATTGTCTTTAAAAGTGCATATCATGGGAAAAATGTGTCGTTTACATTTTAAAGTTAATTATTTCGAAGGATCTTGCTTTAAACTAAATTCCTTTCTTTTAAAGATGTATTCTTTATATTAAAACTCTTGAACTCACTAGGCGTTAAGCCTAACCTTTTTATTTGTCGGCATGTGCATCAGGTTTCCTTCAGGGGTTCGGTTTTAGCAGTGCTATGAAGAGTTGAGCCTTAGCCTTACAAGAGTGAGTAGTCGGTGAAGCCTTCCGCAGGTTGGGGAATAGCCATTGTTTGGGTTTAGTAACACCCGTCCTTTTCATAGATTGTATGCATAAGATGATGGGAGTATTGAGGTTAATTCTCAATTTATGTTTGTAGTTCGAAGTATTTATTGATGTATTTAGAAAATTTTAATGGATTGTTATTTCCAGATTTGAGGGTGTTACAATACCTAAAACCGCCAATACACCTTCCCTCTCCCCAACTAAGCCTGTTACTCAGCAACTAATTTTTCTTTCAGGTCCTAGTTTGGCAATTGTTGACACGAATGTCAACAGTTTAGTTGAAAATGTGGTTTCTCTCACCGCTGCCGTCAACAACACCACCAGCGCAGTCAATACCGCTGGTACTGAACTGAAGACGTTGACAGCTGCCTCCCATACCAAAGTTGAAGCCTTTCACATCTCTACTCTTCAAGCAGAGCTTGTCAAAGTAAAGGAGGACTCTTAGCGAAAGTTTGACGCTCTATCGTCAAAGGTTGATTCTTGCACAGCTCTTCTTCAGCAAGTCCTCGACAAGCTGAATGCACCAGCTCCGACTCCGTCCCCTTCCTTCACATCAGATGATCGCACCTCACTGAATGTAACTGTTGAATTCATTCATCAAGCTACTTCAGATCTCCCGGTGATTGAAGAACGGTTGGATAGCCTGGAGGCTGAAGTCCGAAAGTTAGCCTCTACACAACCTCCTCTCCTACGGAAAATCTCTCCCTGGCTGATAATGACAAAGAGGGGGAGAAAGCAGCTGAAGAAATTAAAGAAGGGGAAGCTGAAACTGCTGAGGTTCAACTTGAAGATCCTCCCTCTCATGTTGAGGGGGAGAAGGTTGCTGACCAAATCCCTTCTTCTTTCAAAGACTTTGTCGAAGAAGAAGAAGAGGATGAAGATGAAGAAGATCTTGATCTTGAAGATCAAGAGGAAGAGCAACCTCATCAAGAAGATGATGATGATGACGATGAAGAAGATCAATCCTTATGGTGTTCTTCAGCAGCCATCACATCTTCAGTGATAACTTCGAAAGAAGTTGTCACAGCAGGGGGAGTCATGGAACATCCTCAGGAACCCCTTCCCAAAGTAAATCCAAAAGTGCGGTTGCTGAGGGAAACCTGAAGACTGTAACACCCCGAATTCTGAGAGCCTATGTATTATCTATCTCATTTTGGAAAGCTCTTAATTTTAAGGATTTATCAGTTTTATATTGAACCTATTAGATTTAAGCACCGTGGGCTAAAAAGTGTCAAAATTGTGAAGTTCGGGATGGCTCGCAACAGTGCCCGCGAGAGTGACAGGATGTCACAATCGCAAAGGCACAATCGCCGGGGGGTCAAGAACTATCGGTACGTCTCTCGCGAGAGTGACAGGGTCACAATCGTCGGGCACTATCGCCCAGATTGTACCGCGGGTGGGGGTGATGGCGCGATTATGCCCGCGAGAGTGACAAATGTCACTCTCGTCGTGTCACTATCGCCGGCGAGTGTTTGGGTATAAAAAGCCTAGGTCGCGATTTTCAGTCATTATATCTGATTCTAGGGTTTGGTGTGCGATATTCTCTGCCGAAAATCAGTAGGTAAGTCTTCCCTACAACCTCTTTCATCATTTATGGTAATTCTAGGTCATTAATGGTGCTCCTTAACATTTAGGAGGTGTGTTTGGTGAGCTCTCAAGTGGTTCCTCATCTCTTCCATTTCCAAGTACTTAGTTTTCTTGTAAGAAAACTACTAAGGTGAGTTCTTACACTTTTATTAAACATTATACATGTCAAAAGGTGGATTTTGAATACCTAATATCTCCTCTTTCACATATTTGAATTTTAAGACATTGTGCTAAACCTAGCCTTTTGGGGATATTAGTATTTGTGATGATTTTTGGGGAAATGGTGATTTATGAACTCTATCAATGTTCTTTAGCTTATTTTACTTGGGTTATACTTTTATGTGGATGGCATTGCTATGCAAAACTTATGGATATGAAAATATGGGTATTGTGGTTAACTGCTGATAAGTTTCATGTTATACTCACTTCATGTTTTGGGGATTTGGAAATAAAGAGAAATTATCTATATTCTGACCAAGTGGTCTCTTGGTAAATAATAGGAGTGGTTTTGGTGGGAAATACCCTTCATATCATTTATTAACCACTAATCATTGTTGGGATTATTTGTTGAGCCGTTTGTACATTATTTGGTTTAACTGATGCATTGGGAGTCATGACCCCGTATTTGGTTATTATTGTTCCGGCGTTGGGACGACTAGTTTTCCACATCGAGGCACGTTAGGTACCGGGTGCGGTATAAGTCCTTCGTGTTGCACGTTAGGTACCGGGTGCGGTATAAGTCCTTCGTGCTCAAGTATTACGATATTGGATGAGGAGCTCGACATAGGAACCCGACGGGGTTGAACTCGAGTTTCCGTGGGTGTACGTTTAAAGTCACTGAGCCTGACATCCCTTGCGTGTACTTTATGTGTTTATTGGCTTTACTGACCCATCGAATGGCTTACTTTTGTGTTCCGTCATTCGGGTTAGTAGGCGGGTCTCCCCCGTTAACCCAAGAGGTATTGGTTACATTTCAAAGAGCATTATTGTTATCATTATCATTATTGTTGTTGTATAAAAGGAAATCTTTTACTTATTTTTATATTAAATCTCTTAAATCGCAAATGTTTGATCTCACTAGGCTTTAACCTAACAATTTTTCTTAAAATGACATGTATAACAGGTCAGGTCTCCGGTGGGGTTCGTCGGGACTGAGCGGATAGCTTTGGGCCAAGAGCGGTCTTTTTGTTAGTCTATCCTTCATTTGATTCATTGTAATGGTTATAGTACTGTTTCCCCGTCCTATCGTGATGATACTTTGGGATTGATTTTAGCAGGTTTTACATCCAGGTTTTTATCTAATTATAGCAGTCGTATTGCAGAAATTTCGAATTTTTATTCCGCTAATTTTTAGGATGTTACAAGTTGGTATCAAAGTTTTAGTTTAAGCGAACTAGGTATGGATGTAGGGTACCTAGACTTAAGTTGTGGAATTAGGCAATGATTTTGTGATATGGGGTAGAACTATTAAGATAAGATAGTTCTAGAGTCGACGGAAACTACACAAGTTAAGAGTTATGGTAATGGGAATGAAAATTTTTATGTATTGCATGTTCATAATTTCGCCTAGCTAACGTTATTATGAAGATGTTTTACATGATTATGCTTGTTTTATGTTGTTATGATAATTGATGAATGTAGTGGTACGTTTTCTTGCTTATAACCATGTAGTCTTATCTTATCTATATTCTCGCGTGTGTGGCAGACTATGGTTAATACGCGTAATCGGTCGGAGGGGCAAGATACGGCAGCGTCTACGGCCGATCAACCGAGGGTGACGAATAACGATTTGCCCCCACCGCTTATAAATGCGTTGGGAGGAGGACCGAAGCATGTACCTCGACGTAACATAGCTGCAACTCATCCAATCATGGAAGAGGTAACTCCGGAGACCAAAATGATGGAACGGATGATGCAAGCAATGAATGCAGCTATGGCTCAGCAGCAAGAGGCCTTCCTGAAGCTATTGGATGACAGAGATGCTAACCACCGTAGGCCGGAGACGGTGGAGGAGAATGTGATTGTGGCGGGATCCGGAGGTTCGGGACCCCGTATCCCTACCAATGAGACGGCAATCCCGACCGCAAGACCTGAGGCAAAGTCTTGTACATTCAAGGCATTTCTCGGATGTCGACCGCCGGAGTTCAAAGGCATCGACGACCCGGTAGAATGCATGAACTGGATTAGGGAATTGGAGCAACCCTTCCGATCGAGCGAGTGCGGGGAGAACCAAAAAGCCGTATTTGGATCTCAAATTCTTAGAGGGGCGGCCCTCACGTGGTGGAATGTATATTCCGCTTCTATTGAAGCCACCGTATTGGCTCAACTAAGCTGGGAGACCTTCAAGAAGAAGGTTATGGAAGAATTTTGCAACGAACGAGCTATGGACCGGATCATCGATGAGTTCCGAAGTTTGAAAAAGGGGAATTTATTGGTGAAGGATTACAACAAGCTGTTTATGGACAAGATAGGTTTGGTGGGACATCTGGTCCCCACCGAAAGAGAGAAGATCAAGGCGTACGTCAAGGGTTTGCCTACAGAAATGATGAATATGGTTCGAGTGTCCAAGGCCTCTACCCTTCGAGAGGCTATAGAGGACACACAACTTGTGAAGGATTCCTACAGTTTGGGTAAGGCGGAGAGAAGTGGAGCAATTGAGAAGAGGAAATGGGAAGGAGGTCCCACGTTTTCGAAGAGGCCGAGCCACTTCAACAACAATCAACGAGGAGGTGGTCCGAGACGGGATTCCCCGAGGTGTTCAAGATGCCGAAGTAAGCACACCGGCCCTTGCAACTCGAAGTCTGAACCGTGCTACAAATGTGGTAAGCCCGGCCACCGTTACAATGATTGTCCAATTAAAGAGCGTATCTGTTTCGGGTGTAAAGAGTCGGGCCATGTTAGAAGTGAATGTCCGAAGGAAATGGTGAACTATAGTGGAGGCAAGAAAGTGGACACTCCCAAGGCAACAGGGAGAGCTTTTCAGATGACCACTGAAGAGGCGAAGGCGTCAACGGATGTAGTGTCGGGTTCGTTTCTCCTAAACTCCGTGCCTACGCGTGTACTATTTGATTCGGGAGCTAGTTACTCTTTTGTGTCAAGTTTGTTTTGCCCAAAACTATCCATGCCCACTACTAGCTTAGAAGATGCGTTAGTGGTAGAGCTAGTTGATGGTGATCAAGTAGTGGTTCGGGATATTCTAAGGAAGTGCAAGCTCGAAATCGAAGGAAGAGAATTTCCAATCGATCTTATGCCTATGGTCATCGGGGGATTCGATGTTGTAGTCGGTATGGATTGGTTGTCAACTAATCATGCTAAAATTCTTTGTGCAAAGAAGCTGATCCGAATCCCGGATTCAGATGGTCAGGCGGTGACCGTGTATGGTGAAAGACGAAAGGGTGAGGTCGCAATCATCAGTATGGTGAAGGCACGAAAATGTTTGGCGAAAGGATGCTCATCCTTTTTGGCATATGTGTTAGATGCCAAACTTGAGAAGAAGATGCTAGAAGATTTCGAAGTGGTAAGGGAGTTTTCCGACGTATTTCCAGACGACTTGCCTGGTTTACCTCCCGATCGTCAAGTGGAGTTTAAGATTGATCTAACACCGGGGCGGCACCGATAGCCCGAGCCCCATACCGTTTGGATCCGTCAGAGATGAAGAAAATGATGAGCCAATTGCAAGATCTTTTGGAAAAGGGATTTGTAAGACCGAGTTCCTCGCCTTGGGGAGCCCCGGTCTTATTCGTGAAGAAGAAGGATGGTACTATGCGAATGTGCATCGACTATAGGGAGTTGAATAAGGTGACCGTGAAGAACAAATACCCACTTCCTAGAATCGATGATTTATTCGACCAACTGCAAGGAGCGGGTTGCTTTTCGAAGATTGATCTCCGTTTGGGTTACCATCAAGTGAAGTTCAAAGAGGAAGATATTCCTAAAATTGCTTTTAGGACACGTTATGGCCACTATGAGTTTCTAGTGATGCCATTCGGTTTGACGAACGCTCCAGCGGTGTTTATGGATTTAATGAATCGCGTGTGCCGACCCTTCTCAGATAAGTTGGTTATCGTGTTCATTGATGACATCTTTATCTACTCAAAGGATGAGGTCGATCATGCTCGACACCTTCGGGACGTTTTAGACATCTTGAGGAGAGAGAAACTTTATGCAAAGTTTTCCAAGTGTGAGTTTTGGTTGAAAGAAGTGCAGTTTTTGGGGCACATAGTTTCGAAGGACGGAGTAAAGGTAGACCCGGCCAAGATTGAAGCTATGATGAGTTGGGAACCTCCCAAAAGTCCATCCGAGATTCAAAGTTTTCTAGGCTTGGCGGAATATTACCGAAGGTTCATACAAGGCTTCTCCAAGATTGCTTCTTCGTTGACAATGTTGACCAAGAAGAATGTAAAGTTTGTATGGACTGAAGAACAAGAGAAGGCATTTAGGACTTTGCAAAAGAAGTTATGCGAAGCTCCGATCTTATCTTTGCCGGAGGGATCGGAGGATTTTGTGGTCTTTAGCGATGCATCCAAAATGGGGCTTGGATGTGTACTAATTCAAAGAGGGAAGGTGATCGCGTACGCGTCTAGACAATTGAAAGTGCACGAGAAGAACTACCCCACTCATGATTTGGAGTTGGCGGCGGTAGTGTTCGCGCTAAAATTATGGCGACATTATCTTTACGGCACAAAATGTACCTTATACACGGATCATAAGAGTCTGAAGTATGTTTTTGATCAGAAAGAACTCAACATGAGGCAACGAAGGTGGTTAGATCTACTTAAGGATTATGACTGTGAATTACTCTACCACCCGGGTAAAGCAAACGTGGTGGCTGACGCCTTGAGTCGGAAAGAGTATAGCGGGAGACTTCAATCCAAGCTTACAAGAATTGAGTTGGTGTCAAGTCTCATGGAAAAGATTAAAGAGGCGCAAACCGAAGCAGTAAAAGAAGAAAACCTCAAGGATGAAGTGATGATCAAGCAACAGTCATTGTTGACCGAAGATAGCCGAGGGATCAAGTGCTTCAACGGGCGAGTTTGGGTACCAAAGTTTGGTGGTTGCCGAGAGCTACTTTTGGAGGACGCACACAAATCCAAGTATTCTATCCACCCGGGAAGCACCAAGATGTATCGGGATTTGAAGCTACACTTTTGGTGGCCGGTTATGAAATTGGATGTAGCACATTATGTGGAGCGATGCGTAACTTGTTCACAAGTGAAGGTCGAGCATCAACGACCCTATGGAAGTCTTCAATCGCTTGATATACCAGAATGGAAATGGGACAAGATTACCATGGACTTCGTGACCAAACTACCGAAGACCTTGAGAGGGAATGACACTATTTGGGTTATTGTTGACCGTTTGACTAAGAGTGCTCACTTTCTAGCAATGCAGGAAACCTTGCCGATGAATAAGTTGGCAAAACTCTACATAGACGAGGTAGTCTCTAGACACAGCATACCTTTGTCGATAGTGTCTGATCGTGATAGTCGGTTCACGTCGAGATTTTGGGGAGCCTTGCATCAAGAGTTGGACACACGGGTAAATTTGAGCATGGCTTACCAACCACAAACAGACGGACAAAGTGAAAGAAAGATTCAAACGCTTAAAGACATTCTTAGATCATGCGTGATCGATTTTGGCGGTAGTTGGGACACCCATCTACCTTTGGTGGAATTTGCGTACAACAATAGTCACCATTCTAGTATCGGCATGGCGCCATTTGAAGCCTTGTACGGGCGGAAGTGTAGAACCCCTGTGTGTTGGCTAGAAGTGGGGGAGAAGCAGTTTTCCGGCCCGGAAATTGTGCAAGAAACGGCCGACAAAGTTAAGTCTATTCGGGAACGTTTGAAAGCGGCGCAAGATCGGCAGAAAAGTTACGCCAACAAAAAGAGGAGACCGGTAGAGTTTCAAGTGGGAGATCGTGTGATGTTAAAGGTATCCCCTTGGAAGGGATTGCTTCGATTTGGGAAGTGTGGGAAGCTAAGTCCCCGTTACCTTGGGCCATTTACTATTCTGGAACGTATCGGACTCCAAGCTTACAAGTTGGACTTGCCGCCGGAGATGGACGGGATTCATCCCACATTCCACGTGTGTTATTTACGGAAAGTGACAGGATGTCACAATCGCAAAGGCACAATCGCCGGGGGGTCAAGAACTCTCGGTACGTCTCTCGCGATAGTGCCATGCGAGAGTGACAGGGTCACAATCGCCGGGAACTATCGCCCAGATTGTACCGCGGGTGGGATTGATGGCGCGATTATACCCGCGAGAGTGACAAATGTCACTCTCGTCGTGTCACTATCGCCGGCGAGTGTTTGGGTATAAAAAGCCTAGGTCGCGATTTTCAGTCATTATATCTGATTCTAGGGTTTGGTGTGCGATATTCTCTGCCGAAAATCAGTAGGTAAGTCTTCCCTACAACCTCTTTCATCATTTATGGTAATTCTAGGTCATTAATGGTGGTCCTTAACATTTAGGAGGTGTGTTTGGTGAGCTCTCAAGTGGTTCCTCATCTCTTCCATTTTCAAGTATTTAGTTTTCTTGTAAGAAAACTACTAAGGTGAGTTCTTACACTTTTATTAAACATTATACATGTCAAAAGGTGGATTTTGAATACCTAATATCTCCTCTTTCACATATTTGAATTTTAAGACATTGTGCTAAACCTAGCCTTTTGGGGATATTAGTATTTGTGATGATTTTTGGGAAAATGGTGATTTATGAACTCTATCAATGTTCTTTAGCTTATTTTACTTGGGTTATACCTTTATGTGGATGGCATTGCTATGCAAAACTTATGGATTTGAAAATATGGGTATTGTGGTTAACTGCTGATAAGTTTCATGTTATACTCACTTCATGTTTTGGGGATTTGGAAATAAAGAGAAATTATCTATATTCTGACCAAGTGGTCTCTTGGTAAATAATAGGAGTGGTTTTGGTGGGAAATACCCTTCATATCATTTATTAACCACTAATCATTGTTGGGATTATTTGTTGAGCCGTTTGTGCATTATTTGGTTTAACTGATGCATTGGGAATCATGACCCCGTATTTGGTTATTATTGTTCCGGTGTTGGGACGACTAGTTTTCCACGTCGAGGCACATTAGGTACCGGGTGCGGTATAAGTCCTTCGTGCTCAAGTATTACGATATTGGATGAGGAGATCGACATAGGAACCCGACGGGGTTGAACTCGAGTTTCCGTGGGTGTACGTTTAAAGCCACTGAGCCTGACATCCCTTGCGTGTACTTTATGTGTTTATTGGCTTTACTGACCCATCGAATGGCTTTTTTTTGTGTTCCGTCATTCGGGTTAGTAGGTGGGTCTCCCCCGTTAACCCAAGAGGTATTGGTTACATTTCAAAGAGCATTATTGTTATCATTATCATTATTGTTGTTGTATAAAAGGAAATCTTTTACTTATTTTTATATTAAATCTCTTAAACCGCAAATGTTTGATCTCACTAGGCTTTAGCCTAACAATTTTTCTTAAAATGACATGTATAACAGGTCAAGTCTCCGGTGGGGTTCGTCGGGATTGAGCGGATAGCTTTGGGCTAAGAGCGGTCTTTTTGGGAGATGTATAGACCGGCATTTTGGAATAGTAATCATACCTTTTGGAAGAATAGCAACACCCGATATTAATCTTTCTTACTTAAGTTAGATTATTAGGTTGTTAGTCTATCCTTCATTTGATTCATTGTAATGATTATAGTACTGTTTCCCCGTCCTATCGGGATGATACTTTGGGATTGATTTTAGCAGGTTTTACATCCAGGTTTTTATCTAATTATAGCAGTCGTATTGCAGAAATTTTGAATTTTCATTCCTCTAATTTTTGGGATGTTACAAAGACTGTTTCACTATCTGAGGAGGATCCTTCTCAAACAGTTCTCTCCCCTGCTTAAGGGTAAAAAACTTCAAATAATCCCAGCCGCTGTAGTTGATGAACAAATAATCCCAATCTCTGTAAGAGAGATTGATGAAGAAGATGAGGAAGAAGAGTCCCTGCAACATTCAGGGAGGCCCTCCAGACCATCTCACTGGTCAGAGGAAGAGATGAAGAGACGAACAGAGATGATTTCTCATCTAGAGAATCAACGACTGAAGATCCCCTCTCAATCAACAGATCTACAGTTCCTGACTGAAGCTGAAATCGAAGAATCTGTCAGGGCTGAGAAGCTGATAGCTGATTGTCAAAGAGATGCCTCTCTTGCTCTCAAGATTCAGTCCTCTCAAGTCAAAGACAAAAGGCTAAAGAAGAAACCAGTTGAAGTCCAGGCTGCTCTTTTGAAAGAGATTGAAGAGGATCTCTCAAAAGAACAAAGGGTCAACGATAGCTCAGTCGAATGGTGTAAAAGCAAAATCGACTATCGCTCTGACCCAATGAAAATCATAGCAGTTGTCATCTCAGGGAAAAAGAAGAAGGACCGAGTTTCACTAGCTTTGGGCTAAGAGCGGTCTTTTTGTCACGCTAGACACATCTATTCATACAGCGTGACGGTCTTAAAACGAAAACACGAGTTTAAACGGAGAGCGACTCAACGAGTCATATTTATACATATCAATATATATTAAGTGCGAGTGTTCAAATATGGTTACAGAGTGTCATTGAGAATTTCGGGGTGTTACAATCCTCCTCTCCTTAGAAAAGATTTCGTCCCCGAAATCTCGTATCATTCGAACAGATGGGGATAACGCCTCTTCATGTCTTCTTCCGCCTCCCAAGTCACGTTCGCACCTCTGTGGTGTTTCCATTGTACTTTCACCATCACTACCTCTTTATGGCGAAGCTTCTTCATCTCTCTCTCCAAAACGGATTCCGGTTCCTCCACACATCGATTGTTGTCTACCCGAATTTCGGATAAAGGAATGACGTTCTCCTCCGCTAGGCACTTCCGTAGATAGCAGATGTGGAAAGTATGGTGAATTCCAATCATCTCGGGCGGTAGATCGAGCTTGTAGTCTTGGAGTCCCACACGCTCAATGATAGGGAAAGGCCCGAGAAAAGGAGGGCTAAGCTTTCCCCGCTTTCCAAACCTTATGATTCCTTTCCAAGGTGACACTTTTAACATAACTCGATCGCCCACTTGAAATTCCATCGGTCGCCTCTTCCTGTCTGCATAACTCTTTTGGCGATCTTGGGCCGCCTTCAAACGCTCTCGAATACCCTTGACTTTGTCCGTCGTCTCTTGTACTATTTCCGGCCCAGAGAATTGTTTCTCGCCCGCTTCAAGCCCACAAGTTGGCGTTCTACATTTCCGACCATACAAGGCCTCAAACGTAGTCATACCCAAACTTGAATGGTAGCTATTATTGTAAACAAATTCCACCAATGGGAGGTGAGAGTCCCAATTTCCCCCAAAATCGATGACACACGATCGCAACATGTCTTCTAACGTTTGGATTGTTCGCTCTCTTTGTCCATCCATGTAACACCCTAAAAATAGGGATAACAAAAATCCAAAAAACGGACCTGCGGTATTTAAAATTGCCAAAGCAAGAGCCTCCCAAAAATGGGGAAAATACACAAACCTGTTTAAATACAATCGTAATTAAACGGATAATAAATAACAACCAACTAATCTAATTTCTATCACCAGAAAAGAGATTACAATCAAGGGTGTCATTTATAGACCCAAAGGATTCTCTACCAATAGTAAGTCCAAAAGCGATATTCCCAAATCTCTCACCCAAGCACTACGCCAGCTTAGGACCAATGCCGCTAAAACCTGAGATACACATCGACACCAAACAAGTGTTAGGCCAAAAAGCCTAGTGAGTTGAACAATAATAAGCATGCAGAACATATATGACTCTTATCTGCAGTTAACCAATTTTCCACATGTATGGAGTCAACGGGGGAGACCCATAGCACCAATCAATTCCACTCCAAAGAGTCGATGTACCTTGATGCCCTTAACAAGGAACACCCCAAAGGCCCGGCACACCCGAAGATCAGACCGTAAAGGAAACTTTCCGAGTGGCGGAGGTCTTCTGGGCACATACCATCACGGTGGCGCCCCGAGACTACATCCTCCTAGTGAACTTGCCTTGGTTCGTCCAACATAATGCATTTAGGAGGTCCTTAGGTATATTTCAACCAAATATAATTCAATACCAACCGCGGGTACAATATCACCCTTCTAATAGCATGAGTCCATCATAAGACTTAAATATCCACATACCCACGTTGTAGATACAATAACACCAAGGGTGTATTCCGAATGGAAATCATCATGTTATACCAAACATATATTCCTTAATCATGTCAAATACCCATTGTGGGCACACATAATGTAAATCCCCAAATAATTACACAACATAGAGTAAATCATCGGATGATACTTCATATACATATATCTCACATAATCTCATGGAAATACCATCAAATACTTAAACCCGTAAAGATGACCATTTTGAGCAAATATGTGATAATAACAACAATTAAACAAATATGATGTGTATCCAGTTTTAACAAAAGTTTAGTAAACTCACCTTGCTAGATTTAGACTAAATCTAGATTTTACCCACTTAGAGTTTTCCTTGAAGAAACTTGGTTCTTCAAACAAAATATTCCAAAACCTTAATACAAACTTGAATCCACCAACCAAAACACTTCTAGTTCACCAAAATGATTACAAACCTTCAATCTATGAAAGGGAGAACAAAGGGTGGATAAAACCCTAGAAAACTTTGGTGAAGAAGATGAATAGGGAGAGATGAGAAGCTTACCGCCACAAAATGCTCTAGTATACTTCAATAGACTTCCAATATCTTGCTATATCCTTGAAAGATCTCTCAAAAACGAAACCGTAGCAACTTGAATCACCCAAATCGGAGCTACGATGAGAAAGATATGAAGAAATGAAGTTTGGGGCTGAAAATCGCGACTTTAATACTCAGATACCTCCAGGCGATTGTCCCAGGTTATAGTGACAATGTCACAATCGCCGGGCACAATCGATGAGATTGTACCGAGAGTTTTCGGGCTCTGGCGATTGTGACAGGCGATTGTGACACTGTCACAATCGCCGGGCACTATAGCCGAGCACGTACCGAACACTGTTTTGGCCATAACTTCTTCGTTTTAGCTCCGTTTTCGCTCCGGAAAGAACCGTTGGTCTCGTAATTTAATCCTTTATCCATCAAAACTATAAAATCAAGGATTCAAGCCCAAAATCAAATATCTTATTTTTTCTTAATATATCGGTTTCTACAATAACTCGAAATGATACCTTTCGAAAATCGGGGTGTTACAATCCATTTGAGGATGATACACCGTGCTCAACTTCACTTTTGTCCCCAATTCTCTTTGAAACGCACCCTAGAAATGGGAGGTGAAACGACTGTCCCGATTCGACACAATGGATAGTGGCACTCCATGCCTCGAGACTACTTCATTAATGTAGAGTCTTGCTAGCTTGTCCAACGGTAATGTCTCCCTCATGGCCAAAAAGTGCGCACTTTTTGTCAAACGATCTACTACCACCCAAATGGTGTCGTATCCCTTCAACATCTTTGGTAGCTTCGTCACAAAATCCATTTTGATTTGATCCCACTTCCACTCCGGTATTTCTAAAGATTGAAACTCCCATATGGTCGTTGATGCTCGACCTTGACCAACGAATAAGTAAGGCATTTCTCCACATAGCTCGCCACATCAAGCTTCATCACCGGACACCAATAATTCAACTTAAGATCTCTATACATTTTCGTGCTCCCGGGGTGAATAGAATATCTTGATTTGTGCACCTATTCTAAGAGTAGCTTTCGGCATCCTCCCAACTTGGGTACCCAGACTCGTCCTTGGAAGAGTTTCAACCCTCTCCCATCTTTCGTCAAGCTAAGGTGTTGCTTCGTCATCACTTCATCTTTAAGGTTCGCTTCGAGAATTGCTTCAGCTTGTGCGGCCTTTATCATGTCCACAAGGTTTGAGATGAACTCAATCCTTGCCAACGAGGTTTTCACCGTTCACTATACTCCTTCCGGTTTAACGCGTCCGCTACTACGTTAGCCTTGCCCGGGTGATATTGAAGTTCGCAATCATAATCTTTCAATAACTCTAACCATCTTTTTTGCCGCATATTCAACTCTTTCTGATCGAAAACATATTTCAGGCTCTTGTGATCGGTGTAGAGGGTGCACTTGGTGTCGTACAAGTAGTGTCGCCATAACTTTAAAGAAAATACAACTGCTGCTAATTCAAGGTCATGCGTTGGGTAATTCTTCTTGTGCTCCTTCAATTGCCTTGACGCATACGCTATCACCTTGCCCCTCTGCATGAGGACGCAGCCTAATCCCATATTGGATACATCTCTATAGACGACAAAGTCATGTGTTCCCTCGGGAAGGGATAAAATTGGAGCTTCACACAATTTCCGTTGCAATGTACGGAAATCCTTCTCTTGAGTCTCGGTCCAAGAAAACTTCACATTCTTTCGAGTCAAAGCGGTCAATGATGAGGCGATCTTGGAAAAGTCTTGAATGAACCTTCTATAATAACTAGCGAGTCCCAAAAAGCTTTGGATCTCGATTGGGCTTTTCGGAGGCTCCCAGTTTATCATCGCCTCGATCTTCGCAGGATCTACTTTCACTCCTTCGTGGGTCACTACGTGGCCGAGAAATTGAACTTATCACAACCAAAATTCACACTTAGAGAATTTGGCGTAAAACTTCTCCCTTCTTAGTACTTCTAGGACCTCCCTCAAATGTTTCTCGTGCTCCTCTTCATCCTTAGAGTACACTAGAATGTCTTCGATGAATACTATGACCGACCGGTCCAAAAATGGCCGACACACACGGTTCATCAAATCCATAAATATTGTATGCGCATTCGTTAACCCAAAAGACATGACTAGAAACTCGTAATTGCCATATTGAGTCCTAAATGTCGTCTTCGAAACATCTTCTTCTTGAACTCTTACTTGATGATAACCGGATCGGAGGTCAATCTTGGAAAAACATCCGGACCCTTGTAGTTGATCAAAGAGATCGTCTATTCGAGGTAACGGATATTTGTTCTTGTTGGTCACTTTATTCAACTCCCGGTAATCGATGCACATACGCATCGACCCGTCCTTCTTCCTCACAAAGAGTACCGGTGCTCCCTATGGAGACGAGCTCGGCCTCACAAAACCTTTCTCAAGCAATTCTTGAAGTTGGGACATCATTTCCTGCATTTCCGTTGGCGCGAGACGATACGGTGCACGAGTTATCAATGTCACCCCCAGAACTAAATCAATTCGAAACTCCACTTGTCGATTGGGTGGTAAGTCGGGTAAATCGTCGGGAAATAAGTCCAGAAATTTTTTGACAACCTTCACGTCTTCTACCTTCTTCTTCTCTATCTTAGCATCTAACACAAAGGCTAGATACGAAGGATACTTCTTCGTCAAGTATTTTCTTGCTTTGATGGATGAGATGATGACTACTTCGCCCTTTCGCTTTTCGCCATACACGACGATGAAGTCTCCATCCCGAATGGGAATTCGTATGAGCTTCTTGGAACACAAGATCTCCGCTTGATGTCGCCCCAACTAGTCTATCCCGACCACTACATCAAAGCTTCCGATGGCCATAGGAAACAAGTTCACCATAAAAGTCTCGCCACTGATTTCGAGTCGACAATCTCTTAGAACCTTCCTTAGAACCACCCGTTCCCCATTAGCTACTTCTATGACTAAAGCATCAGTTAGGGCACTAGCCGATAAATTCAAAGATTTGCAAAACACATTGGACACAAAAGAGAAGTTTGCACCGGAATCAAACAATACTCTAGCAGGTGTGGAGTTGAGTAAGAACGTACCCAACACCACGTCAGTGGTTTCCTTCGCCTCCTCCTTCGTCATTTGAAAAGACCTTCCCTGAGCTTTGGGAATGGCCTCCCTTTTTGGTTGACTTCCTGAACTTCCTCCTCTCGCCACACCCCTTTGCTTGGGGCACTCCCTTCGAACATGACCAATTTCCTTGCATTCAAAGCAAATTGTCCCACGCATGGGACACGTGACACTGAGGTGACCCGGTTGGCCGCACTTGAAATATGAGACTGGGTTCGGGTTTGGGTTGGAGTTGGTCTTGCAAAACCCAAAGTGCTTACTTTTGCACTTAGGGCACCACTTTGCCTCCCGTCGATTGTCGAAACTCTTACTTGGCGGTTGAAACCTCGGCTTCTTGTACGAACTTGGCGGGCTTTCCCACCTTCTCTTCTCCATGGTCTTTGTCTTCTCGGCTTTATCTTGCGCAAAGAGTCTTTCCGTCACTTTAGCTTCTTTAATTGTTTCACGGAGGTTAGAGGCTTTGAATTTGCGGACCACTGTGATCATGTCCGCGGGTAGGCCTTTCAAATACGCCTTTACTTTATCCTTCTCAGTCGGAGCCACGTGCCCCACCAAATCAAGCTTCTCCATAAAAAGTCGGGTATACTCCTTCACCGACAAGTCACCCTTCTTGATCGACCGGAACTCTTCCTCTATTGAGTCCAATTCCTCCTCAGTACAACTCTTCTAAAATCTTCTTCTTGAACTCGGCCCACGACATCCTGGACAACACTATTCTTCAATGGTTGAGGTGAAGACATTCCACCAAGTCAAAGTCGTGCCTCGAAGCAATTGCGACCCATACTTCACCTTTTGGCGCTCTTCATAGTCACTAGATCTGAACGCTTGCTCGATCTCTTTGAGCCAGCTCATGCACTTTGCAGGTTCATCGTATCCGGCGAACTTCGGCGGTTTGCAGCAAAGAAAGGACTTGTAAGAACATCTTTTCTCCGGTTGCCTTGTTTCCAAGGTCTCTAATCCATCGGTGAGGATGTCACCCCCGATGCCCCCGGAACCTGCTATGATAACATTCTCTTCAATTGTCTCGTGACGACGGTGGTTTGCATATCGGTCTTCTAGCAGCTTCATGAACAACTCTTGTTGTTTTGCCATGGTCTCATTCATGGCTCTCATCATGTCCATCATTTGAGTCTGAGGGGTTACCTCAGTAATATCGGGTCAGTAGTGACAATGTTGGTCCTCGGAATCTGTTCCACCCTTCCGACAAGCATAGGTGGAATTGAAGGTCCATCTGTCACAGTTGTATTCGGCCTATCGGACGTGGATTCATTTACCACTTGACCCTTCGGCGATGACTGAAGATGACTCCGAGTATTTACCATTTTCGTCTGTCATCAAATCAAAGAAGGGTGAGAGATGGGCTACACAAGATTACACACAAGAAACGTACTAATACAGTTCATCGATTATTATAATCATAGTAATTCAAGCATGCTCACATAGAAGTACATCCATAATAGCAGTAGCTAATTGAAATTATGAACGTACACTACATAAAGATTCTCGTTACCACTTTCATAATTATCAACAAAGTGGTTTTCCATTGACTCTAAGACTGTCGCATCTTAGAATTTCTACCCAATTCTCACACTTTATTGCCTAAAAATCTCAGCTAAAGTCTAGGCATTTAGATCACATACCTAGTTCGCTTAAACTAGGGCTTTGATACCAACTTGTAACACTCTAAAAATTGGACGAATAAAAATTCGAAAATTCGGCAATATGACGTCTAAAATACGAAGGCCTAAATACCCTGTAAATATAAACTTCCAAAAGAACGAAACCCAATATTCAAGACAACTGAAAACCCATAATAATCGGGTTAGTTTGCACCATAAAGTTGCAACAAAGAATGGGACATCAATATTACAACAACCTACTTAATCTAGGATCGATTCAAATCTAGATTAAAATGGGTGTTACGATTTCACTATATTCTCTCTTCACAAAATTCCCCAAAAGACCGGCACTTCGAGAACTCCTACGTGCCCGGTTGACAAGCCCGACATCCTAATTTCCTCCACGAGTAGGATCTGTGAGGAAGCAACAACCACAACAAGTGTTCAGACGAAGCCTAGTGAGATTTCATAAGTTATATAATTCATAAAAAATAATATCATATGTTAAATACAACAAGACTTGGGTTACCGAACTCCATTGCCTCACAATTATTGTTTCCACCGCCACCATAATCTCGCACCTGAACACAACATACAAGAGACAACCCTTGAAATACGGGGGATACCAGTTTCCATCGGGGTGACGTTTACACGAGAGTGGAGTCACTCATGATGTTAATAGATTACACCTCATGTCCTGGTCTTAGTTCCCATGCTATAACGACATCACAACCTCAAACCATAATCACTGCCTTTATTGCCTACTCCGTCGAGTTACACCTCAAGGTCTTACGGGACATTATTTCCTATCCATATCTAGACGAGTTACACCTCAAGGGTCCACGAACCCTTATTGCCTACTCTCTAGTAAGTCACAATGACCAACACAAGGTCCAAATAATATACAACTACCTCCTCGTGCACAAGGAGTAGTGTTCACATTCTTATCAGGTGATCAACATTTGGTAAGCATTTATAACCACTTATACACCTCTTTTCTACATATAAATTTCAGTTCATCTTTACATCTCAAGCTACCACATTCCCCATGATCACATACATGTAGTATCAAAGGTTTATTTTACTCATACTATATCTTCATAAAGTTATCAGCAGTTAGATCAAAACCATAACAACAAGGGTTACCTCATGAACTCATCATACAAACATGAAATCTAATATCCATATTCATTTAGTTACCGTAAACAGGATTATTAAGGTTTACTAGACATGCTCACCCTTTTAGGGTTCATAAAGTTGAAAACTCTACAAGTTAGGTCACCCATCCCAAATGAACAGCACATATGTATAATGTAGGTGAAATACAAGTAACAAATAAGTAATAGAGTATTTAAGGAGTAAAAACTCACCTTGTGAAGTTATACACAAGCCCTAGATGATTAGACTTGAGGGAAGAGAATGAAGACTTGAATGCTCAACCCCTAAAGACCAAAATTAATGACCAACAACCCTAAATTAGCATCATAAATACAAAGTAAGGATCTCTCTAACTAGAAATGAATAAGGAGAGATGGAACCCTACCTTTGAATCCTCCAAAAAACACAGTTCTAAGAGTTCCAAAATGCAAAACAAGGGAAAAGGGGGGGGGGGAATCCCGCATTTGACCTGCAGAGCCCTTCTCGTGGCTTAGGTCACGGATAAGGAGTCGCGCCGTAGGCCGCGCGTGTCCTTGGCCCGAAAAACTCCAGTGAGTCCCGCGGCTTTGACGGCGGTTTCCAAGCCGCGGTGCAGCCCGCGCAAGCTCTTGTTTGCCAACCAACTCTAAGCCTTAAACACTTATGCTTGGACACTACACCCACATATATTTCATACGTAAAATACGCATGAACCCTTTTTTTATAATTGACATAACCATGCACGCACACCTAAAGCATTACGCTAGACACATCTATTCATACGGCGTGACGGTCTTAAAACGAAAACACGAGTTTAAACGGAGAGCGACTCAAAGGGTCATATTTATACATATCAATATATATATTCAGTGTGAGTGTTCAAATATGGTTACGGAGTGTCATTGAAAATTTTGGGGTGTTACACGGGTAATGGCTCAGCACAAGGCGCGGGGAGGTGTGACCTGCAGCACACGCGGCTTGGCCCGCCCTTAAGCCACGGCTAAGGCCTCTTAAGTCACTGTAAGTGTGCCGATCAGTGGACGAGCATCTTGGCCCACGACTTGAAGTCACGGTCAAAGCCGCGGGGAAGGTCTGGGCGATTTAAACCCAATTTTTATGGTTTTCTTTCATTTATGCCTCCATTTCCATCTCTCTCCTCTCCTTGATGCGATTTTGGTAGCCATAGCTCCAGATTTGGAGCATCTATGAGGGAGTTATCCTAAGGAAACACAAGGGTTTGGTATTTGGAAGCTCGGGTTGAAGAGTTGGATGGCTTCCTTGAAAAGCTTGGGGTGGAAAGTCTCAATATCATGATATGGTAAGTTTCCTTGAGTGTTCCAAGCTTTAGTATAAGGATCTTTATGGATCTAAAGGTTTTCTTGTTAATGGTTTATTCTTGACTTGAAGGAATGGGTTGTTTGGAAACCCTAGCTTATTGTTGGTGATAACTTGAAAATGGTGGAATCTACCCTATTGGAGGCTAATGGTTGGATTTGGAACCTAGGTTTAACTTAACCTAGCGAGGTGAGTTCAAGTTGATTTGTGAAAACGATGTACATGCCCAAAAAGTTTTGGTTATTTGGATGTGTTTAATTTCATAAACTTATAAACTACCCACCTTTGGGGATTTTTGGGATTTTTGATAAATGTATCATAATGGAGACGTTTTGAGAACCATTTTCATAAATGGAGGGTATTTGGTAAAAATGCATTTTTGTGGATATTGGAAATAAATGTATTTTGTGTTGTGAAACGTTTTGAAAATACCAATGTATGAGTCATTGGAGTTTGGTCATTCCCAACCTTGTGTACATTTCGGTTATCGTAAATCTTTGTGGATTTTAGCATATGGTCATTTGATTGTTTGAGATTAAGGCTCGGTTTTTGGCTTTGTCGGGTCTTGGGGACTTTTGTCCGGTTTTAATAACTTAAAGTGGAGCTTTAGGTGTGAGTTGCATTTATTGCACTTTATGGAGAATACATGTTTTGAGTGCTGGTGTCATTCATTGGGAGTCATGTATTTTAGACTGTAATGCATTTGGATCCATAGGCATGTGAGTCAGTCATATTTAAGGATGAGGAGTCTTGATATTCTCACCTTGGGAATTATGTTGTGTTGGCATCGTTGTTGTCCCAGTTGTTTGGCGAAGAGCAACCTTTATGGGTTGTACTTCGGGACCATGGGTCTTGGGATTGGATGTCTAATTCTTGTCCACGAGGGATAGACGTCATGAGTTATCAAGTGAGGAGTCGGGGCGCCTATCTTGAATGCTAGGGAGTAGGCACTAGGGGTCGAATGAGTACCCTGAGGATGAAACTCCACTAGAGACCGAACAGACAATAAGATCGTGTATCATTTAGGTGTCGCTCGGCGGAACAGGCAATGGGGGATACGGTGTTTTGGGACTTGAAATAAAGTCCGACTGGAGGTGTAGCTCGGCAGAGCAGGCAATACAGTTACGATCTGAGGTGTTGTTCGACAACGTGGCTAGGTGGCTTAACTTTGTGTTCCGCCACATACCACAGAATCAGGTCTCCCTCGTCACCGGAAGGTGTTATTTGGGTATTAAATGGTATTATTTTATTATCCATGTTTTCGGTGATGTTTTGTATATTCAGTTTTTATTTGTGATTTATGGGCCGAGTATTATGCCCTCCCGTGTTTGGGTATTTCGAGAAATAAAGTCTTATCCGCAATTTTATAAAATGGGGAGTTTAATTACTATTCACGTTTTGGGTGAATTTGGGATTGAAGTTGTTTTACGAAAGAATGTTCATGTTGGATTGCTTGTTTTTTTAAAGGTGTGTGTTATTGGAAAATGAGTCGTTTAATATTTATGGTAAATCATTTTGAAAGATAATGATTTAAACTGCATTCTTACCTTTAACAAATATATTTGTTTCATGTTGAAAACTCTTGAACTTACTTAGGCGTTAGCCTAACCTTTTTATTTATCGGCATGTGCATCGGGTTCCGGTGGGGGAAATGGTTCTAGCGTTTCTGCGAAGTGATGAGTGCTAGATGTATGTGCAAGAGTGAGTGGCTTGGTGAAGTCTTCCACATTAGTGTTGAGAAGAGCAACTTGTATTTGGGTTTAGTAACACCCGACCTTGAGTTAGTCTCTATGTAAGATTTCATTTGTTATGTTGATGGAAATTCTATAATCGTATTTTAAGTATGGACTTGTCGCATGAAGTTTTATCCATTCCTTGAGGCATATTTATAAATTTTTAAATTAGTTGCTCTTTCCAAATTGAGGGTGTTACACGTTTGGTTTGATAGATTGTTTTGATAAATTTGAGTTTCGTTGAATGATTCGAAATTGGAAGGATCTGGAATCTTTGATGTGTAGGATTTGGAATGCAATTGGATAATATTATTTATAAATAATTTTTGAGTGATGTTTTTTTATGCAAATAGGCGTCAACATCTGAAGACTATCTCAGTTCTTAAGATCTGAAAGAGTACCTTCTACATAAATCGTATACATGCTCTATGTTTTATACACTTTAAATCATAGTTACATGTCACATAAGGATCAGGCATTCTGGTGTTCTACATGAAGCATCATGGGCGGACCTATTGATAAGGTGGGTTTAACCCCCCCCCCTCCCCCATTTTCTAACTGCAAGTGTACGGGTCGAAATCAAGTAATAGTACTGAAGTGCAAATATCGAATTAAAGGAACCTGGTATTGAGTACCACAATTTATATATCAATTATTAACTAGACTCACAAGGATTGATTTGAGTCAAACAAGTAAATAGATGTACTTAAACAAACTAGAATTTCAACTTTGAGAAACAAGAGATAATTGGGTTCATCTAACTCAGAACAGCAATTGGGTCAAGTATTTTAAACAAGAGTTCAACGTAATTAATCATGAAAAGTAGTTACTATACTTTATCAAGCTATAGTAACATTAGCTATTAGGAATAATGTCTCATCTCTCGATCTCAACAAGTTATCCCCAAATTAACCATAAGAGCATGATTAAAACAAACAGATCTAAGGTTGAATTGGTATATCTCTATCCAATTCATTCATTAGGCATATAACATTAACATCAAATATTTAAACACTTTTCTCAAAGAATAAAAAGATCAAGAGAAAATTCATTAGTTGATCAGGCTAACAGCTTCATTAAAACCATGTTATATGCTTCATTGAATCGCTTGAATCAAAAGTACAAATCCAAATCACATGCTTAAACGTAACTACACCCAAAATTCATCCAACCCCCAACATGAAAAGTTTAGTTCATGCTTAGGGTATGGGTATTACAGATCGAAACATAATTAGAAATGATTGAAATTCCAAACATTGTTCTAAAATGAAGAAATGCTCAAAAGTACAAAAACTCCATGAGATCTCAATTCTCTAATTACATGTATTGTAAATCGCTTGAGTATGCGTTTCCACCAAGATCTCCCCCACATTTTCTCTGCGTTTTTGTCACTTGTTCTTCTCCAAAATCGCCTCTCGCCGCCTCCTCTCTTTTCAAAAACTTTTGTCACCCCCAACCCTAGCTGAAACAGTCGACAAAACTGTTTCAGCTCGTGGCGCGAGTTGTGGCGCAGATTGGGTCGCGCGGGAAGTCGCCCGTTTCACCTAAACCCGCACGGATCCAGAAAGTCGCGTGGCAAACCGCGCGGTGCACTGTTTTGTCACTTCAGCCTTCCAGGTTCTCCTCACTTTCCCCAATTTGAGAATGACTTCCCAAATCAACGTTTTAGATGATTTTATCTTGAATTTCTGTTCTTCTTCTCATCCCGTCTTGACCTGTACTTTTCTTCCAAAAACCCATCAACTTCATCACTATTTTCCTTGGGATCGCGCATTTTCCACTAGTTTTAGCGTATAAATAATGTCTACATCCGACATTATCACCTATCATGGTGGTTATAGTGGCACGTGCCACTTTATTATTTCTTCGGTGAAGGGTAAAAAGTTTTAGGTTAGTGAAAGGTGCAACCGTATTGTTTTGGAATTTTAGAAACTTCAAGAAAGTGCAACCGTACCTCGTAATCAAACCAAAACAAACTCTTGAAACCAACCAAAAAATCAAAGAAACTCTTGAAATCAACCAAAAACCAGAAGGAAAATATATATATATATATATATATATATATATATATATATGGGCGAAGATCGTGTGAGAAGTTGAGTTAACGGTGAGAAACGTGAGAAGTGGATTTGAACCGTTGATCTCTCTTTTAATCTCAAGCTCTCTCATGAATTGCGTCTTAGAAGATAATTGATCTGGTGCATCTTGGTGCATCTTATCTCGGTGTATCTCATTTTAATGTGCGTCTATTTCTCATCCAACGGTCGATAACCACTTCTCACGTTTCTCACCATTAACTCAACTTCTCACCGGAATCAACATCTATATATATATATATATATATATATATATATATATATATATATATATATAGGGTCGGGTTCATTTGTTAACCCGATTTTTTGTACTAACTTTGTGAACCAAATCTTGACCATTGATATTAAGATGAAGGGCTAAGATTAAAACCCATTTACATTAACTCTTATTTATTAGCCTTATAATAATTAATTATATGGAACATATATGATAGGGGCTTTTGAGGAAATTCATAACCCTTTTTCACATTTAGTATTGTAACCCCCACATTAAATAAATGTTACAATTAACAAAAAAAAAATCAATAATGACATCATATTGTTATTGTACATATATATTAAACCAAGGCTAACAATGACTTACTAATGGTTGAATTATGTTAACAAAATTAGTATGAATGGGATGGGAAAAAAGTAAAAGAATTTGTAAGGGAACATATATGAACATGTATATGTTAACAACCACTTCATTAGTGTTCGTTTGAGAAAGTGAACGTATATGAAAATAAATGGACATATATATCACGACCGAACATCTATGATCATTCATTAGAGTTCATTTGACATATTTGTTGAACGTATATGAACATATATATGGGCATGTATATAACGAATGAACATCTATGATCATTCATTACAGTTCATTGCATGTCCTTGTTTGGTTCATGACAGATATGTTCATCTCGTATATCGGACAAATTTCTCGAAAAGACCAACTATACGATATACGGATTTAACGAAATATGAACAAATCTACTATAAAAATATTCAAAATATTCAAAAAAAATATGAAAAAGGATACAATTCTGAAATCGTAACCTACACCTAAATTTGGAATCTTGATATTTGTAACTCCTATACAATTAATGACATAAGATTACATTTCAAAATGACAATACTACCCTTTTCTATTAAATAAATAAAAAAATAAAACATAAACAAACCTTGCAATCTTATTGGTTGATGACGGTTCACATAGTTAGCAAGAAACACACGGTTAACAAATGATCCTCCCTCTCTCTATATATATATAGAGAGAGAGAGGTGGGTTCAAATGAAAACTCATCTTTCATTGTGCATATGAGGACAAATCTTAATCATTGATCAAAATTTAGAAAACCAATCAATGGCAAATATATAACAAGGTTAATTGGGAAATGATTAAGGACAAAATTGTAATTTTGAATCAACGCCTACTTTCTTTGACATTTTATTTTTATTTTTAATTAAAAAAAATTACCCCCTTAAACTTTAAAATAATTTATCTTAAAAATTACTAATATTTTAATCAAACAAATTACATCAAAAAAACGAGAATTTCGTACTCTTCGATATGACATTCATCTCGATATAGTTTTTTTTCGTTTTAACCGTTTTTTACGTGAAATTCTATATATGTGTTATATTCATTATTAATATGCATGCACGTCTTCGGGTGTCCACATTCAGTATGAATAACAAAGGTGAATGTTCATTCACTATTCATGATGAATAATACCGTATGCAGGATGAATAATACAATATTCAGAATTTTTTTCGTTTTAACCGTTTTTTACGTGAAATTCTATATATGTGTTATATTCATTATAAATATGCATGCACTTCTCGGATGTCCACATTCAGTATGAATAACAAAGGTGAACGTTCATTCACTATTCATGATGAATAATACAGTATTCAGGATGAATAATACAATATTTAGGATGAATAATACACGAATCCATGATTCATGTATTATTTATCATGAAACGTGTATTATTCACCCTGAATATTCTATTATTCATTCTGAATGATACATTATTCATGATGAATAATATATGAATGACCCGTGAAGGTGTAGACACATGGCGCACTCTCTTTTGTTTCTCAATTCACAACCGAAATTTGGTTTAATTCATTATGAATTTGTATTCCCATCCCCGGATGTCCCACATTCAGTATGAATAACAAATATGAACGTTCATTCATTGTTCATGATGAATAATATAGTATTCAGGATGAATTACACAACATTCATGACGAATAATACACGAATTCATGAATCGTGAATTATTCACCATGAATGTTGTATTATTCATCCTGAATGATACATTATTCATGATGAATAACACATGAATGATCTGTGAAGATGTGGAGACGTGACACGCTCTTTTGTTCCCTGATTCATAACAGAATTACTCGATAGGTTCTCGATTCGTCTTGATGGGTGTTGGGTTACGGTGCTGAAGAAACGTGATGTCTTACGACGTTGAAGAAAGTGTTGAAGAAGGTGATGTCGAGTTACATACTTACGGTGTCGAGACGTTGTACAAACTTGAACGTACATAAATATTCATAGTACATATAACACATATATAGCATTTCACGTAAAAAACGATTAAAACGACAAAAAAATTATATCGAGATGGATGTCATATCGAAGAGCACGAAATTCTCGTTTTTTTTATGTAATTTGTTTGATTTAAATATTAGTAATTTTTAAGATAATTTATTTTAAACTTTAATTGGGTAAAAAGTTTTTAATTAAAAAGAAAATAAAAAGTCAAATATGGTAGACATGTGTTTAAATTTTCTTCCATTTTTACCCCTAAGCATTTTAAAATTAAAAACTCTATTTAATATGAGTTGTTGGATCAAAAGAGATCGAGTGGCTGAAATTTGTTCTCACGTGCACAATGAAAAATGAGTTTTCATTTGAACTTTCCCCTCTCTCTCTCTATCTATATATATATATATATATATATATATATATATATATATATATATATATATATATATATATATTGTGTTACCGTTTGAACCGTTATTTAATATTTCAAAACAGTAAACCACACCACAAATTACAATGCAATGAAAATACAAACTATAAACCACATCATAAATATTCTAGAGCATACGATGTGATGCAGTACGTACGAATGGTTTAGATAAAGACCCTTATCCAAACCTTATTAAAACTTTATAGTTACATATTTTAATCCATTTCACATGAATCCAAGTCCGTCCCCACTAATTGTTGATGCACGAATGGATACCCCCTTCACCAACATCAAGTGGTACCATATATTATCATGTTTTATTTCTATATAGTAGTATTCTGTAAATTTGGAATTATTTTTATTTATTTTTAAATTAATATAATAAGAATTTTGAAAATTGAATTAGAAGTTGCTGAAATAAAACTGATTTTTACCAGAGATAGAATTATATGACTATCGACAAATTTAATCATTGTGTGTTCATTTAAGTTCTTCCTAAAATAAAACTGGTTTTATTAGACGCTTAGAATGTATAAACGTCCCAATAGAATGCTTAAGTTTATAGAAACAAACTATAAAACGTCATATCTAAAAATGTTACAATAAGTTTATCAGACGCTTTTATTCGTTTTAACAAAAAAAATTGGACGCCTTAAAATAAAACGTCATGTTAACTATTTTATAAGACACTAAAATAGCCAATACGATCATTTTATTTTAAAAACATTCTAAAAAACTTGTTAAAACACTTAAAAACGTCATATAAACTTATTGTAACACTTTTAGATATGACGTTTTTAAGTTTGATTCTATAAAGTATTTTATTAGAACACTTAAACATTATAAGCATCTTATAAAACTAATTTTATTGTAGTCTCTTTTTAAATCTTATGATTTTAAATGACTTAAAAAATAATATATGATAGATGTGAGTGTTTTGTCACCCATTTATTAACATGACAATATTAATTTACTATGTAATATACGTTTATCGATGAAATTTAATTTTAGAACATTTAAATTATTTTGAAACAATTTCAATCACTTAGGGTACGTGTGTTTGGTACACAGGACAGGACAAGATGGAACAGGACGGGACAGAACAGGACAGGACAGGACAGAACAGTTGTCCAGCGTTTGGCAAAACATGACAGAATTGGACAGAACAAGACTATACTTATTAAATGACGAATTTACCTCTGATGAAAAATCATAGATTACATCACATAAAACTAATTTACATTACTAATACATAGTGCAATGAATTATCAAAAACATACAACTAATTTATCACGATTGGATTTTGGATATGGAAATCAAAACCCAAATTTTAAGTTTCGGATTTGGATTGGTCGGGTTTCGGATTGATGTCGGTCAGGTTCGGGTATTATATAATGCAAATGTTAGATATGAATTCAATCGTTTTTTAGGATGATTACAATCGATTGATAGATTGATGAAATCGATAGGAAGTTTAAAATTTAGAAAATATTTCAACAGACTATAATTTACGATTTTCAAAAGATAATTAGATATATATATATATATATATATATATATAATATTTAAAATATAGATGTATGTTATTTCGGGTTTTCGGACGGGTCGGGTGGCCAACGATCAAACCCAATCCGAGCCCAGATATCCTCCCAAATGTCGGGTTTCGGATTATCGGATTTTGGGGTTCGGGTTTTGCAAAAACACCTTATTTTCGGTTTGGATTCGGATTTTGGACTATTCGGGTTTAAGGTTTTGGTTTTTAACAAATGGTATATTAGTCAAAATATTGTTGTTCTACTTAGTTCTAGGGGGGTGGAGTGGGACAAATGTGTCACATTCTTGTTCCATTTAGTTCTAGCGTGTCCCACGTATGGTCATGCCAAACATGGGACAAGTCTGTTCTATTCTGTTCTGTTCCACCTTGTTCTGCGTACCAAACGCAGCCTTATGTAAGTCCAACCATTAAAAATTAATTAATGAGCATGATTCAATATCTTTGAATTAAAATAGGATCATTTAGAGACTTAAAAAATAAGATCACGTCTTAGATGAGGTGGGTAATTTATGGATCCAAATAATTCTAATAAAAAATAATTAAATAAAATCAATCCATGTTCAATTAAATCTATATTAATTGCATTAGCATTTTAACAAAGGATCCACACGTTAAATTTATAATATAAGAATTTATATTTTATAAAATATTGTTTTTAAGATCTTATATTTGTTATAATTAATTATGAAATGCAATTGTATAAGAAATAAAAACAATGGTCTGGTAGGAATGTAGATTACTAATAAACGAATAATTGATTCAAACAGTATAATAAAAAGATCTTGTACATGAAACAATGGGACGCAATTAAAAAGATTACTCACATAAATAACCGGCCAAAGTAGCAAACAGATAAGACAACAGAGCGCAAAAAAGTCGCACCACTAGCAAGTAAACCTTATGAATAACGACAAAAATGTTACAATTCCGTTTAATATGATGAAAAAGTAGATACATATATAAAAAAAGATTAACATTAAACGCTTATGTTTATCTCTTTTGTCTAAATTAATTATCGTTCTTGTGAAAGAGTTTAAAAGCATTCTATTCAACAAGAATAAATTATTTCAAACAAATAAAATAATACAATATTATACTAATGTGAGTGAGCATTTTTTTTACTCACTTAACGACTGAGGTTAAAGGGGGTCGGGGATCGAACTCTGGACATGCCTTGTATTTGGTAAAGTCGTCTTACTTCTTTGCCAACTATTTGGCAAAGAAGCTAGCTTATAAGCTATCTTTTTTTTTTGTACATGTTTAGATGACCATAAACTAGCTTATAAGTTAGCCTATTGAAAAACTACTCGTAGTAGCGTTTTGAAAAGTTAGTTTATTAGCTACCAGCTAGCTTATCAGCTAGTATGCCAAACATAGCCTAAGCTACACACCAGAGGTAGTTTGGGTGGTAGCACACTTAGGTGGCGTTTGTTTTTTAAGAGGTTTGAAGTCTGAAATCTTATTTCACTTCTGATTAATAAGAGGTGGTGCTGAAGTCTGAAATCTGAATCAATAAGATTGTATGTTTTTCTAACGTCCGAAGACGTCTTGAGAGAAAGAAAAGTTTCCATTTGTACATCTTGGGTATGCCCCTCGTAAATTGTAATTTTCTCTTTTATTTTCAATAAAGTTTTTCCGGAGGTTCCGTCCCCTTTTCCCCCCAAAAAAAAAAACTTATGAACTGAGTTGGCGATAAGAGATTTTAAGAAGTTAGGTTACCATTTCATATTTTAGACGTATTTAAGAGTTGAGATGTTTTTGAAAACTGAGAAAAAACAAACAGTCTAAATGTAAAAAGGTTTGACTGATTCAGACTTAAAAGTCATTAAGAGGTTTTCTTCAAAAAAGTAAGGCTCAATGGGATGTAGAAGAAATCTCATGTTCCCCGAGTTCGAATCTAGGCGCTATCAAATCCCTTGTGGCCATAGATGTTCACCTAGAGTAACTCCAAACTATTCATGGTCACCTAAGGGATTAGTCCTTATGCATAAGTTGGCTTGCAAACACCACAGTTACCCAAAAAAAATACAGTTATAATGAAAACAATTATACCTAGGGGTAATCTTATTAATGATTTAAGCATTTAACGAGGTACTCGAACTCGTTTATCCTGATAATTTATCGTGGTCCTCAAAGTAGAACTCGTTGCATTTCGTCACGTCTTACTATGTTGTTATAAAGTAGTAGATAAGAGCACTCGAATATTTTTTTTATAATTTATCCGAAATAAAGAAACAAATATCAAAATTTCCAAAAACAACTACATTCAACTCCAACAGTCAACCCCATGGCGCAAAATAGTTTATTCCAAGACATTATGCTTGCACAAACAAGTAAATGCTCGATTTTGATAATTGCAATGTTGGAGTTGCAATTTCTTTGGAATTAAACTCCCTATGGTTACTAAGCTCTTAGAGCATCTTTAACAGATTCTTCAAATTTTCTCTAAAATAAAGAATCAAAGTCAAAATCTCAAACAAAAAAAAATTACATTCAACCACAACGGCTTTAACATTAATCATATTTCGAAAATGTTCAATACAATTAATAAAATATTATTTTTATCTCAAACATTTCATTTTGAAAATATTTCTCTATGCTAATTGCTAAACATCAATTTTAATGTTCTCCAAATTTGAAAATTTTTACCACATCTCTCATACTTTTTTCCGTCTTGGAGAATTTGTTGAAACAAAAAAGTAGCAATAAAATCTCCATAATCTCAATGTTCTCCATTTTAGAGAACTTATTTTATATGCTCTTAAGCAAGCTACCTAGTGGCTCGCTCCTAATTTTTCTTTTATATAATGTTATTGGGATGGGGAGTGTGGATCGGCTTGAGGGTTGCCGATTACTAATCCTTTCGCACAAATTTCAATGGGTTTCTTCATTTTTTGAATATTATACCATTAATTATTTTGTTAAAATATTCAATACATTTATTATATTAAAAACTTTCAAATAAACTTTTTATAAAATGATAGATTCCAAGTAACTTTAAAAGATTTTTTACAAAATGGTAATCTTCAACAAACTTTATATAAAACCCATCATATCCAACAAACTTTATATAAACATGGTAATTTTTATGAGTATGTACAATATATTTTCTAAAATAAAGAAAGTGGAGATTTTGGTAATATATATTTTTTTTTGATCTAACATGTTATCTAAATGGTTTTCTACAATAGAGAAAATAAAATAAAGATAAAAATATCTAAATTTAGAGAATTCTCTAAAATTTGATGTGAGAGATTAATGATTTTTTTAATTCTTTCCCACTAACGAGTTTGAATGTATATATATATATATATATATATATATATATATATATAGAGAGAGAGAGAGAGAGAGGGGAAGGATCATGAGAGAAGACGAGAAGTGTGATATCATATATGATTACATGGTCTGTGGGTGAGTTTAATCATATATGATTAAACGTCTATTTATTGTTAGTGTAACATGTGTTTAATCATATATGATTAAACTTGTGTATCATATATGATTAAACACTTATCGTCTTCTTGAAAAATTTTAGCTTCTCGTTTGAATCTGTCCCTAGGGTCTTTCATGGGAGACCCTAGTATTTTGTGGTAACCATGAGATCCAATCTCATCCATCCATTTAATTAATCAATGGTCTAAAATAACTAATATAAATAATAATTAAAAAACGGATTTAATGCAACTAAATTAGGAAAAAGGGGTAAAATTGTCAAAAAAAAAATATTATAAATCAGTGTGATCTAATTTAGGCGTGTTCCGATAATTTTGGGTGTGATAGCGCTTACCAGATTTAATGCAACTAAATTAGAAAAAATGGGTGTGATACACTGTGATCATCTTACAAAATCTTATATCCTTCATGATAGAATGATGGGATTATTGTTGCTAATTCCGTAGGTGGTAATACACTGTGATCAGTGTCTCATGGTACATATGTCTCATGGTACATATGAGATTCAGATGTTAGATTATCAGATATATGCCAAATCACAATTTAACACATACATCACAATGTAACACATATATCAGATATATGCCAAATCATAATGTAACACATACATCAAATATATGCCAAATCACGTGGCACATGAGATTCAAATGATGTTATATTATCACAATGTAACACAATGTCACATGGTTCATATGGATATTATCCCAAAATCAATTTGTTGAGATAATAAAAGAAACGTAATATTTGATTGATGAGACTTTGATTTTTTCAGTTACAAAAAAATTGTTATATTAATTAATTTATCAAATTACTAATATATCATCCCCTATTAATTAAATAAATAAATTAATTAAAATGATTGGATGAGGTTGGATCTCATAGTTACCACAATCTAATATGGTCTCATTTGATTAGGCACATATATATATATATATATATATATATATATATATATATTTTAAATGTGTTGAAATTAATGAATATTGTCCCTACACTTCTTTTTAATGAAATAGGCCCATCCAGTTTCATTTTGTACAACGTATTGGGTCCTTATTGCAAACCACGTTATAAAATTTTATTAGCATGAAGGACATTTTACTCTTTCTAGATTTTTGTTTCATTATCGATTAAAATTTAGAAATAAAATTGTAAGCCTCTACTCGAAGCATGCTACTTGCCCTACTCCCTTTCTCCCGAGTACTACCACCACCACCTCCAACTTCTCATGTCAGTGAGTCAACCTTGCCCTTTTGCCACCATCTCTGACTTCCCTCCCTATCGACTTTCCCTCCTCCCTTCGACCACCATCTCCGGCCTCCCCTTACAACCCATCCCTGTCGGTTAAACCCATATACACCTACAACCCCACATGCTATACACACAACACACATATATCCTATCACCCACACGCAACATACAGGCCGAAAGATAGGCTTCAATGCATGCAATATATTCGGTAAGATTCACCTCTCACTAATGTGTTATTAACAACTCGAGTATTTTGCACATGAGTGTTGTTAAGAACCGGAGAAGGGGGTGTTGAGTAGGGGTGAACAAAAATCCGAACAACCCAAAACAATCCAACCAGAAGCCACCTGATGACTACTCGAGTTATAAAATCTTCAGACAATAGATATTCGGTTAGGATCGTTTGAACCTAATATAAACCCAATATTACTTTATCCTTTGGATTTAATATGGTTGCTAAGTCTCTAATTAATATGCACGTTAGACCATCATGCCATCATCCTCTTCATATACATATACTTTAAATCTCTTCTTTGTCTCTATATAACTCCTTCGTATATATGTTAAATAAATGTGATCATACATGTGCAACTTAAGAAAAGCATTTGAAATTAATCTACTTAAGAATGAGTATGTATAAGTTGTACCAATTGATTGATGATGAATAAATTAACTTTGAGTAGATAAAACACCATATCCAAGGTAACAAACATACAGGAATATTTTGATGTAACAAAGTTTAAACTGACCAACCTAACTAACTCACCCTAACCTGTATGATTTAGGTTGGTTGGATGAGGTGAGATTTTTCAAATCCCAAACATTGGGTTGAGTTGTTCAAATGTTGTTAACCCACTCAATTCTACCTGTGTTTACCCCTAGTGTTGAGGAGTACGTGGATGGAGATGTGTTAAGGTGATGGTGGAGATATGCATGTATATGTATGGTTGTGCAGGGCGTTCCAATCTTTTTGGAGTCCCCTCTTACACCTAAACCTTTTGATTACAATGCAAAGTGAGATAACAAAAATACATATACACAATTACCGAGGCGATAATGTAGCGTATTATTCTTGTATTCTGATATAAATTAGTGAGACACTAAGGTAGGCTATAGTTTTACATTTGTGGATAAAAGATCCTAAATAATGTAAAATTAGGCTCCAAAATTTTGGAAGTCATATTCAAAATCATATATTTAACATGCTAAAGAACGACCATGATGGTGTGTATGTTGTATGTATGTAAGCCTGTTGTGGACGAATTTGTTTGGCAAACTAACTGATAGCTGATAAACTAGTTGATGATTGATAAACTAGTTGATAAACAAATCACTTTTAGCAAAACTAGCTTATAAACTAGACGAAAAATATAAAATGAATAAAAATTCGCATCTTAAAAAATTAGTAAGATCATGTGAGATTTTTGTATGAAGCCAAAGTTATAGGGATGAAATGTATAAATTAAGAAAAGAAATATATAATTCTCCATCGATTTCCCCTCCTCTCTCTCTCTCTCTATTAAGTTGCCAACTGTTGAATTCCTTCTCTTTCTCTCTCATTTATGTTTGATTGGGGGTATGTTTATGTTCTTCCAGCACAGAAGACGAAGAAGAAGGAGAATTTAATAATCTTTTTGTAAATCACCACTATTAAATTGGCTTTCTTCTCCACTTCAAATACAGAAAATACATACAACAAATATATATATACATATAGAGAGAGAGAAAGTGTGTGTGTGTGTGTGTGTGTGTGTGAAAGACAGAGAGATACAGAGGACGGGCATGGGTTGTTTCTTTTGCTCTGGGGGAGATTCTTCTGCGAATAAATCACCAAAAAATAACAGAAAAAACAACACCCAACAAAATCATCAATCACACCCGTCTTCTGGTATGTATAATGCAATCGCTTCTTGTTTTTCTTTTTGTTTTCTTTTTATACAAGATCATTCAAAATCGTAATGGATCGGTTTCTTATTTGTGGAAATTTCCCATCAATTTTTATCCTTTTTTGATATTGGATTACGTTTTTATTTTTGTTCTGAATCATGCATGTCGACAACCTGTTCGACGTAATTCCTCTTCGTTTTTCTGGATTTTAATCGTCTTGTGTTCAATCCCTTTTTGGGATTTGGATGTTTTAAGTTGGAACTATGATTGGGAATCATTGATCGTGGTCACTTTCCATTTTTAATCGTTGTTTGAAATGCCAATTTTCGATCATCAGTGAAATTGAGGTTCAATTCAATCTTTTGTTTGTAATTTAGGTAATAATCAGTTGGTCCTACTTTGGGGTTAATTAGTTAATCAATCTTGTTCCCAGTTATTGTGGTGAAACTTTCAATAAACCCATGGTCCCAAAATCTAATCTTTTTGTTAGTTATCATTTCTTGGATATTTGTTTACTTTTGGTTTTTAATAATTGTTGTCATATTCTCTTGAATGATGTTGAAAATCTTCTTGTTTTTTACTTTGTTTGTTTTCTCTATTTCCACACAAACAAACACATAGACTTGTTGTTGTTATATGTAGTACTAGTGAGATTGAAAATTTGGTTGTATATATGGTTTAGATGAGTCCAAATCAGCACCACAAGTGAAGAAGGATAACGGTCACGAAGCGAAAAATCAACCATCGGTTGCCGATGAATGTGATGATAAAAGTAAGTCCACCAACAAGCAAGTGTCGAATAAAACTAAGGCACGAACCTTTGCATTCGCGCAATTGGTCGCTGCAACCACTAACTTTCGGGCTGCTTATTTCTTGGGTGAGGGTGGATTTGGCAAGGTTTATAAAGGGAAGTTAGCAGACAGTGATCAGGTTTGTGATCTTTGATCAGTGAAAGAATTCTAACAAGAAATTGTTTGGGGGTTGAATTGAAGTATTGAGTCTTGGATTTGTTTGTTTTTTTTTTGTTTGATTGCAGATTGTTGCTATTAAACAATTGGATCCTGATGGGGGTCAAGGGATTAGGGAATTCGTTGTTGAAGTGTTGACGTTAAGCATGGCTGATCATCCGAATCTGGTGAAATTGATTGGTTATTGTGCGGAAGCGGAGCAAAGGTTGTTAGTATATGAGTACATGCCATTAGGTTCTTTGGAAGACCATTTGCATGGTAGGTGTTTATGTGACATAAATGCTATGTGTAATTACTGCTTAATAAGCTTAATGGTCTGGATGGCTTATTCGCTCAACCATACATGAGTGTTTCTTTGCGTCTTAATCGTTAAGCCATTAAGCTAAAATGGCTATATGGAATAAGCCAGGACCTCTCACTTGTCCCTATTAAGCCGTCCCAAACAAATTAATACCAGAAATAATCTAACCCTCTCTTTTTATGTCCCTCAATCCCATTGGTCTCCTGTCCCTTGAACAAACATATTTATCCCGACAGACAACTTGACACATACCGGGCTTAATGTAAAAAATGTAAACAACCCCTAAAGCTCGTATCATTGTTTAGACAGTTTATTAAGGACAACAAACAAATAACAATTTAGCTGAATCCATATAGACAACTTAATCCAAGGACTTGATGGAAAAACAACTGAACCACCTCTTTAGTCTTGATATGAGTCACAAATGATTACCATGAGAATGCAAACACTTTATCTTTGTGGGAATGCTTCTTGTTGCAACATTTATGAATTTTGCGCATCATCACAAATTGATATTTTTGATATACTAAGAGGCTGTTTGGTTGGTTTTCCATTAAGTCCTATATGAATAAAGTTGTATGTGTGGATTAATCTGTCTGTATAGATTGGAAATATTTTTGTTTGGGTCTGCATAAAGCTTCCCCCTAGAAGCTTAATGAATAAGTAGTTTTCTATATTATTAAGCCTCTACCAAACAGTCATGTATAGCTGACCGAATAAGTTGTGAATCTCATTAAGCTTATTAAGCCGCTAACAAATAGGTCTTAAGAATTGAAGCTGTAAATTAGTTTAATGAAGAAATCACATCATTTTATGTCTTCAAATGATTCTTATCTTCTTATGATATTAGTATGGGGATCAAATTGCCTTTCTTTGTGGCAGGTCTACGTCCCAATAGGAAACGGCTTGATTGGAACGCGCGGATGAAAATAGCGGCCGGTGCAGCCAGGGGGTTAGAGTATTTGCACGACCAGATGAACCCGCCTGTTATATATCGAGACTTGAAATGCTCGAACATTCTATTAGACGAGGAGTATCATCCGAAGCTGTCGGATTTTGGGTTGGCAAAGGTGGGTCCACTCGGAGACAAGACCCATGTCTCGACCCGTGTGATGGGCACCTATGGCTACTGTGCTCCCGATTACGCAATGACTGGTCAACTTACCTTCAAATCGGACATCTATAGCTTTGGGGTTGTACTCTTGGAGCTCATTACTGGGAGAAAAGCAATTGATAATACAAAATCTGCAGCAGAGCAAAATCTTGTTACTTGGGTAAGTTCTTTTTATTTAATTCAATTACACTCTCTGACCAATGAAAATTGCAAAAAGAATTTTTTTTTAATGAATTTTCATGCTAATATTATACCTATACCCTACCTCTGCATGGGATTTACTGGGTCCGTTTGGTTTGGTTATTTTGGTGATCTAACTATCATAGCATCGGAAACAATTGATCATCTATTTCAGGCACGGCCCTTGTTCAAAGACCGAAAGAAATTCCGTCAAATGGCAGACCCTGTGCTCGAGGGCCAATATCCGGTTAGAGGACTCTATCAAGCTTTAGCCATAGCTGCAATGTGCCTCCAAGAAGAACCTAACATGAGACCGCTTGTGGCCGATGTTGTTACAGCTCTCAACTATCTTTCTTCCCAAAAATACGACCCTTTAACCCACCCTGTTCAGAGTCTTTATAAGGGTTCATGTAGATCAAGATCCAACAATGAGAACCCGAACCCGAACCTGAACCCGAACCCTGATCAGGGTGATGAATAGTTTCACATATGAAACCACTTTTGCTCGATGAGAAGGCGATCGGTTGGTTTTGAAATGCTGCTAATCTTATTTAGGTACATAATACGCCAGAAGAAAATTTGTCCGTTTCTGGTTTTGTTTTTTCGGGTTTCTTTTCCCCGTGTAAACGAGAACCATCATTGTGGTACAGTACGTAAAACGAGATGGGACTTGAAGGGGAGTTTTGTAAAATGAGGTTTTTGTTTTTGTGCTTTTCTGTGCTAAAATGGTATGTAACAAAATTTAGTGCAGAAGATATATAATATGATGTTATTAGTGCCAGATTTGGTACCTGAAATGGGCTTATTATGTTTTAGCATAGGGAAATTGGCACAAATGGTTTAAGTACGTAATCGATTGCACCTCCTAGCCATTTCTTTCCTGGTTTTGCAATTTTAGCCCTAGGTCCGCAATGGCGGACTTGTAGGTCCGCAATGTACTCACTAAATGACAAAAAATATCACGGATTGCTCTAGGTCCGCAATGGGTCGGGTGACCCACCTCCGCAATCCACAATACCCGACACGTGGCATCACGGGAGCAAACCCTACTTACACACAACAGATCAATCATGCAGGTCCACCTGTAGGTCTGCAATTAGCTAAATGTGCAAAAACCGGGGAGAAATGGCTAGGAGGTGCAAATGGCTAAGAAATTACTAATTAGACTATTTGTACCAATTTCCCTTTAGCATATCTATATTTGTCAAAAGGGTTTTGTTGGTTTTTCTGCTTGCTTATGATTTGTATCTGGATTAAACTTTTTAAAACCTTTTTTTGTTGATTCAAATATACAAAGACAAAAATAAAGATTGAACACCAATATTGGAGTGTAACACAACCTCAATACAAATTATGTAATGTAAAAATTAGGGTTAGAGATACATGACACTAGTTTTACTCAATGTTCTAAAAAACTCGCTGCACAGCCGTCATGGCGTGCCATGGCACCAAGGCTTGAGTGTCACGCCACGTTAAGCCCATGGCACGCCATGGCCAAATGCGCAACTATCGTAATGAGATATTTGATTTTTCTTTACGTTTTTAATGTCTTATTTGCAAGTTTTTAATATATAACGTAATTTAACTTGCTTATTACTATTAACTCATTGAGTAACATTACAAAACATACGTTTTTATATATAATATTATATATGAATTAGAAATTTGACGCCATAAGTCACGCCTTGAAAACGCCATGGCTTCGCCTTGGCTCCTAAGGCTTGAGACTTGACCTCGCCGCCACGCCACGCCTCACGCCATTTAGAACCTTGGTTTTACTGTGGTTCATCTAACTTGGCTACCTCTACACCGAAACACTTGTTATTATTGTTTTTTAAATGGTAGAACAAAAACTGTACAGATCGATCTTACAAACAATCGATCCTTAGAATAATACTTGAATCTTTCACTAAAAGGGAGAACCACTCAGTAGTGATATGTATGACATGACAAACCTCACACAAAAATGATAAAAACACAAAGATTAGTGTAAGGATAAAACTTCTGAAACCTAACACAATATTTAAACACCTTTAAAAAAAGACGAACTACTCTAATACAAGGTTTAGGAAATGTGAAGTGTTTAACTCACAACACTTACAATATGAAGAACTTACAATGATGATCAAGTGGTGGGGAAATACTAACTTCTCAAATGGATGAACTTGATATAGAAATCAAAGATTAGACTTGAAGAACATATTGAGAGAGTTTTAAAAGGAATTTTCGAGCAAAAGTTGATCATGAAGCTCGACATAACTATAAAAGACAATTTGAGAATTTTGAGAAAATGTACTCTTTTCATGGACGTCCCTAGCCGTTGTAGTTTCTAAGTCGAACAAGATCCGTACAAGCTTTACGTGGAAGCCTTCCCCGGTACAATTCATAACTTTTCAATTTTCTGATGAGACATTTAAGCTTTTGATTTTTTTTTCTTCACAAATTTGATTTCAAAAAAGTCAAATAATTTTTTTTACAAAAACCAACATTTTTGTAAAATTTGTCTCAATTTTATAAAAAAACACATTTTATAAAATATCTCTTGATAGAACATCCATATTTATTTTTATAAAAATAAGTTCTATAAAATTCTATTCAGCTTTATTTTTAAAACCTCAATTAAAAATAATTCATCCAAGTTGAGATAAGTTATATGCCACTTCGATATCATGTAGAACTCGGGTGACAACTTCGCATCGGCTCGAATTTGATCTTTGAATATTTGACTATACACATTCCAATGCAATCTTCTACGTTTGGCATGGATCTCAAAAGGCAATGTGGTATATTTTCCAAGATAACAACTTTTATGGATTACTTGACCGAACACGGTTCTTGATTTGATTCTGAACATATCTTAAATATACACATTAAGTAAAATTGTTAATCCATTCAACATCTCGTTTGTCTGTAATCATCAAAACATATATATATATATATATATATATATATATATATATATACATATAATAAATAAGTAACTAGAATGACACGTGTCGCCTTCTGGTGAACCCATTTTTTCATTTTCCCGCCTAAACATATATCTGGACGCATTTTACATTATAAGTTCATTTAACACATCTATATTCATTCTTTCTTAAATCTTTCCTTAATTCAATTTTTTTAATTTATATGTTATATTTACTACTCTTATAATTAGGTATGTAGTTTATTTTTAATCTCTTACTTTTTTATTTTTCATTTTAGACTCTTATCATATTAACATAAATAATATATATGAACAAAAATGCATTAAAAAAACATTTTTATTTTTTACAAATTATACCATTGTAATCGCTTCGTCAATACCTTCGAAATGAGTCCAATATTGAATACTTTTTGATTTAATTATATTATTAAATATCATAAATATATACGAATTAATGTGTCGTGATTAGTATGAGATTTGTTAAAATTAGTATGAAATTTGATACAAATAATCACTAAATTATCGTGATTTTCTTTTTGCAATTTCATATCAATTTTAAGTATGTATTTTTTCATAATTTCATTTACGTTATATTATAAATTTTGTTTTATAAATTCTTAATATTTATTCATATTTTTTATTAATTTTTTGTAAAACATCATTTGTGAAAACTGCCTAAAACAAGGACATTTTGTAACCAACTGCAAAAAAACAACTCTGGAGGGGAAAAAAGTTTGGAAAAATAGCATCGTACTTTCGATGATCATTCATATCTGTAAGATAAGTTTTCTGACATAATTTAATTTTTTAAATTATCCCGTGTAATACACGGGGTCGAATCTAGTGTATATATATATATATATATATATATATATATATATATATATATATGTGGTACACTTACACCAACATATAGCATAAGAAGTTGTAACTCAGTGAATTTGGAAGAAGAACAAAGATAATTTGTATACGGTATCGGTTGTTAATGGTTGAAGTACAATTATATAATGTTTTTGCTTGCTTTCTTGCTCAATATTTACACAAAAATGATCGATGCTCATAAAAAAAAACGAATATGCAAAACAAAGAGATAAAATAACTAAAATTGGTTGCTTTTATAACTGTATGTGTCCGAATCAACTTCCACTAATCTGCCAAAACAAATTAAACCATAGAAATTAAATAGGTATACTTGGAAAAAAACTTGTAGCCTATGTTTCAATAATCTCATTTTGCCCACAATGACCAACCCACAAGTACATAATTCCTTCCTTACTAGAAGGTACAACTCTACAACAATCCTTTCATGGTGCCTACATTAACATAAACATCAAACAATTAGTACTTATTAAACATCTTTATAAAACGATTAAATATGTCTTAATAAACCTGTTTAATAAGACTTAAGTTCATAAACTACTTTTTGTAGTAGTGATAATAGACATATTTGACGTCCTATAAAGCTGATATTGTTGCAGTCAGATTGATGCATGGAAGAGTGCACAATGAATTACCTTTTGCCAACGATCCGCCGCCATTGCATCAAACATGAAAGAGGAGTTTGTTTATCTAACGCACTAACCTCACATATTCTTGGTCCTTGTCATGTTTATTCAGTAATGTAAGTAGCATTTGGATGAACTAGTTCCTATTTAATGTGACAATAATTTATATATATATATATAGAGAGAGAGAAGAAGATTCAAACGAGAACGCTAACTATTTAAGAAAACAAGAAGATCATGTACAAAATCATATGTGATTTTACACTAACCCAAAAACAAGTGGGCGATGTCGTTCGCGCACAATATCACGTGAATCATATATGATTTTGTATGTACTCAATTGTTCTCGTGTTTTCTTAAATAAATGTTGTTCTCGTATGAACCCACCTCTCTCTCTCTCTCTCTCTCTCTCTCTCTCTCTATATATATATATATATATATATATATATATATATATATATATGGATGGGTTCAAATGAAAACTCATCTTTCATTGTGCACATGAGGACAAATCCTAACCATTGATCAAAACTAAAAAACTAATCAATGGTTAAAACATAATAAAATTAATTGAGAAGTGATTAAGAACAAAATTGAAAATTTGAATCAGCGCCATCTTTGTTTTACCTTTTTTTTAATTAAATTTTGTTTACCCCTTTAAAATTTAAAATAAATTATCTTAAAAATTAATAATATTTTAATCAAACAAATTACATCAAAAAAACGAGAATTTCGTGCTCTTCGATATGACATCCATCTCGATATAGTTTTTTTATTTCGTTTTAATCGTTTTTTACGTGAAATTCTATATATGTGTAGGGATGTAAACGAACTGAACGTTCAGTGAACAGTTCGTGAACCGTTCGGCTGGAAGTTTGTTTATGTTCGCTTATTTAATAAATGAACGAACATGAACACATTTTTTTGTCCGTTTAGTTAAATGAACCCGGTTTTTCATTTTATTATGTCATTTTTTTTACGAACGAAATGATGAGTAACAATGGTTTTTTTTGTTCATTTGTGTTCGTTCATTTATGTTCGTTTATGTTCATTTATGTTCGTTAGTTTACGTTCGTTTAGCTCTTAATGAACGAACATAAACGAACACGAACAAACAGGTTTTCTTAACGATCGAACATGAACACAAAAAATTTCGTTCGTTTGTTCGGTTAAATTAAACAAACGAACACGAACAAGCCTCCGTTCGTGTTCATTCGGTTCGTTTACAACCCTATATATGTGTTATATTCATTATGAATATGTATGCATGTCCCCGGGTGTCCACATTCAGTATGAATAACAAAGGTGAACGTTCATTCACTATTTATGATTGATAATACAGTATTCAGGATGAATAATACACGAATTCATGATTCATTGATTATTCATCATGAATCGTGTATTATTCACCCTGAATGTTGTATTATTCATCCTGAATGATACATTATTCATGATGAATAATATATGAATGACCCGTGAAGATGTAGACACATGTCGCACTATCTTTTGTTTCCCAATTCACAACCGAAAATTGGTTTAATTCATTATGAATATGTATGCACATACCCAGTTGTCCTACATTCAATATACGTAACAAATTTGAATGTTCATTCATTATTCATGATGAATAATACAGTATTCAAGATGAATTACACAATATTCAGGATGAATAATACACGTATTCATGAACTGTGTATTATTCACCCCGAATGTTGTATTATTCATCCTGAATGATACATTATTCATGATGAATAATACAAGAATGACTTGTGAAGGTGCGGAGACGTGACGCGCTCTCTTTTGTTCCCCGGTTCACAAGGGAATTACTCGATAGGTTCTCGATTCGTCTCGATGGGTGTTGGGTTACGGCACTAAAGAACGTGATGCCTGACGACGTTGAAGAAAGTGTTGAATAAGGTGATATCGATTTACATAATTACGGTGTCGAGGTGTTGTACAGACTTGAACGTACAAAAATATTCATAATGAATATAACACATATATGACATTTCACGTAAAAAATGATTAAAACAATAAAAAAAAACTATATATGTCATATCGAAGAGCACGGAATTCTCGTTTTTTTGATGTAATTTGTTCGATTAAAATATTAGTAATTTTTAAGATAATGTCTTTTAAACTTTAAGTGGATAAAAGTTTTTAACTAAAAAAAGTCAAATATGGTAGGCGTGAGTTTAAGTTATCTTCAATTTTTACCTCTAAACATCTTAAAATTAAAAACTCTATTTAATATGAGTTGTTGGATCAATAAAGATGGAGTGACTGAGATTTGTCCTCACGTGCACAATGGAAATTGAGTTTTCATTTGAACTTTCTCTCTTTCTCTCTTTCTCTCTCTCTCTCTCTCTCTCTCTCTCTATATATATATATACATATTTCAATCAATCTAAAAAATGTTAATTCTTTTTTATTTCATTCAATTTTGACCGATGATTGATTGATTTTATAACTATTGATGATGTGGATTGACACAGACAGTCTTCTGTTGGTAATTGAATCAACTATTTGTCTTACATAGAAGAACCCAATTGTTGTAAAAAAAAGGGTCTTTGGGTAGTAGGCAAAGGATCACAATTACAGGTACATGGGAGCATACCGATGGAACGGTTTGGAACTCTACTGCAAGAGGGACGCCTTGTAATTTCCATTTATTCACCAAAAAAGTTGTCCCTTTTGAAACAAGAATTGATTTTCTCCAAGCTCCGCCCCTTATTGGAAAAAAAGCACTAACGCCCAGGGTCGGCCCTGACATTTGGGAGACCCCGTGCAAAAAAATAAATGTGGCCCTATAATTTTTTTAGTTGTATTGATAATTAAAAATTTTATTACTCAATTCAAAAAATATATACTTAAAGCGTGGAAGCATAAAACGTTTATAAACAAGATTCAAATAAAAACAAGAGTGAATTGCAAATTTGGTCCTGTGGTTTGTTGTTTTTCTCACATTTAGTCCCTACAAAATTTTTATTGCAAGAAAATCCCAATGGTATGCAAAAGTGCTCGGATTTGGTCCCTGAAGCTAACGTTCGTTAATTTACAACCGTTAAATGCCCTCATGTACCTTGCACATGAGGGTATAATGGTCTTTTTAACCATATATTCCTTTAACCCTAGGAGACTTCCTTTCCCTTCTCAACCATCGGTCGCTCTCTCTCTACAGCACCGACCACCCTCTCTCTCTACCACCGATCACCCCCCGTCTCTCTCTACCACCAATCACCCCCCCCCTCTCTCTCTCTACACCACCGACTGTCCTCTCTCTCTCTGCCATCGACCACCTCTCTCTACCACCGACCCAACCTTCGATCAAACTCCTACCGCCATCTCCACTATTCTATGTAGTTTGATCTCCAATGTTCTCCACCTTCTTTGGTGTACTTTGTCCCTGTGGTTTGATCTCTATAACTCCAGGGATCTCCACCTTCGTCCCTGAAGAGTAACTCATCCCTTGGGGGTGGTTTTGTTTTCAGATCGGAGGCGGTGTACTCACTAGAGATCGAAACCCATTTCATGGATCAAAACCCATCTCCATCCATTCACCCTCTATATCAATCTCCGTCGCCCATTTTGTAGGAGATCTAGGTTCAGATCGGAGGAGAATGGAGGTGGCTAATAATGGAGGTTTAGAACAGCGGTGAATGAAGGTGAGCAGCCGAAGTTCGTCGTCGGGAACGAAAAGGGAGGGTGGGTTTTTGTCGTCGGGAAATTAAGGGAATGGGTGAATAAATTGCATTTTGGTCCCTGTGATTTGTTATTTGTTTGATTAATTGCCTTTTTAATAGAAAATTAAATTCAACAGTAAAATGACCACAATACCCTCGTGTGCTATGCACGTGAAGGCACTTAACGGACCTGAAGTAACAGGCGTTAGTCACAGGGACCAAATCCAAGCACTTTTGCATACCACGGGGATTTTCTTGCAATAAAAATTTTGTAGGGACCAAATGTGAGAAAAACAACAAACCACAGGACCAAATTTGCAATTCACTCTAAAAACAAAGAACCGACCTTTACATCTCAAAATGAATGCTCAAGAATCTCCAATGATTAATCTGTTGATAAGAATAAATAGTTAATTAATAACAAAATTAAAAAATTTCACATAATAAGTACAAAGTATAATATATAACACAAATAGATTAATACCTTGATAGTGAACATAATACTCCTTCATTCTTCAATAATAAATTGGTACTACTACGTACATTTTTCAAATGAAGACAAACAACTAGATGTTACTATTTTCTAAACATCGATCTGCTAGCATTTTTGGAAGCAAAATCATCTATGATACTTTCATAATCAAGATTTGCGAGAAACTCATTTTCAATTGAAATCAAAGCCAAAACATTTAATCTCTCTTGAGACATAGTCGATCGCAAATAAGATTTCAAAAGTTTTAGTTTTGAAAAGCTTCTTTTAGCTGATGCAACTGTAATGGGGATAGTCAACAAAATTCTATATGCAAGACATGAAATTGGATAAGTGTTTACCCTTTTTAAAAAATTTAGTATTGCACTAGTTGTATTGTGTTCAGTTGGTAAATGTTTTTGTAATAGTTCAAATTCATTAAATAAATCCTCGCCATCAATGTCTTAGATGTGGCCATTTTGTAACCTCTTTTCAAGATTGTTGCAACTTTCCTTTAATTCTTTAGTATTCATGGACTTCAACTTTTCTGCTGTAAATAAAAAGCCAAAGATTTCTTCATATTGTCTATATTGCTCAAACCTTCGCTCCAGTGAACCGATAACTTGATCAACTATGTACACAAAATACTGAATTTTGAATGATTCTTGAGGTGAAAGCTCATGTATTGGTTATGATGACTCAATTTCACTCTCATCAAAATGTCTTTTCTTATGGATTTTTCTTTTATTCTTTTTCTCAACAAACACCGGATCAATTCCCAAATCAGAAGCTATAACTTCTGCACAATTCAAAGCCTTCTTAAACCATGTTCTCGATAGTCTTTAAAAAATTCAATAAGCACCCCCACACTACTCATTGCCTCATTAATACACATACTTTCAGATTGTAGTTGTATGCTCAAATTATTAACTTTAGCCAAAATATGATACCAAATAACCATACCCGTTATAAACTCAAATCTTCCAAATTCATACTCTGCTAGGCAAGTAGCTTCACTTTTTATCTTTACATCTGTTTCTTCATGAGCAAGTTGTTGTGGAGCTTCTATGTAACACCCGGAATTTCGGTATGAGTCTCGAATTTTCCTTTAAATATTCACATTTGGGTTCTATCGCATTGAAATATCCCAACTGGAACCCCAAGGTGAACCGGGTGTCTTTCGTGTGAAAAACGCCAAATTCCGGGGCCCGTGCGTTGTTGGGCGACTATGACGGGCGACTGTGACACGGTCACTATCGCCGTGTCACAATCGCACCAAACAAACTGAAGGTGGAGTGGCTGGTGCGACATTGCCCAGCGACTTTGACCCTGTCATTGTCACATGGGCATAGTCGCTGGTACCCAGTGGGTATTTAGTGCCCAACTCCGAATTTTAGGTCATTTTGCACTATTTTCTCTGGTTTGGCAGCTCGTTTTTCTCTCATCTTTGAAGGTAAACTCCTCTGTCAGGATCTGATTCTTAACAAGAATAATAAAACTCAGAAACAATATTAAAGAAGTTGCGGAAAAACACTTTAATATTCAAATATCAATGTAACAGTAAAGTAGAAATCACAACTTGTAAACTTTATTGAATGATTAAAGTTACAAGCTTTCACACAAAACCTCAATCTTGATGAACAGGCTCACCAAGACGAATTCTACTTCTATAGAACTAGGGTTGTAAACCTTGAGGTCAATTCTCTCTCTAAACAAAAACTTAGAATTACTCGTTTTTCAAACTATTCTAAATAATTCTATACATATACTGAAAAAATAAAAGATAATTACAAAACATAAAAGATCTTCAGTATATTCTTCCATGATTATCTTCAATCCTTGATCTGCGCGACTTACCAATATTATCACATAAGCAGTATTAAGTCATAGCAGCATTAACACTCTGAGCAGTATTAATCTTCACCAGCAGTAGTAACTATGCTTAGCAGTATTAATTTCTACAAGCAGTAGTAATTTGGCTCAGCAGTAGTAACCATGTTGTACTGTTAGCAGTAATCATACTTAAACAAATCTTCAGTTCCCAACAATCTCCCCCTAACTTGACTTTTAGATAAGAGAAGTCAAGTTCTTCAGATGCTCCCAAAACTCCATTGCTCATAATCCTGTATCAGGATTCAGCCCCAAACTTTGATTAATAGTTCTGTGGATCAAGTATCTTGCCATTTCAGAATCTGGTGCACAACCAAGCTTTTTCTTCAACATAGCATGCAGCTTTAGCCTGCTATGATTGTAACTCTATCCACTAAGAAGTATTCAATGTGATTTGTATCCATAGTCAGTGCATATACTCCACTTCTTTCATACAGAGTCCAGTTGTTAATGGTTTTGAAAACATTTCTGATAGCATGCTGAACTTCCTCTGGCTTGAACAACATGCATAGATATTCCATCACAAGTTTTGTAACTGGTATCCCTGGAGTTTTCAGCTTATCAGCATATAATTTCATCCCCACCTCAAACATTTCCTCTAAATCAGATCTAGAGCATACTCTTACAATCTTGGCCCAAGTAGGATACACTTCAAACTTGTCATCTTTTCTCTTAAGCCTGATATACTCCTTTCCATCTACTTCCATGGTATCCCAGTGAATAATCTCAGGAGGCTTGACACCAACTGGTTCAACTGTTATAGGCTCAGGCACTTTTTCCATCACCACCATGTACATATTCACATCATAAGTACTGGATGGTTCTTCCTGAGATTGAGTTTCCTGTTCATCAGACTTAGGTGCCCCTTCTTCTTCAGCTACCTTCTGATCTTTCTCAGCTTCTTCCTTATCCACTCTAGGTTTCTTAGCTGATTTTCTTCTTGCCATCATTTTTGTTCTTTTCAAAGTCTTCAAACTTTCACCTAGAGTAGCTTCCTTCCTTGGAGTTTCTTGATCATCAGGAAAGGGTTTTTTATTTGAAGATCATGCCTCTCTTTCATCTTCTTTTCCACTTCAACTCTTGCTTGTTCATTTCCTTGTAACTTAGTCATCTCTGCCTCATACAAACCTTTGATTTGATCAAATGACATTTTTGTGAACATTTCCTTTTTGACTCCCACAGCACCTTTGAGGAAAGTGATCATCTTCTTTCTCTCTTGAGTGCCAAGGTAGGTCTGTGAAGGTTGCCTCTTCTTTGCACCTATTTTGATCATTACAGGCTTCTTTTTAAATACAGTTTCCTTCTGTGCCATCTCTGTAGCCAAACTCTTTTGATATACTTCATTAAGCTCTGCAGCTAAAGCTCTTGCCATCTCCCTATATTTTTCCACTTGATCTTTTTCTCTTGCTCAAATTCTGCCTTCATTTTCTTAGCCAAAGCTTCATCTGACTCAATCAACTTTTGCTTTTTAAGTGGTTGGTCAGATTCCACTATCTTGGTTTTGCCTTTATCCTTGCTTGCTACCTTATCAGCACTAGCTTTCTTGATAACCTCAGCATTGTCTTTGATGACAACTTTTTTGGTCTTTGAAGTGACCTTAGGAGTGTCATGTTTAGCCTTGATTAATGCTTCAGCTATTTCAATTTCTTCCAAATTTCTGCTAAGGAGGTCAGTTAATACCTCTTGAACAATTTATGTTGCTTCATTTATTTCAGCAGCATTAACTGTTTCTGCTGCTTTGCTTGCTTCGGCAACATTAACTGTTTCTGCTGCTTTCTCAAACACTGTTTCTATTTCTACTGCTTGTACCTTATCCCCACTCCCACCAGCAAACTTCCCCTCATCTCCATGTTTCTCCCCCTTATTCTTAGCATTCTCCATGTTGACCTCAGCTTCTGACTCCCCCTTTTTGGGAGCATCAGCCACTGGGTTCCTTCTTCTGAGCTCAAATCTTTTCTTTGACCTTCTTTGAACCACCTTCTTAACCAACTTCTTTAAGGTGTTGATTTCTTCTTGCTGGTTGATGATGACTTTCTTGAGTTCATTTACAACCTTCTTTTGAGAATCCAGTTCAGTTGCCATTTTGGACATGGCAGAAATCAATTCCTGGTAGTCATATCTATCCTCACCTTCTCCAGGAGTGTTACCCCCTTTTGAGGGATCATTGGAATGTTTAATAGGGATCTCCAGCCAGACTGAAGCACCACCTATTCCCTTGGTTTTTGGGCACCTGGGACCTTTGAATGATTGCTCATTCAAAGTTGTCGTGGGGAAGGTCTTAGTGATGTTACCACTGGCCTCCTCTGTGCTAGCAGGAGTAGTGGCAGCCTTCTCACCCACATGCTCATGCATCTCCTTAGTGAGCACCTCCTTGGGGTTGGGAGACACCCCAGTGGTTTCCCTATGGATATTCTCTAATGGAGAATGCTCCATTAGAGGGCTTTGAGGTTCTGGGTTTGTAGGAGGTACAACAAGGGAAGGAGCCTTGTGTACCTTTCTCTTGGTATAAGTTTTGGATATAACTGGGGTTGGCTTAAGAACAAGGGACTGAGGGAGTGATATAGTGGTTGAAGGTTGGGTTTGGCTATCAATGGGATGGTCTAGTGAGGGCCTTGACCCTGATGCCATACCTTCTTGGTTGTGGGACACCACCATCATTGTAGAGAACAATGGGGTGTCAACTCCTTCCGAGTCCTTGGCAGATCTTTTCATATTTGAAAAGACCTTGCCCTTAGGGATTTTAGGTACATATACCTCATTAGACTGAGGCATATCCGTCAATTCAGAGGTGATAACTGCCTGGACAAATCTTCGATACATATAGAAACTCTTTTTATTATCCAAGTTTGACACAAGGTCATTGAAAATCATTCGTGAGAAATTATACTTTCTGGCAGTGGACAAGCAGACCAAAGCATAAGCAATGGTACTACTGAACTGACTCCATCCAGTAGTTTTTCGAGAAATACAGTGCATAAGAGTATGAACAAAGAAACGCCATTGGGGAGAAAAGTTAGCTTTGTAAAATTTGAAAACACCCGGTTGGCCTTCATACCCCATTCTTGTGAGATTGGAAAACAAATCCTCATGAGAGATAGAGGTAATACCTGAGGCATCGTCTAGTCGTAGACTGATGCGAATGACCTCTTCAGAGACTATCAAGGGTTTGTCACACACCCTTGTCTTGATAAACTGCACACCGTTTTCAGTAACAGCGGTGGCATTCGCCCAAAATTGCTTCTGGTGCTCGATGTAAATTGGTGGTGACACTGTAAGAGCATGAGCTATATGACTGGACTTAAGAAAATCAACTATTTGATGGAATCCAGCAGCCTGCTTAGGCTTTTGAAGCATTGCGATCTCATTGTGTTCATCAATAAACGCCATGGATGCCATCTGGCTTGAGGATTCTTGACTGAAATACACTGGTTGCTTGAGAGAAAAAGAGTTAGAGAGAAGACGAACAATATTCAAAGAGTCGTTGTGAGCTTTTAGGTGGGTAAAGAGGGTATTTATAGAATTCAGGAAAGAAGCAGTATTAACCCTAATTTCAGTTAAAGCAGTACTAACCCACTCGCAGTATTAACTGAGAGCAGTAGTAACCAACTAGCAGTATTAACTAACTAGCAGTATTAACTAACTAACAGTATTAACTAACTAGCAGTATTAACTAACTAGCAGTATTTACTAACTAGCAGTATTAACTAACTAGCAGTATTAATAATGAACCTGCAGTAGTAACTTTGCACTGGCAGCATTAAAACTGCACTGGCAGCATTAACGATACTTACACTGTTGAAGCTTGTGTTAGTCTGAGCAAGGCAATAAAACTTCCTGAGAAAGATGATTAGTAGCACCAAAAAAAATAAACAAATAATAGGTATACAAACACTTTTTGAACATGAGCTCATTCAAAGTTGATCATGCCCACACTTGTGACCAAGAAAGTGAATCTACCCACATCAAAAGCTTTAGTGAATAGATCAGAAAATTGGTTATCAGTATGAACTTTAGCAACTTGAATTAGCTTCTTTTCATTGCAGTCTCTAATAAAGTGATACCTGATTTCAATGTGCTTTGTTTTGGAGTGCTTGACTGGATTGTTAACAATGCTTATAGCACTGCTATTGTCAATGAGGATTGGAGTGTTAAAAAAGGTTACCCCATAGTCCAGCATTTGATTCTGATTCCATAGAACCTGAGAGCAGCAACTTGCAGCAGCAATGTACTCAGCTTCTGTTGTGGATAAGGACACTGTGGTTTGCTTCTTACACTGCCAAGAAACTAGTCTTGCACCCAAAAGCTGTGGTTTGCTTCTTACACTGCCAAGAAACTAGTCTTGCACCCAAAAGCTGACATCCTCCTGAAGTAGACTTTCTATCCATATTAGCACCACCCAAGTCACTGTCTGAATATGCAATCAAGTCAAAAGTAGATTCATAAGGATACCAAAGACCTAATCTAGGTTGCCCTCTTAAGTATCTGAAAATCCTCTTCACTGCTTGAAGATGTGACTGCTTTGGCTTGACATGGAATCTAGCACACACACACACTGGAAACATGATATCTGGTCTTGAGGATGTGAGATACATGAGAGATCCAATCATTGATCTATAAAGATGGACATCAACATCCTCCCCCTCGAGATCAGCAGTGATCTGTTTGTGTGTTTCCATTGGTGTGCTTGCTGGCTTTGAGTCTGATAAACCATACTTAGCTAGGATATCTTTCACATACTTTGATTGACTTATGAAAATCTCATCTTTCTGTTGTTTCACTTGAAGCCCAAGGAAGAAAGTGAGTTCACCCATTGAACTCATTTTGAAGCTCTTGTGCATCAACTCTTCAAAGTCTCTACACATCTGATCTTTTGTGGATCCAAATATGATGTCATCCACATAGATCTGAACAAGTAGGGTGTCCTTCTTACTTCTTTTAATGAAAAGGGTATTGTCAATGATTCCCCTTTCAAACCCATTTTCCAAGAGATAGGTAGACAGAGTATCATACCATGATCTTGGGGCTTGATGTAGACCATAGAGTGCTTTCTTAATCTTGTATACTCTGTCAGGATATAATGGATTTTCAAATCCAGGGGGCTGACAGACGTATACTTCTTCATCAATTGTTCCATATAGAAAGGCACTCTTCACATCCATCTGATATACCTTGAACTTCATATATGAGGCATAGGCTAGAAACAGCCTAATTGCCTCTACCCGTGCAACTGGAGCAAAGACTTCCTCATAGTCTATGCCTTCTTCCTGAGTGTACCCTTGTGCCACTAGCCTTGCTTTGTTCCTGATTACTATTCCTCTCTCATCCTTTTTATTTCTGAAAATCCACTTGGTGCCAATTGCTCTATGACCTTTTGGAAGGTCCACCAAGTCCCAAACATCTTGCAATTTAAACTGTAGCAACTCTTCTTGCAGGGCTTCTATCCAACTTGAATCTTTCATTGCATCATAAGCCTTCTTAGGCTCACTCTGAGATAGAAAGCAAGAGAGTACTGTATGCTGCTGATCCTGCAAATCTTGAAGTCTGCTTTGATTCCTAGTCATCATAGGAGAAGTGATGTCTCCTATTACTAGCTCAGGAGGATGATTCTTCTGAGTTCTTGTCTGATGACTAGGTTCTTCATTAATTCCCACATCTAAATTGGAGTCATTTAAGTCAGCTGAGAGGATCTCATCAGCTACTTATGGCTCTTCATGCTCTGGATTTTCCTCATCTCTTCTTTCTTCTTCACTCTGAATTGGTTCAGTAACAGTCTCCATTTCACAGATTTCAACAGGGTTTATTGTAGGTATGGGAAAGATCACAAACTGAGGAATAATATCTTGTACTTGTTCATCCCCTGATCCTCTACTTTCTGATCCTGCATGATCATCACTACTGAAACCCAAAGAGTTAGTTAGTGAATCAATGTCAAATAACCACTGAGGACCTGAACCAATAGGATTTGGTGAGTTCTCATTGCATTTGACATTGTCACTTTCCTCAATTATTCTAGAAGAATAATTAAACACTCTGTAGGCCTTACTCTGAGATGAGTAACCAACAAGAAAACCATCATCTACTTTGCTATCAAACTTTCCTAAGTGAGTTTTGGTATTGAGAATGGTACAAGGACACCCAAAAGGTTTGAAAAAACCAATAAATGTTTTTTTTTATTTAAAAGCTCATATGGTGTCTTGTTCTTAGGCTTAACTACTAGAACTCTGTTTTGGACATAGCAAGCAGTATTAACTGCTTCAGCCCAGAAAGTAATTGGAAGCTTTGAATCAGCTAACAGAGATCTAGCAGCCTCAATCAGTGTCCTATTCCTTCTCTCAGCAACACCATTTTGTTATGGAGTCTTAGGAGCACTGTATTGCCTCTCAATTCCTTTTTCCTCACAAAAGGTGTTTAGGTCAAGATTTTGAAATTCAGTACCATTATCTGACCTAATGACTTTTACCTTTTGATTTGTTTGGTTTTCAATTCTTAGAATAAAGGATTTGATCAGTCCACTTGTCTCATCCTTAGTCCTTAGAAAATACACCCAAGTAAATCTAGAGTAATTATCAACAATAACTAAGCAGTATGATTTCTTACCTATACTCATGACATTTATAGGACCCAACAGATCCATATGCAACAACTGAAGAGAAGAAGAAATTGTGTTCAACTCTTTGGACTTATGAGAAGTTTTGTGTTGTTTGCCTTTGAGACAAGCAACACAATGATCATCACATGAAAAGAATTTTGAAGGCATACCTCTTACAAGGTTGTTTTTAACAAGTTTATTCATTGTTTTAAAGTTCATGTGACACATCCTTCTGTGCCAAAGTGATGATTCATCCAAAGAGGCTTTTGAAACAAGACAGTTTAAGGATGAATCATTTGAAACAGTTTTCATATTCAAACAATAGACATTATCATTTCTTGGAGTTCTTAGTAGTATCATCTTTTCGTCAACTACCTTGAATCCAGGAGCAAGGATAATGCATTCTGAATCAGTGAATAATATACTATGCTTTTTGTCACAAACCTGTGATACACTTAACAGGTTGTACCTTAACTGCTCAACATAGTAAACATCTTCAAAGGTCATCTTACCTTTTGTTACATCACCCTTACCACTAATCTTACCTCCATCTGGAATATTACCAAAGGCAACATGCCCTCCATCAATTTTCCTGAAATTCTTGAGGCAAGCCATGTTTCCTGTCATGTGCCTAGAGCAACCACTATCAACATGCCAAATGCTCTTTCCCTTGAGTTGTTGGTTGCCCTGCACAGAAGATAAATCAATTAGTATTGACTGGGATCCCAAGCCAAAGTGGTCTTGGGCCTCTCTTTCTCATCAAAGTACTTATACTCCTTTTTGATGAGATTTTTAGATTTAGAATACTCTTTACTGGAGTACTTTGTCAAGATGATTGGTCTAGAAGCACAAACACTAGAAGCAGTACTAATTTTAGAAGTATTAACAGAGTTAGCAGCACTAACAGGTTTAGCAGTACTAACCTTGTTAGAAGCACTAACAGAGTTAGCAGTATTAACATCTGATGAAGTACTAACAATGTTAGTTTTAGAAGTACTAATACTCTCAGCAACACTAACATTGATAGCAGCAATATTGCTTCTGGCAGCACTATCTTTGTCAGCAGCACTATTTGTGGTAGCAGTACTAACAGTTTTAGTGCTTTTGGGAACCCACATCTTGACACTCTCTTTTACAGTCTTTTTCTTCATGTGGCTTTTAGATTTAACAGGTTTCTTAGCCACATGGTTCCTTTCATTCTTCCTATAACCAAAGGGTTTTTGCACAGATCTTTGAAAATTTATCCTTTGATTAATAGGATTAAAATAACAGTGCTTTGCAAGATGGTTCATTTTGCCACATATGAAACAAGGTTTTGGTCTGATGATTCTACTCAGATCAACTCCTTGTTTCTGAGCCCACTGATTATTCCAATTTCTTTGATTTCCCCTCCTTTTATCATGCTTTAGGGGCTCAGACTTATTACCTGCACACTGTTTGCAAAGAACAGGATTCACAATTGTAGTATGCTTGTAATGGACCTTTTTAGACTTTCCCTCAGTCTTCTCTACATCATCAGATTTGAACCAATCCCTTCCACCACCCTCATTGGTAAGAATGTTATTTTCTAAGGGAATCTCACCACTCACAGTATTATCCTTACTCTTACCAGCTTCTTTCTCAGTCTTGTCCTTAACAACTACTTCATCTAAAGGATCTATCTTAGTGGCTTCCTCATGCAAGTCCTTCCTATCCTTGGTCTCTAGCAAGTCTGATTTAGAAGGGATGTAGTTGTTGTTGTATGGTGGTGGTGTGGTATTGTACCCAATTCCTGGTTTAAGCTTATCATGGATTTGGACCTTTAGAATTGAATCCATGGCTTTAGAAGCATATGAAAACTTTTCCACATCCAGCTTAACCTTGGCTAGCTCTCCTCTCAACTTTTCATTCTCCTCTCTAGACTTTGTCAGTTGGATTTCTAGCTCATTTTTCCCCCACTTCCAGTAATTTGTATCATATGTGTATTGAATTTCATTGGCTTGGAAACTTTTAATTTGTTCCTCAAACCTCTCAACAATTTTCACATAGTCTTTTCTATCCTTTTCTAACCTCTTAAGATCATCACTCATACTCTGGTTGTCATCCCTGTACCTTTTAACAGTGTCTATACAAGTTTGAGAACAGAGATTAGAGAGTACCTCAGTTGGAAGATCATATACCTCTGCCATGAGAGCTTGATTTTGAATGGCCTCTTCTGCTTGATCACTCCAGTCAAACCACATTCCTTGTTGATAAACAAGAGCTTGAGCTTCCAGTCTGAGCTTGAGCTTGAGTTTCTGTTCTGGTTGAAGCTTCCAGTCTGAGCTTGTTGGTGATTGTTGTGAGACACTCCACTTCTGCATTCCCTGTCAAAGTGTCCCTTCATATGACACTTGTAGCACTCCACCTTTGACTTATCAAAGCCTGCTCCATCTTCTCTTCTTTGGGAGAAGTTGTTCCTCCCAGTCCTCTTGATGAACTTCTTCACCCTCATAGAAAGCATGGCCATCTGCCATTTAATATCCATCCCTTCAAGATCATCAGGATGAAGTTGTTCCAAGTCATCATTGATTAAAGAGGAGTTACCATGGCTGGAAAGAAAGGCTTCAAAAACAGATTCATTGCCTTTTTCTTGATTTACTCCATTAGCAGCATTAACTGATTCAGGGTTAGCAGTAGAATCAGTTGATGCTGAAAGGAGTGCAGCATTATGAACATATCCAGTAGGCTTCTTCTTTGCTTCCACCTCAGATTCAAACACTCTTAGATCATTGTACAGATCATCCAGTTCCTTTTCTTCCAATTTGTCATTCTGTCTGAATGAAACAGTGTACATGGTCCATTCATCTCCAAGAGATCTGAGGAACTTTCGGTTTACATCATCTTGTTCCATCTAGACTCCAACAGTAGCCAACTCACCAATTAACTTATTGAATCTATCAAAAGTTTGAGTCATAGACTCATTCTTTGAAGATGTAAAATTCTCATATTGCTGCTTGAGAATATCCCTTTGATTCCTCTTAGTGCTCTTGGTGCCAGCAAATCTCTTCTCTAAAGCATTCCATAGTATCTGAGCATCAGTGCAGTGGTGAAACTGATGTTGATACTCATTAGGAATGGCCAAAAGCAGGGTGCTTAAGGCTTTCATCTCCAATTGTCTCACTTTCTTCTCAGCATCAGTTTTTGGAGGTGGTCTTCTTCCATCTTGTCCAATTTTACCTTCAGCAGAGGGACCATTCTCAACAATGTCCCACATAGAAAATTCTGTAAGGAGGATGTACTGCTTGATCCTAATTTTCCACATGTCAAACTTATTAGGTTTGAGCATGGGAACCTTTGAAACAAGAGTACTGTTTGATTCAACTGTGTTGTCCATGATGAATGAAGGTTTCTGAGAATACTAGGCTCTGATACCACTTGTCAGGATCTGATTCTTAACAAGAATAATAAAACTCAGAAACAATATTAAAGAAGTTGCGGAAAAACACTTTAATATTCAAATATCAATGTAACAGTAAAGTAGAAATCACAACTTGTAAACTTTATTGAATGATTAAAGTTACAAGCTTTCACACAAAACCTCAATCTTGATGAACAGGCTTACGAAGACGAATTCTACTTCTCTAGAACTAGGGTTGTAAACCTTGAGGTCAATTCTCTCTCTAAACAAAAACTTAGAATTACTCGTTTTTCAAACTATTCTAAATAATTCTATACATATACTGAAAAAATAAAAGATAATTACAAAACATAAAAGATCTTCAGTATATTCTTCCATGATTATCTTCAATCCTTGATCTGTGCGACTTACCAATATTATCACATAAGCAGTATTAAGTCATAGCAGCATTAACACTCTGAGCAGTATTAATCTTCACCAGCAGTAGTAACTATGCTTAGCAGTATTAATTTCTACAAGCAGTAGTAATTTGGCTCAGCAGTAGTAACCATGTTGTACTGTCAGCAGTAATCATACTTAAACAAATCTTCAGTTCCCAACATCCTCCCAACCACCATTCTCTCCTCATTTACTCTCTCATTTAATGATATAATTCATTAATGGTGATTATAGGGTTGTGAAATCTATAGTTCAAGGAAATCATCACCTCATCATCTCCATCTTTAATTCCTTCCAAGTTGAGGTCCTAGGGTTTGCTCAAAACCCACATTGTGAGTTCATTCTTACCTTTCCAAACTTTATAACTACATTTTAGACTTCTAATCATCTCCTTATTTATATTTTCTTTGTTAAAATGATTTTGACCTAACTTGATACTTTGGAGATTTTTAGGGTTTATTACCATTTTGAGATATGATTGAGTATACTATGTTTTAAACTATAAAATGTGATGTGTTTTACTCATTGTGGTTAAATAACTAGATAGATGCTTTTAGACATATTATGATTTTCATATATCATGGGATTTACTTGATAAAAGTGTCAATGGGGAAAAATGAAATCATATGAGTGATTGAATGACTACAATGGTGATTATTGTTACGATGGTGAAATTTGGAAAATCTTTTATTGAGAAAGTAAACAAAATATTTTGGGATTGTTCACATGAACTATATGTTTGATTATAGTTGGTCACAAATGAAATTGTGACAAGTCTAGACTAATACTAATGGATCCATAGGTATATAGAGTCGACTTTAATTCTTTGGGTTAAATCTCGTTTGTAGCTAGTTGAGACATTGGACCCTAGGGTGGCAACTTGGTACGATTATATGGGACCGAATACTAGCCGTGGGTCGTAAATGTAAATCATAGTGAATGAGTATGATTAGGATCATTGGGTGCCCTCCCACACATCTGAGTACGAGCCGGCGAGCTCGTGGCCTTGATCCTAGTATGGTGAGCTCAAAACTTGGAAAGTGGCCTACTTTTGTGTTCCGCCACAATCCTTGGAAAATCGGGTCTCCCCCGTCATCGCAAGATGCATTTTGGACCGTAAGGTCTTTATGTGATAATTACTTCTATTGTAAATTCCTCTATTTGGAAAAGGTTATCCATTGTTGCAATTTAAAATTATTTCTAAATTGTTTATATAAATTGTATGTTCTCACTAGGCTTTAAGCCTAACACTTTTTCTTAAATGACGCGTATAACAGGTTCCCTTAGTGGCGGGGCACCGAAGGGTTCAGTGATGAGCATCGACTTTGAGGCACTTTAGAGATGATAGATTTATGGAGTCAAAGCGTACAAACAAACTTATTTTTTGGGAATTAGGTTGACAACCAATATAATCTAGATGTAAATGGTTTAGATTAGTTTGTTGTCAATTTTATTATTCAACCACAGGTTTTGTAAACGTTATTCTATATTTACCCATTTCGGGTGGTTTACTCTAAATACAAACGTCATATTGCCAAATTTTCAAATTTTTAGTTTACTCTAAATTTTAGGGTGTTACAAGTTGTTATCAGAGCCTTAGTTTAAGTGAACTAGGCATGAATGTAAGATGTCTAGACTTAGACTAAGTATGTTAAGTGATGATTGGTGAGTTTGGGTAGAACTTCTAAGATGGGTTGGTCTTAGAGTCGACGGAAATTATGTTTATCGAGCGTTGTGGTGATGGTAACGAGAACCCTTATGTATTATATGTTCATAATTTCACTTAGCTAATGTTATTATGAGGATGTTTTACGTGAGTATGCTTGAAGTATTGTTGTTATGACAATTGGTAATGTAGTAGTACGTTCCCTTCGTGTTTAATTCTATTTCTCTCTCTTATTCCTTTCTTTGTCATGCGTGGCAGATCAAGATGATTAGTACGCATCGTAGACCACGTACACGAGTGGAAGGTGTTGAGGCGACCGCTTCAACGACTGATTAACCGGAGAGGCTTGAGGCCACCATGCACCCATCACCCCAACCATTTTTAGGCGGAGGGCCTAAAATCATTCCTCGGGTGGACCTGGCTTCGTCCAACCCAATCATACGAGAGGCGAACCCTCAAACATAGATGATGACTAATATGATGCAATTGATGAACGAAGCAATGACCAAGCAAAAAGAGTCACTTCTGAAAATGTTTGAGGACCATGATGTGAGCAACCGGAGGAATGAAACGATTACGGAGAACATTGAGGTGATTGGGTCCGGTGGTACGGGACACGTGAACCGGACTAACAAGCCAATAATTACCAAAGTGAGGTAGGACAAGAGAGCTTGCACGTTTAAGTCCTTCCTAGGTTGCAGGCCGCCGGAGTTCTTCGGTTCTGAAGACCCAGTTGCTTGTATGAAGTGGATTCAGGGGATTGAACAGGCCTTTGACTCATCTGAGTGCGGGGAAGATCAGAAGGTGAAGTTCGGTTCCCAAATGTTGCGGGACACGACACTCACATGGTGGAATGTCACCAAGTCCACCCTCTCCCCTACTATTTTGGTCCAACTGACCTGGGCCGGATTTAAGAAGAAAATTCTGGAAGAGTACTGCAATGAGAGGGAAATGGACCGGATTGTTGACGAGTTCCGAGCCCTCAAGAAGGGAAACCTGTCTGTGAGGGATTACTCGAGGAAGTTTGTTGAGAAACTTGATCTGGTGGGGCATGTGGCCCCAACTGGGAATGAAAAAGTGAAGGCTTATCTGAAAGGGTTGTCGGCGGACATGATGTCCATGGTTCGCAACGCCAAGCCCTCTTCTCTTCGTGAGGCCATTGAAGAGGCCAAAATCATGGAAGATGTCTATGCTAGGGACAAAGTGGAGAAAGTCATAGTAGTGGGAGACAAGAGGAAGTGGGAAAGCAACCCCGGACCTCCCAAGAGGTCGAGACCTTTCAACGGGGGAAGGAACTTTGATAACCGCCAAGAGGCGTGGTGGTGCTCTAGATGCCGAAGCAAGTACCATGGAAGTTGTAACTCCAATCCCACTTCTTGTGCCAAGTGTGGGAAACAGGATCATACTATTCGGGATTTCCTGATCAAGGGAGTGGTCTGTTTTGAATGCAAGATGTCGGGATATTTCCGAAAAGATTGTCCGAAGTGGAAGACGGGGAGTGACCCGGAGAAGAAAGAGAACCCTCCCAGAGTTCCTGGTCGGGCTTTCCAGATGACGGTCGATGAGGCCAAGGCATCCACCGATGTGGTATCGGGTACGTTTCTCCTAAACTCCGTACCTGCTCGTGTGTTATTTTATTCTGGCGCTAGTTTCTCGTTCGTGTCTGATTCTTTTTGCCAAAAACTTTCCATGCCCACTAGTAGCTTAGTTGATGCTTTAGTGGTAGAGATAGCGAATGGTAGTCAACTAGTGATCTGCGATGTTTTAAAGGATTGCTCGATTGACATCGAAGGGAAGAAATTCTCAATTAATCTGATGTCTATGACTATTGGAGGTTTCGACGTGGTGGTCGGTATGGATTGGTTGGCGGACAATCATGCCGAGATCCTGTGTTCCAAGAAACTGATCCGACTCTCTATATCGAATGGTGAAATGGTGGTAGCATATGGCGAAAGGGAGATGTATCGGTTATCACCATGGCTAAAGCGCGAAAATGCTTAGTGAAGGGATGTTCATCCTTCCTAGCATACGTAATAGATGCCAAGCTTGAGAAGAAGAAACTTGAAGATGTAAAGATGGTGCGCGAATTTCCTGACGTCTTTCCGGACGACTTGCCTGGGTTACCACCCGATCGTCAAGTAGAGTTTTGAATAGATCATGTACCGGGAGAGGCTCCGATTGTTCGAGCCCCTTACCGGTTGGCGCCATCCGAGATGCAAGAGATGATGGCTCAACTCTAAGAGCTTTTGGAGAAGGGGTTCATAAGACCGATCTCGTTACCTTGGGGAGTCCCGGTCTTATTTGTCAAGAAGAAGGACGACACGATGAGAATGTGCATCGATTACCGTGAACTGAATAAGGCTACGGTGAAGAACAAGTATTCGCTTCCGAGGATCGATGACTTGTTCGATCAACTCCAAGGAGCGGGTTGTTTCTCAAAGATCAATTTGCGTTCGGGTTACCACCAAGTGAAGGTGAGAGAGGAAGACGTTCCGAAGATGGCTTTTAGAACGTGTTACGGCCATTATGAATTTCTCGTAATGTCGTTTGGCCTAACTAACGCACCGACGGTGTTTATAGATTTGATGAATAGAGTGGGTCGACCATTCCTTGACAAGTCGGTCATTGTGTTCATTGATGACATTCTCGTGTATTCCAAGAGCGAAACGGATCATGAACAACATATCCGCGAAGTTCTTGAGGTGTGGAGGAAGGAGAGGTTGTACGCCAAATTCTCTAAGTGTGACTTTTGGCTTGATGAGGTTCAATTTTTGGGTCACGTTGACACTCGAGATGGAATGAAGGTGGACCCCTCTAAAATTGAAGCTATGATGAATTGGGAACCTCCCAAGATTCCGTTCGAGATCTGGAGTTTCTTGGGTTTGGCGGGCTATTACCGGAGATTTATTCAAGACTTCTCCAAGATCGCTTCTTTCTTGACGGTCTTGACTCGGAAGAATGTGAAGTTTGTTTGGACCGAAGCGCAAGAGAAAGCGTTCTGGATGTTGCAAAAGAACTTGTGTGAAGCTCCAATTTTGTCGCTACCCGAAGGATCGGAAGACTTGGTGGTCTACAGTGACTCTTCAAAAATGGGATTGGGTTGTGTATTAATGCAAAGAGGCAAAGTAATCGCTTACGCCTCAAGGTAACTCAAAATCCACGAGAAGAATTACCCTACCCACGACTTGGAGTTAGCGGCGGTGGTGTTCGCCTTGAAACTTTGGCGACATTATCTTTATGGCACAAAATGTACACTCTACACGGATCATAAAAGTTTGAAATACGTTTTTTATCAAAAAGAGTTGAACATGAGGCAAAGACGGTGGCTCGAATTACTCAAGGATTATGATTGCAAGTTGCTTTACCACCCCGGTAAAGCGAACGTGGTGGCCGATGCGTTAAGTCGGAAGGACTATAGCGGAAGCATGCAGACTACCTTTTCAAGAATCAAGCTAGTTTCAAGTCTCATTGAGAGAATCAACGCATCTCAAAGAGAAGCCTTGTTAGAAGAGAATCTCAAAGATGAGGTTATAGAGAAGCAACGATTGCTCTTGACGGAAGATAGCCATGGGGTGAAATTCTTCAACGGTCGTGTATGGGTACCCAAAGTTGGTGGCAATCGGGAACTTCTCCTCGAAGATGCCTATAAATCCAAGTATTCCATTCATCCGGGGAGTACAAAGATGTACAGGGATTTGAAGCTACATTATTGGTGGCCGATAATGAAACTTGATGTGGCGCGTTACGTGGAGCGTTGTGTGACGTGTTTGCAAGTAAAAGTCGAGCATCAACGACCGTATTTATATTTTAGACTTCTAATCATCTCCTTATTTATATTTTCTTTGTTAAAACAATTTTGACCTAACTTGATACTTTGGAGATTTTTAGGGTTTATTACCATTTTGAGATATGATTGAGTATACTATGTTTTAAACTATAAAATGTGATGTGTTTTACTCATTGTGGTTAAATAACTAGATAGATGCTTTTAGACATATTATGATTTTCATATATCATGGGATTTACTTGATAAAAGTGTCAATGGGGAAAAATGAAATCATATGAGTGATTGAATGACTACAATGGTGATTATTGTTACGATGGTGAAATTTGGAAAATCTTTTATTGAGAAAGTAAACAAAATATTTTAGGATTGTTCACATGAACTATATGTTTGATTATAGTTGGTCACAAATGAAATTGTGACAAGTCTAGACTAATACTAATGGATCCATAGGTATATAGAGTCGACTTTAATTCTTTGGGTTAAATCTCGTTTGTAGCTAGTTGAGACATTGGACCCTAGGGTGGCAACTTGGTACGATTATATGGGACCGAATACTAGCCGTGGGTCGTAAATGTAAATCATAGTGAATGAGTATGATTAGGATCATTGGGTGCCCTCCCACACATCTGAGTACGAGCCGGCGAGCTCGTGGCCTTGATCCTAGTATGGTGAGCTCAAAACTTGGAAAGTGGCCTACTTTTGTGTTCCGCCACAATCCTTGGAAAATCGGGTCTCCCCCGTCATCGCAAGATGCATTTTGGACCGTAAGGTCTTTATGTGATAATTACTTCTATTGTAAATTCCTCTATTTGGAAAAGGTTATCCATTGTTGCAATTTAAAGTTATTTCTAAATTGTTTATATAAACTGTATGTTCTCCCTAGGCTTTAAGCCTAACACTTTTTCTTAAATGACGTGTATAACAGGTTCCCTTAGTGGCGAGGCACCGAAGGGTTCAGTGATGAGCATCGACTTTGAGGCACTTTAGAGATGATAGATTTATGGAGTCAAAGCGTACAAACAAACTTATTTTTTGGGAATTGGGTTGATGTAATCTAGATGTAAATGGTTTAGATTAGTTTGTTGTCAATTTTATTATTCATCCACAGGTTTTGTAAACGCTATTCTATATTTACCCATTTCGGGTGGTCTGCTCCAAATACAAACATCATATTGCCGAATTTTCAAAATTTTAATTTATTTTAAATTTTAGGGTGTTACATTCTACTATTTCAGGAGCTTGAGTGACAATAGCTTTCACACTTTCAACCCTACTTTCCCACCTTGTAGTCGACAATGATTTAAGAGTGAAACTCTTTTTGGGTAATTTGTCTTTCATAATTTGCCATCTTTTCGTCGAATCTGCAAACAATGTATAAGTTCGTTGCACAACTCCAAAAAAAACTTTACATATTTTTCACACGAGTTTGCCATATACGAGAGTGTCAAGTTAAGGGAATGAGATGCACATGGGGTGTAAAATGCTCTAGGATTAATATCCAAAAGCTTTTTTTGTACACCTTTATGTTTCCCTTTCATGTTTGATCCGTTATCATAACTCTACCCTCTTACATTACCAATGTCAAGATCAAGATCTTTTAGCAAACTTTGTAATGAATCAAATAATCCTTGCCCTCTTGTATCATTGACAATTAAAAATTGAAGGAAATATTCCTCCACCTTTAACAGGAGAAGTAGAGACATCAACGCGCCTCAATATCAATGTCATTTTTTCTTGCTTACTAACATCTGGAGTACAATCCAATGTTACAGAAAAGTACTTGGCTTCTTTAATTTTTTCATAATAGCAGTTTTAATTTCAGAAGCTAGGGAGACAATCAACTCATTTTGTATCTTATGACTAAAATAATGGTAATGAATCTCATAATTTTGTTTCCTCCTTATATGCTCTGCCAAAGTCGAATCCCACTCTGCAATCATTTCAACTAAAGCCATAAAGTTGTCATTATTTTCATCATAGATCTTCTCATTACTTCCATGGAAAGCCAAACTTTGTTTGGCTAAATATTTCACTAGTGCAAACAACCATTTTAATACGTTCCTCCAATGTTTGGTCTCTTTGTTGATTTCATCTTGAAATTTTTTATCAATAACTTGGTTCGTTTCCAGCCTTGCACGTAGGTCAAACCAAATAGACATGTGATGGATATGCTCTGCACTACTTTCATGCATCTTTAGACTATGAGCAAGATGTCCCCAATCACTTATCCCCTCGTGTGCTAAATTGCTTGGAGGTGGTTTCTTCTTAAACAACTTGCAACAAAAACAAAATACTTTGTCATGTTCCTTTGAATATACAAGCCAATCTCTATGATGTTTCTCACCGTTTAGTAAGTACCTGTTGTAAAATTCAGAACTAAAACATATGTTCCTTCTATCTCTACGACCTTCCCGGTTAACAGATCTCTTATAGGGCCATTTTTCACTAATAAATCCTTCCATTTAGTATCAAGATTATCCCAATTTCTAAGATCATAGATGTTCAAAGGAATATCATCTTCTTCACCACCATTACCATTCAAGTTGGCTATGTTTTCTGACACGGGCACATCAACTTCTTCTACCCTTGGTTCTTCTTCTTCCACAATTTCATCAACTTCATTCACACCCACACTTACTCTTTCTCTATCCACCCCTCATTATTTTCAACATTATTAAGAGTACTATTTTCAAATACAGATGGCTCTACTTGCATTGATTCTCCGTTACTTGGACATTCCAATGTCTGTTTGATGATAAATCGATCGATTGCTCCTCTTTGACTTTGAACAAATTGTTCATCTTTTCTCTTTTTTTGACGTTTAGAATTGCCCGATTCAATTTTTCTAGTTGGAGGCATCATATTTTATGTAAAATCATTCAATCATTATTGGGATATACAAAAACAATATCAACAAATTTTTTATTTGTTTATTGTTATTAAAAGAACACTAACATTACAAGTTAAAAGGCCTTCAAATAACATATATAAATAATCAAATAATAAATTTATAAAAAGATATACAAAATAAAAAACATTAAATATAAATCATAAAGTTTGATATAATACCTGAGTAGAAATTGAATTGAAGAATTGAAAGAATAGAAGAAGAAAAAGGTGGATGAATTGAGAGAATTGATGATGAACGGAGCAATGGACAACAACCAAATAATAAGTAATAGAACTGAAAAGATAATAATTTTAAAACCCTAATCAAAGACGGCCAAAAAAACTGAATTGAAAAAAAAATGTTTTGCAAAACCCTAATGGAATACGGAAAGAAAAAAGAGATTGCAAATAGTTAAGATTTTGAAAGTTGTTCCACGCTACCACCTTCTAGATTTTGTTTTTTTTTTTTTCTTTTTTTAAAGAGCCACTTTCTAGAATTTAAAAACTAATTAATGTATTTAAAAATTAACTTTATTGCAAATGGAGGGGATTGCACCCGGTCTTCATTAACAGAATTCCATGTGCTTACCAACTAGAGTATGCTAGTTTTTGTGTTATTTTTTATCTTTCTTACCATATATACTATATATATATATATATATAATAGAGAAAAAAATTCGGAGGCCTCAGAGGCCCCGTGCAACGGCACTACCGGCACACCCCAGGGCCGCCCCTGCTAACACACCTTCTAAATTGAATTGAGAGTTTCTTGCTTTAGAGAATCAAGATTAAGTTGGTGTTTCCCTTTGGGCTCCTTATTCCGAGGCACACGCCTACTATCTATTGTACTAGACCTTCGACCCATACTAAGATTTCTGCTATCTACCTATGACTGAAAACCATAAACAAAATCCTTTTTATAAAATAAGTAAAAATAAGAAAACAAAATCACATGTAAAATCATGTGATTCACGGCGACTTTGACCACGATCTAGGGCCACATCGCCCACTCACCTTTCCATTGACTATTAGTGTAAAATCACATATGATTTTGATTGTTTTCATGTTCTCTTATTTGGTTGTTATTCTCGTTTGAACCCGTCTATATTAACTCTTAATACGTGAAAAATGTCACATGTAAAAGAAACTTATGAAACCATTTTGTTTATGGGAAAAACTGCTGCTACTATCTACAATTCTAGTACGAGTATAAAACTCCCGGAAATTAACAGGGCAACGTCAATCAAATAACGTCAATTATTGGTTCTCCTACTGCACCCTTTGCAATTCTTTTACGTACCAAACTCCCTGTCTAATTCTAATTCAAGCCAGATGCTGTTTGATCAAAATTGTCTACGCTGATGACTTGCCACTTTTCGACTCAAAAGAAGCTCGGCAACGCGGAAAATAGAGTTTTTCTGTATGCAGCTTAAGATAAAATCACCTCTGATCCCTTGCACATCTCAACTTGTGGAACCCTGCCAACACATAATATATCATTCATATACATATGAGCCAGATTTTACAGAAAACCACATTAAGGTGACGTTTGTTTTTTAAGAGGTCTGAAGTCTTATTTCACTTCTGATTAATAAGAGGTGGTGCTGCAGTGTGAATCAATAAGACTGTTTGTTTTTGTAACGTCTGGAGGCGTTTTGAGAGAAAGAAGAACATATGAAATGAGGCCACAATAAATGGTTTTAAAAAGTTACGTCACCACTTCTTTGAAAACTGAAAAAAACAAACATTCTGACCAATTCAGAGGTTAAGAGCCATTAAGAGGTTTTTTTAGAAAAACAAACAACCCCTAAGCCACCAAAAAACCAAACCAACCCAGATAGTAGATTAGGTGTTTCGTGAAGACCTTCGCTTGCCAAAAAAGTCAAAACGGTTTACAAAAAACGTGGGAAAATGAAATAAGAGTAAGCGACCAACAACATAATAAAAATTTGAATTTGCACCTTTGTTTAACTCCGATCATTCCTGTGCCTGTCTGCATCGGTATGCCCATGATTATGCATTCACTAACGCCTTCTATCTTGTCAACTCGTCCATTCACAGATGCATTAAACAGGTGATCCGATGTCTTCTCAAAAGAAGCCAACATCAACACACTTTCTTTCATTTTTTGAATGCCAAATCTCGTGATCCCCAAAACTTCCCCCTATAAATGAACATTTGCTAGTTCATATAATACCACTTAAAATCCATCATCTAAATTCGATACTTCACCTCATTACAAAACATATAAATATCCCCCTTCCTTTTCTTTTTCCAATTTTAACGAGTAGGGTCAGGTTAAGGGAAAACCTCAAAAAAAAAAAAAAAAAAAAAAACTGAATAACACCCTGGTAACCCTTCATCACCCTTCATCAGGACGGTATGCACTTGTGCTTACAAGTAATTTGTAACATGCACACATGCATTATGCACTTGTGCATAAAAAGTTAAAAACCAAAAAACAACATAATTTACCTGTATGTGCATACCGTCCAGATGAAAGGCTACCAGTGTGTTCTTCAGTTTTCCCTTTTTTGAGGTTTTCCCCCGAAACTCACTCTTACTGAGTATTTGGAAAAAATCACAAAAATACGGTATTAGAGGAATGTACCTTATATGTCATGACATCAGCTAGAAGCATCATATGTCGAATATCGATACTCATTCCATGACTTTCCATAGTATATTGGATCTCTTTAATAATGGACCTTCTTGCAGCTTCAATGCCAAGTGTGCTTTGTAGTTCAAGAATATGATTACTTGTGGTTTCGTGTCCGTTAATTCCTTCCATGCCCATGACTGCTTGGAGCCCCATTCTGAAAGTTTCACAAATATACCGAAATACCGTCAAAAGTAGTTCAAAGATACATGGATTTTAATGGTCAAGAATGTAATATCGTTTTAAATGCTTCTCCTTCCATCTCAAAATAAATGCAACGTTTGACCAAACACATTGTGACGAAATGTGGTGGTAAAAGCATGGGGACTTCATAGCGGTTGCCCGGGTTCGAGCTCCACTCGCAGCATTGTGGCCACGGGATGAATGCCCGCGGGCCATAGGCCTGTTTTCCAGGAGATTAGTCCGGGCCCAAAGTGGTCTGGGATACTCCTTTACCAAAAAAAAATATCTAAAATGCCCCTCGATAGTGTTTGAACGAACGTTAATTACCTAAATCACCCTTCAAAATAGTGACAAAAAAGAGGCGTCTTGTGAGCAAAACCAATGTTATCGGTATTTTTTTAATTATTACTGATGGGGAAGAGGTAAATTGCATTGGAACTTTGCCAAAAAAGAGATGTTGCATTTATTCTAGGGCATCATGAAAAAGAGATTGTTTCATCCACTTTGGCCCAAGGGGGTCTTATTGTAAACTAACCCTTCTACAAGCAAGTTAAACTTGTCTTGATCCTTCTTTTTGTTTATCACAGCTCGTTCGATTGTACCAATTCCCTGGCAATAAAGAAGAAATAATTAGAAAATATATGGAAATTTGGATATTTCATACAATTCAAACCATCATAGCAGTTACAAGTTCACTTTAAATGTTCTCTCACCTTCACAACGACTGTTGGAAGTTTATTCCTGAGCCAATGAAGATCAAAATAAAGCTTACTCCTATCAGATGGAGGATTAACTTCAAGTTTCCTAGCATCCAAAACCTTGATATGCTGCATACATAACAAAGATTTCACCAATTATACGGAACACTTAAGGGCTGTTTGTTTTTAAAAAAAAAACTCTTAATAGCTCTTAAGTCTGAATCCGTCAGACCTTTTTACATTTAGACTGTTTGTTCTTTTTAGTTTTTAAAACCTCTTAACTCTTAAATACATCTGAAATTAGAAGTGGTGACCTAACTTCTTAAAACCTCTTATCGCCACCTCGGTGGATATGCTCTTCTTTCTCTCAAAACGCCTCCAGACGTTACAAAAACATACAGTCTTATTGATTCAGATTTCAGACTTCAGCACCACCTCTTATTAATCAAAAGTAAAATAAGACTTCAGACTTCTTAAAAAACAAACGCCACCTTATACAAGTCCCAAATAAAAGATAAACAAATCTTACCTGTTCCTTCAGTTTGATTTTAGGAGTCTTTAGTATTGATTCTTTCACAGTATATGCATCTACAGAAAGCTGTAGCGCTTGAATTGTTTCTTTGTCAAGAGAAATAACAATAGATGCAGATCTTAATCCCAATACAAGCTTTATACTCTTTGCAACCTACAAGGTCAACATCAAGATATTTTTTACAGCAGTCGTACGAGATAACATTGGTTTCACATGTGAATCTCATCACCAATGCAAGACCAATCACTACAAAAATTTCAATTCGGAAACCAACTTCTGATAACATCACAACTTGAAAAAAAAAACAATATCTAACCTGCCCCAAAAGAGTTCTCTCCATTTGGCCTTTTACGAGCTTTGCAAACGATATGTTATTATTAGTATTGAGCTTTGCAGTAATGACAGGCGTGCTGATTTTCTTGGCTGCGTTTAAGATTTCCTTGATACGAGGAACCCCAAGAGTCACATCTATCGAAGAGTTAAGTAGGGCAATTCTACATACACTTGAAGTATGAACAAAGTACGTAAGTTCAAGATGAAACGATAGAAAAAGGATACTCATGCTTGCAACTCCAGCAAAATGGAAAGTTTTCAATGTCATTTGTGTTCCGGGTTCTCCGATACTTTGAGCACCAATTGCACCGATATTTGTTCCGGCGTCAATCTTCTTTTGATGGTAACGAGAGATGTAAGTATTTAAGAATACCTATATAGTTGTTGCAAGTTTTAACAGGAAAAACAACAAACAAATGAATCAGACCGAACAACAAAATGAAAATTAGAGTCCACCGAAATTTAAAATAAAAGTAAAAAATCCACAATTTACTGCACACCAAACGTTAACAGCCTTTCATGAGATAGTTCAAGGCTTGTGCATTTACCAACATTTCGGTTTTTGGCTCTCTGCCTTTTAGCTGGGACATTTATTAAAAGATGATCGTATAAATCTATATATATATTACATTTGTTCTATAGAAGATGCAACCTCCGGTAAACTTGTTAACATATGTGTGTATAACAAAGCATACATGTCTGTCTGAAAGGTATTCAAATACCTGCAGCTGTTGAGAAGTGATGCCAGATATGCTTTGAGCAACATCTTCAAGAATCGTGGATTCTTCATCGTGAATTTCTACATTGTGTGGCTGAAGTGCTCTCCTCGTGCTTTCTAGTGTCGTAGCATATTTTTCAATAAATTCTTTTAATTTCTTCCTGAAGTCCTCAGAGCAACCCCCTTCTGGAGTCATATCATGCATTGAAAAGCGCTCGTCAACCGCTTCACGGATCTCTGAAGAAGACATACCTCTATGTTTCCCAGCAGGACATGTAGCCTTTCATAAAAACCTCGTTATATATAAATCAGATATAGCAAAAAATGTTAATATGATTAACTTAAATTAGTGCAGACCTTGGCTTTCATCAATAACCTATCGAAATTCAGAGGAAATCCCGCCTTTCCTTCCATTTGAGATGGGTCCCGTCCATCGCCACCGTAAGTAAATTGAACGATACATGCACTAGAGTCCCTTACTGTGTTGTCGTAGTGCACAGATAGGTCTTCCAGTCCCTTGATCAGTTTTCGAGACATATAACCCGTGTCAGCTGTCTTAACCTGTCATGATAGCAGTAATCTGACCATTAGAAAATTGCTTTAAGAACATTACCCCTCTTTTACAAGGCGAGGGATCGTGTGAGAAGTTAAGGGTGAGAAGCGTGAGAAGTGGATCTGAACCGTTGATCTCTTTTAATCTCAAGCCCTCCCATGAATTGCGGCTTAGAAGGGAATTGATCTGGTGCATCTTATCTCGGTGCTTCTCATCCTAATGTGCGTCCATTTCTCATCCAATGGTTGATAACCACTTCCCACGCTTCTCACCGTTAACTCAACTTCTCACCGGAAGCCAACCCCTTTTACAAACAGTTAACTTGCAACTTCAGCCTGTAGCTGTTAATTATAAAATCCAAACGTCATGTAAACTTGCACCAACATTGATGAACATCTAAAAGAACTTTATGTCTAACATCATCAAGTGATAACAAATCTGTCTAGTTTTTATCCTCAATTTCAAAATTTATAACTTGTGCATTTCAGTTTTTAAATTGAGAGGTTGTGATGACTAAAAGACAACTAAATATGAAATACAACAATGATCCTTACCGCCGTATCCACAAGCCCTTCTCGCCCTCCCATTGTGTGGAAGAAAAATTCGGTAGCAGTTAAACCACTATAAAAGGAATTTGCTACGAACCCCTTTGCCTGCATTCGGGAAAGGAAAAGAGAGAGAAAAAAAAGTTATGAGCTAGCATCCTATAGAATTTGTTATTCCGTTCAGTTAACACAAGAAAAAAGTTCTCAACCAACATTAAAAAAAAAAAGTAATATTCAACTTAAAAACGATGAGAACACAAAGCATACAGCAGGGGTCTTTGACATTCTCTGAAAATGGGGAAGACTTCGATCGATAAATCCATTTGGAGCACGTTGGCCTCCAACTGATTGTTGACCGACACATGCAATCATTTGACTAATATTGATAGGGGATCCCTTGGAACCACATTGAGACATAATTAAGGGGCTGTTCCTCCAATGTAGTTTTTCCATACAAACCTGTATAAAAAATTCATTATTTACATCAGTTCAAGGCTATCAGACACTTAAAAACGGTTGTTCCTCCTAAGTAACTTTCCCATACAAACCTGTTAAAACTCTCAGTAGATACATCAATTTGCAGTTATCAACAATTTAAACGGTGAAGTTGGAGTTTAGCGCAAAAGTCACCAGTAGAAATTGAACATAATGAAAAAACAATGACAGAATATATGGAGGTAGCTATCAACAATTAAATGTTTTCTTTTAAAATAATTATGCATTGTTGCTTTGGTAGTCAAAGAAGCTACTTTCAGCATCATGATTTGTTGAAATTTAGTTAATTTTCTTGGAAAGTTGTACGCCGTAAGCAAAATGAATGTCACTGACTGAAGTTTCCATAATTTGAAATATTTGGTGATTGATGTTCTATCTGGATTGACTCAGATAAATTGCCTTTTCGCAATTAAGCCAGTGCTGTTTGCAATTTTCAAAAGAAAAGAAAAACCAATAAAAAGATGGTGCAGCAGCCAATATGGACATTAAGATTAGAAAATGTTGATGTGGAAAAATATTAAAACTGGATTTATTTTGATCATAAAGAAATAAATGAATAAACTTCCCCTAAATAGAATATATAATGTAGAAATATAAATGCATCAAGTAAAAAGATTTAATCATAAAAATGTAAGGTACAGATATAGGAAATAATTCGAGTAAGATCATGTGTACGATTAAAAATACATATACAACTTGCACAAGCAAATTACATTTTTAGTACAATACTCGTTCATTTTTAGTACGATTAAAAGTATTTTTATTACCTAACCACCAAACGGTCCAACCCATGAGAACTAAGAAGTGAGTCTCAGCAGAGTGTATATTATGCTCTACATTATAATGTGCAATTACCACGTATATAAAAACTAAGAACAAAGAAAGACATTTAACTTTAAAATCAAAACTGCAAAGAGCAGCTGCTGTCGGGGGTACCCATGAGTACCAGTAAAAACAAGTCTCACTTGTACCAGAATCCAATATTTGGGGAAATTTGCCCCACCCATTTGCCAACTGAACTACCTGAATCCAATATTACATCGGTAGATTTGCCCATCCTCGATTCACCAGCTAGGCAGCTACTATTACCCAGCCCATGATTATTCACCGTGAAAGTTTAACATGTGTTTTTTATATATCACTGTCACATGGCCTCTATTAAAATTAAATCAGTAAAAAAATAATTGATAAAACTTTATTTAATCAATTAGAAGATTGATAGATTTGTTTCGTCTTCTCTATAAATATGTTGCATCTACAGATATATTAATAGTATGTTTCATTAGTATTATAAATTCTAATATTATAATTTTTTGGTCAATAATTTTAATATAAACTAATTATTGAATATTTTTATTGTTAACATAAATATGTAACATTATATATATATATATATATATATACTATCTATATCTATACTATTATATTAAAATTGTAAACGGTTATTTTCGAAATTCATTGTTACATTTAACATCTTTACAATTAGTTATTTAATTTACTTTATATCCCTTACTTTTTTATTTTTAATTTTACACATGTGTTATATTAACACAAATAATGGTATATGAACAAAATGCAATGAAAAAACATGTTTCTTTTTTTACAAATTATACCATTATAATCGTCTCGTCAATATCTTAAAAACGAGCCCAATATTGAATATTTTTTTAATGTAACCGTACTATTAAATATCATGAATATTTATGAACTAATTTATTTTATATTCATACGTTTTATTTTTTTCCACCTTTAGCATATTAAAAATACATAATCGTAGATCAACTAAAATATATTAAAAATACATTTCATTATTATTATAAACTAGACATATACCCGAGCACGATGTGACGCGAAAAATCGTGAAGTCGAAGTAACAATTGACAAATGTATGTATCCGCTCGTGAAACATCTCGAAATCAAAATGACAACAACGTTTCATTTTAAGTTTGTATTTCTTCGTCCTTATCGATATTTTAGTCTATGATTCACATATAAGTGCACCAAACGAAGAACGAAATGAAAACTAATGTATTTAGTCTATGATTCATAGACTAAAGTATCGATAAGAACGAAAAATACAAACTTAAAATGAAAACGTTGTTGTCATTTTGATTTCGAGATGTTTTGCGAGCGGATACATACCTTTGCCAATTGTTCCTTCGATTGCACGATTTTTCACGCCACATCGTGTGCGAGTATATGTCAATATAATAGTATAGATAAAAATTCTAAAACGGTTATTGTACAATCTTTTGTACAATAACATTTACCACTCTTACGATGTTACATTTACCACTCTTACGATGTTACATTTACCACCTTACACTTACTTATTTAATTAATTTATATCCCTTGTTTTTTCATTTTTCATTTTACACTATTATCATATTAACACAAATAATCGTATATGAACAAAAATGCAATGAAAAAAAATACGTTCATTTTTTTACAAATTATACCATAATAATCATCTCGTCAATACGTTTAAAACGAGCCCAATATTGAATGTTTTTTAATTTAACCGTACTATTAAATATCATGAATATCAACGAATTAATTTGTTTTCTATCCATACGTTTTATTTTTTTACCACCGTTAGCGCATTAAAAATACATAATCGTAAAATACCTTTCATTCTTATTATAAATTATATCATTATAATTTTTTTCGTCAATAATTGTAATATAAACTAATTATTGAATATCTTTATGGGTTTAGGGTTTAGTGTTTCATAAATTGTGATTCTTAGGTCATGGTTTATTGTTGATGACATGTTATCAGACTAAAAAGCTTAGCCTAATTTTATAATTCCTTTATTATTCAAGGGTGCTAAGTGTAATTATGTTTTCTATATATTTGGGTGTATTCCTCCTCTTTTAATAAATTAATAATAAAACCTATTTCAATTTGGTATCAGAGCCAAGTCCTAAACCCTACGGGCAGCCAACCAGCGCCGCCTAAAACCCTACGGCAGCCAACCTGCGCCTCCAACAACGCCAATCTGCGCCACCCTCCTGCCTCACCATCAGCGTCGATCATCACCACCACCCTAACTTCCCAGCGCCGCCTAAACCCTAAACCGACAGCCGCACCATCGCCTAAACCCTAAAACCGACAGCCGTCATCCTCTCACCAACAGCGCCGACCATCACCATCCTAATCCCTAATCGCCCTCAACCCAAATCACCCCACACCCTAATCATGGCAGCCATCATTCCCTTCTCTCCTCAAGAGAAAACCATACACAACTCTCACAAATTTTCCTTCTCTCTCAAACCTACCAACTATGGCTATTGGCGATCCATGATAGAAGCCTTTCTTACATCTCACAACCTTTTTGGTTATGTTGATGGAACTGTCCCATGCCCTGACCAAAAAGTCACCACTGATACAGCCGTCACCGACAACCCTAGCTACATCTCGTGGATATCCAACGATGCCCATATTTGGATGCTTATCATCACCAATGTATCCGAAAACTCTTATCAACATATCCAGGGCAAAACATCACGTGACGTGTGGCTATCGCTTGAGCGCCTATGCCCCTGTTACAACCTCTCATGAATTTACCCTCAAAAACCAACTCCTTCAAATCACCATGAAAGGTGATGAGAAACCAGCCGACTACCTGAGCAGGGTTCACGAATATGCTACTGCCCTTGCTAATATTGGAGAACCGATGAAGGACAAAGACCTGGTTATGCTCACTATTGTCGGTCTTCGCGACAAATACAACGTCATCAAGGGCAATCTTCTAACTCGCTTACCGCCTGTTCGCTTCAATGAACTGCATGGTCTTCTGTGTGATCATGATTATGTCTTCACAAAGAATCTACCTCCACAGGCTTTTCTGGCTCCTACTGCTCCAACTTCCCAACCCCAAACGGCTGCTTCAGCTTCACAACCAACTCTTGACCAACTTCAACAACAACTTCAAAGCATTCAATTTACTGCTTCTCAGCTTGGTTATCAATTGAATCCTCTTCCTGCCCCACAGGCTCAAGTTTACTATGGCTCTCGGTCTTCCAACAACAGCCGCGGTGGACGGGGATCTCGTGGTTCCTCTCGCGGTCCCTCGCGTAATGGTCCCAATAATCGCCCTCGAGACAACCATGGCTCCTGACAGTTCTCTTGGGCTTCAGCCCAAAACACCGTTTATGGCCACTGTAACAGGTGTGGGATAGGTCATCTACCCTCCCAATGTCCGAATCAGCCGAACCAGCATGCTTCCGCACCACAAGCCAACTTTACGACCCACTATGATGCTGCCTCATCTTCCGGCTCCACTTGGAAACCAGACACTGGTGCAACCCATCATGCCATACCAGACCTATCTAGCATGGACAACTCGGAAGCTTACTATGGTAACGATTCTTTATTTGTTGGTAACGGTAATTCTATACCCATCGTTCACATTGGTTCATCCAAAATACACTCGCCAAACAAAACTTTTTCCCTAACCAACATTCTTCATGTTCCGCAATTAAAACAAAATCTTTTATCTGTTCAAAATTTTTGCCATGATAACCATGTTTTCTTTGTATTTCACTCTTCTTATTTTGTTGTCAAGGACGAGTCTACACGCACTACCCTCCTTTCGGGTCCCAGTGAACAGGGCTTATACTCCATCCGTCTTCCTCAACTCAAGTCACTACCCAAAGTCGCCTTCACTGTCGTCAAAGCTTCTTTAACCATTTGGCATCAACGTCTAGGACATCCGCATGCTCAAGTTTTCCGTTCAATTGTTTCTTCTTGTTCCTTACTAGTTTTAGATAAACTATCAAATAATTTATGTTCCTCTTGTCAATTAGGGAAGTCATCAAAGTTGTCTTTACCAAACTCCAATTTTCGCAGTAATAAAATATTAGATCTTATTTATTGTGATGTTTGGGGTCCTTCTCCACAACCCTCTCTCGATGGTTATCGTTATTTCCTTTTGTGTGTTGACCACTTTACACGTTATATGTGGATTTATCCTTTAATTCACAAATCCGATGTGCTTCCTGTGCTCACACAATTTATCAACATGGTCGAACGTCAATTCACCACCAAATTAAAAAAGCCTTCAATCTGACTGGGGGGGGGGCGAATTTCGACCCCTCACCACTCTCTGTCACAACCGTGGCATTATTCATCGACGTTCTTGCCCTCACACCAGTGAGCATAATGGCTTTGTTGAACGTCGTCATCGTCACGTTGTAGAAACTGGACTGACTCTCCTCACCCAGTCCAACCTTCCTCAACGTTTCTGGTTCTCGGCTTTTGACACCGCCGTATATCTCATCAATCGTCTCTCCTCTCGTGTATCCTCAAACAAATCTCCCTATGAACAAGTCTTCAACCGCAAACCCTATTACTCCTTTCTACGAGTCTTTGGTTGTCAGTGCTTCCCTTACCTCCGACCATACAATCATCACAAAATCGAGTTCCGGTCCACTCTGTGTGTTTTCCTTGGTTACAGCCCTGTTCACCACGACTATCGTTGCTTTGACTCGTCCAATGATCGACTTTACATTGCCAGACATGTCCGTTTCAACGAACATGTGTTTCCCTACCAACCCTTACCACCCCCACCACCCCGTCTCACTCCTCCTTACACCTATATCTTTCCTGACCCACCCCTCTCCTTTCCACCCGAACCTCCCCCTACACCTCCGCCCACACCCCCGTCGCCTCTTCCTCAAAACTCACCCATCCCACCTCCCTCTTCCGCTCCACCACCCGCCCCTACTTCGAATCCACCACCTGTCCCTCGACCTCAGCCTTCAAACCTAAGTCCCAATCCCAAGCAACCTGACCGTTTTAACCCAACCGCTTATTCCACCACCACCTCCTCATCCTTACCTCTTGAACCCACTATCTTTACCGTTGCTAACAAATGTTTAGAATGGCGCCAAGCAATGGCTGATGAGTTGTCTGCACTTCATAGGAATGGCACGTGGACTCTTGTGCCCCCTGTTCTTAACGCTAATGTTGTTAATTGCAAATGGGTTTACAGGTTAAAAACTGATGAAAATGGACAGGTTACCAGGTACAAAGCTCGCCTTGTGGTCAAAGGCTTTCATCAACAGCATGGTGTCGACTATCATGAGACCTTCAGCCCGGTCATCAAGCCCGTCACTATCCGCACTGTTTTGTCTCTTGCTGTCACTAACAAATGGCCTCTCCGACAGTTGGACATTCAGACTGTTTTTCTGCATGGTGACCTCAAGGAAACTGTTTACATGAGACAACCCCCTGGCTTCATTGATCCAACCAAACCTGATCATGTTTGCTTGTTACACAAGTCGTTATACGGGCTCAAACAAGCTCCCCGTGCCTGGTTCATCAAACTGTCCACCACTCTCCATCAGTTGGGGTTCTCTGGTTCCAAAACCGATCCTTCACTCTTCATCCTTAATTCTCCAGGTTCGCCTATCTACCTGCTGGTTTATGTTGACGACATCATCATCACTGGTAACAACTCTGTTGTCATTACCTCGATCGTTAATCAGCTCAACGCTCTCTTTAAACTTAAGGATTTGGGCCAACTGCACTATTTTTTGGGGGTTGAAGTTGTTCACAAGGGTGCTGACTTAATTCTCTCACAACGCAAATACATTCGTGAGATCTTACATCGTGCCGGTCTTGCAGACTGCAAACCGATTGCTACTCCAATGAGCACCTCCATTGTATTGTTACCGGACGATAGCCCATTGCTTGATGACCCTTCTCGATATCGGCAAACCGTTGGGGCTCTTCAATATGCCACTCTTTCTCGTCCTGACATTGCCTTTGCCGTTAATAAAGTTTGCCAGTTTATGCATGCTCCCACTGAGAATCATTGGAGCGTTGTCAAACGGATCTTGCGTTACCTACAGGGCACCGTAAACTTGGTTCTGTGGATCCGTCATGATACGGGATATTAGCTTCATGCCTTCTCCGATTCTCATTGGAGCCCCAATCTTCAGGCTTATTCCGACTCCGATTGGGTTGGTTGTCCAATTGATCGTCGATCCACGGGGGGATTTTCCATATACTTGGGGTCGAATCTCATCTCGTGGTCTGCCCGCAAGCAGAAAACTGTCTCTCGTTCCTCAACGGAGTCCGAGTATAAGGCCATTGCTGACACTGTTGCTGAGTTGATTTGGCTGAAGTCTCTCCTATGAGAACTTGGTTTAAATAGCCAGACACCCACACTTTGGTGTGATAATCTTGGTACAACATACCTCACTGCTAACCCTGTTTTCCATGCACGAACCAAGCATGTTGAAGTCGATTATAACTTTGTTCGTGAGCAGGTGACTCAAGGGAGGTTGAATGTCAAGTTCATTTCCACCGATGACCAAATTGTTGATATATTCACCAAGCCCTTATCTTGTCAGAAGTTTGAGTTTCTACGGTCCAAGTTACAGATCGCTAACCGCGCTGAACTTGCGGGGGAATATCAGACTAAATAGCTTAGCCTAATTTTATAATTCCTTTATTATTCAAGGGTGCTAAGTGTAATTATGTTTTCTATATATTTGGGTGTATTTCTCCTCTTTTAATAAATTAATAATAAAACCTATTTCAATTCATGTCTATAAGGAAGTAGCATTAATTGTTCATTCTTTACTCACATTCCGCTGCATTGCGCGGGTATATGCCTAGTTTTCCATTAAAATTGCAAGTCTTTTTAGTCGACCCACTTAAATCATACCATGTATCCACCCAACATTTCCCCCAAATGAATTCCAACCGAAGAAAGAATCTGGTTTGCCTCTTATAACAACTCAAACTTTAAACAATAAAGCAGTTTATTAGAATAAGGAAAATTTTGCCAACCCCCCCCCCCCCCCACACACACACAAATTTCATATATATATATATATATATATATGGTCCCCTTCATTTGTTAACCCCCCCCCCCCCCCCACACACAAATTTCATATATATATATATATATATGGTCCCCTTCATTTGTTAACCCCCCCCCCACATATATATATACATACATACATACATACATACATACATACATACATACATACATACCGAGAGTTTCCAAGTTAGTTTGGCACTTCAAGTGAGTTTCTAGTTTCCACGCGAGTTTAACTAACATGGAAACTAACGGTGGCGGCTGAAAAATGTTTTTAAGCCATTTACAACTAGGGTTTGACCTATTTAGCCTTCTATCTTCAAGAGTGACGACAAAGGGCGAAAAGTACAAACTATTAATGAATAAGTCGGTCGTTAAGAACAACCAATGTTTTGATTTTGAAAACCCCATTATCCATCAATTCTATCTCAATTCTTTGACCAGTCGACCTTATTAGCCTTCATTTTAAGTACTATCCAATTTGAGATATAAAACCACATAGATTTATAAAATTAACACCAAGAAAGAAGGAAATATAACAAGAAAAGAAACATGATGGCATTTTTTATTTCAAGATGTTTCACGATGCATCACGCATGGGTATGTAACTAGTATATATATACATGTACACATTTCAAATTCGGTGACACCACGTCGGTTTCGTCATCGTGGATCTAATTTACCTCCATCCTCGTGGACACACTCCTTTCACCACCAGCCTGAATCGATCCATCCCATGTCTATTTTTTATTTAGTTTGTTTAGTTGGGTTTTTGATTTAGTTGTATGTTGATGTTATTGAAAATTTGGGTCGTTTCCATCTTGGGTATTGAAGGAGAGATTCAAACCATCTCGAAGATTGTTCAAGCGATATAAAATCAGGGACTTCAAAGAATAAATGAATAAACTTAGTAAGACATGTGACACACTTTACTTTGTCCTCCGGTTGTTCCTGAACTTTACAATTGAACCTGTACCTGTATGTATATATAGAATCCGGTTCAAACAAGAACATTGACCAAACAAAAGAACCTATGAACGACCAAAACACATATGATATTACACTAGATGAATTGTTTAGGGTTTCTTATTGTTGTTTACAGTTTTTGTAGTTTAGGCGAAGAGAATTACTTACTTTCAAGATCAATGTGATATTTTCTAACTAATAAATGGTATTTATTTAATAACAAGGACTACTACATAAAATTCAGACCATAACTGCTGCTTCTTTTTTCAGATTTCTAAGAAAGAGTGTATGCTCAGCAGTTTATTCAAAAAGTAGAACAAGACCATGTATCACCTGACAGCATAATTTTCTTTCCCAGGTCATCCATCAATCAACGGTTAGTTAGTGCACACAAATTACTGTAGATGATCAATTCACACTCAGGTTTCCATATACATAAATAAAAACCCTAAATTAATTACAGAAATAGGTTCTTTAATTACTGTAAGTAACAATTGAATTGAGGGTAAGAAGATGGGATCAGAATAACGAGCATTTCGAGAGTGAATTTGCAAATACCGTTACTCGAACCAATTTAAAATGTGATTTGTTTGAGACCATAGGAATTTTTTTATTTGATCATTGTGGTAGACTCAAAATTAATCAAGTGAATATTTTCATGTGGAATAGAAAAAATGAAGTTGTTAAGGGTGGTCCTTTTTATGAGAATTAAGAGGTTTGGGGTTTCAATACATAACTAATGGTGTGCATACTAATACGTAAGAGCATCTCCAACAGCTATGATAAAATAGAAAAAAGTTAGATTTTAGCAATTTTTTTGCTCCAACAACTATGCTATATCGTATGTTAAAATAGAGAAAAGAGGAGAGCGAAGGTAAAAATCTCCAAATTTGGAGAAATCTCTAAAACCCCATATTGAATTCTTTTCCACCAATAGGAGACATTGGAGCATGGAGAAGTAAAAAGTGAAAATCTTCAAAAAAAAATCACCTTCATCTCCAACAGATTCTCCATTTTGGAGATTACACAATTAATTAAAATATTCAATACAACTCATAAAATATTATTTCTCTCTTCTAAACATTTATTTTAAACCAATCTCATTGGTAGAATGAATAAAAAATAATTTCTCTCTCATGTGTAATCACTTTTGGAGTTATCTCCAAATTTGGAGATTTTCATCTTCTCTCTCATGTTTTCTTTATTTTGGAGAAGGTTTTGGGGAAGCTGTTGGAGTAAAAAACCCCCAAAATCTTCATTTTAGAGAAGCTGTTGGAGATGCTCTTAAGGTTGTATGTTTAGGAGAGAGAAATAATATTTTATTAATATAATTGATGATAGAATTGCTAAAATAGAGTAACTGTTAGAGTTGGTTGTAAATTTTTTTTAGAGATTTCAACTTTGTATACTTTATTTTAGAAAAATTATAGCATAGCTGTTGGAGATGCTCTAATAATACTATTGTGTAAGTTGTATTGTTTAGATATGCATGGTAATTGTTTTCTTAAACCTTACACCAGGATTTGACATATCATCAACGATCAATCACATGACGTGTGGAATAACTTGCCCCGAGACTCAATATGTAAGTTGTTGTATTGTTTTGATCTCTTTAGTTTTGGTTTTCTCTCTTTGTTTGGTTCCTAGGTTTTGTCTCAACAGCTGCATCTCCAGTCCCGATCATGTTCCAATCTCAAATTGATTCATGGTTCCTGTTTTTGCACCTGTTGTGGACTGTCAAATGCTTTATCACTGGATTATCAAATGGTTTCCAAAATTCTCTGGTTGGCTAGTCTCAATCCTCATTGTTTCTGTGATTTCAATGCTATGGTCTGCTTTGGTCAGAGGCAATTATACCATTTTTTGTGTTTTTGCCCTTTAAGTTGTGGTTGGCAATGACCAGTCGCCATATTCATCTTGATCAGGACTGCAGCTTCAATTTTGGTTCAGCTGCTGTTTTGGTTCTTTGCCCATATTTTCTTTTCCATAAGGATTGATTGATTAATCATTCATGGATTCACCTGTTCATGTGTGATCCATGTTTCTCTCTTCTATGTATGTTTTGCAGTTACTTTGTTCTAATAAAATACACGACCTTCTCTCATTTATCATTTTCCTATAAGTTTAAGGACGATACAAATTTTACAGGAGTAGATCCATCATTTTCACAGTTAATTTGCTCTCCATGATTCAAATTCAGATGGTCATATGTTTTGTTGATAAATCTTTTAGAAGACCAAAAATAACATTTATCTGCACCTCTCTGTCCATTTTTTTACTTATAAAGATCTCTATTGATGTTGAAGTCTTGAATTGAATGAACTACTTCTTTTCTTTGGATACCATGTGTTACAATGTGTGCCCAATGTTATCTATAGATCTTGAACTTCTTGATTTCTAATCTTTATTCTAAATTCATTACCCTTTGCTTTTGTTCTTGAAGGTTTTTCTCGAAGCTCAGAGTTCACCCTCTCATTCGTTCAGTGGAGTAGGTTGTTTGGCAAAAACAGAAAACGTTATTCCTAGATTGCCCTTCACTCACGATGCTGCTCGTCGATTCTCCTTTGATTCTTGTTGCTTGTCACTTGTTTCAAACTCTCTGATTCTGTTGTTGTTCGTATCTCATCGATTTATTCTTTTCATTAATTTCTGTTTGTTTTGGTACCTTGTTACAACTCTCGATTACGTAAAGGTTGTTATCTTGTTACAACTATTGGGTACTCCATGACTTGTTTAAAACCTTTGATTATTGTTTGTTTCTGGTTTAAAACCCCTGATTACTGTTTCTTGTTTAAAACCCCAAACATTAAAGATGATTTGATTTGGGGTTTCATTTTACTGTTTCTCTATGTTTTGTCAGCCTGACTTGCTCTTTCTGCTGATGACAATGCTCAATCCATTTGTCTTGGAAGAACATAATGTTCCGGTTTACAGTGTATTACCGGTTTGATAAGCAAAATCCTTGACTGACTAATTCATTTTGAATATCTCTTTTCAATTTTATTTGATATTTTTCTGGGAACTACATGTTCTTAACTGCTGTGTGTTTTCATGCTTCCGGTTTTCTATTTTCCACAAACATACAAGTTTTTAGTAAATCCTTATCTACCCATTTAAGCTTTTAGGTTAGTTGGTAGCTTAAACCAATAGCATAGTAGGGACAAATAATAGGGGATTCATTGAGTCTACTATGCATAACACTTATTATTTGACTAATATACAGTGCACATGTTTCATAACATGACGTCTTTAAATGGTGTCTATTTGCAAATTCCACATGGATGTTGTTGCTTGATGACAATATCGTGGATGTGTTGTTAGATACTGATGGGCATTTTTCAAAGTAAATCATAACTTACTGGAATGCCGATAAATGAATTTGCATTCTTTGATTTGCTTCAAGAAATAGGCATTTTGTCTTCTTATTTTTGCGTCTAGTTTCTCATTGGCAGCAGTTCATTACTTGAAGAAAATCATTGTTAAAGATTCAACTAGAGTCCCATGATGGCGTGGAATGAGATGTTTCTAGTTCTGGGTAAGTATATGCTTTGGCATTTTCATTTATCTGCTTATATGATTCCAGGTAGAGATTTGTTAGGTTGTGCGGATATTCTTGAGATCATGTGTTTGTGAGATTAATACCCATATAGATATTAAGGGTGTGTTTGGTTCATAGTACACCATAGAACAGGACAACAATTATTTGTCCCACGTTTGGGAAACAAAATATATGGAACAACATGGGACAAGTTGGGCCAAATTAGCAATTTTTTTGTCCAGCCTGGTTGGACAGGAACAAAAAGGACAAATTTGCCCTCCACATAATCCAAATACGTTTTCTTCAACATACCTCCCTATTTCATCTCCTTTTGAAACCTGGACTTCTTCCCAAAACCCACATGTTTTTTCTCCATGTTCGTCGTCTTCCTCCAGGTAAAGATATCTGTTTCATCTTCTAAGGGGGTGTTTGGGATTGCTTATTTGAGGTGCTTTTTAGCTTATTGCCATTTGACACCGGAGATAAGTACTTTTTGAGTGTTTGGATGAGGGAAATTAAAATGGCTTATAGCGGTGCCAAACCGTAAAAGCTCTTTTTGATAAGTCATTTTGTTTTAACTTATCAACTTATTTAAAAAGTGCTTATGATTTTTCTAGTTATTTTATATGTATAAGCAAACAAAAACACCTTTAAATAACAACTTATTAACTTATTACGTTTTGGTACCGCAATAAGCTAATCCAAACACTTTTTTAAAAACTCCGGTTTGACACCGCATAAGTTGATGTGCACTTTTTAAAATAAACATAAGTTGTTTTAAATAAGCAATCCCAAACACCCCCTAAAACCGATATATTTCCCTGAAATCGCACCCCGCTTGGTTCCTCGTCGCACGCTCACTAATTGCAGGTTTGATTTCTTCTACAACACTTCATAAATCAGTATTGTTCTTCAAATGTGTTAGATTGAAGCATTTTAGGGTTCTTATGGTACAGAGTTTTAAAAAAATTAGATCAATTGCCAGGGTGTAAATGATGCGAGTCGAGCTCGAGTATCATTATACTCGACTCGTCTCGTTAGTATATCGAGTCGAGCTCGAGTTCGAGTCAAGCCTATTCGAGTCAAGTGTTGACCGAGTTTTGACCGAGTCGATCTCAAGTGAGTCGATCTCGAGTAGCTCACGAGCTGTCTCGTCTCATTTACACCCCCTACATAGGCTCAAGCCCTTAGGCTCAAGCCATTTAACAAAGGCAAAAAATGTAAAACAAAGGAAGAGAAAGGTCTATATATAGTGGAGTTCAAAGCATTGGGTTCTATATCCCGCCAATGTGGGATGAATTAGACACACCATCAAGAGTTTACCCATGTCTTTTACACCATCATTTTCCAAAAAAAAATCAAAAAACTTGAGTTTATTATTATTATTATTATTATCAATTAAATTAAAATAATATTACTAATTATTATTATTATTTTGCTTATCGAGTATCTCACGAGTTTATCGACTCGTTAGTATATCGAATCGAGCTCGAGTTCGAGTCGAGCCTATTCGAGTCGAGTGTTGACCGAGTTTTGACCGAGTCGATCTCGAGTAGCCCGCGAGTTGTCTCGTCTCATTTACACCCCTAAGGCTTCATGCTCAAAGAAATCATCCATACCCTAACATCTCACTGAAATGACACAAGATTACCATGATCAAAGATATAAAAATATCAACTAAAGAACATGTTTTACAGTGTGGCTTAAGATGCTTCTCAACCTAGGAATCATATAAGATAAGTAGCTCTGTAATTAAGTCATGTTCTGATTATTGTTATAACAACTTAGGAGAGAATCCTTATCAATTAATGGAATATGAAAATAGATGTGCTATAGTTAAATAAAACAAGCATGCACAACTACTGAATATCTATTTAAACTTTTTCTTTACCAACATTTTAATCACTGAATACAGTTAAATCCAATGTTTTAAAAACCGGGTTGACCCGGCCGGTTCAAGTGAAGAGACCGGGTCAATTGCGACCGGTTTTTTTGATAGAACCGGTTTTAAAGAACCGGTAAAAACCCGGGTTAACCCGGTTAATGTTTTTGGATTGATGTAAAACTTGTTGCTATGTGTTTTTTTTAATGTTTTTGGATTGATGTAAAACTTGTTTTTATGTGTATTTTTAATGTTTTAACTCGTGGACATCAAATTCTTGGTTTTATATATATATATATGTATGTATGTATGTATGTATGAAAATGAAAAATACATAAAATTTCTTGAAACCGGGTTGACCCGGTGGTTGAACCGGTTAAACCGTGACCCGGTCACCACACCGGGTCAACCAAAAAACCGGTTTTTAAAAAATTGGTTAAATCAGTCTGGCAATCAATACTCTACTGTCTAATTTAAACCCACAAAAACAACATGGCACAAGCAACAAGGAAACTAATCAGCTCTTCTAATGTTGCATCGGTTTCCTCCGCTCCAAATGGAGGTGAAACATCATCGAGAAGGAAAAAAAGAAAAGCTGCTGCGACTGATGATATGACAAAGCTAATAGAAAAGGGGCTTGCTACCGTGTCTAATGAAATGCATCAATTGGTTACGGTTATTACATCTTCACCTAACCTCGAGAGTTTGGATACTTTGCCTAACAAGTTGAAGGACATGGGTCTTAATACTATGCAAATCGTACGCGTTAGCATGTATTTTGGAAATAACCCGACTCAACTGCGAATTTGGAAAGGCTACCAGATGAAGGCCATATTGGAAGAAGACAAGTGAAACTTTTTTTAAATGCGATCATTTTAAAACAATTTGCATGCTAGTAATTATTATTTTTTGAACTTTTTAATGCGAGTTGGTTATTTTGGTTTGTGAATGTCAATGTTGGTATTCATATATTTTTAAACAATTTGTTTGCTGGTTTTAGGTTTATGACTGTGATGTAGGAATTTGTACATATTTAAACATTTTTTGGTTATAATAATTTGGTAAATGTTGTTTAAAATATTGAATGATATGATATAAATTATATATATATATATATTCATAATAAAATTATTTAGTTATGTTATGTTATAATTTTTATAAGTTAAAAAAAACGAACATTATTTTAGAAACAATGTCATTTTGATATTTTTGTCCTGTTCTGTTTTACCAAATAGTATATTAAAACCTTCAGGGTGTCCCTGGTCATTTTGACAGTTGTTCTGTCCTGTCCTGTGTTACCAAACACTATATCAGACAACTTGTTCAGTCTAGTCCTGTCCTATTCTGTCCGCGTACCAAACGCACCCTAAGGAACTAAGGAAAAAAAAAGATTTTTGCTTTAATGCAACCACTGAAACAGAAAGTTATGCAGCCATGAAGAACACTCATTGGTTGAAAAAGATTTAATGTTAAGACACTTTATTTTTGTTGTTATGTGTTTGGTACTTAGTGAAAAACAATAAGTTATCAAAAACTATAGTCTGTTATGTTAGGGATTTTGAGTTTACAAAGTTACTTCATTGATTTTGTTGTACCTTTTTTTGATTTGCTCCTTATTAAATCAGAAATCTGTATTTATCCAGATGATGGCTCTGTCTTATAATGGGTATTTGGTTGCTGTTTTATTTCTTTAAGGATGGCTGCTGTTTCAGAATGGTCAAACCTGTTTGTTGTTCAGATTGATCAATTCTATTTTGGTTTCACTTATTGCTCATCAGCAGTTGAATTTTGATGCTATTTGTGCTTCCCAATTGTGGTTGCTGTTGTTTAATTGATGTTGTTTTATGCCTGATGCCTCTTCCCATATGTGGCTACTGCTGAATTTTTTGTTTCTATGGCTTACAAAGATTTACATTGCCTGCTGGTTGATTATTATGCTGATCAGAAGTGGTGACCTAGCTTCTTAAAACCTCTTATCGCCACCTCAGAAACATACAGTCTTGTTGATTCAAATTCCAGACTTCAACACCACCTCTTATTAATCAGAAGTAAAATAAGACTTCAGACATTAGACCTCTTAAAAAACAAATGTCACCTTAGTTGTTGTTTTGTGAGTTATTGGCCATGGATCTGCAAGCGGCGGCTGTTGTTTCCATTTGTCTTGGGTCCAATATCTGGTTTTATTATTGAGAAGCTTCATCAAAGTTGTTGGACGATGGGTATGATTGCTTATTGATAATGGTTTGTCAATATTTAGCCTCTAAAATGGTTTTGATGTTGGTCTTTTATCCAATTATGAAGTCTGGATGTTGGATTATAAACTCTGGATGATCTCTGAATCCTTTTCAAATCTCTGGTTTGTAATGGCCAGAGGCGAAATTGCTATTGGCTTTTTTAAGTGAATTTCAAACGTTTCATTCTTGGTCCCAAATTAATAGTGGAGGAAATTGTTGGGCTTGGTCTCAAGTTGGTGCTCATTTCAAAATGAACATATTCCATGGGGAGCTTTGGAAGGGAATTGATAAGAAAAATGGAGAAATAAGGTCTAGATTTATTGGTGAGCATATGATTAGGGCGCGTTTAGTTTGCCAGAATGGATTGGAATTGGAGGGGTTTGGATTTCAAATCCATTTCAATCCCGTGTTTGTTTGTAAAATTGTCCGGATTTGAAATCCATCCGACATAGGATTTTGAAATCCCAATGGAATGCCTAGGATTTCAAGGGATTTTGTAAGATTTGTATATAATAATGTTTAAAAATATGTTAAAAACATTTGTTTTCTAATTATCAGTTAAATATAAGGTAATTTAATTAGTTTTATATTTTTTTCATAATTTTTTTAATGATTTTTTTTTATAAATAATGGAATTCAAATTCATTCAAATCCTACAAACCAAACATACAAAAGGATTTTAAATCTTCTCAAATCCAAATCCCTCAAAATACAAATGCCTATATGAAATCCAATCCATTTCATTCATACAAACCAAATGGACCCTAAATCGAAAGACAAAAAAACATATCAAAAAGTGAGAGATCTATGACACCATCTAATTATGGCGATGGGCGGTATGGAGAACGGACAATGATGGACCGACAAAGAGTGGCGAGGGGGAGCAATGTTGTGTGCATACGTGTGGTTTGAATGGCCTAGGTTTTGGAAAACGTAAAAGTGATTTTAGTTTTTTATTTTACTTTAAAACATTCCTAGTTGGTTACAAGTAATTTTTTTTTTTGGTTAAAAGGACATAGGTAACCAATTTCTAAAAGCTCAAATATATGGTGTATTTATTAAAAAATCAAGGATTTAATCATTCAAAATGGAAAAGTTTAACTTTTTTTATTCAAAAAAATAGTTCAAATACTTGACTATTCAAAATGGGAAAGTTCGTTGGATTTTTTTAAACTTCCCCCAAAATCAAATAATCAGATCAAGACCATCTATGTTATGTTATGGTTTCGTTTCTAGATTTTTTAAGTTGTAAAACTGGTTTTAAAACTTTTGTTTCATAATATTCAAACTAAAAGGTTTTTACTAATTTTTTAAATTAAAAGATTAACCCAAAAAACCTTTAAGACTCTAAGGGGCTGTTTGGTTAGCTCTTAATGTAACCATTAAGAGCCTACGTCTTAATCGGTAAGAGGTAGAGGTTGTTTGGCAAAAAAAAAATTGTCCTCTTAATGGTTACAATTGCCTCTTAACCATTTTGTATCTACGGTTCCCCTCAACCATTCAGATGATTGATATTTCCATTGCTACCCTTGTTTAAAAAAAAAAAATAGAACCGTCCTCTCCTTCTCCCACAAACCATCTCCCTTCTCTCGCCTCTCGCCGACACCGCTTCCCAGCTCTCGCCGGCGCCGCTTCCCAGCTCTCGCCGGCATCGGCTTCTCCTTCTCCCACTCGCTTCTCCCTTCTCGGTTGCAGCGTGCAGGTACCATCGAAGCTATGTATGAAATGCTTCAATCTTCCCACGAAGCTTGTTTTTTTCTTCTTTTCTTCTTTAGCTGCAGGCAAGGTTCTAAAAAACGCGCCTTGGCGCCGCCATGGCGTCGAGGCGTGGCCTTGCCGTCACATTTTACCCCTTGGCGTCGAGATAAGGCGTCGAGCTCGTTATGGCGCGCCATGGCCCGCCATGGCGCGTTATGGCGTTACGCCTTGGCATTGAGATATGGCGTCGAGCTCGTTATGGCGCGCCATGGCACGCCATGGCGCGTTATGGCGTTACAACTTCGATTTTGTGTACTTCGAAATTCAATTGGAATTTACCCATTAGTATCGATTATAGCTTAGAAATTTTTTTGTTTATCGTTTTATATGAATTTTAATTGTTAATAACTCGTTCATTATTGTTCAAGACACCGATAAAAACACACACATACACATATATACATATAAATTATATACAGATTTGCCGCCTTAAGCCACGCCTTGGAAAACGCCATGGCCTCGCCATAACTCGTAAGGCTTGAGGCTTGACCTCACCGCCACGCCACACCTCACGCCATTTAGAACCTTGGCTGCAGGTACCATCGATTTTGTTTGCTAAAATCTGAAATGTTTGCTAAAATCTGAAATTTTTGCTAAGATCTGAATTTTCTTCCACAGTGTTCAACTCGTTTCTTGTTTTTTTTTTTTGCTAAAATCTGAATTTTTTCTGTACATACTGATTTTTTAGATTTTGTTTGCTATTCTTTGTTGTTGAATACTATTGATAACATACTGATTTTTTGCTATACTTTGTTAGTAAAGGATACAACTTGTTGATTTTTTTGCTTTGCTAGTAATGGATCTTGTTGGGTTTTTTGGTTTGCTAGTAATGGATACAACTTGTTGATTTTTTTGCTTTGCTAGTAATGGATCTTGTTGTTGAATGGATCTTGTTGATTTTTTTGCTTTACTAGTAATGGATATTGTTGAATAGATACTTTATGCCATAATTTCTTTGTAGATATTGATTATGTAGTTACATTTGTAAAATAATTGTTTTATTCAGATATCTGTCAAACAACTATCTGCCATTCAGAACTAAATCATTCAGAGGGTTAAAATGGTAATTTATTGTCATTCATACTGTCCATTCAGAGCAGTTACCAAACAGTCATATTTCATTCTGCACTAAATCATACAGAGCCTCTCAACCATTCTGACCTCTTAACTATTCTGCACTCAACCATTCAGCAACTGCCAAACAGCCCCTAAGTTATGTGAGCAAGTGAAGAAAGGAACGAGTAATGAGAAGAACCGCCATCTTCATATCACTCTACATAATTGCATGTTTACTTCTATTTCCTTTGTTATTTAAGTTCCAAAAAGAAAATACCTTTTTTAAACAAAAAATGAGAACCCACGATTTTGGAGGCACAATTTTTATGTTATCGGTTGTTGTTGTTGTTCATGTCATGTTTTCAAAAAATTTGTCGTTGGCGTCGTCAAGAGACACTGTCCCTCTTCATTCGAATGCAAAGGTAAAGACATCTTCCGCTTGATTTTGTGTTTTTCGGATTTTTGATGCCGAATAGAATCTCAGATGTTTTTGTTTTCATGCTACAGATAAATTGTTGGTGATTTTAGTGTCATCAAACATTTTGGTGTAATTGTGATTTATCTTGAGATCGATTAAGACGATAAGGTAAACATACGTAAGTTAGAAGGTGCGGAGTGCACACTTACAAATGTTACCTTTATTATCTTAAAGAGGGGTTGAAGTTCTAAAGGACTTAGAAATTTATTTAAGTCGTGTTTTAGAAATCTAAAAGCTATCGCTGAAAGTCTGATAGTTGTCGCTGATAGGTGTTGCTGATGGTTGATTGATGTCGCTGATAGGTGATAGCTGGTCGCTGATAGCTTATTGAATTCGGTTGTAACTACTTTTTAATCTTATCCATTTATGGTTATAACCGTTGTATAACCGCCTAACCGTCAATAACCGTCGATCTCTTATTTAAATAAGTAATGTGAGAATCTAGGGATAGAAATATATCTCTTTTCACAGCCTTTGAAATAGAGATAAATCTTAAGAATTATCCTGTAACACCCTAAAAATAGGGATAACAAAAATCCGAAAAACGGACACGAGGTATATAAAAATTGCCATAGCAAGAGTCTCCCAAAAATGGGGAAATATACAAACCTGTTTAATTACAGTTGTAATTTAACGGACAATAAATAACAACCAACTAATCTAATTTCTATAGCTAGAAAAGAGATTACAAAAGGGGTGTCATCTATAAACCCGAAAGTTTCTTCTACCAAAAGTATGTCCAATTGCAAAGTTTTCCCCAAGCTCTCACCCAAGCAACTATGCCAGCTTAGAACCGGCGCTGCTAGAACCTGAGATACACATCGACACCAAAAAAGTGTTAGGCCAAAAAGCCTAGTGAGTTGAACAAGAAATAACATGTTAAAGCATTTACAATTCTTATAAGCAGTTAACCAAATTTCAACATATGTGGAGTCAACGGGGGATACCCATAGCACCAATCAAGTTCCACCCAAAGAGACAATGTACCTTGATGCCAACTACTAAGAGTGACATCCCAAAGGCCCGGCACACTCGAGGACTATAACCATGGCATTACCCCGAATGGCGGAGGTCTAGACACATACCATCACGGTGGCACCCAATACTATATCCTCCTAGTGTCTACTGACTTGGTTCGTCCAACATAAAACATATAGGAGGTCTGTGAGGTATATTTCAACCAAGTATATTTCAATACCAATCATGGGTACAATATCACCATCCTAACCATATAAGGTCCAACATAGGACTCATTTAATAACCATTTTCGTCATGTAAACATGATAGCACCAATAAAGATGGCCCAGATAGAAGTCATCAACATATCAAGATTCCCATTCAATAAAGCATAGTACGATACACTTTCACATATTTCCAATCATACTTCCAAAATGAAACCCAAATACTTGGACATGTAGATATGAACATTTTGAGCAAAATAGACAACAATACAAGTAAGAGATAATGATGTGTATCTAGTTTTAACAAAGGTTTAGTAAACTCACTATCTAGGTTTTTGGACCAAAACCTAGAAAATATGGAACCCTATCTTGAAGAGATGAGACTTGAAGATGAGAAGTTGTTGTTCTTGAAGAAACCCTAGAAAAGCTTCCTTGAGGAGAGTTATTGCAAACAATCAATGATCCAACCACCAAAAGAGTTTGTAATTATGAGGGTTAGGGTTTTAGGAGAGAAAGAAACCGGTTTGGGAGTTCTTAAATCGCCAAAGGAAAAGAGAGGAATGAGATAAATGAAGTGAAAATCGGCTAAAGGACTCATTTAAGTCACAGTGCCCGCTCGCGACAGTGCCCGACGACAGTGACATTGTCACTGTCGCGTGTCACAATCGCGCGAACCATAAAAATCTCGATACACCTCCCGCGATAGTGACACCGCGACAGTGACCATGTCACAATCGCGTGTCACAGTCGCGCCACTCCTACCACCTGTGATACAACTACTGCGACAGTGACCGGCGACAGTGACAATGTCACTGATAGCGGAAAACCATATAGTTCCACACAGTGGCCACAATGTTCCCACAGTGGGGGCGCAAGTATACACCTCAACTATGATCGCTATAAGTAATAAAATGGTAAGTATACCGAATATCGTTTCCACAGGGACTGGACTACTGAGAATCAGAGAGTTTCATGAACTTCTTGCACACGCTTCGTTTGTGAGAAAAATTTGTCGTTTTGTTGGTGAAATATCGAAAATAATTAAGAAATTTAACAATGAGTTAAGGATTGGGTATGGGTGTAAGTTTCCTTGAGATAATTGTAGTTACCAAATGGTTAGGCGCTTAAGTGCATAGAACTATGTATAAAAATCCCGATCTCTCGAAAACGAATTTTTATAAATTATGCCCAAAAGTACCTATAAAGTGCCCATAATTATTGTACTTGAGTTTGCCGATTTATCTAAGTTTGACTCTAAGCGTCAAGTCCTACAGGTATGGGGATTTATACCCAAATCTCTTTGTGATATAAATTCCGACCGACGTTTGAACCTTAGTAAATCATACAAAACCCGCATCTCTGCGTGGTTATCAAAGACTTTCTCAAATCTTTGTGCATTACTTAAGCCGTATTTCGGATCCGCCCCTCTCGAGGTCTAAGATCTAATATTAACACTTCAAAGTGATCGGCTTATCCGTATTGAGTTATGTCCCGACTCAAGTGACCAAACTCAAGAACAAGTAATTATGGACACACCCAAGTGTATCCTACTAGTCTCAAGTTTACTCACACCCACACCCAATAAGGTGCTTAGCTCATGACTAAAAAGAAAGACATAATAAAAGAAGAGAAATAATTAAGAACTACTTGCATAAATGTAAATTACGGAAATTAAATTACAAGGGAAAGTAAATGACTAGAAATGTAAATTGCGAGGAAAGTAAAGTACTAGAAAGTAAAATGCTAGAAAGTAAAGGACTATAAATTAAAATTACAATCTTCAAGTTAACAAGTAACTTGAAGATGAACTAGAGCTTAAGAGAATTTTTATGTCTTGTGATTGATGGTGGTGATAAGTTGATGAAATAAATGCAAACCACTCCTTGTTTATATAGCCTCCAAAAGAACAATACCCAAAAGACTCTTCCTTCAAAAACACAAGGGGCAAGACCCATCTCTCTTGTCAACCCATGCTTCAAAGATCAGACAAGCATGCTCCAACAAATATATTTTAATCTGCTCCTTATCGTTCGGATAAACACAGCGTCCGACAGTTTCTTCAAGTGGTTCATCGATGCCCACAGTAGGTAGAGTACCTGCCCACAATTGGCCACAAAAGTGCAGTTTTTCCAAAAAAACAAACTTTTGATAATTCATCACCTCTTTATCACATTTTTAGACCAAATGAAAAGAATAGAAGCAAAGTGGATATAAAAACGATATAAAATCCTAGAAAAAGAGTGATAAATAACTCTCAAAATCGAGAGTTATCAGTCACTATCGCGTGACACTATCGCACCACCCTCCAGACTGCCCGAAAACTTAGCCAATTTAGATCACTAGCACGAGGTTTAAACATTTATAAAGATTATACTAACCAAGTAACATTATAGCATTATAATAATGATCATCTGCATATAAAGGCTCATATTTTCAAATAATCACAATTAACGGAGTAAGAGGAGCAATTACTTACCTTATAAACTTACAGATGTTACATATCCCAATACAAAATTCGTGAACTCAAGGTTTATAGGGTCGAATTGTTGTTTTTGGAAAGTGTTTTCCAACACGATTCTTAAGTTTATCCGGTCTCGATACCATCTCTAAGTTACACAAATCCTAACAGAAATTGCACGTATGCAATTACAGTAAAAACAACTTGCACAAAGGGTGCTGATACTACCAACCATGTGAGTATAAGGTTCGGGGACTCGAATTCAAATGACATCATCGTGCATCGCCTCAACTCAAAGCATGTCAAAAGGCTTGATCCACTGCAGCCACAAATTCTTGACGACGTGCCAATAAAACCGTTTCAAGCTTGCACGATAGACCAATTTGAACACACAAGCCTCTGTGTAGATTCATCTGTGTGTTATTTATACCTAAAATTGACAGGTCAAGACGATTGGCGTCCTGGTTTTGCACAAGTTCGAGTACTTGAGGGCCCACATCTCAGTTCAGATTATTTTTATTTTCGTCGGTATCTGCCAAGAAACGTATGGCACATTATAGACGTTTGCGACGCCAAGGTTACCCCATTTGGGCTAAAAAACAAAAAAAGTGTTTGGCTAGCAGTCTTGGCCCATTAATGTCCTTGCTCTAGGAATCAAAAAAGTTGGTCCAATTTTAAGTTTCAAATTCAAAGTATTATATACATATATATATATATATATATATATATATATATATATATATATATATATGGATGGAGTCGAGTCTAACCATATTTGGATGAATCTGAGCCGTTTAAATTCAGCCAAGTTTTAATCTTGACCCTTCAAATTCCTAAATTCACGGCTGGTGTTTAATCCCCACCCCTAAATCAGCCGACTCCCCCATTTATTTCCTCTCCACGACTCCACATCTTCGCCTTCAACCTCCACGAGTTCCAGCCCCACTTTCTCTTCCACGAACTCTCTCCGCCTTCAACTCCACGTTCATGGGTTCCAACTTCCATTTCCACATGCTGCTCCTACACAAACCCACCCCCCTCTCCATGTTCTGCTTCTGCAAATTGCCCTAATTCTCTCCCTCTCCCCCCATTTCATCGTGTGATTGAGTATTTTCGATTACTATCCATTTCTCTCCACTTCACGGCAACTCCCTCCCGTCTTCGCCTAGACCAAATGCTAAAGGTTCGTTCTTCTCTGATTCCATTTCATTGTTCTCGGTTCCGGATGCTGCTTACTCCCCAGGTTTTTATTTCTCCATCTCTAATTTCTGGTTGGACTTTCTCCATCTTGAAGATTTCCAGTGTAGTATGGCTTTTTCCATCTCTGGTTTAGGGTTTAGAAACGATTGCTCTCAATCAAAAATCCAAATATTCATCTCCTCTGGTATGGATTCCAATCTGGACATGTTCTTGACAGCATAAATGGTTCTTTTAAACACAATTGCATAAATAATTTATCCTATGGTTTTTTTTACACTGTTGGGAATTTTTTGTTCCAGGTACCCAAGAGCATCAACAATTGTTCATCTATGTTGTTGAGGAAATTTCTTTATTTATTCAATATATGTTAAACATTTCTTCATCAACTTTCAATATCAAGTAACCATAGTGGGTTATTCGATTTTGAGTTTGATAAAGGCTTTAAATTCCAGTAGCAATGGTTTTTTTTTTGTTTTTTTTTCTCCAATCGGGAGGTTTTTTTGTTTGAAACGGAGGTTTTTTTTGTTCCAACCGAAAAGCTTATGTGGGTTTGTTTTTGGTTTTGGATTTGGGTTTTTTTGAAATTAGGTTTTGATTTTAGAATTAGGTTTGATTTTGGGATTAGGAATAATTCTAGATTTGTGTTTTTGATTGATTTTGGAATTTGGTTTTCATTTCGAATTTGAGTTTTTGTTTTTAGATCTTGATTTGTTTTAGAATTTAGGTTGTGATTCAGAATCCTCAGAGAAGATGGCCAGAGAGTTTGCCGGAGAAGGACGGAGGGGTCATCAATGATAAAAGATTGGTGGTCGTCCTCCTCGGCTATGGTATCTCGATTCACTTTATTTGCATTCCCTTTGGTTGATTCCTAGCATCTCAATTCAGTTAGTTTTGTTTGCATTTGATATATACATAAATCGAGGGAGATCTAAACTTATAAAAGTAAATGTACAAAGAGAGATATGAGTACCAGGAACAACAGGATGGGGTGATCGTTTTCAGAGATGACAGTAGGCCAACAACGGCCATGTTGCAAAAAGAACACCAGGATTTCAGCTTATTTCTGGAAAATTTCGGGTATGTCAATATTTTCCATCCCCTCGCGTCTTCCACCATTCTCACCCTCAACTTTCCCTTCACGTTCCTATCACAACTCACGTATTTTATCATCTAAAACAAGTTCCACCTAGCAATCAATTCACTCTTATTTTCTTGGTGGTTTTGCTTTGATTTTTTGGGATAGATGAGGAAAGAGAAGAGTAAACGCCTAAGCGGTGTATTTAAATGGAGGGGAGCCATGGAAGAGCAATAGATACTCTACAGTTGCTGGTCTTCAAGGATATTCCGAACAGGTATAACTTGATTTTGAATGATTTTTGTCTGTTGATGTTTTTGAATTGATTAAAACAAAAATTCCATTTGAAACTTTTATTCAGACAACATTTTTGCTTACAGACGAGATTTCAAGGTCAAGATCATTTGTGGAATAAGAAAGAAGTTGGTAAACAATTAGACGATATGGTGCTCACACAGACCAGGGAAATTCAAATGATAATCTCAAACAAAATTATGATCCAACCTCTATGAGTTCAATAACAACTTCCTTTCCACTTTAGTGTTCTTTATGGAGTATTTGATTGATAATATCAGTAGTCGTTGATTGATGTCTAAAGTCTACAAGGCTCAACTGGTAAACATCTATGAAATTGATGTCTAGAACCACTTTTGTCAATAAAATAAAATTTAATAAAAACCGATGTACAGTTTGATTCTTTTTTCTTCTTTTTAACAATGAAATAACAACATTTTTGATAAAATTATTATTTCTGTAAAAAAATCTGATGAAATATAAAATTAAACTGGAACAGTGAGGTCGAATAATCAACATATGTGCTATATTTATTTTGAAATGATACAAATCAATTTCAGTAACCTTTGTTTTATTTGTAGATGATGTTATTAGACATCTTTTATTTAATTAGGTTATAAGATTTATATATAACACTTCTTCTGTGTTGCTATGTTTCCTAAACAAGTTTAGGGGCTGTTTGTTTGCTCCTATTTAGTTTGATGAAATAACACACACACACATATATATATATAAATATATATTCGCTCCATATTTGAGTACACATGTTTACTTGTCTCTTTCTTTTCTTTGCATTTACCAGGTCGAGCTCTTATCAATTGAAGGTAATTATCTTTCATTTACAATTTGTTCATTTTATGTATTTTCATTCAATATAGTTTGCAAATATTAAGAATATAGTCCTTTCATTGCATGATATATCTTTACTTCGATAGTTGAAAGTTTTAAAGCAACAAGAAGATTGACAGAATGAGGAAAAATAAATAGAGTGAGGGGGAAAATACGATACTTAGAAGGAGCAAATGCAGACCGAAAGATTTTAGTCTTCAAAATCCTAGGAAGAGGAGTATGGTTAATTTAGCTACTACAGTTTTACTTTGATAATGGATTTTGAAGCTGCAGTTGATGTTTCTTGATTGCAAGTTTATATCTATATTCATATATTCATTGCACATAGATTCTGATTTTACAAACAGATTCACCACAGGACCAAGTTGTTTTGCTAGCTATGTATACACACCACACGGACCAAGTTGTTTGCAGTTTATTTTTACAAATAGATTTTTCACTGCACCTACATTCTGTTTTTACAAACATATTTTCACCACAGGTACCAATATGTTTATAAACAGGTTATCACCAAAGGTTTTCGCTGCACAAACCTGTTTTTACACAACCTGTATTTACAAGCTGTCCAAAATCTATTTTCACTACACAAAACTGTTTTCACTGCATAAACCTATAAGTAGTTGCAACTATATAAGTAAGAATTGGTATATCTGTATTGGTGGGAAATCTCCTTTCATTATGTGTAAGGATGCCAATGTTGATGAAGCTATCAGATTCCCAAATGATTTGGTTTAATTGGTTGCTACCAAATTGCATATATATATATATATACTTTGTATTGAACATGTATATATATGCAGGGCCAATGTTGTTCTGTTGACCATACTTCCGAGTGAGGCATAATGAGTCTGTGTGGTTTGGTTCCCTTGTGATGCCATTCACTCTGTTGTTGGAGTTCGTTAAAGACTTTGTTTTGTGTCTACACAGGCACAAGCACAACATGGTTTTTTGCTATGATCTAATACTCGGTAGTCGTTGATTGCTGTTATAATCACATATATATACACATATATATATATATATATACACTTATATAGGGTTGGGTTCCGGTGAGAAGTTGTTTGACGTGAGAAGCGTGAGAATTGGTTATCAACCATTGGATGAAAAATAGACGCACATTATGATCAGATGCACCGAGCTGCACCGGATCAATTCCTTTCTAAGGCACAATTCATGGTAGAACATTTGATTAAAAGTGATCCACGGTTCATATCCACTTCTCACGCTAACATTAACATTTATCGTGTGAGAAGTTGAGTTTATGGTGAGAAGCTTGAGAAGTGGATCTGAACCGTTGATCTCTTTTAATCTCAATCCCTTCATGAATATGTGGCTTAGAAGGGAATTGAGCTGGTGCATTTCGGTGTATCTTATCTCGGTGCATCTCATTTTAATGTACGTCCATTTCTCATTCAACGGTTGATAATCACTTCTCAATTTGTTATATATACTTGCGTTATTTGTTATGATCCTGATAAGCGTGTCTGGCTTGTGAGATCAGACATCAACAATTGGAGATCGGTAAGCACCATATCAGGGTGAATGCGATTGCTTGCGGGTTACATTTAGATGATGAATTTCCAATATTAGTTGGGAAGGATAGCTGGATAGGGCACAAAGTTTGGTGAAGGTTGTTGCCCGACTAAACAGATGGTTAACCTTGCTTCAACCGTGATCAAGTAAGTGATGACTCGCGCTACATGACTGGAACCACGATATACGTTGACGGTGCACAGTTCATTGTAAGGCCCCACATGCATGCTTATATGTGAATCTAGAGAACTCAGGTTCGGACTTAGGATTCATCAGATTTGGTCACGGATAGGATCATTTATAACGTTTTGGAGTGAGATTATTGCTGCAACATGTGATGTTAAAAGATGAGTGGGATATACTCACACGTGTCAACATCAAACATATTTTTTCTATTTTCAATGATATGATTTAGCTAAAAGCAGGCTAGCAACATTTTATTACTGGGTATTTTTAAAATAAAAGATGGATATCTGAAAGTGCATTCAACTGATTAATAATTCCTGATTCAAATTTGATTTTATGTTTGATTAATACAAGTTGGATTACTTGCGTTCTTTCCGAATTCATGGGATTTATGAAGTGCTTTCGTTTTTGCTAATCATACACATTGGTTGCGTTTTGGGTATATGTGTTTTTTGTCTGTGTTCTTCATTGATGCTAGCAATCTTGAAATGGGTTGGAATTTAGAACAGCTGAATTTACTTAATTATTTGAAATTTGGGATTGTTACCTGCTTTTATGACGTGGGTAAATGACTTTATGAACATATGCTACTTGAAATTTGCATAAATCTTTTCATTTTGAAGTGGATACGAACTCAAAGTATGATTAAGCATTTGGGTTTGTTGTTGAAATTGCTCTTTATACGATGATCGAAAGGGTATGCCAGTTCAGGTTGGTTTAATCTCCATGGCTTTTATTAGATAAGACTTTCAGTCCTTCCTTTAGCTCTTACCGGATACGATTGTTGGTCCTTACCATGTTCATCCGGTAAGGAATGTAACTGGGTAAAAGCTTACCCGAGTAAGCGTTTCGTGAACGACCCATTGGTTCAGATCGATATATATATTTGATCTTGAAACAAGATGAGAGAAATCCAACTTTTGGAATAAATGTTTCGGAAATTATAAATGAAAATCTTGAATAAAAAAATGTACACCTTTTTTTTTCTTGCAGATTTTTAAATCTATTTTACTCTTCCCCGTACAAATCATTATTAGAGGCAAACGATTTTAACACTCTTATTCTTTTTAATCATACATGATCTCATCTCTAATTGATTTTTCAAAATTAGATAAAATGAGATTTTGTTTAAACAAATTCTCAAATTTTCCTTTAAAATTGAAAAAACAAAGATAAAATTCCAACTTCAAAATTTTGTCTAAAACTTGTAAATATTGATGAAAGAGATATTACTTTAGGCAAATTGCAAATTGTATAAAGAAGTAACGTATTTTGTTTTAAAATTTATTCTGAGACGTACTTTTAAATCATCCATTTAGAGGTCTATCACGGATTCTATAAACGAAATAAGAATATTGTTACCTGTAACCGGTTGATATTACTATATTACACATATATATGTCAAAAACTTGAAACATTAAAATGCTTGTACTTGTCAATTATGAAATTTGATTTCTTAATTAAGAAGACTTGTAGAATTTATCATTTGGAAATGATGAAAAGAGTAATTGTAGAATTTATCATTTGGAAATGATGAAAAGAGTGAGCAATCAAATAACAAAATCTAGATTAAAGTCATGTTTTCTCATCTAATATGATCATCTTCAACCTCCTTCCATATATATTGAAGGGATGTTAGGATTAAACATCAAATATGAGCGGTGTTAGTTCACTCTATTTCTTCCTGTAAACTTTGTGTTCATATTTGTTGCAATGGAAAGAATGGACGCTTAATAATGTAGAGTATATTATTGTTTGATAAACATTTACTGTATAGATTTTCAGTAGTTGTCTTTTAAATCTTCATTAATCATAAGTCTAAAAATATGCTCGACAATATACATATAGGATGACTGTTGACAATTTGTGCTAACATGTTGTATACCCGACCAACGGACGGGTATAACACTAGTTGTATAAGTTTGGGTATATGATTTATAAGTTGCTATATTAGTATTTGAATTTGATTTTTTTTTTCTTTTTTGTAAAAATAACATTAAAAACTCGTTGGTTTTCCAATCGGGCCCTATCTAAGACAAATCTTGTGAATGAGTCGAAAGAAAATTTTGATTGATTTACATAATTAAAACACTTTTTACGTGTATTGAGAAAATTTTAAAGATATCAATATCACGATACAATAAATAAATAAATATAGAGAGAGATTGATTATTATGCAACCCTTTTATATGGTACAAGTCATGTAACCCCTCTATCCACCACTTATTTTATTTTTAGCTTTTTTATTTTTTTCTTAATTACAAAAGTGAAAACAAAATGAGTGGTGGATAGAGAGGTTACATGTGTTACATAATGTAAAGGATTTGCATTTGAACGTCTCTCTCTCTCTCTCTCTCTCTATATATATATATATATACTAGGTTCGACCCCGTGTATTACACGGGGTACTTTAAAAAATTAAATCATGCCAGAAAACTTATCTTACATAAATGAATGATTATCGAAAATACGATGCTACTTTTCCAAGCTTTTTTCCCCTTAAGAGTTATTTTTTTGCAGTTGGTTACAAAATGTCCTTGTTTTAGGCAGTTTTCACAAGGGATGTTTTGCAAAAAATTAATAAAAAATATGAATAAATATTAAGAATTTATAAAACAAAATTTATAATAAAACGTAAATGAAATTATGGAAAAGTACATAATTAAAATTGATATGAAATTGCAAAAAGAAAATTACGACAATTTAGTGATTATTTGTATCAAATCTTATACTAATTTTAACAAATCTCATACTAATCACAACACATTAATTCGTATATATTTATGATATTTAATAATATAATTAAATTCAAAAGTATTCAATATTTGACTCATTTCGAAGGTATTAACGAAAAGATTACAATGGTATAATTTGTAAAAAATAAAATGTTTTTTAATGCATTTTAGTTCATATATATTATTTATGTTTATATGATAAGAATCTAAAATGAAAAATAAAAAAGTAAGAGATTAAAAGTAAACTACGCACCTAATTATAAGGGTAGTAAATATAAGGTATAAATTAAAAAAAATGAATTAAGAAAAAATTTAAGGAGGAATGAATGTGGATGTACTAAATGAACTTATGATGTAAAATACGTTAAGATACATATTTAGCCGGGAAAATGAAAAAATGGGTTCACCAAAAGGCGACACGTGTCCTTCGAGTTACTTATTATATATATATATATATATATATATATATATATATATATATGTGCCGATAATCAAATGAAAACAAAAAATATGTTACAAACCCTTGAGAACCGATATAAAAATATTTTTTTACATGATTTTTTTCATCAAAACCTATGATTTAAGATATTGTTTCATTTATGTTTTTGTTCACTTTGTGAAAAGATTACACGTGAAAAATAAAATTTGATTCACCTAGTGAAATGAAAAATACAGGTAAAAAATATTAACGTGGTGAAACAAATACATATAAAACTATCATATTATGAAACAAATATATGAGAAGAAATATATTAAATCCAAGCATTTGGTGAAAATATATCATGTGAAAAAATATTTTTATATTAGTTCTCACATGTTTGTAACATATTTGTGGTTTTCATTTGATTTAACCCCTATATATATATATTCATTGCTGCAAGATAAGAAAAAATCATTAGTCAAGGTACAACTCTAACCGATGCAAACCCCAAACATATTTTTATTTTATTCGAATTCAGGCGTACACAATAATTATGGCCACTGAGGTTTAATCAGGACTGAAGGTAAGCAAACAAGAAGAAGTCAACTGAAACTCAATGGAGGTGTAGTTTGAGAGATAGAAAATCAAGTGTTTTATGTCTCTAACTCTTAATTTAGTGGATCCCTTTGCTTGGTATAAAAAGAAATCGTGGTCCAATATATGATTATCTGTACTTGAATGGATTGGAATGTAGGAAAATAAATGGTATAATCAAGAAGAATCCCAAATTGAGCAAGAATTTTGTATACCTTGTTGTTCCGCCATCAATCAACTTTGACAGAAGGACGAATGGGTAGTGGAGGAACGAAAATGATTGATATAACGAGTTTCTCAGCAAGATAAAGCAAATCACAATCCTGTAACACAAAAAAGAAAATGAAATTATTTAGAAGTAACAATCTATTATAATTATACATCTATATTGCAGGAATATTTTAATCCCTAAGATAAACAAGGACAACAATTGAATTTAATAGTTTCACAGTTTACTACATATTTTAATTGTACATCTATATGCATGTGCATTTAATATTATATATGTAATTACTGTTGGAACTTAGTTGAGAAAGAGTGAAACTTAGTCCCACATAGGAGCCAAGACAAACTTTGTCCCACTTAATAAACCCAAACCATTGAGCATTAAATGAATCATTTAATTGCTTGGCTTGGATTGTGGTGTATTTGGTGGGCTCTCATTGACATTAATATAGATATATTAAATGTCAAAGATGGGCCTTGGGGTCGAGATCACTGATTGTGAAATCGATGTTGCAGAAACGGACAGTGCTTGATGCGGGCGCGACCCGAGTCGCGCGGATGGGCGAGCAGTGCTCTGTGGAACAGAGCCCAGCGCGGGTTACGACGCGGCCATACCCGCGGCGCTAGCCGCGCGGTGCAATAGAATTTTCTCACGGACAGAGACTGGCACGGGTCTCCGCGCGGGTTCACTCGCGCCACAAGCCGTGCGGACTCCCTGCAGTTAAATTCAGTTGGTGGAGAAACCTATAAAACCTGCATTAATTTATATCTCGTTTTAAACAACGAAAATCTATCAAAATCTGGGTTTCCTCTCTATCTTGTTCATCTCCAAACATCATTTAATTTGGTAGATTCAAGTTTAGAACTTGAATACGATTGTTGTATCCTCAAGACAACGCCGATTCACCGGGCGAAATTTTGTCTTAGGACACTGCACAGAAACGCAGACCCAATCGATTTCTTGGAACAACGAATCTTCGAATACGAGTAAGTTTTTCGTGATTATGTTGTTGTTTTATGTATTCTACATAAATTTGTAAAAGGAATCTTGTTTTTCTTGTATTTATTGAATTAATATTTGTACACATTTTGGTATGTGGTTGATCATACCTAACAATCTAAGACAAAATTTGTTGTTAGGTGAGATGGATCAATCAAACGTGTTAAAGAATCACGTGGAGAAACCCGAGAAATTTAAAGTATCGGATTTCTGTCGTTGGCAACAGAAGATGTTGTTTTATCTAACAACACTTCGAGTATCCAACGTCCTCACCGAGAATGAACCATCACCGAATCCACCGGTAAACCAAGATGGAACGCCACATACTCAAGTTCAAGTGGCTGCACATCAAAGAACTATCGAGGCATGGAGATCAAATGAATATAATTGCAGAAATTATATTCTGAATTCCCTCGATGATTCCCTATATGACATTTATTCTACCTTTGGAACGACAAGGGAGATATGGGAATCTTTGGACACGAAGTATAAAACTGAAGTTATGTGTTCAAAGAGATTCGATATAGGGAAATTCTTGAATTATCGGATGGTTGATTCGAAACCGGTGATGAAGCAAGTTGAAGAATTGCAGATTCTTACCCACGAGCTAGAGTTGGAAGGCATGTGAATAAACAACAATTTCTTGGTCGGTTTCGATTATTGACAAACTTCCTCACTCATGGAAAAACTTCAAGCTCTACTTGAAGCATTTGTCGGAGGACATAACATTTGAACAACTAGTCCTCAAATTGAGAGTGGAAGAAGACAATCGACTGAATGAGAAAGTCGATGCCATCCCCTTGGAACCAAACGCCAACATGGTTGAAGAGAGTTCCTCGAGGACGAAATTCCCTAAATTCAAAGGGAAAAACTCGATGACAAAGAGGCCTTTTCCTTCTGGGAAAGGTCCGATAGCCCCTCAAAAGAAAGCTTTCAAAAGAGTCATGTATTGTTGGGTTTGTGGGAAACCGGGTCATAGAGCCAAGGACTATCGACATAGACGAGATCACGGAGGTACTGGCGGAAATGGTGGTGGAGGAGCCGGTGGGGCAAATAATCATGCTAACCTCACTCACTCCCCAAACCAATTCCTTGGAGTTGTTGAAGCACACATGGTGACCAATGTTGAAGATTGGTGGTTCGACATTGGGGTAACCCGTCATTTATGCAATTCAAGAAGCTTGTTTGATACTTATCAAAAGGCGAAGGAAGAGGAACCGATGTTCATGGGTAATGCGTCTACCGCGATGGTTGAAGGAAAGGGGAAGATCACGTTGAGGTTGACTTCTGGAAAGGATCTTGTTCTATCTGATGTATTGTATGTACCGTCTCTAACTAAGAACTTAATTTCTGGCCCTATTCTCATTAAGAAAGTGTTCAAAGTTGTATTTGAGTCGGACAAATTTGTCATCACCAAAGGTGGTGCGTATGTTGGGAAGGGTTACCTCGATGAGGGACTCTTCAAACTTTCTGTACATAGCACTGTAAATACCATTGGTGCCGCCAATGTATATAATGATAATAAGGCAGGCACAAGCACTACTTCTGTGTATATTGTGGATCCTTCTTTCCTTTGGCATGCTAGATTAGGACATGTAAATTTTAGATCATTACAAAGAATTATCAAACTTGACATGATTCCTAAGTGTTCTAATGACAAAATATCTAAGTGTGAGGTTTGTGTAGAAGCTAAATACACAAACCACCCACATAGATCGGTAGAGAAATCAAATGAAATTCTTGGGTTAATCCATACTGATTTATGTGATTTCAAGGCAACACCCTCACGAGGAGGTAAGAATTATTATATTACCTTCATTGACGATTGCAGTAAATATTGCCACGTGTATCTGATCCCTACAAAGGATGAGGCCTTAAATATGTTTAAAACTTATAAGGCCGAAGTCGAGAATCAACTCGACAAGAAAATCAAAATTCTAAGGTCGGATCGTGGAGGAGAGTATGAATCTCACGAATTTGCTGAATTTTGTGGAACTCATGACATTATACATCAAACTATAGCTCCATACACTCCCCAACAAAACGGAGTGGCCGAGCGGAAGAATAGAACATTGAAAAATATGATGAATTCAATGTTGATAACGTCCGGAGCTCCTCATCATTTATGGGGAGAGGCATGTCTTACTGCAAATATGATCCTAAACAGGACCCCCCACAAGAAAAGTGATAAAACTCCATATGAATTACGGAGAGGTAGGATACCATCCTACAAAAGGATGAAAGTGTGGGGTTGCCTTGCTAAGGTTCAAGTACTTTTGCCCAAAAAGACAAAACTTGGACCTAAAACGATTGATTGTGTATATATTGGTCCAGCCCAAAATAGTGCTGCATATAGGTTCTTAGTTTACAAATCCAATGTAGATGGCATAAGCAATAATACAATCATGGAATCTGCTGAAGCAGAGTTCTTTGAGATGATATTCCCTTATAAGGACAATGAGGGTAATACCTCTAATCCTGGAAAACGCCCAATTGATGATACTTATTCTCATGTTGATTTAAACAATAGTGATCAATCAAGGGCAGTTGAATCCTCCAAGGTCCGAGAAGAAATGGAACCAAGGAGAAGCAAAAGGGGAAGAGTCGCCAAAGATTTTGGACTAGACTTTATGGCCTTCAATATCGAAGGAGAACCTCTCTCTTATAAGGCTGCCATGGAATCTTCCGAGGCACCTTATTGGGAAGAGGCTATTCAAAGCGAAATTGACTCCATTGTGCAAAATAACACATGGAAGTTGGTCAATTTGCCTCCGGGTCATAAAGCCATTGGCCACAAATGGATCTTCAAAAGGAAGTTGAGACCTAATGGCACTATAGAGAAATACAAGGCTCGACTAGTCGCCAAAGGTTATCGACAAAAGGAAGGTCAAGACTTCTTCGATACATATTCACCGGTTACACGGATAACGTCTATAAGGACGTTGATTGCAATAGCGGCTATCCATAACTTGGAAATACATCAAATGGATGTAAAGACCGCTTTCCTGAACGGTAAACTAGAAGAAGAAATATACATGCAACAACTGGAAGGATTTGTTGTGAAAGGCCAAGAGAACAAAGTCTGCAAGTTGATTAAGTCTCTATATGGACTTAAGCAAGCGCTAAAGCAGTGGCATGAGAAATTTGATAACACTATGTTGTCAAATGGTTTTCACATAAATGAATGTGATAAATGTGTTTATGTGAAACAATACAAAAGTGCTTATATCATCATATGCTTATATGTTGATAATATGCTCATCATGGGATCAAACATGGATGTGATAAACCAAACCAAGAAGATGCTACACTCCTCGTTTGACATGAAAGATATGGGAGTAGTTGATGTTATCCTTGGTATAAAGATTCAGAGAAATCAAAATGTTTACATCCTTACTCAATCTCACTACGTTGAGAAGGTGCTGCGAAAGTTTGGTCATTATGATGACAAACCGATTGTGACTCCATTTGATCCTTTAAGCCAATTAAAGAAGAATCTAGGAGATAGTGTGGCACAGTTGGAAAACACTCAATTTCTTGGAAGCTTGATGTATATCATGAACTGTACACGACCGGATATAGCGTATAGTGTGAGTAGACTTAGCCGGTACTCACATAACCCGGGAAAAGACCATTGGTATGCACTAGTAAGAGTACTCCGATACTTGAAATACCCAATGAGTTATGGGTTACACTATACGAAATACCCTCCCGTTCTAGAAGGGTATTGTGATGTTAATTGGATTTCCAACCATTCCGAGAGTAAGTCCACAAGTGGATATGTCTTTACACTTGGTGGTGCAGCGATATCCTGGAAATCTTCAAAACAAACAGTGAATACCAGATCAACTATGGAAGCAGAATTTGTCGCTTTAGACAAAGCCGCTGAAGAAGCCGAATGGCTTAAAAGCTTCCTAGAGGGTATTCCGTTGTGGCCTAAACCAGTGACTGCAATTGGTATCCATTGTGATAGTATGGCCGCTCTCACTCGAGCGAAGAATCAAATCTACAATGGTAAGTCACGACACATACGAAGACGCTACAACACTATAAAGGACTTGCTGAAAAATGGAACAATTTCCATTGACTACGTAAAGTCAAAGGAGAATATTGTCGATCCTTTGACAAAAGGCCTAAGTAGAGAGCAAGTATCCTTCACATCGAGGGGAATGGGCTTAAAGCCAACACAATGAGTGTCCTCGGCGGCAACCTAACCTAGCGAAATTGGAGATCCAATGGTCTAGGTTCAATAGGCAAACTAGTCGGGGTCAACTTAAGCTACTCTCGAACAAAGGTATGCCCTTTCCTATGATGTTTTCCTTTGTACTTTTTCGTTGACGATATAGGGTTGAATGTTACATTTTTAATAATGCTGATAGCTATTTAGTGGAATACTACGGATTATTCTTGATCGACATTACCTATGTGAGACTGATGTGGGGTCGCATCTTTGAAGACGGATATGGCTACGTCTTCTAAAACTCTCATGAAGAAAGGATATGTTCACGACCGAAATGAACACAACGGTAAGAATTAAATTATGTATAGCTATAATATGTGTGATGCCTATTGTCTCGATTTACTATAAAAAGTGGCTAGTTCAAGACCTCAGTTCACTATCCACGAAGTAGATCCGATCGGTATTCACTAGGAAAGGTTCAAGTCCAAAAGACACCTCTTCCGATGCATATTGTTAAGTCTAAATATTGTATCCAAGATTTAATAGGAATGTCAAAGTTGTAAAAGTCAACATTGTCTAAGTCAAAGGTGTTTAGTTTCCTTAGCCTTTAAGGCTTTGTTATAGATAGGTAGTATATATAGGTTAGCTTGTGTAATCTTGTAACAACGCTAGAGAACACTACATTGTAATATTCAGAGACATGTGATTTGTAATTGAAGATCTACTTTCTCTCTCTAGACTTTCTCTCTCTAGTTCTTAATCTTAATTGTTCATATCTTGAGTAATTGCTTGTTGTGATTGGGAACTATTGATTAACAATTGGTATCAGAGCTGAACCAAACTTTTCAGAAAAGATTTGATCATGATTTGAATTGAAATCTGGTGTTTTGATTTGAAAATTTGAGTGTTTCGAAAGTTTTTCAAGAAAACTGAGTTCTTCACTGTTTCATCTAATTTTTTGTGATAAAATCGTTTTTAGTGCATGAAAATGGTTTCTTTAGATGCGATTTATATTTGTGATTGATTCTTGTTTGTATTACATCTAGTAATTCGAACAAAATCGGTTTCAATTTTTCGAATTTTGAGTTTTTCTTGAACTCGAGTTCGATATCTGTTCTTGATTGAAAATAGGCTAATTTGTTGTTTTAATCGAAAATTGACTGTGTTTGTGTGTTTAGAACTGTTTTTCGATGATGCTAATAAGTTCTTGAGATCTAATGTGCAGGTATCAATCGATTTGAGAAAGATTCTATCAAGAACACGGTTTGCGCAACATTCATACACTTTGCGCAACATTCATAGGAGTTTGCGTCTTCAAAAGAAAGTCAGTTTGCGTATCAAGGCTAATACACAAAGTCTCTCTTGCGCATCAAAGCAAATATGCAAAGCTCTATTTGCGCTTCAAGACCGATACGCAAAGCTTACTTTGCGTATCACACGGGTTCCGAAAAGCTCCTTTGCGCATTTAGTGGATCAAGAGAACATCTCTTTGCGCATCAAGGCAGATACGCAAAGTGTAATTTGCGCATCAAGGCTCATACGCAAACCTGCTTTGCGTATCCTTCAGGTTCCGAGAAACTTATTTTGCGTATCAAGACTAATATGCAAACCTAGTTTGCGTATCTCACGGGATCCGAGAATCTCACTTTGCGTTTCACTTTGCATACGAGAAACTCTACTTTGCGCCTTATCTTTCTGTTTAAAAAAAAAGTCTGGAATTTTTTTTAGTTTGTCATCTATATTTTTTTTTAACTTTGTGTCATAACAAGTGTTGTTCAAATTTTCAATTTTAATATTTTTCGAAAATTATCTATTCAATCTGATTTTTGATTTTTTGATATATAGTTTGGAACGGTCATTCACTTCAAGATGATTACTTTTTCAAGATGTCAATTTTCTACAAATATGATATATCTAGTATTGAAGCTGAACGAAATGATCTGAAATTAAAAAATTCAGAATACCTCAAAAGGATTCAGGAGTTACAACTGAAATTGTACAACTGTGTTAAAACTCCTTAATGCATAAATTGTACTAAAAATAGATCTAATTTTGCAGATATTCTTTATGAAAAGGAGAAAGAGATAAAAGAGAAAGAAAGAGAGATTATGAATCTTCAAAACCAACTGATGACAACTGATCAGAAATCTTCTGAGCCACAAGCAGAATCAGTTGAGCTTCAAATCAAGTTGAAGGCTTTCAAAGAAAAGACGAAGGGATTGGAATCTGAGAACACTGAGATTAGAAAGAATTTATCTGATTTGGAAAAACAGCTTGTTGCAAATAAACCTGATTTTGAAAGTGAAAAGAAAATTTTTTCAAAGAAGTTCTCAGATTTCTCAAATAAGTGCTATGAAGAAAAGAAGTCAGTGGAGCTTAAATGCATCAAGCTTTCTCAACAAATCTCCGATTTTGAGAAAGTACTGATCTTGGAAAGAGAGAAGTTTGATAAAGAAAAGAAGGCCATAGAACAGAAAAATGTGGGATTCTTTAAAGAATTATCTGGCCAGAGAAATGAGTCAGAAAAAGGATTTAAAGAAGAACGATCCATTTTTGAGACTGAAATCAAAAAGCTGACTTCAAAGTTATCTGAACTGTCTGCTGCTGCGCTGAAAGAGCAAAGAACGAAGTCTAAATTCAAGACTAAGATTGACCAACTTGTGATAGAAAGAGACAACTTTGCATCAAAGATCAAAGAACTTGAAAAGTCTGTTTCAAGTTCAAATAAGAAATTCGTCTCTTCACAAAGGTTATTCAAATACTTTAATCAGATTCGTCGCACTAACCTTTTCTATGATGAATATTTAGATGGTTCAGATGCTTATCCGAGAAAAAGTTTCAAGAAAGAGAAATTGGTCTGGATAAAGAAACCAGTCAAAGATGATAAGGAAAATGAGCTGAAAGAGAAGAAATCATGTGTACAGGTACACGAAGCAAAGAAGAACAAAGTACATAACGGTAAGAAATATTATTGTTCTATTTGTTGTATACATGATCATTTTCACAAGACATTTGATCATTACTGGTATGGTTCTTACTCTATTACTCGCACTCGAACTGCAACTAACATTTCTGGACCCAAATACCAGTGGGTACCAAAGAAGAAAACTGATTCTGTGTTGCAGGCACCTCAAGCCAAGGGGGAGTAAGAAAGTCAATGGCTCTTGAATAACACATTTCAAGACCCACACCTCAATGTCAAGAATATGGCTTCTAAGCACATCAACTTAGGACCCGGTCTTTCAAAGGAGTTTGACTTCTAAACACAACAATTTAGGACTCGGACCTCAACGATCAAAAGGACCTTACTCCTGTGTTTTTGCATCCGATGGATATTGATGGTCTCCATCCCAAGAGAATTGATCTGATCTCTATCCTATACTTTTTCTTTGCTAGATTTTTATGATATTGATGGTCTAACAATTCAAAAGGGAGTGTTTGATCTCTATCCTGTTATAACTGATATATTTCAGATGCTTAATTTAAGGAGGAGTAAAGGTGATGACTTCTGATTACTTCATATCAGAACTCATACTATAATCTGTTTTACTGCTTTCTGTCTTTTATTTTTGAATAAATGATGTAAATAAAGTGGCTTCTGATCACATGACAGATCAGGACCTGTTTTTTAATGTTCAAAGAAGGACATTGTGCTAATATCCAGGGGGAGCTTAAAAGACATAAATCATTATATCATGATATGAGGGGGAGCTGAAAAGGTAAAAATCTTCTGATCTAGATCTCTGATTGTTTGAAAGAAGGACAACTTTCGAACATGAAAAACAATTTCTGAAATGTTCAAACCACTTCTTATTCTCAAAAGTTTTATGAATTTAGAAGTGTGCTTTTAAATGTTTTTCTAAAATTTTTGAGGTTATTGTTTAACTGACCGTGTGTTTCCAAAGATCAATACTTGTGTATTATCTTGTCCATATACTGTCAGGTATTCATACACACCGGTTCAGTATTTTATTTGAAATTGTTATTACCATGTCTCAAATTCAAACAATTTTTCGATGGTAATACCCCCGTTTGAAATTCAAAGTTGTTGAGCATCATTCATCTTTTTCATATTTGTGCTTTCATTGATAAATTGTTTATATTTGTTCATATAAACAAATATCCAATTCTTTGATACCCTAACCATTTGATTTGATCTGTTTAATTCATTGTCAGATTCTCAAAACAATTCTCTTGACTTCATTTCATTCATTCAATATTCTTGTTTTGAGAAATCTTCAAAGTTCAAATGCTCAAATTTCATTTCTGATTTTTGATGAGCATACATACACTGACATATGATTTCTTGTGTTTTACATGTCAAGAAAATCATTGACCAGCATGTACTTTTAGGAACATGGGATTCAGTGTGAGTGCTTAATAGATCTTCTATGGATTCACGATAACCAGTGTTTCCTACCCTGGAAGAAATCCTTTGAGTGATTGAGGGGAGAGGGGTCTAAAAGAATTGAGTGTAGGAGTGAGCAGAGGTAAAATGAAAATGAGAGTTTGGTTAGATGTGAGCTTATATGTTTAAAAGAAAGAGGGTGTGAGAACATAGTTAAAAGAATATCAGAACTCTGTACCAAACATCTTTCTGAGCCGGGCAGCCACATTACTGATTGGTTCACATTTCTTTGGTGACCATCATTGAAAATAGGCAAATAGCCCATGCCATCTCTTGTATACAACCCCACCAGCTACTCATTCTTTTCTTAAAAAGAGAATGTTTCACATTTTCTGGGGAAGCAACATATAATCTATCAGATCTTCTTTTGGAAGATACTGATATTGAAAAAGAAGGAAAGTTGCCCCACCTTCGACCCTTTCTCATGCACATTGAGTCCATGTATAATCATTGCTGTCTCAGTGATTTACATACTTTGAGCCTTTAGGAAACACAATCATTGTGCTAAATTCTTCCAAACACAAGCACGAGCACACAGAAAATTTGTTTTTCTGTCAGAACATTCATAGAATTACCTTGTGTTTTTCAATGATTGAATGGAAGTCCTGGGGAGTCATCATCAAAACCAGCTCCTTACAATGTACATTCGTTGTACACAGTAACTTTGTGTTACTGACAGGCATTCCTAACTGTTTCATTTGTTGAATCAGGGTTACACGTTCATTATGTCTGAATTTGAAAAGATTCGGATATATACAATTCATGATTCGGCTCTTCAGATCAAAGTTCGGAAAATGTCAAAGGGGAGATTGTTAGTTGATCAAAAAGGGGGAAATCAAAGTCTGTGCCGAAATTGACGAAGTTTTGATGGTTATGATGCTCTCAATCATCAAAAAGGGGGAGAATTATACGAAGGTCAATTTCAAAGTTCAGGTTCAAAGTTCAAGTCAGAAATTCAAAATGCTTCCGCTGCCTCAAAGTGAAAAGATTCTGAAAAGAAAATTCAAAGATTCAAGAAGGTTTGTTCTTCCAAAGATGGTTCAAAGATTAAAGTAATGAAGATACAATTTTGATCAGAGACGAAAGAATTTTCAGAGATAAAGTTGTCAAAGTTTAAACTCAAAGTTTCAAGTTTTCAGATTTGTTCAAGGCATGTTGACTTTCAGAGCTTCAATGTGAAAAAGACTTTTCAAGATTCTTCAAAGGCTAAAAGACTGAATATTGTTAAAGCTTCAAAGTTCAAAGTTATATGAGACAAAAGATGAAGAATCAAGAGCTGAAGATCTGTATCAAATTTTTATTAAATCTTGAATACAAAGGGGGAGATTGTTAAGTCTAAATATTGTATCCAAGATTTAATAGGAATGTCAAAGTTGTAAAAGTCAACATTGTCTAAGTCAAAAGTGTTTAGTTTCCTTAGCCTTTAAGGCTTTGTTATAGATAGGTAGTATATATAGGTTAGCTTGTGTAATCTTGTAACAACGCTAGAGAACACTACATTGTAATATTCAAAGACATGTGATTTGTAATTGAAGATCTACTTTCTCTCTCTAGACTTTCTCTCTCTAGTTCTTAATCTTAATTGTTCATATCTTGAGTAATTGCTTGTTGTGATTGGGAATTATTGATTAACACATATTATAACTCGTTTGGTGATAGAAACATGAGTTCCATAATATTGCTTATTTTCTGTTCAAATGTGGGGCATTATTTAGGTTTGAATAGAAAATGTGGGGTATTGTTGGAACTTAGTTGAGAAAGAGTGAAACTTAGTTCCACATAGGAGCCAAGACAAACTTTGTCCCACTTAATAAACCCAAACCATTGAGCATTAAATGAATCATTTAATTGCTTGGCTTGGATTGTGGTGTATTTGGTGGGCTCTCATTGACATTAATATAGATATATTAAATGTCAAAGATGGGCCTTGGGGTGTCGATGGGGTCGAGATCACTGATTGTGAAATCGATGTTGCAGGAATGGACAGTGTTTGGCGCGATTCACGGCGCGACCCGAGTCGCACGGATGGGCGTGCGGTGCTCTGTGGAACAGAGCTCGGCGCGGCCATACCCGCGGCGCTAGCCGCGCGGTGCATTGGAAATTTCTCACGAACAGAGACTGGCGCGGGTCTCCGCCCGGGTTCACTCGCGCCACAAGCTGCGCGGACTCCCTGACAGTTAAATTCTGTTGGTGGAGAAACCTATAAAACATGCATTAATTTATCTCGTTTTAAACAATGAAAATCTATCAAAATCTGGGTTTCCTCTCTATCTTGTTCATCTCCAAACATCATTTAATTCGCTAGATTCAAGTTTAGAACTTGAATACGATTGTTGTATCCTCAAGACAACGCCGATTCACCGGGTGATATTTTGTCAGGACACTGCACAGAAACGCATGCCTCAATCGATTTCTTGGAACAACGAATCTTCGAATACGAGTAAGTTTTTCGTGATTATGTTGTTATTTTTGTATTCTACATAAATTTGTAAAAGGAATCCTGTTTTTCTTGTATTTATTGAATTAATATTTGTACACATTTTGGTGTGTGGTTGATCATACCTAACAATTACATCATATATATATATCAATAATTTTATAATTTTCTATGTATGCTAGAAATTAGCTATATAACAAATACTTTAATATATGTATATTCTCAGAATGCCACACACTTTATAAAGATTAAAACACCATATAATTCAATTTCAGTTCAGTACTTTTCATAACCGTAATGCATGTGGTGCAAGGACTGTGTGCACCATCTTCCAATACAAATAATAACAAAATAAAAAAGTGAATCACCTTCAGGGGATGTATGGATGTCTATATATACTATTGCTAGTTCAAACTGCAATAATTAGGTTAAAAGTGTTTGGCAAAACTGATTATGATTTTCTAAATAAATTTGGAGAAGCAGTTAAAGAGTTGTAAGAAAAATGATTAGTGAGATAAAATTACCTGCATATCCCTATCTTTAAGCACCTAACATCTAATTCAAATTTCTTCAAGTTGCAATAATCACTTTAATTACGCACACCCCTCAATCATAATACTTCTAGTTAGAGTGACAAAATAAACTTAGATAATGCAAATATGCAATTGATACTTTACTCTTAGTTTTATCGTAGAGTCAAGTACTCAAGTCGGGCACAATCGACTTGCACGAATAACAAAAGGTTGCTTCATATTTTGAATGTTTCCTGTTCTTTTCTATTTCGTACTGTTTGTTTTATACTTTCATGGTTTTTTTCAATTTTCCGTTCTCATGGCTTTCTATTTTCTTTCATTTACTTGGTATCCTTGAAAATTATTTGTTACCGTAGAAACCCTTTTAAATTACTATCTTTTGCACATATGCTTTTTTCCTCTCCACAAAGCTCGAAGTAAGAGAAACAAAGGAAAAGTAGAGATGTGACCATCGGTGGAATAAAAGGTGGTCTCTTGTGAAGTTGCAAGCTAAATCAGAAGTAGTTTCAACGAAAAAGGAAAGTTGGTGGGGAACGAAGATAGGGCTGCCCAAAAACCCAATATGTCGACAACCCAACCAACCTAACCCAACCCGAAAAATAGGCCGATGAACACAACCCAAACTAAACCGAAATATAACCGGGTTCTAAAGTTTACAGGCCGACATGGTTGGGTTGACCCAACCCACCTTAATGAGGGCGATGAAAATTAAATGCTTAGATATTATATATTAATTAATAAGCAACAATTATCACTTATCAATTTTTTTCGCGTCTACATCCGAGACTACAACTACTAGTTTGCCTTTTTGCTCTGTGTTAGTGACTTAGGGGTCGTTTACTAAACACTTACCTTGGTAAGCGCTTACCGGTTTAATTACCTTACCGGGTGAACATAACAAGGACCAAGAATCTTACCCGGTAAGAGGAAGGCAAGGATCGAGAGTCTTACCCGGTAAGTGAGGGTGGTGACTCTAACCCGGTAAGCGCGTACCGGATTATAAACGCTTACCATCAACCCATTTTGATGGCAAAGGATGTTACTCCATAAGGTAAATGAAAGTGGTGACTCTTGCCGCTAAGCTCTTACCCGATAAGCATTTGGTAAACGACCCCTTAGTTGTTTGGTTTTTAAGAGTTTTCTCTTCCTTTTCCTTCTATAAACTAATTTTTATGTATCAACCATCAAATATTAACCTGCCAACCCAACCCAAACCAAAGGGTTGGTTTGGGTTGAGATGTTCCTAAACCGGCGTACTTGGGTTGGGTTGTTCAAATGTCGCAACCCGCCCAACGCAACCAACCCATGTGCACCCCTCAATAGAGATGCATGTAGAGGTTATTGGCAATCGATCCCCAAGTTTGGGTTCTTCTATGTATCTTTTGTAGTGTCGTGAATCTGTTATGAGTTGGATTCTGAACAAGAAATTAATTGGGATTGAAATGCATATGAATTAGTTGGATGATTGATGAATGAAAAAGAAAAGGAAACTCTAGCTTTCGAAAGGCTTGTCTCTCCTTACAAAACCATAGATATTTTCTCCATACCACCACTCTCCCATCTCACCCTGTTTATGCAATTCACATGACCCCTTAAGTAATACCTATACTACCCTCTCACTAACAGACTATTCCCAAATTCCCATAATATGCGTATTCTGACCTCTTATAGAATACATAACATACTAGTGAGTTTGGGTTTGTATAACATTTTTCGGGTTTATGAATGAGTGCATAACATAATTGTGATATTAGATTGAAGAATGCTTTGTGGACTTCATTTTCAATCAAAAACCAACCACAACAAGTAACACTCGGTTCATTAAAATAGTCAAAAGTCAACTTGCACCGCTGTACCATGCAATTGTTGACAAGCTATTGTGCCATAGCTCTCACGCATATGCCAAATTGACTACTGCAACATTACATGTTGCAAGGTGCCACCTTGAACATACACCACACCTTGCACTTGTACAACATTGATAACTATGATTGTTTGGAAGAGTGACCGAGTCGTACTCTAGTTCTACAAACGTGTTTGTCATGATAAGTCAGGCAAAAACACTTGATTAAACAAGATCAGGCCAAAATCGAGTTTCACCTAGTCAAGTCAAGTTGAACATGAGTAGTTTCACCTTTTTGCACAGCATAGAGGACCACAAGGATAACACTTTACACACAGGTTAACAGTTCATTTATGTTTGAGATAAGAGAAAACAAAAGTCAACTAGTGCTGTAAAACATAAAAGATCATATCTCATCCAACATCTTCTTAAAAAGTTTAAGAACTTTGTCGGGATTTAGAAAAGAAGACAAAATAGCAGGTGTCTTCGACTCCTTCATGTGAGATATGGCATCATTGGATTCCTTTGAGGTAGTATCTTGGACTTTGTTACGGTCATGTATGACACCTACCGTTCCAACAACCTTTTTCACTATAGCTGTAATGTATTATAAAAGAGTATTAGTGAAACAACTCACTTAAAAAAGGTTCTCATCATCTACAACATGATGCTCTTAGAATTTTCTCTCCAAAAAAACTCTTCAACTATGTCCTTATTAAAATTAACTTATAGAAACTTTTATGGTTAGATAGATATTCTACATGAAAAGAAGAGATTAACTTTTTTTAATCAAAATATCATTATCTTCCTATCACTTGGTACTTTAATATTAAATGGCATGGACATTTTTCGTCCCCATGGTTGCTCCAATCTGGGATATTACCTCCTAGCCACACCACACCATTGTGTAGAAAGATTTTTTGGTATAAAACGGATACTAAAAACATGGTCAACTTAAGTAAATGCTTACTCTGCAACATTAAGGGTTGAAAGTAGCCGGTTAGGATAGGCATGAAACAATCTGCTAACTCTAACTTGATAATTTATCTTCGACTGCATTAAGCAAATAAAGTGCCTCATCTTTTAAAATAAAAGAATTGTTATATCTGTACCCTCAGGATCGAACGTTCTTGAAAATATCTAATATGTGACCATCTTTGCAGTACAAGCAACATAATACGTAAGGAGAACCAATAATCTATATATCAGATCTACACCCACAATCAAATGTTACCATCAAACTAATGTGACTTAGCTTACATTGATTCTCTTCAAATAAGAATTATGGTAAGTTTGATGGTAAGTGATGATTGCTATAGATTTTCCTGGGTTTATATTAATAAGAAAAAACAGACACGTTGGAAAAGTTTATTGAGTTTTTACTTGATGTAAACAAGAAATAGAAACTTAAAAGACAGAGATAGGGTAAGCATTGAACCATTTATATAACCATATCTGGAGCATGTCACAACCTTCTTACTACTTGCCATAGCAGTGCACCTTTTAACTACCCTTTTAAAAATTTCGTTCTTCTTCAAATGATCCAGTTTTGGATTTCTCATCTTCTTTAAGAAGTCTACACGTTCTTCCTCCAACAACAATATGCGAGAACAAAACTGAAAACAAGAAACAAACGGAAATGGGAAAGAAAAATAATTAGAAAAACAAAGTCCAATGTAAAAGTTACAAAAATATATGATATGCTTATACTATCAAATATAGGTCAAATGTAAGATATCCAATCAAATAAAAGCTTTTTGACACACAATTCACACCCTGCATCATATTGAGGCCAACATGGTCCTAGACATCAAGCGATGATTGCAACATAAACATAAAATCCTCAACATAACATAAGATGCTCACCGCCATTCAACATTCCAAGCTAAAAAGATAAATATTTTCATCCCACAAGCAACTATGGTAATGTTTTATTGGCTGGTATTATGAGTACAAATGAACTTCTCTTTTGCATATGATAAGGAACATCTTCCACTCGCTACACTAATCAATTTGTATAATCCTTATATCAATAAGCCCAACACCCTCTATTCCAGATCGTTATTTATAATTTATCATGATAAGCATTGGCTTCAAAACCAGATAGAGAGCAAACTCTCACTTCATGATCAAAGAACGATGCTAAGCAATTGTAAACAAATTAGTCGTACGAATAAGAATCCACTACCGCTTACTCGGTAGGTGTAAAATGTGGTCTGAAATGCCACACACATAAAACCATTTCGAAAACCGTTTGGTCATTACTTAAGCTAATAATGGCAATAAACAAGGATACACAACAAACTTTTCAAATGGACCACTATGGTCCTAACATGCATCAATTTACGCCATGAATGAGAAATAATTTCACGTATTAGAACATTGTGTAATAAAGCGTTTGTACAAGACTCCAGAAGGGAAATTCACGTAATCAAGTTCCAAAAAAATCTCATTTAACCATTTAATGGCATGAAATAAAATTTCTCAACGTGACTTGCATATATCAGTTTATTCCCCAAAACTTAGTAAAAGATAGATGCATGAGATTTGGGTCAAACGTAAAAACAATTTAGATCGACTTCAAACTTTAAGTCGCACGAATAAAATGCTCTTTGCCCCAAAATAGTGGTTATAGTCATATATATCCATAAGCCAATATAACGTATTTGTGTGCACCCTTAAAAGGGATGTCAACAACCGTAAATGCACAAAACAAACATTGAGTATGACTAACATATACCCTCCATACATTTACTCACGCCATTGTGTAAATCAATTCGTGCACTAAACAGTATACGACAAAATGTTTGCAAAACTCAAAACAGAATTTCCATGCATGATATCAAACTCCCACAGTTTTCTCTCTTTAGCCACAACACGACACGGAATAAGATTCCACAACAAAACTTGTATGAGACGATGTAGTTCACAAAACTAGTAAAGTGGTATGTGCATGTACCTTGGTTAAATACAAAATAATATGTTGATTTCAAATTCAAATCCAAGTCAACAATATGCTTTCATCGTTCTAAAATGTCGGCTAATACACTATGACAGAAATTCCAAGTAAAATATGCATGCATACAATACGCAACCAAACCGCCCGCACAAGAACTCAAGGGAAAGCAATACAATTGAACGCCATTAACATCACCACATTAAATTCTCAATAAAACTCAAAACCAAAATAATGGAAGATAACTCTTCGTCCAAAACTTTAACGTATGTGGAGGAGATCCAATTTTAAAGTCACAAACTGCAGTTACTTGTCCAAGACCCTAAATAACATCAAAATACGCACATTGCAATATCCGTAATAGCGTTAGACAATAATGGGAATAAAGAAAGTCTCAACAAAGTTTGAAACCTCATGCAACCAAATAATTTTATGCATGCTTAGAATCATGGTTTAAAATCTTGTGTGTGCTAAACATTTTTCCAAGACTTTGTAATATAATCCACATGATGCTTTTGGAGACATGAGAAATAATTGATGCAATTCATTTTAGAAATAAATTTCATGCATGAATTTGATCGGCACGCAACGTCTCAAAACTACGCTCCTCACTTTCCAGCCACACTATCGTCACTCGGATACTCAAACATCTTAAGAAAATAATCAAGGGTTTCATGGGTTCACCTTACAATTTCTCCTCGAATAATGACGATTCTAAGAGTCTATGGTTCTATTCCAACCAATCATCTCGACCCAAAACGGTCCACTTAATGCACTTACTATGCTTACTATCACTCCAAGTGACGAATGCTAAGATCATCATTCTCTTCGAACAGCTATCCACTTAGAAACCCCTTCATTACACCAACGGTTGTCACATCTAGTAGTCCAAGTATACACATGTAACTCGTACGTTCACCATAACACTGGCCAGGTGCAATTATGAACGTATTGTACATGATCATCTTGGTTACCTTCAACATGACTCCCGTTCCTAGGGACTCCATCAACCTCAAAACATCCAATCTTAAAGTGCCTATTGGTGAAATTCCCTCTCTCGATCACGTAAAGAACACTAGTTTGAGTCTAGACATCCAAAATCAACACCTAAATCTCTCAAACTTAAGTTCTGATACCAACTTGTAACACCCTCAAATTTGGTAAGAACAACTAATAAAAATTTCAATAACATCCAATAAAGACAACACATATTCCTACAATATCCAAACTCAATACGCCTCAAAACATGATTCGATAAATAACCTCAACAATTACAAACTCTATATAAGGACTACATTGAAGTCGGGTGTTACTTAACCTCAAATACAGTTGCTCTCTTCAACCTAATGCATAAGACTTCATTAAGATTTTCACTCCTCGGGTACACAGCTAGTACTTCTCTCTTCACTGTGTTACTAGAACTATTCCCAACCGGAACCTGTTACACATGCCGACAAATAAAAAGGTTAGGCTAACGCCTAGTGAGTTCAAGAGATTTACCATATGGATAATTACATTTTTAAAAGGGAAGAATACAACTTAAATCATCGTTTTTCAAAATGATTTACTTTAAGTATGAAAACGACTCGTTCTCCAATAATATGCATTTTCAAAGATGAGCACCTCAATACATAATACACTTTATAAAATTAAGCATCCCAAAACTCACTCAAGCAAGAGTAGAATCGACTTCCAATTTATGAAAACATGAATAATATTTCATATTTCAAAAACACCCAAAACACGAGTAGGACCCAATACTCCACCCACAAAAATTATGGACAATAATACACCCATAAAAGACATCACCGAAAACATAAATATAGAAGACACAGCCCGAAGACAACACATTTCGGTGACGGGGGAGACCCGATTCCATATAATGTGATGAACACAAAGTAAGCCACACATTATGTTATATTGGTATTAAGTATCGAGCTCAGCTTCTTTCAGCATACACCCATAGATACTTGCACGAAGGACTTACACCATATCGGAGATGCCTAACCGTGCCGCAATGGGGAAAACTAGTGTTCCACCATCGGACAAAATAATAATGTACACGCAAGGGATGTTAGGCTCGGTAGATTTAAACGTACACCCACGGAAAATCAACTTCAACCAACTAGGGTCTTTACGTTGAAATCCTCATCCAATATCGTATACTAGCACGTAGGACTTATAACCCAATCTAATGCTTAACGTGTCGCGATGTGGAAACCAAGTCGTTCCATCATCGGACAAAGTGATAAAAGTGCTCATGGATCCATAGCAGACGGGGATAAAACATTACATGACCCCAAATTGAATGACGCACGCACTCAAAATATGTAAATCTCCAATAACCATAAATTATGACCAATGCTCTACGTTGAGCTATCAAAATTGGACAATTGTCCCCCAAACCCAACATAATCAAATACCTAGCCATATACTCAAACAACCAAAGGACTCATTTTCAAAAGCAATAAAATGCAATAAACGCACTCGACCAATGTTTATGCAAATATGTGCTATGAAGTACACGACCAAACTCCAACACAACTTAAAATAAGATAGATCATTTTCCAAATAAGGTTATACCATAGACACGAGCTCAAATGCTCGGAGTTTACTCATTGAAATACTTAAAATACATCTTTTCCCCAAAAAAAAGATTTGAAGTTTCCAAAATGTTCACAAGGTTGGAAATGACCAAAACCCAAGGACTCATCCGTTGATGTTTTCAAACCTCTCACAACACAAATTATGCATATTTTCAACAAACACTAAAAAATGCATTTTTTACCAAATAATCTTCTTTCATGCAATAAATTATTAAAACAATTTCGTTTATGCCTTATTTATCAAAATGCCCAAAAGTCTCAAATGTGGGTGCTTCACAAAGTTTATAAAATTTAACACTTCAAATAATCAAGACTCACCAAATAACTCAACAGTTAATCATTTCATGTAAAACACATAAACACTTTAAAATAAACATTTTGGCATGTACAACGTTTTCCAAATCAACTTGAACTCACCAAGCTAGATTTAGGCTAAATCTAGATTTTACCCAACTTGAGCTCATTTGAAGAACACTTGGATCCTCAAGCCAAAAACTTCCAAAAACCTACATCCATACCTTTCCAACCATAAATACTCATATTCAACCATATAGGATCATTCCCCAACCATTAAACATGAAGATCTCAACTTATACCAAAACCCTAATTTCTATAGTTGAAGAGAAGAGAAGATTGCCTTCACCAAAGCTTGAACCCATCAACAATACTATTCTAGATCTCCAAAATAAACCACACACTTCAAATCTTCAAGATGGAGAAAAAGTTAGATGAAGCCCTAGAAACTTGATGAAGAAGATGAAGTGAAATGGTTCTAGAAAGGTTAAGGTTCATAAAAATGGTGTGGGGTTTGATTTAGGAGGGAAAGATGGAGAAGGAGAAAGGGTTTGGGGTTTTTGGATGAGAAATTCGAAGTGAGGGAGAGGGAGATCAAATCTAGATGTGGGGGTAAAAGTATGAGAGAGAGGAGGGAAAAGTTGAGGGTGAAAAAGGGTGAAAATTTCGTCAGACTCAATGCGGACGTCCACTTAGAGCCCTATGCGGACATCCACATGCTTCAGGACGAAAATTGACTAAACTTTTGTTGCTTCTGTGGAAGATCCTATGCGGACGTCCACTTGATTCCCTATGTGGACGTCCACTTGACACTGGTCGCATGTCCGATCACTGTTTTGGTCATAACTTCTTCGTTATATCCGTTTTCGCTCCGGAAAGGACCGTTGGACTTGTATTTGAATCCTTCATCCAACAAGACTATAAAATCTAGGATCCAAGTCCAAAATCATATCTCTTCTTTTTTTCTTAAAATACCGATTTCTGTATTAACTTAAATTGATACTTTTCGAAAATCGGGGTGTTACACAATAATAGTTGATTTGGTTATAATTATATAAAAAATTTGATTGACATTATTATAAAATATAAGTATACGATTGATATAGATATATTATTTCTATGTTATGGTTGTTTAACATTTATATTATATATGTTACAGGTTTATCCCTTAATGATGATCAAGTCAAAAACTTGACATTGTTTGAGATTTAAAAGATTTTATTTTGTAACAATTCCAGCCTAAAAAAATTCACCACTTTACCTTACCCTGATGATGATTCTGTTGAGTCTTCAAACAATCTTTTGATTATGGAGGAGCTAGATTAAGACATAGCTAATCTACGAAATGAGTTTCGTCAACTTCTAGGTGCTTTAACAGACGAGCAACGAGGTGTTTATGACGATATCATCACAACGATTCAAAATAACCAAGGAGGTGTGTTTTTTGTATATGGTCATGGCGGAACAGGTAAAACATTTATATGGAAGACATTATCTGTTGGTCCCGAAGGTGCTTAACAAGTTTGTAGAAGGAGGGGTTGAATACAAACACAAATTTTAAAGGTTTAATAAATTGTTTATTGATAAATCAAAATACAATTTACAAGTTTGTTTCGGAATAAGATTAAGTAAAACCTAATCTAAACAAACTTAAGAAACACTAAGATGGTTGCACATGAATTAGAGAATGGGGATTGAAAGAATATAGAAAACAAGGGTTTCTATATTTGTTAGAAAGATTAAAGGCTGAAGGCTACTGGCAACCCTCAGATAGAGTCTTGACCTTTCTATTTATACCCTATGCATTAAATGCATGGCAGGGTACTTTACACGTGTCCTTCTATGGTTGGTTGCATGCGTCTGACTTTTGGAGACATGTTTTTGGCCGTATGATGAACAATGTAGATATCAGAGTTGTTGTACGAAATGTTGCAGAAGTATGTATTTTCTGACACTCATATTGTATGTGCATAGATAAGACAAAAGAGACTTGAGGTATAAGCAATGTGATCACCGATCGCTGAATATCTCTTACTTCTTAGAGATAGAAAGAAGTTCAGCTATCGCTGAAGCTTTTCCTCAGGCTTCTTCGTGTGTGAGTAGACTTGTTTTGTTTTCGTTTATATCCGCATCAGGTCATGAGTAGACTTGTTCTTTGTTCAACAACTTTGTCTTCGATTCAGTGAACATCTTTTGTCGCGAACTTGTCTTCAGGTATTACGTCTAACTGTTTACATGAGAAATCATCAGCGATACTGAACACACTCAGTATTTAATCGCTGATAGTGAAACACTAATACATACAGATGTTAAACGTAATTTTCACGAAGTATAACAGAGGGTCATTATCAAATCACTAAGAGAGTTAGATCAACAATCTCCCCCTATTTGATGATGACAAAGTAACTATGAAGAAAATTACTTTAAGTCAAAATAAAAGGATAGTCAGGACTCGTAACATAAATATCCCAATTACTATTTTGAGGGATCTTTTACAGTACTGATGGATTTAAGTACTTCACTGAAATTTTCATTAATTCATAAGATAATTACAAGAAGAGATATGAAATTTACAAGTACAAGTGAAGTTTAAACTACTGTAAGTCTAACTAACAGAATACAAGAAGAAAGAGAAAATCTATCAGCTATTTAAATAAGACTTCAGGGCCTTGATCATATAATATGGTATTGTCTCTCCTTTCTGTCTTCGATCAGCTGATTCTTGTCGAATGAGATTCTTGATCGGTTCAGCTGAGGGAGAGTAAGTGCACCATAAGCATAGAAGATCCTTGAGATGACTTAGAGGGGATAGAGGGATTTCAGAGACTCTTTAGAACCTGAGTTGACCTTCATCATCTCTGAAGAAGATTCCAAAAGGTTTCTTTAAAACTTGACCTGGGATGGTCCACCAGGAGGCAGAGATAAATCAAGAACTGAGAGATCAGGAGGAGGCCCGAACAACGCCTCTTTTGAAAACTTGATGGAGGTGTCGTTTTTTTATCATTGTGACATTTTCAGAGGAGGAGGAGGCAGGCTTTCTTTTGATTTTCTTTGGCTTTGGTGGAAGAGTAGAGGGCATTTTCAATATAGTAGCGACTCTGTTGATGAGAGCTCCAACGAAACCTTCAACATAGCCTTTATACGTTGATTTCGATTTTTTCAGTGCTTCCTTGAACTGCAACCATTCACAATAACCAAAGTGTTCCAGCCTTGACATGAACATAGCTTTTAAGCTTCCATCCTCTATGTATCTCCATAGTGACTGATGTTCGGTCCTTCTTCTTTCTCCCAGAGATAGTAACAACAACGATATTCATTGGGTCAGAGCGATAGTGCATCTTTTATTTACACCATTCTAGACTTTCATCGCTGACCCCTTTTTCTTTTAAGCGCTCCTCTTCAATCTCTTTTAGAATTGCAATTTGAACTACCGCTGCACTCTCCTTCATCTTGTCGTCTTCAAACATGGACGCATGTACCTTGAGAGATAGATCGACATCTTTCTGGCACTCAGCGAACAATCTTTTAGTTCTGACAGATTCTTCATATTCAACTTCGAAGAGGAAATTGAGTTCTTCTGGTAGAGACTAAGGAGGGATCTTTAGTCGCTGACTCTCCAGATGAGAGATCATCTCAGCTCTTCTTTGAACATCATCCTCTGACCTTTGAAGTGGTCGAGAGGGCTTTCTTGGATGATCCATGGATTCATCTTCTTCTTCTTCTTCTTGTTCATCAACCTCATTGAAGGAGGTTGGGATTATAGTTGGGATTATTTGCAGAGACTAAGTTCCCTTAAGCAGGGGAGAGAACTGTCTGAGCAAAAAGAACAGGGAGTTAGTGTATATTTTTGGGAAGAGAAAGATAAAGGTTTAGAAAGTCAAGGGTGTTTGGAAGGAATAGAAGGAGAGAGGAACAATGGAGAGGCATACCTGAGAAGGTTGTTCCCCCTCAGATGGTGATAGTAACTTTAGGTTCCCCTCGACAGCGATCCCCTTTTGCTTGCCTTGAGTGGAGGAATCAGGAGCACTATATTTCTGTCTCCCCCTGCTTCAACTATGACAATGCCTTTTGTCTGAGGCGCTGATGATGCATTTATTGCTGAGAACCAAAGAGAATGGTCTTCTTCATCATCATCGTCATCATCATCAGCAGTGGCATCATCCTTTTGATCTTGAAGATCAAGTTCTTCCTCATTTTCTTTTTCTTCTTCTTCATCCTCTTCTTCTTCTAATACTTGATAAGAAGAAAGAGGGGCTTGATCTTCAATAGCTGATACATTAGCTATCTTCTCCCCCTCAGCGTGAGGAGGATCATCCGCTATTACCTGAGCCTCAACAGCTATATTTTCTTCTGTAGTCTTCTCCTCGTCTTTGTCATCATCATGGGGGATGTCAGCGTTTGTAGCAGCAACAACATCAACGACAGGGACATGACGGGCATCAGCCTCCAGCTTATTCAATCGTCCTTCTATCTCTGGAATAAAAAAAGCGGCCTCATGAATGAATTCTACTACGACATTCAGGGACACTCTGTCATTCTTAGTGAATGAGGGAGTGGAAGCGGGAGCTGGTGCATTCACTGCTGACAAAATCTGAGTGTGCAACTGATTGGAATTCTCCTGCTTGTTGTTGAGGTTCTTGACTTCACCAGTTAGGTGATCAACATGGCCTGTGAGGAATTAAATTTGAGTTGTATTTCGGTCCATGTTGTCCTTCAGCGTGTTGACCTCTGCCTGAAGAGAGTTAAGCTGAGAAGCCTCAGCTTTGGTAGCAGTTGCTGATGATAAGTTCTTCAGCTCTTCACCTGCCTGATTAACAAAAGTGGTGTTGGTGTTGAGAGAGGCAACGAGATTCTCCACCTTCTCAGCGAGCTTTAGGGGTGTTCGCGGTCCGGTTTGGGCGGTTTAACCCCTCAAACCACAAACCAAACCGCTAGTGGCGGTTTGTTGATTTTTCAAACCGAGCGGTTTGACATCAAGTGCCCAGACCGGTCAAGTCGGACCGCGGTTTAGGCGGTTTGGTCGACCGGTTTAGGCGGTTTGGGCCTTTTAGTGGGCTTTAAAGTTTAAAAATAAAAAACATATAAAAATTTGAACTTTAAAGGTTCATTAGCTTGAGTTCATTTGAAATAAATAAAAGTTTACAACAATGTTAACAAAGTCCACAAAAGTTAACAAAATATCCCACGACAAAAGACTAAATAAAAGTAATATGCAAAGTGAAAATAAAATTCACGGCAATTTAAAATTATCTTTGGGCCTTTTTGTATGTATTTAAGTCTAAAGATAAATTGGATATTTGGGCTAAACAATAGATGATATAAAGATGTATATAAAAAAAATATAAAATATATATAGATATATTTGGCGGTCGGTTTGGTCCAAACCGCCCAAAAAAACCTCCAAACCGCAGACCGGACCGGACCGCCCGGTTTGGCGATTTTTCAGACCAGACCAGACCACCAGACCGCCTAAACCGCCAAAAACGGTCCGGTTTGACTTGGTTCGACCGGTTTGAGCGGTCCAACGGTTTTTTTGAACACCCCTAGCGAGCTTGTTGACGTTGGCATCAACGGTTCCCAAAGTAGGACCTGAAAAAGAAGTTAGTATTTGAGCAAATTTATGCTCAGGCTTATTTAGAGAGGTGGTAGAGGTGTATATGGTTTTGGGGTTACCTGAAGTGTCAAACATGTTGAAAAAGTTGAAGTCACCTTCAAATTGAGAGAAGGGTTAAGATGTTTGAATCACAACAGGTCCTACTAATGCAGCGACATAAGCTGGCTGTTGTAAAAAGGGAGGGTTAGGGACCAAAGAGATAGAAGAAGAAGCAATGGTGATAGAAGGAGAAGCACTAGTGATTATAGTTATTACCTCAGCTGGTTGAGAGACTGGAGGAATTGGGTTGATCACCAGTTGTGTATCAACGATTGAAGTCACTGGTATGGTTGTCGTGGTTGCTGATGTGGAGGAGCGAGCCACAAAATCATCTAAGGTAGTCTGTTGAGAGACTACCTTAGGTTCCTTAATCGAGGGGGTTGACTCCTTAGTCTTCTTGGATTTTTTAGAAGGACCAGGAAGAGTTGATGATTGTCCTTTGTGAGGGGTGGTAGTGGCAGGGATAGCTGATGAAGAAACCATCGGTGTGGCCACTGAAGGAGAAGAAACTTGGGAGAGGCGTAAGCGTAAGATCTGAAGACTAACCTCATTGTCAGTGGGCTTCACCTCGAGGACTCGTGGACCAACCCTGGAGAAATGGCAGTCACTTTCGGTGGGGTACTTTGTTCCGAGGAAAAAGTTGAGGATTGCAGAGATGAACCGGACATAGGGAATCTTCGTATCCCATTCAGGCTTCTCAATCTTTGACATGAGATCGTCAAAGATCGCTCTGGCGTGGTCAAAGTGTTTGCCAACGAGCAGTGAGTATCCCATCTGAAGTTGAATTTTGCTGGCTTGGTCCAGCGATCCAATCTTTCCACTCATACTTTGAATGATATGAGTGAAGATGTAGTTCAACTCTAAAGGCATGTTCGCCTTCAGGATCTTCGTCAGCTTTTTGTTGGGAATGGTGGTGCGAGGCTTGTTATCCCATTGATATTCCATATCATCCAGAAACTGAATAAGTTCAATGTCAGTGGGTAAAGGGTCGAAGCCTTTGGTAGTCTTGGAGGGGAAACGCAAAGTTGTGCGAATGGAAAGCGCGGTGATGTTCCCTGGGCCATGTTGAGTCGTGAAAGAGATGGCAGGGATGGATTCTCCTTTCTTGTTTGTCACTGAGCCTTTGTCAGCAGTGAACTAGAACTGCTGAAGAAGAGCCTTGCTTGGCTTAGGATCAACTTGCAGAGCATAGGATAGGCATGATTGTTTCAGAAAGTTTGCTGCTTCCACGAGATGAGGAAACTTTTCAGCGCTGAAATCCAATCGTGCCAAATGGTTGTTCTTGGGGATTTCGGAATCAACAAGGGCGAACTTGACATTATTTGAGGCAAAGAGAGTAGTTTGGGCCATTTCTGGAATATAAATAAGTAGAATAGAATAGAAAGTTTAGAGTCTAAAAACATTATAAAATATTTTACCAATTTCCCTTTTTGGAAGAAAACTTGAAAAATAAGTTTGTTTTTAGAGTAAATCAGTGTTCTAAAGAAAAGAAGTAAGAAGAACAGTCTTAAAAACCAAAGGTTTTTGTATACAATAAAATCATAAAGAAAATGATTTTAAGAGTGAAAAACACTTTCAATCCTAAAAAGGAAGAAAGTTTAGGATCAAACAAGTGTGTTTTGAAGAAAAAGATAAGGAACAAAAACCTGTAAATCTTGAAGATTAAGGTGTTTTGCTTAATTGCTTGAATACCGAGAGTGCTTTTCTTGCCTTGTAAGTTTTGTGAGGGTAAAAGGCAAAAATGTAAATGGCATTACTTTTATATGAGAGAGAAAGAATTTGGAGCAGGAAAAGGAGGTCATCATGACACGGACACGTCCCACGAACTTGATTGGTTATGAAGTGCAATGGACGAACGTGTCAGAAAAAGTCGTGCCATGGATTATCGGTTCGAATGACGTCATAGGAGAGAGAAAAAAATGTTTCAATTTTAGAAAGTATCACTGACAGAAATGTAGAGATAATTTTTTCTTTTTAAAGGATCACTGATGATAAATATCAGTGATAAGGTTTTCCTTAGAAAGGATCACTAATGAGAAATATCGGTGATAAGATTTGTTTTTCAAAAATCTTTTAACCACTTGAAGAAATTAAGTGATTCCAGTTTTGGTTTTTGAAAATGTCTTACTGAATAGGATTCAGTGAGAGAGAATGAGAGAACATACCTGTGTCAGAGATATGTAATCAGGTATTATGAGGATAGATAGAACCTTTTATAACTGACATGATGCATGAATGCTGAAGAATTAATCTTCAAGATTCAGCAGTCCAAGCTCACTAATGAGAAAGTAGAATCTTGTCTCATCAAGAGGTTTGGAGAAAAGATCAGTGAGCTGATAGTCAGTAGGGATAAAGTGGAGTTCTATATCACCATTCATCACATGATCTCTGATGAAATGATATCTGATCTCTATGTGTTTCGTCTTCTAGTGTAGCACTGGATTGTTTGCTATAGCGATGGCACTAGTGTTGTCACAATAGATTGGGATCTTGGATAACTGAAGGTCATAGTCTAATAGTTGATTTCTCATCCATAAGACCTAAGCACAACAACTTCCAGCTGCTACGTACTCAGCTTCAGCTGTGGAAGTGGATACTGAGTTTTATTTTTTACTTGTCCAACTTACCAGCTTTTCTACTAGAAGTTGACATCCTCCAGTGGTGATTTTTCTATCAAGTTTGCAACCTGCAAAATCACTATCTGAATAACCAGTGAGATTGAACCCTGAATCTTTGGGATACCAAAGACCGAGGTTAGGAGTTCCCTTTAGATATATGAAGATTCGCTTGACAATGATCAGATGGGATTCATTGGGTTCTGATTGATAGCGTGCACAAATCCTTTCTATGTTGTAAGCCACCGGAGTTCTTCGGTTCTGAAGACCCAGTTGCTTTTATGAAGTGGATTCAGGGGATTGAGCAGGCCTTCGACTTATCTGAGTGCGGGGAAGATCAGAAGGTGAAGTTTGGTTCCCAAATGTTGCGGGATGCCGCACTCACATGGTGGAATGTCACCAAATCCACCCTCTCCCCTACTATTTTGGCCCAACTGACTTGGGCCGGATTCAACAAGAAAATTCTGGAGGAGTACTGCAATGAGAGGGAAATGGATCGGGTTGTTGATGAGTTCCGAGCCTTCAAGAAGGAAAACCTGTCTGTGAGGGATTACTCGAGGAGGTTTGTTAAGAAACTTGATCTGGTAGGGCATGTGGCCCCAATTGAGAATGAAAAAGTGAAGGCTTATCTGAAAGGGTTGCCGGCGAACATGATGTCTATGGTTCGCAACGCCAAGCCCTCTTCTCTACGTGAGGCCATTGAAGAGGCCAAAATCATGGAAGATGTATATGCTAGAGACAAGGTCAAGAAATTCGCAATGGTGGGGGACAAGAGGAAGTGGGAAAACAACCCTGGACCTCCCAAGAGGTCGAGACAATTTAACGGGGGAAGGAGCTTTGATAACCGTCAAGAGGCGTGGTGGTGCCCTAGGTGCCGACGCAAGCACCATGGAAACTGTAATTCTCATTCCACCTCTTGTGTCAAGTGTGGAAAACCAGATCATACTACTCAGGATTACCCGATCAAGGGAGTGGTGTGCTTCGAATGCAAGATGTCGGGACATTTCCGAAAGAATTGTCCGAAGGGGAAGATGGGGAGTGCCCCGGAGAAGAAAGAGAACCCTCCCAGAGTTCCTGGATGGGCTTTCTAGATGATGGCCGATGAGGCCAAGGCATCCACCGATGTGGTAACGGGTACGTTTATCCTAAACTCCGTACCTGCTCGTGTGTTATTTGATTCTGGCGCTAGTTTCTCTTTCGTGTCTGATTCTTTTTGCCAAAAGCTTGCCATGCCCACTAGTATCTTAGTTAATGCTTTGGTGGTAGAGATAGCAAATGGTAGTCAAGTAGTGATCTGCGATGTTTTGAAGGATTACTCGATCGGCATCGAAAGGAAAAAATTCTCAATTAATCTGATGCCTATGACTATTGGAGGTTTCGACGTGGTGGTCGGTATGGATTGGTTGGTGGAAAATCATGCCGAGATCCTGTGTTCCAAGAAACTGATCCGACTCTCTATATCGGATGGTGAAATGGTAGTAGCAAATGGCGAAAGGCGGAAGGGTGATGTAGCGGTTATCACCATGGCTAAAGCGCGAAAATGTTTGGTGAAGGGATGTTTATCCTTCTTAGCATACGTGATCGATGCCAAGCTCGAGAAGAAGAAACTTGAAGATGTAAAGGTGGTGCGCGAGTTTCCCGACGTCTTTCTGGACGACTTGCCCGGTTTACCACCTAATCGTCAAATAGAGTTTCGAATAGATCTTGTACCGGGAGCGACTCCGATTGCTCGAGCCCCTTACCGGTTAGCGCCATCGGAGATGCAAGAGATGATGGTCCAACTCCAAGAGCTTTTGGAGAAGGGTTTCATAAGGACGAGCTCGTCGCCTTGGAGAGATTCGGTCTTATTTGTCAAGAAGACGGACGACACAATGAGAATGTGCATCGATTACCGTGAACTGAACAAGGCGACAGTGAAGAACAAGTACCCACTTCCGAGGATCAATGACTTGTTCAATCAACTTCGAGGAGCGGGGTGTTTCTCCAAGATCGACTTGCATTCGGGCTACCACCAAATGAAGGTGAGAAAGGGAGACGTCCCGAAGACGGCTTTTAGGACGCGTTACGGCCACTACAAGTTTCTCGTAATGCCGTTTGGCCTAACTAACACACCGGCAGTGTTTATGGATTTGATGAATAGAGTGTGCCGACCATTCCTCGACAAGTAGGTCATCGTATTAATTGATGACATACTTGTGTATTCCAAGAGTGAGTCAGAACACGAACAACACCTACATGTAGTTTTAGAGGTGTTGAGGAAGGAAAAGTTGTATGCCAAATTCTCCAAGTGCGACTTTTGGATTGAAGAGGTTCAGTTCTTGGGTCATGTAGTCACGCTAGATGGAGTGAAAGTAGACCCCTCCAAAATTGAAGCCATGATGAATTGGGAGCTTCCCAGGAGTCCACCCGAGATCCGGAGTTTCTTGGGATTGGCGGCCTATCACCGGAGATTTATTCAAGACTTCTCCAAAATTGCCTCTTCCTTGACGGCTTTGACTCAGAAGAATATGAAATTCGTTTGGACCGATACGCAAGAGAAGGCGTTCCAAACATTACAAAAGAAATTGTGTGAAGCTCTAATTTTGTCGATACCCGAAGGATCGGAGGACTTCGTGGTATATATCGATGCTTCAAAGATGGGTTTGGGTTGCGTGTTGATGTAAAGAGGAAAAGTGATCGCCTACGCCTCAAGACAACTCAAAATTCACGAGAAGAAATATCCTACCCATGATTTGGAGTTGGCGACAGTGGTGTTCGCCTTGAAGCTATGGCGACACTACCTCTACGGCACGAAATGTACGCTCTACACGGATCATAAGAGTTTGAAATACGTCTTTGATAAAAAAGAGTTGAACATGAGGCAAAGAAGGTGGATCGAATTACTTAAAGATTATGATTGTGAATTGCTTTACCACCTCGGTAAGGAAAATGTGGTGGCCGATGCGTTGAGTCGGAAGGACTATAGTAGAAGTATTCGGGCTACCCTTTCGAGAATCGAACTAGTGTTGAGCCTTATTGAAAGAATTAAGACGTCTCAAGTAGAAGCCTTATTGGAGGAGAATCTCAAAGAAGAAGTAATGGCAAAGCAACAATTTCTCTTAACGGAAGATAGCTGTGGAGTGAAATTATTCAACGGTCACGTATGGGTACCCAAGATTGGTGGCAATCGGGAACTTCTCCTCGAGGATGCCTATAAATCCAAATATTCCATTCATCCGGGGAGTACAAAGATGTACAGAGACTTGAAGCTCCATTATTGGTGGTCGGTAATGAAACTTGATGTGGCACGTTACGTGGAGCGTTGTGTGACGTGTTTACAAGTGAAGACCGAACATCAAAGACCGTATAGGAATCTTCAATCATTGGAGATCCCCGAGTGGAAATGGGAGCACATTACCATTGATTTCATGACTAAGTTTCCCAAAACTCTTCGAGGTCACGATACCATATGGGTAGTAGTAGATCGGTTGACCAATAGCGCTCATTTCTTGGCCATGCGAGAGACACTACCGATGGACAAGTTGGCAAAGCTTTACATCTATGAAGTGGTTTTGAGGCATGAAATGCCCTTGTCTATTGTGTCGGATCACGATAGTCGGTTCACTTAGAGCTTTTGGGATGGGTTGCAGAAAGATCTTGGTACACGACTAAAGTTGAGTACGACTTACCATCCCCAAACCGACGGTCAAAGTGAGAGAACGATCCAAACGCTTGAGGACATGCTAAGGTCATGTGTTATCGACTTCGGGGGTAGTTGGGACTCCCATCTACCTTTGGTGGAGTTCGCTTACAATAATTGCTACCACTCGAGTATTGAATGGCACCGTTCGAGGCGTTGTACGGGCGGAAGTGTCGAACTCCCGTATGTTGGCTTGAAGTGGGAGAGAAGTAATTCGCGGGACTCGATATTGTGCAAGAAACGACCGATAAAGTTAAAGGCATTCGAGAAAGGTTGAAAGCGGCCCAAGATCGGCAAAAGAACTATGCCGATAAGAATAGGCGGTCGATGGAGTTCCAAGTGGGTGACCGAGTGATGCTAAAAGTATCGCCATGGAAGGGCATTATCCGGTTCGGAAAGCGCGGGAAGTTGAGTCTTCGTTTCCTTGGCCCATTCAAGGTGCTAAAGCGTGTGGGTTTATAAGCCTACCAATTGGAACTTCCACCGGAGATGAACGGGATTCACAACATGTTCCACATTTATTATCTCTGAAAGTGTTTGGCAGAAGAGGAGAGCGTTATTCCCCTCTTGGAAATAAGAGTGGACGAGGGTAACCGTTGTATAGAGGAACCCGTTGTATAGAGGAACCCAAAGCTATCCTAGAGAGGAAATCCAAGAAACTTCGCTACAAGGAGGTCACTATGGTCAAGGTTCAATGGAAGCACCATCATGGGACAATGTGACGTGGGAAGCCGAGGAGGATATGAAGTGGAGGTATCCTCATCTTTTCGGGTAGTTGGGATTTCGGGGACGAAATCATCTCTAAGTTGGAGAGGATTGTAACACCCCGACTTTTGAGTTTGGCCAGATTAAGGAAGAAGTGCAAACAGTGGGTCGCGCGAGTTACCACGCGACTTGTCCCGCGCCACGACCCACGCGGAGGTCCATTTATTCATGGCTCCATTGTTGGGCGCACTTCTCGGCGCGAGTCTATCCGTGCCATGACCCGCGCGAAGCCCCTGCCCGTTTTAATTGCTGAAAATCGGCCCCAAACCTCATTATTCTCAAATTTCTTCCCAAGAAACTCTCCCAACTTCTCCCTCTTCATTAAATCCGACCTAAGGGTCATTTATTGCTCTATTCTTTCATCTCTTCAAGATTCTTGCTCCTGTCTAGAGTTGTAAGCTTAAGATTCAAAGATCTCACCATCTCCATCTTCAACCTCAAGCTTCAACTTGGGTTTTCTAGGGTTTTCAATAAAACCCACATTGTGAGTTCATCCTTACTTTCTAAAACTTTGTACATGTCAAACTAAAATTTTTAGAATTCTAATCATCTCCTTATTTACACTTCTTGTTTGAAACTTATTTTCACCTAACTTCACATTTTTTGAGATTTTAGGGTTTTCTTACCCTTTTGAAAATATGATTGTGAAAACTATGTTTGAACTATAAAAGTGATATGTTCTACATATTTATGGTTAAATAAACACTTAAATGTTTCTAACCCTATTGATGGTTTTCGTATGTCATGGAATAGTTATTAAATAAAATATTTGGGAAAAATGGAATTATATGAGTGGTTGAAAGGCTACAATGGTGATTATTGTACGTTGGGGAAAGGTGGAAAATCTATTATTGTGAGAGAGTAACCACAATGACTTGGGATTGTTTACACGAGCTATATGTTTGATTATAGTTGGTCACAAATGTAATTGTGGCGAGTCTAGACTATTACTAATGGATCCATAGGTATAAAGAGTTGACTTTAGTTCTTTGGGTTAAATCTCGTTTGTAGCTAGTTGAGACATTAGACCCTAGGGTGGCAACTTGGTACGATTATGTGGGACTGGATACTAGCCGTGGGTCGTAAATGTACATCGCCTAGTAAAAGGATTCTACCTCATGGCCACTTTATATAAATTGCAATGTAAGGTTAGGTGGTTTAGGCTCATCTTGTTAGAACAAGATTGATCTTTGAACTAAGCAAATGTTCAAGTTTTAACCTTTTATTTTGAAATGTTTTGGAGCACCTCTTAAACTTAAGTTGGTGCACATTTCAAGTTCTTCAAAGTTTTGTATTGAAAATTTTTATCGAGTCGAGTTTGATTCGGGTTCGAGCTTGATTCGAGTTCGAGCTTAAAACGAGTTCGAGTCGAGTTCGAGCTCGAGTATTAGCTTTCGAGTTCGAGTCGAGCTTGGGTTTTTACTACTCGCGAGTTTTCGAGTCGAGTTCGAGCTCGAGTATAATGATACTCGAGCTTGACTCGCATCATTTACACCCCTAACGGTGGTTACGGTAGTGATGGTTTTCGTGGATGATGGTGACACAAATGAAAACGAAGAGACTCTCAGCCTACAATTGACATGTCGGGCTGGACAAAGAGAACGTCAAGAATGGTGTCGAAGGCAGAGAAGGAGTCGGAGGAAGATGATGAACCGCCCCAGAGTCAAAAGATAAGCGATTAAAATTAAAAACCAACAAGTTTGCGGGTCTCTCTCCATCCTTCTTTCTTGTTTCTCTCCACCACCAGTAGCCAAAAAACCCTTTAAAATTAAACCTGCAACAACCACCCTCACACAGATTTTGAAGCTTCCTTGGACACACAAGCACCAAAAAAATCCTTTGTTTATTGGGTTTGCTGCAAAGGTTGGATGCTGGACAGAAGCATATCTGGAGGTTTTCAATTGAAACCTCCATCGACAAATAGTCAATAACAACAAAGGGGAAGGAGGTGGTTGGCCAGTGAGGGTGGAAACCCACTTATAAGACATCATGTGTCTCTGTCAATATATATATATATATATATATATATATATATAGATAGATAGATAGATAGATTGAGAGAGAGAGAGAGAGAGAGAGAAAGGCGTATATATATATATATATATATATATATATATGTATAGATAGAGTAAATTACATTATTGTCCCCTGTGGTTTTAAAATAAAATAGAATAAATTACATTTTTGGTCCCTGTGGTTTAATGACTAGGAAAACAGGTGAAATGACTAAAATACACTTCATTAAACTGGATTTAACAAAAAAAGTTAATGGTCGTTAGGTCGAGGGAGAAAAATCGTTGAAGGTTATAAAACGTGATGGGCTAAAGTGTGAAAATAAACTTTAGGGACGAAAACTGTTAAAATGGTGAAGCATTAAGGACCAAAAGTAAACTTTACTCTAGTTTTAATACCATACATAAAGGTACTCCAATAACCTTAGTTTGTCTTATACCGAACTAAAAATATAAACCAAACAATTATTCAAGTACATTACGAAATGCATCAAAATCAAGTAAACAAGTCTAATAAGTCTAGACTTTACTCTTCCATTTGTTTACAGCCGAGACTCCTGCTCCTAAGATATATACAACTACTTAATGATACATGCCTTCATATCAACATTTATTAAACATAACTATATCACCATTTGTATGGTATAAATTACCGATTCTTCTTACAATTTGCGTTGGATGAGATCTCTCCAAACCTTGCCAATATGCCTTTCACATGCACCATTGCCTATCTGTGATGTATGTATCCCGATTTTAAGCTCATACACATACTAAAATGCATTCCTGTGCAAATCGCTGAAATAACCGATCATCATTTATCATGCTAATATGATTTTTCAAACATTTAAAACAATAACATGTATATATAACACCATCATCCAAAACATGTACATGTCATGAACGTAACTACAACAAAATCATGTTTATAGTATGCCTAGAGTGTTTAAGTGTTCTAATATAGTGTCTTATATGACTTAAGTTCATAAGACCAAAAAAATAAAGAGTCCTATCTAAAAGTGTTGCAATATATTTATAGGACGCTTTTGAGCGTCGTAACAAGTTTTTTAGGATCTTTTTAAAATAAAGTGGCGTATTAACTATTTTATATAACATTTTTGAGAAATATCCTATAAACTCATTTTTTTATAGGACCCTCTAGTACACTTTTTCAAATAGTGTCTTATAAGATAGCTAATATTACACTTTGTTTTGAAAAGATCATAAAAAACTTGTTATGACTCCCAAAATCGTTTACAAATTTCATGTACCACTTTTAGATGTGATGCTTTATTTTTCGTTCCTATAAGACACTCTATTAGGACATTTAAACAACTTAGGTGTCCTATAAACTCGGTTTTGTTATAGTGTCAGTTTAAAAGTCTCTGGAAGACTCACCTATTTCTGTGTACCTCCTTACTTCTCCCATGTGAACAACCTACACCAACATTATTAATGTGTTTAGGTAACTGGATAATCTATACATCTTTAATAGTATCTGACCATGCCTAATATGATGGTCAACTCCCCTCCCTTGACCATGATCGACGAGTTGGCTTCATGGCTCTTGGTCGTAGTGACAACCTTACCTACTACATGACTTACACTTAAGACCTTGGCTCTCACCCTAGGTAGCGGGGACCAATTCTAGGAATCTGTTAGAAGATGAATATGATTGAAGGAGACGATAAATATGCTGAAGGTTTGATACCTCTATATATTGATTGAGAGAAAACGTACAATATGAAAAGTAAATAATGAGTAATCTAACCTAGACTACAAGATACAAAATATATATACATAGACTATATGGGCTTGGGCCGTATACTGACATGGGCTTAGGCCCTCTACACATATACATTAACATCCCCCCTCAAACTCAATCGGGAGAAGAATGAGCCAGATGGAGTTTGGAAACTAGATCACGAAACCGTCCTGGTAGATGAGCTTTAGTGAAAATGTCGACCGGTTGATCAAGAGTTGAAATAGGAAGAAGCTGGATAGTCTTACGAGTCACATGTTGACGAACAAAGTGACAATCAATTTCAATATGCTTCGTTCGCTTGTGAAAGACATCATTGTGAACAATCTGAATAGCACTGTTGTTGTCACACCACAATGGAGTTGGAGACTGTTGAGGAGCCCCCATGTCAGAGAGTAGCCAGCATAACCACTCAAGTTCTTGAGCCGTGTCAGCTAGTGCTCGATACTCAGCTTCAGTACTGGATCGAGCTGTGAGAGATTGTTTCTTGCTCTGCCAAGATATAAGAGAGTCTCCAAGAAAGAAACAATATTTGGTAGTGGAACGACGATCAGTCATGTCACTGTCCCAATCAACATCAGAAAAACCTCGCAAAGTCAATGATGATGTGGATGGAAAATGAAGACCATGAAACATGGTCCCTTTTAAATATTGAAGAATGCGTAGGACAGCAGCGTAGTGATCAGAACAGGGTGCAGACATGAACTGACTGATAGTATGAACAACATAGGCAATGTCAGGTCGAGTTACTGTCAGGTAGATAAGTGACCCCACTAACTATCGATATAAAGTAGGATCACGCAGAGGAGGTCCAGCATTCGGAGCCAAATGAAGGTTGTGCTCAAGAGGAGTGGATGCAGTTTTGTTGTCAGTGATCCCAGCTTTTGACAAAAGATCCGAGGTGTATTTGGCTTGACAAAGATAAATTCCCGATGGATCTAAGAGCACCTCAAGACCAAGAAAATAGTGTAAAGAGCCAAGATCCTTCATCTCAAAACAGGAGCTGAGAGATGTCTTGAGATTAGCTATGCCTGTAAAGTCACTACCAGTAATAATCATATCATCCACATACAGGAGAAGTAAGATTGTACCAGCCTCAGTGGTCCGAGTAAACAGTCCTGAATCATAGTTGCTGGGTGAGAAGCCCAGAGAGGTGACTGTCGAACTGAATTTCTCAAACCAAGCTCGCGGAGCTTTCTTGAGTTCATAAAGAGCCTTCCGAAGACGACAAACATGACCTTGTGGAAGTTGAACGCCTAGAGGAGGTATCATGTAGACTTCCTCAGATAAGTCGTCGTTCAAAAAGGCATTCTTAACATCCATCTGAAAGAGAGGCCATTGTTTTGTAGCTGCGATGGCTAGGAGACTGCGAACATAAGTGACTCGAGAAACAGGTGCAAATGTCTCATCATAATCAATGCCGTACTCTTGATTGAATCCCTTGGCCACAAGACGAGCTTTGTACCGATCAATAGAGCCATCAGATTTTGTCTTGATTTTGAACACCCATTTGGAGCCAATGGGTGACTTGCCTGGTGGAAGAGGGACAAATTCCCATGTCTGAGCTTTGTCAAGGGCCTGAAGTTCCTCATCCATAACTTTCTGCCAATCAGGGTTAGAGGAGGCTTCCTTGTAGGAAGTAGGTTCATGATTTGACAGCAGAGTAGCATAAACATGATAATCACGAAGTTGAGAAGGAACTTGTCTTACCCGATCTGATCGTCTAACATTCTGAGATTGAGAAGTTCCAGGAGCCAAAGACTCAGCAGGCACCTCAGATGTTGGTTGTGCGGATGGAGTAGATGATTGATGTTGATCAGGAAAAATAGGAGAGGTATGCTGTGTGGGGGCAGGAGACTCTGAAGGAGAGGCAGATTCATAAGGAGTTGGAACAACAGGTGGAGGTGATATGATGTCAGATTGTAGTGAGTCCAATGAGACGGAAGCATCAGTGAAGAACGGAGTGGTGAAGTTAGGAGACTCACGAAACTTGGATATAGAAGAAAAAGGAACATGTTCCCAGAAGGTAACATGACGAGATATACGAAGACGCTGGGAGATAGGATCCCAGCAGCGATAACCCTTGTGCTCAATACCATATTTAAGGAAGCAGCAAAGTCTGGAGCGAGGTTCAAGTTTGGTATGTTCATGAGATTGTAGTTGAACAAAACAAGCACTGCCCCAAACTTTTAGAAGTTCATAGGCAAGGGTGACCTCATGAAGAACCTCATAAGGAGACTTATTATTAAGGATGGGAGTAGGATGACGATTGATAGTATAAACTGCAGTGAAAGCAGCTTCACCCCAAAAACGTTCTGGACATTTAGCAGAGATGAAAAGAGTGCGAACCGTATCAAGTATATGACGGTGTTTGCGTTCGGCACGACCATTTTGAGGAGATATGCCGGGACAGGAGTACTGAGAGAGAGTCCCCTGAGATTGAAGAAAGGAGAGAAGAGATGACTCTTTGTATTCCATAGCATTGTCAGCTCTAAGAATCTTTATAGATTTTGAGAATTGGGTGTGAATCATCCAGGCAAACATAATATAAATTTTGGGTAGTTCCGAACGATGTTTCATGAGATATATCCGTGTGAAACGTGTATGGTCATTAATAAAATTAACAAAATATCGAGCACCCCCCATGGATGGATGTGGTGCTGGTCCCCATACATCAGAATGAATAAGATCAAAAGAAGAAGTAGAATTAAACTCATTCATTTCAAAAGGTAAAGCATGATATTTGCCAAGTTTGCATGATAAACAAGAAATATTGTCAGTTGATACACAATTTCCTAACACCCCTAAATGAGCTAATGATTTTATTCTGGCTAGAGATAAGTGACCCAGCCGGGCATGCCACAACTCAAAAGAAGAAATGCTGGAAACTGAGGCAACAAGACTTGAAGAGGGTAATGGAAGACGAAGGTAGACCACACACATATCGATCGATAGAATGCTCGATCGAAAAACGATTAAAAAAATCGATTCAAAACAAAATCAATTCAAAGGCGATGGCAAGCGATCGATTCAAAACAAAATCGATTCAATTGATACGGTTCGGATGAACAGTGATGATGAACAGTAAATCGATGAACAGTGAAATCGAAGAATAAACCTACAGCTCTAATACCATGTTAGAAGATGAATATGATTGAAGGAGATGATAAATATGCTGAAGGTTTGATATCTCGATATATTGATTAAGAGAAAACGTACAATATGAAAAGTAAATAATGAGTAATCTAACCTAGACTACAAGATACAATATATATATATATACATAGACTATATGGGCTTGGGCCCTATACTGACATGGGCCTGAGCCTCTACACATATACATTAACAAAATCAATGGCTTTTAGGACACTTCCTCCTTGTGACCTAGCCTTGACCTTGTGGGGCTTGCCAAGGTCACATATGCCGCCTAAAACGACTCTTCTTGCGACAAAGTGGCCTTGAAATTTCACCAAACTAATTTGTACCATGTCTTTTTGCCTTAAAACACGACCTTCATATATTTTAAGACCCATCAACACCTTAATTGCAATTTACCTAACTAATTATGCTCCAATTTCGTGTTTTATACCATTGTACATAGCATGAACACAAAAACTCCATCAATGCATTTTTTCTATTCATATATCGGTCATAAGGTGTCATTTCTGTTCTAAACGAAACCACAACATATCTCCTATTCAAATAACCATAGAAACGACAATTAACATAAATTTAGGTGATGAATTCTTACACTGAATTCAAGTTTCGTGTTCTTCCTCTCCTTCTCTTTCTTTCTAATATTCTCTATGTTTGTTTGCTCTTAGGTATAGAAATGAAATGGCAATGTGTTTGCCATTCACGGTCCCTCAACTCCCAATGAACCTAAACCAATTGACATTCAATTTAATCCCTAGAGTTTTGATTTATAACAACTTAGTCCCTGAACTTTTCTATCCACGGATGACATAATTTACCCTTAGACTATTTACTTCTTTAAAAGGTAGGGTGCTACAATATATAATATGTTATATGTTCGTTTACAAAATTTGATTGAATAAATTGTTTAAAAAAAACCAGTTTCTTTCTTTTTAATAAATCAAAAGGAAGGGGATACCTTTATAATGATTGTATTATATATGTGCTAAATTAAGTTCACAAGATTAAATCGAATACAATAGTAAGTGTCGGTAGAAACGGTTCAAAAGATTGGACAAACAAAATCGAGTAACGAAATTAAACTAGAACAAGATATATTTGGTTTGGTTCAAAGAATTTTAAAAACTTGTATTTATTAGTCTGGTTTCAGTGATTTGGGATTCAACCGTGCAGTATATTTTTTAAACTTAAAAGTTAAAACGACGTCAACTAATTTCATATTTATATGTTTCAAATTAATAAATTAAGTATACTCAAGTTCGTGTTTTAGTTCTGTTATTTTGGTTTGGTTTCAAACTCATTAAACAACTTTATTTATCGTAACAAATATTTAAATTAAGTAAGCTCTTGTTTATTAAAAAAACATATAACATGAAACAATAACAAAAAATTAATAATAATAAATCTTGTCGGGTTAGCTCAACTGATAATAGGCTTTGGGTCTTTGAGGATTTTCATTAGAAGTCACCTGTTTGAGTCCTACAAAGACACTGAAAATTTTTCTAGTTGTTGTTTAGGCCTCTGAGATGAATTAAGTTACACGTAAGCTGACCCAGACACCCATGATTAAAAAAAAATAATAATAATATCGAACATAATGAGACTGGTCAATTCCAACTCTCTCGTTTGGTGGGTTTCGATCGACATTTTATAAGTCATGCTTTGGCCGGTTCAGATAACGTACCACTACATAAAATGGGAGGTCATTTTAGTAATTTGGTTTTCTATTAATTGTTTTATCCATTTAAAAATATTTAACATTAAATACCAAAAATAACAAAAGAGAACTTATATATATCATCTCGATTTGATTTGGTTTAACTTAGAACTATAAACTCAACTGTTTCTATATATTTCTGATTTTTAAAAATAAGTAAACATATTATTTTTTATTATAGATAGGTTTGATTTTTTTTTTCTATAATTAAATTAGATTCCTTAAGCAACTAAATTATTTAAATATATAATTAATCCATTTAGAGTAAACCCGATAATAATATAATTGAATACATATGTTGTTAGAATTGGATTACGGTGAGAATGAAAGTTATGGTGAGAACGAAAAAAAGGGATCTCCACCATTGAATCAATCCTAATTAAAAATCAAGACTAATGAGATGCACCGAGATACATTGGATAATATCCTTTGAGAAACACAATTCATGGGTGGGCATTAGATTAAAAATGATCAAGGGTGGAGATCCCTTCTTGCACTTCTCACCTTAATTCTTTTTCTCACACGATCCTTCATCTTTGTTGATATTTGTTCGATCAATTGTGGGAGATATCGATGCGAAAACACATATGTTAACTTGATAATCAGAGGAATGATAAGGACTGGAATAAATAATCTTTTGTATTTCTCTTATGAAAAAGAGGACCAATGTACAGGAAATAAATAGCCTACACAATGTTGCTAAACAAGGAAATAGAATAAAAGACATTGAAAAAGATGGCTGTCAATTAGCCAAGCCTAGAAATCAGTCTCCTTGATTGTAGCGTGTCAATGGACTATTTCGGGAAATGATGGAAACAGATCCCAAAGAATATTTCAACATTCCCCCTCAAGTTGAGTAGTGGGGTTTCCAATATTCAACTTGCTAAGACAGTGCATAAAATTTTTCCCATTGACCGCCTTTGTTAATATATCCGCGAGCTGGTCTTCTGATCGGACAAATGGAAGCTCAATGATCCTGTTTTCTAGTTTCTCTTTGATGAAGTGTCGGTCCACCTCAACATGTTTTGTGCGATCATGTTGAACTGGATTTTCAGAAATTTGAATGGCCGCTTCATTATTGCACATGATTTTGCTGGTTTAAGTTGAGTGGTATCCAATTTCACTCAAGAGCTTTCGTATCCACAACGCCTCTGCTAGGCCTCGTGCTATTCCTCGAAATTCTGCTTCAGCACTTGAGAGGGCTACCACTTTCTGTTTCTTGCTTCTCCAGGTAACAAGGTTTCCACCAACGAGAGTAAAGTAACCGGATGTTGATCTTCTATTTCCTTTGTCTCCTGCCCAGTCTGCATCAGTATACACTTGGGTTTCTAAGTGTCCATTAGCCTTGAACAGAACTCCATGACCGGGTGTTCCTTTAAGGTATTTGATGATTCTCAATACGGCTTCCATGTGGGAAATTTGAGGTTGATGCATGAATTGGCTCACGACTCCTACTGCATAAGCAATGTCTGGACGAGTATGTGACAGGTAGATGAGCTTCCCTACTATCCGCTGATACCTTCCCTTTTCAGCCAACTCCGCCTCTTCTTCCATATAGAGTTTTTGGTTCACCATCATAGGAGTGTCCACAGGTTTGCAATCAATCATTCCTGTTTCTGCCAGCAAGTCAAGGACATATTTCTTTTGGCAAATAAAAATTCCCTGTTTGGACCTCAGGACTTCAATTCCAAGGAAGTATTTAAGTCTCCCCAGATCTTTCATTTCGAATTCTTTGAACAGACTTGTTCTCAACCTCGTCATCTCTTCCTCATCATTACCTGTGATTATCATATCATCAACATAAATAATTAGGCAGGTTACGAGTTTTCCCTTCCGTTTAAGGAATAGAGTATGGTCCGAATTGCTCTGTTTAAAGCCATATTTTTTCATGGCTAAAGTGAACCTGCCAAACCAGGCTCGAGGAGACTGCTTCAGTCCATATAAAGATTTCTTCAAACGACACACTTCTCTTGGATTAGAACTTTCCACAAATCCCGGAGGGGGGTCCATATAGACTTCCTCCTTAAGTTCTCCGTGCAGGAAGGCATTTGTCACGTCAAATTGATGGAGAGGCCATCCTTTATTTGCAGCTATAGAGAAGAGAACTCTGATTGTGTCAATCTTGGCTACAGGAGAAAACGTCTCGGAATAATCGATCCCGTACGTTTGAGTGTATCCCTTTGCAACTAGTCGGGATTTGTATCTTTCGATAGTTCCGTCTGGCTTGTGTTTTATAGTAAAGACCCAACGACATCCCACTGTTTTTTTTCCATGGGGAAGAATACATCTTTCCCATGTGTCGTTTTTGCTCAATGCATCCATTTCTGTTTTCATTGCCTCTCTCCAATCTTTGGACTCTAAAGCTTGTTCGACGGAAGTTGGAATTTCTTCGGAGTATAGAGAGGTGGTAAAGATCTGGGCTTCTGGTGATAAGTTCCCTTTAGCTATGTTTGCCATCGGATATCTGGATCTTCGAGCTTCTTTTTCAGGAGTGTATCTTTTTGGGGGTACACCCCTGTTAGTTCTTGGAGGGAGTTCATATCAAACCGGTTCTTCTTCAATTTGATTATCTTGATCAACCTGTGAAGAATGTTGTTCTGTCTCATTGTTAGATGATTCAGGAGATTCACTATTCTCGTATGTTTCACAATCAATGTTTGCATCAGAGAGAGTAGGCGAAACAGTAGGGGAATCAGTAGGAGAATCAACACGCTCTTGAGTTTGAGGATTACTTACCTTAGACATTAGGATGGAGAGATCATCGTTAGTGGTACTGTTTCCTGGGTCTGTGGATTGTGGTAGTGACGTGTGAATAATTTCTTCTGATGATGACATCCATTTCAACCAACTCAATGCGTCATTGTACTCCTTTCCCCCCTGACCAGTGTGTTGGGTGTTGTAGAAGTATTCAGTTTCAAGAAAGTCACAGTTCATTGTGGTGAATATGTGACGTTTGCTCGGGCTGTAGCACCGGTACCCGTGTTGGTTAATTCCATATCCCACGAACACACATTTTTCAGCACATGGATCGATTTTGGAATGTTCCATTTTTGGTATATGAACAAAAACCGAACATCCAAAGACACGAGGTTCGAGGGTAAGTGTGGATGGAAGTTTATGGAATTTGGACAGGGCTTGGAGGGGGGTTTTCAAATCAAGGGGTCTTGTTGGGAGACGATTCACAAGGTAGGTTGCGGTAACAAGAGCTTCGGGCCAAAAAGATTTTGGGACATGGGATTCAATCATGAGGGCACGAGTTATTTCTAAAAGAAAACGGTTTTTCCTTTCGGAAACCCCGTTTTGTTCGGGTGTATGAGCACAAGAGGTTTGATGAATTATTCCCCCTTTTTGACAGAACTCTTTTATGGAGGTATTTACAAATTCCCCTCCATTATCAGATCTGAGGATTTTTATGTCACTTTTAAATTGGGTTTTAACCATGGCACAAAAACTTGTGAATTTTATAAATACTTCAGACTTATTTTTCAAAAGGTAAGTCCAAGTCATGCGTGTGCAATCGTCAATAAATAGCAAAAAATATCGGAAATTTTGTCCCCCTCCCCCAACTTTTGCTGGACCCCACACATCCGAATGAATTAATGAAAAAGGAAAATCTACCTTAGTATCATTTGATTTGAAAGTATGTCTATGACTCTTGGCCAAAACACATGTCTCACAATTTAAGACTTTATTTGTAGGAAATAACTTGGGAAATAAACGATGTAAGTAACTAATGGATGGGTGCCCCAATCTTCGGTGCCACAACCAAGCCTCCCTATCCGAAGATCCATGAGCTAGCATCACAGTTCCTTGTTGAGTCACTACTTCATCCACATAGTATAACCCTTGGCGTTCAGTACCACGCCCAATGATCTTCCCCGTCCGGATGTCCTGTAAAATACAAAATGTAGGGTGCATTATAACCATACAGTTTAGTTCTTTCGTAACATGACTGATCGATAACAGTTTATGAGATAAGGGGGGGACATAGAGACAGTTTGATAATTTCATGTCTTGCGACACTTGAATCGTCCCTCCTCCTTCTACTTGAAGAGTCTCTCCATTTGCGGTATGAATACGAGATTTTCGAGGTTTTGACATTGCACATATGTCGGAAATCTCATAGGTCATTGTATCGGTGGCACCGCAATCAAATATCCAAGAGTCATTTTTTTTACCACTAGTTGCCATGTTAACTTCCCCACTAGTGGAAGGTGTTTTTAATTCTTCCTTAGAAACATAAGGAGGGTTTTCTGTTATTTCTTCATCTTGAGATAAAAGTTCAAGTATTTCATTGTTAAAATACCGTGGATTTAGATCTGGAATACCAAAAAATAAAGTGGAGTTTTGAGAAGAAGGGTTTGAGAGATGCTTCTCAAACCCTATACCTGTTACGATTTCCTCCTCCTCTTCATCTCCTTTCACGGCTGTCATGAAGCAGGTTCCTCTGTTCTCGTTTCCGGTACCTTTCTGATGGGTGTTACTGCCACTAGGGGTGTTAACGAGTCGAGTCGATTCGAGTTAGGCAGTGTTTGAGCTCGGCTCGTGAATGTAATGTTATGCTCGAGCTCGAGCTCGAGCTCGAATTATTCTCCCAAGTTGTGTTCAAGCTCGACTCGATTGTTATTTTTAATGTTCGAACTTGAGCTCGAAGCTCGTTTATTTTGGCAAAAATTTCGAGTTTTCTAAGCTCGTTTATGAGCTCGATTAACAACTCGACCTCGAGCTCGATTAGCTCGTTTAACAGCTCGATTTAAATTCAAGTTTTGGCAAGTTCGTTTAACAACTCGAGCTCGATTAGCTCGTTTAACAACTCAAAATTCAACACAAAGAAAATAAAAAGATAAATAGCACTTCAATATCCAAAACAAAGAAAAGAGAAATTGAAATACAATGTCTCAAAATAAATTACAATCTCTCATTAGTCAAACCTTCTAGATGTCATCCAAAAAAAAGTATCAATCCATCTTTAGCCTGGAAATACTACCAAAAAAAGAAAAGCTCCTCAAGTCTTTGATGAAGTCTTTAACCTGAGAATACCACCTTTGATGAAGTCGAATAACACAGCGAAAGAGCACAACAGCAATAGTAGACCTGAATTTTAAAAACCAACTTTAGAAAATAAACACTGTTCATCCATCTTCATTCTAACTACTAAAAAAAGATAAAAAAGAAATACTACCAAGTAAGGTCTTCATGTACCAAGAACATCAACCAAACATATCTCTTGTAATTGGTTTTCCTTCTGCAAATAAAGGTAAACAAATTAATTTCGAGAAAAGTTAAAAGAACGATAAATAATGAACATATTAAAATTATCACCTTGTTTTTCTTTTTAACACCATGAAGCCTACGAACCCAATCTCCTCCACAAATCAAAGCTTGTACGGTTTCCGGATTCAACGAGGCACGATATTTATCAATCACTCGACCTCCGGCGCTAAAAGTAGCTTCAGATGTCACCGTTGTGATAGGAATAGCTAGAATCTCAGCTGCCATCTTTGACAAGATCCGAAATTTTGTCTCACGAGATCTCCACCAATCAAGAATATTAAATGTTGTAGCTGAATCATCATCACAAAGGTAACATCCCTCTTCTAAGTATGCATCTAAATCAGATTTTCCCGAATCATAGCTTTCAACTTGCTTCATACGAGAATAAAATGCCGAGAACCCTCGTTTTTGAGTAGTACACTCATTGGTGACTTCTTGACTCAAAAGGATTGATGAATCTATCGATGATGTTTCATGTCTTACACGCAATGAAGAATCATACTCATCATAAATTGCATACAACAAATCTTTCACCTTCAACATATTCTCCTTCATGTTCACCTCATTATAAATCATTGGGAATGAATACTTGAGCATTTCTAACTTGCATCTAGGATCCAAAACATTAGCAATACACATAAGCATGTTACAATCCCCCCAATATTTGTCAAACTTCACTTTCATACTTCCCACCATTTTCTAACAAAATCACGAGGATCATTGGACCGCTTATCCAATATATGTTTGATATAATATACCTCCCCAAAAAATAAGTTTGAAGTTGGATAGTCACTTCCCGAAATTATATTGGTACAAGAATCAAAAGCTTCTAAAATCTCACATATGCATCCAACCTTTTCCCAATCATCAACAGAAGGACAAGAGGTATAAGATGGATCCCTCACTTCATACATAGAAAATGCATCTTTGAATATGATTGCAGTAGATAACATTTTAAATGTAGAATTCCATCTCGTCTTACAATCTAAAATGAGCTTCCTATCGGGCAAATGAAGTTGTTTTGCAACTTGAGAAAATGTTTTTAATCTCAAGTCACTAGCTTTTACGAAGTTCACACTAGCACGAATCTTATCTACGATAACTTTGATTTCTGACAACCCATCTTGCACCATAAGATTCAAAATATGCGCACAACACCTAACATGAAAAAAGTTGCCCCCACAAGACAATTTCCCAAGCCTAGAAAAATGGTCTTTTAAAACTCTGATAGCAGAATCATTTGCTGAAGCATTATCTATAGAGATAGTCATAACTTTGCCCTCTATTTCCCATTCCCTTAGACATTTTAATAAAGAATCGGCAATTTCAATACCACGTCTAGGTGGAGGAATATGCAAAAAACTCAAAACTCTTTTCTGTAACTTCCAATCAGAATCAACAAAATGGCATGTAATGACCATGTACTCAGTATCTTGGTTTTTAGACTTCCATAAATCTGTGGTCAAACTAACTTTGTTAACCCCTTCTAAAAGACTCTTTAATTTTTTTTTCTCAAGCTCATAAACAACCATACAATCATTTTTCACCGTATGCCTACTTATTTTTTTGAACTGAGGTACCATACTTTTGAAAACTAAGTTCAGACCTTCTTCTTCAACAATGGTAAAAGGATGTTCATGCATAAGAACCCAATGAGCAATCAATTCTCTAGTAATAGACGGATCATATTTACCATTACTAAGAATTGGGAGAAAAGTTTCTTGAAGCTCACCTGTATCAGAGACCGGCTGAAAGTTAAGCAATCGTTGTTTATTCACAGCAATCCTCTTCGCTTTGCAAGCTTGCAAATGCCTTTTTAATATTGTTGTAGTCGCCGTAGAACTTATAGCAAAAAGTTCTTTACAGTGTATGCATTGTATCTTTCTCCCTTTATCTGTCGTCACTTCAATCATATCTTTCCAAACTTCAGACTTCTTTACTCTTTTCCTTTTATTGAATTGATGTTCCTCCTCCACATTTTGGTTTGTAGTTGAATCAATTTCAACTTGAATGTTGGAATCATCAGCTGTAGTAGTTGTAGTAGCTGCTACATGAACTTGGTCCTCTGACAAAACCATTAATCTGTCCAAGAAATCAAATTATTGTTTCATTAAAATTTTATTCATTAATATGTTTTCAGCACATAACATAAGTCTATAACAGATAACATAAGTCTATAACAATAACTCTTTTATAACAGATAACATAAGTCTATAACAGATAACTCTTTGCTAACTTCATGAAACTCTTTACTTTCCCTATATACCTTTGATGCCTGAGTGATAAAACATCATATGTTATAGACTTAAAAATAAAAGATATCCAGTTCAGATTATATATGGCTAAAACACAGAGACATATACATGTTAGTAATGTAAAGACAGTGAGAGTGAGGATATCATGTATGTCAAACAAACAAATCAATAGCTTACGCATTAAACATTTAAGAGGACAAAATATGATTGGCTTTCATATGTAAACTGGACCCAGAAATCTACATATTACACTATATTAATCTAAATGGTTAAAACATACAGCCAAACACAGGCAAACAAAAGCTCAAAATTCAAAAGAAAAAAATACATCAGTGACACATAAACAAGCACTCAATGATCAAGGATTTAGTCGTTGCAACTTGCAACGAATGGAACCATTTCAAACCCCAAAAAAGATACACTCAGACTTGATATCTAACCTAACACTTCCTAATATCAAATTGAAATTGATTTTAGTTAGAAGTCAACACCAACTTTATTCAATTGATAACCAAAAATCGATAACCAAAAATACATATACAAATCGATAACCAAAAATCGATAACCAAAAATACATATACAAATCGATAACCAAAAATCGATTAACACATATACAAATCGATTAACCCAAATCAATTAACAGTCTAAACAAAATCTAGGGTTTAAGTATCTCAATAAATTCAAACCTGGAAAGCTAATCAACGAAGACAAACCTGAAACGAAGGTCGACAGTAAAGTTCAATGGTTGAAGAGAGTAGGAGAATCACCGTATGTGAGTTCAAAGGTTGAAGAGAAGCTTCAATCGAGTTGAATGGTGGTCTGGTGGAACCGTGGATGTCCTAAAGTAGAAGCATCGTTTCAACTTTCTATCGTCGCTTTGAAACCTCTGGAGTCTGGAGAATATGAATAGTCATCTACTTATCTGATCTTTTTAAATGTTTAATAATTAGGAGATTCGAATCGTACATAACTACATACTATATTGACTAAATCGCAGGTTTAAATCAAAACAACCACTTAGATTAGTGGTAGGAGTTAAGTGTATTTATACTTTAGGTCATGGTTTCGAATCTTGTTGGCATCAATTTTTTTATTTTAAACATTCAGTTTCAATCATAATGTTTTATGAATAACTATAACTCGAAAACCACATGTAGGCTCGACTCGACTCGAGGACTCGACTCGTTTGAGGGCTCGGCTCGACTCGACTCGAAAACTTAATCGAGTTCTCGAACGAGCCGAGCCGAGTGTTGGCTTTATGGAGCTCGACTCGTTAATTTAAACGATCATTATTTTGCGATCGAGATCGGCTCGAGCTCGAGAAATACTTAGCTCGAGCTCGATATAAACGAGCTCGAGCTCGAGTAGCTCGTTAAAAGCTCGACTCGTTAACACCCCTAAGCCCACCAGTCGGGATATCCAACAACTTCGAAGCATTGTTCTTTAGTATGTTTCGTCATGCCACAATACTCGCATTTTAACTTAGTTTTATCGATTCGGGATGATGATGAATTAAACTTTTGGTCTGACCGACGGCCCTTTGAAACGAGCCCTATACCATCTAAGTCATCAGTCAATTTCACCCCTGATGTCACCCCTTGCTGTGTACCCCCAAGAATATTCTGATGGGTTGTTTCTTTCCGAACAGCTGCGTAGGCGGCTTCGACTGTTGGTAAGGGGTCCCACCGGAGTATCTCCCTTTTTATGGGATCATATTTCCGATCAAGGGCATTGAGAAATTGAAACAATTTATTTTCTGACCTGATTTTGTTGTACGCATCAATGTCGGTAGGGCACGTCATTGGGTTGGGATCTCTTCGTTCAATCTCTCCCCAGATGCCCTGCATCACGATCCAGAATTCCTCTAACGGTACGCCATTTTGCTTCAACCCATTTGCTTTGACATGGAGATCGAAAGTTTGAAGTTTGTCCTTGCCGCTGCTATACGTAACCGTAAGAGCATCCCACAGCGTTTTTGCTGTCGGGAACTCTGTTAAGTTACTAGCAATGGCCGACTCAATATTTTGAATGAGCCATGAAAAAATGACCAGATCATCCTGCTCCCACTGTTCATATTTTTCATCAGTGGATTCCGGTGGGTCTTTAGTGAGATGGTTTAGAAAGGCTTTCGATTTCCCCCCTATGGCGACTCGTATCATCCGAGCCCATAGAGGATAGTTTTGGCTTGTGAGTTTGAGGTTAATTTTAAGGCTATCGAACTGATTTGGTTTGGTATTCTGGATTTGGGTTTGATTTTGAACTCCATTTTTAAGGAGGTTGGCAATCTAGATGGCCAGACTGTTGGTATCTTCTTCGGACATGTTTTTGATTTTCGGTAGATGATGAGCACAACCGGGTTTTTTAGATCACAAACACTGCTCTGATACCATGTTAACTTGATAATCAGAGGAATGATAAGGACTGGAATAAATAATCTTTTGTATTTCTCTTATGAAAAAGAGGACCAATGTACAGGAAATAAATAGCCTACACAATGTTGCTAAACAAGGAAATAGAATAAAAGACATTGAAAAAGATGGCTGTCAATTAGCCAAGCCTAGAAATCAGCCTCCTTGATTGTAGCGTGTCAATGGACTATTTCGGGAAATGATGGAAACATATCCCAAAGAATATTTCAACAACATATGGTTAGAGATGCACACATCGACCATAATGAATTAGTGATGAGACGAGTGATGGGTCCTGCATGAAATAATGAAAACGACGGTCATTCTAGACTCGGTTGAACCAATTGGTCGTAGTTTGTTACACGAAAGGTTTTGGGTAAAGCCTATTCCTTCATCGAGGTCTAGTCCCTAAAATTATGGATATTCATGAAGAATATGGACTTGTTATATATCATTTATCACACATTCATGACAAATATGGATGTGTTATTCAAAATTAATCACACACTTAAGATGAATATGAACGTGTTATTTATTGTGGACTACACATTCATAATGATTATGTTACAACATTCATGATAAATAATGCATCCATATTTTTGATGAATATGTCATGTGTCGTGTTATGGACGGTTTCCCAAATTTTCAGAACAAAATTAATTTTTTTTTAACAAATTTGTATTGCAAAAAAGTATATAAGAATCAAGTACTGATATTAAGTCAAGAGTTAATATAATTAAATAAAAATGTTAGATGCATAACATGTATGTTTTCTATATAAAATTTATGATATGACCATTGATGCCAACGGATACAAAAACCCGACCCATGAGAAGGGTACAATGTATTCACGATTTTTTGGTACTTAATATTAACTAGTGCAATGCAACTAGATATATCATGATTTTAATGTTTCATTATATTTTATGTTTTTTTGTCGATTTACATTACGATTTTGAATGGTTGTGAGAGAGTGATAATGATTTTTTTATATAAATTTGTTTAATTTAGACTTAATAATATAATGTAATTTATTTTGGTTTAATAATATAACTTTTTTATAAAATATTCTGTTAGATTTTTTTAATTATATTTTAGATTTTTTATATTTAAAATTTGATTTTTATACTATATTTAATTATGCTGAGAGTTATTTTAGGGGAATTAAAGTGAGAAATGATTTTAGGGGAGTTAAAATGGTTAGAAAAAATGATTGAAAATTAATAAATAACAATAAATGTAGTACATACAGCTTTAATGGTTTTTTTTAAGTAATTAACATTAAATTGATTTTTTTTATATAAATTTGTTTAATTTAGATTTAATAATATAATGTAATTTATTTTGGTTTAATAATATAATTTTTTTATAAAATATTCTGTTCGATTTTTTTAATTATATTTTAGATTTTTTATATTTAAAATTTGATTTTTATACTATATTTAATTATGCTGAGAGTTATTTTAGAGGAATTAAAGTGAGAAATGATTTTAGAGGAGTTAAAATCGTTAGAGATAATGATTGAAAATTAATAAATAACATTAAATGTAGTACATACAGCTTTAATGGTTGTTTTTTAATATAAATTTGTTTAATTTAGACTTAATAATATAATGTAATTTATTTTGGTTTAATAATATAATTTTTTTTATAAAATATTCTGTTAGATTTTTTTAATTATATTTTAGATAATTTATATTTAAAATTTGATTTTTATACTATATTTAATTATGCTGAGAGTTATTTTAGGGGAGTTAAAGTGAGAAATGATTTTAGGGGAGTTAAAATGGTTAGAGATAATGATTGAAAATTAATAAATAACATTAAATGTAGTACATACAGCTTTAATGGTTGTTTTTTAAGTAATTAACATTAAATAGCTGTACATTAAGCTTTAAGACTTATTTTTAAGATTTTTTTATGTCTTCTTTATAATGTAGTATAGATAAATGAAACATGTGACTTTTATAAGATTTATTTGAAACTTTTGGGAATGATCGAGATTTATTTTGTAAATATGAAACATAAACCAATTGAAATGAATTCAAATTCATATTAACATCATGAAACGACCACTAAATCTCATTGAATTGACAATCGTCCATCGGGTCAATCACCAATTTCCATCCAAGTTCCAGTTTAATTGAGCAAATAAAAACGTCAAACTCAAAAAGGATTATGAGTTTACAAGATACCATTATCTTTTTTTTTTTTTTAAATCTTTAAAAGATAAAAACGTTGTCTTTTTCTAATGTTATTTTCGAAGAATCTGATAGGCGATGGCAATATTTGATACATAAATGAAATTCATTTGGATAAGTGTTTGGTGTAGATGTATGCTTAAAGCCGAAAAGGAATATATATATATATATATATATTTTTTGAACGGCAAGTTAACGCACACACACGTTGTAGCGGTATCGGGCCTCCATTACGGGCAATCCCACTAATCCGTTGCGACTCGACCCAGCCTTTGGCTAAACCCGACCGGCAGGGTAGAGGGTCCCATAGACTGGAGCCACCCGAACCGGTCCCGGACCCGGCCCTGAAGGACCAGGCCCAGAGTCTAGATATCTCAGGAAAGTGTCGCCCGTGGGAATCGAACCCGGGTAGTGTGGCTTTCACCCCACACCCCCCCAGGATGTTACCTATCCAACTGAGCTAACCCCCTTTGATCCGAAAAGGAATATGCTTGGAATTTTTTTATGTATAAATATGTCCCATTTAAATTGAATCCAAGGGTATCACAGTTATTATACATCGAATTTAATATAAATGATATCAACTTAAAATACGTATCACCTTGTTTAATGTTTTTATTGTTGGTCTATTTAAAACTTTTGACAAATGTTTGTGTCCAAACTTTAGATTTAACGCTATTACATCTTCAATCGATTTAACGCTAAGAAAGCGGCGTTGTGGGATAGCATTGTCACTCAGTCGTTCTTTTTGGGTTACAAATAGAAGTAGAAAATCTAACATTAATTGGGTGGGTTGGTTAAAAGACCCCCTTCGTGCTATCTCTTTTATGTAATATTTCTTTTTTAGTTGTTTGCTAGTTTTAATATATTCCCCGCAGTTAAAAAAAACATCTTCAATCGATTTGGTATAATTGAAAATTTAGAATTTTAGAGATTTTTTAAAATGAAATCAGACTTCAAATTATCTCCAAAATGGGAAAGATAAGAACAAAAAACATGTTTGGAACAAGTCAACACCTGACGACAACAAGAGAGCCAACCCCTAAAGAAGAAACATGGAACAAGACTAAAGTAAAGACAAGGAAAACAAAACGCAATCAAACGAGCAACAACAAAACTAACCAAAGCTAAAAACCAACCGGACCATTAAGCACAACCCTACATATGGTCATTGAAACCATGTCGCTGCACCAATCCGTCCAAAAAAATGTTTAGACTTTTGGTGTGAATCAAAATCCCCTCGAATGATAAAAGTTGAACATCAAAACAACAATCAATAGGCTGAACTAGGGTGGACTTTGGTATGGTACCAAGTTTTTTTCTCCAATACTGTGTACTAACCAATTATACTTTGTATGAAAAATCATATACTGTATACCAACCAAATATAATTGGTACCAAAACAATTTAGGTTGGTACATGTTGGTATTGGTTTTATACCAACTTTTTTTGGGAAGGGTGTCCTAGGCTATGTCTAGACTAATCCCTTGGCAAATTATGACTGTAAGATATCAACCCTGATTAAACCTCAGTGGTCACAATTGTTGTATACGCCTGGATTCGAACCCTGGGCATATGGGATATTCCACCACATCCCCCAAGGATTTAACCAGTTTTATACCAACTTCAACTTACATATATAAAAACTTGTCATTTTGCTTAAATTTTGAGTTTGCATAGCACGTCATATTTCAGGATTTTTAAATGCAAGGAAATATAACTTGTAACACCCGTGATTTTCGATAAATAAGGACCACCTGGACCTCTTTACAACTTGGAAGTGGTGGGATTCGCGTTGGGAAAACAATATTCAAAACCCCCAAGAGTGTCGAGGGTCTTGGTGTCGAAAAGGTCAAATTTCGGAACCCGGGGGAGCCTGGGCGATAGTGCCCGCAACAGTGACAAGTGTCACTGTCGCCGTGTCAAGATCGCGGGGGTGGTACCACACGCGGTACACTCTCCGCGAGAATGCCCTGGCGAGAGTGCCCTGGGCACAATCGTCGGGCACTATTGTGGTCGGCCCCTGGTCGATTAAAATCAGATTTCAGCCCCTTTTCACTCCATTTCTCATTTCCAACTCTTCTTCCTCTCTCTCTAAAATCGACCCCTCACACCCTGTTGGGAACTGAAGAAAAACTCAAGTATGGTTAATGCTGCTAGTTCAGAGTTAATACTGCTAGAAGACTTAAAGGTTAGTACTGCTGAGTGTTACTACTGCTAGTACTATTAATACTGCTAGTCAAAGTTAGTGCTGCTTGAACAAAGTTAGTACTGCTTAGCTAGTTAGTACTGCTAGTGGTTAGTACTGCTTAGTAGTTAATGCTGCTAGAAGGAAGTTAATGCTGCTGAAGATTAATACTGCTTATATGATGAAGATTCGTATGAAAGGATATACATGGAAGCTTAGAGATATACATAGAAGATATACTGAAGATATTTTATTTATTGTAATTATCTTTGTATTCAGTATATATATTGTATTGTTTAGAATAGTGAGATAACTTTAACTTAGAGTTTTCATTCTTTTAGAGAAAAACAACCTCAAGGCATAGATCCTAATTCTAGAGAAGTAGAATTCGTATTGGTGAGCCTGTTCATCAATATTGAGGTTGAGTGAGTAATCTTGTAACTTCAAAGCATTCAATAAAAGCTTACAGTTTGTTATTCATATTTTCTGTGTTGATTTACTGTTTCATAGAATATCAAAGTGTTATTCCGCAAACTTCTTTGATATTGTTTCTGAGAATTAATTCTTGTTGAGAATTCGATCCTGACAAGTGGTATCAGAGCCAAACTCTCTCAGAAACAGTTATTCATCATGGAAAATCTTACAGAATCAAGCAGTACTTTGGTCTCAAAAGTTCCAATGCTTAGATCCAATGAATTTGACATGTGGAAGATCAGAATCAAGCAATATATTCTCCTCACAGATTACTCTATGTGGGACATCATTGAGAATGGCCCATCTGATGAAGGAAAGATTGGTGAAGATGGCAAAAGAACCCCTCCAAAGACAGATGCAGACAGGAAGACAAGGCAGACAGAGATGAAAGCCTTGAGCACACTGCTCTTGGCCATTCCAAATGAGTATCAACATCAATTCTGCAATTGCACTGATGCACAGATGCTCTGGAATGCTCTGGAGAAGAGATTCTCAGGTACCAAAAGTACCAAGAGAAATCAAAAGGCAATCTTAAAGCAACAGTATGAAAACTTCATCTCAACTAAGAATGAGTCCATGACTCAAACTTTTGACAGGTTTAATAAACTAATTGGTGAACTAGCTACTATGGGAGTACAGATTGATCAAGATGATGTGAACAGAAAGTTCTTAAGGTCCCTTGGAGATGAATGGACCATGTACACTGTGTCATTCAGACAGAATGATCAGTTGGAAGAAAAAGAACTTGATGATCTGTACAATGATCTTAGAGTATTTGAAGCTGAGGTGGAGGCAAAGAAGAAGCCCTCTGGATATATTCATAATGCTGCACTCCTATCAGCATCAATTGATTCTACTGCTAACCCTGAATCAATTAATGCTGCTAATGGAACAAATCAAGATAAAGGCACTGATTCTGTGTTTGAAGCCTTTCTTTCTAATCATGGAAATTCCTCTTTGATTAATGATGACTTAGAACAACTACATCCCGATGATCTGGAAGAGATGGATATTAAATGGCAGATGGCCATGCTCTCCATGAGAGTTAAAAAGTTCATCAAAAGAACTGGGAGGAACAACTTCTCCCAAAGAAGAGAAGATGGAGCAGGATTTGACAAGTCCAAGGTAGAATGTTACAAATGCCATCAAAAGGGACACTTTGCTAGAGAATGCAGAAGTGGAATGTCTCAGAATAACAACCACCAACAAGCTCAATCTGGAAGCTTCAACAGAAACTCTGCACAAGCCCTTGTATCTCAACAAGGTATGGGGTTTGACTGGAGTGATCAAGCAGAAGAAACTATTCAGAATCAAGCTCTTATGGCTAAAGTATCTGATCTCCCATCTGAGGTAAGTTCTAATCTCTGCTCTAAAACTTGCATAGACACTGTTAAAAGGTACAGGGATCACAATCAGAAGATGAGTGATGACCTTAAGAGATTAGAAAAAGATATAAAAGACTATGTAAGGATTGTAGAGAGATTTGAAGATCAGATCAAAGGTTTTCAAGCCAATGAACTACAACACTCATATGACACCAATTATTGGCAGTGGGAGAAAAAGGATTTAGAACTTAAACTGACCAAATCTAAAGAGGAGAGTGAAAAACTGAAAGAGGAGCTAACCAAGGTTAAGCTTGATGTAGAAAAGTTTTCCAATGCTTCTAAAGCAATGGACTCTTTACTACAAAATCAGATTCATGATAAGCTGAGAAGAGGAATTGGGTACAATGCAACACCTCCACCATATAACAACAATTACATTCCTCCTACTTCAGACCTGTTAGACACCAAAGACAGAAAGGACTTGCCTGAGGGAGCCACTGAAATAGATCCCTTAGATGAGGTAGTTGTTGAGGATAAGACTGAGAAAGAGGTTGGCAAGAGTAAGGAGAACAAGGTGAGTGATGAGATTCCTCTAGAGAATAATATTATCACCAATAATGATTGTGGAAGGGCTTGGATCAAATCCAAGGACATAGATAAGACAGAGGGAAAGTCTGGTAAGGTCCATTACAAACAGACCACAGTTGTGAATCCAGGTCCTTGCCAACAGTGTGCTTGTAAGAAAAATGAGCCCCAAAAACAGGACAAAAAGAGGGGAAATCAAAGAAACTGGAATAATAAGTGAGCACAAAAACAAGGGGTTGATCTGAGTAAAATCAATAGACCAAAACCTTGTTTTATCTGTGGCAAATTGAATCATCTTGCAAAATTCTGTTATTTCAATCCTATGAAACAAAGGATGAATTTCCAAAGATCCATGCAAAAACCCTTTGGTTATAAGAAAATTGAAAAGAACCATGTGGCTAAGAAAATTGTTAAAACTAAAAGCCACATGAAGAAAAAGTCTGTTAAAGAAAGTGTCAATATGTGGATTCCTAAAAGCACTAAAACTGTTAGTACTGCTACCACAAATAGTGTTGCTGACAATGATAGTGCTGCTAGAAGTAATACTACTGCTAATAATGTTAATGCTGCTAACAAGGTTAGTACTACTAAATCTGTTAGTACTGCTAACTCTGTTAGTACTTCTAAGGTTAGTACTGCTTCTAGTGTTGATTCTGCTAAGCCAATCATATTGACAAAGTACTCTAATAAAGAGTGCTCTGAGTTTAAAAACCTCATTAAAAAGGAATGTAAATACTTTGATGAGAAAAGGAGACCCAAGACCACTTTGGCTTGGGTTCCTAAATCATACTAATTGATTTATCTAATGTGCAGGGCAACCAACAGCTCAAGGGAAAGAGCATTTGGCATGTTGATAGTGGTTGCTCTAGGCACATGACAGGCAACATGTCATGCCTTCAGGATTTCAAGAATATCAATGGAGGACATGTTGCATTTGGAGACAATCTTACTGGTGGTAAGATAAGTGGAAAAGGTAATGTCACCAAAGGTAAGATGACATTTGAGGATGTCTACTATGTTGATCAATTAAAGTACAACCTGTTAAGTGTATCACAGGTTTGTGACAAACAACATAGTATATTATTTACAAATACTGAGTGTATGATCCTTGCTCCAGGGTTCAAGGTAGTTGATGAAAGCATGATACTACTTAGAACTCCAAGGAAGGACAATGTTTACTGTCTTGATATGGACAATGTTGATAGTGATTCATCTTTAAATTGTCTTGTTTCAAAAGCTTCTATAGATGAATCCTCCCTTTGGCACAGAAGGATGTGTCACATGAATTTCAAGACTATGAACAATCTTGTTAAAAATAACCTTGTAAGAGGTTTACCTTCAAAAGTCTTTTCATGTGATGATCATTGTGTTGCTTGTCTTAAAGGCAAACAACACAAAACTTCTCATAAGACCAAAGAGTTAAATTCTGTTTCTACTTGTCTCCAGTTATTGCATATGGATCTGTTTGGTCCTACAAATGTTATGAGTATAGGCAAGAAATCTTACTGCTTAGTTATTATTGATGATTACTCCAGATTTACTTGGGTATATTTTCTAAGGACTAAGGATGAAACAAGTGGTCTTATCAAATCCTTTATTCTAAGAATTGAAAACCAAACTAATCAAAGAGTAAAAGTCATTAGATCAGATAATGGAACTGAGTTTAAAAATCATGATCTAAACACCTTTTGTGAAGAAAAAGGTATTGAGAGGCAATATAGTGCTCCTAGGACTCCTCAACAGAATGGTATTGCTGAAAGGAGGAATAGAACACTAATAGAAGCTGCTAGATCTCTGTTGGCTGATTCAAAATTGCCAATTACCTTCTGGGCTGAAGCAGTTAATACTGCTTGTTATGTCCAAAACAGAGTTCTAGTGGTCAAGCAAAGGAACAAGACCCCATATGAGCTTTTAAATAAAAGAAAACCTTTTATTGGTTTCTTCAAACCTTTTGGGTGTCCTTGTACAATTCTAAATACCAAATCTCACTTAGGTAAGTTTGATAGCAAAGCAGATGATGGATTTCTTGTTGGATATTCATCTCAGAGTAAGGCCTACAGAATATTTAACTCTTCTTCTAGAATAATTGAAGAAAGTGACAATGTCAAATGCAATGAGAGCACACCAAATCCTGTTGGATCTGGACCTCAGTGGCTATTTGACATTGATTCACTAACTAATTCTTTTGGTTTCAGTAGTGATGATTCTACAGGAACAAGATGTGGAGGATCAGGGATCACACAAGTCTCAGAAAGCATACCTAAATCTGTGATATTTCCCATACCCACAGTGCATTCTGTTGAAGACTGTGAAAAGGAATCATTTACTGGACCAAATCAGAGTGAAGAAGAAACTAGAGATGAGGAGACTCAAGAAAGTAAAGAATCAGAAGTGGCATCTGAAAACACTTCAGTTGAGTTGCATGACTCTAATCTAGAGGCTGGACTGAATGAAGAACCTAGTCATAACACAAGAGTTCAAAAGAATCATCCTCCACAGCTGGTAATAGGAGATATCTCTTCTCCTATGATGACTAGACATCAAAACATGCTTCAAGAAATGCAAGATCAACAGCATACAGTCCTTTCTTGTTTTCTATCCCAGCTTGAGCCTAAAAAGGCACATGATGCTATGAAAGAATCTAGCTGGATAGAAGCAATGCAAGAAGAACTGTTACAGTTCAAGCTACAAGATGTATGGGATATAGTAGACCTTCCTAAAGGTCACAGAGCAATTGGCACAAAGTGGATTTTCAGAAACAAGAGAGATGAAAGAGGTATTGTCATAAGGAACAAAGCAAGGCTGGTGGCTCAAGGCTATACTCAAGAAGAGGGTATAGATTATGAAGAAGTTTTTGCACCTGTGGCTAGGATAGAAGCAATCAGACTATTCCTAGCCTATGCTTCTTACATGAACTTCAAAGTCTATCAAATGGATGTAAAAAGTGCTTTTCTCTATGGATCAATTGAAGAAGAAGTATATGTCTGTCAACCACCAGGGTTTGAAAACCCAAGCTATCCAGACAGGGTATACAAATTAAAGAAAGCACTTTATGGACTACATCAAGCCCCAAGAGCATGGTATGACACTCTGTCATCCTATCTCTTGGAAAATGACTTTGAAAGATGAGTCATTGATAAGACTCTTTTTATCAAAAGAAAGAAGAAGGATATCTTGCTGGTCCAAATCTATGTTGATGACATTATCTTTGGATCTACAAGAAACAACATGTGCAAGGAGTTTGAGGATTTAATGCATCAAAGGTTCAAAATGAGTTCCATGGGGGAACTTACTTTCTTCCTTGGACTCCAAGTTCAACAGAAGTCAGATGGCATTTTCATATGTCAATCCAAGTATGTGCAGGATATTCTAACCAAGTTTGGTTTCTCAGAATCAAAACCTGCCAGCACACCTATGGAAACACACAAGCAGATCACAGCAGATCTTGAGGGGGAGGATATGGATGTGCATCATTATAGATCCCTGATTGGCTCTCTCATGTATCTCACAGCATCAAGGCCAGATATAATGTTTCCAGTCTGTGTATGTGCAAGATTTCAAGTTAGGCCAAAGCAATCTCACTTTCAAGCTGTTAAGAGGATATTCAGGTATCTCAAAGGGCAACCCAGATTAGGACTTTGGTATCCTCATAACTCACCTTTTGACCTAATAGCATACTCAGACAGTGATCTAGGTGGGGCAAACTTGGACAGAAAATCTACTTCTGGAGGATGTCAGTTTTTGGGTGCTAGACTAGTCTCATGGCAGTGCAAGAAACAAACCACAGTATCCACATCTACCACAGAGGCAGAGTACATAGCAGCTGCAAGTTGCTGTTCTCAAGTCTTATGGATTCAAAATCAAATGTTGGATTATGGGGTAACCTTTCTACACACTCCAATCTTTATTGACAACAGCAGTGCTATTAGCATTGTAAATAATCCAGTCAAGCACTCAAAGACAAAGCACATTGAAATCAGGTATCACTTTATCAGAGATTGTAATGAAAAGAAACTTATTCAAGTTGTCAAAGTTCACACTGATAATCAGTTTGCTGATCTATTCACTAAAGCTTTTGATGTGGGTAGATTCACTTTCTTGGTAACAAGTGTGGGAATGATAAACTCTGAATAATCTTCTTCTCAAAAAGTGGTTTTATACCTGTATATTTTTATTCTTGGTGTTACTAATCTTCTTTTTCAGGATATGCATAGCAGTACTCAGTGTTTAGCAAAGTTTAAAAGGAGTAAGTATAGTTAATACTGCTAGTGGTTAATACTGCTTTCAGTTAATACTGCTAGTGGTTAATACTGCTTTCAGTTAATACTGCTAGTGGTTAATACTGCTTTCAGTTAATACTGCTAGTGGTTAATACTGATTTCAGTTAATACTGCTAGTTAGTTAATACTGCTTTCAGTTAATACTGCTAGTGGTTAATACTGCTTTCAGTTAATACTGCTAGTTAGTTAATACTGCTAGCCGTTACTACTGCTAGTAGTTAATACTGCTCTAGGTTAATACTGCTTATATTCCGAATACTATAAATACTCTTTGCCCGCCTAAAAGTTCATAACGACTCTTTGCATACTGTTCTCTTGCGCTCAAAACCTTTTCTCTCTCAAGTTCGAAGTTTTCAGGCAAGTTTTCACTAAGATCAATGGCATCCATGACTTTCATCGATGAGCACAACGAGATTGCGATGCTACAAAAGCCAAAGCAAGCTTCAGGATTTCATCAGATTGTGGATTTCCTCAAGACAAGCCACATTGCTCATGCTCTCAGTGTATCACCTACAATCTACATTGAGCATCAAAGGCAGTTCTGGGCCAATGCAACCATTGTTGTGGAAAATGGTGTGCAAATGATCAAGACAAGAATCTGTGATCAACCACTAACAGTTACTGAAGAGGTTATTCGCATCAGTCTACGTCTAGACGATGCCTCTGGTATAACTTCTATCCCAAATGATGAACTGTTTACAACTCTTACAAGAATGGGGTATGGAGGCCCATTGGGTGTTTTCAAATTTTCTAAAGCAAAATTCTCACCCCAATGGCGTTTCTTTGTCCATACTCTTATGCATTGTATATCCAAAAAGACTACTGGATGGAGTGAGTTCAGCAGCACTATTGCTTATGCTTTGGTCTGTTTGGCCACTGCCAGAAGGTACAATTTTTCACAAATGATTTTCAATGATCTTGTCTCAAACATGGGAAACAAAAAGAGCTTTTTTATGTATCCCATGTTTGTTCAAGCAGTTATCAACCATGAATTGACGGATATACCTCAACCTGTTGGGGTATATGTACCTAAACCCCCCAAAGGCAAGGTTTTCTCAAATATGAGAAGATCTGCTGGGGACTCTGAAGGAGTTGACACCCCATTGTTCTCTACAATGATGGTGGTGTCCCAAACCAATGAAGGTATGGCAGCAGGGTCAAGGCCCCCATTAGACCAACCCACTGCTAGCCAAGCCCAACCTTCCCTCTCAAAATCAATTCCCCAGTCCCTTCTTGAAAAACCAACCTCTCCCATCACCCAAACCTACAAGAGAAAACAGGTAAAGAAGGCTCCTTCCCTTCTTGTACCATCATCCCCCAAGCCTTTAAGCCCTCTATTGGAGCATTCTCCAGTAGAGAATATTCAAAGGGAATCCACAAGGGTGTCTCCCAACCCAAAGGAGGTGCTCTCTGAGGAGGAGGTAGAGCATATGGGTGATGAGGCTGCCACTACTCCTGCTAGCACAGAGGAGGAAAGTGGTAACATCAATAAGACCTCCCCCATGGCAACTTTGAATGAGCAATCATTTGAAGGTCCCTGGTGCCAAGAAACCACAGGGGTGGATAGTGCTTCTGCTAGGCAGAAGACTTCCACTACTAAAAGATCCAATGATCCTTCAATAGGGGGTAACACTCCTGGAGAAGGTGAGGACAGATATAACTATGATGAATTGATGGAGGCAATGGGCAACATCAACATGGATGTACTCAAACAGGGCAAAGATATAGAAGAGCTTAAACTCATAGTTCTGTCACAACAAGAACAAATCATCAAGTTGCAGCACATGGTAAGGAAACTGATTCTACAAAGGAAGAAGAAGCAATTTGTACTTAGAAGGAGGAAACCAGTGACTGATGCTCCCAAAAAGGGGGAGTCAGAAGCTGATGCCAAAGCTAAGGGGGAGCAAGAGGAAAAACATGATGCTGAGGGGGAGAATGAGCAAGCAGCAGAAACAGAGCCAGCAGCAGAAACCATTAATACTGCCAGTTCAAGTAAAGCAGCAGAAATGGTTAATACTGCTGAGCTGAAAGAAGCAACAGAAACAGTAAAAGAGGTCCTTACAGAGCTTGAGGTTGCAGAAACACTCATCAAAGCCAAACATGATACTCCCAAGGTCACCTCAAAGGCCAAAGGAGTTGTCATAAAAGAAAGAGGTGATGCAGCAAAGAACTCTAGCATTGAGAAGGTGATGGGTAAAGAAAAAGGTAAGGCAAAGCTAGTTGAATCTGATAAACCAATGAAAAAGCAGAAGCTGATTGAATCAGATGAAGCTCTAGCTAGGAAGATACAGGCTGAACTTGAAGAAGCAGAAACCATGCAAGTGCAAAAGGATAGAGAGATAGCTAAAGCAATGGCTGCAAAGTTAAACAAAGCCTATCAACAAAGCTTAGCAACAGAACAAGCCAAGCAGAAAGCCACATCTTTGAGGAAGCCTGATAAGATCAAAATGGCTGCAAGAAAAAGACAACCTTCAAAGACATACCTGGGTGCTCAAGAGAGAAAGAAAATGATTACTTTCCTCAAGGGTGCAGTAGGTGTCAAGGTAGAGATGTTTTCAAAGATGTCTTTTGAGAAGCTCAAGAAGATGTATGATGCTGAGATGATAAAGCTTCAAGGGGATGATCTTGCAAGGGTTGAAATGGAGAAAAGAATGAAAGAAAGCAATGATTTCTTACAAAAACCATTCCCTGATGAGCAAGAAACTCCAGAGAAGGAAACAACAATTGGTGAAAGTCTAAGGACTTTAAAAAGGACAAAGATGATTGCCAGGAGAAAGCCTACAAAGAAGCCTAGATTAGTGGAAGAAGAGGCTGAAAAGGTTGCTGAAGAAGAAGAGGCACCTGAGTCATCTACAATGAAAGAACCTGCAAGTACTGAGGATGTCAAGATGTACATGGTTGTGATGGACAAAGTGCCTGAACCAATTGCAGCAAAACCTGTAGGAGTTAAACCTCCTGAAGTCATTCACTGGGATGTTTTGGAAGTAGATGGCAAGGAGTATATCAGACTGAAGAGAAAAGATGAAAAGTATGAAGTCTACAGTACTTGGGCTAAAATTGTCAGAACATGCTCAAGGTCTGATATTGAAGAAATGTTTGATATAGGGATGAAGTTGTATGCAGATCAGTTGAAAGCTCCAGGGATTTCAATTACAAAACTGGTGATGGAGTATCTGTGTATGATGTTCAAACCTGATGAAGTAGATGAGATCATAAGGAGTGTTTTTCAAGTAGTTACAAATTGGACTTTATATGAAACTAGTGGAGTATATTCAGTGACTTTGGATTTAAATCACACTGAATACTTCCTAGTGGATAGAGTGTATAATCATAGCAGATTGAAGCTACATGCCATGCTGAAGAAAAAGTTAAGGTGTGTTCCAGATTCAGAAATGGCTAAATACTTGATTCAAAGAACCATCAATCAGAGTTTGGGATTGGATGCAAACACTGGGATTTAGGCATTGATAGAGTTTTGGGAGCATCTTAAAGAAAATCTGAAGAACTTGACTTCTCTTCCTAAAAGTCAAGTTAGGGGGAGATTGTTGGGAACTGAAGAAAAACTCAAGTATGGTTAATGCTGCTAGTTCAGAGTTAATACTGCTAGAAGACTTAAAGGTTAGTACTGCTGAGTGTTACTACTGCTAGTACTATTAATACTGCTAGTCAAAGTTAGTGCTGCTTGAACAAAGTTAGTACTGCTTAGCTAGTTAGTACTGCTAGTGGTTAGTACTGCTTAGTAGTTAATGCTGCTAGAAGGAAGTTAATGCTGCTGAAGATTAATACTGCTTATATGATGAAGATTCGTATGAAAGGATATACATGGAAGCTTAGAGATATACATAGAAGATATACTGAAGATATTTTATTTATTGTAATTATCTTTGTATTCAGTATATATATTGTATTGTTTAGAATAGTGAGATAACTTTAACTTAGAGTTTTCATTCTTTTAGAGAAAAACAACCTCAAGGCATAGATCCTAATTCTAGAGAAGTAGAATTCGTATTGGTGAGCCTGTTCATCAATATTGAGGTTGAGTGAGTAATCTTGTAACTTCAAAGCATTCAATAAAAGCTTACAGTTTGTTATTCATATTTTCTGTGTTGATTTACTGTTTCATAGAATATCAAAGTGTTATTCCGCAAACTTCTTTGATATTGTTTCTGAGAATTAATTCTTGTTGAGAATTCGATCCTGACACACCCTCTCATGAACCCTAGCTTATTTTGGGGTTACTTCTCCTAAAATCATGAAGTTCTTCATCATCTATGCTAATGGGTACACCTCTTGATTCAAGGCAAAGCTTTCATCTTCAACCCTTGAGATTTTTAGAGTTCTTGGGGTTTTACACAATACCCACTTTGTAAGTTAATTAATCTTTTTCTAAACATTTATATAGATTATAAATGTTCTTTTGATGATCTCCTAGTGGTTGCACCTCTCAATTTTTGACTTAATGATTTTGGAGGAATTAGACCAAAATTAGGGTTTTGGTGATATGTTAAGATCTTGGGGTAATATGTTTGGGGAACAATTATTTATGGTGGAATAAGTATATTTATGGTTGAAACTTGTGGATCTAGGTTTTGGAAGAATGTTGCTTGTGGATTCAAGTTTCTTCAAATGAGCTCAAAGTGGGGTAAAAATCTAGATTTAGCCTAAATCTAGCAAGGTGAGTTCAAGTTGATTTGTGAAAACGGTGTACATGCCAAAATGTTTATTTTAAAGTGTTTGTGTTCTTCATTAAATTGTTAACTGCTGATAAGTTTTGGTTATCTTGATATATTTAACTTTATGAACTTATGTAACACACATCTTTGTGATTTTTGGGCATTTTGATAAATAAATCATTTTGATATATTTCTTCAATGATGTAATATATAAATGGAGGTCATTTCATATAATTGTCCATTTGGTGCATACGATTTTATAAACCGTTGGAAAATGCATATCATTGAACTATGGGTCGTTTTGGCAACACGAAGAGAAAGAGTTCATTTGGAAAACATTTTGTTTCAACCAATGAGAATTTTTGGGTTAATTACCTTTTTGGTCGTGGTGTTTGCATAATTGTTGGTCAAATGTATTTCGATGTCTCTACTGGCTTTCATTGGGTATTTACGTAAATTGTTGGGGCCTTTGGCCCGGTTTTGACTAAATTGAGTCTTGAGGACGTATGTCCGGTTTAATAAACCGTTGTGGGGTTTTGAGTATGATGGCGCATTTTCGTGTCATTGGAGAGTTGCATGTTTTGGGAGCTTTGGTCTTTCAATTGGAGTCATGTAACGTTAGACAGTGTTGTAATGGATCCATAGGCACGTAAGTCTGTCTGTTTTGTAAGGCCTGAGATTTTGGTTACATTCATTGACCACTTGGGTTCGCTAGCGAGTAGGCAATAGGTGGCTCGAGCCGCTGAGTTGAAACTCGTCTAAATTGGATAGTCATCCATGTCCGTAAGACCTTGGGGTGGAACTCGACGGAGTATGGCAAGAGGCAACAAACGGTCTGAGGATTGTGATGTCTGGTATGGCATGGGAACTAGGACCGGGATATGTGGTGAAATCCAATAACATCACGGGTGGCCCCATTCACGTGTTCTCGCCACCCAAGATGGAAACGTTTAGACAACATGTGAGGAAGTTGTATGGGCGGCCTACTTGCATGTTCCTCTATTCTCAATGTATACGGGTCTCTCCGTCGTAGATCTGTGGTATTTTTAAAGTTAATGTCGTATTTTTACCAACTTTGGTTTGTGTGGTCGACGATAAATGATGGCCTTAATATTGGGTTTTCCCCACGTATATTAAGATTAAAATGGAATGCGTCATTTCCACGTTTCAGTACTTGATTTCGTCCATTTATGGTCGTGTGAGTTTTGGGTCTAATGTCCGTGTTCACGGCAATATTTATTTATATAGATTTTCATCTATGACTTATGAGTTGTGTATTATGTTTCACCCGTGTTGGGTATTTCGAGGCATAACATTTTTACCCGTGTTTTATAAAAATTGGGAGTTCTCTCTCTATTCTCATTTTGAGCAAGTTTTGGGTTAAATCTAAGTTTACGAAAGAACGTTTTATATTGGGGTCTTAGTCTGTAAAACAGTTCGGTTTGGTTAATGATTTACTCGGTGTCTCTATCGTTTAAAATGCATATTTATTGGTAAATAAGTCGTTTTCATAAGCGGAGCATATCATTTTTAAAGGTTATGATTTTAATGACATTCTTCTTTCTTCAAACAATTCATTTATATATGTTGAAAACTCTTGAGCTCACTAGGCGTTAAGCCTAACCTTTTATTTGTCGGCATGTGCATCAGGTTCCAGTTGGGGTTTGGTTCTAGCAGCTTTGAAGAGTTGAGTCTTAGCTTTGTGCAAGTGTAAGTAGTTGGTGAAGTCTTCCGCAGTTTGGAGATAGTGACTTTTATTGGGTTTCAGTAGCACCCGTCCTTACTATAGACTGTATGTTTAGAATGAAATGTGTGTTCTGAGGTTAAATAATAAATTGTGATTGGAGATGTATCATTATTCGATGTATTTAGAAAATTTTAAATTAGTTGTTATCTCTAGAATTGAGGGTGTTACATAACTTACAAACATTTAAATGCTCAAACAATAAGGTTAAAAGTTACAATGTTTTTTGTGAGTTTTTTTGTTGCATTTGTCGTATAAAAATATTATATACTTCAAAAAAAAGTTACAATGTTTTATATTCAATACATAAAAAATACAAAAAATTATAAATAATTAAATAAATTGATATCATGGTACTACTATGGTATGCGCACGCACCGAGGGGGGGGACCTACATAGAAGGATACAGTGGCACGGACCACCGCTTCATGGTTACCATCGTAACGTAAGGGAAACTTATTATGTTTTTGATGGGTGCCATCGTATGAAACTGGAATAATAGTGTAAGACTTTAATGGCGAAGATGGTAAATGTTCATGCATTTGTACAAAAGCCTATGTTGGGGTCCTACTATTGGCAAATTTGTTGTTTTCTAGCTTAAATTTTGGTGTTATTTTATATACCTCTTTTTTTTTTTTGAAAGGATTTTATATACCTCTTGTGTATGTTAAAATATACATAGATAAGAGTTGAACATAGGTATCTTCCAGGAACAACCAACCAACCAACATATTACTAATTTTGTGAAAATTTTCATTAGATATTTTTATAGTCAAATTGTACCACTATTTGAAAAAAATTCCAAGTCCGCTTCTTGGTAGTGCCCGACTTTTAATATTGTGTAATAACCAGGGCCGACCCTAGTGTTTGGCGGGCAGGGCGGCGGCCCAGGGCATCACAAGCCCAAGAGCATCAACTCAAATACTTAATAGGGCAATGCTACTATTTATAGTAAAAAGGGATACCACATAACAAGACTTTAACCTAAAACCTAATATAGAAAGAAGCGAACCTACCACCAGGACATTAATGTTTTTGCTTAACTTGTGTCTCCGATTTATTTTTATTACATCCTACCTAATTTATCCTATTTTAGAACTTCTACTTTTTTGTCTTCTTTTATAACAATATATATTTAACTGAAATAAGATAAATAAAACTAATCACATTCAACAATAAATAGAGCTTCATGATCATACTTGAAAACTTATTATTTTTACTTCCTGTATAATTTTGTCAATATTTTTATATAATAAATTGATAAGTTATTACACCCCCATAGTGCACATGTATGCTCTAATTTTTTAACAAATTATATGATTTTGCTACAAAATGACTTTTTCTAAACCATATTTGTAATATCCGGGTTCAATTGCTCAATTTTAGAGTTTGGGTGAAAAGTTGAGCAAAGCCCAAAGTTAAAGGGGCTAATTGTAATTTAGGAATAAAGGGGTTTTAACCCTAGGGATTCTCCCCATTTGTTCTTGGCAGCTGAAAAGTGTAATAGAGAGGGAGAGAGAGACATGAAGGCGATCTTGAGAAGGAAAGCAAAGGAAGCTTGGATTAGAGGAAAAGTTCTACACCAGTCGATCAAGGTAACCTTCATTCCTTCATCTTTTGTTCTTGAGGTTGACTGATTATTCATTAGTTGGGTTTTGGTTATGAAATGGATGGGAATCCCCAATGTTCTTTAATAATCGTGTTAATGGTTTTTGTTGGTAATGGGTTTGGTTAAGGATGACATGTTGTCCTAATCCTTTGTTTTTGGTAATCAAAGCATATTGATTAGTGAGATTTTGATGTTGATTTGGGGATTTTGAGTTCGCTCTAAAACCCTTAATCGCCCTCTGTGTTCTAGGTGGAACAGCTCAACCGGGCGAACCCGGGAGAACGGGTAGCCCGGGAGACGGCCCGGGGTGGGGAGAAGCCGGGAGACGGTACGGGTGGGGATAAGCCGGGAAACGGCACGGGGTGGGGAGGAGTTGGGAGACGGCACGGGGTGGGGAGGAGCCGGGAGTCGGGTTAGTAGAGGAGGTTGTGGTCGAACCCATTGTCTTTGAGTGAGAGTTGTGGGTCGATATGGGGATACTTAGGGTCCGGTTTTCTTACCGTCCGTCTCGTGTTATTGATAGGTGGTCGTTATTAAATCATAACAGAGAGTTTTCTGTGGGAGACCCAAGTGAGTTTTTCTAACTAAATGCTTATGATGTTAAAATGGTTGATGACATGTGGTAATTTATTTTTAAAGCATTTAATTATTATGCCAATTTTATACATGCGGGATTTATTGAAAATGTGGTTTATAACGTTATTGTTGTGGATTGTATGCATACGATGTTGTTAGCATGAGATGGCCAAGCTGGGGGGTGTCCCGCCTGTGCTCATACAGGGGGGTGTCACGTTCATGCCATTGGGGGTGTGTCCCAACTTAAGGCAGTATGAGCCAGACACACTGTCACCTCTAGGCCAGAAGCGTGATTGTGAATTTGATGGTTTATTCTTTATAACTGAATTGGTTATGTTTTTATAAAACCATCTATGATTTTGTCGTGAACTGCTTTTAGAGGGAACTCACTAGATCATTGGTCTAACCCTCGCTCTTTCAAAACTAAAAACCTTTTCAGGAAATCGTGAACTAGGAGGATCGGGCAAGGGTAAAGAGAAGGTGTGATCTGGAGTTGGTTTAGAAGACTTCCTTTAGTATTAATTTCTTTTGTTCTAAGACTTGTGGCCGTTTTGGCGTGGATTTTATATCTTTTCTTATGTTTAAATGTTGAAAGTTCGGGTTGTTACATTTGGTATCAGAGCCATAGTTTAAGGGATCTAGGTGACCGGATGGGCCTAGACTTAAACTGGAGAAGTAGAATCACAACTAAGAAGTAGGAAGACCGTAGGGAGACAAGTAATAGGGTGGTGAGGACTAACATGTAAGGTAAATTTGGAATTACATCTGGACAATATAATTGCAAATTTACAGGTACATGTGTGTACTTATTATACCTTATTGCATTGGGACTTTCGGTTGAATGTTTTGTGTTGTGTCTTTCCAGTGAGTACCATGTCAGAACGTGTAACGAGGAGCAGGTATGTGCCGGTTGCTGAAGAAATACTAGTGAATGAGGTTGTGGTTGATCGGCCGACAGCCCCTCCGAGACAGGAAACCGCTCGGGGAAGGGGTCGGGGTCGGGGTCGTGGAAGGGGCCATGGGAAAGGATCCCGGAAGGCTGCCACCTAACTGTAAGAGGCCGAAGTGGGGGCTCTAGGTCGCAAGACGGTGTGGAGTAGCCAACGGGCAAGGAGTGCGGAGGTTCCCGTGGAACAAGAACCCTCCTTGCAAGAGAGTTCGACAACTATTAGAGGAAGAGGTAGGTCGAGGAGCCGCGGTGGGGGAAGGACACAAGCCTTCGTGACACATGAGACTTTTGCCACTGAGATGGGAAAGCTCCAAGAAACTCTGCAAGCCTTGTTGGCTCATCAGGTGGGGACAGGGTCCGAGAGAAAGGGAAAAGTGAAGAAAGAGAAGGGACTGAGGTGCCTAGTCCCCCTGTAACCATGGTGGGTAGTCACTCCTAGTCAACTCCAATTGTGGCAGCCAGGCCAGAGATGGATAAAGGGTGTAACTACAAGTCGTTCTCTTCCTATAATCCCCTAGCTTCAAAGGGGAGTGTGATCCTGTGGTGGTTATCAAATGGATTCGAGAGATGGAATTGGTGTTCGACACCTGTAAATGTGTCGAAGAAGATAAAGTGGTGTTCGCCTTGTCCAAGCTGAGGGACAACGTAGTATTTTGGTGGGAGGTGGAGACTAGAGGGGCGGGTTCAAAGGTGGCAAGGGGTATGGCGTAGGAAACCTTTGTCGGTAGGTTCAAGAGGCAGTCAAGAAGTTGTAGGAGGAGTTTCTGGGCTTAGAACAGGGAGATATGTCGGTTCGCGAGTATACGGCCAAATTCCTCGAAAAGTACAGCTTTGCTGAGATCTACGTGCCGAATTAGGAACGACGCATAGAGAAATACTTGTTCGGTCTAAGAAGTAACATTCGGGAGTTGGCGGCTGCACGAGAACCTGCTACTTTCCAAGCAGCAATTAATGCAGCCGAGATGACAGAGAAGGAGAAGGCTCGGAAAATGTCGGAAAAAGGAGCGGGGAAGAGGAAGTGGGAAGGATCTTCCCGAGATCCGAAGAGGATCAAAAGTGTTAGGCCCGAGCAACGGGTGGCACCGAGAGTGGGAGATAAACCGTGTGGGAAATGTAACCGGATGCACAGAGGGGAATGCATGATAGACAAAGACGACTGCTACAAATGCGAAAAGTCGGGGCATATGGCTCGGGACTGTCAGGGACCGAGATCATGCTATCATTGTGGTTCTCCAGACCACATCAAATTTGATTGCTCCTAGCTAAAGAAAGGAGCTTTTGGAGGTGTTGGGGAAAAGGGGAGAAGAAGGTGGAACCGGCCCGAGCTAAGGAAAGGGCGTTCCACATGTCGGAAGAGGAGGCGGTGGAGACACCCGATGAGGTGACATGTACTTTCCTTATTGACTCGACTTTCGCTAAAGTGTTGTTTGACTCGGGTGCAAACCGTTCGTTTGTATCGCCGAATTTCATTCGAAGGTTGCATGTGAAACCCAAGAAGTTAAGACATGGGTTTGAAGTAGAAGTTGCTGACGATAGTCGAGTCTTAGTAGGGGAAGTATACAAAGGGTGTAGAATTGACATTGACGGTCATCTATTTCCATTACGACTATACCCAATGGGTATGGGGGAATTTGACGTCATTGTAGGGATGGACTGGTTGGCGTCTAACGATGCCAACATTGTGTCCAATAAGAAGTTAATTCGTGTAGCGTTGTCGGATAAGAAAGAGGCAGTAATTTACGGAGATCGTCGAGATAGAAAGACGTGCTTGATCTCGATGATCAAGGCTAAGCGGTGCTTAGTGAAGGGGTGTGTGGGGTTCTTATCATATGTGTTAGACGCTAAGAAGGAAAAGAAAGGGGCAAGAATCGGTTCCGATGTTAAGTGAATACCTAGAGGTGTTTCCGGAGGACTTAACCACCTTACCCCCAGATCGGCAAGTAGAGTTCAGAATTGATCTGATGCCTGGAGCAGCACCAATTGCAAGAGTACCATATCGATTGGCACCAGCCGAGACGAAAGAGATGATAACCCAACTGCAAGAATTGCTCGATAAGGGGTTCATCCATCCCAGCACTTCACCGTGGGGATCGCCGGTGTTATTTGTTAAAAAGAAGTACGGGTCTATGCGAATGTGCATAGACTACCGAGAACTCAACAAGGTGACCATCAAGAATAAGTACCCGCTTCCAAGAATCGATGATCTATTCGATCAGTTGCAAGCAGCGAGTTACTTCTCGAAGATAGATTTACGATCGGATTATCACCAGGTGAAGGTAAAAGAGGAGGACGTACCCAAAACGACCTTTCGTATGAGGTACGACCATTATGAATTCTTAGTCATGCCCTTCGGGTTGACTAATGTGACGGCTGTATTTATGGACCTGATGAACAGAGTATGCAGTCCTCTTTTGGATAAGTGTGTAATCGTCTTCATTGACGATATACTAATTTATTCACGGTCCATGAGCGAGCATGAAAAGCACCTTCGATCGGTGTTAGAGTTGCTAAAGCGCGAAAAGATGTATGCTAAATTCTCGAAGTGTGAGTTTTGGTTGAGAGAGGTGCAGTTCCTAGGGCACGTTGTGTCGGAGGATGGTATCAAGGTGGACCCAACCAAGATTGAGGCTATCAAGGGTTGGGAAGCGCCGAAATCACCATCGGAAGTGAGGAGTTTCCTTGGGTTGGCGGGTTATTACCGGAAGTTCATCCAGGACTTCTCGCGATCCACGTCGTTAACTTCCCTAACAAGGAAAAACGTTAAGTTTGTGTGGTCGGAAGCTCAAGAAAGTGCGTTTGGCAAATTGAAGGAAAGCCTGAGTAGTGCATCAATTTTGTCCCTACCTAACGGATCAGAAGGATTCGTAATCTACAGTAATGCTTCTAAGTTGGGTTTAGGGTGTGTACTTATGAAAGAAGGAAAGGTAATTGCTTACGCGTTACGTCAGTTGAAAGAGAATGAGAAGAATTATCCAACGCACGACCTAGAATTGGCGACGGTGGTTTTCGCCTTGAAGATTTGGAGGCACTATCTTTACGGGGTTAAGTGTCAAATTTACACCGATCATAAGAGTCTCCAACATCTGTTCAATCAGAAGGAGTTGAATATGAGGCAGCGAAGATGGATGGAGTTGTTAAGTGATTATGACTGCGAGATTATTTACCATCCGGGAAAAGCCAATGTGGTGGTCGACGCCTTGAGTAGGAAGAAGCGTGTAGGTGCGACAAAAGTTGTGGCCTTTCGAGTTGAAGCAACTTCCAATTTCTTGGAAGAAGTCAAGAAGTTTCAAAAGGATGCGCTCTTAGAAGAAAATTTGAAGAGTGAGAGAATGGTTGTAGTCACAACTTTATTGTTTGTGGACAACCGCAGAGTTAGGTGTTTTGAAGATCGGGTGTGGATTCCGAATTTGGGTGATCTTCGGAAGACAGTGTTGGAAGAAGCGCATAAGTCTCGTTATTCCATACACCCGGGGGCTAAAAAATGTACCGAGATCTGAAGCAATGTTATTGGTGACCAAGAAGTCATGATGGTGAAAGTGTAATTGAACCATCATCGTGGTGCCAATGTGACGTGGGAAGCGGAAGAGGACATGAAGCGTCAGGTATTTAGGATTTCGGGGACGAAATCCATTCCAAGGTGGGGAGGATTGTAACACCCCTAATTTTGAGTTTTATTCGTTTTTTGACCTGGAATATTTGTCTTATTTAATGTTGAGCGAGGTAGCCGAAAAGGAGTTGGAGAATTTGCCTCCAGTGTTTGGCGTGACTCTCCACGTTAGTGGAATCACGCGAGCATTCGCGCGGGACTCTGCTCCGCCTCAACTCCAGTGCTTGACGCGGCTCTCCGCGCTAGTGGAACCGCGCGAGCACTCGCACGCAAGCACTGTGCGCTGATAATAGAATAAATCGCCCCCCAAACACACATTTACTCCAATATTCACATTTAGGATTCTTTGGGCTGCGTTTTTCTCTCAGGCTGTTAAGTCTCCCTCTTCACCCTCTCATCATTAATGTTTTCTATCCATTCCAAACCCTTAATCATTTATGACATTTAGGTTCCTTTGAGCAATTATTGTGCTAGTCCAAGTCTTCTCAAGGATCTCATCTCATCTCACTAGTTACTTGGAATCTTAGGGTTTTAAGCTACAACCCTACAAAGTGAGTTCATTCTCTTTTTATAAACCTTATACATGTTAAAGTGTGGATTTTTACCTTCGAAACATCTCCATTTTTTATTTACTTGATTTGAGTGAGTTTTCACCAAAACCTAACTTTGGATATTTTAGGGTTCATGTGGATCGGTATGATTTTAAGGTTAAGAAACTTATATCTTGATCTATTTGTGGACTTGTACATGAAAAACATGTTTTCCTTAAATCTCATGTTTGAATATTTTGAGATCAAAACTAGGGCTTGAAAGATGGATGAGTATTTATTGAATGAGGACTTGGGTGAATTGATTTGGTGTGTGAGAGTACTATTTAAAGAAGTATGTTGGAACCTCTTGGAATTTCGTGAGTGATTATATGGATTCATAGTCTTTGCATATTTGATGGCATTTTAACTGTTGGAGTTATTGAATGGTTTTGTTGGCATTGAATTGACTACTTGGTTGCATTTGGGCGTCATGACCCCATAAATGTTTGTATTAATTTGTCCGATACAAGTTAGGTGGTGCGGAGTGCACACTTGTTATAAGACGAGTTTGATCCCGGATACGATGAAATGGCGGGGGTCTCAAGGGGCAGCGCCCCTGGCGGTGATCCAAGAGGCAGAGCCTCTTAAGGCACGACAGAGCCTCTTAAGGCACGACAGAGCCTCTGAGCCTCTTTGGCACGTCAGAGCCTCTTAAGGCATGACAGAGCCTCTTAAGGCACGACAGAGCCTCTGATGGGCATCTCTGGACCAGAAGCTCTGGTGTCTATTTTTGGACTAAATATGCATTTACTGAACATTTAATACTCAGTTATTTCATGCCCTTAATTTTAGCTAAATTGATTGTAACCGACTATAATTGATAGTAATTTGCAATCATTGTCATTTCCGTTATTTCCTATTTTACGAATGGGACTAGTATATATACCGTATATACTTATGTTTTAGACTCACGATTTTAAACAAGCTCTACATACTCTCCAGCAAATTTGCTCTCGTTTTTGTGCCTAAAAACGTGAGTGTTCTTGAGTCTTATCCCATATTGGATTTCGTGCAACCCAGACATAGGGTCGAAATGCCAATTCAGAAAGTGACTTACACGATTCTCAAGAAATCCGGTCATCTGATCGACTACTTTTCCTCCGTTCTCTAACAATCGAATTGGTATCTCGACATGTCGATCATGGCCAATTATGTGAAAGAGATGACCTCAAAGTTTGGAAAGTTGGAGAAGTTTGAAGGTACCGACTTCAGACGATGGCAGAAAAAGATGCATTTTCTGCTGACCGCTCTAAAGGTAGTGTATGTGTTGAGTACACTCATGCCAGAAGTAATGGAGGATGAGACGCTGGAGTACACAAGGAGAAGGAGCAAGTAGGAGAATGATGACTATATCTGCAGAGGACACATTTTAAATGGTATGTACGATTCCTTTTTTTATATCTACCAAAATGTGGCAAGTGCGAAGGAATTATGGGATTCCCTTGAGTCCAAGTACATCGCTGAAGATGCTTCTAGTAATAAATCTTGGTTAGCGATTTTAACAGTTATAAAATGGTGGACTCGAGGCCCGTAATGGAACAATATAATGAAATCCTTCGTATCTTGGGTCAATTTACACTACACAACATGAATATGGATGAATCTATTGTCGTGTCGAGTGTGATTGACAAACTACCACCTTTTTGGAAAGATTTTAAGCATAACTTGAAACATCAAAAAGAGGAACTATCATTGGTTCAACTTGGGACTCATTTGTGCATCGAAAAATCTCTTCGGGTGCAAGAAAATGACAAATCCAAGGGGAAAGTTGAATCTGGACATCCCTCTGTTTACATGGTTGAGGAGAAGAAAGCCAACTCCAACAATAACGGAAAAGGCAAGAAACATAAGTTTGATGGACCCAACAAATCCGTTAAAAAAAGGATTTGGTGTGTTGGAGATGCAACAAGGTGGGTCATCACAAACGTGATTGTCGGGTGAAGTTGAACAATAATGTTGTTGGTTCGAGTGGTAGTGGATCGGGGTCTAATGATCATGATCAAGTGAAAGGAGGTCAGTTTTTGCTAACTTTGATAATTCCATCCAGAATTATGTTTCACTTATACCTGAGTCTTTTTATGTGCAAGATGATGACTGTGCATGGTGGATCGACTCGGGAGCGACAAACCATATATGCAAGGATTGTCGGTGGTTCGAGAAATTAACATCGGTTGAAGACGGTTCAGTGCTGAATATGGGAAACGAGTCGAGTGCACAATTTTGTGGAGTTGGAGTAGTTAATTTAGAATTTTCTTATGGAAATAATGTTAAATTGTTTGATGTTTTGTTTGTGCCTAGAATTCGTAAGAACTTAGTGAGTGGTAGTTGTTTGAATAATCTTGGATTTAAGCAAGTGTTTGAATCGAATAGGTTTATCCTATCTCGAGGTGGTCGTTTTATTGGTTTTGGATATTTGTGTAATCGCATGTTCCGTTTAAATGTGGTTAATAAAATTCTATGTTCTGAAAATTCTGCTTTTACATCGTCATCGTCTTCTTCTAAAATTGTTGATTCAATGTTTTGGCATGCTAGATTGGGTCATGTGAATTTTAGAAGGATGCATGAAATGTCAAAAGATGGATTAATTCCAGCCTTTGGCATTAATGCGGAGAAATGCAAAACTTGCATGCTCACAAAAGTTACAAAACAACATTTTCCGAACGTTAAACGGAATACGGATGTTTTGGAACTTGTACATAGTGATCTATGTGATTTCCACTCCACTCCCTCCTTGGGAAATAAGAAGTATGTTGTCACTTTTATTAACGACAATACTCGGTTTTGTTATGTATATCTTTTGCATGCAAAGGATGAAGCTTTAGATAAGTTTAAAATTTACAAAACCGAAGTCGAACTACAATTGGGTGATTCGATTAAATGTCTTAGAACTGATCGGGGAGGGGAATATATGGATCCCCAATACTTTCAATCAGTTGGTATCATCCATGAGACAACGACACCATACACACCTCAACAAAATGGGGTTTTCGAACGTAAAAATCGAGTTTTAAAGGAAATGGTAAAATCGATGCTTTCTTACTCGGGATTTTGGGGAGAGGCCATGTTAACGGCCTGTTATGTTTTGAATAGAGTTCCAAATAAAAGGAACAAAAGAACCCCATATGAACTTTGGTTCAAGAAAACTCTGAATTTGAATTATTTTCAAATTTGGGGTTGTCGGGCTGTTGTAAAACTACCCGAACCCAAAAGGAAAACCTTAGGTGAACGTGGAATTGATTGTATATTCATTGGATATGCAGAAAATTCCAAGTCTTATAGGTTCTACGTTATCGAGCCTAATGATTCGGTGTCGATTAACACCGTAATCGAGTCACGTGATGTGATTTTTGATGAGATGAGATTTTCATCAATACAAAGGCCTAAGAACATGTTTCCTAGCACCAATAAAGTGCAAAATCCTGAAAGTTTGGATGGTGTTTCAAGTCCATAAATACAGCAGGTCCGGAGAAGCCAAAGAGGTCGAATTGCCAAAAATTTTGGTCCCGAATTCGAACTGTATTTGGTGGAAGGTTCAAGGGATAAGCTTGGGCTTCAATACTCTTATTGTTATAGTATTGAGGATGACCCAAAGACTTTCAAAGAAACGATGGAGTCTCGAGATGTCGCATTTTGGAAGGAAGCAATTGATGACGAAATATCATCAATTCTTGCGAATAACACTTGGGTGTTATCGGATTTACCTCCAGGTTCTAAACCACTTGGATGCAAATGGATCTTCAAAAATAAGATGAAAGTTTATGGGACGATTGATAAATTCAAGGTCCGGTTAGTAATTCAAGGGTTTGGGCAAAAACCCGGTATTGACTATTTTGATACGTATGCTCCGGTGGCACATATTTCGACTATTAGATTGTTAATCGCCTTGGCAGCAATACACAATCTGATTATCCATCAAATGGATGTTAAAACAGCCTTCTTGAATGGAGATGTTCATGAGGAAGTTTACATGAAACAACCGGAAGGTTTCGTTATTCCCGGAAACGAACATAAGGTGTGTAAACTTGTGAAATCCTTGTACGGGCTGAAACAAGCACCTAAACAATGGCATCAAAAGTTTGATGAAGTTATTTTGTCATGTGGTTTTGCTTTAAACCAATGTGAAAAATTGTTTATAGTATATTTGATGCTACTGGTGCGGGTGTGATCATCTGTTTGTATGTAGATGACATGTTAATTTTTGGGACTGACCAAAATCATGTAGATGAGACTAAGAAATTGTTGTCATCTAAATTTTCCATGAAAGACATAGGAGAGGTTGATGTAATCCTTGGTATAAGGATTAAACGGGCTAACAAAGGGATTGTTATGACGCAATCGCATTATATTGAGAAAATTCTCAATAAGTTTAATTACCGTGAGTGTTCTCCCGTAAGCACTCCCATGGATCCAAGTGTGAAATTAATGCCTAATACGGGCAAGGCTATTTCACAACTTGAATACTCTAAGGCCATTGGTAGCTTGATGTAAGCCATGACAAGCACCCGGCCCGATATAGCTTATGTCATGGGACGATTGAGCCGGTATACTAGTAATCCTAGTACTCAACATTGGCAAGCGGTTCAAAGAGTATTCAAGTATCTCAAGGGAACCATGGATTATGGTTTGAGTTATTTAGGATATCCTTCGGTTTTAGAAGGTTATTCGGATGCAAGTTGGATATCCAACATGGAGGATCATTCCTCAACTAGTGGTTGGGTATTTTTGCTTGGAGGAGGTGCCATCTCTTGGGCATCTAAAAAGCAAACTTGTATTACAAACTCAATAATGGAATCTGAGTTTATTGCACTAGCCGCCGCCTATAAAGAGGCGGAGTGGCTAAGGAATTTAATTTATGAGATTCCATTGTGGCCAAAGCCGATTGCACCTATTTCAATCCATTGTGACAGTGCGGCCACTTTGGCTAAGGCTTATAGCCAAGTTTACAATGGTAAGTCTAGACACCTGGGTGTTAGACATAGTATGATTAGAGAATTAATCATGAATGGGGTAATAAACGTTGAGTTTATTAGAACGCAACAAAATTTGACAGATCATTTAACTAAAGGTCTGACAAGAGACTTAGTGCACAAGTCTGCGATTGGGATGGGATTAAAGTCCTTATAAATGTATAAATGTGAGATACCCAATTCCCTTCTAATATGACATTAGAAGTTGAATTCAATGTGGAAAGCTCACACTTATAAATTGGAACACAAGTTGAATCATCCCAGGTATGTGTTCAGTCCTGCAGTGGTTAGGGTGAAGTTTATCTTCTTAATAATTCCTTTGATAAAGTGTATTTGCAGGTACACGAAGTAAAGGAATTACCTATGTGATTGTGAAGTGTAACCGCATTTCAAAAGGTTGGGTACTTGGACTTTATACAATCATGAGAGGATTATGACACACGGCTTTATAATTGTGTCATGTTTTAATTTGCTGGACGTATAGGAAATTTGTATGTATTTTATCACTAGTACAAAAATGATTTTTTGTGACGGTTTTGAAAAGTAGTTTTGTAACGGTTTGATAAAAAACCGTTACAAAAAGTCACATAAAAAGTTAGAGAATTATTTTAGTAACAGTTTTTATAAAGAAACGTTACTATTTCAAAAAAATGTAGAAATATAAAGCAACGTTTTAGATAAAAACGTTACTTAAGGTTCCCTAAGGTAACAGTTTAGGAAGATTTTGAAAAACCGTTTCTTTTTGTTGTGACGGTTTTTAAAAACTGTTGCCATATAAGACCTTTTAGTAACGGTCTTTGTCTAAATCGTTGCTTTATGTCGTAACGGTTTTAAAAAAACGTTACTGAAAACTAAAATATGTATAGTAACGCTTATTTGAAAACCGTTTCCAAAAGTCACCAATTTCTATGGCAACGGTTTTGCAAAATTTGTGTCACCAAAAGTTAGTGTATGACAAGGTTTTTGAAAAAATTACCTCACTATATGTCATGCTCTAGTAACGGCATTAAAACAGTTACATCAGAATACCTCAAGCTATATTGACGGTTTTGAATATTGCTACAAAGTCTCGATTGACAAAACAATAAAACCAGCTGCATTTTTACCCATCCAATCGGGTGAGCACAAGACTGTAGGAGAAGCTTATGAAAGTTTTGTCGCTTGGCCAAAAAGCCTTGTGATCCCGGACTCAAAGGTCAGTTGCTTATCTAATTTAGCCCTTCCTTTGTTTTAATGGACAATCTTGCATGTCTAAATGTGTACAAAAATGGGTATGAGGATATTAAATATTTGATTACCATTATATATTATACAACTTATATGTTGGGAAACCGTTGCAAAGGTTTGAGCCTTTAGAATGACTACTATCCACAAAGACCCAATTACCATTATATCTTATACAACTTAAATGTTGGTTAAACTTGTATTCTTTTGCAGGTACCGCAATCAACTTTTGATGAGCATAAAGAGAAGCAAAATAAGAAGAAGAAAAAAAGATCTTCACAACTCTTACAAAGCTAAAGACGACAAAGCATACAAGGAGTACATTAAATAAGAAAAACATTGATTTAGATGATGCATGAGATTATTATAGGAATTTAAACTTTTTTGACACAATGAATTTGCTATTATTTATCTTTGGAAACATTATTCATATAATTAACAGTACTAGTTTAATAGTTTCTTATATATTGATAATTATTTTCAACTTCTTTTTTTTTTTTTTTTGCCAGATATTATTAAAACCTTTCGTAATAAGTAGTCTATGACAACGGGTTTTAAAAATAGACATAACCGTACATCATATTGTGGTGATGCTTGGATAAACGACATTATTGTGCGTCAAGTTACAGTAACGGTTTTTAAAAAATAAACGTCATCTTTTGTCATGTTACAGTGATGGTTTTTTTAAAAAGAAATGTTACCGTGTGTTATATTACGGTCACGGTTTTGACAAATACACGTTAACGTATGTCATAATACGGTGACGGTTTAAAAAAATAAATGTCACAATTTTTCATGCTTCAATGACGATTTTTAAAAAATAAACGTCAATGTACGTCATGCTATGGTGACATTTTTGAAAAATTAATGTCACCGTACATCATGTTATGGTGACGGTTTTGAATAGTAAAGGTCATTATATGTCATGCTACAATAACGATTTTGGCAAATAAACGTCGCCATACATCACTTCACATTGACGGTTTTGACAAATAAACATCACCATACTTAAAAAATAAACGTCACTATATGTCATACTATAATGACGGTTTTGAAAAATAAACGTCACTTTACATCACTCTACAGTGACTGATTTGAAAAATAATCTCACTGTATGTTGTGCTATGATGACGGTTTTGAAAAAAAAACATCACTTTAGGTTCAACTACGGTGACGATTTTGAATAACACTACTAAACAAACAGCTTTTTCCGGCCGCCGTTTTCGGCGGAAATTTCCACCGGAAATATTCCGGCGGATTTCCGGCGAAAACCATCCTGGCCAAACCTCGTTGACTTTCGCCGGAAATCCGCCGAAATATTTTTTTTTTTAAAAATTAATATTTTCGGCGGATTTCCGACTAATTTTTATTTATTTTTTATTTTTTTCATATTAATTATAATTAATTAACCATTTCCGACGGATTTTAATTAATTAATTTAATTAATTATTTTCCGTCAAAAATCCGCCGAAAAATTTTAAATAATTATTTTCCTTAGAATAATTTTTAAAAAATTAAAAAAAAATTAAAATCCGTCGAAAACACTAAAACACTAAATATTTATTTTTCTTAGAATAATTTTAAAAAAATAAAAATAAAATCCGCCGAAAACACTAAAATATTAAATATTTATTTTTCTTAGAATAATTTAAAAAAATAAAATAAAATACGCCGAAAATCCGCCGAAAACTCAAAAATAATTAAATATTTATTTTTTTTAAAAGAATTTAAAAAAAATAAAATCCGCTGAAAAATATGCCAAAACACTAAAATAATCAAATATTTATTTTTTTAAAAGAATTTGAAAAAAAATTAAAAAAAATTAAAATCCGCCGAAAATCCGCCGAAAACACAAAAATAATTAGATACTATTTTTCTTAAAAGAATTTTAAAAAATGGCCGAAAATCCGCTGAAAATACTAAAATATTAAATATTTATTTTTCTTAGAATAATTTTTAAAAAAAATTTAAAAATTAAAATCCGCCGAAAACATTAAAATAATTAAATATTTATTTTTTTAAAAGAATTTGAAAAAAGAATAAAAAAATTAAAATCCGCCGAAAATTAACGTACCTAGTTGGTCTTTAATGGATCTGATTTGCTTTAATGGATGCAGTTGGGCTTTAACGGATCCAGTATGGCTTTAACGTATCCGGTTGGGGTTTAACGTATACAATTGGGTTTTAATGGATCCGGTTGGCTTTAATGGATGTAGTTGGGTTTTAATGGATCCAGTTGAGCTTTAATGGATCCGGTTGGCCTTTAATTGATCGAGTTGGGTTTAACGTACCCAACTGGGCTTTAACATACCTAGTTGGTCTTTAATGGATCCAGTTGGGCTTTAATGGATCCTATTAGTCTTTAACGGATCTAAATGGGCTATAACGTTTCCAGTGGGGCTTTAATGGATATAGTTGAGATTTAAGGGATTTAATTGGGCTTTACCGTACCCGGTTGGGCTTTAACATACCTAGTTGGGCTTTTAACGTATCCAGTGGGGCTTTAATGGATCCCGTTGGGCTTTAATGGATACGGTTGGGCTTTAACGTATCCAGTTAGACTTTAATGGATCTGGTTGGCTTTAATGGATGCAGTTAGGCTTTAACAAATCCAGTATGGCTTTAACGAATCCAGTATGGCTTTAACGTATCCAGTTGGGCTTTAACATACACAGTTGGGCTTTAATGGATCTAGATGGGCTTTAACGTACCCAGTTGGGCTTTAACGTACTCAGTTGGACTTTAATGGATCTGGTTGGGCTTTAATGGATTCTATTGGGCTTTAACGGATCTAGATGGGCTATAACGTACCCAGTGGGGCTTTAATGGATACAGTTGAGTTTTAAGGGATTTAGTTGGGCTTTAACTACACAATTGGGTTTTAACGTACCCGGTTGGGCTTTAATGGATCCGGTTGGTTTTAATGAATCCAGTTGGGCTTTAACGTACCCAGTTGGGCTTTAACGTACCCAGTTGGGCTTTAACGTACCCAGTTGGGCTTTAATGGATCCCGTTGGGCTTTAATGGATACGGTTGGGCTTTAATATATCTAGGCTTTAGCAGATCCAGTTGTGATTTAATGGATCCAGTTGGGCTTTAACGTACCTAGTTGGCTTTAACGAATCCATTTGAGCTTTAATGTACCCAGTTGGGCTTTAACGGATCCAGTTGGGCTTTAACGTACCTAGTTGGGTTTTAACGGATCCGGTTGAGCTTTGATGGATACGGTTGGGCTTTTACACGACCTCTATCAATATATTTTTATAAATTAAAAATTCATTAATAGTTGATAATCTAATTCACAACATATGAGAAATATTTTTTTTAGATTTCATTAAGACCAAAATATATTACAGTTTTATGAGAACTGATTTAAATAATCTTTTATATAATTTTTTTCATCAAATTATGAAATTTTGGAAAATGTAATAAAATATTTTTAGATTTTATTAAGACCATAAATATATTAAATTAAAACTTTAATTATTTATTATAATTATGGAATTTATATAAATATCTTTAATTTCCTATTTTATTTCACCAAATTTTTTGGTTTCCCTCCTTTCTACCCCAAAATTTTGTTTCCCCCCAAATTAGTTCCCTCCCTTTTATTTTCTAGAAACTCACTCTCTAGTCTCTCCTTAACCCTAAAAAATATGAGATAAATCTCATAAACTCCATCTCTCCATCCCTCCATCGCCTCCCTACTTCCCTTTTAGGTCTCCATCGCCGATGCCACACCTCCATCTCTCCATCTCTCCATGCTTCACGTTTCTCGTCCTCTCTCTCTCCCCTCCATCGCTACAGGTTTCTCATCTCTCTCTCTCTCCCCTCCATACTTAGATCTGTTTTTTTTAAACATTCATATCTGTTTTTAAAAAAATAAATCTCTTAGAGCATCTCCAATCACACTGCAAAACCTCTATTTTACCGTTTTAAGCATTCCAATCACACTTCAATTTCTAATTGTTTTTGCCGGAGATGAAAAGCACACTGCAAATATGCAGTGTTCCTGTTCACTCTGCAAAAAAAAATGGTCCCACTTATTTGATATTTAATTATTTTTCAGTTTTTAAATTCATTATTAAATTGTTATAAAAAGATATTCTGGGTAAAAGATATTGATTGGAGATATTTTAGATTATAAAATTCATTATTAAATTGTTTATAAAAAAAGATATTCTATGTAAACGATTATAAAATTCATTATTAAATTGTAAATTCATTATTAAATCGTCCCACTTATTTGATATTCTATGTAAAAGATATTTCGATATATTTTTTTATGAAAAAAGTTTATTGATTTATTTTTTAAAAAATATTCTAAATTTGGTTTTTTGTTTATAAAAAAAATTAGATATGTTTGTATAACTATAAAATAATTTTGAGTAATATTTACATGCTTTTAAATATTTAATTTTTATCTTGTTATTTTTTTTGCAGATTAGGCATGTATGTGAGAAAGGTGGATCTACAAAAACCTTGAAGATGCATATTATTATTTGTAAAAATATGTAGATATGCAAATCTTGTTAATGTACATTAATATTGGTTTGAATGTAATTGTAAAAAAATATTTATTTTTATTCAATATGTATTATTAATAGAAAAATGTGTATTTGTTTCGAAAAAAATGATTATGTATATCTCAAAAATTGATTATGTGAATTTTTGGACTATTTTTATATGAGACCAATTTTTATTTATGATTTATTTATGAAAACCAATTATAAAAAATTCTAGAAATAATAAAACCGCCGAATTTCAAACTTTATTTAATAAATTAATTTTATTTTTAGCAAAATATTTTTTTGAAAATTTATCTAATTTTCCGGCGGAAATATCTGTCGGATCTTCCAGGAAGATCTATCGGAAATAATTTATTAATTTTATTTTTAGAAAATATTTTTTGGAAATTTATTTAATTTTCTGACGGAAATATCCGCCTGAAGTTTGGTAATTACAATTAAGTTAACTATTAAAATATGAAATTCTATTTTTTTGGAAAAAAAAATTCGGCGGATTTTGGCCGTCGGAAATCTGTCGGAAAAGTTAAGTCCGCCGAAAAGTCCGCCGGAAAATTGATTTTGCGGCGCCCTGATTTCCGGCCTGCGAAATCCGCCGAAAATCCGCTGGAAATACACTTTTCCGGCGGATTTTTCCGCCAGGATAACCTGTTTTTTTGTAGTGTAATAGATGTCATTGTATGTCACTCTAAGGTGATAGTTTTAAAAAATAAACGTCACAATATGTCTTGGTACGGTGACACTTTTGAACGATAAATGTCACATTATGTCATGGTACGCTGACGATTTGGTTTTCAAAACCGTCACCGTAAATATGACTATGGTGACATTTTTGAAAAATAAATGTGGCTATACACCCTACTACGTTAACGGATTTGAAAAACAAATGTCACCGTACGTCATACTACAATGACGGGCTTGAAAAATAAGCGTCATTGTATGTTATGCTACGGTAACGGTTCGAATAAGTAAATGTCACCATATGTCTGTAACTGTGACGATTTTAAATAATAAATGTCACCATATATCGTGTTACAGTGACGATTTTGAAAAATAAACGTTACCTTATGTCATCCTATAGTCATGTTTCTTAAATGTAAACGTCAACGTAGGTCATGCTATGGTGACTATTTTATAAAATAAATGTCACTGTACATCATGTTAGAGTTACGGTTTTTAAATAGAAACCTCAACATATGTCATGTTACGGTGACTATTTCGAGAATTTAACGTCACCTTACATTATGTTATGCTGACGATTTTGAATAATGAAGGTCATTATATGTCATGATATGGTAACGTTTATGACAAATAACTGTCACTGTATGTCATGCTACGGTCACGATTTTGAAAAAATAAACGTTACCATATGTAATGCTACGATGATTATTTTTAATATAAACGTCAAAGCATGTCATGCTACGATGACAATTTTAATAAAACAGTGTCACCATATGTTATGCTATGGTGACGGTTTTTAAAAATTAATGTCATTGTATGTTATGCTATGGTAACGGTTTTAGAAAAAAAACAACTTTTTTTGTATATTTAAGATGACGGTTTTTAGCGTATGGTAACGATTTTTTATATGATTTGGTAACATTTTTTAAACGTAACCAAAAGTGTACCAAAAGTGACGACAGATAAGGTGACGATTTTTATGTCCATGAAAACCGTTACCGAATACCTATGGTAACGGTTTTTAACCGTCACTAAAGACCTTTTTTGTACTAGTGTATCTTCAGGTATTCAAATGAGTTGATGGGTTCAATCCTTGGGTCACCTTGATTCTCGAATATTTGGAATGTGTAAAATACTAATGTGGAAATTCAATCGTTTCGATATTTTCATTTATATGCAAGTTTGGTTTGTTTAATTTAATATGTTATTTCATGGGTTACACTAAAATGGGGGAGGATTGTTGGTGATTTTAGTGTCACCAGGCATTTAAGTGTAATTGGTTATAACACGAGTACTAATGGGTTTCAAACTGTGATATAATACAAGTTAGGTGGTGCGGAGTGCACACTTGTTATAAGACGAGTTTGATCCCGGACATGATGAAATGGCGGGGGGTCAAGGGGCAGCGCCCCTGGCTTTGAGCCTCTTTGGCACGTCAGAGCCTCTTAAGGCACGACAGGGCCTCTGAGCCTCTTTGGCATGTCAGAGCCTCTTAAGGCACGACAGAGCCTCTTAAGGCACGACAGGGCCTTTGAGCCTCTTTGGCACGTCAGAGCCTCTTAAGGCATGACAGAGCCTCTTAAGGCACGACAGAGCCTCTGATGGGCGTCTCTGGACCAGAAGCTCTGGTGTCTATTTTTGGACTAAATATGCATTTACTGAACATTTAATGCTCAGTTATTTCCTGCCCTTAATTTTAGCTAAATTGATTGTAACCGACTATAATTGATAGTAATTTGCAATCATTGTCATTTCCTATTTTACGAATGGGACTAGTATATATACCGTATATACTTATGTTTTAGACTCATGATTTTAAACAAGCTCTACATACTCTCCAGCAAATTTGCTCTCGTTTTTGTGCCTAAAAACGTGAGTGTTCTTGAGTCTTATCCCATATTGGGTTTCGTGCAACCCAGGCATAGGGTCGAAATACCAATTCGGAAAGTGACTTACATGATTCTCAAGAAATTCGGTCATCTGATCGACTACTTTTCCCCCATTCTCTAACACGAGGCACGGTCAGACATCGGATAGGGTATAAGTCATACGTGCTAGTACACGATATTGGGTGAGGATCTCAACGTAAGGACCCTATGTGGTTGAAGTCGACTTTTTGTGGGTGTACGTTTAAAGTTACCAAGCCTAGCATCCATTGCATGTACTTTACTATGTGTTTGGTTTTACTAACATGTCAAGTGGCTTACTTTTGTGTTCCGTCACTTATGTTAGTAAGCGGGTCTCCCCCGTCAACCCAAGAGATATTGGTATTATAGTGAAGATTTACCTTTGTTTATTCCACTGGCTTTTCTTAATTATCTCGTTTAGAATTCCCTGATTTCTCAATATAAATATTTGATCTCACTAGGCTATAACTTAACACTTTTTCTTAAAATGACATGTATAACATGTCATCCTAGTGGTGGGGCTCCTCGAGTTTGAGTGGAGGGTCATGAAGAGAAGTAGCATTTTTGGTGGCTTGTAGAGGCATACATTGGGTATAGTGATAATATACTTTTAGAAGTAAAATGTCAACACCCGTTCATAATTTGGATGTAGTTGGTTTAGATTAGTAGGTTGTTGGTTTCCGTTTTACTTCATTCTTGTAATATAAAGGACATACTATTGTTTCCCTTTTGGGTGATTTGCTTATGCTAGCCTTGTTTATTACGCATTTGTTCAGGTTTAAATTAACCTCTATTTTTGAAAAGACGGAAGGAAAGGAAGGGTGCGATGGTGAGCGGCCAGAGTTGGGGAGGAGGAGCGTTGTGGGGACTTTCTTGGGGACGGCGGATGAGTTGTCGTCTCACACACATTATATATATAAAACAATTTTATATTTTTAAAGCAAAAGGACGATGTTACCCTTGATTTAGCGGGTTGATGATTAGTGGAGTTAGGGCAAAGGACCCAATCCGTAACAGAAGTGAAACCATGATGACTATTCATTTGAGGGACCCAATCCAAAATTTTATATAAGCATAGAAACGGAATTTGTAATTTAATCAAAAGAAAAACATAGTTATTTATTTGTAAATAAGCACTATATTCTAAACCAAATTCGTTATGACATTTATTGTTGGAAAAATCTTGACCAAACCAAACAATAATGACATTAATTTTAATAAAACATTAATTTGAGATATTCTATATTTAGTTAAAAATACCTATCATATAAACAATCATTATACAAAATCCATGTAATAAGTTAGTTAGATTGGAAACAGTTGAATAACGTAATTTAGATATTATCGTTTAAAAATATTTTTAATTTATAGTCCACTTTAGTATTGTACGAATTACATTCTAGATTTGTTAGGTTAAGTACATTTTCAAAAAAAAGATGGTTAAACTAAAACTTAAAAAACAAAAACAAAAATCAAATATAATGGTTATTTCACCACTTAAAATAATTATAATCAGCAATTTCTCTTTTAAAACAATTCTATTCAAGAAAAGTCACACACACACATATATATATATATATATATATATATATATATATATATATAATAAATAAGTAACTAGAAGGACACGTATCGCCTTCTGGTGAACCTATTTTTTCATTTTTTCGCCTAAACATGTATTTAGACGCATTTTACATTATAAGTTCATTTAACACATCAACGTTCATTCCTCCTTAAATCTTTCATTGATTCAAACTTTTTAATTTATACCTTACATTTACTACACTTATAATTAGGTATGTAGTTTACTTTTAATCCCTTATTTTTTTATTTTTCATTTTAAACTCTTATCATATAAACATAAATAATGTATATGAACTAAAATGCATTAAAAACATAGTTATTTTTTACATATTATATCATTGTAATCATTTCGTTAATACCTTCGAAATGAGTCCAATATTAAATATTTTTGGATTTAATTATATTATTAAATATCATAAATATATATGAATTAATGTGTCGTGATTAGTATGGGATTTGATATAAATAATCACTAAACAGTCTTAATTTTCTTTTGGCTATTTCATATCAATTTTTACTTCAAGAATTTTATATAAAAACCTCACCCTCTTTAAATTTTTATACAAGAATTTTGATTTTTATCATGAATTTTTATAAAATAACATTTTTTTAATTTTTAATTTTATTTTCTTGACATTACGATATTTTAATTTTAAAAATTTTAATTATAAATGATGAAAGTATAATTAGCAATAGAACAAAAAATGTTGTATATAAAGAAGTATTTGGTAATTTATGATACGTGATTCTTATTTTATTAATATTTTAACTATGCATTTTTCTATAATTTCATTTACGTTTTATTATAAATTTTGTTTTTTAAAAATCTTAATATTTATTCATAATTTTTATTAATTTTTTGTAAAACATCTTTTGTGAAAACTGCCTAAAACAAGGACATTTTGTAAACAGCTGCAAAAAGAAAACAACTCTGAAAAGAAAAAAAAACTTGAAAAAGTAGCATCGTACTTTGGATGATCATTCATATCTGTAAGATAAGTTTTTTGGCATGATTTAATTTTTTAAAATTACTCCATGTAATACACGGGGTCGAATCTAGTATATATATATATATATTATATATATATATGTAAAAACGAATCTGTACATTGACAATCAATAGTTCAAGTAAACCCTAACTGCACATCAAGAATAGAAAGGTATCGATATCGGTGAAATCATTATCACAGGCCCGATCAAGCCAACTTTGGCATGAAAAAACTCGACCGGGTCCTCTTTCAACCCCCAAACTCCGTTCCTATAAAACATGTGTTTTTTTTTTTTTTCTTTCTGAAAAACAGGCTTGAAAGGCTTGGAGTTGGACCCACACCTGAAAAAGTCCAAACTTTGTACATCTCTAATCCTATTAATAATCATCTAAATATCATATCTTAAAATACAAAAATATATAAATAAACTTTGATAAAATTCTACTCTATAAAACCTGTAACAAAATATTAATGACCCATTTATCCTTTCATGAAACCATGTTACGCTATTTTCTCGAATCTGGTAAGAAAATAAAATAAAGGGAAGGCGAAAAAAAGAAAAAAAAAGAATTTTTTTTATTTGTGTTCTTGAGAAAAAAGGGAAAAAAAATAGATTTTCATGTTCTTAAATAGAAGATAAAGAAAATTAAAGATATCATTTTAAATATACTCTTATTTATTTTACATTTATTATAACTAATGAGTATATGTATAATTTTATAAATATTTTTAATTATTATAAATTCTTTTATTTTCTTTCCTTAATTTTCCTCTCATATTTAGAAGAAAATTAATATTATTTTCTTACATTTTCTCCCTAAAACAATAAATTTTCTCTTAAAGAAATAGTGAATTAAGCCGGAAAGAAAGTTTTCCCTCTATTTTTCTTTCTTTTATTTTCCTTTTCTTCGTAAAAAAAAGTTGAGAACATAATGTAAATGTTTGACCTTGTTTGAATTATAATTTCCTTTTTGTGGAGAATTGTTTTAATTCTTTAATATATAAATATTACTACTAATATTTTTTTTATTCCATTAATAATATGATTGGTAGCTCAAGAGATTAAAATGGATAAATATATACGTAATTTAAGGGAAATTAATCAAAATAATTATTCTAGACGATTCAATTTATTTTGTAGACGCTTTTTCTCAATCGATTGAAATAACTAAGATTTATAAGCAATACTTTACAAACTTACGAAATTGCTAATTTATGAATTATTATATTAATAAAAAGTGGATTTTATAAGTTGATAAAATGTTACTTGCGAAATCTTTGTCATTTTGGTTACCTATGTTGGACAATTTTCAATATTTAAAAATGGAAGGGTAGCTTGTCAATCTAAGTGAAAATTTTAATTATTAAATACTAGAATCGTACTCGTGCAGTCGTGCAATGCAGCGAAATACATCATGATTTTAATGTTACTTTTATTTTTTTGTCGATTTACGGTACGATTTTGGATGGTTTTAAGAGAGTAATAGTTATTTTTTTATAAATTTGTTTAATTTAGCTTAATAATATAATGTTTTTATATAAAAAAAACTAAACATTTTGTTAGAATTAAATGATTATCTTATATATTTTAAATTCTTTATATTTAAATTGAGATTTATATCCTGTTTTGATTATATTTATTAATTAGTTATGAATTCAAACATACAGTTTTAGAAATTTATAGTTATGCATCATTACTTCTAATCTTGAATTTTAAGTAATGTGTATCAATAAACAATACTTAATGCATAAAAGCTTGTTTTTAAGAGTTTATCGATAGTTTAATAATAATGTAATTTATTTTAGATTTAATAATATAATTTTTTTTTAAATAAACATTAAATATTCTGTTAGATTTTCTTAATTATATTATATATTTTTTATATTTAAAATTTGATTTTTATAATGTATATAATTATGCAGCGGAATAATTTTAGGGGATTAAATGATGAGTGATTTTAGGGAGTTAAAGTAGTTAGAGATAAAGATGAAAAATTAATAAATAACATTAAATGTAGTATATGAAGATTTAATGGTTGATTTTAAAATATTTTAAGTAATTAGCATTAAATAATGGTACATTAAGCTTTAACAATTATTTTTAAGAATTTTTTATCCATGTATTATAATATAGTATAAATAATTAAGATATAAATAAAAAGATTTGGTGTTGAAGTATTGCTAGTACAAAATGTATACATTTAGTTTATTTGTAATCGAATTTATATTTTGGTTATAATATTTATTAATATTATATTATAAATTATATTTATATTTATATTAATTAATGAGATATTTAAATTTTATTTTTTATGTTTCAAACTTATTTACAAAATTAATAATTTAAAAGAATAACATATTCAAATTAATATTATAAAAGAGACATAAAAAACTCTTAATTACAACATTTTAAGCACAAAATACAACTAATTAAAGTCAATTACTTAATTTACAATTTCATAATGCTTTGGTACAACTTGTATTTTATTATAAAGATGTAATTTATTTTACTTTTACTTGTGATCTGTTTATAAAGATAATGATAAATTATTTTGTTATGTCATTATATTTAAAATTATTGATAATATATTTTGATAAAAAAATAAAACAGGTAGTTTATTTATAGTTTTTATCATGTATTTAATATGTTTATTTACAGTTAGTTATACAAATAAAAACATGGGACTTTAATAAATTATAATTATGTTTCATTTACTTGTAATTTTGAATTTTAACTAATATATCTATACTATATTATAAAGCATTTAAGCTAAACTCTTAAAAACTAATTTTTATGCATTAGGTACCACTTATTAATGCATATTACTTAAAATCCAAAAGTACAAATTGATTAAACATAAGTACAACTTATAAAAGCTCAATGTTTGAATTCGTGTAACTAACTGCAGATAAACACTTATTTTTATTTTCTAAAATATCTAAAATTTTTAACTATTGATATATCTAACCGATAAATATAAAAAAATTCGAGATAAAACACCTTATTTTTATTTTTTATTGAAGTATGTTATCTTTTTAATTTTAAATATAAAAATATCTTAAATATAGTTATCATTTAAATTAAACATTTTTTGACCCGTAACAAAATACTTTATTATTATTTTTTATAAAAAACCATAATTAAACTAAAGTAAAATATAATTTTGTTTTAAATCTAGGTTTCTCAAAATCTTAAAATAAAATAAAAAAAACCAACAAAAAGTATGAATAATGATCGAGGGTTCGAGTTCTAGATTTCAGAAACTCGTTGCATTGCAAGGGTACATTTCTAGTTCAAATTAAAACACACAACCGCCCTACACTTACTTATTTAATTTACTTTATATCCCTTGTTTTTTCATTTTTCATTTTACACCATTATCATATTAACACAAATAATCGTATATGAACAAAAATGCAATGAAAAAATACGTTTTTTTTTACAAATTATACCATTATAATCGTCTCGTCAATACCTTCAAAACAAGTCCAATATTAAATATTTTTTAATTTAACCGTACTATTAAATATCATGAATATCTACGAATTAATTTGTTTTCTATCTATACGTTATATTTTTTTTCCACCGTTAGCACATTAAAAATACATGATCGTAAAATACGTTTCATTCTTATTATAAATTATATCATTATAATTTTTTTCGTCAATAATTGTAATATAAACTAATTATTAAATATCTTTATGGATTTAGGGTTTCATAAATTGTGATTCTTAGGTCATGATTGATTGTTGATGACATGTTTATAAGGAAGTAACATTAATTGTTCGTTCTTTACTTTACATTCCGCTGCATCGTGCGGGTATATGCCTATGATAAATGAAAAGGAAATCAACGAAGCCTTTATTCATCCAACGTCGCCTCACTCTTCATCTACAACTCTGCACTCCATCGGTGCCTCACTCCATACTCCACCGTCACCACACCCTCGACTGCAAGTCCACCGACATCGGTTTCTTCCTTGAAAACATTAAGTGCTCACCAGAAACGTAAACCACTAACATCGCCCCTCTTATCCCATTTCTTTGTCTGTAAACACATCTGCAAGCCCACATGTCTCTTCGTCTGTAAATGGCTAATCCCTACCCTCTTATTCCATTTCTTCATTGAAAACCATAACCGTGATTAAGATGCAGAAGCATGATGAAGATCCAAGTTTGATTTTTGTGGAGTTTCGATTTTTTCTTAGGGTTTCGATCCACAAATCTAGGTTAGATTGGTTTAGGGTTTCAATTATTGTTTGTAACTTTAGAGATTTGATTTAGGGATTTGTATTTGGATTTGGTTGTTATTTCTTATATATGAATCTGATTTTTATAATTGTTTCTAAATGTTACTAAGCTTAAATTTGTACAAGTTTTTTTTTAAAAGCACCATTTATTAACCAGCAAACTCAACAACCAAAACCAAGGGAAAAGAACAGCCCAGACCAATGGTAAAGAAAGTTTGCCAAAAGCAAACCAGTAAAAAAACAACCATAAAACCAGAAGCCAAACAAACACTCAACCAAACAAAATCAACCGATCCGACCTATACAACCTGATAGAAGATGATGAAATATGTTGAAGGCTTGAATCGATATATTCACTGAGAGAATAAACTTACAATACGACAAAATAATAATGAGAAAGTTAACCTAGACTAGAAGATACAAGGTATTTATACAGAGACTATATGGGCCTGGGCCTTATACCTATATATACACTAACATCCCCCCTCAAACTCAATCGGGAGAAGAATGAGCCAAAGCCAAATGGAGTTTGGAAACTAGATCACGAAACCGTCCTGGAAGATGAGCTTTAGTGAAAATGTCCGGCGGTTGATCAATAGTTGAAATAGGAAGAAGCTGGATAGTCTGACGAGTCACGTGTTGACGAACAAAGTGACAGTCAATTTCAATATGCTTCGTTCGCTCGTGAAAGACATCATTGTGAGCGATCTGAATCGCACTGTTGTTGTCGCACCACAATGGAGTTGGAAAATGTTGAGGAGCCCCCATGTCAGAGAGTAGCCAACGTAACCACACAAGTTCTTGAGCCGTGTCAGCTAGTGCTCGATACTCAGCTTCAGTACTGGATCGAGCTGTGAGAGATTGTTTCTTGCTCCGCCAAGATGAGTGAGTCTCCAAGAAAGAAACAGTAGCCGGTAGTGGAGCGACGATCAGTCATGTCACTGTCCCAATCAACATCAGAAAATCCGCGCAAAGTCATGATGATGTGGATGTAAAATGAAGACCGTGAAACATGGTCCCTTTTAAATATCGAAGGATGCGCAGGACAACAGCATAGTGATCGGAACAGGGTGCAGACATGAAATGACTGACGGTATGAACAACATAGGCAATGTCAGGACGAGTCACTGTCAGGTAAACAAGTGACCCCACTAACTGTCGATACAAAGTAGGGTCACGCAGAGGAGGTCCAGCATTCGGAGCTAAATGAAGGTTGTGCTCAAGAGGAGTGGATGCAGTTTTGTTGTCAGTAAGCCCAACTTTTGACAAGAGATCTGAGGTGTATTTGGCTTAACAAAGATAAATTCCCGATGGATCTGAGAGCACCTCAAGACCAAGAAAATAGTGTAAAGAGCCAAGGTCCTTCATCTCAAAACAGAAGCTGAGAGATGTCTTGAGATGAGCTATGCCTTTATAGTCACTCCCAGTAATAATCATATCATCCACATACAAAAGAAGTAAGATTGTGCCAGCCTCAGTGGTCCGAGTAAACAGTCCGGAATCATAGTGGCTGGGTGAGAAACCCAGAGAGGTGACTGTGGAACTGAACATCTCAAACCAAGCTCGCGGAGCTTGCTTGAGTCCATAAAGAGCCTTCCGAAGACGACAAACATAACCTTGTGGTAGTCGAACGCCTAGAGGAGGTGTCATGTAGACTTCCTCAGATAAGTCACCGTTCAAGAAGACATTCTTAACATCCATCTGAAAGAGAGGACATTGTTTGGTAGCTGCGATGGCTAGGAGGCTGCGAACAGAAGTGACTCGAGCAACATGTGCAAATGTCTCCTCATAATCGATGTCGTACTCTTGATTGAAGTCCTTGGCTACAAGGCAAGCTTTGTACCGATCAATAGAGCCATCAGATTTTGTCTTGATTTTGAACACCCATTTGGAACCAATGGGTGACTTGCCCGGTGGAAGAGGGACATATTCCCATGTCTGAGCTTTGTCAAGAGCCTGAAGTTCCTCATCCATAGCTTTTTTCCAATCAGGGTTAGATGAGGCTTCCTTGTAGGAAGTAGGTTCGTGATTGGACAACAGAGTAGCATAAACATGATAATCACGAAGATGAGAAGGAACTTGTCTTACCCGATCTGATCGTCGAACATTCTGAGATTGAGACGTTCCAGGAGCCAAAGACTCAGCAGGAAGCTCAGATGTTGGCTATGCGGATGGAGCAGATGATTGATGTTGATCAGGAAAACTAGGAGAGGTAGGTTGTGTAGAGGCAGGAGACTCTGAAGGAGAGGTGAATTCGGAAGGTGTTTGAACAATAGGCGGAGACGAAGTGATGTCAGATTGGAGTGAGTCCAATGAGACGGAAGCATCAGTAAAGAACGGAGCGGTGAAGGTAGGGGACTCACGAAACTTGGATATAGAAGAAAAAGGAACATGTTCCCAGAAGGTATATACGAAGACGCTGGGAGATAGGATCCCAGCAGCGATAACCCTTGTGCTCAATACCATATCCAAGGAATCAGCAAAGTCTGGAGCGAGGTTCAAGTTTGGTATGTTCATGAGGTTGTAACTGAACAAAACAAGCACTACCCCAAAATTTTAGAAGTTCATAGGCAGGGGTGATCTCATGAAGAGCCTCATAAGGAGACTTATTATTAAGGATGGGAGTAGGGTGACGATTGATAGTATACACTGCAGTGAATGCAGCTTCACCCCAAAAACGTTCTGGACATTTTGAAGAAATGAGAAGAGTGCGAACCATATCAAGAATATGACGGTGTTTGCGTTCGACACGACCATTTTGAGGAGATGTGCCGGGACAGGAGTACTGAGAGAGAGTCCCCTGAGATTGAAGAAAGGAGAGAAGAGAGGACTCTTTGTATTCCATAGCATTGTCAGCCCGAAGAATCTTTATATATTTTGAGAATTGGGAGTGAATCATCCGAGCAAACATAATATAAATTTTAGGTAGCTCTGAACGATGTTTCATGAGATATATCCATGTGAAATGTGTATGATCATCAATAAAGATAACAAAATATCGAGCACCCCCCATGGATGGATGTGGTGCTGGTCCCCATACATCAGAATGAATAAGATCAAAAGGAGAAGTAGAATTAAACTCATTTGTTTCAAAAGATAAAGCATGATGTTTGCCAAGTTTGCATGATAAACAAGAAATATTGTCAGTTGACATACAATTTCCTAACACCCCTAAATTAGCTAATGATTTTATTTTGGCTAGAGATAAGTGACATAGTCGGGCATGCCACAAGTCAAAGGAAGAAGTGCTGGAAACTGAGGCAACAAGACTTGAAGAGGGTAATGGAAGACGAAGGTAGACCACTTCAATCATCCGTCCAACTTTACGGCCGAGTCCAAGGATCTGCTTGGTCTTTGGATCCTGTACAACACAACTAGAAGAATGAAATAAAATGATCAGATTAGATTCTAGAAGCTGCGTAATCAAAACTAAGCTCAGAGATAGTTTCAGAACATTTAGAACATCCAGTAATTGTATATGAGGAGTGGAGAGATTTCCACTAAAGGATACCGGTAGGACAGTGTTGTCAGCAGTTCGTACTGACGTAAAATGTTGAGGTGGTTTCTTAGAAACAAAACCATCAGTGCAGGGAGTCATATGATTGCAACACCCAGAGTCAAAAAGCCATGAGTTACCTGATGCAGTTGAGTGTTGAGAAATCATACCCATAGCACCAGACATGATATGCTCCATGAGCTCCTGATTGCGACGCATCAGTTCCATGAGGTCAGGTGAGGAGGCTGGAGAAACCTCGTTATCAACGAGAGTAGACCCAGCAACAACGTGAGTCCGGTTCTGAGGGCCAGCGTTCTTTGAGTTCTTAGGGTAGTCAGACTCATAATGGCGTGGATGAGTGATGCCACACCGACGGCACTTGCGAATAGGACAATCAAGGAGAAGATGAGCAGTAGAATGTCAAAAGGCACACTCAGATGTGTTCGAATTTCCCACAGATTTGGAATGGTTGTTGTTGGTCCATTTACCTTTGGACTTGGGATGAGACGTGTAGAGAACACCATCAGTAGTGGGCATCGGTGAGCGCATGTGAAGACGAGTTTCTTCACTTAACAATTCTGATATGGCTTCTTCAAGAGTAGGTAGTGGCTGCCTATGAAGAAGAGAAACACGAACATTCTCAAATTTTTCAGTAAGGCCCATCAGAATGGTGATCAAATATAGCTGGTTGAAGTAGTATGTGAATTGTTGAGCTGTGTCATCAAAAATTTGTGGTGCTCCAAGACTTATATGATATCCGAGAGACTGCATTTCAGAGATATAAGAGTTTATGGATTGATCAGGAAGATTACGTTTGTTCTGAAAGGTGGTATTGGTCCCGAAGGTGCTTAACAAGTTTGTAGAAGGGGGGGGGGGGGTTGAATACAAACACAGAAATTAAAGTTTAATAAATTGTTTATTGATAAATCAAATACAATTTACAAGTTTGTTGCGGAATAAGATTAAGACAGACTCAATCTAAACAAACTTAAGAAACACTAAGATGGTTGCACTAGAAATTCAGAGAATGGGAGATTTAGAGATATAGAAAGCAAGGGTTTCTATATGGATTTAAGGAATTAGCATACCTCAGATGAAGGGGTGAACTTCCTATTTATACCCTATGCATTAAATGCATGGCAAGGCACTTTACACGTGGCGTTCACTGATTGGCTTTGGAAGTCTGACTTTTGGGAGACATGCTTTCGGCCGGACAATGAACAGTGTAGTTGACAGAGGTGTTGTACGAATTGTGGCAGAGACATGTCCGTTCTGACACATCGTACTAAGTTGTGCAAGGAGAGACAAAAGGAAACTTGAGACATAAGCTTTGTGATCTTTTGATCGCTGAGTATCTCTTCTTTCAGAGATAAAGAGATTCAGCTATCGCTGAAGCTTTTCCTCATGTTCCTTCGTGTATATGTAGAGTTGTCTTTGCTTCACTGATATCCGCATCAGGTCACTAGTAGACTTCTCTTTGTTCAGCAGCTTCGTCTTCGATTCAGCTATGAACATATGTTGACGTGAGACTTGTCTTCAGGGATTACGTTGGCTATTTACTTTAGAAACTATCAGTGATAACTTGAACAGACTCAGTCTGATCACTGATAGTGAAACACTAATACATAGAAATGTTTATGAGAGAGACTATCAGCGATAACTGAACAGACTCAGTCTGATCGCTGATGGTGAAACACTAATACATATTAAAACGTAATTTTCACTAAGTATAGAAGAGGGTCTTTATCAAATCACTGAGAGAGTTTGGATCAACAATCTCCCCCTATTTGATAATGACAAAGTAACTGAAGAAATACTTTATGATTCAAAATGATGGAATAATCAGGACTCGTAACATACATGTCCCAATTACTATTTTGAGGGATCTTTTACAGCACTGATGGAGTTAAGTACTTCACTGAAATTTTCATTAAACCAAGAAAAGAATTACAAGGTATGAAAATTACAAGTACAAGTGATGTACTAACTACTGTAAGTTAAACTAATAGATTACAAGAAAGAAGACTAATCTATCAGCTATCTAAAGAGGGTTTAGGAGGATTGATCAAATACTCAGGTATTTCTTCTCCTTTTTGCCTTCGCTCTAAAGATTCTTTGCAGATGATAGCTATGATTGGCTCAACAGCAGGAGAGAGAGTACACCATAGGCACATGAGATCCTTGAGAAGAGCGAGGGGACAGATAGGGATTTCAGAGACCCTTTGAAATCTGAGTTGTTCCTCGTCATCTCTGAAGAAGATTCCAAAAGGTTCTTCAAGAACTTGTCCTGCAGCATATGGTCCGCCAGGAGGCAGAGATAGATCCAGAACAGAAAGATCAGGAGGAGAACCGAACAGAGCTTCTCTTGAGAATTTGATGGAGGTTTCATTTCTGATCACTGCGACATTATCAGAAGAGGAGGAGACAGGCTTTCTCTTGACTTGCATGGATCTTGAAGGAAGAGTAGATGGCACCTTTAGTATAGCAGCGACTTTGTTGATGAGAGCAACATTTACCCTTTCAACGTAGCCTCTGTATGTTGACTTTGATTTCTTCAGCGCATCTTTGAACTCAAGCCACTCCATGTAGCCGAAGTCTTCCAGCTTTGAAATGAACATTGCCTTGAAGCTTCCATCCTCTCTGGTAATTTCCATGATGACAGAGAGCTTATCCTTCTTCTTTCTTCCAGAGATAGCAACCGCTACGATCTTCAGTGGGTCAGAGCGATAGTCGATTTTGTGTTTGCACCATTCGACTGTATTATCGCTGACCGATTTTTCTTTGTAGCGTTCCTCTTCAATCTCTTTCAACAGAGCTGCCTAGACTTCTACTGGTTTGCGTTTCAGCTTCTTGTCTTTGACTTGAGAAGACTGAATTTTGAGAGCCAGAGAGGCATCTCTTTGACATTCAGCAATCAGCTTCTCAGCCCTGACGGATTCTTCAATTTCAGCGTCAGTCAGGAATTGCAGTTCTGATGATTGAGAAGGGACCTTTCGTCGTTGACTCTCCAGATGAGAGATCATCTCTGTTCTTTTCTTTCTCTCTTCCTCAGACCAGTGAGATGGTCTAGAGGGCCTTCTATGATGTTGCAGGGACTCTTCTTCTTCTTCATCATCTTCATCAATCTCTCTAACAGAGACTGGGATTATTTGGTCATCAGCTTCAGCAGCTGGGATTATTTGGAGCTTTTTACCCTTAAGCAGGGGAGAGAACTATCTGGTCAGAAAATGAAAAAGGTTAGATTATTTTAGGGAAAGAAGAGAGATAAAGGCTAGAAAGAAACAGAGGTTGGATTTTTATAGAAAGATAAGGGAACAAGAGTAAGGCATACCTGAGAAGGATTTACCTCAGGTAGTGAGATTATCTTCAGGGTTCCCTCAGCAGATGCACCTTTGCTTTGGGAAGGGGTTCCTGAAGATGTCTCTTGTCTCCCCCCTGCTTTGATAACTTCTTTCGAAGCTATCGCTGATGATGTGGTGGCTGAAGAACACCAGAGAGATTGATCTTCTTCATCGTCATCATCATCATCTTGATGAGGATGTTCCTCTTGATCTTCAAGATCAAGGTCTTCATCTTCATCTTCCTCTTCTTCCTCTTCATCATCTACTAGATCAGCGATGGAAGGAGGGGCTTTTTCAGCAGCTATCTCCCCCTCAACATGAGAGGGAGTTTCCTTCAGTTGTTCCTCAGCTTCAGCTTCTTTCTCCTTATTTTCTTCAGATGCCTTCTCCCCCTCTTTGTCATTAACACAAAGTGAGAGATCTTTGAAAGGAGTAGAGGTCTCAACGTTGGACAGCTTGTGGACGTCAGCTTCCAGTCCTTTGAGCCGATCTTCAAGTACAGGGATGTCGGACGTAGCTTGATGAATAAACTCCACAACTACGTCTAGAGCGGTTCTATCGTCTTCTGTAAATGAAGGAGCGGGAGTTGGAACTGGTTCCTTCAGCCGGGAAAGGATCTGCTGAAGAAGGACTTCACAGGCATCAATCTTTGTAGACAGAGCTGCAAACTGTTGCTGGGAGTCTTCCTTGACTTTGTCAATCGCTTCTTGAAGATTAGCGAGTTGAGAAACGTCAGCTTTGGAGGCGCAGGTGGTAGTCAACGTCTTCAATTCTTCACCAGCTGATTGAACAACGTTGGTGGTGTTGTTGAGAGAGGCAGTCATAGAGTCCACCTTTGCACTCACATTGTTGACATTGGTGTCAACAGTCTTCAAACTAGGACCTGAAAGATAAGTTAGTTTTTCAGAACCAGGCTTATATGGTGAGTTGGGAGAAGTGTTTAAGGTTATAGGGATACCTGAATTATCAAACATTTTGTAGAATTGTAAAGATTCCTCAAAAGATTGATGTTCAGGTCCTATGGGTCCAAACTGTGGAGTAGAGATAGAAGGAGGGTTAGAGATCAAAGAAATAGAAGGACTAGAGATGGGGATAGAAGATGTAGGGATAGGGGTAGTTACCTCAGGTTGTTGAGCTGAGATCGTAGGTTGCGTTACTGTTGTTGTGACAGCGACCGAGATCGCTGGCGCGGTTGAAGTGGTTGTCGCTGATGATGTGGAGGAGAGACCCACGAAAGCATCCAAGGAAGTTTGTAGAGAAACATCCTTAGGTATAGAGCTAGAAGTAGCTTTCTCCTTGGTCACCTTGGCCTTCTTCGAAGGACCAAGGGAGCCAGTTGATGGTCGTTTGGAAGGGGTAGCGGCAGGGATAGCAGAAGAAGGAACCTCCTGCGTGGCCTCTAAAGAAGAAGAAGTGAGGAGAGAGAGATGGGAGCGAAGTTCAGAGATACTTACCTCATTGGGGAGCGGCTTGACTTCCAAGGATCGCTGACCCACTTTCGGAAAAGATGCATCCGAGTTGGTGGGGTAAGTGGTAGGATAGAGAAACTTCAGGTACGCGCAGATGAAGCGTACGTAGGAAACTTTGGGATCCCTCTCGGTCTTCTCTATCTTTGACTTCAGGTCGTCAAAGATAGCTGTTGCGTAGTCGAAGTTGCGTCCAGCTATCACTGAGTAAGCCATCTGGACCTGAACCTTGTTGGCCTGGTCCAGTGACCCACTCTTCCCACTCATGCACTGAATGAAGTGTGAGAAGATGAAGTTTAGCTGGGAAGGCATAAGTGCCTTCTTCACAATAGTCAGCTTCTTGTTTGGAATAGTCGTCCTTGGTTTGGGTTCCCAAGCGTATTCCATGGCATCCAGGAATTGGATGAGTTCAGCGTCAGTTGGCAAGGCGTCGAATCCATTCCTGGGTTTGTCGGTAAACGGCAGAGCTTTCCTCAGGCCTAGGGCAGTCATCATCCCTGAGCCAATTTGAGTGCTGAAGGAGATAGCAGGAACCTGTTCACCCTTTTTGTTGGTGATTGAGGTTTCATCAGCAGTAAACCAGAATTGCTGGAGAAGAGCTTTGGAGGGTGTTGGATCCACAGTGATAGCGTAAGCAATGCAGGATTGCTTCAGAAACATTGTGGCCTCCTTCAGATGAGGATATTTGACACCATCAAATTCGAGGCGATCAAGATGATTGTTCTTTGGGAGCTCAGAGTCAGAAATGGCGAACTTGACGTTCTTTGAGGCGACAAGTGCAGATTGAGTCATTCTGAATTAGGAGTAGATAAACGAGTAGAAAAGAAATTTAGTCTAAAAATAAAGAAGATTTGCTAGTTTCTATTTGAGGAAAGAAACATAGGAAATCAACATATTTGCAGATTTAAAATAGTTTATCTCAGAACAAGATTTGAGAACAAGAAGAAAAACCAAAGATTTGGAGTAAAGAAAATCAAGGTAAAATGGTTTTTAAAGAATAAAATCAAAAATGAAAGTGATTTTATGAGATTAGAATCTTATAAACCCTTAAATGGAGTTTATGTAAAGATTTTAAGTAAAGAAAAAGAATAAGATCAAGAATAACTTGTTGATCTTTGAAGAAGATGATGCAAAAGCTTGAGAGAATGCTAGAATGCTTGAGAGAGAATTCTTGCTTTGAAAGTATTTGCAGAAGGCGTGAAAATGATAAGAATGGAAAAACATTCTTTTTATACGTGAGAGAGAGGAGAGAGAGTGTGAGAGAAGCGGGAAAACAAATGCTCATCATGACATGGACACGTTCCACGATGTTGATTGGATAGAAGAGCAACAGACGGACGTGTCAAAAAAGGCATGTCATGGATTGTCGGTTCAAATGACGTCATAGAAGAGAGACTGTTCAGTTGTCCGTTTTGAAATTACCGCTAAAGAAAAGTCAGCGATAGATTTTGAAAATATCCCTGTTAGTAAAGATGGGGATAGATTTTCTTTTAAAAGGATCACTGACAAGAAAGATTCAGTGATTAAGGTTTATATTTTGAAAAACATCTCAACTGAATGAAGATTCAGTTGTAGGGAAAAAAACATACCTGGGAGTCAGAATGTTTATCAGAGAGAATGAGGAAAAGGGGAACTTTTGATTACTGACACAATACATGAATGCTGAAGAATTATTCTTCAAGGTTCAGCATTCCAAGCTCACTGATGAGAAAGTTGAACCTTGTCTCATCAAGAGGTTTGGTGAATAGATCAGCAAGCTGAAAGTCAGTAGGGATAAAATGAAGTTCAATATCACCATTTATCACATGATCTCTGATAAAGTGATATCTGATCTCAATGTGTTTCGTCTTTGAATGTAGCACTGGATTATTTGCTATAGCGATAGCACTAGTACTGTCGCAATAGATAGGAATCTTTGACAGTTGAAGGTCATAATCTAATAGTTGATTTCTCATCCACAAGATTTGAGAACAACAGCTTCTAGCGGCTACGTATTCAGCTTCAGCTGTGGAAGTGGACACATAATTTTGCTTCTTGCTTGTCCAGCTTACAAGCTTTCCTCCCAGGAGTTGACATCCACTAGTGGTACTCTTTCTGTCGAGTTTACAGCCTGCAAAATCACTATCAGAATAACCAGTTAGATCGAACCCTGAGTCTTTGGGATACCAAAGACCGAGGTTAGGATTTCCTTTCAGATATCTGAAAATTCGCTTTACAACGATCAAATGGGATTCCTTGGGTTCAGATTGATAGCGTGCACATAAACAAGTAGAGTACATAATGTCAGGTCGGCTCGCTATAAGATACAGCAGGGAGCCTATCATTCCTCTATAGGCAGTGACATTAACAGGTTTTCCAGAAGGATCTTTGTTAAGTGTCAGGGGTGGTGCCATAGGAGTTTTCATCGCTGAAGTTTGTGTGAGATCAAACTTCTTCAGCATATCTTTAACATACTTACCTTGGCAGATAAAAGTACCTTTGTCAGATTGTTTAATCTGAAGACCAAGAAAATATGTCAGCTCACCCATCATACTCATTTTATATTCTTTCTTCATTCTTTCAGCGAAGCGAGTACACAAAGATGGGTTAGTAGAACCAAATATTATGTCATCAACATATATTTGTACAATAATTATATGACCTTTTATCTTTCTGAAAAATAACGTATTATCAATTTTGCCACGTTCAAAATTTTCAGAGATAAGAAAAGATGAGAGAGTGTCATACCAAGCACGAGGGGCTTGTTTTAGACCATAGAGAGCCTTATCCAATTTATAAACATAATTTGGATACTTAGGGTCATAAAACCCTGGTGGTTGTTCTACATAGACTTCTTCATTCAGCTTTCCATTTAGGAACGCTGATTTTACGTCCATTTGATAAACGATGAAGTCTTTATAGACTGCATAAGCTAAGAATAGTCGAATTGCTTCGAGCCTGGCCACAGGGGCAAAGGTTTCATCATAGTCTATGCCTTCCTCTTGTCTGTATCCCTGAGCAACAAGTCGAGCCTTGTTGCGGGTTACAGTTCCATGTTCATCTAACTTGTTTCTAAACACCCATTTGGTGCCTATTACAGTTTTATCAGATGGTCTAGGAACGAGATTCCAAACTTTGTTTCGAGAAAATTCAGTCAGCTCTTCTTGCATAGCGCTGACCCAGTTTGGATCTCTGAGGGCATCATCAGTCTTCTTTGGTTCTATTAAAGAGAGAAAATTTACATAGAGACAGATATTACCTGAGCTTCGTCGTGTCTGAATACCTGCTTCGAGATCACCAAGAATTTGATCTATTGGGTGATCTTTGGTCCATCGCTGAGCAGGAGCATGATTGCTTAACTCAGAGGTTGGATCAACAATTGGAATGTTTACTGATGAGGACGTTTGAGGTTCATCAACGATTAACTGTTGAGTAGATTCACTAGAGAGGTTTTCAGACGAAGGCAGATTTGATGGTAGTAGTGTGTTTAGAGGTTCTGCTGAGACCCATGAGGTGGATTCAGCGGTAGGATGTATAATGTTCGGATCATCATGAACGGTTGGAGGATTAGAATGCTGATGGTTTGAGAAGAAAGGTTATGTTTCTCTGTAGTGAGAAAGCATCTAAGCATTTAACTCTTCATTGTCAGCGATTGGTTTAGAGTTCGCTGAGCGAGTTTCATCAAAAGTGACGTGAATTGTTTCTTCTACGGTTTGTCTTCTCTTGTTGAAGACTCTGTAGGCTTTGGAGATGGAGGAATATCCTAGAAATATTCCATCATCAGCTTTTGGGTCGAACTTTCCAAGTTGATCTCTGTTGTTTAAGATAAAGCACTGACAACCAAAGATATGAAGAAAGCTGATAGAAGGCTTCCTTCCAAGAAAAAGTTCATAAGTTGTCTTCCCAAATCGCTTTATTATCAGCGATCTGTTTTGAGTAAAACATGCAGTGTTTACAGCTTCTGCCCAAAATTGAGTAGGGAGATGAGAATCGCTGAGCATTGATCTAGCAGCTTCTATGATCGTTCTGTTTCTTCTTTCAGCGACTCCGTTTTGCTGAGGTGTTCTTACTGAAGAGAAGTTGTGAGAGATTCCCTTGTTCTCAAAGAAATTGTTCAGGGAACTGTTTTTGAATTCAGTTCCATGATCACTTCTTATTGAACGAACAGTAAGATTGTTCAGCACTTCCATCTTTTTAACAAAAGATATTAGTTCTTCTGGAGTATCACTCTTACATCGAAGAAAGATAACCCAGGTGTAGCGAGATATTCATCTACAATGACAAGCGTATATTTCTTTCCAGCTATTGATTGGATGTTGACAGGGCCAAACAGATCCATATGCAAGAGCTGAAGAGGACTTGTCACTGAGGAAACTTGTTTCGACTTGAAACTAGCTTTTGTTTGTTTTCCTTTTTCACATGCTGAGCAGAGAGATTCTTTAGCATATGAGTGCTGAGGAAGACCAGAAACCAGTTCCTTAGATGAGAGAGAATTCAGGGTTTTGAAGTTTAGATGAGAGAGCCTTTTATGCCATAGCCAGTTGACATCAGAAGAGGCCTTAGAGAGAAAACATAAGTTTTCAGTGATAGTAGAGTCCATATCTATTACATAGACATTTTCTCTGCGATAACCACTGAGAGCAAGTTTTCCTTTTTCATCTACCACTGAACATGATTTCTTAGAAAAGCGAACTTCGTAGTCTTTGTCACATAGCTGACTGATGCTTAGAAGGTTGTGCTTCAGTCCATCTACATAAGCGACTCTTCGAAAGGTAGTTGTCCCATTGCTGAGGACACCAAACCCTCGGGTAAATCCTTTTCCATTTCCACCAAAGGTCACAGAGGGACCTTTTTCTTCCTTGTATTCAGTGAGCAGGTCTCTTTGTCCAGTCATATGACGAGAACATCCACTATCGAGATACCAGATGCCCTTTGATCCCTGCACACATAAGGAAGATTAAGCGTTGTTTGGTACCCACTTTTCAAAGGATCCTTCAGAGTTAGTGGATAAGGAAGGTTCAGCAGTCTTCACAGCTGATGAAGATTCAGCTTCAGTGGTAATCTTCACTTTGGTTAATTTCTTAACCTTAGTGGTATTTTTCACTTTGGTTGATTTTTCAACTTTGGTGACTTTCTTAGCCTTAGAGACATTTGGTTGATTTTTCACTTTAGCTGTTTTATTAGCTTTAGTGACATTTGGACATTTGCTTGCAATATGATCAGTAAAACCACAATGATAACATTTTCTGTATTTGAAAACGGTTTTAGGATCAGTAGAAGGTTTTGCAAGTTTAGATGAGCAGGGCCAGGTCCGAGAAGGCTTTTCTCATGAGATATGGGAGGAATTTTCATTTCTTCAGATCTCGTTGGTCTAAGGTCAATCTTTAGCTTTGGAGGACAGAGATCAAAAATTTCTATCACAGAGCTAGAGGATTGCTTAGCTGAAGGTTTAAAAGGAACTTTCAGCTTTGCTTTCCTGGTTGCCTTCTGAGGAAGGAGAATGGACTTTCCTTTATCCGTAGACTTAGTGTCTTTGGATTTTTCCTTAGAGATGGGATTTGAAGAAGAACAGGGATAGAATTGATTATAAGACGTGTCAAAGAAAGATGTGACAAAAGTTCCAAACTTAAGCGAGGAACTTTCTTCTTTAGGATCATCCTGTGGTGTCCAAAAACCAAGACCAGTTCTATCACTTTCAGGAGTTTGAGCATTTATTATCTCAGAGATCTTTGTTGATGATTTGCACCATTTTCAACATAAGCCTTTTCTGCTTTTAGAGCAGCGATGGCTTGTTCGCGTTCAATGCTGATGATTTCATTTATAATGACTTGATCTTTCAACTTTTCTTCTAAAAGATTTAGTTCACTGATCTTTTCATGACATTTCTCTAGCTCTTGAGTTAAATGTACATTTTTATTCTCAGCTTGAGTTTTATCGTTTAGAGCATTATAAAGGTCAATCGTCAGCACATCAACATCGCGACTTCTCTCAGCTTCAGGCAGAGAGGGATTTGTAGAGATAGATACCTGAGATGATATGTAGCTCATAGAAGGTTCAGATGGTTCTTCCACTTCTTCTTTAATCTCAGCCATGAGGCAAAGATTAGCGACTTCTTCTTCATCAGAACTTGATTCTTCTGATTCAGCCCAGTCATGTTCTTCAGCGATGAGACCTTTACCTTTTCGCTTGTAGCTTTTCAGTTTTTGATATTTATTCTTCAGCTTTAGGTATTTGTCATCACTGGATCTTCTTGAGGTAGAAGTTTTGAAGACCTTTTTAGACCTGCACTTACTAGCAAAATGTCCAATCTTTTCGCAGTTATAGCAAGTGGCAGTAGCCTTATCAACCGGAGTTGATTTTGGCTTTTCAGTAAGAGAGAGAGGTTTACTTCTTCGGAAGTTGCTCTTTCTTGCAAATCTCTTAAAAGAGTTTGTCAAGAGTGCTAAGGACTCATCAAACTCTGAAAGATCAGGGTTTGATAGATCCTCAGATTCAAAATCTAACTCAGTGATGGTGAGAGTAGATCTCTGAGATGGAACTATCTCTGAAGAGACTAAAGCAACAGGAGTGCTTTTGGAGTCTTTAGAATCTTTTACAAGATTCTTCTTCAGGAGATTAGATTGCTCATAGTTGAGCAATATTCCATATAAAGTGCTTAGAGAGAGAGTATGTAAGTCTTTTGTCAGCTTAAGACATATTGAATAACTGTCCCAGCTTTCAGGAAGACTTTCCAAGAAATTTGTTAGCACCTCAGAATTAGAATAGGTCCTACCAACAGTTCTTAGGTCAATGATTAGGCAGTTAAACCGCTGATGAACGTCAGAAAGAGATTCATTCTTACCAGCAATAAAACTTTCATACTGTCTTACCAAGTTAATCTTTCGAGTCTCTTGGATTTCAGTGGTGCCCTCATATTGAACACATATGGTTTCCCACATTTCTTTAGAAGTTTTCAGATGCATGATGGAATGGAAAACTTCATCAGGCAGAGCCATTGAGATAATGGTCTTTGCTCTTGCATCTATGCCTACCTTCTTTTTATCTTCATCACTCCACTGTCTTATTTCCTTAACGACATATCGTTCAGGGACAACTTCAGTGGTGGCAGTAGCGGGAACCGCAGCTATAATTCTAACAGGTTCATAGGGTCCGTTTTCTATATATTCAGGTATAGTAGGATCCGCACCTTCAAGAAATAGCATCATTCGATTTTTCCATAGAGAAAAGTTATCTCTGCTAAATCGAGGAGGTTTAGAAAGTGAACCATTATCATAGTAGTTTGTGTTTGTGTTTAGTGCCATTTTAGAATAGCAAGGAAGAGTATTCAGCAAGATCTTGTTTATTAGTTTAAACAAACTGCTCTGATACCACTTGTTGGTCCCGAAGGTGCTTAACAAGTTTGTAGAAGGGGGGGGGGGTTGAATACAAACACAGAAATTAAAGTTTAATAAATTGTTTATTGATAAATCAAATACAATTTACAAGTTTGTTGCGGAATAAGATTAAGACAGACTCAATCTAAACAAACTTAAGAAACACTAAGATGGTTGCACTAGAAATTCAGAGAATGGGAGATTTAGAGATATAGAAAGCAAGGGTTTCTATATGGATTTAAGGAATTAGCACACCTCAGATGAAGGGGTAAACTTCCTATTTATACCCTATGCATTAAATGCATGGCAAGGCACTTTACACGTGGCGTTCACTGATTGGCTTTGGAAGTCTGACTTTTGGGAGACATGCTTTCGGCCGGACAATGAACAGTGTAGTTGACAGAGGTGTTGTACGAATTGTGGCAGAGACATGTCCGTTCTGACACATCGTACTAAGTTGTGCAAGGAGAGACAAAAGGAAACTTGAGACATAAGCTTTGTGATCTTTTGATCGCTGAGTATCTCTTCTTTCAGAGATAAAGAGATTCAGCTATCGCTGAAGCTTTTCCTCATGTTCCTTCGCGTATATGTAGAGTTGTCTTTGCTTCACTGATATCCGCATCAGGTCACTAGTAGACTTCTCTTTGTTCAGCAGCTTCGTCTTCGATTCAACTATGAACATATGTTGACGCGAGACTTGTCTTCAGGGATTACGTTGGCTGTTTACTTCAGAAACTATCAGTGATAACTTGAACAGACTCAGTCTGATCACTGATAGTGAAACACTAATACATAGAAATGTTTATGAGAGAGACTATCAGCGATAACTGAACAGACTCAGTCTGATCGCTGATGGTGAAACACTAATACATATTAAAACGTAATTTTCACTAAGTATAGAAGAGGGTCTTTATCAAATCACCGAGAGAGTTTGGATCAACAGGTGGTCCATAGTTGATACTGATGAGATAGACCCGATGACGTGTACCGCTTAGCGAGAAAATCCCAGAGACTTTTGGCGTTGACATAGCCAAGAAAATGTTGGTTGATCTCAGGAGTAGTGGAGGCATTAATGAAACCCAGAATACGAGCATTATTGATGTCTCACTCATTCATGCGTTTTGCAAAATCAACAACATTCTCAGTTACTGCCTGATCTGAAAGTTTGGATGCACCAGTAACATAGGTGTAAAGCCCATGAGATTTTAGCAGAATTGTCATATGGTGATGCCACAGGATGTAGTTGCTACCATTGAAAACAACCGAAATGGGATTTGAGTGACTGAGATTGGCAGCCATGGATGTGACGAAAAAAAAAGTTCAGAAAGTGACCGGTGACCGGGGTCTTGCTTGAACGGGGTTGAAATGGACCGGACCTGACCGGTATCGACTGGTATGGTGTAGTGACCGGAGTTCTTCCGGGGTATGGTGCGACCGGTGTCTCTGACCGGTTTCTCGACCGGTGTGGACCGGTATGGTGTAGTGACCGGTATGGACTGGAGTGTCGACCGGTATGAGTGGACCTGTATGAAGTGACCGGTGTCCGTCGACCGATATAAGTTTTGCGACCGGAGTTCTTCCGGTCTGCGGCTAGGGTTTCGAAGATGGGAAACAGAGAGACGATTGATGGGATCGAGATGGTGATGGTCGATGGCGGCAGAAGCAGGAGAGAACAAAGTGGTGGTGGTGGCTGCCGGTTGAATCGCCGGTGGTGGTCGATCGCAGAGGGAGCGAAGGAGAGAAAGGGAGGACGTACCCGTGCGATTCGAAGGCAACGAGAGACAGAGAGGGCGACGTCCTGTTGTCGGCGGCGAGACGACGATGATTGGATGGTGACGGTGAGAGTGAGGAAGAAAACAAACCTACAGCTCTGATACCATGATAGAAGATGATGAAATATGCTGAAGGCTTGAATCGATTTATTGACTGAGAGAATAAACTTACAATACGACATAAAATAATAATGAGAAAGTTAACCTAGACTAGAAGATACAAAGTATTTATACAGAGACTATATGGGTCTGGGCCTTATACACACATGGCCTGGGCCTTATACCTATATATACACTAACACAACCGACCCCAACCAACCCACTCGACCCTTCACACTAACGCCCACGCCACAACGAGCTACCTCCAAGCTGACGAATCGATCACGCCAGAGCCCACGACTCTGTCAACCATCGATTCCAATCTATTTTCTTGTTACGATACCTCCAGCCGATCCATTCAAAACTCCACCGTTGGAACTCGAAAAACAGCTCCTCCGAATTCCTTTTTTCTTCTTTAAAGACAACCCTGTTGTGATGAGACCAAATCATTGAATGATTTTGATTGTATTTTATATTTTAGATTGGTGTTTGACAGTGGTGGGCAGTCGTTGTGATGTGCACTCACGGTGGTTGGCAGTAGTGTTCTTGGTTGAAGAGGAAAGAGACCGGAGAAACAAGATGGGGTAAAAGGACCAAATTGCCCCTCATATGAGGGGCAAATGTTACACTTAACAATGTCTCTTCTAACGATATTAAGAAGAAAGACTAGTTTGAGTTTCAAAACACAAAAAATAGACAATCAATATACTTTATAGATTTTAAAAATCAAAACCAAAAAACAAACATAGAACCACCACATTACCACAAATCCACAAATATAATTCACCTCTAAAATTAATATTTAAGTATTAATAATGTCATTTTCTTAAACATCATAAAAATAGAAAATCTAAAATAATTACTGAAAATAAAACCGAAACAAAATATATCCTATTTTCATGAAATTTACCTAATAATTTATGACCATTATTTTATTTATTTATTTATTTTGCACCAAAAATTCTATTTATAAGAGGAAAGTAACCACTCACCCGCGTCAAACAAAACTGGAGTCTTCACTCTTCACAGTCAAGCAAACCCTTTACCTTCTTCAACCCCACCACCTCTCCCGCAAACGTCAAAAAGCAAAAATACCCACCATCTTTCTCTCTTTAAAATCTAATTTATATTCTCCTCTCTCTCTCTAGAAACCCAATTAACACATTTCTTCACTCACTCTCTCTATACATATATCTTGGTGGGTCTTTGTTTATAGTCTACTAAGAGTCAACATGGGGAACACAAGTGAAGACATTAACGTGGTGGGAGCACTTGAAGCTATGGCGATCACTGACCCAATTCCAATTCCAATTCAAGGAGATGAGGGATTAAGTATGGAGGAAACCCAATTGCACAAACCTGAAAAAGATCCCAGAACCATCGCCAGAAGGTATGTATGATTGTTTGCTTTATTATGTGGGTTTTCTTTTCTTTTTTTAATTCTTGAAATGTATGCATTTTTCTACTTTTAATTAGTGCTGGAATGTAGTAGTGTATTTAACAACAATTAGCATTATTATTGTTTATTTCTTTCCATGATTTTTTTAATATAAAAAATCTGCTTTGATTCTTTGGGTAATGAGCAGTTTTTTTTTTCTTTTTATCATTTATTATCTAATTGTGCTTGATTTTTATGAGTTTCTTGTTTATATTATTGAAAGTAAAGAGTTTTTACTTAAATTTGTATATAGAGGCAAATTCTATGGTGGAAAAAAGGGTTTCTGGCGTTTTTAAGTATTAAATCTTCATATTTAATGTTTTCTTTTGTGATGAAAGATTGAGGCAATTATGTTATTTTAATTTTGCTTCATTTATGAGAATTATATTGATGGGGTTCTTATTTATTTTCTTGAATATACATACATGCTGTCTTCTTCAATTTATTGTATTAAGCCTCTTTAATTACTTCACATATGTTCAGTTCTTGTGTTATGAAGTGGAATTGTTTCAAATTCTGTGTTCAAAGTTGATTACAGTATCATTTATTTCTATATGTTTTGTTCATTTAATATATTCATTCTGTGGATCCTATTGATATAATGTGATGAGAATTTGTCTGGATTACGGGCCGAGAAACGAAAATGAGATGCACAGCAATGAGAACAGAGGAAAATAGTATGACCGCGTGTGCGGGTTCCATGTGACAACTTTTTGCCCAAAATAGTATGACCAAATGAGATGAATTATTAAATTGAAATATTATTATTAATTTCTCATTTATTATTTCCATCAAGTGTTTTAAGTTAGCTCTCTATTGAACTAAGGAGTTTACATATGTAAGAAGTCCTGCCTCAAAGCTCTAAAATTGAAAACAAAATGGGTGTTCAAATCCATTTCCAAACAAAGATTGGGTTCAAAGATTTTCTGGTGATCCTTTTACATTGTTTCCTTTCGTTTATTATGTCTTATTTCAGATTTGGCTTCATATGTATGAGGTTATGATGGTCGTGTATCTATTTCCTTAGAAATTATGCTTCGGTTTTGTTTTGCTTGAAATCTCAAAAGGGTTAACGATTAGTCGATTAGGAATTGCATTAATTTCAATCTTTGAAACTTGACAGTCGATTAAACACAAGTGAAAGCTGCTTGCTTTTCGCTCTAGACAAAGTGTCCTTGCTTCATTCATTTTTCGCGTAGAATGGAAGATTTCACTATGCTCACTTTGTCTCAAGATAAATGCAAGCAGTTTTCTTTTCAGAATGTCCCAAAATAAATGGGTAATCGTTACAAAATAAATAATAACAATTGATTTTGAACTTCTGTTATCACTTTGGTTTAGGTACCAGATTGAATTATGTGAAAAAGCTTTGGTGGAGAACATTATAGTGTATTTAGAAACAGGTTGTGGCAAGACTCACATTGCTGTTTTGCTTATCTATGAGATGAAATGCCGGATGAAGAAGCCACGGAAGGATATATGTATTTTTCTTGCTCCCACAGTAGCTCTCGTTGAACAAGTGAGCCCTTTTTCTATATTTTCTTCTTTACTTCTTTTGATATCTTAATTTAGTTTTTTTTCTTTATTATTTTTGCTTGCTTTTAGTTGAAGGTCGATTATTGCTTAAGTCATGCAAAAAACTAGAAAAAGAAGGCGAGAATCAATCTAACAAGTTCCATGATTTCATTGTTATCTATCTATATCTATATCTATACTATATTATAAAGCATGGATAAAAGAACTCTTAAAAACAACTCACTAAGCTATATGTACTGTTATTTAAAGCTAACTACTTAAAATCTCTTAAAAACAACTAATGAAGCTCAATGTACTACTTTTAATGTTATTTATTAACTTTCAATTCTTATCTCTAACCACTTTAACTCCCTAAAATCACTCCCCACTTCAACTCCCCTAAAATAACTCCCCGCATAACTAAATACAGGATAAAAATCAAATTTTAAATATAAAAGATCTAAAATATAATTAAAAAAATCTAACATAATATTTAATGTTTATTTTATAAAGAAAACATTATATTATTAAACCTAAAATAAATTACATTATTATTAAACTATCGAAGAAAACTCTTAAAAACAAGTTTTTATGCATCAAATATTGTTTATTGATACACATTACATAAAATTCAAGATTACAAGTCATGATGCATGAGTACAAATTTCTAAAGCTATATGTTTGAATTCATAACTAACTGATAAACATAATCAAAACAACAGGATAAACATCTCAATTTTAATATAAATAATTTAAAATATAATAAGATAATCATTGAATTCTAACAAAATACTTAATTTTTTTTATAAAAAGCATTATATTATTAAGTCTAAATTAAACAAATTTATAGAAAAAATCATTATCACTCTCTCAAAATCATCCAAAATTGTACTGTAAATTGATAAAAAAACAAAAAATAAAAGGAAACATTAAATTCGTGATGTATCTCGTTGCATTGCGCGAGTACGCTTCTAGTTATCAATAATGCCAACAATGCCCAAACTTCAGTATGGGTGCGTTTGGTACATGGAAGGGAATTGTGGAAGGTTTTAGGGTTTTAATTTGACATGGGTAGTTTAGTAATTTACCAATCTTTTCATGGTCTAATGTCGCGCCAAACGTGGACAACTTTTTGTCCTGTCCCGTCCTCTCCTGCCTACTAAACACACTATAGAAGATCTTTATGATTTTCTTGTTATTATTAATTCCGAATGCAATGCGCTTATATTCTCTTTTCTTGGTTGAGGAGAAACAATTATTTAATGTTTCTAGGTAATAATGTTAATGCAAATTAATGTGTTTGTAATGTGATAGTCAATGCAAATTTCTTGCAATATTTATCTTCAAATTACACTTTGAGTTATTTGTGGAAATCATGCCACTCACTTAAATTTTGAGGAATGTTTCAATTTTACTAGTAGAACTTGATGAAAATTAAAGAATGGAACCAAAAACCTTCCACTTTGACCGCTAAAAGTTTGATTTTTATTGGGAAAACTGTAAACTTAATGTGTCTCTATCACAAACACTATATTTGATATAATGAAATTGGTTGTGACCGATCCTTCTTCGTTCCTTAACATACTTTATTTATGCAGCAAGCCAAGGTTATAAAAGATTCTATAGATGTTAAAGTTGGGATCTATTGCGGGAGTTCTAAAGGTTTGAAGTTCCATCATGATTGGGAGAAGGAAATGGAACAATTCGAGGTTTGTTACTTTAAAACTTCATCACACGTACCATTGACTCCCATTTGGTAAATTTTGCAATTTTCATGGGACATTGTAGTTCTTGATTCTTGTTCTCCCTTATGTACATCGTTGTGCAGGTACTTGTCATGACCCCCCAAATTCTATTACATAATTTATCACACTGCTTCATCAGGATCGAGCACATTGCCCTTCTGATATTTGATGAGTGCCATTATGCACAAGTTGAAAGCGAACACCCTTATGCTGAAATAATGAAGGTAATCATTAGCTACATGTTTCTTCGTTCTTACGAGATATGATTGTTGATGCATATGACTTCTTTGCAATAATGCAGATATTTTACAAACCGGATGTTGCTAAACTCCCCCGTATATTTGGCATGACCGCATCGCCAATATTTGGGAAAGGTAACATGATTCTGTTTCTTTAGGAGTTACTTATTGACCGTTAGAAATAAGTAAAAATATTCACTTCAGTTTATTGTTTTAGGTGCTTCCATCAGTAGTCTCGAGACCCTACTTCATGCCAAGGTCTGTTGTCTATGCCATCACGAGATTCATTTTCTGTCGATAAATATTTAATTTTCAGTAAATTATATTTTATTTAACCATCAAATATTTTTTATAGGTTTATACCGTAACAGACAGGGAAGAGCTTGATCAATTTGTGTCATCCCCTAAAGTCAATGTCTATTATTATGGCCCTGCCCCGAGCAATTCACCTTCTCCTCATTTTAATTATTCTGGGAGACTTGAAGCAATAAAGGCTCAGGTAGTCACATTGTCCTAAATTGAATGACTGAAGATTTTGTTTTATTATAAAGTTGGTTTGTTGCTTGTTAATTATGTTATTGATTTACGTATAAATTTTTTGAAATAGTGTATGCTAACTATGATGCCAAAGATTGAGGATTCTTCTGTTCTTAAGAACATCAAAAAGGCACTCCAACGTCTTCACGACAACCTGCTGTTTTGTCTGGAAAATCTCGGCCTTTGGGGAGCATTACAAGTAAGTGTACATGGCATTATTGAGCGTCATGTGATGTATTCCTTTTTGTTGTGTGTGTGTGTGTATATATATATATATGTTTGTTTTCTTTTTTCTGCGATAAGAGCTTAAAACCTCTTACCGTCCTCTTTTTGGACAAGAGGTAAGACCATGTCTTGTTAGCCTCTTAAAATCTCTTTATAGCCTCGTTATTCACTTTGCAATATATATTGACATCATTATGAGGCCCAGTTTTTGAATAAACGTTTGATTTTATTATGCTATTTAATTTAATACAGGATTAAATTAAAAAATAAGTTATAAATTATCTATTAATAAATCAACAACGATATGACTACCAAGCACTATTTTATTTATCATATTATAAGCTATGTTTTATAAATTTCATAATAATCATGAATAAACAAGTGAAACTGTTGGAAATATGTTGAAATAGACGGGTAATGTTTTTTTTGAAGTATATAATATTTATATACGGCAAATGTAACAAATAAACTCACACACCCTCCTCACCTTTGGTGAGGTTTGAACCCCTGACCTCCTAGGGTAATGTTTAAATTTGTTGTTTGAAAATAAGCATAATAATTACAAAAGATTTCTTGTTAGTTATCTGATATGTTTATGAGTAAAAATATAATTTATAATATGAGGGGTAAAATAGAAAATTACAAACATCAACTCAGTTATCAGTTATAAAAACAAACAGTCTTATTGATTATGCTTTCAGACTAAAGCACCACCTCTTATCAATCAAAACTGAAATAAGACTTCAAACTTGAGCGCCTCTTAAAAAACATGAGCACCTCTTAAAAAAACAAAAAACTCCTTACACTCTTGGGGGTTGTTTTTTTTTTAAAAAAAAACCTCTTAATGGCTCTTAAGTCTGAATCGTTCAGACCTTTTTACACACCACCTCTTATTAATCATAACTAAAATAAGACTTCAGACCTCTTAAAAAACAAACGGCACCTTAGATGCTTGTATAAACGACAACTCTAGTACAAGATTTTGAAAATCTTCTATTGGAAGGTGAATGGTAGCTAATTTAATCATTTATTTGTCTTGGAAAAGGCTTGTAGGATTCTGTTGAAAGGTGACCTCTTTGAGCGAAATGCAGTCATCGAGGTAAATGATCAATGCAGCGATGATATTTTATGTGGCAGTTATTTATCACAAGTTGCTGCCTACTTCGCTGCCGAATGCAAAAAAGGTGGTGTGAAAAATTTAAAAGTCTATTTCTATTTGCATATTATGAGTCTGTTTGAAATCGATATCGAACCTAACTGCCCATTAACATTTTCTAGATTGCCCTGTTGAAGCAAATGGCACCGAAGCTCAATTATCATGTGTCGAGACTTTGGGAGTTCCGTTTTTCTCACTGAAGCTCTTACGACTCGTCGGAGTTCTTTCTAGTTTCAGGTTTGCAATACATCCAAATAAGTAGCTATAAAAGTTTGAAACTTTTTCGCTGATAAACAATCTTTACGTGTTGGTTCTCTCAGGGCACAACCAGATATGAAATGCATTATATTTGTGAATAGAATCATAACAGCTAGATCGTTGGCATATGTCCTTCACCAACTTAGTTTTTTGTCAGCATGGAGGTGCAGTTACCTAGTAGGAGTCCACTCGGGGCTAAAGAATATGTCACGGAAAACCACAAGCGCCATTCTTGAGAAGTTCCGTTCGGGTGAGGTATGATATTTTGTTTCACACTCTCGCCTATTTTTTACTCGTGTGTTTTATCTATTTCTTCTGCAAGCCGGGGGTCTTCACGGAAACAACCTCTAACCCTCCCTGGACATACCTCTATGTGGAATTTTCCGGGCCATTTGTTTTTTTTCTTTGAATAAAGAGATAATGTACGGTTCGTTTTGGCAGCTGAATTTGTTAGTGGCGACTAAAGTGGGAGAGGAAGGACTTGATATCCAAACATGCTGCCTTGTTATAAGATTTGATCTTCCGGAAACCGTTGCTAGTTTTATACAATCAAGAGGTCGAGCACGCATGCCACAATCTGAATATGCATTTTTGGTGGACAGGTGATCCGTTGATGCCTTTTTTTCGTGTGAAAATTTTGGCATAAACCCTAAATTCTATATTTTAGAACTTAAACTTATAATATACTGCAGGGGGAGCCAAAGGGAGTTGAATTTGATACATAATTTTTGTAAGGACGAAGCCCAGATGAATAATGAAATAACTTCACGAACATCTACTGTGGAATATGTTGATTTTGAGGAGAGAACGTTTAGAGTAGATTCAACGGGTGCCACCATTGGTTCTGGATCTAGTGTTTCATTACTTCATCGATATTGCTCAAAACTTCCACATGATGAGTAAGATTTAGTTCTTCTCCACGTGTTTGGAATTATCCAAAGGTTATAATATTGTCGTAAATTATTTTGCAGATTCTTCAATCCTAAGCCACGGCTATATTACTTTGATGACGCTGAGGGAACCGTTTGCCACATAATTCTTCCTCCTAATGCTCCGATCCACCAAATCATAAGTTCGCCTCAACCATCTAGGGAAGCAGCAAAAAAAGATGCATGTTTGAGAGCTTGTCAACAGTTGTATGAATTAGGTGCCTTGACCGACTATCTCTTGCCCGATGATGAAGTTGATGACAACAATGAAGATGATTCCGATTCAGATGGTGGTGATGGTTAGTTCATTCTTCAAATGATATTATTTATTGCCTCACTCTCCATTTGCACAAGCCGGGGGGGTCTTCACTGAAACAACCACTCTACTCTTTTGGGTAGAGATTAGGTCTGCGTATATCCCACCCCCTAGACCCCACTTCCGGATGGGATATACCGGGCTCGTTTGGGGTTATTTAGCTAAATGACCTTCTGACAAGTTTCTAGGCATTCTTCTGTTAAGCAGTGGCATACTCCAAACCTCTGAGAAGGTCATGGATTTAAAAAAAACTGTCAGAAAGTCGTTCAACCGAAGGACCTGCTCGCTTAGTTTGGTTTACCCTCCATTTAATGATCTTTATTTATCTACAGAGGAAAGCTCAAGAAGAGAGCTCCATGAGATGCTTGTACCCTCTACACTACAGGAACCATGGATTAAAGTGGAACGTACAAAACTGTATCTCAGGTCGTATTTCATCAAATTTAGTCCTTCACCTGCTGATAGACTTTACAAAGATTTCGGCCTATTTCTAAAAACACCCATCCCTCAAGAAGCAGAAAGAATGAAACTTGACCTCCATTTGGCTCGTGGTAGATCTGTATTGACTGAGATTGTCCCTTGTGGCGCTTCAGCTTTTCTTGACAATGAGGTAATCAAATCTTGATGATTTTCTTTAGGGCTATGTTTGGCAAATTAGCTGATAAGCTAGTTGTTGGCTCATAAGGGCTAATAAACTAGTCAAGATTTGGTAAGAACTAGCTGATAAGCTAGATCACAACACAATGCAAGATGACCTAAAGGGACATGGTCAAAAGTATGAGGGGTATAATTGGAAAAAAGTGGAAAAAAAGCCCTTGGAGCTTATTGAAACGCTACTTGAAGTTTTTTTTTTGGTAAAGGAGTATCCCAGACCACTTTGGGCCCGGACTAATCTCCTGGAAAACAGGCCCAAGGCCCGCGGGCATTCATCCCGTGGCCACAATGCTGCAAGTGGGGCTCGAACCCGAGCAACCGCTATGAAGTCCCCAGGCTCTTACCACCACGCCACAACCTTGTGGTTAAAGCTACTTGAAGTTGCATTTCAAAAAGCTTGTCGGCTAACCGAACGTGGCTTTTTCAATAAGTTCAAAAAATAAGCTCGCTTATGCTTGCCAAATATGGCCTAAAAACAACTCTAAAAACACAGTAATGTCAATTTTCTTGATAATTTGTACAGATTGTGCTAGCTGAGAGGTTCCAAGAGATGTGGCTGAAGGCCATAGTAGACAAGTCGGAATTTGCTAAAGATTTTGTTCGATTAGGCGAAGATGATGTCAGCAGTCCAATCTCGACGTTCTACTTATTGCTACCTGTGATCGTGGATAAATACAGAGGATCAATGAATGTGGACTGGAAACTCATTACAAAATGTTTGTCGTCACCAATGTTTAGAACTCCGGAAGATAATACGTGTGATCGAACATCTCATATGAATAATTGCTTGTATCTTTCCAATGGGCCCACAAAGATCGATGACATTATGAATAGTTTGGTATATGTCCCTTGCAAGGATACTTTTTACTTTGTTTCTGGACTTCTTCCCGAGATGGATGCCTTCAGTCTGTTTAAAGAAGACACGAGTTATATCCACCACTTTGCTCATGTGTAAGTTTTCACTTTTTCGAGTTGTGGATTTGCCTAATTTTCCTTTGCGAGAAATTGGCTTATTGGGAACTTTTTTGCTTTATTTATGAACAGATTTGGAGTCAAGTTTTTGCACCCAAACCAGCCTCTTTTGAAAGCAAAACAACTCTTTCGTTTGGACAACCTGCTGCGGAAGAGAGGAAGTGCTGGTAAGTTATAGACGGTTTAGTTAAGTGTCAGAGTTCAAAAAGGCGCGCCATGGCGTGATATGGCGCAAGACGCTTCTCCGCCGTTACGAAATGGCCCATAATGTTTCTGTAAGGCGTGGCTCACGCTATAGCGCCTTAAGGCGCGCCGCAACATGCGTTTTTTACAAGACGTGATTTTTTTCAAAAAAAAAAAATATTTTTTTAAATTTTTTTATCTTTGGTGTTTTTACATTTTTAACTTTAGATTTAACACTTTTATAGATTTATCTAATCACATCACTCACAGTTTCACGAATATGGACTCACGATTAAAACGAAGTAAAATTATCTTTTTAAGGTCTATTTTAAATATTCAATCAAAAACTACTTTTATACTAGTAATTTATATGATTTTTCTTCTTCCAATATGAATGTGCATTCTTTAGTATCATTATTTGATTAGAATAATATATATAAAACATATACGTAAATATATATAATTTTCAATATGACATACAAATTTGCCGCCTTATGTCAAAAACGTCACGTCCTCGCCGTGGCGTGTAAGGCTTAAGGCTTGACCTCGCCGCCACGCCACGCCTCACGCCATTTTGAACCTTGTTAAGGGTACATAATTTACCTTCCATTTGTCAAATATTTAAAATACCCTACAAATTAGATAGATAATAGAACCTTGTGGAGGTATGAAGATCAAACCAAAGGAAATGAAACGAACCCATTATATCCCACCCGGAGTGGGGTCTGGGGAGAGTAAGATGTACGCAAACCTGACTTCTACTAGGGGCGGATGCACCTTAAAGCTAGGTCATTTCTCGAATAGGTCATTTCAATTTGGAATCTTTCCCGAATAGAAAATGTTGCATTTCTCATGGGATATCCTAAAAAAAGTCGGATTTCGATTTTCTTGGGTTATTATAGGGAGTAATTCTCAGGCCTATGTTTTTTCATCAAATTTTGTGATACTGAAACAGAACCGCGTGAAAAGGAGGAGCACTTTGTGGAGTTACCTCCCGAAATATGCGTACTAAAAGTCATCGGATTTTCAAGGGACATTGGAAGTTCACTGTCTTTATTGCCTTCAGTCATGCATCGATTAGAAAGCTATCTTGTTGCAATTGAACTGAGTCATAGGTTATCTTCTTCGTTCTCTGAAGGGTCAGAAGTTTCTGCAGACCGCGTAATGCTACATTATCTGTTATTTCGTCGTGATCTTCCTTCTTTTTAACGAGTTGAAGAGATTTAACTTTTGAATCTATCAGGTTCTTGAATCACTTACAACCGAGAGATGCAACGAGCGGTTTTCTCTTGAAAGGCTTGAAGTGTTGGGTGATGCGTTCCTCAAATTTGCAGTTGGCCGTCACCTTTTCGTATTAAACAACTCTCTTGATGAAGGACAACTTACAAGAAAACGTTCCAATATGGTTAACAATTCCCATTTGTTCAAGTTGGCATTATCAAACAATTTGCATGTAAGTTCTTTATGTGCTATTCCCCTTTCATGCATTTTGCACTAGCTGCAGGTTTTCATGGAAACAACTGCTCTACTCTTTAGGATGTGTTTGGTATGCATGACACGCACGTACAAAAACTTGTTGTCTCAACTCTCATGTTTGGCACGACATTAGATTGGAACAGGATCTTAGTGGGACAAAATGCATTTTTTCTGTCCCACCAAAATAGGTGGAACAAAAATCAGGTTGATGTGACAAAGACTGGTAAATTACTACACTATCCTTGTCAAATAAACCCTAAGACTTTCCAGAATTCTTTCACTTGCCTACCTCACTCTCGCCTGTCCAGCATGTCCGCATACCAAACGCACCCTTAGGGTAGGGGTAGAGGCCGGGTCTGCTTACCCCCTCCCCCCCACCCCCCCAAAAAAAAAAAATTGGGTGGGATATACCGGGCTTGTTTGGTTTTGTTCTTCATATGCTGTACACTTTTCAGACACCATAAATGTGTAATGCATTTGATAATTTGTGTAGGTATATGTACGCGATCAACCATTTGAGCCTTCCCATTTTTATCCTTTTGGTCGAAGATGTTCAGTGATATGCACCGACAGCACACAAGTGGAGATCCATTCTTCACACGAGAGCAATTTGAAGACAGGTGAAAACACTGAAGTTAGATGCAATAAAGGTCATCACTGGTTACAAAAGAAAACGGTGGCAGATGTTGTGGAAGCGCTTGTTGGAGCGTTTATAGTCGACAGTGGCTTTAAAGCAGCAATCGCTTTTCTCAAATGGATCGGTATTCAAGTCGACTTCAAAGACTCACATGTTGCTAAGATATGCCATTCAAGCACAATCTTTACCTCCCTGAGTGCTCAAATTGACATTCCTGCCCTTGAAAGTCTTTTGGGGTATAAGTTTCTCCATAAAGGTCTTCTCTTACAGGCCTTCTTACATCCATCTTACCATAATAACTATGGTGGCTGCTATCAGGTAACCACATCTTTTTTTAAATTAAACTGTACTTTTATAATTAATTGTTGTTTTATTTTATATTATGTTAATTATTTTGTCTCCGGGGGTTGGGGGTGGGTAAACAATTGCATTAGTATTTTTTTTATAACATTTCCATATGGGTGAAAGCAGAGATTGGAGTTTCTCGGAGATGCTGTGTTGGATTACTTGATCACATCTTATCTTTATTCGGTATATCCGAACTTGAAGCCGGGTCAGTTGACTGATTTAAGATCCCTATCGGTCAACAATAATTCCTTCGCGGGTATTGCTGTAAATCGATCTTTCTATAAGTTTATGCTATGTGATTCTAGTAATCTCATCCAGTCTATGAATAAGTATGCCGAGTTCTTCAAGACTTCTGCTTCAGAGAACATGTTGGCCGCAACAGTACCGTGCCCCAAGGTAGCTTATATAATTACTACTGTAATTTTTTTGAGAATCGAAAAACCATATATTCATAATGAATATCATGTATTCATTATGAATATTTGGTTCTCATGGATCTTAAATGGACCTGCCCCTAACTTATACATTACATCTTGTTTTGATGATCTATGATCTTGAAAACTGTTTTTCTGTTTTCAGGCTCTTGGTGATTTGGTTGAGTCTTGTGTTGGTGCCATTCTTCTTGACTCTGGATTCAATTTGGAGGTGGTTTGGAAGATTATGATCTCGTTTCTGGGTCCAGTCATGAAATTTTCAGCGTTGCAGCTTAATCCCATTAGAGAACTTCAAGAACTTTGCCAGTTTTATAATTGGGAATTAACATTTCCTTCGGTAAAGAAAGATGGAGTGTTCTCGGTTGATGCGGTCGTTGATGGAAAGGAAGTTTGTGAGACTGCTTGTGCTACCAATTTCAATAAAAAAACTGCCAAGAGAATCGCTTCCCAAAAATTGTATTTGTCGTTGAAGGTAAAAGATCTATACCCTTTGTTCCTTTTTGCTTTTTTCTTTTTCCGGAGTTTTTGTTTGCTAAGGCCCTATTTGGCAACCATAAATTTTTTGAGCTTACTAAAAAAACCGTCTAGTAAAGCCATAAACTAGCTTTTTGAAAACCTACTTCAAATAGCTTTTCAATAATCTCCTCGGGCGTTTTTCCCTTTTTTCTTTTTCTTCCAATTATGCCCTTATATGTTACATTTGAGTAATTTTTCAACATGTCGTTTTGCATTGTCATCTTAGCTTATTAGTTTTTACTAAACGTGACTAGTTTATCTGGTAGCTTATAGGCTTGTTTGCCAAACAGAGTCTAAAGATATTTTGTTTACAGGACAAAGGTTACAAGACGAAGGTGAAATCTTTGGAGGAAATCTTGAAGTCGAGCCAAAAGATGGAAGCGAAGTTGATTGGGTATGATGAAATACCCACCGATATAGATGTTTCATGTGCCCAACACATTGAAGACTTGAAATCAAATGAACTTAGAAATATTTCCCGAGAAGTGCATTCCCGGCCTGTAAATTCTGCGAAAAGCAGTAGCTGTGTTCAACGTATGGTGCAGCCTAGGCCAGACGTATGCAGCCCTTCTACAGACACCAGTAATAGCAATTCACAAGCAGCAGCAGGTAAGTTTATTGGATTCTAAGGCTATGTTTTACAAACTAGCTGAGAAGTTAGCTGGTAGCTAAAAAACTAGCTGATGGCTAATAAGCTAGCTGATAAGCTAGTCATGTTTGTACTCCTTCTGTCCCAAAATAAATGTCCAAAATTGAAGTGACACACAGTTTTAGACATGCATAATTATTACACTTTTTTGTTAATCAAATGACATCTTTACCCTTATTTAATTTCTCTCTCCTCACAACCCTTAAATATTTATGCATTATTTAAGGGTAACTTGGAGAATTTAGTTATGTACTTTTAAAAGTAGACACTTATTTTTGGACAAACATAAATAAAAATGTGGACACACTTATTTGGGATGGAGGGAGTAGATTACAATGTGAAATGATCTAAAAAAACATGCTAAAACATTAATTGGAATAAAGAGAAGGGTCGTAATTGTGAAAAAGTGGGAAATAGCCCTCAAGTAGCTCTTCAAAAAGCCAGTTTATGGCTAACCAAACGGGCTTTTTCAATAAGCTCAAAAAATAAGCTTAGCTTGTGGTTACCAAACATGACCTAATTCAAGGTTCATTCTTTTAGCTTCGACCTCTATAAGTAATATGAAACCTCATTTTCCTTAACGGCATATGATTACAGAAATTTCAGGTGGTGGGTTGCTGAAGTCGTCAGCAAAATCACATTTGTACGAAATTTGCACTATCAACTGTTGGAAACCACCATTGTATGAATGTTTCGAAGAAATGGGACCCGCCCACCTCAAACAGTAAGTTCACGCACGCCATGGTGCACCGTTGGTTTTTGTAGGAGATTTGCATATTTAGCTCAATAACCTTCTCCAGAAGCTGGTTTCGCAAAATGACCCTATGATGTATTTCCATGTTTGTACACAGAGCAAACTCTTTTGAGATAAAGGTCATTGAGCTAAAAACAAAATTTAGAAGGTCATGCCCCTGATTGAAAACCCATTTATTCAAAGGACTCTTTAAGTGTTTGGTTCTTCTGTAGGTTTGCATTCAAAGTGACAGTGACAATCGAAGAAGCCTCGAGTACAGTTTTGGAGTGCATTGGAGATCATCGAGCTAAAAAGAAAGATGCAGCGGAGTTTGCAGCTCAAGGGGCGATTTGGTACTTGAAGAAAATCGGACATGTAGAGAAGTAGAATTTGGTATTTCATTAGGGTCAATCATATGCATATAGTATACAGTTTTTAGCAGTATTTACGACTTATTGAAGCAAAGGGTGTCCGTAGTATAGGGCCTTGTATACGCACACCGGCAAATACACCATTTATGTAGTTTGTATGCCTAATTTTCGTTATAGCAAATCCCTCAAAATCTATTCTTGTATTTTGCTGAAGAATTGTTTGGAAAGATTTGTGATTTATGATTCTATGAAGTTGTTGCATGTTTGCATCGGCTGGATTCTAACATGTTTTGTTAGCCAACTTGCCAAATCATATTAACTTGGTTAAAACTTAAACCATGTGGGTCAATGAGATGGACCGGTCTGTGTCTGGCAGGCTAAGGACCGGTGACGGACCTAGAGGTGGGCATTTGGATCGGACCCGTGAAGACCAGAGATCAGATATCGACGTTAGTAGGCCGGATCGGCTTGGACCAAATTTTTTGTAGTTATACCAATCTTTTTTTTATCGAATAAAGATAGTTGGGACTTTTTATTAAGAGTAAACTCTAATTTTGGTCTTGAGATTTACTGAAATCTTTGAAAATGGGACCTGAACTTTGCTTAGTCTAGAAATCGTCCTTGTGGTTTTCATTTTGCTCTGAAAATGGTCCCTACCCACCAACTCCATTAACTTTCTATGTTAGAGAGAGGGGCATTTAGAAGTAGGAGTTTTTTTAGTAATTTTACATACTTATTGCAATTTATGTTTTAAAGTGTTGAAGAGGTTAAAGATTTTTTCATTCCCATATTAAAAGTAAAGGGTTTTTAGTAATTTTACATACTTATTATAATTTATGTTTATTAAATATTTGTTTTTTTCCCTAATTTATGTTAATAACCATTCGTTTTTCCTTTTTTTTTTAAATTAATTAATCATCCATTTACCCTTATTTAAATATAGGTGTTTTTTTTAAAGTTGGGATTGGAAAAAACCACATCAAGAAACTATGAGTTTCTCTTAAAATCAAAAATCAGAAAGTTTTCATGGATTAATGAGAACCAAATCCCATGGTTTTTGCATCTGCATTTGCTACGGAGGTTTCAACGATGAGAGAAAAAGGAGGGATTTGATGGACAAAGGGGGGGGGGGGGGGGTCGTGGTTGATAGGTGTAACCACTGGACTTACAGATGGGGTGACCATGTCGAAGAAGAGAGGTCAGTGAAAAGTAACTTACGTGGAAGAAGAAAGGTTGTGGACAAGGGGTTGTGCTTGTGTGTATACATTAGAGTAAGTTACATTTTTGGTCCTTGTAGTTTACATGTTTATTTATTTATTATACTAAAATATATAAAAGTAGAAAAACAACTAAAATTGACATAACAGGTTTTCTTAACGGCCATTAGAGAGAGGGACGAAATCCGGACGCATCTTGTAATTTCGAAAGTGTAGGGATCAAAAGTTTTATAACCAACAAACCACATAGACCAAATTTGTAGTTTACTCTACCAAAAGACATTATTTCTTGAGAGACTTTCTACATCAAGTAAAAAAACTTAATCTAACAAAAAACATTATCCACCATCAAACAAGACATTATATAGCAATATGTAAAATAATAATAGTATAATATGTATAATCGCAATATGTTATTAAAAAAATAGTATAATATGTATTTGGTTTGTTTTTATGAGCATGAAATACATAAAATATTAGTAGAAAATGTTATATGGTTTAACTGAATTTATTAAAAAAGTAACTGAAAATCGAACCGAATAATGATCTTTATTCGGTTAATTGAACCGTTTAAATTAAAACCGAATAATCCGAAACCATTTAACTCAAAATCTATTAATTTCAGGTGCGTTATTCAGTTACGGCTACTAGTTGGGTTCCAATGAAAAGTTGAGTTATCGTGAGAAGTGGTAGGAACGTTAGGATGAGATGCACCATGAGATGCATGAATCAATTCACTAATGAAGCGCTACTGTTAAACCCAACGCTTTGGATCATTGTACATAAATGCATTACATATTGTCGCAACTTGGTTAGGGTTCATCCTATCTACAAAACGGACTTCCCAGAAAATCGTACAAAATGATGTCTTGGCGGTTGATAGCGGAAAATCGTATAGGTCCACAACGTGGCCACTATGTTGCTATAGTGGCGGTGCAAGTGCACACCGGACACTATGATCGCTATTAAGTAATAAAGTGGTAGAGTACCAAGATCGTTTCCACAGGGACTAGTCAACTAAGAATCAGAGAACTTTCATGAACATCTAGTGCTTGTTTGAGTTTTGAGAACAATATCAATATTTGTGAGTTTTAAGCAAACTAAACAACGATTAAAAGGGATTAACAAGATAAAAGGTAGGATGTGGGTACAAACATTAACTAAGACTGATGTAGTAACAATATGGTCAGAAACAAAATGACACACAATATCTTTAAAAAAAACCTTTCTCTCGAAAGTGAGTTTCCTCGGAATGTGGCCACGTTGCACCCACAAAGTCACCACTTTTGCCAACTCAAGACTTGCCGACTTAACTAAGTAAATCTCTAAGGATTTCAGTTCCATCAGTATGGATATAGAAGCCCAAATCTCTTTGCGACACCTATATCGACCGACATTTTGAACCTTATTTAAAGTCATGCAAAAACCCGTATCTCTACGTGGTTATAAAAGACTTTCTCAAATCTTCTTTGCATCACTCAATCCGTATTTCGGATCCCTCCCTCTCGAGGTTTAAGATCTAATATTAACACTAACAAGTGATCGGCTTGTCCGCGTTGAGTTGAAGTCCCGACTCGAGCGACCAAGTCTAAGAGTTAGCAAAGATGGCAACAACCAAGTGTTGCCTACTAGTCTTAGCCTTGGCTCATACCCACACCCAAAGGGGTGTTTAGCTCATAATAAAAATAAAAGACATGAGAGAAGAAGGAGAATATATGAACATAAATGGCATAAATAAAACTTAAAGGCTGTCACCAAAGTGCCCACAACGTGGCGACAACTGATACAAGAAATTACAAGAATTAAATGCACTACACTACAACTTTAAAGAGAGAATGTAAACTAAATGCTAAGCTCCAGATCAAAGTAAATGCTCCTGGAATTGATGATCTTCAAGTTGTGCCCCAAGCCTCCATTTATAGCCCAAGGAAGAAGAAGTGTTGATGTGACAAATCCAAAAAAGTAGCTTTAAGGAGGAGTATTGAACCTTCCTTTGACTTACACCTTTTGTCTTCTTCCTTGATTATTCTTGTGAAAGAGCAGAAACTTCTTTATTTTTCTTCAAAAGGCAATTTTTCCAAAAATGGCCAAGACTTATCCATAAATTTTCAGCCAACGTCGCAACGTGGTGACAAGGTGGCCACGTTCTGCACAAAAAGTTAGTAAAACCGAAATTTTTGCAACCTTGAGACTTCATCACCATGTTTGAACAATTAAGACTAAACGAATGAGGTAAGGGACAAAATGGGTGAAAATGTGGTAAAATAAATACGAAAAGAGAGGAATTAACTCTCAAGATTTGAGATTTATCAGCGGTTCAATTTTACGGTAATCGGCGAAACCTCACGGCTTATGCTAAATGGAAGGACCCTATCTCCGGTGTTGGCGGTTTCCTCTTCCTCTCATCTTCATCAACGGTCCCTCAGGTAGAAATAATTTGATTGTAATGTCTCTAATAATTTGATTGTAAAGCATCTATTTGTTTTTGTTCGTTGCAGACTACTTTTTAACGTTAAGGCCTACTAACCGTCTTGATTCAAGCCAAAGAACTGAGTGATGATTAGTAAATTAAAGAACATTTTGAACCTAAATACTTCGTGTCAATTTTGAACTTCAGCATCAAAAGTGGAATAAATCATTTTTGGGGGGAAAACAAGTATTAAACTTGAGAACATTGTATTATTTTACGTCAAATCCAACTAAATAAGGAATTGTTGTTGTGAGGTGGAATTTAATTTGGAACATAATAAAGTAGTGCTTATGTTCTTAGAAACTTACCAGTTTCAGATGATGTTCATGTGTAGATATGTCGTACTTGGTGCGGCCTTTGCTGGATTATCAGTGGCATGGCACTTGCTGGAAGTACTCTCTCTCTCTTTCTATATATATATTATACATACATATATAGCCTTTGGTTCATTTGAGAAATGTCAAATCCATGAGAAATAGAGAAGTGATCAGGGCCCTTGGATTAACTAATCTGATTTTTTAAATGGAAGGGTAAAATTGTAATTAGCATCATGTCGATTACAATCAAATTCAAATTAAACATGTATTTTCCTAAATTAGCGTCAATCATATCATCAAGAGGTTTCCAATTCAATTATCGTTTGCAGATTGATGATCTTTGCTCTTGTTTTCTTCTTCTATGGCAAAATTTAGGTTTTCAGATCACATTCTTCTTAATATGATGTCGAATCCAGAAACTGTTCTTGATCATGAAGTCGATCAGTTATCGAATGATGAAGATGTGATTGATGAAAATGAAGGTATCGTTTTTAATTTTATGATTAATTTTTTTTTGTAATTCAATTAAGATGTTATTGATTAAAATGAATTTTGAAGTAATTATTTTACGAAATTTGTGTTTTACTTTCACTGTTATTGTTCAACACGAAATTTGAAGAATTTTAGTTGTTTACAGCTATTTTGTTGATAATTTACATTAATTTGTGGCTCAGTCTGTTAGAAACAATGTAGATTCGTATATGAATCTGAGTTATTTAATTTAATTACATTGTATGAATCTGATTTATTATTTGAATTGTTATCAAACGTTCACATATGAATTATTGTTTTTTAATTTGATGCATTACTTCTATTTAAAAGAATGTAATAAATTCATATATGAACATTTTAAAGCAATTCAAGTTCATATATGAACGTTTGATTAATTTGAATTGCTTTGAAATTTTCATATATGATTTGTTATTATGTTCGTATATGAAGTATTTGAATTATTATAAAACGTTCATATATGAATTATTTTTTCAAACAATTTAAATTAATATATGAACTTTTTATTAATTTGTATTGCTTTAAAGTGTTCATATATGAATTTTTATAACATTCATATATGAATTATTTGAATAGTTACAATAAGTTCATACATGAATTATTTGTTTTTTATTTGATGCATTACTTATATTTAAAAGAATGAAATAGATTTATGTGTTAACATATCAATATGTATATATGTAATAGGTTCAAATTCATCTTCATCTGCTGTTCATCCTGTCTTTTTTTCACCATCTGGTTCAAAGTATTGGATACCAAAAAATGTGCATTTGGATTTGAAGCCAAGAATTGGTACCTTTTTTCAGTCTTGTCAGCAAGCCATTTCAATGTATGAAAAGTATGCTGAGAAAGGTGGATTTGATGTTAGACTTTCGACAAATGTTAATGGTCAATATGGTATTGTGAAGATCAAGTATGTTGTTTGCAGTAAAGAAGGGGATCCACCAAAAAAGAGTTTTAATACTGTTCATGATAGTATTGAAGGTAAAAGTCATCGTAATTCAACTGCGAAGAGGACAGAGGACAGGTTGTAAAGCATGCATTAGGGTGCGTTTTGTACCTTCAAAATCATTGTATGAGGTTTATCACTTTGAGGAGAAACATAATCATATGTTTATCGATGAAAATGATATGAGTATGTCTCGAAAACGAAGGCAGTTGTCTTTAACCGATCAAGTTTTTATTCACAATGTTGCAAGTTGTAATGTTGGAGCAACAAAGGCGCATACGTTGCATATGTCTTTGAAAGGTGGTTTTGATGTTTCTGGTTGCACTGTTAATGATTATAAGAATTTTAGGAGAGATTTGAATGCATTTGTTAGTGCTAGTGATGGTGAAATGGTTCTTGGTATGTTGGAAGATAAATCAAAAGATGATGCACAATTTTCTTTTGAATATAATCGGCAGGATAGTGAATTATGTGGAATTTTTGGGCCGATGAAATTGCTAAACTGAATTACCAAGAATTTGGAGATGTTATTTCATTTGATGCTACCTTTCGCACAAACCAGTAAGTTTGTCAACTGTAATTCATTTTTTTAGATTATTTATATGTTGGTTTTTATGTTTTTACCCTTTTGTTTTTGTTATATATTTTGTTTTATAGGTATAGAATGGTGTTTGTTCCATTTACTGCTATCGATAATCATAAAAAATATGTTACGGTTGTTGCTGCTTTGTTGTCCGGTGAAACTCTCGATAATTTTAAGTGGCTTCTTGAGGCGTTTTTGAAAGCACATTGTGGGAAGCAACCTAGTTTGGTTCTAATAGATCAATGTTTGGCAATGAAACAAGCTATTCCATTGGTTTTTACGCAATCACATCACAGATTATGTATGTGGCATATTATGGCCAAAATTTCAAACAAGGTTAGTATCTATTTGGTCGGCGGATGATGTAACCCGAAAATCACAAATGGAATATGTAGATCCCAGTACAGTGCAATCACGAACAATATAATCAATGAAGAACAATAATATAACCACAACCTCTAGTCATATGATTAATATTCAATGAAATGTTATAGGTTTACAGATAGATAATCTAATAAGCAAATGTAAACCTATAGACCAGAAAATTATGAATTGAGACTAAACTGAATAATTAACTAAATAAGCCTTTATATACTTAGGCTTTACAAGATAATGGGCTTATGGGCTTTGGGCCCATCTAACTAAATAAACTATCAACTAATTACAATTTAAACCCTTATAAATGTTTTATACCACTTTCAACACACAGGACTTTCGGTCCTAACAATCTCCCCCTAAAGTTGAATAAAGCATTTATCTTCTTGAAATCTTTAGGCATTGATCTTCTTTCCCTCTTAAATCTTTGAAGAACTTTGGTGTTGCATGTCTTCATGTATTTCCACGCTCCCCCTTGAATAAAGCTCTTGTTCTTCATAGTTTCAACTTTGTAACCAGATTCAATGTACAGTAGCCTCGACTGAATGCACTATCAAGCAACTTTCAACTGTAGAAACTCAATCACATCGGATCAGCACACAAAAATGATAATGTGAGAGTTACTTGACATTCCACGGTGCATCTTCAGTTTAATAACAAAGAATTTGTCTTTGAACCGCGAGTTGAATAAACTTTCAGCTTACGAACTTGTTTCAATCAGATCGTAGGAGGAATGAGGAACAAACTTGTAGCAGACACCACATGATATGGGATAGAAGAAATAAAATCTTTGAAATCTTCATCTTTGAACTCATATATTCATCTCTTTGATCTCTCGACTGTCTTCAGAAAAGCAAACTTTCACTTTATCTTATAATCATCTTCAAAAAATCATCTTCATTCAGAAAATCTTCATTCAGAAATTCAATCATATTATAACTTTGAAATTGAACTTTGTACAACTCTCCCCCTTTTTGATGATTGTGAGCATCATTCTCATCAAAACTCTTCAATTTCAACACATTCTTTGATCTCCCCTTTATGATAATTTGACATTCTCCGCCCTTTGATCTGAGTATCCGTCAATTCATGAAATGTATATATCCGAATCTTTTCAAATTCAGATATAATAGGAATTGTAAACCTGAATCAACAAATGAAACAGTTAGTATGCCTGTAAGTAGCACGAAGCCACTTTGTACAACAGATGTACTTTGGAAAGGAGCTTTTGTGATATTCACTCCCCAGGGCTTTCATTCAATCATCGAAAAACGACAAAGGAATTTTCTATGAATGTTATGACAAGAAAACTAATTCCTTGTGTGTATGTGCAAGTGTAGAAATGATTGAAGCTACTTAGCTTTCTCAGGCTCAAAAATGTGTAAACTGTTGAGACAACAACATATATTACAGGTACTCAATGTGCATGAAAGAGGTGCGAAGGTGGGGCAACTTTCCTTCTTTTTCAATATCTAAATCTTTCGAGTGAAGACTAGATAGCAGATATGCTGCGTCCCCAAAGAAAATGAAACATTTTTTTTTTAAGAAAGAAACGAGTGGTTGGTGGGGGTAAAAACAAGAGTTGGCATGGGCTCACTGCCTGTTTCAATGATGGTCACCAAAGAATGTGAACCAATCAGTAGATGTGGCTGCCCGGCTCAGAAAGTGTTTGGTGCAGAGTTTTCATATTCTTTTAACTCTGTTCTCACACCCTCTTTCTTTTTGTCATTAAAGCTCACTTCTAACCCAACTCTCATTTACATTTTACCGCTCAACACAATGAGAAAAACTCAACCGGATGAGTTATCTCCCCCACTCTTTGATTTAAGACCCCTCACCCCTCAATCACTCAAGGATAACTTCCGGGGTAGGAAACACTGGTTAACGTGAATCAATGGAAGTTTTGTTTAAGTTCTCACACAAATCCCATGTAAGTCCTAACAAAAATAGTTGCTCAACAGTTTAACTGAACAGTTAAGTACAAAATGTATGATAACATTGTCAAAATGTATGCTCATGAGATTTGAGCAATTGAACTTTGAAGATTTCTCAAAACAAAGATATTGAATGAATGAAATGAAATCAAGAGAATTGTTTTGAGAATCTGACAATGTATCAATCAGATCAAATAAAATGGTTAAAGTATCAAAGAACTGGATATTTTGTTTATATGAACAAATATAAACAATTTAGCAATGAAAGCACAAATTTGGAAATGATTGATGCTTAACAATATTTGAAAGCAAACGGGAGTATTACCATCGAAAAATTGTTTCGTTATGAGACATGGTAATAACAAATTCAAACGAAGTACTGAACCAGTGTGTGTGAATACTTGACAGTATAAAGACAAGATAATACGCAAGTATTGATCTTTAGAAACACACAGTCAGTTAAACATTAAAGCTTAAAAATGAAAAACATTTAAAATCACACTTCTGAATTCATAAAACCTTTTGAGAATCAGAAGTGGTTTGAACATTTCAGAAACTGTTTTTCATGCTTGAAAGTTGTTCTTCTTTCAAACAATCAGAGATCTAGGATTAGAAGATATTTACCTTTTAAGCTCCCCCTCAAATGATGATAGAATGATTTATACTCTGATAAGCTCCCCCTGAAATTATGCATCAGTAGATCTATCAGTTAACAGGTACAAGATAGAGATCCATAATTCCTTCTGGAATGTAGTCCTTCATATCACTCTAATGCATATTTCAGAATATATATAAGTACTTCCCCTTGAAGGTTGATCTTCTCATTTCAGTCTGGGAGTATCTTTTCTTTAAGCATTGAAGCACGAGTCCTGATCTGTCATGTGATCAGAAGCCAAACTCCGTTGAAGTACGGGTTCTAAGCTGATTTACTTAGAAGCCTTGATTCTCTTACTCCCCCTTAACTTGAGGTGCTTGCAACACAGAATCAGTTTTCGGCTTTGGTACCCACTGGTATTTGGGTCCATGAATGTTAGTTGCAGTTCGAATGAGAGTAATGGAATAAGAACCATACCAGAAATGATCACTGGTTTTGTGAATAGGATCATGTGTACAACAATAAGAACAAAAGTATTTCTTACCCAATAACCTGATTAATTGATCTCTCGAGTAGATATGATCAGATTTACCTTTACGTGCATTGTTCTTCTTGGCTTTGTGTGTATGTACACATGATTTCTTTCCTTTCAACTCATCTTTCTTCTCATCTTCAACTGGTTTCTTCTTCCAGACCAGTTCCTCTTCTTTATATCTTCTTCTCCTCCTTCGTTGTGTACCTGAACCATCTACATTTTCATCAAAGAAAAGGTTAGTACTGTGAATCTGATCATATGATTTAACTGACCTTTTTGATGAAACAGTTTTCAAATGTGAGCTTGAGGCTGTCTTTTTGAAGTCAGCTGAATTATTTCTAGCTGTGTGGATTTGTGACTCTGGAGTCGTTTGCTCAGTCACCACTACCTTGGAAACAATTATTTCAAGCTCTTTAATCTTTGAAGCAAAGTTGTCTCTTTCTTTAACAAGCAGGTCAATCTTCTCCTTTAATTCGGACTTCGCTTTCTGCTCTTTCAGTGCTTTCTCAGATAGTTCAGATAACTTGACAGTAAGCTTTTTGATCTCAGTCTCAAACATGCTTCTTTCTTCTTCAAAGCCCTTCTCAGCATTGTTTCTCTGGCCGGATATTTCTTTGAAGAATCCCACATTCTTTCGTTCAATGGCCTTCTTCTCTTTGGCAAACTTTTCTCTTTCAAGGATGATTAGTTTCTCAAAGTCAGAAACTTGTTGAGAAAGCTTTATGCATTTCAGCTCAACTGCTTTCTTCTCATCAGCACATTTTCTGGAAAAATCTGAGAGCTTCTTTGCAAAAGATTTCTCTTTATTCTCAAAATCGGATTTGTCTTTTGCAATCTTTTGCTCCAAATCAGAGATCTTTCTTTTAAGCTCAGAGTTCTCAGATTCCAATTCTCTTCCTTTTAACAATTCCCTTGGCCCTAACATCAACCATTCAGTGCAATCCCACAACTCTTTTCCTGTCGTTTCGTAAGAAAATATTTGACCAGAAATTTCACTCAAAATGTCATGAAAAAGGTCACAAGAAATACTACTTGTCATATAATTTCGAGCAAAACTATTAGCCCTCTCTCTTTTCTCCTGTTCCACAAGCGAAGCTTCTGTCGGAATTTGGGATTGCATCTCTCCTTCAGTCAATGATAATCTTATATAATAACCCACCTCATGTTCATCCACAAAATTCAAAAAATCAACTTTCCACTCTTCATATTCTCTTTTGGACCGCAACCTTGGTGGGTTCATCATTTTTTATTGTATCGAATAGACTTAATTCGATCCGGTTTTGAAAAGAGAAGAAACTCAAAAGTGCAAGGACCAAAAGTGACAAAGTCTGAAACTTGAAAGTTTAGGGTCACAAATGACAAACTACTGAAACCTTGAAGTACGGGGACTGAAAGCGACACAAACAGAAACTTAAAAACACGAAGGACTAAAAATGACACAAACTAAAACTTAAAACAAGGACTAAAAATGACACAAATTGAAACTTAAAACAAGGACTAAAAATGACACAAACTGAAACTTAAAACTAGAAGGACTAAAAATGACACAAACTGAAACTACTAACTAGACGGACTAAAAGTGTATAGAATTAAAACTTCTAATGGACTTAACTGGACACTAACGAAAAAGGACTAAAAAAGAAATAAAACTAACCAAACTAACATACTAACCGGGCTAACGGGGACTTAACGGAAAAGGACCAAAAAGTAAGAAATTTAACGGCAAACTAACGGAAACACTATTCATCGTCTTCCTCGTTGAGCCAACCTTTTTGATCGTATCGAATAAAAAATTATTCGATCCTGATCTTATACCAATTTTTGATCCCAGTACAGTGCAATCACGAACAATATAATCAATAAAGAACAATAATATAGCCACAATCTCTAGTCGTATGATTAATATTCAATGAAAGGTTATAGGTTTACAGAGAGATAATCTGATAAGCAAATGTAAACCTATAGACCAGAGAATTATGAATTGAGACTAAACTGAATAATGAACTAAATAAGCCTTTATATACTTAGGCTTTACAAGATAATGGGCTTATGGGCTTTGGGCCCATCTAACTAAATAAACTATCAACTAATTACAATTTAAACCCTTATAAATGCTTTATACCACTTTCAAGACACAGGACTTTCAGTCCTAACAGAATCCCATGCAAGTATACATGTAAAACCACTATCGTTTGAACAAGTAATAAAGTGGTACTAAGTACCAAGTATCGATCCCACAGAGACAATAAAACAAGTCGTGATTCTTAAGTCAATCTTAAAAGGTGATTTCAGAAAGAGATTTGGAAGGAATGATCTTTGAGTGTTGTTGACAGTAAATTAAAGTGCTTAAAACAGATTAAAAGAATGCAAGGGTGCAAGATCCGACTGGAGTTGTAAGCAACTAAATAATAGGACTGATGTTGCAGCAGATGCTGCAGCACTAGGCTCTCAACTTCACTATCGGTTCACAAAACCCTTTTGCAAGGTTCATATTAGAATAGGTTTACCGACAACGACTAATTAGGCGACCCAACCGGTTCCGCACATATATTATTATGATCCCCGCATAGTTTACAATCAATAAAGATTGAGAGGGTTTGTTACAACCCCTATAACACTTCAGTGTTATGAAGAATATGCTAGCTTGCAAACAAGCCGCTCACCCAAGTGAAACAATGTACGTCACCTCATCAAGAAGAACTTGGTCGAAACTCAGAAACAAGGAGTGAATAGTAAAATTGATAGCTAGTAGCAAAACATTAATCCATAGTTACATAGGCTTTTATCTCCCAACCATCACTTACACCCAAGCTAGGGACTTACCCCATCATCGCTTGACACGTGGTGTACGATATTATCGGAAAGATAATGAGCAAATGCATGAAAAGTAAATGACTGGAATTGGAATGCATAAATGTAAAGAACAGAAATGTAAAGCAGAAATGTAAAGTCGAATTGTAAATGACAAGGAAAAGTAAAGGTGCTGTGAACGGTGTTGTGACACTAAACAGTAGTGTACTGGAATTAAAGACTTAATATTAAAAAGCTTAAAGTAACAAGTTGAAATAGCTATGTGAGCTATCCAACCGAGAGAACGTTGATTAAAACTACTGGAATGAGCTCTCTATTTATACATAGAGAAGCTCCTAACTAAGCATCTAAAGCAAGCATAATAAGAGTATCAAAAGTACCAAGTACATGGTCCCCACCACTAACTAGGAATCAAATGTCAAACTAAAGTACAACTAGCATCTTTTAAGGAAACCATAATTGTCAAAAGAGCATATATTCTCTGCTCCTTGTCTTCTTTCATCGAATATCTCCAAGTATTCCTCAAAGAGCTAGTTGCATCAACCAAAAGATTTATGAAGCTTCGTCTATGACTGCAGTCCTCCTGCTATGACTCCTGTTGTAGCATCATTCATCAGTAAGTTAACATAAAAGCACACAATTAAGGTCAATTTCCGCCACTTAGCTCCCAACTCAACAAATGGTAAAATTAAGAATAAAAGACTCAAATATTGTGATTTGGGAAATAAAAATGATAGAAAATCCTACTAAAAAGTGATGGAAAATGTGATAAGTTATCCACTCATCACTATTCATATATGAATTGTTGATATATAATTTAAGTTCATATATGAATTAGTGTTTAGTTAGTATTATATCTGTTCATATATGAATTATTTTTATATAATGAAAATTTATATATGAATTATTGTTTACTTAGTATTGTGTTCATATATGAATTATTTTCATATAATGATAGTTCATATATGAATTCTTGTTTAGTTAGTTCATATATGAATTATTTTCATATAATGATAGTTCATATATGAATTCTTGTTTAGTTAGTTCATAATGAAAGTTCATATATGAATGTATTATGTTTGTTAATCAATTATATAGTTGTGTTTTAGTTATAAAACATTATTTCTTTATACCAATTTTGTAGGTTAGCACAACGATACACAGGGAGACAGATTTTAACAAACGCTTTAATAAACTTGTTTGGAATGTTCAATTAGAGCCTGAAGAGTTTGAAAGTATGTGGTTGGATTTGATTAGTGAGTTTAAACTTCAGAAGAGCAAATGGTTTTCATACATGTTTCGTATTCGTCAACGATGGATTCCTGCTTATTTCAAGACTATTCCTTTTTGTTCATTGATGAAAACTACATCAAGGCCGGAGAGCATAAATTCCTTTTTCAACAAATTTGCTCACCATGGTAACAACTTTGTAACATTCATGCTTGCATTTGAAAATGCAATGCGTAAGCAAAGAAATTCTCAACGTAAGCTTGATCATATGACAAAGACAACTATTCCTCATATGTGCACTTCAAAGGCTATTGAGAAACATGCATTTGAGTTTACACACAATGTATATATTTGGAAGTTCAAAAGGAGATAAATAAAGCAGCGTGGTCGTGTGTTTAGCAAAATGTTGTTGAAAAGGATGGATGCCAAGTTTATACAATTCAGCAAAATGATAAGAATAATAAAAAGAAGCAGTTCAAGGTAAGAATAGTTGTTCATATATGCATTTTTATTATTATTTATTAACACAACTTACATTTTCTTGTTCATTTTTGTTGTAGGTTGTGTGGAATCAATTGGATTCAACATTTGAATGCCAATGTAATCATTTTGTTCAACATGGATATCTATGTAGTCATGTTTTCAAAGTGTTTATGAATGAGAATTTTGATGCCATACCCGATAAGTATATATGTCGCCGTTGGAGAAGAGACTTGATATCTTTTAATCTTAGGCACATTTCATGGAGGCAAGGGGATCCAAATGGTGATTTGGCAAGAATTAGCTATGATGCACAAGCAACTTTGGATTATATTTTGATGAGTCTTAGAAATGACAAAGAGAAGCTTAAAGAGGTTGTTGACAAAATTCACAGTATGAAGATTGACGTAGATGCTTATGTTCCTTACTAAACCAGATTGCAGAAGAAGAATGACACTATAAGAAATCTTATTGGTGTGAATCCACCAGACAAAATTGATATTCATCTACCATCTGGTATCTGCAATAAAGGTTGTGGAACTGGAAAACGTTTGATCGGTGCAGGGGAGAAAGCAGCGAAACAGAATCAAAAGACTAAAAGGTTGTGTATAAATTGTCAAAAGACTTGCTATCATGATTCTCGTAATTGCCCATTGAAGATTGTTGATTAGTTGATAGATACATATTATAGGTCATTTTTTTCTTTAATAATTACTGTTAATTGCAATAATTTCATGAATAAATGACAATAAAAATTTTGTGTTATGAGCATTAGTATTCATTCTATAATTTTTTAAAGTACTTAGATTTGAAAACAAAGGTCTATATATGAATACGGTACATAGTTCATATATGAACTTATATTTGATATAACTGGTTCATATATGAACAATATGATATGATTGGTTCATATATGAACAATGGTTCATATATGAGCTATAGTTGTTCATATAACTTGTTCATATATGAATTTACAGTTCATATATGAACATGAACATGTAGTATTTAGTTTAAATTCATATATGAAATTTCGTAATATATTACTAAAACATAGCAAACAAAAGTATTTAGTTTTGAAAACATAAGTTCATATATGAACTTATAAAATTAATGAGAGTTATAGAAACATATATATTCATATATGAACATCTATAAAGACAACTAATAATACTATTCATATGTCAACAATAAAATTGTTCATATATGAACTAATGTTCATATATAAGAATCCTAAAAATCCTTAAAGAATCATACTTGAATAAGGTTTAGAAAGTGTAATATCATATACATCATCATACTAAAACATTCCAATAGTTGTCTTGTTCATCAACCAAACATGAAAAGCATACGATATTGTTCATCAACCAAACACCAAAACCATACGATATTGTTTTACCCTTTTCCCCAAAAAAAAACCATACGATATTGTTTTACCCATAAACCAAACATATCACCAATACCCATTACTTGAATTATTTATAATGCAACCTGTCTGTCTTTCTTATTTGTTTTTGCAATTGATTCAAGATACTTCTTCTTATCTTCATCATAAGAGTCGAACTCATTTGTTTGATCAATCACCATATTCTTGTGCAAATTCCTCTCCGATAGCAACAACTTGGTGGCATATTTGTACCACAGGCGGTAGATCTGTTATTTCTGTGCTTTCTCATTTGATAAAAACCCACAATCCCACTTCTGTATGTCCTGCCCTGTGTAGTGTTCCATGTGTCGCATGATAAAGATTCCACATTCAACTTTATTTTTAGTTGAGCACCACTTCATAATGTGTCTATTTGGATGTAGTGGAGCAATTACTTCTGCTTTTGGGTGCTCAACTGACCTCAAGTATGTTGTAAACAACTCATGTTGCATAATATTATGAGTCATATAAGTAATTTATATAATATGTTCATTTATTAACTTTTAAAAATGTAAAGAGTTGTATGCTTACCAGCCTTTGTGGTATGATTCCATATTTGCTTTCTATGGAGACATTTGTAGACATGTTGTCTATCACCTGGATTTGTGGGTTCTTCAAGTTGTATACAAACAGAAAAAAGTGTTCTGATTGGATAATTGGGAAGAATATCTGTTTCATTTTATAAATAGAAAATGATTAAAAATTGAAAAAAGTAATTAGTATTTTCTTTAAACATTTAGATAGTTTAGATACATACCAAATCATAATCTCTCAAATTAATCAATTCTGCTTTCTCCCTCAATGCAGCAGTAATGTTTGATTTGAAGATTTTAAATCTTTCATCATGAGTAGTCTTGTTATCCAATATCCCATCCGACTAAGTAGACAAAGTAATTAAAATATTAGTTCATATATGAATCAAACTTGTTAGAAGATGTTAACTTAAAATTATGCATATATGAACCACCAAAGAATGATTATATGAACTCATATATTCATTCATATATGAATTTCCATATAACAATTCATATGTGAGGTATAGAGTAATTTATGAAAAAGATTCATATATGAATTGATATAAGCATTTATATATGAATTCATATATTCACATATGAATTGGTATATGAAGTCATATATGAAAAGGATTCATATATGAACAGATATAAACATTCATATATTAACTCATATATGAATTCATATAAGCAATCATATATGAATAGTTAGAATATGTTAAGTTAAAACCATTCATATATGAATCAAAACAGTTAGAAAATATCAACATAAAACTCATGCTAATATGAATTAGTTTTAGTTAAAAGTAGTTGGATAATCTTACCAATACCCTAGTGTTAAGGAAAATACGGTGAGGGGATTCCCTGCTCCTCAATTCCTCTTCATTATTCAATAATGCTGCCCAAGCATCAATAACATTTGCACCAACGTAGGTGTTAGGCATTAGGATCTCAGCTGCCACCCGTATCATGTATACATCATCGATTGTTTCATAAATGATATCACTATAAAGCAAACAGAATCATGATTAAATGATCAAGCAATTTAATAATATATGCATATCATAAAAGTGAAATAGTAAAGGTTTACTTACTGGACTTCTCCTGTCAACGCAAATAACCATCTCCCAATCTTGTTCTCTGTTTGTGACAGACATTTTTTTATATGAACAACTCAGTCAATGTATGGTGACTTTAGGCTCTCTGCCATTTTCACCTCCCTCTTCCCCAAACATTTCTCCTCTTCCCTTTCCTTCATCCCTTTTTCATCTTCTTCCTTTTTCTTCATCCCTTTTTCATCCTCTTCCTTTTCCTTCATTTTCTTTTCATCCTCTTTCTCTTTGTCGTCTTTTTGTTTCTGTAATTCGTCTTCCTCTGATGATATTCCCAAATTGCCTTTCTCTTTATTTTTAGCTTTGGAACCTTCGAGCTCTTAACTGTAATAAAAAATGAAGAGAAATGTACATTAATATTTTTTCCATGTTTGTTTAAACCCTAAAATGTTGTTAAATGCTTTCATTATTTGTCTAAACATAGATTCATTGAATATAACAGTGTTTTATGTTGATTATTCAATGATTTTACAAAAAAATACATATAATCTGTACATTACCTTCTTTCATCATCGTCTTCAACGTTTCATCTTCTTCGTTTTGGATTTCCAGTTTTTCTGGATTTTCAGAATGTTGTTCATGGCGATTCTTTGAATCCTTTCGTGTTTTTGTCATTTCCTGATGTTCGTAAGCAACTTCGAACGACTTGCGATGATTTTGTGTGATGAATATGTGCATTGTGAGTGATTTCTGAAGCGATAATCAATAAATCATCAATGGTTTTCGATGAATTAGTGTAATGAGTGTTTTAGAGTGTAATAATTCTTTTTGCATCCTATATTCATCTAGTTGTGAAAATTACAAAATTACCCCTGAACCGTACCATGTTACTTATCGTGTGTCTGCAATTATCCCGTGGTATGATTTTTCCCCATCAGATCATGTGTAACACCCGTAATTTCCTAAAAAACAGCTTATGGTCAGCTAAGGAAAACAGTCAGCGATCGACCGAGAGAAGCGATCAGGGAGTGGTTTAACACGAAAGGTGAGAAGGTGTACCAAGGACACGCGCGGCTTGGCCCGCGGCCTCAAAGCTGCGGTCAAACCTATGCAACTCACTGTTGTGTGTAGCTGTGTAGCACACGCGGCTTGGCCCGCGACTTCAAGGTCGCGGCCAAGGCCGCGGGAGACCATCTGGTCAATTAAAACCCACTTTCTAGGGGTTTCTCTCATTCTACTCCCACTTTCCACTTCTCTCTTCCTTGAGACGAGTTTGTGAGCCTAAGGGATGATTTTGGGAGCAACTATGGTGGATTTGTCCAAAGAAAGCTCAAGGGTTCGATATTTGGAAGCTCGGTTGAAGATTTGATGGGTTGTTTGGATATTTTTGGGCGGAGAATCTCAATATCTTAACGTGGTAAGTTTCCTTGAAATATTCCAAGATTTAGTATAAGGATCGTTGTAGATCTAAAGGTTTACTTGTTGCTGGTTTATTTCTAGAGTTGGGGAAATGAGTTATTTGGAAACCCTAGCTCTTGGTTGAAGATGACTTGGAAATGGTGGAATCTACACTTTTGGAGACTAATGGTTGGGTTTGGAATCTAGGTTTAACTTAACCTAGCAAGGTTAGTTCAAGTTGATTTGTGAAAACGTTGTACATGCCAAAATGTCCATTCTAAAGTATTTATGTGTTTTACATGAAATTGTCAACTGTTGAGTTATTTGGTAACTTTTGATTATTGAAGTGTTTAGCTTTTTAAGTTTGTAAAACACCCACATTTGGGATTTTTGGGCATTTTGTTAAATGTGTTATAAATGAATGTTTTTCGATGATTTATTCCATAAATGAATATTTGGTCAAAAATGCATTTTGGTGTTTATCGGGCTTTATGCATCATTCATATAATGGGACATTTTGAAAGTAAGAGTGTGCGAGTCTTTTAGGTTGGGTCATTCCCGACCTTGGAAACATTTTAGAAATATAAATCTTTTGGGTTTTGGGCCGAAGGCCAAAGGTGATTTGAGAATCAAAGATTTTTGGGAAAGATGTAATTTGGTTTATGTAACCATATTGGCTCTCGTGTTTTAGCCAAACGTCTATTAAGCCTCTTAGGGCTTGATTTGTACTCGGTTGAGTCTTTGGAACATTTGTTCAGTACTGGTAGCTCGTTAAGGAGCCTTGGTCGTACGGTGTACTTAGTTGAATCTTAATTGAGAGATACATGTTTTGAATGCGTAAGTTCATTCGTTTGAGTCATGTAACGTTTTAGACTGTAATGCGTTGGATCCATAGGCATATGAGTCAGTCGGTTGGTTTAGTGGGGACTTTATCCTCGTTTTGGGACGGGATATTGTTTATGGCTAGCGGGAGCTCGAGGTATAGATCGTGGGTGGTTGAACTCAAAAACCATGTAACCTTTATTAAGAGCTTGAGGTATATATCTGTTGGTCCCGAAGGTGCTTAACAAGTTTGTAGAAGGGGGGGGGGTTGAATACAAACACATAAATTAAAGTTTAATAAATTGTTTATTGATAAATCAAAATACAATTTACAAGTTTGTTGCGGAATAAGATTAAGACAGACTCAATCTAAACAAACTTAAGAAACACTAAGATGGTTGCACAAGAAATTCAGAGAATGGGGGATTTTTAGAGAGATAGAAAACAAGGGTTTCTATTTTGGAGTTCAAGGATTGAGCACTCCTTCAGATGAAGGAGTGAGCTTCCTATTTATACCCTATGCATTAAATGCATGGCAGGGTACTTTACACGTGGCATTCATGGATTGGCTTTGGTAGTCTCACTTTTGGAGACATGCTTTTGGCCGCTTTATGAACAGTGTAGTTGACAGAGTTGGTGTACGATTTGTGGCAGAGACGTGTCCGTTCTGACACATTGTACTGGTTGTGCAAGATAAGACAAAAGAAAACTTGAGGCATAAGCTTTGTGATCGTTGATCGCTGAGTATCTCTTTTTCCAGAGATAAAGAAGTTCAGCTATCGCTGAAGCTTTTCCTCAGGCTTCTTCGCGTAAGTAGATTCGTCTGGTCTTCGCTGATATCCGCATCAGGTCACTAGTAGACTTATCTATTGTTCAGTGGCTTCGTCTTCGATTCAGCTATGAACTATGTTGACGCGAGACTTGTCTTCAGGGATTACGTTAACTGTGTTACATAGGAAACGATCAGTGATGACTGAACAGACTCAGTTTGATCGCTGAAAGTGAAACACATACATATTAATGTTTACAGAAAGGTCATCAGCGATAACTGAACAGACTCAGTCTGATCGCTGATGATGAAACACTAATACATATAATAACGTAATTTTCACTAAGTATAAAAGAGGGTCGTTATCAAATCACTGAGAGAGTTTGGATCAACAATCTCCCCCTATTTGATAATGACAAAGTAACAAAAGAAAATTACTTTGATTCAAAATATAGGAATAAAAAGGACTCATAGAATGCATGTCCCAATTACTATTTTGAGGGATCTTTTACAGTACTGATAGGGTTAAGTACATCACTGCTATTTTCATTTAATTCAGGGATGGAATTACAAGATATGAAAAACATTACAAGTGAGTAACTAACTACTGCAAGTATAACTAACAGATTACAGAGAAGAAAACTAATCTATCAGCTATTAAAAGAAGATTTAGGAGGATTTATCATATACTCAGGTATTTCTTCTCCTTTCTGTCTTCGTTCCAAAGATTCTTGACTGATAATTTCTTTAATTTTTTCAGCAGCAGGGAAGAAGTCACACCATAAGCATAAGAGATCCTTGAGATGATTCAGAGGACAGATAGGAATCTCAGAGATTCTTTGAAATCTGAGTTCCTCATCATCATCTCTGAAGAATATTCCATAAGGATTGTCGATTACTTGACCAGCTTGGAAAGGACCACCAGGAGGCAGAGATAAGTCCAGAACTGAAAGATCAGGAGGAGGACCAAATAGTGCATCTCTTGAAAATTTGATAGAAGTTTCATTCCTGATGATGGCGACATCTTCAGAGGAGGAGGACCCAATTTTTCTCTTGAGTTTCAAAGATTTGGGAGGAAGAGGAGATGGCAGCTTTAGTACAGAAACGACTCTATTTATGAGGGCTTCAAGAAGTCCTTCAACGTAGCCTCTGTATGTAGATTTGGATTTCTTCAGCGCATCCCAGAACTCTAACCATTCCGTAAATCCGAAGCTCTCAAGTTTTGATACGTACATTGCCTTTTGGGTTCCATCCTCTCTGGTAATCTCCATGGTCACTGAGAGTTGATCTTTCTTCTTGCGACCAGAGATAGTCACGGCTGATATTGGAAGAAGATCAGAACGATAATCCATCTTTTGTTTGCACCATTCGATAGACTTATCGTTGATCTCTTGTTCTTTGAAGCGTTCCTCTTCAATTTCTTTCAGTAGTGCTGCTTGAACTTCCACAGGTTTGCTTTTCAGCTTTTTGTCCTTAACTTGAGAGGATTGAATCTTTAAAGCGAGTTGGGCATCTCGTTTACATTCAGCGATCAGCTTCTCAGCTTTGGCAGATTCTTCTCTTTCAGCTTCAGTGAGGAAGTCGAGCTCTGTGGATGTTTGAAGAGGGATTTTCAGCCGTTGACTTTCTAGTTGAGCGATCATTTCAACTCTTTTCTTTACCACTTCCTCTGACCAATGAGATGGTCGAGAGGGCCTTCCTGGATGGACCAAGGAATCTTCTTCTTCTCCTTCATCAATCTCAGCGATAGAGATTGGGATTATTTCTTCAGCGGTAGCAGCTGGAATTATTTGTAGTTCAGAACCCTTAAGCAGGGGTGAGAACTGTCTGGTTAGAAAAAGAAGGAAAGAAGGGATAAGTGTATTTTTAGAACGAGAGAGATAAAGGCTAGAAAGGAATAGGGGTTTGGAAAGAGTAGAAAAGTGGTACAATTGAAAGACATACCTGAGAAGGATGCTCCCCCTCAGATTGTGATCCAGTCCTCAAGCATTCTTCAGCGATCGGTTGCTTGTCTTTGCTTTGCGAAGGAACACTTGAAGATGTATCACCTCTCACCCCTGTTTTGACAACCTCTTGCGAAGTTGTCCCTGATACGACGTTCGGCTTAGAGAACCACATAGATTGGTCTTCATCGTCGTCGTCGTCATCGGAGGGCTGATCCTTTTCTTGATCATCAAGATCTAGATCATCTTCCTCTTCATCGTCTTCTTCCTCATCCTCTTCAAAGAGAATGGAGTGAATTGATGAGGATTCTTTTGCCTTCTCCCCCTCAGATTGAGAGGGAGGTTCCTTTGGAGTCTTAGCTTCCCCAGCAACAATAGAAGTTTCTTCAGTTTTCTCCCCCACTTTGTCATTATCAGCGGTAGGGGATTGTTCAGCTGCTGGAGTAGCTGTTGAAGCTTTTAGCACTTGAACGTCAGCCTCCAGACGCTTAACCCGTTCTTCAACCGCAGAGATGTCGCATGTGGCATCATGAATGAATTCCACAGCGATGTTGAGGTTGGTACGATCATCTTCAGTGAAGGAGGGAGGCAGCGCTGGAGCTGGTGCATTCACTTTCTGTAGAATTTGCTGAAGAAGGGACGTGCAGAGGTCAACCTTTGAAGAGAGACCCTGAACTTCAGCGGTAAGAGACTCAAATCGCCCTTGAAAGAGTCGAGAGGACTCTCTGAGTTGGACGACTTGTTCTTCAACAGCTGAAAGTTGAGAGTTCTCAGCTTTAGATGAGCAAGTGGCGGTCAACTTCTTCAGCTCCTCACCAGCCTGATTTACGGCGCTGGTGGTTTCATTGATGGTGTTGGTGAGTGCGTCCACCTTTTCTCCTAGACTGTTGACATGCGTGTCAACAGACGCCAAGCTAGGACCTGAAAATAATGTTAGTTCAGATATTGGCTTATTTGGAGAGGGGGGGAGAGAAGTGTTTAGGATTATAGGTGTACCTGACGTATCAAACATTTTGTAGAACTGCATAGATTCCTCAAAAGTTTGATGCTCAGGTCCTATAGGGAAAGAAGAGGTGGCGGGTTCCGAGACCAAGTGAGGAGAGAAGGGAAGAGTTTTGGGGATAGAAGTAGGGATGGGGTTAATCTCAGGGAATGAGATAGTAGGTGGGGTTACTGATGATGTGACAGCGAGTGAGATCGCTGACACGGCAGTATGAGTGACTGCTGAAGTTGTGGAGGAAAGACCCACAAATGCATCTAAGGTAGCTTGTTGAGAAGCTCCCTCAGGTATAGTACTAGAGGGTGTACTTTCCTTAGTCTTTTTGGCCTTTTTGGAAGGACCAATCGGACTAGTTGATGGTCGTTTAGAAGTAGTGGTAGCGACAGGGATAGCAGACGAAGGAACCGTCTGCGTGGTCGCTGAAGATGAAGAAGAATGGAGAGAGAGACGAGAGCGAAGGAGAGAGATACTTACCTCGTCGGCGAGTGGCTTGACCTCCAGTGATCGTTGACCTACCCTGGCAAAGGTGCCATCATCTTTGGTGGGATAGGTGTTGGGATAGAGGAACTTGATATACGTACATATGAAGCGTACGTATGAGATCTTGGGATCTCGTTCAGGCTTCTCTAATCTCGACCTCAGATCTTCAAAGATGGCTATGGCGTAGTCAAAGTTTTGACCAGCGATAACGGAGTAGGCCATCTGCAGTTGTGTTTTGCTGGCTTGATCCAGCGAACCACTCTTCCCACTCATGCACTGAATTATGTGCGAGAAGATAAAGTTCAGTTGTGATGGCATCTGAGCTTTTAGGATCTTGGTGAGCTTCTTGTTGGGAATAGAAGATCTTGGTTTGTTTTCCCAACAATAGCCCATTGCGTCCAGGAAGGATATCAGCTCATCATCAGTGGGGAGTGCGTCGAACCCACTCTTTGGTTTGTCAGGGAATCTTAAAGATTTCCTGAGGCTAAGAGCGGTCATGCTCCCTGGCCCTAATTCCGTGCTGAACGAGATAGCATGGACTCGTTCGCCTTTCCTGTTGGTAAGTTCAGTTGCATCAGCGGTGAACCAGAACTGCTGAAGTAGAGTTTTGGAGGGCTTAGGATCCACAGTGATCGCGTAAGCTATGCATGACTGCTTGAGGAATTCATCAGCTTCCACCAGATGTGGGTATTTGTCAGCTTTGAAATCGAGTCTGGCCAAATGATTACATTTAGTAATCTCAACTTCAGTGAGAGCGAATCGTACATGCTTGGAAGCAACGATTGAAGACTGTGTCATTTCTGTTATGGAAAGAGGCATAATAGAAGAAATGATTTAGATTAAAAATAATATGATTACCAGTTTCCATAGAAGAAGGGAAACTGGAAAACTATCAAGTTATTTTTAGGAGAAAAATAGTGTTCTGGGTAGAAAGAATGAAGAACACTTTAAAACCAAAAGGTTTTTATTTAAAAACATAAAATCAGAAAGAATGATCTTTAGTTTTTACAAAAAAACGTTTAATAAAATCCATAGAAAGCGAGTAGGATTTTAAAAAGAATAAAAACATACGAACAAAGCATATAAACATGAAATAAACCTGTGTATCTTGAAGAAAAAGAGTTGCAGATTCAATATTCTGGGTTTACTTGCTTGAGTGTTCTTGAGAGAATGCTTCTTGCTTTGAAAGTTTTGAAAGCGTAAACCGTATAAAGGAGAGAAGAATTCCTTTTATACGATGAGATAGAAGAGAGAGAAGAGAGAGAATGAAGCGGGAAAAGAAAAAAGATCATCATGACATTGACACGTTCCACGAAGTTGATTGGATAGAAGGGCAATGGACGAACGTGTCAGAAAAGGCATGTCGTGGATTGTCGGTTCAAATGACGTCATAGAAGAGAGAGACTGTACATTTGTCCGTTGAAATGATCACTGAAGAAAAGTCAGCGATAGATTTTTCTTTTTAAAAGTATCCCTTTTAGAAAAGATAGAGATAGTTTTTCCTTTTAAAGGATCACTGACTAGAAATATCAGTGATTAATGTATTTTTCAAAAAGCTTTTAATTATTTGAAGAAAGTTCAGTGATTAAAGTTTAAAAAAAAAATTGAGGGAAAGGAGAAAACATACCTGAGAGTCAGAATGTTTATCAGAGAGAATGATGAGAGGGGAACTTTTGATTACTAACATAATACATGAACGCTGAAGAATTATTCTTCGAGGTTCAGCATTCCAAGCTCACTGATGAGAAAGTTGAACCTTGTCTCATCAAGAGGTTTGGTGAATATATCAGCAAGTTGAAAGTCAGTAGGGATAAAGTGAAGTTCAATATCACCATTCATCACATGATCTCTGATAAAGTGATATCTGATCTCTATGTGTTTTGTCTTTGAATGTAGCACTGGATTATTTGCTATAGCGATAGCACTAGTGCTGTCGCAATAGATAGGAATCTTTGACAGCTGAAGGTCATAATCTAATAGTTGATTTCTCATCCATAAGATTTGAGAACAACAGCTTCCAGCGGCTACGTATTCAGCTTCAGCTGTGGAAGTGGACACAGAATTTTGCTTCTTGCTTGTCCAGCTTACCAGCTTTCCTCCCAAGAGTTGACATCCACCAGTGGTACTTTTTCTGTCAAGTTTACAGCCTGCAAAATCACTATCAGAATAACCAGTTAGATCGAACCCTGAGTCTTTGGGATACCAAAGACCGAGGTTAGGAGTTCCTTTCAGATATCTGAAAATTCGTTTTACAGCGATCAGATGGGATTCCTTGGGTTCAGATTGATAGCGTGCACATAAACAAGTAGAGTACATGATGTCAGGTCGGCTTGCTGTAAGATACAGCAATGAGCCTATCATTCCTCTATAGGCAGTGACATTAACAGGTTTTCCAGATGGATCCTTGTTAAGTATCAGCGGTGGTGCCATAGGAGTTTTCATCGCTGAAGTTTGTGTGAGTTCAAACTTCTTTAGCATATCTTTAACATACTTACCTTGGCAGATAAAAGTACCTTTGTCAGATTGTTTAATCTGAAGACCAAGAAAATATGTCAGCTCACCCATCATACTCATTTTATATTCTTTCTTCATTCTTTCAGCAAAGCGAGTACAAAGAGATGGGTTAGTAGAACCAAATATTATGTCATCGACATATATTTGTACAAGAATTATATGACCTTTTATCTTCCTGGAAAATAACGTATTATCAATCTTGCCACGTTCAAAATTTTCAGAGATAAGAAAAGATGAGAGAGTGTCATACCAAGCACGAGGGGCTTGTTTTAGACCATAGAGAGCCTTATCCAATTTATAAACATAATTTGGATGCTTAGGGTCATAGAACCCTGGTGGTTGTTCTACATAAACTTCTTCATTCAGCTTTCCATTCAGAAAAGCTGATTTTACGTCCATTTGATAAACGATGAAGTCTTTATAGACTGCATAAGCTAAGAATAGTCGAATTGCTTCGAGCCTGGCCACAGGGGTAAAGGTTTCATCATAGTCTATGCCTTCCTCTTGTCTGTATCCCTGAGCAACAAGTCGAGCCTTGTTGCGGGTTACAGTTCCATGTTCATCTAACTTGTTTCTAAACACCCATTTGGTGCCTATTACAGTTTTATCAGATGGTCTAGGAACGAGATTCCAAACTTTGTTTCGAGAAAATTCAGTCAGCTCTTCTTGCATAGCGCTGACCCAGTTTGGATCTCTGAGGGCATCATCAGTCTTCTTTGGTTCTATTAAGGAGAGAAAGTTTACAAAGAGACAGATATTACCTGAGCTTCGTCGTGTCTGAATACCTGCATCGGGATCACCAAGAATTTGATCTATGGGGTGATCTCTGGTCCATCGCTGAGCAGGAGCAAGATTGCTTATTTCAGCGATAGGATCAACAATAGGAGCAGTCGCTGATGAAGATGCTTGAGGTTCATCAGCTAGTAATTGTTGAACATTAGATACACCAATGCTTTCAGAAGGGTTTTCAGACGTAGATGGATTTGATGGTAGAAGTGTGTTTAGAGGTTCAGCTGAAACCCATGAGGTGGATTCAGCGGTGGGAGGTATGATACTTGGTTCTTCATCAGCAATTGGAGTTTCAGTGTGCTGATGGTTTGAGAAGAAAGGTTCAGTTCCTCTATAGTGAGAGATCATCCAAGTATTCAGTTCTTCATTGTCAGCGATTGGTTTAGAGTTCGCTGAGCGCGTTTCATCAAACGTGACATGAATGGTTTCTTCTACGGTTTGTCTTCTTTTGTTGAAAACTCTGTAGGCTTTGGAGATGGAGGAATATCCTAAAAATATTCCATCATCGGCTTTTGGGTCGAACTTTCCAAGTTGATCTTTGTTGTTTAAGATAAAGCACTGACAACCAAAGATATGAAGAAAGCTGATAGAAGGCTTCCTTCCAAGAAAGAGTTCATAAGCTGTCTTCCCAAATCGCTTTATTATCAGCGATCTGTTTTGAGTAAAACATGCAGTGTTTACAGCTTCTGCCCAAAATTGAGTAGGGAGGTGAGAATCGCTGAGCATTGATCTAGCAGCTTCTATGATCGTTCTGTTTCTTCTTTCAGCTACTCCATTTTGCTGAGGTGTTCTTACTGAGGAGAAGTTGTGAGAGATTCCCTTGTTCTCAAAGAAATTGTTCAGGGAACTATTTTTGAATTCAGTTCCATGATCACTCCTTATTGATCGAACAGTAAGATTATTCAGCACTTCCATCTTTTTGACAAAAGATATTAGTTCTTCTGGAGTATCATTCTTACAGCGAAGAAAAATAACCCAGGTGTAGCGAGAATATTCATCTACAATGACAAGCGTATATTTCTTTCCAGCTATTGATTGGATATTGACAGGGCCAAATAGATCCATATGCAAGAGCTGAAGAGGACTTGTTACTGAGGAAACTTGTTTCGACTTGAAACTAGCTTTTGTTTGTTTTCCTTTTTCACATGCTGAGCAGAGAGATTCTTTAGCATATGAGTGCTGAGGAAGACCAGAAACCAGTTCCTTAGATGAGAGAGAATTCAGGGTTTTGAAGTTTAGATGAGAGAGCCTTTTATGCCATAGCCAGTTGACATCAGAAGAGGCCTTAGAGAGAAAACATAAGTTATCAGTGATAGTAGAGTCCATATCTATTACATAGACATTTTCTCTTCTATAACCACTGAGAGCAAGTTTTCCTTTTTCATCTACCACTGAACATGCTTTCTTAGAAAAGCGAACTTCGTAGTCTTTGTCACATAGCTGACTGATGCTTAGAAGATTGTGCTTCAGTCCATCTACATAAGCGACTCTTCGAAAGGTAGTTGTCCCATTGTTGAGGACACCAAACCCACGGGTAAATCCTTTTCCATTTCCACCAAAGGTCACAGAGGGACCTTTCTCTTCCTTGTATTCAGTGAGCAGGTCTCTTTGTCCAGTCATATGACGAGAACATCCGCTATCGAGATACCAGATGCCCTTTGATCCCTGCATACATAAGGAAGATTAAGCTTTGTTTGGTACCCACTTTTCAATGGGTCCTTCAGAGTTAGTGGATAAGGAAGATTCAGCAGTCTTCACCGCTGATGAAGATTCAGCTTCAGTGGTGATCTTCACTTTGGTTAATTTCTTAACCTTAGTGGTATTTTTCACTTTGGTGACTTTATTTGCCTTAGAGGCATTTTTCTTCACTTTGGCTGTTTTATCAGCTTCGGTGGTATTTGGACACTTGCTCGCAATATGGTCAGTGAATCAACAGTGATAACATTTTCTATATCTGATGGTGGTTTTATAACCAAAAGGTTTTGAAAACTTAAGATGAGCAGGTCCAGCTCCAAGAATGCCTTTAGCACGAGATCTGGGAGGAATTTTTATTTCTTCAGATTTCACGGGCTTTAGATCAACCTTCAGCTTTGGAGGACAGATATCAAAGATTTCTGTCACTGAGCTAGAAGGTTTATCCACTGAAGGTTTGGAGGGAACTTTCAGTTTGGTTTTCTTGGAAGCCTTCTGAGGGAGAATAGACTTTCCTTTATCTGCAGGCTTAGATTTTGCAGATATCTCCTCAGGGATGGGATTAGAAGAAGAACAGGGATAGAATTGATTATAAGAAGTGTCAAAGAAAGATGTGACAAAAGTTCCAAACTTAAGCGAGGAACTTTCTTCTTTAGGATCATCCTGTGGTGTCCAAAAACCAAGACCAGTTTTATCACTTTCAGGAGTTTGAGCATTTATTATCTCTGAGATCTTTGTTGATGATTTGCACCATTTTTCAACATGAGCCTTTTCTGCTTTTAGAGCAGCGATGGCTTGTTCGCGTTCAATGCTGATGATTTCATTTATAATGACTTGATCTTTTAGCTTTTCTTCTAAAAGATTTAGTTCACTGATCTTTTCATGACATTTCTCTAGCTCTTGTGTTAAATAAACATTTTTATTTTCAGCTTGAGTTTTGTCGTTTAGAGCATTATAAAGGTCAATCGTCAGCACATCAACAGCGCGACTTCTCTCAGCTTCAGGCAGAGAGGGATTTGTTGAGATAGATACCTGAGATGATATGTAGCTCATAGAAGGTTCAGATGGTTCTTCTACTTCTTCTTTAATCTCAGCCATGAGGCAAAGATTAGCGACTTCTTCTTCATCAGAAGATGATTCTTCTGATTCAGCCCAGTCATGTTCTTCAGCGATGATAGCTTTTCAGCTTTTGATATTTGTTTTTCAGCTTATGGTATTTGTCATCACTGGATCTTCTTGAGGTAGAAGGTTTGAAGACCTTTTTAGACCTGCACTCACTAGCAAAATGTCCAATTTTTTCGCAGTTATAGCAAGTGGCTGTAGCCTTATCAACCGGAGTTGATTTTGGCTTTTCAGTAAGAGAGAGAGGTTTACTTCTTCGGAAGTTACTCTTTCTTGCAAATCTCTTAAAAGAGTTTGTCAAGAGTGCTAAGGACTCATTAAACTCTGAAAGATCAGGGTCTGATAAATCCTCAGATTCAGAATCTAACTCAGTGATGGTGAGAGTAGATCGCTGGGATGGAATTATCTCTGATGAGACTAAAGCAACAGCAGTGCTTTTGGAGTCTTTAGAATCTTTTACAAGATTCTTCTTCAGGAGATTAGATTGCTCATAGTTGAGCAATATTCCATACAGAGTGCTAAGAGAGAGAGTATGTAAGTCTTTTGTCAGCTTAAGACATATTGAATAACTGTCCCAGCTTTCAGGAAGACTTTCCAAGAATTTTGTTAGTACCTCAGAATTAGAATAGGTCCTTCCAACAGTTCTTAGGTCAATGATCAGGCAGTTAAACCGCTGATGAATGTCAGAAAGAGATTCATTCTTACCAGCGATAAAACTTTCATACTGTCTTACCAAGTTAATCTTTCGGGTCTCTTGGATTTCAGTGGTGCCCTCATATTGAACACATATGGTTTCCCACATTTCTTTAGAAGTTTTTTAGATGCATGATGGAATGGAAAACTTCATCAGGCAGAGCCATTGATATAATGGTCTTTGCTCTTGCATCTATGCCTACCTTCTTTTTATCTTCATCACTCCACTGTCTTATTTCCTTAACGACATATCGTTCAGGGACAGTTTCAGTGGTGGCAGTAGCGGGAACTGCAGCTATAATTCTAACAGGTTCATAGGGTCCGTTTTCTATATATTCAGGTATAGTAGGATCCGCACCTTCAAGAAATAGCATCATTCGATTTTTCCATAGAGAAAAGTTATCTCTGCTAAATCGAGGAGGTTTAGAAAGTGAACCATTATCATAGTAGTTTGTGTTTGTGTTTAGTGCCATTTTAGAATAGCAAGGAAGAGTATACAGCAAGATCTTGTTTATTAGATTAAACAAACTGCTCTGATACCACTTGTTGGTCCCGAAGGTGCTTAACAAGTTTGTAGAAGGGGGGGGGGTTGAATACAAACACAGAAATTAAAGTTTAATAAATTGTTTATTGATAAATCAAAATACAATTTACAAGTTTGTTGCGGAATAAGATTAAGACAGACTCAATCTAAACAAACTTAAGAAACACTAAGATGGTTGCACAAGAAATTCAGAGAATGGGGGATTTTTAGAGAGATAGAAAACAAGGGTTTCTATTTTGGAGTTCAAGGATTGAGCACTCCTTCAGATGAAGGAGTGAGCTTCCTATTTATACCCTATGCATTAAATGCATGGCAGGGTACTTTACACGTGGCATTCATGGATTGGCTTTGGTAGTCTCACTTTTGGAGACATGCTTTTGGCCGCTTTATGAACAGTGTAGTTGACAGAGTTGGTGTACGATTTGTGGCAGAGACGTGTCCGTTCTGACACATTGTACTGGTTGTGCAAGATAAGACAAAAGAAAACTTGAGGCATAAGCTTTGTGATCGTTGATCGCTGAGTATCTCTTTTTCCAGAGATAAAGAAGTTCAGCTATCGCTGAAGCTTTTCCTCAGGCTTCTTCGCGTAAGTAGATTCGTCTGGTCTTCGCTGATATCCGCATCAGGTCACTAGTAGACTTATCTATTGTTCAGTGGCTTCGTCTTCGATTCAGCTATGAACTATGTTGACGCGAGACTTGTCTTCAGGGATTACGTTAACTGTGTTACATAGGAAACGATCAGTGATGATTGAACAGACTCAGTTTGATCGCTGAAAGTGAAACACATACATATTAATGTTTACAGAAAGGTCATCAGCGATAACTGAACAGACTCAGTCTGTTCGCTGATGATGAAACACTAATACATATAATAACGTAATTTTCACTAAGTATAAAAGAGGGTCGTTATCAAATCACTGAGAGAGTTTGGATCAACAATATCACGGGTAGTTGAACTCGATGCCCGTTTGTAATCCAGTCTGGTTACTCATCGTGGAATTTAGTGTCCGCGTTTGAAGTCTAGTGAGTGGTCCCCAAGTCATGTTTTTATGTAAGCTTGCGGTGGTGCTCTGCAGAGCCGTATACGGAGTTAAGTCTTGCTGTGGTGCCCATGGTGAGCCGGATACGGGGACTTATGGGTTTTGTGGCGACACTCATTTGGAGGTCGAGTAGACACTAGGGTCATTTGGGTATCTTGCGGTGGTAGCTCGGTTGGGAGCCGTATACAGGGATCCATGGCTCTATGTGAAGCTCGAGAACATTGATAAGTGGCTTAACTTTGTGTGTCCGCCACTTTCGATGGAATTCGGGTATCCCCCGTCACCGAAAGGTGTTGTTTTTGGGTATTGAGTTTTATTATCCAAGTTTTGGTGACGTTTTGTATAAATGGATCTTATCCAAGATTTATGGGTTGAGTATTATGCCCCACAAGCTTTTTGGGTGTTTCGGGATATAAAGTTTTAACCGCATTTTCATAATGGAGAGTTCGATTTCTATTCACGTTTTGAGTGAGTTTTGGGTTGGAATTTATTTACTAAAGAACGTTTTATATTGGGATCTTGTCCTTGAAGTAGTTTGGATTGGAAAAACGTTTATGTTGGAGTTCTTTTCCCAAAATGCATATTATTGGAAAACGAGTCGTTTTCATATTCAAAGCATATCATTTTGAAAGATTATGATTTAAACCGCATTACCTTTTTTCAACGATATCTTTATTTATATGGAAAACTCTTGAACTCACTAGGCGTTAGCCTAACCTTTTTATTTGTCGGCATGTGCAATAAGTTCCGGTTGGGAATAGCTCTAGTGACACTGTGCTGAGAAGAGTGCTAGTCGTGTGCTCAAGAGGTGGATATCTTATTGAAGTCTTCCGCACTTGTTTTCAGAAAGAGCAACTTATAGTTGGGATTAAGTAACACCGACTTTTGTCTAGTCCTTGTATAAGACTGGAGTTTATATTTATGGAGGTTAAATAGAAAGTTTTATCTTGGAGCGTTATCTTTTACTTGATGTAATGTTGAAAATTTTAATTAGTTGCTCTTACCAAATTTGAAGGCACTACATCATGACCGTTCGTGATTTTAACCAATGGTCAAGATGACTTCTCTATTTCTCATATATATGGTGTTTTTCAAATGAACCTTCCCCTAGATAAGAAAAGGGCTTTCTCATATATGAATTCATATAAGCATTGATATATGAACTCATATAATCATTCATATATGAATTTATATATGAGGTATAGAGTATTTTATGAAAAAGATTCATATATGAATTCATATATGAATGCATATATTCACATATGAATTGATATATGAAATATATGATAAGGATTCATATATGAACTGATATAAACATTCATATATGAACTCATATATGAATTCATATAAGCATTCATATATGAATTCATTTATTAACTCATATGAGCATTCATATATGAATTCATTTGGGAACTCATATGAGCATTCATATATGAGTTTATATATTCATATATGAATTTATATAAGTATTCATATATTGGAAGGATTCATATACTAAATCATATATGAATTCATATATGGACTCATATATGAATTAATATAAGCATTGATATTTATGAAATATTTATATGAATTCATATATGAGTTCATATATGAACTCATATAAGCATTCATATATTCTTATATGAAATTTTTACTATATCATGAATTTTGAATATTCATACTTGTGGGTCCACAATACTTATCAAGTTTATAGATTAACGACACAATATGATTACCAACATGTATTGATTTATAACAACGATTACAAGGTTGATCTGATTCAAGCATGAAATGTGTTCTCTGTGTATTCTCTCTTTTACACCTTTAAGTGTGTGTTTGTATGTGTTAATTATGATCTGATTCTAAGAGATGATAGATACTAGAGACACAAATCTAACTTAGTGTGTTAGACACACTATCTAGAATAATATCTAGATATTTGATCTAGATATTATTTCTAATATTAACTAAACTAAATACTAGAAACTAATATAACTAACTAACTAAGTTAACTAAACTATTACAATACAATAACAACTAACTTTGATTGTTTTATTACAAACGACTTAGACTAATATTAATGAGACGACTTTTCGGCTTTAGCTTCAGATTGCGATCTTCAGTTTGGATGATCTTGAATCCAATGAGACTGTGTCTTAACAATCTCCCCCTTTGAATCAAGATCATTACGAAAATGATTTGTCAATACGATCTTCTCTTTCAGCACAAAAGATGCAATCTCTTTCTCTAGCTCTAGAATCAGCATGTCTTCAATCTAACAATCTCCCCTTTTGAAGAGTGGACGTGATTCTTGAAACATGTGATCTTTGCCATTTCTTGTGTAGTCATTCTCCCCCTTTTTGATGAGAAGTTTAACGATTTCATCAAAACTTGATGACAAGAAATGTCAACCACTTGGAGCCTCTGATCCGTCAATTCAATAGTTATTCATCCAGATCTTTGCAAATCTAGACAAAATTATCGTGTAACACCTGAATCAACTAATGAATCAGTTATCATGCCTGTCAGTAACACTAAGTCACTGTGTGTAACAAATACACTTTGGAAAGGAGCTGTTTGATGTTGACTCCCCCAGGTCTTCCATTTAATCATCGAAACACCACAAAGGTTATTTCTATAAACGTTATGACAAAGAAACTAATTCCTTGTGTGTTCGTGCTTGTGTTGAAAGAATTAAGCACTTGATGATTGCTTATAGGCTCGAAATTGTGTAAACCACTGAGACAACAGTAAGTTAAACACAGACTCAATGTGCATGAGTGAAGTGCGAAGGTGGGGCAGACTTCCTTCTTTTCAATATCCAGATTTTCCAAATGAAAATCAGATAGAATATGTGTTGTGTCCCCTTTGAAAAAGTGAAACACTTTCTTTTTTAGAAGAAAATGAGTAGCTGGTGGGGTTTGATCAAGAGTTGGCATGGGTTAGTTGCCTGTTTCAATAATGATCACCAAAGAATTGTGAAACATTAGAAATGTGGCTACCCGGCTCAGAAAAAGTTGGTGCAGAGTTGTGATATTCTTTTAACTCTGTTCTCACACGCTCTTTCTTTTAAACGTTTTGCTTACTCTAATCACACTCATTTCTTTTCGCTTCTCACACCCAATCACTATGGATTAACTTCATGGGTAGAAATCACTGGTTAACGTGATTCCATAGAAGTTGTGTTAATTCCTAGCACACTGATCCCGTATATCCTATAAAGAATAAGTTGCTCAAAATGATTTATAAACACGTAAGCTCAGTGTAGAACATTTAAAGTACACTCCTGAAATATAAAATCTTATGAAAAATCAGGAAGTGGTTTGAACGTTTAAGAATATGTTTTCAATGAATGAAAGTTTTCCTTCTTTCAATCACATATGAGATTAAGATAAAGGAATATACCTTTAAGTGCGATCTTACATCTCATGAAGCTTAGCTTAAAGTCATAAACATATGATCATTTAAGCTCTTCTAAAAAATTCTGCAAAAGTCTTAAGTCAAGTCAAAGAAACTTTATTCACTAATATTGAAAAGACAAAAAGCAGTAAAACAAATAAACTTCTCTTACTCCCCCTGAAATTATGCATTTGAAAAAATTATCATTGAAACGATATGCATTTAAAATTTCAGAAATAAATATGTACTCCCCCTTGAAGGTTGAATCTCTCGTTGGAGTATCGGAGTACAATCTCTCATATCAGCATTGGAGTAAGGTCTTTTGATCTTTGAAGAACGAGTCCTGATCTGTACATAATCAGAAGTCGTTGTTGACATTGATGTCCGGGTCTTGAGCTGATTTACTCAAGAACCATTCTTCTTTGAAGTGCGGGTCTTGAACTGTGTTATTCAAGAACCTTTGTTCTGACATTGAAGTCCGGGTTCTGAACTGAAGTATTCAGAAGCCTTAGTTCTCCTACTCCCCCTTGACAGTAGGTGCCTGCAACACATAATTATTTTTCTTTGGTACCCACTGGTATTTGGGTCCATATGTGTTAGTTGCAGTTCGTATGGGGGTTATGGAATAAGAACCATACCAATAATGATCTTTGGTTCTGTGAACAGGATCATGTGTACGACAGTAAGAACAAGAAGTTTCCTTACCTGATAACCTGATCATTTGATCTCTCGTGTAAACATGAGCAGGTTTACTTTTCAGCACATTGTTCTTCGTTTCATTATGCGTATGTACACATGAGCTTTCATCTTTAACTGGTTTCTTCTTCCAGAAAAGATTTTCTTCCTTGTAGTTCCCTTTCCTCTGAGGTGAACCTGAACCATCTAACTTTCTGTGAACAGGAAGGTTAGTAGTATGAATCTGATTTGAAGATTTAAATTTATCAGGTAAATCAGATTTCTGAGATTTGCTTTTCTTGCTTTTACCAGAGGTGATCTGTTTCTTTGAACGCTGATGTTTAGAAACACTTGGTAAAGCCTTTCCTTTTTCAAGAAAAATAGAATGATCTGGAAGTGAAGCATTGAAATCAACCATCTCTACTCCATCTATACACCCTTTTTCAGTATTTAAAAAGTTATTTGCAGGCTCAAATAAGTGATCAAAGAAATCAGTAGAAGTGTGAGGTGCTTTTGAAAATGTAGAACACTTTTTAGATTTAGAATGAGAAACAGTGTTCTTCAAAACAGTAGAAAACACATTTTGTTTTATATTCACCAAAATTCTTTCGTCAGACAGGATATTTTCTAACTCAATTATTTTGCTTTCTAATACGAGTGGAGGTAGATAAGTTTTAGCTCGAACAGGTTTTGCCTCCATCTCAGTAGAAGAATATGTAGCAAAAAATTCTTTTGAAAGAAATTTTGGTTTTTCCGAAAGATAACTATCATTCAGTCTTGCATAACAGAATGGTAGTTGCATTTTCTACAAATTCTTTCTATTTGTATCTTCTTTTGCCTCGACTTCTTCTGATGCTTTGGTAACAAATTTGGGTTTCAAATGAGGAAGTTTACGAGCAACATACATATAATCTGCATTATATAAACCAAGTTGTTTTCTGATAACATGTTTCAGGTAATGAGGATTATTACAACCTAATCCCCATTTTGCTTTAAAATCAGCCTCTTCATTTGGTGTATTCATGAAAATAGTTTGATCTGTTTGGCCTATTGAGTAGAGTTTGGTTTCCAGACCAGTTATCTTCTTATTTAGATTCTTTTTCTCAAATTGCAGCTTATAAACAATTACGGCAGTTTGTTTCTTTTCTAAATCAAACTTAGAAATTTGAGAAACAAAATCGGAAATCTTCTTTTCTAAACAATCGTTTTGAAGATTAAAATCAGAAGCAGATTTGCGTAGGGAATCCATGAGATTTTTGTTCCCAATAACTGACGTATTTAGCTCAAAGATCTTTTGATTCCGCTTAGCAACTCTGCCTTTTTCCTTTTTCAGTTTCGACCGAAGGTCTTGAAGTTCGACCATCATCGCATCCAGTTTAATCATAAAAGTATTTTCGGTTAAGTTCATTACCTCTTCAGTTGCTTCAGTATCTAAATCATCATACTTTGCATGATTGGCCATCAAGCACATGTTAGCAGCTTCTTCATTCTCTTCTTCTTCATCTTCCTCTTCAGAATGATATAACCAGAATTCGTCTTCAGCCATTAATGCTTTGCCGACTTCTTGTTGCTTGGCTAACATTAGTTTGTTCTGGTAATACGCCGAATTGCGAACCTTTGGCTTTCGACAGTTTGAGGCGAAATGTCCAGTCCTGCCACAGTTGTAGCATATGATTGGGACATCGGTTTTCTTGTCTGTACTGGTGTAGTCATTCCCAGATTGCTTCCTTTCTCTTGGTTTCTTCTTTTGAGATCTACTTCCTTATACTCTTTCTCTATGCTCACGGTTCTTGGAGCTTGATGAATAATATCTCTGTGAATTTGATCCCGGTTTCTTGTAGAATTTCTTTTGGAATGCACGGGTCAGTAATTGCAGTGCTTGCTTGAGAATTTCTCCATCATCTCCATCAGATTCAGTTTCTGATTCAGAACTTGTAATCACTTTCTTCTTTTTCTTCTTATCTTTGAAAACAAGTGCAATGGAATCTGAAACCTTCTCAACTTCCTTTTTATTCTTTCCATTCCTTTTCTCTTCTACTTCCTCTTCGTTCTGCCTTAGTGTCTCGTACACTTCGTGGAGTGGAATGTCAGACAGATCTTTCATCTGTTTCATTCTTCGTGTATGCTTCTTCCATTCTGGTTGAAGGACACTGAGAAACTTGACGTTGTTCTCTATCTGTTTCTTTTTAACTTTATTCTTTGACAGCTCGTTCAGAAGCAGAACATATCGTTCATAAGTGTCAGCTAGGCTTTCATCTTCAAAGGCTTTGAATTCTTCGTAACTGTTTATACAGTTTGCGACTTTCATCTGGTTTCCAACCTTAGATCCCATCATCATCTTTTGAAGTTGATCCCACATCTTCTTAGCAGTAGCTTTGTAACTATCTATTTTGATGTAGATATCATTCGGGATACTTTGAATAATTAAAGATCTTGCTTGCTTATCAGCTTTGAAACGGTTCTTTTGTTCTTCAGAAAATTGGGCATACGCTAGTGTAACAGTTTTCATCTTCTGTTCTCTTTCCACGTTCCCATCCTCACTGTCAGAAGAATCATCTTCAGCATCATCATCATCAGGTACTTGGACAGAAAGTGGTGCCATGGGACCTTCTTTTATAGATAAAAGAATGTTATCTCCGTTTGAGTGTCGATCCACAAAGTCAAGAAATCTGTCTTTCCATTGTTCGTAATCCCCTTTGAACAGAACTGGGGGTTTGACATCTGTGCCAATGGAAAGAGCGTCTTTTGAAGTCATCCTGTATTGATATAAAAATAAGAACTTGGATTTGACCGTTAGTCCAGATAAAATTTGATCACTCAAGAAATTTTGTCCCCCTAGGCAGACTTAGCACAGTTTCCAAAAATTTGTCTAAGTGTGAAATTTGAGCAAAATTCAGGTTTGCGTTTGAAGAAGGTTTGCGTGTCACGTGGGAGGCGCACACTGAGGTTTGCGGGTCTAGTGAGAAGTGCACACTGAGGTATGCGGGTCTAGTGAGAAGCGCACACTGAGGTATGCGGGTGCTTGAGGACCCGTGAAGTGTTGCTTTGCGTTTGATGTTGGAACCGCAAAGTAAGGTTTGCGTTTCCTTCGATAAGCGCACAGTAGGACTTTGCATTTGATGTGGGAGCCGCAAAGTTGAGGTTTGCGGGTCACTTGGGATGCGCAAAGTGGGACTTTGCGTGTGTTCTTCTTTTGTTGTGCGGGTGTTCGTCCTGAACTTCTGAAAATCGTCTAAAATTTGATCCTGAAACGATTTAGCAATACCAAACCCTACCAATATGTCTAGAAAACTTTTAGTATAGAATTTAAGCACTTGATCTCTCAAAAACACACTTTTTCGAGAATAATTTGATGGCACAGTACGTTCTTCACTCGACTGTTTACTCACAAAATCACAAAATTGGAACTCGATTTAAGCTTAAAAGTGAAATCAAAATGCAACAACTCGATCTAGCATGTAGTACGATCACAACCTGATCGATTCTAACACCTAAAACACTCAAAATCACAAACTCAAATTTTCTTGAAGAACACAGAGACGTTTTTCTATAAAACTTGTTTTGATCTTAATCAGGCTCTGATACCAATTGTGGGTCCACAATACTTATCAAGTTTATAGATTAACGACACAATATGATTACCAACCTGTATTGATTTATAACAACGATTACAAGGTTGATCTGATTCAAGCATGAAATGCGTTCTCTGTGTATTCTCTCTTTTACACCTTTAAGTGTGTGTTTGTATGTGTTAATTATGATCTGATTCTAAGAGATGATAGATACTGGAGACACAAATCTAACTTAGTGTGTTAGACACACTATCTAGAATAATATCTAGATATTTGATCTAGATATTAGTTCTAATATTAACTAAACTAAATACTAGAAACTAATATAACTAACTAACTAAGTTAACTAAACTATTACAATACAATAACAACTAACTTTGACTGTTTTATTACAAACGACTTAGACTAATATTAATGAGACGACTTTTCGGCTTTAGCTTCAGATTGCGATCTTCAGTTTGGATGATCTTGAATCCAATGAGACTGTGTCTTAACAATACTTGTTCATCATCCTCTGTCTCTTTTGTTTCATCATCCTCTGTCTCTGTTCTTTCATCATCCTCCTCTCTCTTTTTTCTTTCTTTATCAGAAAGTGTCATATTCTCCATTGGTGCAAGTAATCTCCCCAATCCAAATGCACCTTTCTCAACTTCATATCCCTCTCTTCTTCTTAATCTTTCAACATTCCATCTTTTTATAACAGGTTTGTCTCTTCCAACATTCACAGCTTCACAAGCAAAGTTGTCGACATACATGAGCTGCAAATAAGAATCAATTAAAATAATCATTACATTATTGTAAGATATATATTTAATTCATAAATTTTATAGTAAACTTACAATCAAATATGTAACCGATCCGACATAAAAGCTCATCTCTGAGTCTCGTAACCATCCAATCTTACTCCTTCTCAAACAATCATATATGTATGCACACCAATTAATCTTTGATACATCTATGTCTGGTTGGATAATATTTGTCACTGAAAGATTGCAAGTTCCACTTTTGTTACCCTCTCCCATAGTGTTGCAGAAAAGGGTAATGAAATTTAACTTGAAATTGAAGTCAGCTTCATCGTTGTCAATGATTATTTGTTTGATGTCTGTCGGACGTATGATTTCCTTAGAAAATTGGGATATCCAATTAACTAACAACTGACTGTCATCATCCAAGTACTTATAATCGAATATGCTTTTTTATCCTTTAGGAACACCGAGCATATCTTGAATTGATAGTTATGTAACCTTCAAACTTTCCTTCCCAACATGAATCTCCGTTGTTTCAGTGTCGAAATTGTCCACAACGTAAAAGCCCAACTTTCAGGGTATTCCATCTACCTTCACTTCTAAAATATTTCCGAAACCCATGCTTTTGATACATTTTTTCTGGTCTTCACTTAAAGCTCTAATTGCTTCATAGAAGGGTTTTGGTGATGTTCGAACTTTAATGACTGGAAATTTATGTTGTTGCTGTGATTTCTTTTCTTCTTTCTTTGCTCTTTTTATCTTTGGAACAGGGGTCTCGAAATCGTCATCTTCATCAATGACTTTGGAAGTTTTTGCCTTTGACAGAGTCTTTCCTTTCGATCCATCAGTATCTTTCTTTCTTCTCTTTGTATCCGGTTCCTTAACTGTTCATATACACTTGTTAATATAATTAATGAAACAAAATTTCAATATAATTTTGAAATTGATATTATTTTTTATTGTTTACATACATAAGACAATTTGTTTTGAAATATCTTTGGGATTCTCTTCCTTACGGATTATAAGCTTGATCTTTGGTATTACTGGGTTGTTTCCTGTATAAACAATTTGTAATTGTAATTATCATAGTCAATTTATGAAGTCATGGAACTTTTCATAGATATGTGCTAATTCATGTATGAACAACGTAATATTACACACATTCATATATGAAGACATGAAACTTTTTGTAGATATGTGTTAATTCATGTATGAACAACGCAATATTACACATATTCATAAATGAAGACATGAAACTTTTCGTAGATATGTGCTAATTCATGTATGAAAAACATAATATTACACACATTCATATATGAAGTCATGAAACTTTTCGTAGATATGTGTTAATTCATGTATGAAAAATGTAATATTACACACATTCATATATGAAGACATGAAACTTTTCGTAGATATGTGCTAATTCATGTATAAAAAACGTATTATTACACACATTCATATATGAACTATTCATATCTACTACTCAAAACACATTTAACTTTTAGCCTAAAAAACATAAATGAACAACAAACTCTAAATATGTGATTATTCATAAATGAACAACAAAATACTTCAAAAATTCATCTATGAACTATCGTATGTATATTTAAAACAAACACATGAAATTTTTCGTCTAAAAACCCTAGTTATGTAATAAATCATAGATGAATAAAATATATTACACATAATCATGTATGAACTATCGTATGTACAACTCAAACACATTAAACATTTTGTTTCAAATCGTATCTACATGATAAATCAGAAATAAACAACAAAATATTACAGATTCATTTATGAACTATTTTATGTACAACACAAACACATTAAAATTTTCGCTAAAAAACCCTAGTATTTCATAAAACATAAATGAACAGTAAAATAGTACATATATTCATTTATGAACTGCTATATCTTCAACAATCATACATGAACAACAAATCTATGTCACGATTTCAGATATGAACGAATATACCTTTTGTGTTTTGAATTGTTGCCTTTCTCTTTATTTTTAGCTTTGGAACCTTCGAGCTCTTCACTGTAATAAAAAATGAAGAGAAATGTACATTAATATTTTTTCCATGTTTGTTTAAACCCTAAAATGTTGTTAAATGCTTTCATTATTTGTCTACACATAGATTCATTGAATATAACAGTGTTTTATGTTGATTATTCAATTATTTTACAAAAAAATACATATAATTTGTACATTACCTTCTTTCATCATCGTCTTTAATGTTTCATCTTCTTCGTTTTGGATTTCCGGTATTTCTGGATTTTCATAATGTTGTTCATGGCGATTCTTTGAATCCTTTCGTGTTTTTGCCATTTCCTGATGTTCGTAAGCAACTTCAAACGATTTGCAATGATTTTGTGTGATGAATATATGTATTGTGAGTGATTTCTTAAGCGATAATCAATAAATCATCGACGGTTTTCGATGATTTAGTGTAATGAGTGTTTTAGAGTGTAATAATTATTTTTGCCGCCTATATTCATCTACTTGTGAAAATTACAAAATTACCCCTGAACCGTACCATGTTACTTATCGTGTGTCTGCAATTATCTCGTGATACGATTTTTCCCCATCAGATCATGACCGTTCGTGATTTTAACCAATTGTCAAGATGACTTCTCTATTTCTCATATATATGGTGTTTCTCAAATGAACCTTCCCCTATATATGTATATATATAATATGTGTGAGTGTGAGATACATTCTTCTTCTTTCTTGCATACATCACACCATAGGGGGCCTAACAGAAGTTTGAGTTGTTACATGCATTTTCATGAATTTTGTAGAAAAAAGTTATTGATTTGTTAAAGTTTGCTTACGGGGACTTGCTTTTGCAGCAAAGTCCTATCGAGTTGCATGTTTGCATCGATGTTCTGGATGGGGTTGGAATTGGCGGTGGTGCTTCTGGAGTGTCCGTAGGGCTACTTCATCCTTATTCTCCTAAAGGTTACATATTGTTAGGATCCTGCATTGCAATCATTTTGTTAGGAAACATTCCATTTTTATTTCGATATTTGGGAGAGTTAACAATTTTGTTTCTGCAGTTAAGCCTCTTTGGCGGGCAGCCGAGCGCTGGGAAGAGAGTTTAAGGCTTTTAAGCATCGCTGAAACAACAATATGTTCAAAGGAATTGGGTTTGAACTATGGAGAACTTGCTCAGAATTCTAATGGGTTTATTGCACGGAGAAGGTTTTGTCCTCAATCCTCGGTGTGTATATGTTTGTTTTTTAATATAGAATTCTTCCTAGTTAGGAAGTCCATTTATAAGTCCTTATACGTTTTGATCAATAGTCTTGCATGAATCCAAGAAAGTATATGTGACTCAAAAGCCTTTTGGGACCATGCAAAGTTATGTTCAAATTATTCCAGAATTTCCATGGGTTTAGAATTATTCCCTTGGTCCCAATAGAGATACAATGTTTGATTTGGCACATAGTTTAACAGGACTATTTGACTAATAATTAAATACCTAAAATGTCCCTTAATAACACGGAATTGAGAAAAATTGTGAACCAAAATCAATGTCACTAACAGACAAATGGGTACAACTTGGATTCTGATCTTATGTAGATGTTGTGTTTTATGTCAGACAACCCAAAATGGAAGGTCTCAGCATTTGTCTATGGTGGGGAGGAGTAAGATTTTTATAGTAAAGCATCAAATTAGGGCTTTATTTTACATTTGATTTTCATGTTTTGGAACTTTCATTGCACATTACATGTAGTTCACCATGAGAATTTTCTGTACAAACAATTGTTAGGTTCACAAATCACCCATGGAGAATAATAGTTGCAGGAAACTAAAGATCAAACACACACTATTTATATGATTTAGCAAATTCGCATGTATCCAGTCATTGCTAGGATTCTTGTTATACGTATTGAATCTTTGTAGCACATACAACAAAAAGAGGTAGACATAACATTGATAAGATGGAGAAACCTTATCTATAACTACTATTGTGACTGTTCTTTTACAAATCTGGGTCTACAAAGTTGTGCTTTGGTGTACAGCCGAAATCAAGCTCCATATCCAACTATAACCTATGATGGAACTTATTCTCTTCAGGGGTATCCTGAGACCAGCAGCCAACTTGAAGAACATGAGCATAATGAATGATGTAAGTTCCCTAACTTAGCAAATGGAATACAAAATACAATACACTTAATAGGCACATAATTATTTCTTTTTCATACTAGAAGAATGCTCAGAACTCCCTGGCCAGTTGCAGAATACAGGTTATCAATGAAGATGCAGCCCAGACTTTAGTGCCTAATATTTGTGTGCCTTCCAACTCGGCCTTTTATATACCTGATGCTGTAAATGTACATCCCCAAGGCTATCTTGAGGTATGGAGACTCATGTATCATGGATATGTTTCCCATTGTTTCTTATTTCCATAGGTCTTATTATGTAGAAATTTCACGATGACTAGGCCCTATATGTAGCTTGAGGAACTCTAGCGAAAGACATGTCTGTTGTGGGTCTTGGCGAAAAAGAGATAAACTTTCACAATAGGTCCATTGGCAATCTCCTTGAACTCGAAGGTAACATATATAATATATGTTAATGCTAAGGTTTCTTTTTATATCTATGTTGTCCAAATGTTTTGTTATGAAGTCTGTAGTTCTTACACTTCTTAAATCTTAATCATAACATTCCTCTAAAAGACCAACTATAAATTTGTACGTGAAATGAGGTTTTGTAGAACGGGCAAATTTTGGTGTTGGGCCCACTTGAACATAAGGATTTACCTTGTAAACAGTCCATCTTGTGACAAACTCCTTTCTTATGATTAAGAAAAGTCTCGCCAAATCGAGTTTGAAGACCAATATTTGCATGTCCCCTATATTTGGTGCAAAACACACAGCTCAAATTCGGTAGACTTGATGTAGTTACTTCCCATTCTGACCTGAAAATAAGATCCACCAATCTATTTTTTTGGAAGGGTGTCCTAGGTTATGCCTAGACTAATCCCTTGGCAAATTATGACCGTAAGACATCATCCCTGAATAAACCTCAGTGGCCACAATTATTGTGTACGCCTGGATTCGAACCGCCCAGATGGGATATCCACCACATCCCCCAGGGCCTTAACCAGTACGCCACAACCCTTGTGGTTAAGATCCACCAATTTGTTTTGGCCATTTGACATTTTCATTTTGTGGGTTCATGGTGTGAGAAGAGCCACTCTAATCTTTGAGTAGATCTGTGTACATCTTACTCCTCCCCGACCTCACCTTTGGGTGGGACATATTGGGTTCGTTTGGTTTGGTTATGGTGTGAGAAGAGAAGAAATATGATAGTGGGTCCCATTTACTTTATGTGAGTACACATAAAATGGGACACACTTAAATGGAGAACAGAAGAAATTGGTACGGGGAGATGGAATTGCAGTCTTGACTTCTGTAACTCCAGATGTTGATTCATTTAAGGTTTCCTTTAAAATGTCCGTTCATTTGCTATATCCTCGTTTTGTTGTGTAGACTTCGTGGTGGTAGCGTGTGGTGCTGCTTTTGTACTTTAATATATAGATGCTCAATAAGCAATCTGATTACATGCTCCATTTTACGATGCAGTTATTGTATGTCTGGGCATGTTCCTGCCAGAGCTCTCAGGAAGGCTGTCGTTGAGGACTTGCAGAGGCGTCACCACCCACTTGCATCTGCCTGACAATATCAGGTATTTACAGAAATAATTGCCCAAATATGACTAGTACTAAATAGGATGCAAATATTCTGTTTCTATGTGCAAGCACACGTGTTTTTTTTGGGGGGGTGGAATGCAGCAATGGGTGGATGCAAAGATTGTTAGGATGCTAAATGGGATCCTTATCAAATAGACTAATTAACTTTTTGAACCATTTTACTTTGTTTTTCTTGCAAACAAATGATTGCTCATGAGACCATCCCCATCAACAAAACCAAACCAAACTTTTTTTTCAATAAGACAAAAACTTTCCATTTAAAAGAAAAGAAAAATGAAATTGAATGCAAACTTTTCGTGCAAACCAAGTTTGAAGAATATTTTATTAATAAAATAAGATTTTTTAGATAAATTATATAAGTGGGTGGCAAAATCTAATTGGTTGGCTTAGATTTTATTAGGATAAAACTTATCTGATTAAAAAGATAACTTTAATAAAAAAATTAAAAATTAAAAAATATACCAAAATTCATATTTTTCAATTCCCTACAAATAGAGACCAATCTTGACATATTTTCAACATACCAATTTTTCTCTTCATTTCAATACTCTCATCCTCTTGAAAATTTCAAAGATCTTGATTTTTTTTTCAAGTTTTCCTCTATGGATCCAAACCAGCAAAATTTTTTGATTAACTCTCAACATGTTGATAACTCTCAATATATCCCTGAAAATGTTCAAACCTTACAAAAAGCCTCAAGAGCCGACCATCCATGTGACACTAAAGAAGATATGGCTTTAATGTCAACATGGGTTTTTGTTAGCGAAGATACTACTTGTGGCAAAAACCAAAAGAAATGAGTGATTTTTTCACGAGTGAAAAAATACTATAATTTATAATTATGTTTTAAAATATGAAATTATTTTTATTTATTTTTTATTTAAAGTTAAAAGATATATATTCTAAAATAATAAATATATAAATTTTATAATATAATTTTTAAGATTGGTTTGGATTGTGAATAAACTATAAAAAAAAAGTTAGATTGGATTGGAATTGAAGATTGGATAGGTGGAAGAGAGAGAAATTAATTTTTTAATAAAGATTGGTTTGGTTTGGTTTGTGAATATACATGGTCTGAGAACAAGAAAAGAAATATCAAAATACTCGAAATAAGTGGTTTTGAACATGCAAGGTATTTTCTAGAATTTGTTAAAAATTTCATACAGAATGCTAGTGTTTTTTTTCCTTTTTCCTTTTTGCAAGAAATATGGTTTGTTTGCAACAAAAAACTAAAAACAATAGTTGGAAAAGGCGATTTCTCTTTTCAGATGCTACCCCATGTTTAGTCAAGGCTCCATTGATTTTGCCACTTGTTTACCTCCATATATGTTAAAAATCAAGGGTTTGTTTGGTATGAAGATGTAACACCCTAAAAATAGAGATAACAAAAACTTTCTCAAAGAGGAGAAATGGTATATAAATTGCCTTAGCAAAAGCCTCCCAAAAATGGGGAAAATATATAAACATGTTTAATCACAGTTGTAATTGAACGGACAATAAACAACAACCAACTAATCTAATTTCTACAGCTAGAAAAGAGATTACAAAAAGGGTGTCATCTATAAGCCTAAATGACTTCTCCAAAAAGTTTGTCCAAGTGCATTTCCCCAAGCTCTCACCCCAAGCAACTATGCCTGCTTAGAAACGGCACCGCTAGATACTGAGATACACATCGACACCAAACAAGTGTTAGGCCAAAAAGCCTAGTGAGTTGAACAAGAAATAGCATATTAAAGCATTTATCATTCTTATCAGCAGTTAACCAAATTCCATTAAATGCGGAGTCAACAGGGGATACCCATAGCACCAATCAAGTTTCACCCAAAGAGCCGATATACCTTGATGCCAACTACTACGAGTGACATCCGAAAGGCCCGGCACATCCGAGGACTACAACCATGGCATTACCCCAAATGGCGGAGGTCTAGTCACATACCCACACGGTGGCACCCAAGGCTATATCCTCCTAGTGTCTACTGACTTGGTTCATCCAACATAATTTATTAATAGCCTCAAGGCACAATATGACCAAGAATATTATCCATACCAACCATGGATACAATATTACAAGCCATTTACTATGAAATCCATAACGAGACCAATATAACTACAAATTTAATCATGTAGTTTTAAGCCCATCAAATGGTGTTCCGACAAGATATCATCTCCATAACAAGGTACATATATATATATTTCCCAACACATAGGAGCATGTTACATATAAACATGTATCCATAAGAAAATCCCCAAATACTTGCATTTAATATGGACACTTCAATATGAAGCAAGATAATAACAAGTAGTAGATTGTGATGTGTATCTAGTTTTAACAAAAGGATTAGTAAACTCACAATCTAGGTTTTTGACCAAAACCTAGAAAAGATGAAAACCCTAGTTGAATGGAAGTGATGAAGACTTGAAATCTTGAGATCTTGAGGTAGATGGAAACCCAATAAATGATTCCACCAACCAAGCTTTTGCAATAAATGATAAGAGAGTTTGGAGGAGAAGAAAATCGCTCAAAATCCTAACTCTCTCGGTTTAGATCTGATTTTGTGGTAACAATGAAAAGAAAATGGGCAAAATGGGGGTTTTGGAGACCAGCAGGTCGCCCCGCGACTTGCACCCGCGGCATAAGTCGCCCGCTTGCTCCAGGGAGAACACTCCAGTGGGTTACGCGGCTTGTACCGCGACTTCCACCCGCGACGTAAGTCGCGTAGCTCCCTGTTTCCAAGGGATGGTTCTAACACTTCCAAACCAAACCAAACCAAATAACCAATTAAAACAACATAGCAATTAAGCATATAATTTCTGCTTCGATAAAAACATAATCCTAAGATTAATAAAACCTTATACTTACCTGAAATTCCGGATGTTACAATCCTCCCCACCTAATTAGGATTTCGTCCCCGAAATCACATGTTAGATCACATATCTATTGGATTCAAGATCATCCAATCTGAAGATCCAATCTGATGCTAAAGTCGGAAAGTCGACTCTCGATATTAAGTCTAATGTTACTTTGTAATAAATGTCGAAGTTAATTAATGTTTATTGTAATTTAGTATTTAGTTTAAATTAGTTTCACTATCTAGTTATTAGATATTAGTTAGTTTTAGTAATAATATCTATTTTAGATATTATAATTAAGTTAGATATTAGTGTTAGTGTGTTGAGGAAGACAAAAGAAATCAGAGAACATATACACACACACACAAAAGGTGTAAACTAGAGAGAAAAACACAAAAAGCTTCAATCGATCAATCCTGTAATCTTTGTTATTAATCAAACAGGTTGGTAATCGTTTATGTGCATGAGTCGATAAGAACTTGATATATATTGTGGACCGACAATTGGTATCAGAGCCTGAAAAGAGATTCAAATCAAGTTTTAGAAAAATTCGACTCTGTGTTCTTCCTTTCAAAATCATTTCCGAGTATTAGTGTGTTTTAGGTGTGGAAATCGATCAGGTTGTGATCGATATATGTGCTAGATCGAGTTGTTATAGTTTGATTTTAGAATAGAGCTTAAATCGAGTTCAAATTTTGTGATTTTTGTTGTCTGAGTTCGACTTGAAAAACTCATTGTTCCATCGATCTAAATTTCAAAAAGGGCTTGTTTGTGAAATCAAAGGGTTACAATGTGTTCTAGATAGGTTAGTGGTCATTTTATTACAACTTGGGGCTGCTAATCGTGGACAAACAGGTTATTTTGAGCAAAACGGTCGATTTATCGAAGTATAGGGACGAACTCACGCAAAGTCTCATTTGCGCCAGTTCATAGTCAGATTTGCGCCATCAACATCTAGCGCAAACTTGACTCTTTGTGCCATCAACGTATCACGCAAAGTCTGTTTCGCTCGACCAACGTATAACGCAAAGTCCGCTTTGCGCCACCAACACTTGGCGAAAACCTCGAACATCTTCACTTTGCGCCATCAACTTCTCGTGCAAAGTTCCATTCACTAAACGCAAACTTCGTTTTGCACCAACCCTTACTAGCGCAAACCTCAGCTTGCACCATCGTTCCTCGAAGTCACTTGTGCGCTAGCCTCTCATCGCGCAAACCATCCTTTGCGCTAACCACCGTTAGCGCAAAACTCTTTTGCGCCACCTTTTCGAAGCGCAAAGTTTGCCCTTTACTCCAATACCAGACTTAAATCTTTTTCAATCAGAATGACATCCAGAGAAGCCCTAGCAATCGGAACTGACACCAAACCACCAGTACTTTTCAGGGGAGAGTACGAGCAGTGGAAAGATCGGTTCCTGAACTTTATTGAAAGACAAGATTTGGGTAATTACATCAGGATATCCTTAGAAGAAGGACTAATGGCACCTGTTTATAGGGCACCTCCAGAGGGAACTAATGAGCAAAGAATTGAACTTAAGTATGAGGATCTAGAAGGTGATAACCAGAAGAGAGCAAAAGGAGACAGATTAGCTAAGTCTTATATTCTTCAAGGCATTCCAAATGAAATATACGTGAAGATAGACAGCTATAAGGCCTTTGGCAAACAGATGTAGGATCAGCTAGAGAAAATGATGTTGGGTTCAAAGGTTGGGAACCAACTCAAAATATCCAACTGCCTAAACAATTATGAAGAATTTAAAGGCAGAGTTGGAGAGTCTCTAGAAGGAACTTATGACAGATTTGTGATCTTGCTGAATGAACTAAGCAAGAACAAGGTCAACAAATCACAAATCGAGTTGAATGTCAAATTCCTAAGCATTCTACAGCCGGAATGGAAGAGGTTTGCCAGACAAATGAAGCAGATCAAGGATCTGAATGAGATTCCACTTCATGAGGTGTATGAAACCCTCAAACAAAATAAAGAAGAGGTGGATGAAATTCTAGATGAGAAGAGACAGACAGTAAAGACAGTTGATGACACAATTGCTTTTGTTGTCAAAAAGAAGAAGAACAAGACGATTGTGTATGAATCAGAAGAAATTGAAGCTGAAGCCAATTCTGACTCGGATGACTGTGAACAACTGAAGCAAGCAATGCTTATGCTGACTAAGGCTTTTCAGAAGAAGTTCTACAAGAAGCCAAGTTCAAACAGTCAGAGGTATTCTTCTAGTCCAAACAACTATGTTCATAAGGAGAGAGTTGAAGGAAAAAGGTTTGAAGGAAAGAGAATAGAGGAGAGGAAGCCTGAAGAGAGAATATTTAAAGCTGAAGGATCCAGTCAGTCAGAACCACCAACGTGCTACAACTGTGGCAAAATAGGTCACTTTGCCAAAGACTGCCGAAGACCCAAAGTCAGAAACTCCGACTACTACAAGAACAAAATGTTTCTTGCAAAGCAACAGGAGGCGGGTAAGGCATTGATGGCTGAAGATGAGTACTGGCTTGACCATTCAGACCAGGAAGATGAGGATGAAGAGAAGAATGAGGCAGCCAACATGTGCTTGATGGAAAAGCAGGAATCAGAAGCTAAAGCTGACTCAGAGGATGAGGAAGATGAGGTATGTGATTTATCTTATTCCGATTTCTTAAATCAAATGCATGCCATGAATATAAAACTCCAAGAATTAGAGTCAAATCTTAAGCGAGAAAATGAGGTTATTACTGTCAAAAACCAATCGATACAGAAACTTAGCAATGAAATTGTTGAGAAGAAAGTATTGATTGAGGTTTTACATAGAAACAATGACACCAGCGCCAAAGAAAAGACAATAATTCTTAAAGAGAATTCTGAAATAAAGTCTAAATTGAGAAAGAGTGAGTTTAATTTAAAAGAGCTTACGAAAATGCATTTTTCATGTATAGAAGAAAACAAAACTTTAATTGCAAAATTAGATGATTTGGAAAAGAAGTTATACTCATTGGGTCAATCTGAGAAAACCATTCATCTAAACAAACCGAAAGAGAATAAAGACAATCGGGGAATTGGTTATGAGAATCCTCATTGCCTTAAAAAGGGTATATCTGACGTGCCTGCACTTTATGATTTTACTTTTATGAATCTTTCTCACCGATACCCTAAACTTCAAGTTTTCAATACTGGACTATCAAAAGAGGATGAAGCCAAGGAAACGGAAAAACGGAGGAAATCATCTAAAGTTCACCTTCCATTTTATTATGCGAAGTTGAATAATAGTTATAATGATGATCCAATTTATCACAAGAAATCTCTTTCAAATGACTTTTTTCAAAGTTACTCTGTCAAAGAAATGGAGGCGAAGCCTATTAAAGGTAAAGTTTATGTCCCTCCTCTCGTTTTAGAAAGTAAAATTTCTGAACTCGAGAACTCTTTAACAGATGAAAGACTTTTGATTGAGATTCAACAAAAAGTTTTTTCAACTGTGATGAAAAATGTTGTTATTTCAAAGGCTTCAAAATCTAATGATAGTTTTGGTTTAACAAACAGAGGGTTTTATTTTCTTAACTCTGACGGTGGTTTGGATGGTTGTTTTGATCAATTTGACTTTAATGCGAAACTTCCTAACCATTCATCTTTTATTGTGAAATCATTGGAAAAAACCAGTATGCCTGTAAACAGTGCAAAATCAACGAAAGTTGATAAATTAGTCTCTGTGAAAGCTAAGAATGCTAAAGGTAAGATTAAATCTCAGCATTCACAGAAACCGAACACTACTGGTAAGCCTAAGAAGAAACATTCGTTTATTGCTCAAAAGTCTAACTCACGAGTTTCAAATGTTTTAGATCTGAGCAAGCAAAAGCCAGAAGTTAAATCTCAATGGCAACCAAAACAGAAGCTTGACAAGACTGATAAATCATTTTGTAGTGTTAATTGTAATAAGACTTCACCTAGTAAAGATGTTTTGAAAGCGAATGTTGCTACTATTTTGAAACCAAAACTTGTTGTTTCTCGCAAGCAATATTCTTTTAAGCAATTATTCCAGTTATCTTTATCTGCTAGGAAGTCTTCTTTTTATGATAAACATGTTTCTACTTCTTGTCAATATTCTGAGGTTTGGTTTGGAAATTATCATATGCACTCATATCATTCTAATGCTTCAAATGACTTTCAAATGAAAAGAGGACCCAATTTCAAATGGGTACCAAAATCTTGTGCTAACACAGTTGGACCCAATTTCAAATGGGTACCAAAAGCTAAATCTGTGTTGCAGGCACCCAAAGTTTAAGAGGGAGCTTATGGATATGACTTCTAGACAAAACAGTCTAGGACTCGTACCTCAAAGAACAGTGGCTTCTAAGTAAATCAGCTTAGAACCCGGACTGCAACGAAGTTTGACTTCTAAACACAACAGTTTAGGACTCGCACTTCAATGATCAAATGACCTTACTTCCGAGCTGAAAAAGAGATTGTCCTCCAATACTCGAATGAGGAAATCAACTATCAAGGGGAAGTACATATTTGTCTGAAAGCTTATGCATATTTTTTACATTGATAATTTTTCTAATGCATAATTTAAGGGGGAGTAAAGGTGATGACTTCTGATTATTTCTGATCAGAACTCGTACTTTCATAGTTTTACTCTTTTTGTCTTTTCAATTTAAGTGAATAAATTTTGCTTTGACTTGACATAAGACTTTTGCAGAATTTTTGAGAGATGCTTACAAGTTCATATCTTTATGACTTTAAGCTTTGCTTCATGAGATGTAAGATCGCATGTACAGGTATCATTCCTTATCTTAATCTCATATATGGATAAAAGAAGGATAACTTTCATTCATTAAAAACATTGTTCTTAAATGTTCAAACCACTTCCCGATTCTCAAACCGAATTCATGAATTGGAAGTGTGACTTTAAATGTTTTCAAGTTTTACATTGTGCTTTAACTGAAATAGTTAAACCATTTTTGAACATCATATGCATCATAGAAAAACATACAATTTCATTGTGCTAGGACTTAACACAACTTCTATCGAATTACGTTAACCAGTTATTTCTACCCACGAAGTTAATCCATAGTGATTGAGTGTGAGAAGTCGAAAAGATTGAGTGATGTGTTAAACAGAAAAAGAGAGTTTGGTTAGAGTAAGCTAAATGTTTAAAAGAAAGAGCGTGTGAGAACAGAGTTAAAAGAATATCAGAACTCTGCACCAACTTTTTCTGAGCCGGGCAACCACAATTCTAATGTTTCACAATTCTTTGGTGATCATTATTGAAACAGGCAACTAGCCCATGCCAACTCTTGATCAAACCTCACCAACTACTCATTTTCTTCTTAACAAGTAAGTGTTTCACATTTTCAAAAGGGGAAGCAGCACATTTGCTATCTGATTTTCATTTGGAAAATCTGGATATTGAATAGAAGGAAGTCTGCCCCACCTTTGCACTTCAATCATGCACATTGAGTCTGTGTTTAACTTACTGTTGTCTCAGTGGTTTACACAATTTTGAGCCTATAAGCAACCATCAAGTGCTTAATTCTTTCTATCACAAGCACGAACACACAAGGATTTTGTTTCTTTGTCATAACGTTCATAGAAATTATCTTTGTGGTCTTTCGATGATTGAATGGAAGCCCTGGAGGAGTCAACATCAAACAGTTCCTTTCCAAAGTGTATTCGTTACACACAGTGACTTAGTGTTACTGACAGGCATTCTAACTGATTCATTAGTTGATTCAGGTGTTACACGACTATTTTGTCTAGATTTGAAAAGATTTGGATGGATATCTTTGGAATTGACGGATCAGAGGCTCCAAATGACATACATTTCTTACTACAAGTTTTGATGAAAGCGTTGCTCTTTTCCTCAAAAAGGGGGAGAACCTAAAGCTTGAATAAATGTCCATTCCATTCCATTACAAGATTAACGAAGAGAAAAAGCTAACCAAGAAATGCGAGATCAAAGTAGTCTGAAGACATGCTGATTTCAAATAAATTTTCTTTGAAGACACTTTGCTAAAGCATTCTGAGCTGGAGATAGAGATTGCATCTTCTGACCTGAAAAAGAAGACTGAATTGCTAAAATCTTTTTAGTAATGATCTTAATCCAAAGGGAGAGATTGTTAGATCACATATCTATTGGATTCAAGATCATCCAATTTGAAGCTAAAGCCGGAAAGTCGACTCTCGATATTAAGTCTAATGTTACTTTGTAATAAATGTCGAAGTTAATTAATGTTTATTGTAATTTAGCATTTAGTTTAAATTAGTTTCAATATCTAGTTATTAGATATTAGTTAGTTTTAGTAATAATATCTATTTTAGATATTATAGTTATAATATCTAAGTTAGATATTAGTGTTAGTGTGTTGAGGAAGACAAAAGAAATCAGAGAACATATACACACACACACAAAAGGTGTAAACTAGAGAGAAAAACACAAAAAGCTTCAATCGATCAATCCTGTAATCTTTGTTATTAATCAAACAGGTTGGTAATCGTTTATGTGTATGAGTCGATAAGAACTTGATATATATTGTGGACCGACATCACACTTATACGAACAACTGAGGATAACGCTTCCTCATATCATCATCGGACTCCCAAGTGACATTAGCACCACATGGTGCTTCCATTGGACCTTGACCATCACCACGTCCTTATGCTGCAACTTCTTCACTTTCGATTCCAAAATTGCTTCCGGTTCTTCCACACAACAGTTCCCATTATCTATTCGAATTTCCGTTAGGGGTATCACACTTTCCTCCTCGGCTAAGCATTTCCGAAGGTAACACACGTGAATTGTAGGATGTATTCCATCCATCTCCGATGGTAAGTCCAACCGATATGCTTGTAGTCCAACCTTTTCTACGATAGCAAAGGGTCCGAGGAAACGAGGACTAAGCTTCCCGCGCTTCCCGAACCGGATAATCCCTTTCCATGTAGATACTTTCAACATGACACGATCGCCCACTTGGAAATCGACCGGTCTTCTCTTCTTATCCGCATAACTTTTCTGTCGGTCTTGGGCCGCCTTTAATCGTTCTCAAATTTCTTTCACTTTGTCTGCCGTCTCTTGAACGATTTCCGGTCCGGCGAATTGCTTTTCGCCCGCCTCAAGCCAACAAACTGGGGTTCGGCACTTCCGTCCGTATAACGCCTCGAATGGTGCCATTCCGATACTAGAATGGTAACTGTTATTATATGCAAACTCCACCAGAGGTAGATGTGAGTCCCAACTTCCGCCGAAATCTATGACACACGATCTCAACATATCTTCGAGCGTCTGAATTGTTCTCTCGCTTTGACCATATGTTTGGGGATGGTAGGTCGTGCTCAGATTCAATCTAGTGCCCAATTCTTTCTGCAAACTAGCCCAAAAATTTAAGGTGAATCGACTGTCCCTATCCGACACGATAGATTGCGGAACTCCGTGCCTCGACACCACCTCATCAATATAAAGCTTAGCCAATTTCTCCATTGGCAAGGTCTCTCGCATAGCAAGAAAATGCGCACTCTTGGTCAAACGATCCACGACCACCCATATAGTATCATGACCTTGTAAGGTCTTCGGTAGCTTTGTCACAAAATCCATGGTGATGTTGTCCCACTTCCACTCGGGAATGGACAACGGTTGCAAACTCTCGTACGGTATTTGGTGTTCCGCCTTGACTTGAAGACACATGACACACCTCTCCACATAATTTGCCACATCCAGCTTCATCACCGGCCACCAAAAGTTCAACTTTAAATCCCTACACATCTTGGTGCTACCGGGATGTATAGAAAATTTTGACTTATGCGCTTCTTCGAGGAGTAACTCCCGATTTCCACCAAACTTTGGCACCCAAATTCTCCCTTGGAAGAGTTTAAGTCCCCGACTATCTTTCGTCAAAAGTCCACTTTGCTTTACCATGACTTCGGATTTGAGATGTTCTTCCTTGAGCGCTTCCATCTGACTTGACTTGAATTGATGTTTTCCAAAAGACTCGATACTACTTCGATTCTCATGAGGGATAACTTAACACAGCTTTCATAACTTCTTCGACTCAACGCATCTGCCACTACGTTGGCTTTACTGTGATGATAGAGTAAATCACAATCATAATCCTTTAGCAATTCAAGCCACCTCCTTTGATGCATATTGAGTTCCTTTTTATCGAAGATGTACTTGAGACTCTTGTGATCGGTGAAGAGAGTACATTTGGTTCCGTACGAATAATGTCGCCATAACTTCAAAGCAAAGACCACCGCCGCCAATTCCAAGTCATGAGTCAGGTAGTTCTTCTCGTGGTCCTTTAGTTGTCGTGACGCATAAGCTATCATCTTTCCCCGCTGCATCAACACACACCCGAGACCCATCTTGGAAGCATCATTATATACAACGAAGTCATCCGATCCATCGGGCAAGGATAGAATAGGAGCTTCACATAACCTCTTCTTGAGCGTCAGAAAGGCTTGCTTCTGCACATTAGTCCACAGAAAATTGACATTCTTTCTTGTGAGGGATGTGAGTGGCGAAGTTATCTTAGAGAAATCTTGAATAAAGCATCGATAGTAGCCCGCCAAACCCAAGAAACTCCGGATTTCCATCGGACTCGTTGGCGGTTCCCAACTCATCATCGCCTCTATCTTCGCTGGGTCCACTTTCACCCCGTCTTCAGACACCACGTGGCCTAAGAATTGAACTTCTTTGAGCCAAAACTCGCACTTTGAGAACTTCGCATACAACTTTTCTCTTCTGAGAACTTCTAGCACTTAGCGCAAGTGTCTCTCATGCTCAACTTCGTCCTTTGAGTAGATCAAGATGTCGTCGATAAAGACAATCACGAACTTGTCCAAGAATGGGTGACACACATGGTTCATTAAATCCATGAATATGGCCGGAGCATTGGTCAAGCGAAAGGGCATCACCAAAAACTCCTAATGACCATATCTCGTCCGAAAAGTCGTCTTCGATATATCTTCCTTCTTCACTCTGACTTGATGATAACCGGATCTAAGATCGATCTTTGAAAATCATCTTGCGTCTTGCAATTGATCGAAGAGATCGTCGATACGTGGTAGAGGATACTTGTTCTTCATCGTGACTTTATTCAATTCCCGATAATCAATGCACATCCGCATGGAACCGTCCTTCTTCTTTACAAACAAGACCGGAGCTCCCCAATACGACGAGCTCGGTCGAATGAATCCTTTCTCGAGCAGCTCTTGAAGTTGCATCATCATCTCCCGCATTTCTGTCGGAGCCAAACGGTAGGGTGCACAAGCTATCGGAGCCGTTCCCGGAGTTAGGTCAATTTGAAACTCCACTTGTCGTTCCTGCGGTATCCCGGGTAGATCTTCCGGAAATACTTCCGGGTAGTCTCGCACGATCTTCACGTCCTCTACTGACAGCTTCTCTTTCTTGGCGTCCACTACGTAAGCCAGGTACGAAGGGTAACCCTTCGCTAGAAACTTGTGAGCCTTAAGGGAGGAGATAATAGGGTTGTTTCTCTTCCCTTTTTCCCCGTAGATGGTGACCACACCATTTTCTGGCAAAGGAACTTGGATCATATTTTTGGAGCAAAAAATGTCAGCTTTATGCCTCTCCAACCAATCCATGCCTTTGACTACGTCGAAACCCCCTATAGCCATAGGTACCAAGTCTACATCGAAGGAACTCCCATCGATCTCTAGAGTACAACCACGGAAACACTCTCGGACGATCACTTAATCTCCATTAGCTACTTCTACTACTAGTTCATCGGGAAGTACACTACTAGGGATGACAAATTGATTACAGAAATTTACCGATACGAAAGAACACGTAGCACCCGAATCAAACAACACACGAGCGAGCAAGGAGTTTACTAGAAACATACCCGAAACAACATCGGTGGTCTCCTTTGCCTCTTCGGTAGTCATTCGGAATGCTCGGCTTGGCGCCTTTGACGGTTTCTCGACCCGCGCCGTCGATCCAAAAGAATTTCCTCGGTTTCCGCCTACAGGCTTTGGGCAATCCTTCTTCATGTGTCCCGGTTACCGACATTCAAAACAAACCGACCCTCGAATAGGGCAATCCCGAATTGCATGGACCTTCTTGCCGCACTTGGCACACTCAACAGAACCCGAGTGAGGTTTTGAATCGCATGGGCCAGAGTGCTTGGCTTTGCACTTATGGCACCACCGCCACTCACGACGATTGTCACCAACTCTCCCGCCCGCGAATGGCTTAGATTGACGAATGGGCCCAGACGGCCCTTCCCACTTACTCTTCTCACCCACTGCAATTATCTCATCTTTTTCTGCCTCCATATCATCTTCTATCAGATACGACTCCTCAATCACATCCTGAAGAGTCAGCCCCCTAGCATTCCTTAATGTCGTCTTCATCCTGGCCGACAACCCTTGCTGGTATGCCTTGATCTTATCTCTCTCATCAAGGACGAGATGTCCCACCAAGTTCAACTTCTCTAAGAAAATCTTGGAGTAATCAGTAATGGACAGAGCCCCTTTCTTCAGATTCTTGAACTCTTCTTCCAGCTTGTCCAACGACCGCTCGCTGCAGTACTTATCCATGATCTTTCGTTTGAAAACCGGCCAAGTTAACTTGGCCAAAACTTCGGGAATAAGGGTGGACCGTGTGAGATTCCACCAAATCAAGGCCTGACCCCTCAAAAGTTGAGAAGCGAACTTCACCCGCTGCGAGACATCGCATTCACTAGATTCGAAAGCCATCTCGACTTCCTTCAGCCAATACATACATACGACTGGATTCGCTGAGCCCGAAAACTCCTTTGGGTTGCACCCCAGAAAAGCTTTGTAGGTGCATCCTTTGACCTTCCCCTTATTTTCGTTCTCGGTCTGCTCCTCAGTTAACACAACGGCCAGTCCACCACCCGATCCCATAACGATATTCTCGGCCATCGTCTCGGGTTGGCGGTTACTGGCATCTCGATCTTCCAGAAGCTTCATAAAGAACTCTTGCTGTTGAGCCATGGTCGAGTTCATGGACAACATCATGATGTCTCTGATCCTTGTCTCCATCGTCACCTCCTCCAAGATAACATTGTTAGCTGTAATGTTGGTGCGTGGGATCTGTTCGGGTCCTCCTCCCAAGTGATTGGGCATGGGAGGTACCACGGAGGTATTGACCACATGAGGTTGGTCAGAAGTAGAGTCCACTTCCACGTGGCCCTCTGGCGTAATCGGTAACCTGCTCCGAGTGTTTACCATCACTATTTTCAAACATGATCGAGAAAATAGATTGAGAAGAGACTAAGTGAGTTGAACTCATTGTACGTACTAATACACACTTCAATTATCATAATAACGGCGTTTGCAAGCATACTTACGTAACAATATATTCATAATTGTCAGGATCGAATTCTCAACAAGAATTAATTCTCAGAAAACAATATCAAAGAAGTTTGCGGAATAACACTTTGATATTTAAGCAAACAGAAAATAAAGACAGAATATAATTAACAAACTGTAAACTTGTATTCAATGCTTTGAAGTTACAAGATTACTCACTCAACCTCAATATTGATGAACAAGCTCACCAATACGAATTCTACTTCTCTAGAATTAGGATCTATACCTTGAGGTTGTTTTTCTCTAAAAGAATGAAAACTGAAAGTTATCTAACTATTCTAAACAATTCAATATATATACTGAATACAAAGATAATTACAATAAATAAAGTATCTTCAGTATATCTTCTATGTATATCTCTAAGCTTCCATGTATATCCTTTCATACGAATCTTCATCATATAAGCAGTATTAATCTTCAGCAGCATTAACTTCCTTCTAGCAGCATTAACTAATAAGCAGTACTAACCACTAGCAGTACTAACTAGCTAAGCAGTACTAACTTTGTTCAAGCAGCACTAACTTTGACTAGCAGTATTAACTACTAGCAGTAGTAACACTCAGCAGTATTAACCTTTATGTCTTCTAGCAGTATTAACTCTGAACCAGCAGCATTAACCATACTTGAGTTTTTCTTCAGTTCCCAACAATCTCCCCCTAACTTGACTTTTAGGAAAAGAAGTCAAGTTCTTCAGATCTTCTTCAAGATGCTCCCAAAACTCCATCATGACCTAAATTCCAGTATTTGCATCCAATCCCAAACTTTGATTAATTGTTCTTTGGATCAAATATTTAGCCATTTCTGAATTTTCACCACATCCAAGCTTCTTCTTCAACATTAAATGAAGTTTCAATCTGCTATGGTTGTATACTTTATCCACTAGGAAGTATTCAATGTGATTTCTATCCAAAGTCACAGAATATATGCCACTAGTTTCATACAAAGTCCAATTGGTAACTGCTTGAAAAACGCTCCTTATGATCTCCTTCACTTCATCAGGTTTGAACATCATACACAGATACTCCATCACCAGTTTTGTAATTGAAATCCCTGGAGCTTTCAACTGATCTGCATACAACTTCATCCCTATATCAAACATTTCTTCAATATCAGACCTTGAGCATGTTCTGACAATTTTAGCCCAAGTACTGTAGACTTCATACTTTTCATCTTTTCTCTTCAGTCTGATATACTTCTTGCCATCTACTTCCAAAACATCCCAGTGAATGACTTCAGGAGGTTTAACTCCTACAGGTTCTGCTGCAATTGGTTCAGGCACTTTGTCCATCACAACCATGTACATCTTGACATCCTCAGTACTTGCAGGTTCTTTCATTGCAGATGACTCAGGTGCCTCTTCTTCTTCAGCAACCTTTTCAGCCTCTTCTTCCACTAATCTAGGATTCTTTGTAGGCTTTCTCCTGGCAATCATCTTTGTTCTTTTTAAAGTCCTTAGACTTTCACCAATTGTTGTTTCCTTCTCTGGAGTTTCTTGCTCATCAGGGAATGGTTTTTGTAAGAAATCATTGCTTTCTTTCATTCTTTTCTCCATTTCAACCCTTGCAAGATCATCCCCTTGAAGCTTTATCATCTCAGCATCATACATCTTCTTGAGCTTCTCAAAAGACATCTTTGAAAACATCTCTACCTTGACACCTACTGCACCCTTGAGGAAAGTAATCATTTTCTTTCTCTCTTGAGCACCCAGGTATGTCTTTGAAGGTTGTCTTTTCCTTGCAGCTATTTTGATCTTTGCAGGCTTCCTCAAAGATGTGGCTTTCTTCTTGGCTTGTTCTGTTGCTAAGCTTTGTTGATAGGCTTTGTTTAACTCTGCAGCCATTGCTTTAGCTATCTCTCTATCCTTTTGCACTTGCATGGTTTCTGCTTCTTCAAGTTCAGCCTGTATCTTCCTAGCTAGAGCTTCATCTGATTCAATCAGCTTCTGCTTTTTCATTGGTTTATCAGATTCAACTAGCTTTGCCTTACCTTTCTCTTTACCCATCACCTTCTCAATGCTAGAATTCTTTGCTGCATCACCTCTTTCTTTTATGACAACTCCTTTGGCCTTTGAGGTGACCTTGGGAGTATCATGTTTGGCTTTGATGAGTGTTTCTGCAATCTCAAGCTCTGTAAGGACCTCTTTTACTGTTTCTGCTGCTTCTTTCAGCTCAGCAGTATTAACCATTTCTGCTGCTTTACTTGAACTGGCAGTATTAATGGTTTCTGCTGCTGGCTCTGTTTCTGCTGCTTGCTCATTCTCCCCCTCAACATCATGTTTTTCCTCTTGCTCCCCCTTAGCTTTGGCATCAGCTTCTGACTCCCCCTTTTTGGGAGCATCAGTCACTGGTTTCCTCCTTCTGAGCACAAATTGTTTCTTCTTCCTTTGCAGAATCAGTTTCCTTACCATTTGCTTCAATTTGATGATTTGTTCTTGTTGTGACAGAACTATGAGTTTAAGCTCTTCTATATCTTTGCCCTGTTTGAGTACATCCATGTTGATGTTGCCTATGGTTTCCATCAATTCATAATAGCTATATTTGTCCTCACCTTCTCCAGAAGTGTTACCCTCTTTTGAAGGATCATTGGATCTTTTTGTAGTGGAAGTCTTCTGCCTAGCAGAAGCACTATCCACCCCCTTGGGTTCTTGGCACCTGGGACCTTTGGATGATTGCTCACCCAAAGTTGCCATGGGGGAGGTCTTATTGATGTTACCACTTTCCTCCTCTGTACTAGCAGGAGTAGTGGCAGCCTCATCACCCATATGCTCTACCTCCTCCTCAGAGAGCACCTCCTTTGGGTTGGGAGACACCCTTGTGGTTTCCCTTTGGATATTCTCTAGGGGAGAATTCTCCCTTAGAGGGCTTATAGGCTTAGTGGGTAATGGTACAAGAAGGGAAGGAGCCTTCTTTACCTGTTTTCTCTTGTAAGTTTGGGTGATGGGAGAGGTTGGTTTTTCAAGAAGGGACTGTGGAATTGATTTTGAGAGGGAAGGTTGGGCTTGGCTAGCAGTGGGTTGGTCTAATGGGGGCCTTGACCCTGCTGCCATACCTTCATTGGTTTGGGACACCACCATCATTGTAGAGAACAATGGGGTGTCAACTCCTTCAGAGTCCCCAGCAGATCTTCTCATATTTGAGAAAACCTTGCCTTTGGGGGGTTTAGGTACATATACCCCAACAGGTTGAGGTATATCCGTTAATTCATGAGTAATAACTTCTTGAACAAACCTGGGATACATAAAAAAGCTCTTTTTGTTTCCCATGTTTGAGACAAGATCATTGAAAATCATTTTAGAAAAATTATACTTTCTGGCAGTGGCCAAGCACACCAAAGCATAAGCAATAGTGCTGCTGAACTCACTCCATCCAGTAGTCTTTTTGGATATACAATGCATAAGAGTATGGACAAAGAAACGCCATTGGGGTGAGAATTTTGCTTTAGAAAATTTGAAAACACCCAATGGGCCTCCATACCCCATTCTTGTAAGAGTTGTAAACAGTTCATCATTTGGGATAGAAGTTATACCAGAGGCATCGTCTAGATGTAGACTGATGCGAATAACCTCTTCAGTAACTGTTAGTGATTGATCACAGATTCTTGTCTTGATCATTTGCACACCATTTTCCACACCAATGGTTGCATTAGCCCAGAACTGCCTTTGATGCTCAATGTAGATTGTAGGTGATACAATAAGAGCATGAGCAATGTGGCTTGTCTTGAGGAAATCCACAATCTGATGAAATCCTGAAGCTTGCTTTGGCTTTTGTAGCATCGCAATCTCGTTGTGCTTGTCGATGAAAGTCATGGATGCCATTGATCTTAGTGGAAAGCTTGCCTGAAACTTTTGAATCTTTGAAAGAGAAAGGGTTTAGAGCGCAAGTGAACAGTATGCAAAGAGTCGTTATGAACTTTTAGGCGGGCAAAGAGTATTTATAGTATTTGGGATATAAGCAGTATTAATCTAGAGCAGTATTAACTACTAGCAGTATTAACTGAAAGCAGTATTAACTACTAGCAGTATTAACCACTAGCAGTATTAACTACTAGCAGTATTAACTGAAAGCAGTATTAACTACTAGCAGTATTAACTGAAAGCAGTATTAACTACACTTACTCCTTTTAAGCTTGTGTATCCCATAACCTTTCATTTATACCTCACACTTTTATTCCATCTCTTAATTTTCCAATTGTCTTACCTTTGAACTTACCTCCATCTGGAGTTTTATACAAAGAGCAACATGTCCTCCATCAAACCTTTTGAAGCTTTGAAGGCAGTCCATGTTACTTGATATGTGCCAAGAGCAACCACTATCTATATGCCAAATGCTCTTCCTCTTGAGCTGTTGGTTGCCCTGCACACTTGATAAATCAGTTAGTCTTGGAGGGAACCCAAGCCAAAGTGGTCTTGGGTTGTCCTTTCTCATCAATATAATCTGTAAGTTTAGTCTGGATGAGTTGTTTAGGAATCTCATGGCTGGAATACTTTGTCAAGATTATAGGTTTGGCTGCATTACTACTAGAAGCAGTACTAGCCTTATTAGCAGTACTAACTTGGTTAGCAGTACTAACTTGGTTAGCAGTACTAATCAAGTTAGCAACACTATTCTTGTTAGCAGTACTATCTGGGATAGCAGTACTAACAGGTTTCTTTGCATTTGGAACCCAAACTTGAACAAAGTTGTTTTCTTTCTTTGTCTTTAAATTACTCCTTGGCTTATTTGGAGTATTTTTCTTTGGTTTAGCAAACTTGTTCTGAGCATGAGATCTTATAAGTGCTCTTTTCTCAGCCATATGATTCCTTCTCTGATTCCTATAACCAAAAGATTTTTGTGGTTGTCTTTGAAAATTGACTCTTTGGTTGATAGGATTGAAATAACAGTGTTTGGCAAGATGATTCAATTTGCCACAGATAAAACAAGGTTTTGGTCTATTGATTTTACTCAAATCAACCCCTTGTTTTTGTGCCCACTGATTATTCCAGTTTCTCTGATTTCCCCTTGGTTTATCATGTTTTTGGGGCTCAGATTTATTGCAAGCACACTGTTTTCAAGGACCTGGATTCACAACTGTGGTCTGTTTGTAATGGACCTTACCAGACTTTCCCTCTGTCTTCTCTATGTCCTTGGATTTGATCCAAGCCCTTCCACAATCATCATTGGTGATAATGTTATTTTCTAGAGGAATCTCACCACTCACCTTGTTTTCCTTACTCTTGCCAACCTCTTTCTCAGTCTTATCCTCAACAACTACCTCATCTAAGGGATCTATTTCAGTGGCTCCCTCAGGCAAGTCCTTCCTATCTTTGGTGTCTAACAGGTCTGAAGTAGGAGGAATGTAATTGTTGTTATATGGTGGAGGTGTTGCATTGTACCCAATTCCTCTTCTCAGCTTATCATGAATCTAATTTTGTAGTAAATAGTCCATTGCTTTAGAAGCATTGGAAAACTTTTCTACATCAAGCTTAACCTTGGTTAGCTCCTCTTTCAGTTTTTCACTCTCCTCTTTAGATTTGGTCAGTTTAAGTTCTAAATCCTTTTTCTCCCACTGCCAGTAATTGGTGTCATATGAGTGTTGTAGTTCATTGGCTTGAAAACCTTTGATCTGATCTTCAAATCTCTCTACAATCCTTACATAGTCTTTTATATCTTTCTTTAATCTTTTAAGATCATCACTCATTGTCTGGTTGTGATCCCTGTACCTTTTAACAGTTTCCATACAAGTTTTAGAGCAAAGATTAGACATTACCTCTGTGGGGATTTCTGTGCTTGAAGAATCTGAAACTTTAGCCATTGATGATTTATGATTTCAAAGAAGAATGATGATTGCAGGTTTCTGAGAATACTAGCTCTGATACCACTTGTCAGGATCGAATTCTCAACAAGAATTAATTCTCAGAAAACAATATCAAAGAAGTTTGCGGAATAACACTTTGATATTTAATCAAACAGAAAATAAAGACAGAATATAATTAACAAACTGTAAACTTGTATTCAATGCTTTGAAGTTACAAGATTACTCACTCAACCTCAATATTGATGAACAAGCTCACCAATACGAATTCTACTTCTCTAGAATTAGGATCTATACCTTGAGGTTGTTTTTCTCTAAAAGAATGAAAACTGAAAGTTATCTAACTATTCTAAACAATTCAATATATATACTGAATACAAAGATAATTACAATAAATAAAGTATCTTCAGTATATCTTCTATGTATATCTCTAAGCTTCCATGTATATCCTTTCATACGAATCTTCATCATATAAGCAGTATTAATCTTCAGCAGCATTAACTTCCTTCTAGCAGCATTAACTAATAAGCAGTACTAACCACTAGCAGTACTAACTAGCTAAGCAGTACTAACTTTGTTCAAGCAGCACTAACTTTGACTAGCAGTATTAACTACTAGCAGTAGTAACACTCAGCAGTATTAACCTTTATGTCTTCTAGCAGTATTAACTCTGAACCAGCAGCATTAACCATACTTGAGTTTTTCTTCAGTTCCCAACAATAATAGCAGTAGCGAAGTGAAATTATGAACAAATCATACACAAGGATTCTTGTTACCACAATTACGACTCTTAATTTGTATAATTCCATACGTCCTAACACTCTCCCCACCTAGGATTTCAACCCCAAGTGGACAGTGAAGCAGTAAATTCTAAAGCTTAAGTCTAGATATGCTAAAACAATACCTAGTTCGCTTAAACTAAAGCTCTGATACCAACTTGTAACATCCTAAAAATAGAGATAACAAAAACTTTCTCAAAGAGGAGAAATGGTATATAAATTGCATTAGCAAGAGCCTCCCAAAAATGGGGAAAATATATAAACCTGTTTAATCACGGTTGTAATTGAACGGATAATAAACAACAACCAACTAATCTAATTTCTACAACTAGAAAAGAGATTACAAAAAGGGTGTCATCTATAAGCCTAAATGACTTGTCAAGATCGAAAAATTCTAATGAAGAATTTAATTAACACACTCAGAAACAATGTTAAAGAAGTTGCAGAAAAAACACTTTAACACTCAATCAATGAAACAGTACTTGAATGCAAATCACAAGTTATATTGATTAAACTTAATGATTACAAACAAAACCTCAATCTGTTGAACAGGCTCAACAGACGTTCTGAACTTCTCTAAAGAAAGGATTTCAATGAATCTTGAGGTTAATTCTCTATGAACGTATGAACTTCTATCAATCTATTCTAAACTATGCCTTCTATACAATATATATACAAGACAGATTACAAGATAATTATAAAAGAAAAATTAATCTTCATGATCCAGTCCATAATTATCTTCAAATCTCCTTGACTTTTGCATCATTCCATCATTATCTTCTCAGCAGCTTTAACCTTCATAAGCAGTAGTAATTACTCAGCAGTATTAACCATTTTGCTGTACTAACATGCTAGCAGTACTAACCATGTTAGCAGTATTATCTTCTTCAAGTCTAGCAGTATTAATATCACCAACAGTATTAATATTGAACTAGCAGTATTAATTACACAAGAAGTAGTATCTGGCAGTATTAATCATCCTTAGCTCATTTCAGACCCAACAATCTCCCCCTAACTTAACTTTTCAGATTGAGAAGTTAAGTTCTTCAAAATTTGGTCTTCATGATACTTTCAAAACTTAAGCTCAATTCCCAAGATTAGGATCCAAACCTAAGCTTTGATTGATGATTCTTTTGACTACTATCTTGGCCATTTCAGAATCCTTTGAATATACCAGCTTAGCATTCAACATACCTTGCAATTTGGCTTTGCTGTGATCATAAATTTTATCCACCAGGTAGTACTCATGATAAGATCTGTCAATAGTTATGACATAGACTCCACACCTTTCAAATAGCATCCAATTGTCTATTCTTTGGAATTTATTCTCCAGATGCAGATCTCTGACAACATGTTGAACTTTGCTAGGATCAAACATCATGCATAAGTACTCCATGGCTAATCTTATTAAGCTCATTCCTGCTCCTGTCAAATCCTTTTCATACAAGCTCATTCCAACCTTGAACATTTCTTCTAAGTCAGATCTGGAACAACTTCTGATGATTTTGCCCCAAGTAGAGTACACCTCATACTTGTCTCCCATCCTTTTAATCCTGAAGTATTTCTTCCTTTGCTCTTCCAGGATATCCCAATGGATAATTTCAGGGGCTTAGACTGATATTGGGTCAGCTTTTACAGGTTCACTATCAGTCACTGTCATATACAAACCAACATGTACCTCAGATTGTTCTGCACCTTGTTGACTTAATTGTTCTTCAGGGGTTGCAACAACAGGTTCAGCTTCTTTTTGCACTTCTTTAATCCTTGGCCTTTTGGTCTGTTTCTTTGAAGCTATGGTTTTCATTCTTTTGACAATTTTGACTGTTTGAGCAAGAGTTTCTTCTTTCTGTTCTTATTCCACTTCTTTTGTAGAAGTGGTTTCTTCACTCTCAGGAAAAGATTGTTGGATATGCAGATCATGCCTTTCTTTCATTTTCCTTTCAACCTCAACCCTTTGATTAAAGTCTCCTTGTAGCTTGGTCATTTCTTTCTTGTAAAGCTCTTCAATTCTGCCATAAGACATACCAGTGAACATGCCTTCTTTAACACCAACTGATCCTTTTAGAAAGTTGATCATTTTCCTCCTTTCTTGGTTGGCAACAAAAGTCTTTGAAGGTTGTCTTTTATTTGTCTGTGTTGCCTGCCTTGGCATAAATGCTTTTGCTTGGACTTTCTTGGCTTCAGCTGCAGCCCTCAAACTCCTTTGGTACTCCTCATTGAGCTTTTTAGACAGATCTAAAGCAATTTACCTATCTTTGGCAGTTTGAGACTCTTATTCTGCTTCTATTTCAGCTTGCAGCTGTTTGGCTATCTCTTCATCTAGAGCTACTTGAACTGACTTCTTTGTTTTCTTCAGAGGTTCCAGTACCTTTTCTTTTCCTTTTCTCTTTACCTCAGCATCACTTATTTCTTTTCTCTTCTTTTCAAATCCTCCTTCTTTGATTTCCACTCCCTTGGCCTTTTTAGTAGCCTTGGGAGTGTCTGTTTTTGCCTTCACCAGTGTTTCAGCAATCTCTATCTCTTCAACTGTCAGCCCTGTTTCTGCTGCTGCTTTTTCAGTTTCTACTGCAGCTTCAGTTACTGCTTCTGCTTCAGTTACTGCTGCTACTTCTGTTTCTGCTGCTTTGCTGCTTTCTGCTTTTGTACCCATTTCTGCTTCTTTTCCCATCTCCCCCTCAAACTGAGATTCATCCTCTTTGGTCTCCCCCTTTTTGAAAGAATCATGATCTATGCTCCTTTTCTTCAGCACAAACTTTGATTTCTTCTTTTTGAGCACTAACTTCATCACCAGCTTTTTGAGATTAGCAATCTGCCCCTGTTGGGAGATAATCACCTTTTGCATTTCCTTTATTTCTGCACCCTGTTTGAGTACATCCAGGTTGACATTGGCGATAATTTCCATCAATTCCTCATAGTTATATCTATCCTCACCTCCTTTAGGTGTGTTGACCACCCTGGAAGGATCCTTGGAAGTTTTAGTAGGAGTTTCCTGCCTAGCAGAAGCACCCTCTACCCCCTTGGTTTCTTGGCACCGGGGACCTTTGGATGATTGCTCACCCAAAGTTGCCGTGGGGAAGGTCTTAAAGATGTTCACACTGTCCTGCCCTGCACTTTGTGCAAAGTCAGTAGTGTGAGCCTCACTGCCCACATGCTCTTCCTCCTCCTTATTGAGCACCTTTTTAGGGTTGGGAGACACCCCTGTGGTTTCCCTTTCGATATTCTCTAATGGAGAATGCTCTATTAGAGGGCTTGAAGGCTTTGGGGGTGAAGATACAAGAATGGAAGGAACCTTCTGTACATTTTTCCTTGTGTATTTATGAGTAATGGGTGATGTTGGCTTCTTTAGAAGGGACTGAGGGATATGCTTTGTAGTGGAAGGTGTGGGTAGGTCATCAGTGGGTTGGTCTAATGTGGGCTTTGACCCTGATGCCTCACCTTGAGAGTGGGACACAACCATCATTGTAGAGAACAATGGTGTGTCTATACCAGAGAAGTCCTTACTGGGCCTCTTCATATTTGAGAACACCTTCCCTTTTGGGGGTTTTGGTACATATACCTCATTGAACTGAGGTAAATCCGTCAATTCTTGATTTAGTACTTCTTGCACAAACCTTAGATACATATAAAAGCTTTTGGTTTTGGTATCCAGGTTTGACAGCAAATCATTTGAGAAAAGTTGAACTTTCTAGAGGTTGCCAAGCAAACCAGAGCATAAGCTATGGTACTGCTGAACTCACTCCAGCCAGTCGTTTTTCTTGAAATGCAGTGTTGTAGGGTATGAACAAAAAATCTCCACTGAGGTGAAAATCTATTCTTGTAAAACTTATATACGTTAGTGGGACCTTCATACCCCATACGACTAAGAACATGGAATAGATCTTTCTTAGGAAGAGAGGTAATACCTGAGGCATCATCTAGGCGTAGATGGATGCGAATACACTCTTCTATGATGGTTAGGGATTTATCACACACCCTTTTTTGATGAACTGAGTGCCATCTTCAATGTGGATGGTAGCATTTGCCCAAAATTGTCGCAACTGTTCCACATAGATTGTGGGATGAACAGATAATGCGTATGCAACGTGGGAGGCTTTGAGAAAATCCACAATCGGATGAAACCCCTCTGCTTGCTTGGGTTTCTGTAGCATTGCCAACTCGTTGTGATCATCCACAAACACGAGACCTGCCATTAGTTCTTAAGTCGATTGAGCACTAGGGTGTAATCACTGGAATGCAAGAGTTAGAACGAGAGAAGATGAATAAGCAAAATAAATTCAAAGAGCCGTTTGATATATTGGCGGGAATGAAGGATATTTATAGGGTACATGTTTCAGTTAAGAGCAGTAGTAAATACCCTAGCAGCATTAACACAAACCCGCAGTATTAACTTACAGTAGCAGTAGTAACACTTACCAGCAGTATTAACACAAACTAGCAGTAGTAACACATACCAGCAGTATTAACTCTTTTGGCAGTAGAAACAGGACAAGCAGTAGTAACATTGCACTGGCAGTATAAACCGCCTGGCAGTAGTAACCATACTTAATCCTATTTGATCTGTCAGCATTTGTGCGAGCAGTATTAAATGAACCAGAAGTACTAACTACCTTTATTTGAAAGCAACCTGAAACACTTAAAGTCAGAGGATTAAAAGCACCATATTTCATACATTATGAGAAAGTACACAGGGAAGAATCTATACAGGTACATGAGTCAAAAGATAATAGGCTTATTCAGAGTTTATCATGCCCACACTTGTGACCAAAAATGTGAATCTACCCACATCAAAAGATTTAGTGAATAGATCAGCAAATTGGTTACTTGTATGGACTTTCACAACCTGAATTAGCTTCTTTTCATTACAGTCTCTGATAAAATGGTACCTGATTTCTATATGCTTTATTTTGGAGTGCTTGACTGGATTATTAACAATGCTAATAGCACTGTTATTGTCTATGAAGATTGGAGTGTGAAGAAAAGTCATACCATAGTCCAGTATTTGATTCTGAATCCAGAGTACTTGTGAACAGAAGCTTGCAGCAGCTATATACTCTGCTTCTGTTGTAGAGGTGGACACTGTGGTTTGTTTCTTGCACTGCCATGACACTAGTCTTGCACCCAAAAACTGACATCCCCCTAAAGTTGACTTTCTATCCAAATTTGCACCACCCAAGTCACTGTCTGAATAAGCAAGTAGGTCAAATAGTGAGTCATGAGGATACCAAAGTCCTAATCTAGGTTGGCCTTTGAGATATCTGAATATCCTCTTGACTGCTTGAAAGTGTGACTGCTTAGGCCTTACTTGAAATCTTGCACACACACAAACAAGAAACATGATATATGGTCTTGAAGCAGTGAGATACATGAGGGAGCCAATCATGGATCTATAGTGATGAACATCTACATCCTCCCCCTCAAGATCTGCAGTGATTTGTTTGTGTGTCTCCATGGGTGTGCTTGCAGGCTTTGAATCTGAGAATCCAAACTTAGTAAGAATGTCCTGCACATACTTGGATTGGCTTATAGATATCCCATCTTTCTTCTGCTTAACTTGTAGCCCAAGGAAGAAAGTAAGTTCACCCATAGAACTCATCTTGAATCTCTTGTGCATCAATTATTTAAAATCTCTGCACATTTGATCTTTTGTGGATCCAAAGATAATATCATCCACATAGATTTGCACTATAAGGATGTCCTTCTTCTTCCTCTGAATGAACAGAGTCTTGTCTATGATTCCTCTTTGAAAACCATTTTCCAAGAGATAGGTAGACAAAGTGTCATACCATGCCCTTGGTGCTTGATGTAGCCCATAGAGTGCCTTCTTCAATTTGTATACTCTGTCAGGATAATTTGGATTCTCAAACCCTGGAGGCTGACAGACATACACTTCTTCTTCAATTCTCCCATACATGAAAGCACTCTTTACATCCATCTGGTAGACCCTGAACTTCATGAAAGAAGCATAGGCTAAAAATAGCCTGATTGCCTCAATTCTAGCCACTGGTGCAAATACCTCTTCATAATCAATTCCCTCTTCTTGAGTATACCCTTGTGCCACTAATCTGGCCTTGTTCTTTATTGCTATTCCTCTCTCATCTTTCTTGTTCCTGAAGATCCATTTAGTGCTTATAGCTCTGTGTCCTTTTGGAAGGTCAACCAAATCCCATACATCCTGCAGCACAAACAGCAGTAGCTCCTCTTGCATTGCTTCTATCCAGCTTGGATCCTTCATTGCATCATATGCCTTTTTGGGTTCAACCTGTGATAGAAAGCAAGAAAGTAAACCTGATTGTATATCTTTCAATCCTCCCAACTTACTTTGATTCCTTGTGATTATTGGTGAATTGATGTCACCAATCACCAATTGAGGAGGATGATTTTTCTGAACTCTTGTTTGATGAACAACCTCTTCATTAATATTTGTTTCCATATTAGAGTCATTCTTTTCAGGAGTGCTGTCACCAAAAACTGAAGAGTTATCATCATCTGTGTCATCTTCTTCCAAACATGGCATCTCAGGACCTTTGATTCCTGAATCTGAGGGTTGATCTTCCTTTTCACCTCTGTCCTCTTCATTCTGAGTTGGTTCAGTGTCCTTTGAATCTGAAGTATCTTTCTTATCTTGGTCACAGAATTCAACAGGATCAGCAGTAGGTATTGGGAACAGCACAAACTCTTGTCTTTGTACTTGTACCTTTTCTGTCCCTGTTCCTGCATTATGCTCATTACTGAAACCCAAAGAATTAGACAGTGAATCAATGTCAAATAGCCAATCAGGACCTAAACCAAGTTGATTTGGTGTGTTCTCATTGCATTTGACATTGTCACTTTCATCAATAATCCTAGAAGAGGTGTTGAAAACTCTGTAAGCCTTACTTTGAGATGAATATCCAACAAGAAACTCATCCTCAGCTTTGCTATCAAACTTGCCTAGGTGAGTTTTGGTATTGAGAATTGTGCAAGGACACCCAAATGGTTTGAAAAATCCAATAAAAGGTTTCTTCTTTTTAAAAAGCTCATAAGGTGTCTTGTCTTGGGATTTCACTACTAGAACTCTGTTTTGAACATAGCAGGCAGTATTAATTGCTTCTGCCCAAAAAGTGATTGGAAGTTTTGAATCAGCCAACAGAGATCTAGCAGCTTCTATCAGAGTCCTATTTCTCCTTTCAGCAACACCATTCTGTTGAGGAGTCCTAGGAGCACTGTATTGTCTCTCAATGTCTTTTTCCTCACATAAGTTGTTTAGGTCATTGTTTTTAAATTCAGTTCCATTATCAGATTTGATGACTTTAACTCTTAGATTTGTTTGGTTTTCAACTCTAAGAACAAAGGATTTGATCAGTCCACTTGTCTCATCCTTAGTCCTCAGAAAATAGACCCAAGTGAATCTAGAGAAATCATCAACAATAACCAAGCAGTAGGATTTCTTACCAATACTCATCACATTTGTAGGACCAAACAGATCCATATGCAGTAAATGAAGAGGTGAAGAGATTGTATTTATCTCTTTGGACTTATGAGAAGTTTTGTGCTGTTTGCCTTTAAGACATGCAACACAATGATCATCACATGAAAATACCTTTTGTGGAAAGCCTCTTACAAGGTTGTTTTTCACATGTTTGTTCATTGTTTTAAAGTTCATGTGACACATCCTTCTGTGCCAAAGAGATGATTCATCCAATGAAGCTTTTGAAAATAAACAATTTAAAGATGAATCAGAAGTTACACTCTCCAAGTCTAAGCAATAAACATTGTCCTTTCTAGGAGTTCTAAGTAGTATCATACTTTCATCAACTACCTTGAACCCTGGAGCAAGGATAATACATTCAGTATCATTGAATAATATGCTATGTTTCTTGTCACAGACCTGTGATACACTTAACAGGTTGTATCTCAATTGCTCAACATAGTATACATCCTCGAACGTCATCTTACCTTTTGACACATTACCTTTTCCACTTATCTTTCCACCTGTTGGATTATCACCAAAAGCAACATGTCCTCCATCAATTCTTTTGAAGTTTTGAAGGCAGGCCATGTTACCTGTCATGTGGCTGGAACAACCACTATCAACATGCCAAATGCTCCTTCCCTTGAGTTGTTGGTTGCCCTACACATATAATAAAGCAGTTAGTTTTTAATAGGAACCCAAGCCAAAGTGGTCTTGGGTTTCCCATTCTCATCAACATATTCATATTCAGACTTGATGAGATTATCAAACTGAGGAATCTTATTGCTTGAATACTTTGTCAGAAGAATGGGTCTATCACTGGAAGAAGTACTAACTTGATTGGCAGTACTAACATCATTAGCAGTACTAATTGGGTTAGCAGTACTGACTTTGTTAGCAATACTAACTGGGTTAGCAGTAGTATTGCTTGCAGCAGCACTATTTCTGTCAGCAGTACTAATTGAAGTAGCAGTACTAACAGATTTCTTTACTTTTGGAACCTAAATCTGGACAAAGTTGTTTGCATTCTTTTTCTTTAAGTTACTCCTTGGCTTATTTGGAGTATTTTTCTTTGAATTAGCAAACTTATTCTGAGCATGAGATTTTATAGGTGCCCTTCTCACATTCTCAGCCATATGATTCCTTATTTTCTTCCTATAACCAACAGGATTTTGTATATTTCTTTGAAAAGTGATCCTTTGGTTAATAGGATTGAAATAACAGTGTTTGGCTAGATGATTTAACTTGCCACAGATAAAACAAGGCTTTGGTCTGTTGAATTTTCTCAGATCAATTCCTTGTTTTAAAGCCCACTGATTATTTCTGTTTCTTTGATTTCCCCTTGTTTTATCATGTTGTTGGGGTTGATTCTGTTTACGTGGACTCCCTGTACCTTTCCCTTCCCTCTCTTAGAACTTTCAGCTTTCTCACTCTTTACAAAAGGTTTACCCCCACCCCCCTTTTATTAGTAAGGATATGATTTTCTAAAGGGATTTCTTTAAGGTCATCCTTATTCTTACCCTTGGTGGTCTCTTCTTCAGCCTTTTCCTCAATCACTACACTGTCAAGAGGATCTACATCTGTGGCTTCTGCAGGTAAGTCTATTTTCTCTTGTCTTTCTAAGAGGTCTGAAGTGGGAGGGATATAGTTATTGTTATAGGGTGGAGGGGTACTATTGTATCCTAAACCTCTTTTCAGGTTGTCATGGACTTGAGATTTTAGAAGTGAGTCAATTGCTTTAGAGGCATTGGAAAACTTCTCAATGTCCAACTTGGCTTTTTCAAAATCACTCCTTATCTTCTCACATTCCTCTTCAGACTTTTTAAGCTTAAACTCTAACTGATTCTTTTCCCACTTCCAGTAGTTAGTATCATATGTGTGTTGAAGTTCATTGGCTTTGTATGCCTTAATATGTTCTTCCAAATTCTCAACAATCACAACATACTCTCTTCTATCTTTCTCTAACCTTTTTAGGTCATCACACATGCTTTGATTGTGATCCCTGTACTTTTTAACAGTTTCTATGCAAGATTTTGAGCAAATGTTAGATTTTACCTCTGTGGGAATATCAGTGCTTGCTGACTCTGAAACTTTAGCCATTAAAGCTTGATTCTGAACTGCTTCTTCTGCTTGGTCACTCCAATCAAATCCCATTCCTTCTTGGGAAACAAGAGCTTGAGAAGAGTTCCTGTTGTTGAAGCTAGTGGACTGTGATGGTTGATGGTTGCTAGTATGTTGTTGAGGCATTCCACTTCTGCATTCTCTTGCAAAGTGCCCCAGCTTGTGACACTTGTAACATTCAACCTTGGATTTATCAAATCCAACCCCATCTTCTCTTTTCTGAGCAAATTTGTTCCTTCCGGTCCTTTTGATGAATCTTTTTACCCTCATTGTGAGCATAGCCATCTGCCACTTGATATCCATCTCTTCCAGATCATCAACATTTATCTGTTCTAAGTCATCATTAATTAGAGTGGAATTAGCATGACTGACTAGAAAAGCTTCTAAAACTGAGTCATTAGATCCATCTTGCTTTGATCCATAGGCAGCACTAACTGATTCTGTATTAGCAGCAGAATCAGTAGAAGATGATAAAAGAGCAGCATTGTATGAGTATCCAGAGGGCCTCTTCTTTGCTTCTACCTCTGCTTCAAACACCCTAAGGTCATTATAGAGGTCATCCAGTTCCTTGTCCTCCAGTTGGTCATTCTGTCTGAAGGAGACAGTGTACATAGTCCATTCATCACCAAGAGATCTTAGAAATTTTCTGTTGACATCATCTTGATCTATCTGGACACCAACAGTAGCCAATTCACCAATTAACTTATTAAATCTATCAAAAGTTTGAGTCATGGACTCATTCTTTGTAGACATGAAGTTTTCATATTGCTGCTTCAGGATGGCCTTCTGATTTCTCTTGGTACTTTTGGTACCAGAGAATCTTTTCTACAGTGCATTCCATAGAATTTGTGCATCTGTGCAGTTGCAGAACTGGTGTTGGTACTCATTAGGTATAGCCAAGAGCAGAGTGCTCAAGGCTTTCATCTCTGTCTGCCTCATCTTTCTTTCTCCATCAGTCTTTGGTGGAGGTCTCTTACCATCTGCATCCATCTTTCCTCCATCAGAGGGACCATTCTCAATGATGTCCCACATTGAGAAGTCTGTGAGAAGAATATATTGCTTGATTCTGATTTTCCACATTTCAAACTCATTGGGTTTGAGCATGGGAACCTTTGATACCAAAACGTTGTCGCTTGAACTGTCCATGATTATAGGTTTCTGAGTTTTCTGGCTCGGATACCACTTGTCAAGATCGAAAAATTCTAATGAAGAGTTTAATTAACACACCCAGAAACAATGTTAAAGAAGTTGCGGAAAAAACACTTTAACACTCAAGCAATAAAACAGTACTTGAATGCAAATCACAAGTTATATTGATTAAACTTAATGATTACAAACAAAACCTCAATCTGTTGAACAGGCTCAACAGGCGTTCTTAACTTCTCTAAAGAAAGGATTTCAATGAATCTTGAGGTTAATTCTCTATGAACGTATGAACTTCTATCAATCTATTCTAAACTATGCCTTCTATACAATATATATACAAGACAGATTACAAGATAATTATAAAAGAAAAACTAATCTTCATGATCCAGTCCATAATTATCTTCAAATCTCCTTGACTTTCGCATCATTCCATCATTATCTTCTCAGCAGCTTTAATCTTCATAAGCAATAGTAATTACTCAGCAGTATTAACCATCTTGCAGTACTAACATGCTAGCAGTACTAACCATGTTAGCAGTATTATCTTCTTCAAGTCTAGCAGTATTAATCTCACCAGCAGTAATAATATTGAACTAGCAGTATTAATTACACAAGAAGTAGTATCTGGCAGTATTAATCATCCTTAGCTCATTTCAGACCCAACATGACTTCTCCAAAAAGTATGTCCAAGTGCATTTCCCCAAGCTCTCACCCAAGCAACTATGTCTGCTTAGAAACGGCACCGCTAGAACCTGAGATACACATCGACACCAAACAAGTGTTAGGCCAAAAAGCCTAGTGAGTTGAACAAGAAATAACATATTAAAGCATTTATCATTCTTATCAGCAGTTAACCAAATTCCATTAAATGCGGAGTCAACGGGGGATACCCATAGCACCAATCAAGTTACACCCAAAGAGCCGATATACCTTGATGCCAACTACTACGAGTGACATCCGAAAGGCCCGGCACATCCGAGGACTACAACCATGGCATTACCCCAAATGGCGGAGGTCTAGGTACATACCCACACGGTGGCACCCAAGGCTATATCCTCCTAGTGTCTACTGACTTGGTTCATCCAACATAATTTATTAATAGCCTCAAGACACAATATGACCAAGAATATTATCCATACCAACCATGGGTACAATATTACAAGCCATTTAATATGAAATCCATAACGAGACCAATATAACTACAAATTTAATCATGTAGTTTTAAACCCATCAAATGGTGTTCCGACAAGATATCATCTCCATAACAAGGTACATATATTTATTTCCCAACACATAGGAGCATGTTACATATAAACATGTATCCATAAGAAAATCCCCAAATACTTGCATTTAATATGGACATTTCAATATGAAGCAAGATAATAACAAGTAGTAGATTGTGATGTGTATCTAGTTTTAACAAAAGGATTAGTAAACTCACAATCTAGGTTTTTGACCAAAACCTAGAAAAGATGAAAACCCTAGTTGAATGGAAGTGATGAAGACTTGAAATCTTGAGATCTTGAGATCTTGAGGTAGATGGAAACCCAATAAATGATTCCACCAACCAAGCTTTTACAATAAATGATAAGAGAGTTTAGAAGAGAAGAAAATCGCTCAAAACCCTAACTCTCTCGGTTTAGATCTGATTTTGTGGTAACAATGAAAAGAAAATGGGCAAAATGGGGGTTTTGGAGACCAGCAGTTCGCCCCGCGACTTGCAGCCGCGGCATAAGTCGCCCGCTTGCTCCAGGGAGAACACTCTAGTGGGTTACTCGGCTTGTGCCGTGACTTCCACCCGCGACGTAAGTCGTGTAGCTCCCTGTTTCCAAGGGATGGTTCTAACACTTCCAAACCAAACCAAACCAAATAACCAATTAAAACAACATAACAATCAAGCAAATAATTTCTGCTTCGATAAAAACATAATCCTAAGATTAATAAAACCTTATACTTACCTGGAATTCCGGATGTTACAGAAGACGTGACAGACAAGACGGAACGAGACTGGACGGGCGAGAGTGAGGTGGGTGGGTAAAATAATTGTGCAAAGTTTTAGGGTTTTAATTTTACATGGGTAGTTTAGTAATTTACCTATTATGTTTTATTTATCTCCCTGATTTTTTTCCCACCCACTTTTGTGGTAGTCTTGTCTTGTCGCAGTCTAAAATCTAAATATCGCACCAAATGTGAGATAACAAGTTTATGCCCCGTCCTGTCTCGTGTACCAAACTCACCCTCAAGACTCCATTAATTTTGCCACTTTTTACCTCCGTCTATCATAGAAATCAAAGATGAACGATTTCGCGGGTCTCATCTAATTTCCGTATTCAATTAATCACTACCATGATTCTATGCATTAAAGATCAAGTTTATGTTAGAAAGTGAATGTTTTCTTGATCAATATGTTTCAGGGAAGAAGTTCCAAATCACAGTCCCTCAATCTTGTCAGATGCATGGCTTGCCATCCAGAATCCTCGAAACTTATACCTGGGTTCTACGTGGGAATGGAAATCTTGCAATTATGCACAAAGTGTGTCGATGGAGGAAGCTTCAAAAGCTTTGGAAGAACTTTTGCCTAAGACAGTTGTTGTATATCCATGCATAACGAAATGGGCTTTTAAAGGAGCAAGTTTAGGTCTAAGAGCAATGTCGCCTCACAGGTAACAGATCTCTTCCACTTTTGGGTCGTATAGATGATTTTATTAGCCAAACTCATGCGAGCAAGTTGTGGTTTCCTTCGAATCGTTGCGGCGTTGTCATGCCTCGGTGGATCAAAAAACGGCAACAATCCGATAAACTCCCACGGTGATCCTGGGCTTTCCTTGGTCTTCTCTGGCACAGTTTGGCGAGCAATGCCCAAGGCACGGAGACCTCGGTTCACGAATCCCTCGATGACATCATTCGCCCTCTTCAATGTTTCACCCTTGAGATCACAAAGCTCGATGATTGCTAAAACAATCGCCATGATTGCTGCAAATTCCATCACCCATGAAAGAGGATTCCACATGAACCCTAAAAACTTGAGGAATTTATTTTCCTGTTTCAAATATCATGTAACATAGTATTACTATTAAGATCTTATGACTAATGAGGGAGGTTCAAAGAATAACAGTAACCAAATAAGAGAACACGAAAATGGTCAAATTACATGTAAAATCACATGTGATGTTACACTAACAGTCAACACAAGGGTGTGTGGGCGACGAAGCTTGCGACCTCAAAAGTGTAAAATCACATGTAATCTGCATGTTAGCTTATTTTCTTGTTTGATTATTGTTATCATATGAATCTGACTCTACAATTAATATGGTACAAAGAAAGTAAGAGAGATAAACAACGTGTGCCTTTTTCTCTTCAAGCTTATTGGGGCCAAAGATTTGGAGCCTTCTATTCCCTTCCTCGTCAGTCAACCCATCCTCGGTACAATTTAAAAGCGTGAAAACATCTCCGATAGGAAGGCTCTCAAGATTAACTTCGCTATTTTTAATTTCAACTAAGGAATTATTAGCCATTTTGATGGCTAAAAAAAATTTTAAAAACAAGATGATTATCGAACCTCTCTAAAATCCCTTTTCAGGGAGGTTCCTCAACTATGTTTATGGACATAGCAGAGGTCATATACTTTACGAACAGCGAAAGCCCCTTTTTTATAACAAAAAGTGCCTTTCGATTTTCCCACTTCTTTCCTAACAAAATACACACAAGTTCCTAAGTTCCTAAACTATTTAAGATTCCTAAATGAAAACTCATAGTCAAATGATAAGGTATCAATTTTGTTATTATTAATAGTGTTCTAATTTCTTGAAAATTTGAAGAAGAAATTACCATTCATCTTCAGAATTCGTTTTCTGATTCCTTAAGCACAAGCTCCATAATGCATATGTGTGACACCCCTTTTTTTTCCTTCATAACCTCATAAACTTTACATCTGCGTAAGCGCTCTTGCAACGGTTCAATACCATAACATTTAATATGTCTATTCTAAAAAAAACTATAACTCGTCGTGCGATCGCTTCATGTTTTATCCTGATCTTACCTGAGATACATATATGGAATATGTAAGCTTTAAGCTTAGTAAGCAGTTATGGTTTCATGAAAAAATCATCTTTCATAAAATATATGGTTTTAGTGCATAGAATAACAATTCAATACACTTCTCATAATTATGCATAATAACATTGATGCATAAAACCATTTCTATAAACACATCATCTTCTTTTAGTGCGAGATCTCATATGTGTAAGTATGTCAAACATTTTCAACAGGATCCTAGATCCCTGGGGTTCCGCGAAGGATCTTCCCTGTGGGGTTCCACGAAGGATCTTCCCTAACGTCCTTTTTGCAAGACGTCTTCATTTCTTATACCCCGTCGGATATTTAACATGGTCATACTTTCACATGCACAAAACATTTCATATGTCATATCTAAAATACTATCTTTTCTCATAAAATGCATTATAAGCATAATCATATCCCATGCAAGGCTATCATGCCAAAACATCAGTTCAAATATTAATCATGCATAAAAACATTTTTATAACATATACGTATCCCAGTAAATCTCATAACATACTCACATTGATTATTTAACCATAATGTTTGATTTACGTAACTCTTTAATTTACTTTTGGTTTGTTTTATAAAATGAAATGTAACCACGTATTTATAGTGAATTGTACCTTTGGTAATGTCAAGTTGATGAGGCGGCATAGCTAAGACGGCGGACGTATTATTAATTTCAAAAACTTTCAAAGTTTCATCCAAGTTTCTTCGTCCCTAAGTTTGTTCTATCAAAAACATTTATATAATATAATAATTATAAATATTTTATTTATTATTTATACTATATTACATTTATCTAGTATAACTTTGTGTACATAACCTTAAATCTCAATTTGAGCATATATTAGGGACCTATGCGATAGTACCTACCCATAGGCATGCTATTGTTATACCTTTTTATGAGTTATAAAAATTTCCGTAATCATATTTTGACTTTTTTGACATTTACGGTATCTAAATTTTTCAACGTATTTAAATATGAAATTTGATTTTAATCCGATATTTCTATAATCCATAAATGACACATTTCTATAGTTTTGCTCAAATGGCCTTAAAATAAAAACTTTATTCTTTTTCAAACCTGAAAGCATCATTACGATCTATGTGAATCGCTTCCGAATATATATGCATTGTATAACTTTTATATCTATTTGAGTACCGAAATTAATAAAAACGATATATTTAATATCGAATCAGTCTTATAAATAAAACTTTGTCGGTTTTCAAATCTGAAAATTTCATTGTGATCGTTATAAATCACAGGTCATAAAAACATATTAGTCACATTTCATAAAAATCCATACAACTAGCTATTTTCAATAAAACATCAAAACATTTTAAATAGAATTAATAATAAAATATTATTATAAATATATATACGTTTAATATATATATATATATATATATATATATATAAAACTTTATTGAAATATTTTAATTTATTATTTAAGAAATAATCTAAATCATATTTCAATTACGATTTCATCTCTATTATTAGGAAATGTTAAATTTATTTATTATAATCATGATTTTAAATTAGGAAACATAATAAAATCATATATTCATTAGACTTGATGAACGGCTAAGATTGGTTTGCATAGTTTGTACAAATTGCTTGGTTTGCAAAAGAAATGCACCCTATATATATCCAACAAAGATATTTTCTGAATCTTTGAATTGTCCTCTACTCAATATTAATATTTGATATTAAAATCTTAACTTTTGTATCCGATGTAAATATCTCAATTCCAGATAAAATATCTTAAATTATCGATTATATATTGACACTGTTATAATATCATAACATTTACCTTAAAGATTTAAAATGCCTAAATGGACATAATCTACTCATTAATGTAAATGTGAAAATGGGGTGTTACAATATGAACCTTCAAAACTACTGTAACCACGTGTGGAGGAGCCTGCATTTCAACATCATAAAACCCTAATTACATGAAGTGGATTTGAACCACATTGAGCTTTTTCAGCACAAATTCTAAATAATAATTAATTAATTAACCTCTCATCTTTCTTCTCTTTAGGTTTAGAAGCCTCTTCGATTTTTTTCGGATGCTCCGTCGGTGATTTTGGTACCAGAGAGGTAAGTTCGACTTGGTGGTGGTTCTTCTTCTAGATCCTTTCTAGAACCTTCAACGGATCTGCTTTCTCTCCTTTCACTACTATAGTATGCATCTTCCAATCTGTATCTAAGTGTTCTTCAATCAAACCTATTACCTTCGGCAATCAAACTTCAAAAAATCGATATGGGCTCACAAGCTTGTGTCTTATGGAAATTGATCAAGTTGCAATAAGGGGTCGTTTACCAAACGCTTACCCAGGTAAGTAGGGGTGTGCAGAAAGTCAACCGATCCAATAGGAACCGACCGATCCAATTAGAACCGACCGACCATAATTAGATATCCAATTGTAATTGGATCGGATCGGATTGAAAATCTCAACATCCAATTTGGATCGGTCGGTTCTTGGATGGCAGTCTAGAACCGACCAAAGTTGATCGAACCAAACCGACCAACATCCAATTACCCATCCAATTAACCATCCAGTTTTCCATCCAACTATCATCCAATTATTTTTTTTAAATTTACTTAAATCTAAATTTGTTTTGTGTTGGTTTTTGAGTTCTTAGTCTCACTTATGTTGGTTTGAGCACAAATTAAAAGTGATTAATCAATTTGTTTCATTGTTAGAAAATTGGATTAAATTAACACATTGGATGGATCCGATCCGATCTGATCATCCATTGGATGTCGGATGGATCCAATCTGATCCAATGGATTTCCAATAAGAATATCCAATGGATATCCAATCTTATCCAATGGATATCCAATAAGAACATCCAATGGATAAAACCTAACAAATCCAATCATCCATTGGATTGGAAAATCCAACATCTAATGGATGATTGGATCAGTTCGGTTCCCCTCACATCTATTGGATGTCAACCGATGAACACCCCTGCAGGTAAGCACTTAGCAAGTCACACATACTGGGCACATATCTTAATATGTGATGACCTTCCAGCATATTCTTTTTTAGGGGCAAGTGGATGAAGTATATTTAACATAGTGGAACCTTCTGCTGCAACTATAACATTGAGAATTGCCATCTCCAAAACCACATCGAACACTGGGAGAAGTGAACCCGACTATATGTCATGCAAATAAAACCATTCAAGATTTTAACAAATTATAAATGTAGTTTTCCAAAAAATTTAACCAAAAACATCCCTAATTCCTTATTTTGATTATGGCTGTTTAGCTGTTATCAATACCATAAATACAAGATGGAAATGCTTGTACATACTGGGATTCCTAAGTTGGTCCATATCCAAGAAGAGAATGATCCCTTTAGAAGAGGAAGGGATGAATACAAGGAAGCTCCTCCCATAACATGGGTAAGAAATTGAAGTTGCTCCTCTGCATCCAACAAATTTTCCTTGTGAATCCCAATAAGTGCTACCTGTGCACAATAACTAATGAGAAATAATCTTACAAATAAAAACGAAAATAATATAGCGGACTTGCATTTGCATTTAGTATTTACCATAATAGTTTCTATTTAGGTAGTGAATAAATTTGAATTCTATATGCGTAAATGAATATGCAAGTCATTCGCTTAGTTGGCTTGGAGAAACACATAATACAAAAAGCATTATTTTGAGGTATGTACATGATCTTTAGGAATTACATCTTTGCAACTTCATGTATCCTATAAAAACTATCACTGAACCTCTCCCTCTGGATTAAAATTGTCAAAGGAGTTGATCAGTTTATAAAATTTCTTTGTTCTCCTGCTTATTTGATCATCTCAAGTCTCAACTAATACTTAGGAGTTAGGCCTGATCTTGGCATTTTATAGACCCATGGAGTTACAAAGAAAAGGGCTTCCTTATATGATAACAATCTTAAACGAATGCTTTTCATTATCAAAAGTAAAATTCAATAAACAAAAATACTAATAATTCACATATTGCAACCAACTAATGATTTGTAGCAGATGCAGTAGAACATATGGTTTGCAAAAGGCAACATATATATATATATATTGTAACACCCCGGTTTCGAAAAGTATCATTTCAAGTTAATACAGAAATCGGTAATTTTAAGGGGAAAATAAGATATAGGATTTTGGACTTGAATCCTAGATTTTATAGTCTTGGTGGATGAAGGATTCAATTACGAGTCCAACGGTTCTTTCCGGAGCAAAATCAGAGCTATAACGAAGAAGTTACGACCAAAACAGAGAACGAGAAGAAAATCGGGCGGACAATGCACTACGCAACTTGTGCCACAACTTAGAGCCACCCGCGTGACTTAGGGGAAGCGGTCGACTTATGCCGTGACTTAAGGCCACGTGGTAAGTCGCGAAACGCCCTGTTCGAGCATAAACCCCGATTTTCAGCCCTAGAACTTCATTTCTTTATAACTTTTGCATCTCAACTCCGTTTTTGGTGATTCAAGTTGCCATGGTTTCGTTTTTGAGATATCTTCAAGGATATATCAAGAGATTTGAAGTATATTTGAAGATCCAAGAGTATTTTGTGCTGGTAAGTTCCTTATCTCTCTCAATGTTAAGCTAGGGTTTGATGGTTTCATCCTTTTCCCTTTTATCCTTCAACTTGGGTGTGGTTTTGATGACTTGTGTGGTGAAGGTGATCTTGTAGTTGTATTGGATCTAAGATCTAGGGAGGTTTATTGGTGATTCAAGCCTTCATCAATGGAGATTCAAGTTTTGGGGGTAAAACCTATATTTAGCCTAAATCTAGCAAGGTGAGTTCAAGTTGATTTGTGAAAACGGTGTACATGCCAAAATGGTTATTTTAAAGTGTTTTGTGTTTTACATGAAATTGTTAACTACTGATAAGTTTGGTTATTTTGGGAAGTGTTTAACTATATTAGCTCATTTAACACACATCTTTGGGATTCTTGAACATTTTGGTAAATAAATCATGTTGATATGCTTCCTAGATGATTATATATATATATATATATATATGGAGTTCATTTGATGTAAATGTCATTTTTGTGCATTTGATCTTATAAACCATTTGGAAAATGCATATTATTGTGTTATGAGGCATTTTGGAAATATAAGAGTATAAGTTCATTTGGAAAATGGGTTGCCTTAACCAATGATGAGTTTTGACCTAATCTTACTTTTGGTCGTTGTGTTTGCATATCCGTTAGTCAAACGTGTTTTAATGTTTATACTGGCTTTCATTGGAGATTTAAGTAAATTGTTGAGCCTAGGCTCGGTTTTGACTAAAATGAGTCTTGAGGACATTTCTCCGGTTTAATAGCCCGTTGTGGAGTTTTGAGTATGATGGCGGTTAATGCGCATCATTTGAGAATTACATGTTTTGAGTGTGTTGGTCATTCAATTGGAGTCATGTACTGTTTTAGACTGTTATGCAGTGGATCCATAGGCATATGAGTCGGTCTTTATTATTTAAAAAGGAAAATGGATATGTTAGCACCAGAATTAGTCATGGGATTTCGAGGATAATACGGCGAGGGCTCGTGGAGTCCAATACCCGGACCTGCATCCGTGATTTAATGTCTGAGCCTATTTTTATGGGATAGTCACTTCCCATTTGTAGCTAGTTGAGACATTGGGTCCTCGGAGGCAACTTGGTACAGTTATGTGGGACCGGATACTAGCCATGGGCCGTAAATGTAATCCTAGTGAATGAGCATGATTAGGAATCCTCGAGTGCCCTCCCCCACATCTTAGTACAAGTCGGCGAGCTCGTGGCCATGGGTTCCTAGTATGGTGAGCTCAGTAACTTGGAATGTGGCCTACTTTTTTGTTCCGCCACTAGCCTTGGAATTCGGGACTCCCCCGTCACCGAGAGGTGTTGTTTTGGGGTATTTAGTTTTATCCTTGTTTTCGGTGACGCTTTGAGTTTGGGTTATCTCCCTTATACTATAATTTTGGAGACTTGAGTTTACTCATATTTTGGTTGTTTGTTTTATAAAGTTTATTCAAATTTCATTATTCGAGCATTACCATTATCCTCGTTTTGAGTAAGTGTTGGATTGCATTATTTCATGAAAGAATGGTTTGGCGTTGAGGCGTCCATCTATAAAATGCCTATTATTGGTAAATGAGTTGTTCTCTTATTTTAAAGTAAATCATTTTAAAGGATCATGATTATAAGTTACAATATTTCCATTTTACGTTTCCCTTTATAATCATGATATAAAACTCTTGAACTCACTAGGCGTTAGCCTAACCTTTTTATTTGTCGGCATGTGCATCAGGTTCCATTTCAGGATTAGTTCTAGTGACACTGTGAAGAGATAAGTGCTAGTTGTGTGCTCGAAGAGGTGATTAGCTTGATGAAGTCTTCCCCACTTATATTGGAGATAGCGATTGTTATTGGAATATAGTAACACTCGGCTTTAATTAGTCTTTATGTAAAAATTTAATTATTTGTTGATGGTTCAACCTAGAAATGTATTTCAATTATGGACTGGTAGTAAGAGATTTTATTATCCTTTAAGGTATTGTTGAAAGTTTTTAATTAGTCGCTTTTTCCAAATTTGAGGGTGTTACATATATGGACATACTGTATCAACTACCATCAACTATTCGATATTGCATTGGTATTAATGTATTGCATGTTGATATTGCATTAGCATATTTCAACGCATAACATATTGAATTGGTATGAACATATAATTCATGTTGAATTGGTATGACATATATCATATGATAATTCATATATTCAATTTATAACAACACATATGTATGGCTATGCATACAAGGAGGTGTTAGTAAATACATATTGACATGTTAATAGCAAATGCAAGAGATACTCTGTAGTAACTTGCATAAACAACATAGGATTTAAACTATATTTTGTAAGTTAATTTTTAGGGTTGTGTAAGGCATAACAACAAATAGCACAAGCATATGAATCTTAACGGTTTTAAACTAAAAAACTCATGCCTTCTAAAACCTTGATTTTTCTAAAAAAAAAATTAACCTGTTATATACTTTGAGACATTGATTAGTTTGTACTCACATTCTACTATCTAAATAGAAGCTTGTGTGAAGACCAATCTGATACCCTAGGTGTTAAGACCTCTTTTTCTATATGCAAGCTTAGACAATCAATGCCCCAACCCACCCTTATCATTTGATTTGAAATGGAAGCATGTGGACTGTATATGGAGTACCCCATAAATGGGATTTTTTTTTCATCTTTTTTACTCAAAAAATTAACGAAGAAAGGTCATGTCTGGTGGTTGACAAGGGCAGTATTGGTATAATCCTACAAAACCAAACAAGTAGCTGAAAAACAAATAACAATTTGCCAACCAAGTGCCTGGTTCATGAAACAAATGAAAATAACCTCTACAAAACTATTCATAAAAAAACAACAAAAAAAGCCATTAAGAATCTTAGTTGAGTTTTACAATCAAATCACATTAGAAACACAAAATAAGAGATTTGTTGTATATTTAGCACCAAAAGACCAAGCGATGACAAAAGAAAAATATATATCCCTACTGAGCAATAATTACCATTTACCATTAGGATGCAATTGTTCCAAAGAAGAGGAAGACAGGCACATTTGTCCATTCTTTCACGTATTATAGTCAAGATGAAGTTCATTGTTTCTACTTCCAAAAAGTAAGCAAGTTTTTCTAGTGATATTGTGGAAACTGACATTGAGAAAGAAGAAGTAAATAGATGAACATCTGCTTTCTAGGAGAGACGAATCATGTAACACCCGTGATTTCGGTATGTCATTAATTTGGTCCTAAATATTGTTATTGAACTTGGTATTGGAAACGAGTGGTCTCAGGGTCGAAATTGGGTGAGCCTCTGTCACACCTAGGGTGACAGTGCCCGGTGACTGTGACCATGGTTACTATCGTGCAGGGCACAATCGCCGAGATGGGTGACCTCTTGGTACATATAGGGCGATAGTGCCCGACGATAGTGCCAGGGTCATTATCGCTTGGTCACTATCGCGGGCTCGTACCGCAAGGGGTGGGACGCGGGCGATAGTGCCCTGCGACTATGCCAAGGGCATTGTCGCCGTGTCAAGGTCGCCAACGGGCTTCAGGCTACTAAATGCTTACCAACCCGTTTTTTATTTATTTGGTATTTGTGGGAGCTCATTGAAGGCGATTTTTGGAGAGCAAAAAGGTAGGTTTTCATCTTCCCTCATTGAATGCTTCTAGTAAGGATCCTTATTCCTGGTTTATGGATTTGATTTAGGTTATTGGTTGTGATTAAGAGTCTTGTGCTCTAAGCTCAAGTGTTATTCCTCCTTCCCTCTCAAGTATCACATCTAGGGTTTGTGTATAACCCTTATAAGGTGAGATTTCTACTCCTAATGTTAGGTTTCACTTATTCTAGTACTCGTTTATGTGACTAATTATGTATTTGGGGTTTTTACACTTTTAACCTAAATATGGGTCTTGGGGATGTTAGGGTTTTATGACCTAAATAAGAATGTTGAGGAATGTGTTACAAAATAAGATTAAAGGTTTTCTACCTCATTTATATATTTGAAAATCAACCCTTACTCCATGGGATTTTGGTGAACCCAAAATGGAAAATTAGGGTTTGGGGAAATGCAAGCATTGGGTCATTTAGTTTCAATCATGACTTTGGAAATAAAATATGTGATGTTAATATTGATGGGATTTACGTTGATAAAATCTCCTCCATGATGAGAGGCAAGTTTCATGTTGATAACTTTATGCATATATGATTAGGCATGGAAATGGGCCCCGACCCATCGGGGAACCCGGTCCACCCGCCCCGATCGGGGATGGGGATTCCCCGCTAAACCGGGGATGGGGATGGGGACGGGGATCCCCGTTTGTCTCAAACCGGGGATGGGGACGGGGACGGGTATCGCACTCCCTGCCCCGCCCCGTCCCCGTTATATATTTTATTTAATATTTAATATATATTATTTATTTAAACTAAATCGGTAATTCATAATTTCCTATTTCCTAACTAGGTTTATAATATAAAATTGTTGTTTTTTGGATGTCAATCAAAATACAATTACTCGATATGATTTTGAATATTACTCGATATCTTTTGGTACGTGTGAAGTTAAGTTTTTTTTCCCCGAATTCGGTTGAATTTCTTTTGGTTTTAAGTTATTAATTATTATATGATGTTGTGGTTTTTTTATACTAAATTAAATTTATTTCGATTTTAGGTTTATTGGAAATATGTTATATTTAAACATGTGCGGTGTCTCATATATTTGATTTAAATAGATTACATAAACGGAAAAGAAAATCCTCGTTTCCCCGTTGGGGAACCCCGTTCCCCGTTGGGGATGGGGATGGGGATGTGATCATATTCCCCGGCGGGGACGGGGATGGGGACGGGGATGAAGATGAGGGATTGGGAACGGGGATGGGGATTGAGGTCCCCGCCCCATCCCCGCCCCATTTCCATGCCTATATATGATTTACTTATATACATGATTGGTAATTAATGAGATAGTATGTTTTGGTATTTGGACTTAGTGCAATGGATCCATAGGCACGACATTCTTATGTCCTGTTTTGGACACTAGGTTCACCACTTTGGCATGGAATAGGCATCGGGTCACCATGGTAAGTAAGGTGTGGACCTATATGGTCGGGCATCGTCCCATGGGCAGTAAGGTGTAATTCCCTTGTGCTAGAGTTCCCCATTTTGGAACTCTCAAGAATAGACCTAGAGGGGTTGACTTGATGTTTTCGAGCAATAGACTTAGAGGAGTTGAGCTCATTATGTGATTGGTGTTATTTGTACCATATTTAATCACTAATGGTTTATTTGATTTATTGGTTTTAGCTCCCGGCTATATCCTCTACGTGATTTCAAATGGGTTTAGTATTTCCATTTTTATTTGACTTGTTCTCACTAGGCTTTAGCCTAATGCTTGTTCTTTGGTTGTCATGTTTGACATGTCATCTTAGCGGTGGGGCACATCGGGACTGAAGGAACGACCTTGGGGTTGTGAGTGGTCTTTTTGAGAGACATAGTGACCAGCATGCCTTGATTTTTGAAGATATACATTTTGGGAGGATTGCGACACTCGACCATAATCTAGTTAACCAAATTTAGATTAATAGGTTGTCGTTTTATGTTTCATCATTTGGGTTGTAAATGCCTTACCATATACCCTGTTTTGAGATGATACTCTTGGGTTTGAATTGTTTTAACTTTGCTATTTAGGTTCAAATTATCCCCTATTTTAGGGTGACAGGTTCCTCTATTTTCAACGTTATATTGCCGAAATTTCGAATTTTAGTTTCTCGAAATTTTTAGATGTTACAAATCAGAAAGAGTGAAGGGTCATGGAAATTTCTTCTCCCAAATTGTCATAACTCGCAAATCCTACCGGTCTTTGATTTATAGAACTTGTAACACTTCTCTGCCTCAATTTCAAATAAATTTACTTTTTCTATATCAGTAAATATCAGATCCTTTCTTTCTTGTAACATCCAGCAACTTCTCCTCTAGAGTATGTTTTCTCACAGTTATCTTCATCAGTTTTTCAGTTCCATCAATAAGGTACAAATCTGTCATGTGTACTTGTGTAATTGGAAATCTGCAAATCTTTTCTCCTGCAGGGCAAATCTCACATGTCTAAATGCAAATAAAAATCACTATTTGCTCTCATCACCATCTTAGGCTTTTTCCAACTCCAAAATAAATTAATGAAAAGCTTCAAAATACACATTGTTTTCCCTATAATTAGTCGGTGCTTTTAAATTTATATTGTTAACCATCCTGACTTTAATGGGCATTGATAATACAAGGTTTCACGTCATTGCCTAAATGGATCTCTCCAAATTCGAGATTATGACATGAATCGTTTGCCCTCTGTTCTTCTATATTGGTATCATAATGCTCTTTCTCCACTCATTAGGCAGTGTCAAGATAGAAAATATGACATGGATTGAGACACATGATAAAACTCAAACTTGCATCCTAAAGAAACAGCTTGATCCTGAGAGAAGTAATAGGAGACATATACTCATGTTATCTTATTACTATGACTTCTACAATCTAGTATGAAAAAACAAAACTCCACGTAAATTATCATATTTTCTTAGAGATTGCATTTTAGGTACCACTCCACGCATCCATCATTATATGAACCATCGTTGAAATGCACAGTTCAAAGCAAATAACGAATCACAACCATGGCATGGTGTGTAACAACACAAATAAGGTGAAAGACAAAAGAAATTTATCTCCCCAATTCTAGTACTTCCATCTTCAAGATACAAAGTTAGCACAAAGCCTTCTCTGCAATGTGTGGAATGGTCAATACCAACAGAAGTTGTAGTCGATGGAGCGCAGAGCTGAATTCTGTCATAACAATAATTTATACAACTTATTATAAATCATAATAGAATGGTAACAACTTGCTGATCTTCAAAAACTCTATACTAAAAAAGAAGTCAAGAGCCGACCTGTACTGAAAATACTCCAATTTGTGAACTTTAATAGACATAGAACCATCTGAGGAAGAATTGAGAACCGAGAGCTGAGAAATCGTGGATAAAGCATGACCTGCTGCTTGATATGCAAATTGTTTTAAATTACTGGAAAGAGGAAAAAGGTGGAGTCAGCAGCAGATATAGATGAGTATATGGAACATCATCAAAACAACAAAAAAGGAGGTTGTTGCAACCTGTGGAAGTTTGCATTGGCATTAATGGAACTTTCAACTTCTATGACACAGTCAACTTATTCCCGTTCAGATCTTATTAGAACATTTTGCAACTCAACTTTTGTGTGGACTTGTACATGCTTCACACATCACAGTGATCATTAGATATCATGTTAATATAATGAATCAGGCCTTAAATAATTTTTGCACCACCATGAAGATATTAATTAAACATCAAGATACATAAATCAAAAAGCAACTGATAGGGAAGATGACAGTGCAGGCTAAAGGGTGCTAGATATACAACATGTGCCTTGCCAGAGATGTTATTTCCACCAAGCCTTGTTGCACAGGTACCACACTCCAAGATTAGTCATATCCTGTTTGCATAAACTGCTTTAGTATATCCTTAAAGAAAACTTTAACAAAAATGAAGATGGTCAAAATGCAATACTAAAATCTCAATAAGCATGTGACAAAGGTGAATTTTATCCATGTTTGCTAAAACCAACAATGGTAGTAAATCATTTGATCATAAAACCAACATTAAAACACACACAAAATAGCAACACGAAGATCAAAACCACAAATTGAAATTGGGTAAAAGATGAATAGAAAAAAACAAATAGAAATTGAAATCAAATAGTAAAAAAAGAAAAGGAATTGGAATTGGAATAGGAATAGGAATGGAGAGAGTAGTACCAGGAAAAGGTCGATGAGGATGTGGTCTGGGAGAAATGAAAGATTGGAGATGTTATGAAGAACGGATGAAATCAAAATGTGTAAAGTGGTAGGAGAACGGATGTATGCAATGAATAGATTTTCGTGAGTGAATAAAAGAAGAAACAAATCGAAAACAAAAGGAGAAATCGAACCTCTTGAATCATGTTCGTCACTTCATCTTCTTCACTTCGCGGTTACTGATTCGGTGGTTCTAACCTTCAATCAAACAAGTATTCAAAACGTTAGGGTTGTTGAAACACGAGAAGAGGAAGGAAAAAAGGAGACAAACAATGGATTACTTGGGATAATAGCTTCCGCCTGCAAATAGGCGAGATTGATTGTGGTCGATTTCATCGCCGGAGAAGGTGAGGGTCGATTTCATCCGCGTCGTGGGAGGAGAACGTGGGAGGAAGACGACCTAAAAAACGGGCTTTCCAAAAACCACTAAACGGTATTAAAATTTTAATTAGATAGTAGAGATACCGACCACTTTTACTTTTCTAAAGATTACAATAAATGAGAATCTTTTGGTCTTGTTTTATCTTTTGTGGGCCCATTTGATAGACCACTAAAAAACATAGTTATTTATTTGTAAATAGGCACTATATTCTAAACCAAGTTCATTATGACATTTATTTTTGGTAAAATCTTGACCAAACCAAGTAATAATGACATTAATTTTAATAAATGATATCTCTTAATTTACATTAATATGAGATATTCTATATTTAGTTAAAAATACCTATCATATAAACAATCATTACACAAAATACGTATAATGAGTTAGTTAGGTTGGAAGCACTTGAATAACGCAATTCAAATATTATCATTAAAAACATTTTTAATTTATAGTCTACTTTAGTTTCGTACGAATTACATTCTAGATTCTTTAGGTTGAGCAAATTTAAAAAAAAAGATGGTTAAACTAAAACTTAAAAAACAAAAACAAAGATCTATTAATGGTTATTTCACCACTAAAAAAGATTATAATCAGTAATTTCCCTTTTTAAACACTTCTATTCAATAAAAGTCATATATATATATATATTTATATGTGTATGTGTGTGTAAAAATGGATATGTACATAAACAATCGACGATTCAAGTAAACCCTAATTGCACGTCAATAATAGAAAGATATCGATATCAGTGAAATCATTATCACATGCTCAATCTTAAAGTCTGATCAAGCCAACTTTGGCATGAAAAAACTCGATCGAACCCTATTTCAACTCCAAAACCCCGTTCCTATAAAAACATGTGTTTTTTTCTTACTGAAAAACAAGCTTAAAAGGCTTGGATCGACACCTAAAAAAAGTCCAAGCTTTGTACATATCTAATCCTATTAATAATCATCTAAATTTCATAACTTGAAATACCAAAATATATAAATAAACTTTGATAAAATTCTACTCTATAAAAGTTACGCTATGTTCTCGAATCTGGTAAGAAAATAAAATAAAGAGAATGCGAAAAAAAGATAAAGAAATTTTCTTTTATTTGTGTTTTTGAAAGAAAAGGAAAAAAAATATAATTTCATGTTCTTAAATAGAAGATAAAAGAAAGAGTAAACTACACTTTTGGTCCCTGTGGTTTCCCGAAAGTAACACCTTTCGTCCCTACAGTTTCAAAAATACACTTTCGCCATTGTGGTATACAAAAACGACCGGATTTGGTCCCCCCCGTTAACGGTCGTTACATAATCTCGTTAGATGAGGGGTATTTTCGTCTTTTTCTACTTTTAATCACATTTTTTACAAAATAAATAAATATATTAATTAAAGGGACCAAATTTGTAACTTAATATATATTTTGTAATTTTTACAAAATACATGGGCTGTGTTCATATATGAACCTGTATAATTCACATATGAACTATATGTTCATATATGAACCAGTGCAATTCACATCTGAACTCTTGTAACTGATTCATATATGAACCTTTGTGATTCATATATGAATCAGTTGAACTAACTAACAGATTCATATATGAATCTTTGTGATTCATATATGAACCAATTAACTAATTCATATATGAATTTGTATGAATCACAAAGATTCATATATGAATCAATTGAACTAATTAACAGATTCATATATGAATCATTGTGATTCATACAAATTCATATATGAACTCATCCCGTGTATTTTACGAAATTACCCCTCTACCTTCTATAGACCACGCAAGGAATTATCCGGTGCTTCGCGGTCAAAGCCGCAAATGTTGACCAAATGAATGGCTAATATTACTTCTCTATTTCTCATATATTTACCATTTCTCAAATGAACCTCTCCCTATATCTATCTATCTATATATATATATATATATATGTTAGTGTATTAATTGTATCCAATATTTAGTGTGAAAAGTCAAGTCAAGATAAATCAACAAGGTCAAAGATTAGTTAAGTCAATATGGTGCTTAGTCATGTGAGTATTTGTATCTTGTATAGTCTTGTGGTATAAATACCTATGGTCTTGTAACAATCATGTAACTAGAACCAAGTATCATACGCATAACTTTTAGATCAATATACTTGTGACTGTTTCTCTCTCTACTCTCTCTCTAGAAATATACTTTGATTGTTATATTCTTGTTTGATTTGATAAGGGAATTACAATTTCAATATATTTGTAACCTAACCTCCCAATCCCTTAACAATCCCCCCCGGCGGCGACACCCTTTCCCAGTGGTATCTCAGACGAATCCCCTCCCCGGAGGCAACCCTTTCCCAATCGCTATCTCGCTTCCTCCTTCCCATCTGAGCCCCTTCGATGCAGATTTCTCCGACGGCTTCCTTCACCATCAAAATCCCTCCGATATATGACTACAGTCGATGAGTCCCCTACTTGAAATTCTTCTTCTCCTACAACCGTTCACCACTTCGCCTGCAACCATCTTCTGCACACCTACAACCGGTGAAACCATACTTCAAGTTGCAACCGACTCTTCTGTACCGGTTCTCCCCGTTCCTTTTTAGATCTAGTTCCAGTTTCTAAATCTTTGTTGTTTTGGGCTTTGATTTGGGTTCATCGATTAGGTTTGTTTGGTGTTTGGATTTTGATTTTGATTTTGATTTTGGTTTGATTTTGATTTTGATGTTGGATTTTGATCTAATTTTGTTGTTTGTATTTGGATTTTTGTTTTTTGTTTTGTTTTGATTTTGTATTTGAGGTTTAGCTTTAATTTTGGTTCTGAAAATTTTTGGTTGATTATAACCAGATGTTTGGCCGGAGACGATGACCGGAGCTTCACCGGCCGGCAGGGAAGGTTTCACGGCCAGGTGAAGCTGGTTTGTAGTTAATGAGTCAGACACATGTCACAATTTTAGTGGGTCATGTAAAAGAATTTTTGATTTTTAATGGGAAAATGATATAAAGATGTAAGAAGACTAAAATACCTTTGACTTAACGAGATTATTTAACGATCGTTAACGAGAGGGACCAAATCCGGTCGTTTTTGCATACCACGATGGCGAAAATGTATTTTTGAAACTGTAGGGACGAAAGATGTTACTTTCGGAAAACCACAGGGACCAAAAGTGTAGTTTACTCTAAAAGAAATTAAATATATCATTTTAAATATACTCTTATTTATTTTACATTAATTATACCTAATGAATATATATAATTTTATAAATATTTTTAATTATTATAAATTCTTTTATTTTCTTTCCTTAATTTTCCTAGAAGAAAAATTAATATTATTTTCTTCATTTTCTCCCTTGAAATATTCGAAAACACAAAATTTTCTCTTCGCTTTAGTTTTCTTTCTTTTATTTTACTTTTCTTCCTAAAGAAAGAGTTGAGAACATAATGTTTGAATTATAATATCGTTTTAGTGGAGAATTGTTTTAATTCTTTAATATATAAATAGTACTACTAATGTTTTTTATTCCATTAATAATATAATTAGTCGCTCAAGAGATTAAAATGGATAAATATATACGTATTTTAAGGGAAATTAATCAAAATAATTATTCTAGACCGCCCAATTTATTTTATCGAAGATTTTTACTTAATTGATCGAAATAGCCAAGATTTCGTAAGCAACATGTTGTAGCCCAGTGGTAAGGTAACATCCTGGGGGGTCAGTGGATGTTATCCCTGATTACTCAGGTTCGAACCCCGTGGTGAGCATCCTGTGACATCCATGATCATGGGTCTGCCACATAGTGGTACCCTTAATTGGGCTAGGTCGTGATCGACGGGGATTAGTCGGATGGCACCCTTAAGCGGGAGTTGTGTGTTAATTTGTCGTTAAAAAAAAACACTTTAAAAACTCACAAATTTGTTAATTTATGAAATATTATATTAATAAAAAAGTAAATTACATTTTTGGTCCCTTGTGAATGTCTATTTTTTAGTTTTCGTCTCTCAAAAGATAAAGGTACACTGGTGGTCCATAAATTGTGTTTTTTAACCCAAATTCGTCCCTCTCACTAACGTCGTCCAAAATAGTGCCGTTAGGGGTGACATTTGCCTCTTATGTGAGGGGCATTTTTGTCTTTCTAACATTTTTTTTTCTTTTCTATTAAAAGAGAAAAAACCATATTATTTTATATTATAAAATAAATAAACAAATAATTAATTAAAAACCACCCTCCCTGTCCTTTCTTTGAATCTCCAGCCAGCCCACCCTCATTTTCTCCATCCAAACCTGAAGATCTCGATCGAAGCCACCAAACCTGGAAATCTTGAAACAATCCCCCACCTTAATCTCTCGTACTAGATCAACACTACCACCACCACACCATATTAATATGAGGACATGTCACCAGTGAGACCAATGCTTCGATGAAAACTAGACCGATGCTTCGACTGAATCCATTTCGAACAAGAAAACCAACGAGACTGATGCTCCGATTGAGTAGATTTCCAACATGAGACTGATAAATCAATGAAAACCAGAAACCACGAGAATGATGCTTTGATTTGATTCTAGGGATTTAGTTTTTAGGGTTTTCATTTGATTTTAGAGATTGATTCATATATGTTTTTGTTCGAGATTTCTTGAAATTAAAGTTTCTGAAACCACTGGAATCATCTCATTGTGTATAATTTGTTTTCTCAGTCTTAATATGTTTTATGGGTTCCATTACTTTCTCATCTCATTGTGTAGCTTTGACAAATGGATGCAAATTTATTGATTCTAAATCTTCATTTGTATGATTTAGAAAAGGTTTTAATAATGATTTCTTGATATTTGATTAAAACTTCAAATTCGATTTTGATTTTGATTTAGATGAGATTTTGGATTTTTTTGGGTGGTGGATGATAGTGGCCGGAGGTGAAGGGTGGTGGTGGTGAATGTTCTTGGTGTTGAAGATGAAGGAGGGAGGAGGAAGAAGAAGTGACAAATGACTGATTTGCCCATCATGTGAGAGGCATATGACAAGGTTAACGGAGCCTAGAGTAACAGTGTTAATGGGAGGGACTGATTTGGGCTAAAAACATGATTTTTGGACCACCAATGTACTTTTACCTTTTGAGGGATGAAAACCAAAAAGCAGCATTCACGAGGGACCAAAAGTGTGATTCACTCTTAATAAAAAGTGGATTTTGTAAGTTGGTAAAGTACTACTTGCGAAATCTTTGTCATTTTGGTTAATTATGTAGAAAAGCGGTTATAAAATGGAATTGGGAAGGGGGAGAGGGGGTTCAAAAATTGCTATGTTGGACAATTTTCAATATTTAGAAAGGAAAGGTAGCTTGTCAATCTAACAGAAAATTTTAATTATTATATATAATTAAGATATAAAAAAATATGTTGTCTTTTAACCGACTATTCTTCTTTTCAACGATACTAAGAACCTATAAGTTCATAATATTTGGTGTTGAAGTATTGCTAGTACAAAATGGTTCATCAAGTTTGATGATTATATACTTTTAGTTTATTTATAATCGAATTTGTATTGTGGTTATAGTATTTATTAATATTATATTATAAATTATATTTATATTAATTTATGAGATATTTAAATTTTATTTTTATGTTTCAAACTTATTTACAAAATTAATAATTTAAAAGACAATAACATATTCGAATTTAAGCACACAACTGCCGTACGTATTATAAATGAAAAGGAAATCAATGAATCCTTTATTCATAATCGCCTCACTCTTCGTCTGCAACTCCGCACTCCATTGGTGCCTCACTCCATACTCCATCGTCACCACACCCTTGACTGCAACTCTGCAAGTCCACCCGCATCACTTTCTTCCTTGAAAACATTAAGTGCTCACCAGAAACGTAAATGTCTCTTCGTCTGTAAACGACTAATCCCTACCCTCTTATTCCGTTTCTTCATCGAAAACCATAACCGTGACTAAGATGCAGAAGCATGATGAATATCCAAGTTTGATTTTTGTGGAGTTTCGATTTTTGCTTAGGATTTCGATCCACAAATTTAGGTTAGATTGGTTTAGGTTTGATTTTTTGTTTTTAATTTTAGTGATTTGATTATTTGGATTTGGATTTGGGTTTGTTGTTTCTTATATAAGAATTTGATTTTTATAATTGTTTCTAAATGTTATTGAGCTTAAATTTGTACAAGTGTTCATGCAATTTGAGTTATATGAAGGGTTTTGACTGTATTTTATATTTTAGATTGGTGTTTGATAAAGGTGGGCGGGCGGTAACTATGATGTGTAGTCGTGGTGGTGTTCTTGATTGAATAGGAAAGAGACGGGAGAAAGAAGATGGGGTAAAAAGACCAAATTACCCCTCAAATATTACACTTAATAACATGTCTCTTCTAACAATGTTAAGAAAAATGACTAGTTTGAGTTTCAAAACACAAAAAAATAAACCACAAAATATAATTTATAGATTTTAGGAATTAAAACCAAAAAATAGATATAAATAAACCACAAAAAGTCCACTGTCTACAAATGTAATTCACCTCTAAAATTAATATTTAAGTAGAGGGGTGTTCAAATGCAACCATTTTTAATGGTGCAATACCATGTAACCCATAAAAGATGAAAATAAAATGAGTGGTAGATAGGTGAGTTGCATGGATTGCACCATTAAAAAAGTTGCACAATAACTCACCTCTATTTAAGTATATCATTTTTTAAACATAAAAAAAAAACTCTAAAATAATTACCCAATATTTTATTTATTTATTTATTTTGCACCTAAAAATTAAAATTCTATTTATATCAGGAAAATCAACCACTCTCCAACTTCTTCGTCAAACAAAACTCTAGTCAAGCCTCATCGTCTCTACAGTCAAGCCCTTTACCTTCAACCCCACCCATCACGCAAACGTCAAAAAGCAAAAATACCCACCATCTTTCTCTTTCTCTCTCTCTCTCTCTCGCTCTCTCTCTAAAATATAATATATATTATTCTCCTATTTCTCTCTCTATAAACCTAATTGATTTTAACACATTTCTTCACTCACTCTCTCTCTCTCTCTCTCTATATATATATATATATATATATCTTGGTGGGTCTTTGTTTATAGTCTACTGAGAGTCAACATGGGGAACATAAGTGAAGACATTAACGTGGTGGGAGCACTTGAAGCTATGGCGATCACTGACGCAATTTCAACTCAAGGAGATGAGGGATTGAGTATGGAGGAAACCCAATTGCACAAAACTGAAAAGGATCCTAGAACCATCGCCAGAAGGTATGTATGATTGTTTGCTTTATTATGTGGATTTTCTTTTCTTTTTTTAATTCTTGAAATGTATGCATTTTTCTACTTTTAATTAGTGCTGGAATCAGGGGGTGTTTGGGTTTGATTATTTAAAACAACTTAGGCTTATTTTAAAAAGTGCTATTAAGTTATACGGTGTCAAATCAGAGTTTTTAGAAAAGTGTTTGGATTAGTTTATTGTGGTACCAAAACGTGATAAGCTAATTAGTTGTTATTTAAAGGTGTTTGAGATTGCTTATACATATAAAATAACCAAAAAAGTCATAAACACTTTTCAAAATGACTTATCAAAAAGTGCTATAAGCCATTTTAATTTTGCCTCATCAAAACACTCAAAAGTGCTTATATCCGGTGTCAAATCGCAATAAGCTAAAAAAACACCTCAAATAAGCAAATCCCAAACACCCCCGTAGTGTATTTAACAACAATTAGCATTATTATTGTTTATGTCTTTCCATGATTTTTTTAATATAAGAAATCTGCTTTGATTCTTTTTTTTCTTTTTATCATTTATTATCTAATTGTGCTTGATTTTTATGAGTTTCTTGTTTATATTATTGAAAGTAAAGAGTTTTTACTTAAATTTGTATATAGAGGCAAATTCTATGGTGGAAAAAAGGGTTTCTGGCGTTTTTAAGTATTAAATCTTCATATTTAATGTTTTCTTTTGTGATGAAAGATTGAGGCAATTATGTTATTTTAATTTTGCTTCATTTATGAGAATTATATTGATGGGGTTCTTATTTATTTTCTTGAATATACATACATGCTGTCTTCTTCAATTTATTGTATTAAGCCTCTTTAATTACTTCACATATGTTCAGTTCTTGTGTTATGAAGTGGAATTGTTTCAAATTCTGTGTTCAAAGTTGATTACAGTATCATTTATTTCTATATGTTTTGTTCATTTAATATATTCATTCTGTGGATCCTATTGATATAATGTGATGAGAATTTGTCTGGATTACGGGCCGAGAAACGAAAATGAGATGCACAGCAATGAGAACAGAGGAAAATAGTATGACCGCGTGTGCGGGTTCCATGTGACAACTTTTTGCCCAAAATAGTATGACCAAATGAGATGAATTATTAAATTGAAATATTATTATTAATTTCTCATTTATTGTTTCCATCAAGTGTTTTAAGTTAGCTCTCTATTGAACTAAGGAGTTTACATATGTAAGAAGTCCTGCCTCAAAGCTCTAAAATTGAAAACAAAATGGGTGTTCAAATCCATTTCCAAACAAAGATTGGGTTCAAAGATTTTCTGGTGATCCTTTTACATTGTTTCCTTTCGTTTATTATGTCTTATTTCAGATTTGGCTTCATATGTATGAGGTTATGATGGTCGTGTATCTATTTCCTTAGAAATTATGCTTCGGTTTTGTTTTGCTTGAAGTCTCAAAAGGGTTAACGATTAGTCGATTAGGAATTGCATTAATTTCAATCTTTGAAACTTGACAGTCGATTAAACACAAGTGAAAGCTGCTTGCTTTTCGCTCTAGACAAAGTGTCCTTGCTTCATTCATTTTTCGCGTAGAATGGAAGATTTCACTATGCTCACTTTGTCTCAAGATAAATGCAAGCAGTTTTCTTTTCAGAATGTCCCAAAATAAATGGGTAATCGTTACAAAATAAATAATAACAATCGATTTTGAACTTCTGTTATCACTTTGGTTTAGGTACCAGATTGAATTATGTGAAAAAGCTTTGGTGGAGAACATTATAGTGTATTTAGAAACAGGTTGTGGCAAGACGCACATTGCTGTTTTGCTTATCTATGAGATGAAACGCCGGATGAAGAAGCCACGGAAGGATATATGTATTTTTCTTGCTCCCACAGTAGCTCTCGTTGAACAAGTGAGTCCTTTTCTATAGTTTCTTCTTTACTTCTTTTGATATCTTAATTTAGTTTTTTCCTTTATTATTTTTGCTTGATCTTAGTTGAAGGTCGATTTTATTGCTTAAGTCATGCAAAAAACAAGAAAAAGAAGGCGAGAAACAATCCAACAAGTTCCATGATTTCATTGTTATTATCAATAATGCCAACAATTCACAAACTTTAGTAGGGTGCGTTTGGTACGTGGAAGGGACTAGACTGGACGGCGAGAGTGAGGTAGGCGCACGGGTTAAAGAATTGTGGAAGGTTTTAGGATTTTAATTTGACATGGGTACTTTAGTAATTTACCAATCTTGTCCTGGTCTAATGTCGCGCCAAACATGGACCACTTTTTGTCCTTCACCGTCCTCTCATGCGTACCGAACACGCCGTAGAAGATCTTTATGATTTTCTTGTTATTATTAATTCCGAATGCAATGCGCTTATAGTCCCTTTTCTTGATTCAGAAGAAACAATTACTTAACGTTTCTAGGTAAAAATGTTAATGCAATTTAATGTGTTTGTAATGTGATAGTCGATGCAAATTACTTGCAAAAATTTTCTTCGAATTACACTTTGAGATATTTGAGGAAATCACACCAATCATTTATACCTTGATGAAAATTAAAGAATGGAACCAAAAACCTTCCGCTTTGACTGGTAAAAGTTTGATTTTTATTGGGAAAACTGTAAATTAATGCGTCTCTATCACAAACACTATTTCAAAACACAAATTGATATAATGAAATTGGTTCTGACCGATCCTTCTTCGTTCCTTAACATACTTTATTTATGCAGCAAGCCAAGGTTATAAAAGATTCTATAGATGTTAAAGTTGGGATCTATTGCGGGAGTTCTAAAGGTTTGAAGTTCCATCATGATTGGGAGAAGGAAATGGAACAATTCGAGGTTTGTTACTTTAGAACTTCATCAAAACATACCATTGACTTATCATTTTTTTGAATAACCGTAATATCTAGCATAAATCCCCTTCCCCACATAAACTGCACGAACTTTAGCCCTTCTAGCCATTGTTATTCAAACGCTTAAACTATGCGTCTAGTCAAGCGGTGCAATTTTTTGAAGTATATATAATCTTTATGTACGGAAACACACACACTCCTCACCTTTGGTGAGGCTTCCAAGGAGGTCGGGATTTACTCGATGACCATTTGGTAAATTTTGCAATTTTCGTGGGACAATGGGAGTGTTTCCTCCATTGTAGTTCTTGATTCTTGTTCTCCCTTATGTACATCGTTGTGCAGGTACTTGTCATGACCCCCCAAATTCTATTACATAATTTATCACACTGCTTCATCAGGATCGAGCACATTGCCCTTCTGATATTTGATGAGTGCCATTATGCACAAGTTGAAAGCGAACACCCTTATGCTGAAATAATGAAGGTAATCATTAGCTACATGTTTCTTCGTTCTTACGAGATATGATTGTTGACGCATATGACTTCTTTGCAATAATGCAGATATTTTACAAACCGGATGTTGCTAAACTCCCCCGTATATTTGGCATGACCGCATCGCCAATATTTGGGAAAGGTAACATGATTCCGGTTCTTTAGGAGTTGCTTATTGATCGTTAGAAATATGATAGTACTTTTTCGCCTATATCCAAAAGTTTCCTATAAGTAAAAATATTCACTTCATCAAACTTTACCTTTGCCATTTATTGTTTTAGGTGCTTCCATCAGTAGTCTCGAGACCTTACTTCATGCCAAGGTTTGTTGTCTATGCCATCACGAGATTCATTTTCTGTCGATAAATATTTAATTTTCAGTAAATTATATTTTATTTAACCATCAAATACTTCTATAGGTTTATACCGTCAAAGACAGGGAAGAGCTTGATCAATTTGTGTCATCCCCGAAAGTCAATGTCTATTATTATGGCCCCGCACCGAGCAATTCACCTAGTCCTCATGTTAATTATTCTGGGAAACTTGAATCAATAAAGGCGCAGGTAGTCACATTGTCCTAAAGTTAATGACTGAATATTTTTTTTATTATAAAATTGGTCCGTTGCTGGTTATGTTATTGATTTACGTATAAATTTTGTGAAATAGTGTATGCTAACTATGATCACAAAGATTGAGGATTCTTCTGCTCTTAAGAACATCAAAAAGGCACTCCAACGTCTTCATGGCAACCTGCTGTTTTGTCTGGAAAATCTCGGCCTTTGGGGAGCATTACAAGTAAGTTTACATGGCATTATTGAGCATCCTGTGATGTATTCCTTTTTGTTATATATATATATATATATTTACATGATATTGAACATAAGGAAAAATTAGACCATGGAACGAAACCAAACCAAATGGAACCAATTATTACTGTTTGTTTTCCTTTTTCTGCGATAAGAGCTTAAAACCTCTTACCGTCCTCATTTTGGACAAGAGGTAAGACCATGTCTTGTTAGCCTCTTAATGCAATCTTATTTCCCTAAAATCTCTTTATAGCCTCGTTATTCACTTTGCAATATATGTAGACATTATTATGAGGCCCAGTTTTTGAATAAAAATTTGATTTTATTAATATATTTTATTATGCTATTTAATTTAATACACAATTAAATTGAAAATAAATTCAAAATTATCTATTAATAAATCAACAACGATATTTTGACTACTAAATACTATCTTATTTATCATGTTATAAGCTATGTTTTAACTTTTAAATATTTCATAATAATCATGAATAAACAAGTGAAATTGTTGGAAATATGTTGAAATAGATGGGTAATGTTTAAATTTGTTGTTTGAAAATAAGTGTAATAATTACAAAAGATTTCTTGTTAGTTATCTTATATGTTTATGAGTAGAAATATAATTTATAATATGAGGGGTAAAATAGACAATTACAAACATTTAGTCATTTATCAGCTATAAAAACAAACTGTCTTATTGATTCTGCTTTCAGGCTAAAGCACCACCTCTTATCAATCAAAAGTGAAATAAGATTTCAGACATGAGCACCTATTAAAAAAACAAAAAAACACCTTACACTCTTAGATGCTTGTATAAACAACAACTCTAGTACAAGATTTTGAAAATCTTCTATTGGAAGGTGAATGGTAGTTAATTTAATCATTTATTTGTCTTGGAAAAGGCTTGTAGGATTCTGTTGAAAGGTGACCTCTTTGAGCGAAATGCAGTCATCGAGGTAAATGATCAATGCTGCAGTGATGATATTTTATGTGGCAGTTATTTATCACAAGTTGCTGCCTACTTCGCTGCCGAATGCAAAAAAGGTGGTGTGAAAAATTTAAAAGTCTATTTCTATTTGCATATTATGAGTCTGTCTGAAATCGATATCGAACCTAACTGCCCATTAACATTTTCTAGATTGCCCTGTTGAAGCAAATGGCACCGAAGCTCAATTATCATGTGTCGAGACTTTGGGAGTTCCGTTTTTCTCACTGAAGCTCTTACGACTCGTCGGAGTTCTTTCTAGTTTCAGGTTTGCAATACATCCGAATAAGTAGCTATAAAAGTTTGAAACTTTTTCGCTGATAAACTATCTTTACGTGTTGGTTCTCTCAGGGCACAACCAGATATGAAATGCATTATATTTGTGAATAGAATCATAACAGCTAGATCGTTGGCATATGTCCTTCACCAACTTAGTTTTTTGTCAGCGTGGAGATGCAGTTACCTAGTAGGTGTCCACTCAGGACTAAAGAATATGTCACGGAAAACCACAAACGCCATTCTTGAGAAGTTCCGTTCGGGTGAGGTATGATATTTTGTTTCACACTCTCGCCTATTTTTTACTCGTGTGTTTTATCTATTTCTTCTGCAAGCCGGGGGTCTTCACGGAAACAACCTCTAACCCTCCCTGGACATACCTCTATGTGGAATTTTCTGGGTCCATTTGTTTTTTTTCTTTGAATAAAGAGATAATGTACGGTTCGTTTTGGCAGCTGAATTTGTTAGTGGCGACTAAAGTGGGAGAGGAAGGACTTGATATCCAAACATGCTGCCTTGTTATAAGATTTGATCTTCCGGAAACCGTTGCTAGTTTTATACAATCAAGAGGTCGAGCACGCATGCCACAATCTGAATATGCATTTTTGGTGGACAGGTGATCCGTTGATGCCTTTTTTCGTGTGAAAATTTTGGCATAAACCCTAAATTCTATATTTTAGAACTTAAACTTATAATATATACTGCAGGGGGAGCCAAAGGGAGTTGAATTTGATACAGAATTTTTGTAAGGACGAAGCCCAGATGAATAATGAAATAACTTCACGAACATCTACTGTGGAATACGTTGATTTTGAGGAGAGAACGTTTAGAGTAGATTCAACGGGTGCCACCATTGGTTCTGGATCTAGTGTTTCATTACTTCATCGATATTGCTCAAAACTTCCACATGATGAGTAAGATTTAGTTCTTCTCCACGTGTTTGGAATTATCAAAAGGTTTTAATATTGTCGTAAATTATTTTGCAGATTCTTCAATCCTAAGCCACGGCTATATTACTTTGATGACGCCGAGGGAACCGTTTGCCACATAATTCTTCCTCCTAATGCTCCGATCCACCAAATCATAAGTTCGCCTCAACCATCTAGGGAAGCAGCAAAAAAAGATGCATGTTTGAGAGCTTGTCAACAGTTGTATGAATTAGGTGCCTTGACCCACTATCTCTTGCCCGATGATGAAGTTGATGACAACAATGAAGATGATTCCGATTCAGATGGTGGTGATGGTTAGTTCATTCTTCAAATGATATTATTTATTGCCTCACTCTCCATTTGCACAAGCCGGGGGGTCTTCACTGAAACAACCACTCTACTCTTTTGGGTAGAGATTAGGTCTGCGTATATCCCACCCCCTAGACCCCACTTCCGGATGGGATATACCGGGCTCGTTTGGGGTTATTTAGCTAAATGACCTTCTGACAAGTTTCTAGGCATTCTTCTGTTAAGCAGTGGCATACTCCAAACCTCTGAGAAGGTCATGGATTTAAAAAAAAAAACTGTCAGAAAGTCGTTCAACCGAAGGACCTGCTCGTTTAGTTTGGTTTACCCTCCATTTAATGATCTTTATTTATCTACAGAGGAAAGCTCAAGAAGAGAGCTCCATGAGATGCTTGTACCCTCTACACTACAGGAACCATGGATTAAAGTGGAACGTAGAAAACTGTATCTCAGCTCGTATTTCATCAAATTTAGTCCTTCACCTGCTGATAGACTTTACAAAGATTTCGGCCTATTTCTAAAAACACCCATCCCTCAAGAAGCAGAAAGAATGAAACTTGACCTCCATTTGGCTCGTGGTAGATCTGTATTGACTGAGATTGTCCCTTGCGGTGCTTCAGCTTTTCTTGACAACGAGGTAATCAAATCTTGATGATTTTCTTTAGGGCTATGTTTCGCAAACTAGCTGATAAGCTAGCTGTTTGCTAAAAAACTAGCTGTTGGCTCATAAGGGCTAATAAACTAGTCATGTTTGGTAAAAACTAGCTGATAAGCTAGATCACAACACAACCCAAGATGACCTAAAGGGACATGGTCAAAAGTATGAGGGGTATAATTGGAAAAAAGCCCTTGGAGCTTATTGAAACACTACTTGAAGTTGCATTTCAAAAAGCTTGTCAGCTAACCGAATGGGGCTTTTTCAATAAGCTCAAAAAACAAGCTAGCTTATGCTTGCCAAATATGGCCTAAAAAAACAACTCTAAAAATACAGTACTGTCAAATTTCTTGATGATTTATACAGATTGTGCTAGCTGAGAGGTTCCAAGAGATGTGGCTGAAGGCCATAGTAGACAAGTCGGAATTTGTTAAAGATTTTGTTCGATTAGGCAAAGATGATGTCAGCAGTCCAATCTCGACGTTCTACTTATTGCTACCTGTGATCGTGGATAAATACCGAGGATCAATGAATGTGGACTGGAAACTCATTACAAAATGTTTGTCGTCGCCAATTTTTAGAACTCTGGAAGATAATACGTTTGATCGGACATCTCATATGAATAATTGCTTGTATCTTTCCAATGGGCCCACAAAGATCGATGACATTATGAATAGTTTGGTATATGTCCCTTGCAAGGATACTTTTTACTTTGTTTCTGGACTTCTTCCTGAGATGGATGCCTTTAGTCTGTTTAAAGAAGAAACGAATTATGTCGACCACTTTGCTCAAGTGTAAGTTTTCACTTTTCGTGTTGTAGATTTGCCTAATTTTCCTTTGCAAGAAATTGGCTTACTGGGCACTTTTTTGCTATATTTATGAACAGATTTGGAGTCAAATTTTTGCATCCAAACCAGCCTCTTTTGAAAGCAAAACAACTCTTTCGTTTGGACAACCTGCTGCGGAAGAGAGGAAGTGCTGGTAAGTTATGGACGGGTTCGTTAAGCGCACATAATTTACCTTCGGTTTGTCAAATATTTAAAATACCCTACAAATTAGATATATAATGGAACCTTGTGGAGGTATGAAGACCAAACCAAAGGAAATGAAACGAACCCATTATATCCCACCCGGAGGTGGGGTCTGGGGAGGGTAAGATGTACGCAAACCTGACCTCTACCAGGGGCAGATGCACCTTCAAGCTAGGTCATTTCTCGAATAGGTCATTTCAATTTGGAATCTTTCCCGAATAGAAAATGTTGCATTTCTCATGAGATATCCTAAAAAGAGTCGGATTTCGATTTTCTTGGGTTATTATAGGGAGTAATTCTCAGGTCTATGTTTTTTCATCAATTTTTGTGATATTGAAACAGAACCGCGTGAAAAGGAGGAGCACTTTGTGGAGTTACCTCCCGAAATATGCGTACTAAAAGTCATCGGATTTTCAAGGGACATCGGAAGTTCACTGTCTTTATTGCCTTCAGTCATGCATCGATTAGAAAGCTATCTTGTTGCAATTGAACTGAGTCATAGGTTATCTTCTTCGTTCTCTGAAGGGTCAGAAGTTTCCGCAGATCGCGTAAGGCTACATTATCTGTTCTTTTGTCGTGATCTTCCTTCTTTTTAACGAGTTGAAGAGATTTAACTTTTGAATCTATCAGGTTCTTGAAGCACTTACAACCGAGAGATGCAACGAGCGGTTTTCTCTTGAAAGGCTTGAAGTGTTGGGTGATGCGTTCCTCAAATTTGCAGTTGGCCGTCACCTTTTCGTATTAAACAACTCTCTTGATGAAGGACAACTTACTAGAAAACGTTCCAATATGGTTAACAATTCCCATTTGTTTAAGTTGGCATTATCAAACAATTTGCATGTAAGTTCTTTATGTGCTATTCCCCTTTCACGCATTTTGCACTAGCTGCAGGTTTTCATGGAAACAATTGCTCTAATCTTTAGGATGTGTTAGGTACGCATGACACGAACGTACAAAAACTTTTTGTCTCAACTCTCATGTTTGGCACGACATTAGATTGGAACAGGATCTTAGTGGGACAAAATGCATTTTTCCTGTCCCACCAAAATAGGTGGAACAAAAATTAGGATGATGTTTCAAGATTGGTAAATTACTAAACTACCCATGTCAAATTAAAGCCCCTGAGACTTTCCAGAATTCTTTCACTGGCCTACCTCACTCTCGCCTGTCCAACATGTCCGCATACCAAACGCACCCTTAGGGTAGAGGTTGGGGTCTACACTTTTTAGACACCATAAAATGTGTAATGATAATTTGTGTAGGTATATGTACGTGATCAACCATTTGAGCCTTCCCATTTTTATCCTTTTGGTCGAAGATGTTCAGTGATATGCACCGACAGCACACAAGTGGAGATCCATTCTTCACACGAGAGCAATTTGAAGACGGGTGAAAACACTGAAGTTAGATGCAATAAAGGTCATCACTGGTTACAAAAGAAAACGGTGGCAGATGTTGTGGAAGCGCTTGTTGGAGCGTTTATAGTCGACAGTGGCTTTAAAGCAGCAATCGCTTTTCTCAAATGGATCGGTATTCAAGTCGACTTCAAAGACTCACATGTTGCTAAGATATGCCATTCAAGCACAATCTTTACCGCCCTGAGTGCTCAAATTGACATTCCTTCCCTTGAAAGTCTTTTGGGGTATCAGTTTCACCATAAAGGTCTTCTCTTACAGGCCTTCTTACATCCATCTTACCATAATAACTATGGTGGCTGCTATCAGGTAACCACATCTTTTTTTAAATTAAACTGTACTTTTATAATTAATTGTTGTTTTATTTTATATTATGTTAATTATTTTGTCTCCGGGGTTGGGGGTGGGTAAACAATTGCATTAGTATTTTTTTTTATAACATTTCCATATGGGTGAAAGCAGAGATTGGAGTTTCTCGGAGATGCTGTGTTGGATTACTTGATCACATCTTATCTTTATTCGGTATATCCGAACTTGAAGCCGGGTCAGTTGACTGATTTAAGATCCCTATCGGTCAACAATAATTCCTTCGCGGGTATTGCTGTAAATCGATCTTTCTATAAATTTATGCTATGTGATTCTAGTAATCTCATCCAGTCTATGAATAAGTATGCCGAGTTCTTCAAGACTTCTGCTTCAGAGAACATGTTGGCCGCAACAGTACCGTGCCCCAAGGTAACTTATATAATTACTACTGTAATTTTTTTGAGAATCGAAAAACCATATATTCATAATGAATATCATGTATTCATTATGAATATTTGGTTCTCATGGATCTTAAATGGACCTCCCCCTAACTTATAAATTACATCCAAGGTTCTAAAAAACGCGCCATGGCGCCGAGGCGCCACCTTGCCACCACGTTTTTACCCTTGGCGTCGATGTATGGCGTTAAGCTTCATAAGGCACGCCATGGCGCGTTATGGCGTTACGTTACGTTATGGAGTTATGGCGTTAAGATTCCTAAGGCACGCCATGGCGCGCCATGGCGCGTTATGGAGTTATGGGGGGAAATTGTACTTTTCTAAAACTTATAAATTTACATGGTAAAAAAGTCAAAATCTAAAAAGTCAAAATTAAATATTTTAAACCCTAGAATTTCACTTCCCCTTCTCCCTTTCTCTCTCTGTTTCTCAATTCTCAGTCACGATCACGTGGGGGAGTTATGATTTTTTAGGGAGTTATGATTTCTTGATATCATTTTTGTAAACTTTGTATATTTGATATCAAATCAATTCATGGTTCTTCTTTTGTTTTTTTATATGATATAAAACTCCCATTATTATATATATATATATATATATATATATATATATATATATGCCGCCTTGGCGCGGCCATGAAAAACGCCATGGCCTCGCCGTAACTCGTAAGGCTTGAGGCTTGACCTCGCCGCCACGCCGCGCCGCGTGCCATTTAGAACCTTGATTACATCTTGTTTTGATGATCTATGATCTTGAAAACCGTTATTCTGTTTTCAGGCTCTTGGTGATTTGGTTGAGTCTTGTGTTGGTGCCATTCTTCTTGACTCTGGATTCAATTTGGAGGTGGTTTGGAAGATTATGATATCGTTTCTGGATCCAGTCATGAAATTTTCAGCGTTGCAGCTTAATCCCATTAGAGAACTTCAAGAACTTTGCCAGTTTTATAATTGGGAATTAACATTTCCTTCGGTAAAGAAAGATGGGGTGTTCTCGGTTGATGCGGTCGTTGATGGAAAGGAAGTTTGTGAGACTGCTTGTGCTACCAATTTCAATAAAAAAGCTGCCAAGAGAATCGCTTCTCAGAAATTGTATTTGTCGTTGAAGGTAAAAGATCTATACCCTTTGTTCCTTTTTGCTATTTTTGCTTTTTTCTTTTTCCGGAGTTTTTGTTTGCTAAGGCCCTATTTGGCAACCATAAATTTTTTGAGCTTACTAAAAAAACCGTCTAGTAAAGCCATAAACTAGCTTTTTGAAAACCTACTTCAAATAGCTTTTCAATAATCTCCTCGGGCGTTTTTCACTTTTTTTTTCCAATTATCCCCTTATATGTTACATTTGAGTAATTTTTCAACATGTCGTTTTGCATTGTCATCTTAGCTCATCAGTTTTTACTAAACGTGACTAGTTTATCTGGTAGCTTATAGGCTTGTTTGCCAAACAGAGTCTAAAAGATATTTTGTTTACAGGACAAAGGTTACAAGACGAAGGTGAAATCTTTGGAGGAAATCTTGAAGTCGAGCCCAAAGATGAAAGCGAAGTTGATTGGGTATGATGAAATACCCACCGATATAGATGTTTCATGTGCCCAACACATTGAAGACTTGAAATCAAATGAACTTAGAAATATTTCCCGAGAAGTGCATTCCCGGCCTGTAAATTCTGCGAAAAGCAGTAGCTGTGTTCAACGTATGGTGCAGCCTAGGCCAGACGTATGCAGCCCTTCTACAGACACCAGTAATAGCAATTCACAAGTAGCAGCAGGTAAGTTTATGGGATTCTAAGGCTATGTTTTGCCAACTAGTTGATAAGTTAGCTGGTAGCTGAATGGTAGCTGAAAACTAACTGTTAGCTGATAAGCTAGTCATGTTTGGTTAGAACTAGCTAATAAGTAGATTACAATGTGAAATGATCTAAAAAGACATGTTGAAACATTAATTGGAATAAAGATAAGGGGCATAATTGGGAAAAAGTGGGAAATAGCCCTCAAGTAGCTTTTCAAAAAGCTAGTTTATGGCCTAACCAAACGGGACTTTTATAATAAGCTCAAAAAATAAGCTAGCTTATGGTAGCCAACCATGGCCTAATTCGAGGTTCATTCTTTTAGCTTCAACCTCTATACATAATATGAAACCTCATTTTAACGGCATATGATTACAGAAATTTCAGGTGGTGGGTTGCGGAAGTCGTCAGCAAAATCACATTTGTACGAAATCTGCGCTATCAACTGTTGGAAACCACCATTGTTCGAATGTTTCGAAGAAATGGGACCAGCCCACCTCAAACAGTAAGTTCACGCACGCCATGGTGCACCGTTGGTTATTTTGTAGGAGGTTTGCATATTTTAGCTCAATGACCTTCTCCAAAATCTGGTTTTGCAAAATGACCTTCTACTGTATTTCCATGTTTTTACACATAGCAGACTGTTTTGAACAGGGGCAGGGCAGGTTAGATAAAGGTCATTGAGCTAAAAACAAAATTTAGATCATGCCCCTGATTGAAAACCCATTTATTCAAAGGACCCTAAGTGTTTGGTTCTTCTGTAGGTTTGCATTCAAAGTGACTGTGACAATCGAAGAAGCCTCGAGTACATTTTTGGAGTGCATTGGAGATCATCGAGCTAAAAAGAAAGATGCAGCCGAGTTTGCAGCTCAAGGGGCGATTTGGTACTTGAAGAAAATCGGACATTTAGAGAAGTAGAATTTGGTATTTCATTCGGGTCAATCATATGCATATAGCATACAGTTTTTAGCAGTATTTACGACTTATTGAAGCGTCCGTAGTATAGGGCCCTGTATACGCACACTGGCAAATACGCCATTTATGTAGTTTGTATGCCTAATTGTCGTTATGGCAAATCCCTCAAAATCTCTTCTGCCATTTTGTTGTAGAATTGTTTGGAAATATGGTATAAACTGGTATGATTTTTATTGAATGAAAACTGAAATTGAAAGTGAAAACAGATTCACCGGCTTTCGAGAGGCCAGGAACTCTCCAGAGAGCTCTCGCTTAAATTACAAGATTACAAATTCAAAAGATGATCCAGCTAAGCACCCCCCGCGGCTCCATATATACGCTCCTCAACAAACCAACAGAAAATACCCAAAGTACCCCTAAAAGCTTTAAGCTTTTATTCAACTAATCGACAAGAAAATCAGTTAACAGTCTAACTCTCTTACTTTCCTTTCCTTCTATAAGTAAAACGTACTTGAGGTTTACCAATACTCCCCTCCAAGAGTCTCATCTTGTCCTCAAGATGACAGTCAGGAAACTGTTGAAGTAGCATTTCCAGTAGCTCCCACGAAGACTCAAACTCTGACAAGCCTTTCCATTTAACCAACACCTCCAATTGTCCTGGATCGCCATTAACAATTGGACGAATATCCAGAATATCTTCAGGAATCGATCGTAACTCCAAGTCTTCAGTGAGTTGTGTAGGAATGTCCTTTGAGGAAGCACAGTTGCCAATAGCCTGTCGTAACTGCGAGACATGAAAAACCGGATGAATTCTTTACGAATCTGGCAGATCTAGACGATAGGCCACTTTACCAATCTGCTCCATAACCTTATAAGGTCCATAGAACCTTGCCAAAAGCTTAGGATTATTGCCATTCACCAACGATTTTTGTCGATACGGTCTTAGTTTCAAGAATACCCACTCACCCATAGTAAACACAACATCCTTTCTTCTCAAATCCGCTTGTTGTTTCATTCGACATTGGGCCTTTAAAAGATGCATTCGAACCTCGTCCCATATTTCATCACGTTCTAATAACTCCTGTTCGATAGTATGCACTCTAGATGCATTAGACTTATAACGCAACAATGGTGGTGGATCCCTCCCGTATAACACACGAAACGGGGAACATTTAAAGGAAGTATGATAAGCTGTGTTATAAGACAGTTCTGCCCACGATAACCATTTACTCCAAAGCTTCGGTCTGTCAGAAATCTAGCACCTCAGATACTGTTCAAGACATTTGGTAACAACTTCTGTCTGCCCATCTATTGTGGGTGATACGCGGTACTATACTTCAGTTTAGTACCTTGTAATTTGAATAATTCCCTCCAAAAGAAACTAAGAAAAACTTTATCTCTATCAGAGACGATTGACTGTGGAAAAACATGTAACTTCACAATCTCTTTAACAAAGACCTCTGCCACAAATTGTGCAGTAAACGGGTGTTTTAACGCTATAAAATGGGCATACTTACTGAATCGATCGACCACCACTAGAATCGAGCTCATTCCATTCGACTTTGGCAACCCTTCAATGAAATCCATAGAGATTTCATCCCAAACTTTACTTGGTAACGGAAGTGGCTGGAGAAGTCCAGCAGGTGAACCATGCATGTGTTTATTCCGTTGGCAAACTTCTCACTTCTTAACCAAATTAGTAATATCCTTCCTCATGCCTACCCAAAACACTTCCGACGCTATCCGTTGATACGTACGATCTTCCCCACAATGGCCTCCAATTGGTGATCCATGGAATTCATCAAAGATTAAAGGAATGAACTTGGAAGTTCGTGGGATAACTAAACGATTTCTGTAGAGTAACAAGCCTTGTTGTAGATCAAAGCCATGATGGCACGAACTATCAACTTCCAATTCCTCTCAGATCTTTTTCAAAAACGCGTCTGCAGTAAGTTCTTCTCGCAACTCATCCCAATGTCTCCAACTAGGACCACCAACATTTGAAAACTCCATATCTTCTGTTTTACGGCATAGAGCGTCCACTGCCCTATTAACACTACCCGGTTTATAGACTATCGAAAAATCATAGCCCAATAAATTGTTGATCCATCTTTGATACTCCGGCTCAATGACTCTTTGTTCGAGCAAAAATCGAAGGCTTTGTTGATCGCTTCGAACGACAAAGTGTTGTCCCAACAGATAAGGTCTCCACTTCCTCACCGCGAAGACAATGGTCATTAATTCTTTTTCGTAAACCGATTTTTGCTTTGCTCGTAAACCCAAAGCTTGGCTAAAATACGCGATGGGTTGTTCCTCCTGCATCAAAACAACCCCTAAACCAAACCCCGACGCATCCGTTTCGATCACAAAACTCTTATTAAAGTCAGGTAGTCGTAAAACAGGGGCTTGTGGAGAGTAATCTTTTCAGTTCAAGAAAATCCATTTGTGTTTCATGTGACCATTGAAACTGATTTTTCTTTAGTAATTGAGTAAAAGGGGCTGCTACCGACCCGTAGCCTTTTATAAACTTCCTGTAGTATCCAGATAAGCCCAAAAAACCTCTAAGTTCAGTTACTGTTTTTGGGGTAACCCAATTCAGGATGGCCTTAACCTTAGTATCATCAACCTCAACACCTTCACTTGAGATAACATGCCCCAAATAACCAAGCCTATCACGATTAAACTCGCATTTCTTTCGATTAGCATACAATCTATTATGAGATAGGACTTCAAACACCATCCTTAAATGATTCTTATGCTCATCCAACGACTTACTATAGACTAGTATGTCATCGAAAAAAACTAACACAAATTTCCTCAAAAAACATTGAAATACCTCATTCATTAAATTCTGAAATGTGGCAGGCGCGTTTACTAATCCAAAGGGCAATACTAAGAACTCGTAATGCCCTTGGTGAGTTCTGAATGCTGTTTTCTGCACATCGCGATCGATCATCCTTATTTGATGGTAGCCCGATTTAAGATCGAGCTTAGAGAATACCCTCGCACCATTCAAATCATCTAAAAGCTCATCTATGACTGGAATAGGGAACTTATCTGTAACACCCGGAAATTCTCAAGGTAAGTATTTGTTCCCTTAATACATTAATTGTGCCTATGTGAGAATATGAACTTTATATGCATATGATCATTATTATAATGTTATGATGTCGTTTGGTTAGTATAATCTTTATAAAATGTTTAGACCTCGCACTCGTGATCGAATTTGGCTAAGTTTTTGGGCTAAGGTGAGAGTGGCGCGAGAGTGCCACGCGATAGTGATACTGTCACTATCGCCGGTCACTCTCGCGGGAGATGTACCGAGAGTGGGGGGTTGGGTCGTGATAGTGACATGCGATAGTGACAAATGTCACTATCGCCGTACATATTCGCGCGGTTTGTACCGCGGGTGGCTTGAGAGCCTCGCGATTGTGACTCGCGATAGTGCCCTTGGCACTCTCGCCGTCGGGGTACAGGGGCTTTAAATGAATTCTATCTGATTTCAACCTCATTTATCTCAAACCCTCTCTTCTCATTGGCGATTTTAGGAGCCTCCAAACCGAATTCTTCCTCTCAAAACCCTAACTCTCATAAATACAACTCTTCTTGGTGGTTGGATCTTCACACTTGCAATAACTCCTCTCAAGGTCAACTTCTAGGGTTCATAAAGCTCAACTTCTCATCTCCAAGTTCATCCTTCAACTTCTAGGGTTTTCTATCTTTTCTAGGTTTTGGTTCAAAACCTAGATTGTGAGTTTACTAACCTTTGTTAAAACTAGATACACATCATATCTTTCTATTTGTCGTTATTTATCTCTATATGTTCAAGTATTTGGGTTTTTCTCATGAAGATGTGTTGGGAATGTGATTACATGTGATATGCCATGTTTTACCATAAATGTACAAGTATTTGGGACTTTTCTCTTGAATATGTAATGGGTGTGCTTTGGTATGATAAATGTATACATATCTTGGTGTTGAGATGGTTTCTAGTTGGAATCCCTTTTTGATGATATATTTCATATGCATGATGAGCATGATTATTTTTTGAGTCTCATGATGGACTTATGTGTTAGGATGGTAACATTGTACCCATTGTTGGTATCGAAATGTGTTGGATGAAATATACCTCTAGACCTTCTATGATTTATGTTGGACGAACCAAGTCAGTAGACACTAGGAGGATGTAGTCTTGGGCACCATTGTGATGGTATGTGCCTAGACCTCCGCCATTCGAGGAATTTCCTTTGTTGTAGTCCTCGGGTGTGCCGGGCCTTTCGGGTGTCTCTTGGTAGATGGCATCAAGGTATATCGACTCTTTGGGTGGAACTTGATTGGTGTTATGGGTCTCCCCTATTGACTCCACATATGTTGAACTCTGGTTAACTGCTGATAAAAAGTGTAACTGTTCATTTATGCTTATTATTGTTCAACTCACTAGGCTTTTTGGCCTAACACTTGTATGGTGTCGATGTGTATCTCAGGTTCTAGCGGCGCCGGTTCTAAGCTGGCATAGTGGCTTGGGTGAGAGCTTGGGGAATACCTGCAAATGGACATTCCTTGGATAGAAGAACTTTTGGGACTATAGATAACAACCCTTTTGTAATCTCTTTTCTAGTTGTAGAAATTAGATTAGTTGGTTGTTAATTTATTGTCCGTTGGAATTACAATTGTGATTAATCAGGCTTGTATATTTCCCCATTTTTGGGAGGCTCTTGCTATGGCAATTATATACCACACGTCCGTTTTTTCGGATTTTTGTTATCCCTATTTTTAGGGTGTTACAAGTTGGTATCAGAGCTTTAGTTTAAGTAAACTAGGTATTGTTTTAGCATATCTAGACTTAAGATTTAGACTTTATAGTTTCACTGTCCACTTGGGGTAGAAATTCTAGGTGGGGAGAGCGTTAGGATTACGGAATTACTCTAATTGAAAGTTGTGGTGATGGTGACAAGAATTCTTGTGTATGGTTCGTTCATAATTTCACTTAGCAACTGCTATTATGAAAGCATTGTTACGTGAGCATGCTTGGTTTACTATTATTATGATAATTGATGAAGGTATTAGTACGTACAATGAGTTCAACTCGTTTAGTCTTTTCTCAGTCTATTTCTCGTACATGTATGGCAGATCGATATGGTAAACACTCGGAGTAGGTTACCGAGCTCCCCGGAGAGGCGCGTGGAGATAGAATCTACTGCAAACCAACCTCGTGTGGTCGATACTTCTGTGGTTCCTCCCATGCCCAATCTCTTGGGAGGAGGACCTGAACACATTCCGCGCCAGAACCTCAACGCGGATAATGCCATCATGGAGGAAGTGACCATGGAGACCCGGATACGGGATAACATGATGTTGTCCATGAACTCAGCCATGGCCCAACAACAAGAGTTTTTCATGAAGCTTTTAGAAGATCGAGACGCCAGTAACCGACAACCGGAGACAATGGCGGAGAACATTGTTATGGGGTCGGGTGGACCAATTGTTGTATCTGTTGAAGACCCAGTGGATAATGGGAATAAGGCAAAGACTAAGGGGTGCACCTACAAGGCATTTCTGGGGTGCCACCCTAAGGAGTTTACGGGTTCAGATAACCCGGTTGCTTGCATGTATTGGCTCAAGGAGGTAGAGATGGCCTTCGAGTCAAGTGAGTGTGATCCCTCTCAGCGGGTCAAGTTTGCTTCTCAGTTACTTCGGGGAGAGGCTCTGATTTGGTGGAACCTCACTCGATCCTCCCTCACTCCGGAAGTTCTGGCTAAGTTAACTTGGCCGGTGTTCAAAGAGAAGATCATGGATAAATACTGTAGTGAACGTTCGTTGGACCAGCTAGAGCGGGAGTTCCGAAATCTGAGGAAGGGGACTCTGACCATTGTGGGATACTCCAAACTCTTTTTGGAGAAACTGAATCTGGTGGGACATATGGTCCCCGATGAGAGGTCGAAGATCAAGGCCTATCAACAAGGTTTACCGGCCGAGATGCGAACGGCGGTGAGAAATGCTAGGGGTTCGACTTTGCAAGAGGTTATCGAAGAGTCTTTGCTCATTGAGGATGAAATCAATGCTGAAAGGGAAGAGAAGAGGCAGGTTGGTGAGAAACGGAAGTGGGAAGGGCCATCTGGGCCAGTTCGTCAATCAAGACCCTTTGTAGGCGGGAGAGTGGGTGATTTTCGTCGTGAGGATCGGTGGTGCCACAAGTGCAAGTCAAAGCACTCGGGGCCGTGTGCTACAAGAACTTACTCCGGTCCAACAGGGTGTGCCAAGTGTGGTAAGAAAAGCCACATGACTTGAGAGTGTCCCATCCGGGGGCCGGTGTGTTATGAGTGCAGAGAACCGGGGCATATGAAGAGGGATTGCCCGAAGCTAGTAGGAGGAAATGGTGGAAATTCTGTGGGTTCGACGGCTAGAGTCGAACAACCACCAAGGGCGCCAAGTCGAGCTTTCCGGATGACTACCGAGGAGGCAAAGGAGACCGCAGATGTTGTTTCGGGTACGTTTCTAGTAAACTCCTTGCCAGCTCGTGTTTTGTTTGATTCAGGTGCTACGTGTTCTTTTGTGTTGAATGCTTTCTGTAAACAATTCACCACTCCTATTAGTGTCCTTCCCGATGCGTTAGTGGTAGAAATAGCTAATGGGGATCAAGTGATCATCCGAGACCGTTTTTGTGATTGCACTCTAGAAATCGATGGGAATTCTTTCGGAATAGATTTACTACCCATGGCTATAGGAGGGTTCGACGTGGTCATAGGTATGGATTGGTTAGTGAGGCATAAGGCGGACATCTTTTGCTCCAAAAAGATGATCCAAGTGCCATTGCCGGAAAATGGTATGGCTACCATTTATGGGGAGAAAGGAAAGAGGAATAATCCCGTTATTTCATCTCTTAAGGCTCGCAAGTTCCTAGCGAAGGGTTACCCTTCGTATTTGGCCTATGTGATGGAAGCAAAGAAAGAGAAGAAGTCGGTAGAAGACGTGGAAGTAGTGCAAGATTTTCCGGACGTCTTTCCTGAAGACTTACCCGGGTTGCTGCCAGAACGACAAGTAGAATTTCAGATCGACCTCACCCCGGGAGCGGCTCCGATAGCCCGTGCTCCGTATCGTTTGGCACCAACGGAAATGAAAGAAATGATGACACAACTACAAGAGTTGTTGGATAAGGGCTTCATTCGACCGAGTTCGTCACCTAGGGGAGCACCAGTACTGTTCGTGAAGAAGAAGGATGGATCCATGCGGATGTGCATAGATTATCGGGAGTTAAACAAAGTCACGGTGAAGAACAAGTATCCTTTACCTCGCATCGACGATCTTTTTGATCAACTTCAAGGTGCGGGATGTTTCTCGAAGATTGATCTTCGGTCCAGATACCATCAAGTGAGAGTGAAGAAAGAAGATATTCCGAAAACGGCTTTCCGAACCCGATACGGTCATTATGAGTTTTTGGTGATGCCTTTTGGTTTAACCAACGCTCCAACCGTATTCATGGATTTGATGAACCGTGTGTGTCGTCCATTCTTGGACAAATCCGTGATCGTCTTCATCGACGATATTTTAATTTATTCCAAGGATGAGTCCGAGCATGGGAAACACTTATGGGAAGTATTAGAGGTTTTAAGAAGGGATAAATTGTTTGCGAAGTTCTCAAAGTGTGAGTTCTGGCTCCAAGAGGTGCAATTCTTGGGGCATGTGGTATCAAAGGACGGAGTTAAAGTGGACCCGACAAAGATCGGGGCAATGACGAGTTGGGAGCCTCCAACAAGCCCGACAGAGATTCGAAGTTTCTTGGGTTTGGCGGGTTACTACCGGGGTTTCATTCAAGACTTTTCCAAGGTAGCGACTCCTCTCACTTCTCTTACAAGGAAGAACATCAAATTTCTTTGGACCGATGCACAAGAGCAAGCCTTTCAGATGCTTAAGAGAAAGTTGTGTGAAGCTCCGATCTTGTCCTTACCCGAGGGATCGGAAGACTTTGTTGTGTATAGTGACGCTTCCAAATTGGGACTTGGGTGTGTCCTAATGCAAAGGGGGAAAGTAATAGCCTACGCGTCGCGACAATTAAAGGATCATGAGAAGAACTATCTGACCCATGATTTGGAGTTGGCGGCGGTAGTTTTCGCGTTAAAGTTGTGGTGACATTACTTGTACGGGACGAAGTGTGCCCTTTTCATCGATCACAAGAGTCTCAAGTACATCTTCGATAAAAAGGAACTCAACATGCGGCAAAGGAGATGACTTGAACTCTTGAAAGATTACGATTGTGATTTACTTTATCATCCCGGTAAGGCCAACGTGGTGGCGGATGCATTGAGTCGAAGGAGTCATGATAGAGGGGTCAAAATGTCCTTTACAAGAATCGAGGTGGTGTCGAGTTTGTTGAAGAGTATAAGAACGAGCCAAGTGGAAGCACTTAAAGAAGAGAACCTCAAGGCCGAGGTTATGTCTAAGCAAAGGGAACTCTTAACGGAAGATGGTCGTGGACTCAAACTCTTCCAAGGACGAATTTGGGTGCCGAAGGTTGGGGGAAACTGTGACTTACTTCTCGAGGAAGCGCATAAGTCGAAATATTCTATACATCCCGGTAGCACCAAGATGTATAGAGACCTAAAGTTAAATTATTGGTGGTCGGTGATGAAGTTAGATGTGGCTAGTTATGTAGAGAAGTGTGTCACGTGCTTTCAAGTCAAGGCAGAACATCAAAGACCGTATGGAAGCTTACAACCGTTGTCCATTCCCGAGTGGAAATGGGACAACATCACTATGGATTTTGTAACGAAGTTGCCGAAGACCATGCGCGGTCACGACACTATTTGGGTAATTGTGGATCGGCTAATCAAGAGTGCACATTTTCTTGCAATGCGGGAAACCTTGCCAATGGAGAAATTGGCCAAGCTTTATATTGATAATGTGGTGTCGAGGCACGTAGTTCCACAATCTATCGTATCGGATCGGGATAGTCGTTTCACCTCGAATTTTTGGGCGAGCTTACAAAAGGAGTTGGGCACTAGATTGAATTTGAGCACGGCGTATCATCCTCAAACGGATGGTCAAAGCGAGAGGACTATCCAGACGCTAGAAGATATGTTAAGGTCGTGTGTTATAGACTTCGGGGGAAGTTGGGATTCACACCTACCTTTGGTGGAGTTCGCCTACAACAACAGTTACCATTCTAGTATCGGAATGACACCGTTCGAGGCATTGTACGGACGGAAATGCAGGACACCGGTTTGTTGGTTAGAAGCGGGCGAGAAGCAGTTTGCCGGGCCGGAAATAGTGCAAGAGACGGCGGACAAGGTGAAAGAGATTCGGGAAAGGCTAAAGGCGGCGCAAGACCGACATAAAAGTTATGCTGACAAGAAAAGAAGGTCGGTCGAGTTCCAAGTGGGTGACCGTGTCATGTTGAAAGTATCTCCATGGAAGGGGATTATCCGGTTTGGGAAGTGTGGAAAGCTTAGTCCTCGTTTCCTTGGACCTTTCATCATTTTGGAGAAAGTTGGGTTACAAGCATACCGGTTGGATTTACCACCGGAAATGGATGGAATGCATCCTACGTTTCACGTATGTTACCTTCGGAAGTGTCTAGCCGAAGAGGAAAGCGTGATTCCTTTGTCGGAAATTCGAGTGGACAATGGACATCGTTGTGTGGAAGAACCGGAGTCGATTTTAGAATCGAAAGTGAAGAAGTTGAGGCATAAGGACGTGGTTATGGTTAAAGTCCAATGGAAGCACCATCGGGGTGCTAACATTACTTGGGAGTCCGAAGACGATATGAAGAAGCGTTACCCTCACTTGTTCGGCTAGGGTAAGATTTCGGGGACGAAATCCCAATTAGGTGGGGAGGATTGTAACATCCGGAAATTCTCAAGGTAGGTATTTGTTCCCTTAATACATTAATTGTGCCTATGTGAGAATATGAACTTTATATGCATATGATCATTATTATAATGTTATGATGTCGTCTGGTTAGTATAATCTTTATAAAATGTTTAGACCTCGCACTCGTGATCGAATTTGGCTAAGTTTTTGGGCTAAGGTGAGAGTGGCGCGAGAGTGCCATGCGATAGTGACACTGTCACTATCGCCGGTCACTCTTGCGGGAGATGTACCGAGAGTGGGGGGTTGGGTCGCGATAGTGACACGCGATAGTGACACGCGATGGTGACAAATGTCACTATCGACGGGCATATTCACGCGGTTTGTACCGTGGGTGGCTTGAGAGCCTCGCGATTGTGACTCGCGATAGTGCCCTTGGCACTATCGCCGTGCACTCTCGCCGTCGGGGTCCAGGGGCTTTAAATGAATTCTATCTGATTTCAACCTCATTTATCTCAAACCCTCTCTTCTCAATGGCGATTTTGGGAGCCTCCAAACCGAATTCTTCCTCTCAAAACCCTAACTCTCATAAATACAACTCTTCTTGGTGGTTGGATCTTCACACTTGCAATAACTCCTCTCAAGGTCAACTTCTAAGGTTCATAAAGCTCAACTTCTCATCTCCAAGTTCATCCTTCAACTTCTAGGGTTTTCTATCTTTTCTAGGTTTTGGTTCAAAACCTAGATTGTGAGTTTACTAACCTTTGTTAAAACTAGATACACATCATATCTTTCTATTTGTCGTTATTTATCTCTATATGTTCAAGTATTTGGGTTTTTCTCATGAAGATGTGTTGGGAATGTGATTACATGTGATATGCCATGTTTTACCATAAATGTACAAGTATTTGGGACTTTTCTCTTGAATATGTAATGGGCGTGCTTTGGTATGATAAATGTATACATATCTCGGTGTTGAGATGGTTTCTAGTTGGAATCCCTTTTTGATGATATATTTCATATGCATGATGAGCATGATTATTGTTTGAGTCTCATGATGGACTTATGTGTTAGGATGGTAACATTGTACCCATTGTTGGTATCGAAATGTGTTGGGTGAAATATACCTCTAGACCTCCTATGATTTATGTTGGACGAACCAAGTCAGAAGACAATAGGAGGATGTAGTCTTGGGCGCCACTGTGATGGTATGTGCCTAGACCTCCGCCATTCGAGGAATTTCCTTTGTTGTAGTCCTCGGGTGTGTCGGGCCTTTCGGGTGTCTCTTGGTAGATGGCATCAAGGTATATCGACTCTTTGGGTGAAACTTGATTGGTGTTATGGGTCTCCCCTATTGACTCCACAAGGGGTGTAAACGAGTCGAGTCGAGTCGAGTAGTAGGTTAATCGAGCCGAGCTCAAAAAATTAATACTGGGCTCGAGCTTGACTCGAGCTCGATTAACTTTTCAATGTAGGGCTCGAGCTCGAATATTTTTTGAGTTATTGAGCTCGAGCTCGATGCTCGTTTATGGGTTCGAACTCGCGATCGATTAACTCGTTTATCGGCTTGAGCTCGATAACTTTTACATATTTATTGTATGATTAATAAATATATGAGCATGTTTGGCTCGGAAAAGGGTATATGCTCGAATGGCTCGGCTCGGCTCGACTCGAAAATTTTAATCGAGTTTTCGAACGAGCCGAGTCGAACATCGGTGTTATAAAGCTCGGCTTGATAAGTTAAAACGAGTTCTATTTTGTGTTCGAGATCGACTCGAGCTCGAGAATAATTAAGCTCGAGCTCGAGATAAACGAGCTCGAGCTCGAGTAGCTCGTTAAAAGCTCGACTCGTTTACACCCCTAACTCCACATATGTTGAACTCTGGTTAACTGCTGATAAAAAGTGTAACTGTTCATGCATGCTTATTATTGTTCAACTCACTAGGCTTTTTGGCCTAACACTTGTATTGTGTCGATGTGTATCTCAGGTTCTAGCGACGCCGGTTCTAAGCTGGCATAGTGGCTTGGGTGAGAGCTTGGGGAATACTTGCAAATGGACATTCCTTGGATAGAAGAACTTTTGGGACTACAGATAACAACCCTTTTGTAATCTCTTTTCTAGTTGTAGAAATTAGATTAGTTGGTTGTTAATTTATTGTCCGTTGGAATTACAATTGTGATTAATCATACTTGTATATTTCCCCATTTTTGGGAGGCTCTTGCTATGACAATTATATACCACACGTCCGTTTTTTTCGGATTTTTGTTATCCCTATTTTTAGGGTGTTACATTATCCAATATCGTTGCTTTGTTCAAAGATCGATAATCCACATAAAACCGCCAACTGCCATCTTTTTTTAACCAATAGAACGGGGCTCGAAAAAGGACTTGCACTGGGCTGTATTACCCCCGCATCCAGCATCTCCTTCACTAGCTTCTCTATTTCGTCTTTTTGATAATGGGGATACCTATACGGACGAACATTAATCGGTTCCATGCCATCCTTCAACACAATTCCATGTTCTCTTCCTCTTATCGGCGGTAAACCAGGAGGCATATTGAAAACATTATCATACTCCTCGAGTAACGCTTTTATGGAATCGCCTTCATGTAATTCAGACACATGATCAACTCCGCAGGCTCCAAATTCCACTAAAATTCCATGACCTTCTTGCTGAATTACTTTCCCCAATGCCTTCAGCTAGATCATTGATTTTCCCAATGATGGATCACCACGTAACGTGACAGACTTCCCGCCAACTGTGAACTTCATTATCTGTTGCTTCTAGTTAACATGGGTTGCTCCCAAAGTCTCAAGCCACTGTATCCCCAATATAACATCGCTATTACCCAATTGTATTGGTAGAAAATCTTCCCGTATTTACAAATTTTGAACCAAAATTGACACGCCTCTGCATACTCCTTCCCCTTTTAACGTGTTGCCAGTGCCCATCATAATTGTATACTCCTTCGTAAGCTCCACGTCCAATTTCAATCTCTCAACGACATCCTTCGAGATGAAATTTATGCTCTCCAATCGCCCCTTCTAACTTCATGGTTTTCGGATTTGACAATCCGACTACTAAATTCAAATGAACCTCAACCTTTTGGCCGATATCCACGACATCCACCAAATTAAAGGATTTCTCCTCTTCGTCCTTAACTGCGACATTTTCCTCTTCCTCCTGAACAAGCAACACGTTGATCTCTTTCTTACTGCACTTGTGACCCGGAGCGTATTTCTCGTCACATCGATAACAAAGCCCAAGAGCTCTCCTCTGTTGCACTTCTTGGTCTGATAATTTCCTGAATTCAGACCCTGTTTTATTACTCGCACTGGAAGATGACATCGAACTGGACAAACTGCTCTCGGAATCCATATTCACACTGCTACTTTTCTTCCCTGAGTATGATGGTTTTTCACGTACCATCATTTTGTTCTTCACCTCGACCTTTGACGACATTTCCATGGCCTCACTCAGTGTTAAGGGGTTCAACAATCGTAATTCTGCTTTGATCGTATTCTCCAGCCCATTTATATATTGACCCAGGAAAATCTCCTCTAGAATCCCATCCAGCGGCGCTGCAAGTTCCACGAATTTCCTCTGGTAATCGTCGATCGACCCTCTTGTTTAACTGCCAAAAAATGCTCGCACAACGACCCTGTAGCCAACGATGTGAATTGGCGAAGCAATAGGTACTTTAGATCCTCCCACCTTGTTATTGGATGATGCTTGTTCTCCCATTGAAACCATTTCAACGCATCACCTTTAAACGTGATGAATGAGCCATCGATCTTCTCTTCTTGACTCAACCGATTCAACGAAAAATAACGTTCATCCCTGAGAATCCACCCGTCTGGATCCTTTCCATCGAATGATGGAATCTCCAATTTACGTCCCTTAACTGCCAGAAAACGAGAAGAATCACGCCCCTCACCTTTGTCTTTCCCTTTCCCGCTCGATCCTGAAACGTCTTCACTGTCCGATATTGATGGCGTTCACTTGCTAGCCGTTTCTTCTTGGTTTTTGAGAATTCACTCCATCTGTTCCATCATAGTCTACATATTATTCTCAATTGAACCCACGTTACTTTCTAGATCCTCGATTCTATTAGTCATGCTTCTTGTCGCCATTTCCCTCGAAACGAAACCGCTTTGATACCAATTTGGTATAAACTGGTATGATTTTTTATTGAATGAAAACTGAAATTGAAAGTGAAAACAGATTCACTGGCTTTCGAGAGGCCAGGAACTCTCCCTCGCTCAAATTACAGGATTACAAATTCAAAAGATGATCCAGCTAAGCACCCCCGCTCCACATATACGCTCCTCAACAAACCAACAAAAAATACCCAAACTACCCCTAAAAGCTTTTATTCAACTAATCGAAAAGAAAATCAATTAACAGTCTAACTCTCTTACTTTCCTTTCCTTCTATAAGTAAAACGTACTTGAGGTTTACCAAAATATTTGTGATGTATGAAATGTTTGTATTGGCTGGATTAACATGTTTTGTTAGCCAACTTGCCAAATCATATTAACTCTTAAACCATGTGGGTCTACGGGATGGACCGGTCTGTGTCTGGCAGGCTAAGGACCGATGACGGACGTAGAGGTGGGCATTTGAATTGGACCCGTGAAGACTAGAGATCAGATCGCGACGTCATTAGGCCGGATCAGCTTGGACCAAATTTTTTGTAGTTATACTAGTGTTTTTTTTATCGGATAAAGATCATTGGGACTTTTTATTATAAATAATTCTATATTCTATATCTGTTTATAGAAGAGGATTTTAAGAAGATGAGGTGGTACATTTTAATGTTTGGATACTCTTCTTCCTATTTTCTTAATTTTTTGATTATTTAAAATGTTGAATATGTTAAAGACTTTTCCATCACCTTATATAAATTATATTATCATTAGAATTTAGATGTAGGAGTTTTTTTTAGTAATTTTACATACTTATTGCAATTTATGTTTTAAAGTGTTGAAGAGGTTAAAGATTTTTTTATTCCCATATTAAAAGTAAGGGGTTTTTAGTAATTTTACTTATGTTTATTAAATATTTGTTTTTCCAAATTTATGTTAATAACCATTCGTTTTTTTATCTTAATTAATTAATCATCCATTTTCCCTTATTTAAATAGAGGTGTTTTTTTTTTCTTTTAAGTTGGAATTGGAAAAAACCACATCGAAAAACTATGAAATTCTCTCAGGATAAAAAATCGGAAATTTTTCGTCGATTATTGAGAACCAAATCCCATGGTTTTTGCATCTGCATTTGCTACAGAGGTTTCAACGGCGAAATGGGAGAAGGAAAAGGGAGGGCTTTGTTGGACAAACAGGAGGGGAGGGGTGGTTTTGCCGATGGAGTCTCGATGGAGAATGGGAGGCGGTAGATTGGGATGGGGTGTTCTAGAGGGGGGGGGGGGTCGTGGTTGATAGGTGTAACCATTGGACTGGACTTACAGGCAGGGGTGACCATGTCGAAGAAGAGAGGTCGGTGAAAAGTAACTTACGTCGGAGAAGAGAGGTTGTGGGCGAGGGGTCGTGTTTGTGTGTGTACATTAGAGTAAGTTACATTTTTGGTCCCTGTAGTTTACATGTTTGTTTATTTATTACACTAAAATAGATAAAAGTAGAAAACAACTAAAATACCCTTGACGTAACAGGTTTTCTTAACGGCCGTTAGAGAGAGGGACCAAATCCATACGTTTTTGCAAACCATAATGGTCATCTTGTAATTTCGAAGTTGTATGGGCCAAAAGTTTTATAACCAACAAACCACACAGACCAAATTTGTAGTTTACTCTACCAAAAGACATTATTTCTTCACGAGACTTTTTACATAAAGTAAAAAAGGTATTCTAACAAAAAAACATTATCCACCATCAAATAAAACATTATATAGAAATATGTAAAATAATATTAGTATACTATTATGTATTTGGTTTGTTTTTATGAATATGAAATACATTACTAGAAAATGTTATTCGGTTTAACTGTCTTAATAGGAAATTAGCCGAAAACCAAATCGAATAATGATTCTTAGTCGGTTAATTAAACCGTTTAAATTAAAAAACCGAATAACCCGAAACCATTTAACTCAAATTCTATTAATTTCGGGTACGACTACTGGTTGGGTTTCGATGAGAAGTTGGGTAAACATGAGAAACTTGAGAAGTGGTTATCAACCATTGATAAGTGGTTATCTCTCCTCTCTCTCTCTCTCCCCTCTCTTTACCTGCTCCCTCTCTCATAATCTCTCTCTCCTCTCTCTCGGCATTTAAACAAATAAAAATAAAAGAAATGGTATTTTTGTTATTTTTCAGAATTCTATTTCAATTCATTTGCAAATCAAACAGACATATTCTAATTTATTTGACTTATTACATTTCATTTCATTCCTGCCAACCAAACACTTGGTCAAACATGATTACATTTTATTCCAATTCCATAGACAGATTCCATTCCTTCCTAAATCATTTTGCGAACCAAAAACCCTAATTTATCAACGATTAGATCAATTTCTCTCCATGTTAACTCAATTTCTACGGCTACTAAGGTATAATTTATGGCAACGCTTTGGATCATTGTACATATATGCATTACATATTGTACCATGTCGCAACTGGGTTAGGGTTCATCCTATCTTCAAAACGGACTTCCCAGAAAATCGTACGAAATGGTGTCTTGGCGGTTCAATTTTCCGGTAATCGGCGAAACCTCACGGCTTATGCATATTGGAAGGACCCTATCTCCGACGGTGGCGGTTTCTTCTTTCTCTCATCTTCATCAACGGTCCCTCAGGTAGAAATAATTTGATTGTAATGTATCTATCTGTTTCTGTTCGTTGCAGACTACTTTTTAACGTTAAGACCTACTAACCGTCTTGATTCAAGCCAAAGAAGTGAGTGATGATTAGTAAATTAAAGAACATTTTGAACCTAAATACTTCGCGTCAATTTAGAACTTCAGCATCAAAAGTGGAATAAATTGTTTTTGGGGGAAGAACGAGTATTAAACTTGAGAACATTGTATCATTTTACGTCAAATCCAACTAAATAAGGAATTGCTGTTGTGAAGTGGAATTAAATTTGGAACGTAATGAAGCAGTGTTTATGTTCTTAAAAAACTTACCAGTTTCAGATGATGTTCATGTGTAGATATGCCGTACTTGGTGCGGGATTTGCTGGATTATCAGTGGCTTGGCACTTGCTGGAAGTACCCTCTCTCTCTCTCTCTCTCTCTATATATATATATATAATATGTGACTGTGTGAGACACATTCTTCTTCTTTCTTGCATACATCACACCATAGGGGGCCTAACAGAAGTTTGAGTTGTTTACAGCAATTGAAGAGAGTACATGCATTTTGAAGAAAAAAGTTATTGATTTGTTGAAGTTTGCTTACGGGGACTTGCTTTTGCAGCAAAGTCCTATCGAGTTGCATGTTTGCATCGATGTTCTGGATGGGGTTGGAATCGGTGGTGGTGCTTCTGGAGTCTCTGGAGGGCTACTTCATCCTTATTCTCCTAAAGGTTACATATTGTTATGATTCTGCATTGCAATCATTTTGTTAGGAAAACGTTCAATTTTTATTTCGATATTTGGGAGTGTTAACAAGTCTGTTTCTGCAGTTAAGCCTCTTTGGCGGGCAGCTGAGTGCTGGGAAGAGAGTTTAAGGCTTTTAAGCATAGCTGAAACAGCAATATGTTCAAAGGAACTGGGTTTGAACAATGGAGAACTTGATCATAATTCTAATGGGTTTATTGCACGGAGAAGGTTTTGCCCTCAATCCTCGGTGTGTATATGTCTGTTTTTTAATATAGAATTCTTCCTAGTTAGCAAGTCCATTTATAAGTCCTTATACGTTTTGATCAATAGTCTTGCATGAATCCAAGAAAGTGTATGTGACTCAAAAGCCTTTTGGGACCATGCAAAGTTATGTTCAAATATGTTTTATTCCAGAATTTCCATGGGTTTAGAATTACTCCCTCGGTCCCAATAGAGATACAATGTTTGATTTGGCACATAGTTTAACTGGACTATTTGACTATGTGAACCAAAGTCAATGTCACTAACAGAAAAATGGGTACAATTTGGATTCTGATCTTAAGTAGATGTTGTGTTTTATGTCAGACAACCCAAAATGGAAGGTGTTGCATTTGTCATTGGTGGGGAGGAGTAAGATTTTTGAAGTAAAGCATCAAATTAGGGTTTATTTTACATTTGATTTTCATGTTTTGGAACTTTCATTGCACATTACATGCAGTTCACCATGAGAATTTTCTGTACAAACAATTGTTAGGATCACAAATCACCCATGGAGAATAATAGTTGCAGGAAACAAAAGATCAAACACACTATTTATATGATTTAGCAAATTTGCATGTATCCAGTCATTGCTAGGATTCTTGTTATACTTTTTGAATCTTTGTAGTACATACAACAAAAAGAGGCAGACCGCAGACATAACATTGATAAGATGGAGAAACCTTATCTGTAACTACTATTGTGACCGTTCTCTTACTAATCTGGGTCTACAAAGTTGTGCTTTGTGTACAGCCGATATCAAGCTCTATATCCAACTTTAATCTATGATGGAACTTGTTCTCTTCAGGGGTATCCTGAGACCAGCAGTCAGCTTGAAGAACATGAGCATAATGAATGATGTAAGTTCCCTAACTTAGCAAATGGAATACAAAATACAATACACTTAATAGGCACATAATTATTTCTTTTTCATACTAGAAGAATGCTCAGAACTCCCTGGCCGGTTGCAGAATACAGGTTATCAATGAAGATGCAGCCCAGACTTTAGTGCCTAATATTTGTGTGCCTTCCAACTCGGCCTTTTATATGCCTGATGCTGTAAATGTACATCCCCAAGGCTATCTTGAGGTATGGAGACTCATGTATCATGAATATGTTTCCTATTGTTTCTTATATCCATAGGTCTTATTATGTAGAAATTTCACCATGACTAGGCCCTATATGTAGCTTGTGAAACTCTAGCGAAAGACATGTCTGCTGCGGGTCTTGGTGAAAAAGAGATAAACTTTCACAAGAGGTCCATTGGCAATCTCCTTGAACTCGAAGGTAACATATATAATATATGTTAATGTTAAGGTTTCTTTTTATATCTATGCTCTCAAAATGTTTTGTTATGAAGTCTGTAGTTCTCACACTTCTTAAATCTTAATCATAACATTCCTCTAAAAGACCAACTATAAATTCGTATGTGCAATGAGGTTTTGTAGAACGGACAAATTTTGGTGTTGGGGCTACTTGAACGTAAGGATTTACTGGTATAAACTGGTATGTTTTTATTGCTCACAAATGGAATTGAAACTCAATTGACAAACTCACTGGCTTTCGAGAGGCTAGAGTCTCTCCCAAAGAGCTTTCGCTCAGTTACAAAGTAACAACAACAAAACAGAATGAATCCTCCAGAAGCTTTCCCGCTCCTCAAATACGCTCCACTAACAAACAAGTTGAGAAAATACCCAAACTACCCCAACAGACTTATTTGACTAAACAAAAGTAAAGAGCAACACATAACAGACTCAACTCCTTATTTCTCTTTTCTACTATAGGTAAACCGTACTGGAGGTTTACCAATACTCCCCCCCAAAAGTTTCACCTTGTCCTCAAGGTGACAATCAGGAAACTGATGCAACAAAGCCTCGAGAACCTCCCACGAAGACTCAAATTCAGACATTCAACCAAAACTTCCAATTGTCCAGGGTCACCATTAACAATTGGACGCACATCAGTGATATCCTCAGGAATGGATTGCAGCTCTAATTCTTCAGTGAGCTGTACGGGGATTTCTTTCGTAGCTACACAGTTACTAATAGCTTGTCGTAGTTGGGATACATGAAAAACGGGGTAGATTCTTGCCGTATCTTGAAGCTCCAATCGATAAGCAACTGAACCAATTTTCTCTAGGATCTTGTAAGGCCCATAAAACCTGGCTAAAAGCTTCGGACTGTTGCCACTAATCAAATATTTATGATGATAGGGACGAAGCTTTAAAAACACCCAAGTACCCACTGAAAATTCCACATCTTTCCTCTTCAAATCCGCTTGTTGTTTCATACGACATTGAGCTTTTAAAAGGTGCATTCGGATTTCATCCAAAATCTCATCTCGCCCTACCAAATCCTGTTCCACTGTGAACAATTTAGAGGAGGTGGGTCTGTACCTCAATAATGGGGGTGGATCTCGACCATACAAGGCTCGAAAAGGAGAGCACTTAAGATAGGTATGGTAAGAAGTATTATACGAAAGTTCAGCCCATGACAGCCACTTACTCCAACGCTTAGGTCTGTCTGAAACCCAACAACGTAAGTATTGTTCAAGACACTTATTCACCACTTCAGTTGGCCCATCTGATTGTGGGTGATAAGTTGTACTATACTTCAACTTCGTACGCTGCAACTTGAAAAGTTCCCTCCCAAAAACACTTAAAAAGATTTTGTCTCTATTCGAGACAATAGACTGAGGGAAACCATGTAATTTGACAATATCGTTCACAAACACCTCTGCAACAGATTGAGCCGTGAATGGATGCTTTAAACCACTGAAATGAGCATACTTACTAAATCTGTCAACTACGACCAAAATGAAGCTCATACCATTCGATTTAGGTAGTCCTTCGATGAAATCCATTGAGATTTCATCCCAAACCTTACAAGGAAGTGACAGGGGCTGTAGAGACCGGCTGGAGATCCATGAACATTCTTGTTCCTTTGACAGATTTCGCAACCTTTCACCATATTATTGATGTCCTTTCTCATACCTATCCAAAAAACCTCCAAAGCGATGCGTTGGTAGGTACGCTCTTCCCCGCAATGGCCCCCCATCGGCGACCCATGAAACTCATCAAAGATTAGAGGAATGAATTGCGAAGTTCAAGGAATGACCAAACGATTTTTGTACAATAGTAATCCATTTTGCAATTCGAATCCCTTATGACAATTGACGTCACTCTCTAAATCTTCTCTCAACTTTTTCAAAAAGTCATCAGTGTTGAGTTCTGCCTTCAAGGTATCCCACTGCCTCCAATTGGGACCTCCCATCGTAGAGCATTCAATATACTCCGACTTACGGGATAAAGCGTCCGCTGCACTATTAGTACTCCCTGGTTTGTAGACTATAGAAAAATCATAGCCCAGTAATTTGCTGATCCATCGTTGATAATCAGGTTCGATTACTCTTTGTTCCAAGAGAAAACGAAGACTTTGTTGATCACTTCGAACGATGAAATGTCTCCCCAACAAATACGGATGCCATTTTCTTATTGCTAAAACGATGGCCATTAGCTCCTTTTCATAAACAAATTTCTGCTTTGCTCGAACACCCAAAACCCGACTAAAATACGCTATAGGTTGCCCTTCTTGCATCAGAAATGCCCCCAACCCATAACTGATGCATCTGTTTCAATTACAAAACTCTTGCTAAAATCAGGGGTTGTAGATAGTAACCTTTTAAATTCCAAAAATGCTAGCTGAGCATCGTTGGACCATTGGAATTGATTCTTCTTTAGCAATTGTGTAAGGGGAGCTGCTATAGATCCATAGCCTTTAATAAATTTTCTGTATCAGTGATATTCCTCGGTGTGCTCCAATTCATAATCGCTTTCACTTTGGACTCATCCACCTCAACTCCAGCACTCGAAATAACATGTCCCAAATACCCCAGCCTAGTACGGTTAAACTCGAACTTCTTACGGTTAACGTACAACTTATTATGGGTCAGAACTTCAAACACCAATCTTAAATGGTCACGATGTTCATCTGACGACTTACTATACACTAGTATGTCGTCAAAGAAAACTAATACAAACTTCCTCAAAATTTTTTGAAATACCTCATTCATAAGGCTTTGGAACGTCGCCGTTCACTAACCCAAAGGGCATTACCAAGAACTCGTAAGGCCCTTGATGAGTTCTAAACACCGTCTTTTGCACATCCCGATCAGCCATCCTTATCTGATGATAGCCTGATTTCAGATCAAGCTTCGAGAATACTTGTGCTCTGTTCAATTCGTCTCAAAGCTCGTCAATAACTGGAATGGGAAACTTGTCCAAAAGAGTAGCCTTATTCAGAGCTCTTTAGTCCACGCAAAATCGCCAACTCCCATCCTTTTTTTTTACTAATAGAACCGGACTCGAAAAAGGGCTTGCCACTATTATGTATTATTCCTGCTTCCAGCATTTCTTTCACTAACTTTTCTATTTCATCCTTTTGATAATGGGGGTAACGATACGGCTGTACATTGATTGGTTCTATGCCATCCTTAAGCAAAATTCCGTGTTCCTTTCCTCGTACGAGAGGTAAACTAGGGGGCAAGTTGAATATATGATCGAATTCCTTCAATAATGGTTCCAATGAAACTTCACTGTCTAATTTTGAACAGTGATCAACCACACACGCACCTAATTCAACCAAAACGGCATGGCCCTCTTGCTGAATTACCTTGCCCAAAGCTTTTAACGATATCATCGATTTCCCTAGCGAGGGATCTCCCCGTAACGAAACTGATTTCCCTCCAATGGTGAATTTCATGATCTGCTGCTTCCGGTTGACATGCGTAGATCCTAACGTTTCGAGCCATTGAATCCCCAATATAACATCGCTATTTCCCAACTGTATTGGTAGGAAATCCTCTCGCACTTCTAATCCTTGAATATACAAAGAGATGCCTCTACAAATACCTTCCCCTTTCAAAACGTTACCTGTTCCCATGGTAATCGTATACTCCTTTGTCAATTCCACACCCAACTTCAATCGTTCTACTACGTCCTTTGAAATAAAATTGTGTGTCGCCCCGCTATCTATTTGCACCACTACTTTTTGATCTCCAATGGCACCTTCCAACTTCATCGTTTTATGATTAGATAATCCTACTACAGAATTCAAATGGACCTCGACCTTTTGACCAACATTGACGACATCAACAAATAAAGTTTTCTCTCCCTGCTCCTCTGTTACTCCATTCTCCACTTCCTCTTGAACTAATAACACACTGACTTCCTTTTTACTGCACTTGTGGTCCGGAGCGTACTTTTCATCGCATCTATAACAGAGACCAAGGGCTCTCTTCTGTTGCACCTCAACGTCAGAGAGTTTTTAGAATTCTGATCCCGTTTTACCACCTATGCTGGGAGACGCCACACTGCTCTTGGACTCCATACTAATATTGTACCCTTCTTTCCCGAATACGAGGATTTTTCACGGCCTATCAATTTGTTCTTCACCTCTATCTTCGAGGATAATTCCATAGCTTCACTTAATGTCAGTGGATTCAGAAGACGAAGTTCTGCTTTTATCGAATTCTCCAATCCATTAATGAATTGACTTAGGAAGATTTCCTCCGGAATTCCATCTAGTGGTGCCGCAAACTCCACAAATTTCTTCCTGTAATCATCGACTGTACCTTCCTATCTCACAACCAAAAATTGCTAGCAAAGCGACCCTGCCGACAACGATCTAAATTGACGAATAATAAGTTGCTTTAGATCTTCCCACCTTGTAATTGGATGGCACTTATTCTCCCATTGGAACCACTTGAGCGCGTCACCTTCAAAAGCGATGAACGATACGTCTATTTTCTCTTCCTGATTCAAGCGATTCAATGAAAAGTATCTCTCCGCTCTAAGGATACATCCATCCGGATCTCTCCCATCGAACGTAGGAATCTCGAGTTTCCGCCCTTTAACAGCCAAAAATCTGGATGAATCGCGTCCTTCTCCTTTTTCTCTTCCTTTTTCTCCCGATCCAGAGGCGTCTTCACTATCAGACAACATAGGATTACTAGCCTTGCTCGCTGCTTCCTCTTGATGTTTGATGATTCGATCCATCCGTTCCATTAACGTCTGCATTCCTTTCTCAATAGCACCAACGCTACTCTCCAGATCCTCCACTCTATTAGTCATACTCTTGGTTGCCATTTCCCTGGGATCGAAATCGCTCTGATACCAATTTGGTATAAACTGGTATGTTTTTATTGCTCACAAATGGAATTGAAACTCAATTGACAAACTCACTGGCTTTCGAGAGGCCATAGTCTCTCCCAAAGAGCTTTCGCTCAGTTACAAAGTAACAACAAAACAGAATGACTCCTCCAGAAGCTTTCCTGCTCCTCAAATACGCTCCACTAACAAACAAGTTGAGAAAATACCCAAACTACCCCAACAGACTTATTTGACTAAACAAAAGTAAAGAGCAACACATAACAGACTCAACTCCTTATTTCCCTTTTCTACTATAGGTAAACCGTACTGGAGGTTTACCATATACCTTGTAAACAGTCCATCTTGTGACAAACTCCTTTCTTATGATTAAGAAAAGTCTCGCCAAATCGAGTTTCAAGACCAATATTTGCATGTCCCCTGTATTTGGTGCCAAACATACAGCTCAAATTCGGTAGACTTGATGTAGTTACTTCCCATTCTGACCTGAAAATAAGATCCACCAATTTGTTTTGGTCATTTGACATTTTCATTTTGTGTGTCTCATGGTGTGAGAAGAGCCACTCTAATCTTTGAGTAGAGACCATATCTGTGTACATCTTACTCCTTCCAGACCTCACCTTCCTTCAGGTGGGACATACTGGGTTCGTTTGGTTTGCTTATGGTGTGAGAAGAGAAGAAATATGATAGTGGGTCCCGTTTACTTTATGTGAGTACACATAAAATGGGATGCACTCAAGTGGAGAACGGAGGAAATTGGCATGGAGAGATGGAAAATTGCAGTCTTGACTTCTGTAACTCCAGAGGTTGATTCATTTAAGGTTTCCTATAAAATGTCCGTTCGTTTTGTTGTGTAGACTTCGTGGTGGTAGAGTGTGGTGCTGCTTTTATACTTTTATAGATGCTCAATAAGCAATCTGATTACATGCTCCATTTTAGGGGAGTACGATGCAGTTATTGTATGTCTGGGCGCCAGATCCATGTTCCTGCCAGAGCTCTCAGGAAGGCTGCCGTTGAGGACTTGCAGAGGCGTCACCACCCACTTGCATCTGCCTGACAATATCAGGTATTTACAGAAACAATTGTCCAAACATGATTAGTACTAAATAGGATGCAAAGATTCTGTTTGTATGCGCAACCACACGTGTTTTTTGGGGGGTGGAATGCAATGGGTGGATCCAAAGATTGTTAGGATGCTAAATGGGATCCTTATCAAATAGACTGATTAACTTTTTGAACCATTTTACTTTGCTTTTCTTGCGAACCATTTTACTTTGCTTTTCTTGCAAACAAATGATTGCTCATGAGAAAAAGAAAAGAAATATCAAAATACTCGAAATAAGCGGTTTTGAACATGCAAGGTATTTTCTGGAATTTGTTAAAAACTGTTCACACGGAATGCTAGTTTTTTTTTTTTTCTTTTTTCATTTTTGCAAGAAATATGGTTTGTTTGCAACAAAAAACCAAAAACAATAGTTGGAAAAAGGCGATTTCTCTTTTCAGATGCTACCCCATGTTTAGTCAAGGCTCCATTCATTTTGCCACTTGTTTACCTCCATAATCAAGGGTTTGTTTGGTATGAAGACGTGACAGACAAGACGGAACGAGACTGGACGGGCGAGAGTGAGGTGGGTGGGTGAAAGAATTGTGCAAAGTTTTAGGGTTTTAATTTTACATGGGTAGTTTAGTAATTTACCAATTATGTCTCATCTCCCTGATTTTTTTCCCACCCACTTTTGTGGTAGTCTTGTGTTGTCGCAGTCTAAATATCGCACCGAATGTGAGATAACAAGTTCTTGCCCGTCCTGTCTCGTGTACCAAACTCACCCTCTAGACTCCATTGATTTTGCCACTTTTTACCTCCATCTATCTTAGAAATCAGGGATGAACCATTTTGCGGGTCTCATATAATTTCTGTCTTTAATTGATCACTACCATGACTCTATGCATTAAAGATCAAGTTTATGTTAGAAAATGAATGTTTTCTTGATCAATATGTTTCAGGGAAGAAGTTCCAGAACATAGTCCCTCAATCTTGTCAGATGCATGGCTTGCCATCCAGAATCCTCGAAACTTATACATGGGTTCTACGTGGGAATGGAAATCTTGCAATTATGAACAAAATGTGTCAATGGAGGAAGCTTCAAAAGCTTTGGAAGAACTTTTGCCTAAAACAGCTGCTGTATATCCAGGCATAACGAAATGGGCTTTTAAAGGAGCAAGTGCAGGTCTAAGAGCAATGCCGCCTCTCACAGGTAACGGATCTCTTCCACTTTTGGGTCGTATAGATGATTTTATTAGCCAAACTCATGCGAGCAAGTTCTGGTTATTTTCGGGCCTTGGCTCTAGAGGTCTGTTGTACCATGCTTGGCTTGGGAAATTGATGGCACAAGCTGTCCTGGCTTGTGATGAGGGAGTAATACCCTCTGAATTGACCTCTTGGAGGTCAAAACTAATCAAGAAAGGATAGTAGTGTTTTTTCCTAGTGTTTTTGTTGAAGATTGGTTGAAATTTAGTTTGATTGATTTAAGATTATAGACAACTTTTGGAAATACTTCCAAAGATTTACATCTGCCTACATCTTACTCTTTCTAGACCCCACCTTCAGGTGGGATATATTAGGTTTGTTTGATCAGAATTTAACTCATCAAACCTCCTTCCAAATGTACAACCCCGTGTGCTAGATAGACCTGTGCCCTCAAACATTAATAGCACTTTAGTCTGTGGTTTCATATTCTTGTGGTAAAACCCCTCGTGTGTCACCTGAATTTCGAGCTGTTGAGGTGTACATGGGCAAATCCATGGAGTCATATACGTATATGGATAGCTATGTTTGCAACATGATATATGGATACTTTCCCCACTGAATTGAAAAGAGATGGAGTTTCCACAAGGTATCAGGTTCAAATCCGGCCCCACCCTCCCTGTCCGAGGACACCACGATTTACCTTCCCATGGTGGTCATGAGACTGGTACGATGGAGGCACTCTGGAGGGCAACACAGACCCATAACTTTGATACATGGATACTAGGGTTTCGACATTCTAGAAATCGTTAAGGATACAGGAAACAGTGGGTGTAACGAAAACTGGGTGGTCTCACCAGAACCCATGTATAGGTCGGTGTCTGTGTATAGACAATTTAATTAAAGAACACTAATAATTAATTACACATACAAAAAAGTACACTGTTATACAGAATTACCATACTACTGCATTACCCACTTGTACTTTCCTCTTGGTTACTAATGTTTCCATCTACACCAGTCAAAACCAACCTCTCTACCTATTATAAGCATTTCCTATATGCTTTCCTGCTACCAAACTAAAGGAATAGGAAAAAAAAGCTATCAAAAAATAAACCCAAAAATGCATATTCAAGTTTCTTTCTCAACTCCCTTTCTACTCCTATGCTTCCATTGGAGTTTTTAGAGATCTTTTTCCCTACCAGTGTTCTTCCACAGTGTGGTGGTGTTGGGTGGTAGCAATGACCAATCCCTGCAGCCTCACCATTGATTCCACATTTCCTAATACACAAAGTTTGTTATCAAGAGATGGAGATCATAATGCAAAATTCATGAAAAAAAGGTTACAATTCTAAAAGAAAAGGATATACGCCACCCTCTAGAGTGCCCCCACAGTCAAAAGGTTACAATTTTAGCTTTGAGTTATCGGAGGTCATAGCCATAAATGGTTGTACCTTGAGAATTTAGTGCATCATTTGGATACTAGTTCATGTTTTAGGCTGTTTACAAACGTTTACCGAGTAATTGCTTACCAGTGTCACTTACCTTACTGGGTGAGCATGACAAGGACATAGCAAAGACCGAGAATCTTATCCAGTAAAAGACTCTTACCCGGTTAGCGCTTACCAGGTAAGAGCCTACCAACAATCCATTTTGATAGTGCTTGGTAAACGGCCCCTTAGTAACCAACCGGAAGTTGACTTAATACTCCGTTCCAAAGTAAACGTCCACAATGAAAAATGCGTAAAGATTTAGAATTGCGTTATTATTACATATTTTAATTAACTAAATGACAATTGTACCCTTAATAATAAAAAGTGGATGAATTTTCTCCATATCTCATAGTTAAGGTAGAATTGGAAAGTAGACAATTATTTTTGAAAGCGAACACTTATTTTGGGACAATAAAAAAATAGAAATATGGACAGATGGAGGGAGCTATTTACCTTTTACGGTTATCTGGAGTCTCCTTTCAATGATGAATAGATGATGAACTTGAGGATATCAAGAGGTAAGTAGGTAATGATACTGAAGATCCAGATCACTGCAGCCCATCGCCACCCGACTCCCTTAATCTCCGCAAAGTCCCAATCTGAATATACAGCGAGCAATGTAGCCAACTGTAAAAAAAAGGTAAAACGTTACAAAAATGCATCAAAGAGTTTTATTCTAGATCCGGGAGATGATATAGTACTTACTATCTGAGCTAGTGCGAATGCGAGGATGAGCAAGGTGCTAGGGCGCTCAAGAAATGACCAACCTCGAGACCTGGTCACGAAGATAAGCGCCTGGCTGATGATGCTCACTTGAAGGTACAGTGCCGCAGTGATCTCATCGTCATTTCCAACGATCGAGTGAACACCGCAGAGTTTCTATGAAAAATGATTATGTATTTGAGAAATTTTGATTTCAGAGTAACCATCAATAAACCAAAAACAAAATGAGCCCTAGTCTCTCCCACTTAGAGGTGAGGTGGGGTCTAAAGGATATGATGTATGCAGACTTGATTCGAGAAGGTACCCATCAAGCCATTTAGCTCAATGACCGTTACCTTTGCCCCTGGTCCAAAACAGTCTGTCCCGTAAAAGCAAAACCAACTTATGGAGAAGGTCATAAGCTAAATAGCCCGTTAAAAATGTATGGTTATGGATTATATGACTTACGGATAAGAGGTCGGTTTTGGCTGTGAGCCAAAAGAAGGCGACGGTTACAAGTGCAAGATAAGTTCCAAGGATGATACCGGTGGCGAAGATTTCGTTGAGCTTCCACGAGTCGGGGACAGGTGACGGCTCGACCACATCGGTGGAGATCATCATGATGGTGCTGTCATTAAGGATGGCGATGATGAGGATCATGAACGGCGAGAAGTCGAACTTCCATATGAGAGTGATGAGCATGAACCCCATCACAATACGGATGGTGATGGAGACAGCGTAGATCGTGTAGTTTTTCATCCTTTGGAAGATGGTTCGGCTTGTCAATACAGCACTCACGATCACGTTGAGGCCCGGCTCCGTCAGAATCATGTCGGACGCGCTCCTGGCTGCGTCTGTGGCATCAGCCACAGCGATTCCGATGTCGGCCCGCTTGAGTGCCGGTGCATCGTTCACACCGTCTCCGGTCATACCGCAGATGTGATTCCTCTCTTGCAACCTTTTAACAATCTCATACTTGTGCTCTATAAGATCAAAGAATTCATGTTAGTTTGCAAGTTAAACTGATCACAACTCTTTGGTTTTCCCTCCAAAAAAGTTTTGAAATTTCTTTTTTTTGTTTATAAAATATTTATTTACCGGGGAAAACTCCGGCGAAGCCATCAGCCTTCTCAATGAGCTGATCGATGGTAGCGTCGCTGTCACCGTTGTTTTGTCCAAGAAGTGAAGAAGAAGGATACATATCAGTGCCCATGCCAAGTCTTCTGCCGGTTTCCTTGCCGATAGCGAGCTGATCACCGGTGATCATCTTCACTTTAACACCAAGTTCCAAAGCCCTTCGAATCGTTGCAGCGCTGTCATGCCTCGGTGGATCAAAAAGCGGCAACAATCCAATAAATTCCCACGGTGATCCTGGGCTCTCCTTGGTCTTCTCCGGCACAGTTTGACGAGCAACGCCCAAGGCACGGAGACCTCGGTTCGCGAATCCCTCGATGACATCATTCGCCCTCTTCAATGTTTCACCCTTGAGATCACAAAGTTCGATGATCTTCCAAACATTTAACCACCATCCGTTAGCGATTTGGAAATCGAATTTGAAATCGGATAGAAAACGCACAAAATCAAGCGATTCATTACTTGTTCCGGTGCACCCTTGCTTAATCGATGCCAACTGCCGTCGCCGTCGATGTAGGTGATGGCGGTGCGCTTGTCCACTGGATTAAATGGCAGGAAGTGGACCTCTTTGATTCCGGCACGCGCCTCTTTGGGATCGCCCAACATGTTGACGATGGAAGCATCAATGGCGTCCTGGTTTTCGATCCTCGAAGCTCGAGCTCCGTACAACACCACCATGTCCTTATCGCAATCCTTTGCGAAAATCTGCATAAAATTACAATTTTGCCCTTTTAAACCATGCTCAAGCCGCTGACTTTTCCTTTATCTGTTTCTTTTATTACAAGTTACTTTTTGTATTAATAATTTTGATTTATATGTTTTTTAATGGACTTCCTTTTGGATTCTAAAGCTAATTTGATTGAGAAAAACAGACCTCGATTAAGGATTTGTCGACGGTTAGCTTGTTAAGAGTTAGGGTACCCGTTTTGTCACTACAAAGCACATCCATGCCGGCCATCTCCTCGATGGCGGTCATCCTCTTGGTGATTGCACCTTGTTTCGAGAGGTGGTGAGCCCCTATAGCCATCGTTACTGACAAAACTGTAGGCATGGCAATCGGGATACCTCCGATGAGAAGGATCAATAGATTATCGATACCGTCTCTATACGTTCTTTGTTGAATCGAATACATCACCACAATCTCGATGGCCATTCCGATGGCAATTGAGCATATGCAGAAGTTACCGATGTCGGTCAATACCTAGTAAAGATTTGAAATTTGTAATAAGAACAAAAATATGCAGATTTGTTTACTTAGGTGGCGTTTGTTTTTTAAGAAGTCTGAAGTTTTATTTCACTTCTGATTAATAAGAAGTGGTGTTGAAGTTTGAAATATGAATCAATAAGACTGTTTGTTTTGTAACGTCTGGAGATGTCTTGAGAGAAAGGAGAGCATATGAAATGAGGCGGCGAGGAGGGGTTTTAAGAAGTTAGGTCACCACTTCTTATTTTGAGACGTATTTCAGAGTTAATAAGTTGTAACTAAAAAAACAAACAAACAATCTAAATGTAAAAATGTCTGAACGATTCAGACTTAAGAGCCATTAAGAGGTATTTTTTTTTAAACAAACAACCTCTTAGTGATATTTTTCTCTTATTTAATACTGGGTAAGAGTCATTTACCCAATAAAAGATGATGTTGTTTACCTACATTTCTGGGTGACTAAGGTGCTTATCGTGAGGCAGTGCTTACCCAAATTATATTTATATTTATGGGAAAACACTTGTTACAAAATACTTGGTAAACAACCATTTTCAGTTAGCGTTTACCTAAACCGAACCTCGTATCTAGTTAGCACTTATCCAATTGTATCGGTAATTCAAGGCTCCTAAAAACATAAGGTGTGCGTTAATTATTGTACCTTCTGAAAATGGCCAACTTGATTGGTGTTCTCAACAAGGTGGGCGGCCTTCCCGAAGAAGGTGCGGACACCAGTGGCGATGACGATGGCCTCGATCTCACCTTGCTTGCACGTTGATCCCGAGTAGACTACCTCGCCAGGATTCTTGTTGACAGGAATGGACTCACCGGTTAGTGCAGATTGATCAATCTTTAAAGTGTCACCTTCAAGGAGACGAACGTCAGCTGGGATTATATCGCCAAGCTTGACGTTAACTATGTCTCCCGGAACCAAGATGGATGCATCTTGCTCGCTCCATTTCCCGTTGCGTAAAAGCTTGGACTTGGGTGCAAGTCCCGCCATCAATGCGGAAGCGGCGTTGCCGGCATTATTTTCCTCGATAAAACTGATGGTTGAGTTGATGAGAAGAAGCACAACTATACCTACAAAATCCGGCCAATCCGGTGGTCGGCCACCACCATTTGCTAAAACAATCGCCATGATTGCTGCAAATTCCATCACCCATGAAAGAGGATTCCACATGAACCCTAAAAACTTGAGGAATTTATTTTCCTGTTTCAAATATCATGTAACATGGTATTACTATTAGCTTATTTTCTTGTTTTGATTATTGTTATCATATGAATCTGACTCTACAATTAATTAATATGGTAAAAAGAAAGTGAGAGAGATAAACAACGTGCCTTTTTCTCTTCAAGCTTATTGGGGCCAAAGATTTGGAGCCTCCTATTCCCTTCCTCGTCAGTCAACCCATCCTCGGTACAATTTAAAAGCGTGAAAACATCTCCGATAGGAAGGCTCTCAAGATTAACTTCGCTATTTTTAATTTCATCTAAGGAATTATTAGCCATTATGATAATGGCTATAAAAAAAATTAAAATTAAAAGATGATTATCGGACCTCTCTAAAATCCCTTTTTAGGGAGGTTCCTCTACTATGTTTATGGACATAGCAGAGGTCATATACTTTACGAACAGAGGGAAATGCGAAAGCCCCTTTTTTTATAACAAAAAGTGCCTTTCGATTTTCCCACTTCTTTCCTAACAAAATTTCTTTTTGAAGTTGTTTTAACTTTTTAAAACAAGTTGTCTTTTTGTCTCTCATCCCCAAAAATTTAGGGATGCAATTTAGGGTAATCCATTATTTTCTTGCCCAAAAGTTGGACCTCTAGTTATGATTTTATTTCGTTAGGTTATAATACCTTTAAAAAAATGTGCGGTTATAAATTACAATCAAAACTAGATAATCATTTTATTACGTTCACTTTCAATAACTAGTTTTTTTAACAACAATTTCTTGCCTATTGCTCCAAATTTTTATTAGTTTGGCAGTGAAAAATCATAAAAGAGTTTTCTAGCACATCCAAGAATCCACCTAGATAAAGAATTTATGCTCTCAATATACTCATCCCTTACATCTTTTTTTAATCTTATAACGGGTTGAGTTCTTTTGTTAACATTGATATTCTTGTTAACTTTGTGAACTCATCCAAGCCATCCATCTTGATATTGGATGGTTGAGATTAATAGTCAATTTTTATTTAAAAAAAAATGTCTCATTTATTGTTAATTAAGGTGAACATGACTGGTAAGGGTATTATGGGTTAAAAAAAAAAAGAACCCGACTGAAACGCCTAATTCATCATTAATTGCATTCAATATCAACTTAAATTACTTTCAATTTAAATATCAACTCTTAGATCACATATGTTCATCTAATTTAAATTCCAATTTGACTAGCAACATTAGGAGTGGATGAAGATTTAAATTCCATATGTTCTTCTAATTTAAATTCCAATTTAAATTTCACATGTTCATCTAATTTAAATTCCAATTTCACCTTTTATAGTAGTTGATGATTGTTCACCTTTATGTGAAATTAAAATATGTTTTAACAACAACGTTCATGTGCAAATATGTTAACATATTTGTTCATGATATGCATATATGTTCATATCTTTTAACACCAAGCATATAAGTTTACCTCTGTTCGTGTTATGCATATAAGTTCACCTCTGTTTACCTTTTCGAGAAGAATGACTATACGATATACGGTTTTATCCAATCATAAACCAAAAGTATTATAATAATATTGAAATGATTCAAAAAAGTAATATGAAAAAGGATGATCTTCAAAAATCGTAACATACAAAGTAATTTTGGAATTTTCATTTTTTGTAACTTCCATGAAATTAATGACAAAATATTACTAGTTATGACGTTTATGCCCTTTTCGATTAAATAAATAAATTAATTAAACATCAAATAACCTTGCATTCCTATTGGTCGAACAAGAATTCACATAGTTAACAATAAATATTTGGTTAACAAATGATCCTTGCTCTCTTATGTTATTGAGAAATATTAGTCATTAGGTGTACCGTCTTCCTCAGTTTCCTCTACTAGCGTCTCACACTGAAAGATCTCTTGCATCTATTTTTAATCTTATGTCGAGGAAACCGGTCTTCAGTGTAGGGGATAACCCTTGTCCGTCTTCCTTAGTTTCCTCTCTCAGGATCTCACACCGAAAGATCTCTTTTTAATCTTTATATTGAGGAAAATCAGTCATTCGGTGTAGGGGGCAACCCTTGTCTGGTCTTCCTTGGTTTCCTCTACCAAGGTCTCACACTGCAAGAAATATGACTTTTGGCGACGCATATTGTTCACTAAACGTCAAAAATGTGTCACTATACATGTTTGAGCCCTTTCCTTAAAACAAATAAAATAGTCAACAAAAGAGACGTCAAAAAAATTTATTGCGACACAAACTCACATCTAGATTTGGATTGTGACACTATTATTTTAATCATTATAAATTTTAGAAAGTTTTTGGTGACATAAATACCAATATACCATGTCACTATAATTTAGTGACAGACTTTTAGCTATTAAATTTAGAAAACCCACGAACACATAAGTATGAAAAAATAAAAAGAGTAAAGGAGAGAAACAAAACCAAAATTTTGATAGTTTCACCAAACACCAATCTACAATGATATATTTTTTAGTGAGAAACTCAAACCTTCAAATAGTTGAAATCGCAATATAAATTCGCTAATAAACTTTCATATTTTTGGTAATGGAGTGTCTAAACTTTTTTTGAACAAATAAATTCTTCAATTTTTTGAAATCGAGCAAATAAAACCTTGAACTTACTGAATTCGAACAAAAAAATTCTTGAATTTATTGAAATAGAACAAATAAATCTTTGAACTTACTAAAATCGGGGGAAAAACGTTCAAACAAACTTCAATATTTTGAGTAATTAAGTCCTTGAACATTTTTTTGAACGGAAAAAGTCCTTAAACCTATAAAACAAAAGGGCAAAACCATTTTTCTTTCCATGTATCAATAAATCGGTAGCAAAGTACAATGAACCAATAAAACAAAAAAAAAATACATCATTTTCATCAACGATTATTTATTTTTCGAATTCAAATGACTATAACAGGTGTTTGTTATGATCTTGTGATTGTCATTTGAATCTGAAAAATAATCAGTGGATAATGGAAACGATATATAATAATTTCCTTTTACTGGTATAATGCTTTGTTATTGATTTAGAGCATCCATGGTGGTGGAACCTCTAGAGACCTTACTTGCCATATTTTTTCCTGTCACATCATTGCCAACTCAACAAAGTAAGAACCTCAATAAAACTCAACAATGAAGGTTCTTACAAAAATGAAAATATAATTTATTAGTTTTCACTTTTCTATATTTGTTTTAATTTGTTAACCTATATATTTTGTCAAAATTATTTGAAAAACAATTAAAACATAAACACAATTTATATTACAATTGAAAAAAAAATGCAAAATTACACAAATACTAATCTTTATAACAAGTAACATTAAATACTAAATAGTAATATAGATCAATTGTAATCTCAATGTGACCAAGTATATTCAATCAAGTCGGGGCAATGTTGATGTTGAACTTCATTTGAGCGCATTTCAGAGTTTTGTTGGCGATATTCTCGGAATTCACAAATAGAACCTTGAAATATATGAGAGCCTTATTGATTCTCAATATCTTTTTCCATTTTCTTTGGAGGAGAGGTGTGAGGAATAACTGTGAAAAATAATCTAAACTTAATATAATTAGGTAATTAAAAATTAAACTTTTTAATACAAAAGCTTCTATAAATATTTATAAGAAACAAAAATATAAAACAAAATTAAAAAAAATATTTTATAATAGTTAATTCATAGTTTCTTGTATCAATTTTAACATATTTCTTTTAAACATTTGTTAAAATAAAATAAGATAAAAATGGTTAAGAAATAATAAAAATAATAATAATAGAAAAGGAATGTATACAAGAATATGGATTCTTGTTCAGGCACCTGAGTTTTGATAAGAACTCGTGACTGGACAAGAACTTCTGTCCTACAGTGGAGGTTCTTGAAAAAATTCAAGAGGAACCTCCATTGTGGATGCTCTTATTGATACAACAATAGAGAAATTGTATATTTCTTTCATTTTATTAGTAGAAAAACTTTGTTCACAAAATGTCTAAGAACTTAATCGTTCAATATATAAAAGTTTGTTGGGTTTTTTTGTTTTAAAAGGTTTAAAATTTTACTTGTTGGATTTCAAAAGGTTTTATTATTTATTCATTAAAAAAAAGTTTATTAACTTAATAATTTAAAGGGTAAATTGCATCAAAATGAAACAAACTTTAGTTTAATTACTATTTTGGGAAACAAACTTTCAAAGTTATCATTTAAGGGTTTTCAAACTTTCCGTACATTTAAGGGTATTGTTGACAGATTTAATAGGTAAGAGCATCTCCAACAGCTTCTCAAAAATGGAGAAAATCGAGATTTTGAGCAACTTTTTGCTCCAACAGCTAGCTTCTCCAAAATGGAGAAAATAGGAGAGAGTAATTTTTTTTTCAAATTTGGAGATATCCCAAAAAAAATGATTCCTAAGAGAGATAATTTTTTTTTTATTATATCCCACCAATGAGAACCTTTGAAATGAAATGTTTAGGTGAGAGAAATAATAATTTATTGAATATATAGAATATTTTATTAATATAATCAATGATTTATCTCTAAAATGTGGAAGGTGTCGGAGATGGATGTAATTTTTTTTGGAGATTTTGACTTTTAATTCTCCATTTTTGTAGAAATTTTGGGAAAGCACTTGGAGATGCTCCGGTTTGGTAAGTTTTATTAATTAAAAAATATATTACTTGGATTTTAAAAGGCCACCTCTCAAATAATAATAATAAATACAAATACAAATACAAATTAGCAATCCAGTCAAATTAGAGAGCAAGTGTATTCTAAAAACAAACTATTTTTCTTCTTCCACCGCGACCTCTCAAAATCAAGAATTTGTTCACTCCTCAAGTTTTTGTTTACCGATCTGGTTTGATTAATTAGGTTTCTTCATTTGTTTTCTGGTGGGTGGTGAGAGGTGGTTACGGTTCTTGAAGGGAGAAAGGATGGGGGATGAGGGACGGTGGGTTGGGTTGGGTTGGGCCAAGATTATTTATTTTGTTTGTTTTTCCTTTTTTTCTTAAATTGTTTTTAATTATTGTACTAAAGTTTTTAATACTTGTACACTTAATTTTAATTTAAATACGACGTGGAATTTAGTTGATATTTATATGTGTCATGTCTAATCAGGTATTGGAGTATCTTAAATAAATAAAAAGTTTGTTCCAAACCCTATTTTTTTAAGAGCAACATTTTATTACCAACCAACCACCACCACAACAACAGAAACCAAACAACAAAAGCAACCAAAACAGGAGCAAAAAACAAAAAAAACACCTAAAAGCCGCAAACCATTTGGTCTCAATCCTTGGGCATAGGAGTGATGAAATATCCATCCCCATCCTATCGAGGATCATTTTGCATGAAAGTCTCTCAAGTCTAGCCCTCCAATGAAGATATTTATTTTCTTTGGAACCGACTTAAACCATTTGGTCTCGATCACTTGTTCACCAAACAAGGACATACCTTCTTCGATTAGGAGCTTGAGCTCTTGAACCGAGAAGACTTCGTGCTTTCCAAGTAACCATATATTTTTATACCGCGAATTCATCTTTGGTGGCCACTCTTGCAAGATACTATTTAGAGTCTCCCATTCTCGTAATTCCCTCCCCATCCTTCACGTCCACTTCCAAGTCCATTTGTTATCTACCCACTCCCCTCTTTCTGCTACTAAAGCATCTTTGTTTGGGTCTAAGCATAACAACCTTTTGAATCTTGTTTTCGACCAAAATATTGTGTCCCTCCCATTCCCAACGTCTTTTCCAAAGGAAGTCACTAAGTTGATACCCACTTTCCCTAAGTCCAAAATATTTGTATCTTAACAAATACAATAACACCAAAAGCTAGTCGATAGTTTAGTGAGCATTGTCTTAAATGATTGAAATCCAATAATTTATTGTTTTATCATTCTGCGAGTCATTAGCAATATAGCGGGACAATTATTAGCATCATTGGGTAGTATAAATTGAAATCCAGCGATACTCGGTTAAAATTTTCCTATTTTGTGCCCATCTTAACTGATAATCTACTCATCATGTAATATTTAATAATGTGGATACTCAAGGTTTTGAAATGTTTATGATAGAGATACCACAAAGTGGACAAAAAAGTTTGACATTCATCAAATGTTACATTAAATAGAAAGTTTTTGAAACTTTGTTACATTAAATATAAAAATTTATTACTTTGTTACATTAATTGAGAAAAAGAATTCTTCGTTACAATAAATAAGAACTAAATCAAATTTTTTTTTTGCATTTTACCCGTATTGTTAATAAAATGATGTCATACTTACGGGTGTTTATTCAGCGGGCTCAAGTTAGTCATGTAGTCTAAAGCTAAATAATAAGAATCTAGAGAAGCACAAAAACACATATCAAAAACTAGAAAATACAAAGATAAATCAAAACAAACACAACCAATATTTTCCACTCGAGAAATTATAAAGAAAACCATCAATCGAGAAAATAACACTAAAAAAGTAAATAAAATATTAAAACCTTTCTAGATGTTGGCATGATGGGTGATTTAAGGATAAGATTGATTGAAGAAGATGAATATTGGAGCCAAGCTACTATAAGAAAGGGCAATAACATAACTAGTCCCAATACTAAAAATATTAACATTAATAACACAAACATCGAGCATAGTCGATTTATGAAACATTATGTACAAAGTCAAACCATTAAATAGAATTTCAATTCGGTTTCAATCGAAAAATCAAAATCAAAATCGACCACCCGACTCTGAATACCCATAATTCATAATTACCTATAGCAGTAACACCGAGACTAAAATTGGTAGTCCCTTCCATTTTCTTCTATAAACCTTACACTCTAGATACAACGTTATCGTGGTTCGTCTTAGTAGCTAACAGAGCAAACCAAAAACTCTCCAAACCCTTCTCTCCTATCTAATGCTCTAACCGTTATATTTTCAATTCAATCTTTAGATTTTAATATTTATTCAAGTATGGCATGAGCTTCAAAGAGGAAATCGGACGTCGTAAGATCATCTCAAGTCGATCTTGGTTTGTAAACATCAAGATTACTTTTCTCGATTTACCATCCTGTTATGATCTTATGGCGTCCGATTTCCTATTCGAAGCCCAAGGCATTCTTGATTTAAAGATTAAAATTTCAAGATTGAACTGAAAATATAATTGTTAGTGTGTATGCCTAAAAGCAAATCATTGAATGATTTGGTTTGGACATTGTATCATGATAATAATTAATGAAAGATATTGCCCAATTATTATGTTATGTATTATTCAGTGTTATATCTAAATATAATAATAATCTTAGAATAATGTATTCTAAAATGTCCTTGATCAAGCATTAATTTGGGTTTAAGTTGAATTAATACGGTATGACTAGTATATGCATGGCTTCGTATGGAGGTACAACATCCACATATGGGTATAAGATGGAATCTTGTGTACCAGACGTGACTCGCTATGATAACGTTTTATTGGATGTCATATGAGTGTCATAAACGCTTCTCATATGGTCATTGTACAATTAGTCATTTGACTTGAGATCATGGAGTTTGCTTTGTGTGAGCTGTAACACCCTATAATTTAAATCAAGGAAGTACATCTCAAACAACTAAAATTTCCATAATAAAAAGTAGCTTAAACCCACGAAGGGGGAAGTTTGCTAATCAAGCACATTAATTAAGAATTGAAACATAATTAACAACTTAATAGTCTAATATCATATCAAACTAGATTATAGTCGGGTGTTACTATGTCTCCAAAAATTCAATCTCCACTCAAGTGCTTCCAAAGCGTCTACCCTTGAAGCTCCTAGTAGCACCAACAAGCCTCTTAGACTGTCTTAGATCTGCCACTAATAAGACCTGAAACCACATAAACAAGAACAAGCGTTAGGCTTGACGCTAGTGAGACCACACAAAAATAACCTAGAAGTAGATAAGAGTAATAAACTAATGTGTTACCCGGTCTGCAATAGTGGTACAATATCATGCACCACAACAAGTTGTCCCAACCTGGACATTATACACAAAAAATATCTCTTACTGATGGGGGAGACCCGTATCCATCAAAGTGGCAGGAACACAAAAGTATTTCCACATAATGATGTTATTGGGACTACACATCAGGTTCATGGTTTTAGTGCACTCCCTATTCTTGGCGTCACCTCAAATCCTCATATACTTTTAGTGTCTACTCCAAAAAGTTCACCTCAAGGACTCTTGAACCTTATTGTCTACCCATTTCTCTAGACAAGTTCCACCTAAAGAATCTCAATGGACCTTTAGTGTCTACTTCTACCAAATTCAAAGAGTCAACATAATATGATTATCTCAACAATTGGCCTAATCCTCATGCATAAGGATTAGGGTCCAATATCACCACGTATGATAAGAGTAATAAACTAATGTGTTGATCCAAGCTCTCTCAGTGATTTGATAACGACCCTCTTTTATACTTAGTGAAAATTACGTTTAATATGTATTAGTGTTTTACCATCAGCGATCAGACTGAGTCTGTTCAGTTATCGCTGATAGTCCTTCTTACAAACATTCATATGTATTAGTGTTTCACTATCAGTGATCAGACTGAGTCTGTTCAGTTATCGCTGATATTTCTAATGCAAATAGTAACGTAATCCCTGAAGACAAGTCTCGCATCAACATATGTTCATAGCTGAATCGAAGACGAAGCCACTGAACAAAGAGAAGTCTACTAGTGACCTGATGCGGATATCAGTGAAGAAAAGACAACTTTACTTATACGCGAAGGAACATGAGGAAAAGCTTCAGCGATAGCTGAACCTCTTTATATCTCTGAAGAAAGAGATATTCAACGATCAATCGATCACAAAGCTTATGCCTCAAGTTTCCTTTTGTCTCACCTTGCACAACCAGTACGATGTGTCAGAACGGACATATCTCTGCCACAAATCGTACAACAACTCTGTCACCTATAGTGTTCATGATACGACCGAAAGCATGTCTCCCAAAAGTCAGACTACCAAAGCCAATCACTGAATGACACGTGTAAAGTACCCTGCCATGCATTTAATGCATAGGGTATAAATAGAAAGATCACCTCTCCTTCTGAAGGTGTGCTCTATTCTTGAACCAATATAGAAACCCTTGTTTTCTATACTTCTAAAACCCCCTTTCTCTATATTCTTGTGCAATCATCTTAGTGTTTCTTAAGTTTGTTTAGATTGAGTCTGTCTTAATCTTATTCCGCAACAAACTTGTAAATTGTGTTTGATTTATCAATAAACAATTTATTAAACTTTAAATTTCTATGTTTGTATTCAACCCCCCCCCCCCTTTACAAACTTGTTAAGCACCTCCGGGACCAATAAGTGGTGTCAGAGCAGACTGTTTAATTTGATAAACAAGATCTTGCTTTATTCTCAAATGGCACTTAACACAAACACTAACTACTATGATAATGGTTCACTTTCTAAACCTCCTCGATTTAGCAGAGATAACTTTTCTCTATGGAAAAATCGAATGATGCTATTTCTTGAAGGTGTAGATCCTACTATACCTGAGTATATAGAAAATGGACCCTATGAACCTGTCAGAATTATAGCTGCAGTTCCAGCTACTGCCACCACTCCTGCTGTCCCTGAACGCTATGTAGTTTAAGGAGATAAGACAGTAGAGTGATGAAGACAAAAAGAAGGTTGGTATAGATGCAAGGGCAAAAACCATTATCTCAATGGCTCTGCCTGATGAAGTTTTTCATTCCATCATGCATCTTAAAACTTCTAAAGAAATGTGGGAAACCATTTGTGTTCAATACGAAGGCACCACTGAAATCCAAGAGACTCGAAAGATTAATTTGGTAAGACAGTATGAAAGTTTAATCGCTGGTAAGAATGAATCTCTCTCTGACGTTCATCAACAGTTTAACTGCTTAATCATTGACCTAAGAACCGTTGGTAGGACCTATTCTAATTCTGAGGTCCTAACAAAATTCTTAGAATGTCTTCCTGAATGCTGGGACAGTTATTCAATATGTCTCAAGCTGACAAAAGACTTAAATTCTCTTTCTCTCAGCACCTTGTATGGAATATTGCTTAACTATGAGCAATCAAACCTTCTGAAGAAGAATCTTATAAAAGATTCTAAAGACTCCAAAAGCACTCCTGTTGCTTTAGTCTCTTCAGAAATAATTCCATCTCAGCGATCTACTCTCACTATCACTGAGTTAGATTCTGAATCTGAGGATATATCAGACACTGATCTGTCAGAGTTTGATGAATCCTTAGCACTCTTGACAAAATCTTTTAAGAGATTTGCAAGAAAGAGAAATTTCAAAAGAAATAAGCCTCTCTCTATCACTGACAAGCCAAAATCAACCCTTGTTGATAAGGCTTCTGCTACTTGCTATAACTGTGAAAAGATTGGACACTTTGCAAGTGAGTGCAGGTCAAAGAAAGTCTTCAAACCTTCTACCTCAAGAAGATCCAGCGATGACAAATACCTAAAGCTGAAAGACAAATATCAAAAGCTGAAAAGCTACAAGCGAAAAGGTAAAGGTCTCATTGCTGAAGAACATGACTGGGCTGAATCAGAAGAATCAAGTTCTGATGAAGAAGTCTCTAATCTTTGCCTCATGGTTGAGATTAAAGAAGAAGTGGAAGAACCAGCTGAAACTTCTATGAGCTATATATCATCTCAGGTATCTATCTCTACTAATCCCTCTCTACCTGAAGCTGAGAGAAGTCGCGCTGTTGATGTGCTGACTATTGATCTTTATAATGCTCTAAACGGCAAAACTCTAGCTGAGAACAAAAAACGTTGACTTAGCTGAACAGTTAGAGAAATGTCATGAAAAGATCAAAGAACTGAATCTTTTGGAAGAAAAGTTGAAAGATCAAGTCATTATAAATGAAATCATCAGCATTGAACGCGAACAAGCCATCGCCGCTCTAAAAGCAGAAAAGGCTCATGTTGCAAAATGGTGCAAATCATCAACAAAGATCTCTGAGATAATAAATACTCAAATTCCTGAAAGTGATAGAACTGGTCTTGGTTTTTGGAAACCACAGGATGAGACTAAAGAAGAAAGTTCCATTCTTAAGTTTGGAACGTTTGTCACTTCTTTCTTTAACACTTCTTATAATCAATTCTATCCCTGTTCTTCTAATCCAATCCCTGAAGAAATATCCAAAGGCTCTAAGTCCGCGGATAAAGGAAAATCCATTTTTCGTCCTCAGAAGGCTACCAAGAAAGCAAAGCTGAAAGTTCCCTCTAAACCTTCAGCGAGTCAATCCTCTAGCTCTGTGATAGAAATCTTCGATCTCTGTCCTCCGAAGCTAAAGATTGATCTCAAGCCTAAGAGATCTGAAGAAATCAAAATTCCTCCCAGATCTCATGCTAAAAGCATTCTTGGACCTGGCCCTGCTCATCTTAAATTCTCAAAACCTTTTTCTCCTGGTCCTAAAACCACTTTCAAATATAGAAAATGCTATCACTGTGGTTTTACTGACCATATTGCAAGCAAATGTCCAACTGCCACTAAAGCTGATAAAACAGCTAAAGTGAAGATAAATACCACTAAGGTTAAGAAATTAACCAAAGTGAAGATTACCACTGAAGCTGAATCTTCATCTGCTGTGAAGATTGCTGAACCTTCCATCTCCACTAACCCAAAAGGACCCATTGAAAAGTGGGTACCAAACAACGCTTAATCTTCCTTATGTGTGCAGGGATCAAAGGGCATCTGGTATCTCGATAGTGGATGTTCTCGTCATATGACTGGACAAAAAGACCTGCTCACTGAATACAAGGAAGAGAAAGGTCCCTCTGTGACTTTTGGTGGAAATGGAAAAGGCTATACCCGAGGGTTTGGTGTCCTCAACAATGGGACAACTACCTTTAGAAGAGTCGCTTATGTAGATGGACTGAAGCATAACCTTTTGAGCATCAGTCAGCTATGTGACAAAGACTACGAAGTTCGCTTTTCTAAGAAAGCATGTTCAGTGGTAAATGAGAAAGGAAAACTTGCTCTCAGTGGTTATCGCAGAGAAAATGTCTATGTAATAGATATGGACTCTACTACCACTGAAAACTTATGTTTTCTTTCTAAAGCCTCTTCTGATGTCAACTGGCTATGGCATAAAAGGCTTTCTCATCTAAATTTCAAAACCCTGAATTCTCTCTCTTCTAAGGAACTGGTTTCTGGTCTTCCTCAGCACTCATATGCTAAAGAATCTCTCTGCTCGGCATGTGAAAAAGGAAAACAAACAAAAGCTAGTTTCAAATCTAAACAAGTTTCCTCAGTGACAAGTCCTCTTCAGCTCTTACGTATGGATCTGTTTGGCCCTGTCAATATCCAATCAATAGCTGGAAAGAAATACACGCTTGTCATTGTAGATGAATACTCTCGCTACACCTGGGTTATCTTTCTTCGCTGCAAGAGTGATACTCCAGAAGAACTAATATCTTTTGTTAAAAAGATGGAAGTGCTGAATAATCTTACTGTTCGTTCAATAAGAAGTGATCATGGAACTGAATTCAAAAACAGCTCTCTGAACAACTTCTTTGAGAACAAGAGAATTTCTCATAACTTCTCTTCATTAAGAACACCTCAGCAAAACGGAGTCCCTGAAAGAAGAAACAGAACGATCATTGAAGCTGCTAGATCAATGCTCAGCGATTCTCATCTCCCTACTCAATTTTGGGCTGAAGCTATTAACACTGCCTGTTTTACTCAAAACAGATCGCTGATAGTAAAGCGATTTGTAAAGACAGCTTTTGAACTCTTTCATGGAAGAAAACCATCTATCAGTTTTCTTTATATCTTTGGTTTTCAGTGCTTTATCTTAAACAAAAAAGATCAACTTGGAAAGTTCGACCCAAAAGCTGATGATGGAATATTTCTAGGATATTCCTCCATCTCCAAAGCCTACAGAGTTTTCAACAAGAGAAGACAATTTGTGGAAGAAACAATTCATGTCACCTTTGATGAAACTCGCTCAGCGAACTCTAAACCAATCGCTGAAAATGAAGAGTTAAATGCTTGGATGTTCTCTCACTACAGAGAAACATAACCTTTCTTCTCAAACTTTCAGCATTTAGATCCTCCAGTTGCTGAAAATAATCCAAACATCATATCCCCTAACGCTGAATTCAACTCATGGATCTCAGCAGAACCTCTAAACACACTTCTTCCTTCAGAACCATCTTCGTCTGAACACCTCTCAGAAAACAATGGTATGTCTGATACTCAACACTTGTTAGCTGATGAACCTCAAGCTTCATCATCAGTGAACATTCCGTTTGTTGATCCAATCTCTGAAGTAAGCGATCATGCTCATGATCAACGATGGACCAGAGATCACCCCATAGATCAAATTCTTGGTGATCCCGATGCAGGTATTCAGACACGACGAAGTTCAGGTAATATTTGTCTCTTTGTCAACTTTATCTCTTTAATAGAACCAAAGAAAGTTGATGATGCCCTCAGAGATCCAAACTGGGTCAGCGCTATGCAAGAAGAGCTGACTGAGTTTACTCGTAACAAAGTTTGGAATCTTGTTCCTAGACCATCTGACAAAACTGTTATAGGCACCAAATGGGTGTTTAGAAACAAGTTAGATGAACATGGAACTGTAACCCGCAACAAGGCTCGACTTGTTGCTCAGGGATACAGACAAGAGGAAGGCATAGAATATGATGAAAACTTTGCCGCTGTGTCTAGGCTCGAAGCAATTCGACTATTCTTAGCCTATGTAGTCTATAAAGACTTCATTGTTTATCAAATGGATGTAAAATCAGCATTCCTAAATGGAAAGCTGAATGAAGAAATCTATGTAGAACAACCTCCAGGGTTCTATGACCCTAAGCATCCAAATTATGTTTATAAATTGGATAAGGCTCTCTATGGTCTCAAACAAGCCCCTCGTGCTTGGTATGACACTCTCTCATCTTTTCTTATCTCTGAAAAATTTGAACGTGGCAAAATTGATAACACATTGTTTTTCAGAAAGATAAAAGGTCATATTATTCTTGTACAAATATATGTCGATGACATCATATTTGGTTCTACTAACCCATCTCTGTGTACTCGCTTCGCTGAAAGAATGAAGAAAGAATACAAAATGAGTATGATGGGTGAGTTGACATATTTTCTTGGTCTTCAGATTAAACAATCTGACAAAGGTACTTTTATCAGCCAAGGTAAGTATGTTAAAGATATGCTGAAGAAGTTTGATCTTACACAAACTTTAGCGATGAAAACTCCTATGGCACCTCCCCTGACACTTAACAAAGATCCATCTGGAAAACCTGTTAATGTCACTGCATATAGAGGAATGATAGGCTCCCTGCTGTACCTTACAGTGAGCCGACCTGACATTATGTACTCTACTTGTTTATGTGCACACTATCAATCTGAACCCAAGGAATCCCTTCTGATCGCTGTTAAGCGAATTTTCGGATATCTGAAAGGAACTCCTAATCTCGGTCTTTGGTATCCCAAAGACTCAGGGTTTGATCTAACTGGTTATTCTAATAGTGATTTTGCAGGCTGTAAACTAGATAGGAAAAGCACCACTGGTGGATGTCAACTCCTAGGAGGGAAGCTGGTAAGCTGGACAAGCAAAAAGCAAAATTCAGTGTCCACTTCCACAGCTGAAGCTGAATACGTAGCCGCTGGAAGCTGTTGTTCTCAGATCTTATGGATGAGAAATCAACTATTAGACTATGACCTTCATCTATCAAAGATTCCTATCTATTGCGACAGCACTAGTGCTATCGCTATAGCAAATAATCCAGTGCTACATTCAAAGACGAAACACATAGAGATCAGATATCATTTTATCAGAGATCATGTGATGAATGGTAATATTGAACTTCATTTCATCCCTACTGACTATCAGCTTGCTGATTTATTCACCAAACCTCTTGATGAGACAAGGTTTAACTTTCTCATTAGTGAGCTTGGAATGCTGAATCTCGAAGAATAATTCTTCAGCGTTCATGCATTATGTTAGTGATCATAAGTTCCCCTTTATCATTTCATCTCTGATAAACATTCTGACTATCAGGTATGTTCTCTCCATCCCTACAACTGAATCTTCATTCAGTTAAGATGTTTTTCAAAATATAAACTTTAATCACTGAAATTTTCTTCAAATGATTAAAAGTTTTTTGAAAAAAATTATCACTGATATTTCTAGTCAGTGATTCTTTTTCAAAGAAAATCCATCCCTATCTTTACCATCAGGGATACTTTCAAAAATAAAATCTATCGCTGACTTTTCTTCAGCGATCATTTCAAAACGGACAAATGAAACGCTTTTTTTCTCTCTCCTATGACATCATTTGAACCGACAATCCACGACATGCCTTTTTCTGACACGTTCGTCTGTTGCTCTTCTATCCAATCAACTTCGTGGGACGTGTCCATGTCATGATGAACATTTGTTTTCCCGCCTCTCTCTCTCTCTTTCCTTCTCTCTACGTATAAAAAGAATGTTTTTCCATTCTTATCGTTTTACGCTTTCTGGAAATACTTTCAAAGCAAGAAAACTCTCTCACAACATTCTAGCATTCTCAAGCATTTGCATCGTCTTCTTCAAAGATCAATAGGTTATTCTTGATCTTCTTCTTATTCTTGTTCTAAATCTTTTTACATAATACTCCATTTATGGACTGCCATTATGGGTTTATAAGATTTTCTCACATAAAATCATTTTTATTTTGATTTTATTCATTCAAAACCATTTTATTTTGATTATCTTTATTCAAAATCTTTGGTTTTTCTTCTTGTCAAGATCAACTTTTAATCTTCAAATATGTTGGTTTTTCTATGTTTCTTTCCTCAAATAGAAACTGGTAAAACCTTCTTTATTTTTAGACTAAAATCTTTCTTCTACTCTTCTATCTGTTCATATTCAGAATGGCTCAATCTGCACTTGTCGCCTCCAAGAACGTCAAGTTCGCCATTACTGACTCTGAGATTCCGAAAAACAACCATCTCGCACGACTGGATTTTGATGGTGTCAAATACCCACATCTGGTGGATGCTGCAAAATTTCTAAAGCAATCCTGCATTGCCTACGCCATCACTATGGATCCCACGCCTTCAAAAACTCTTCTCCAGCAATTCTGGTTCACCGCTGAAGAAACCTCCGTCACCAACAAAAAGGGTGATCAGGTTCCTGCTATTTCTTTCAGCACTAATCTCGGACCAGGGATGATGACTGCCTTGGGATTAAGGAAAGCTCTGCGATTTCCTGACAAACCCAGGAATGGATTCGATGCCTTGCCCACTAATGCTGAACTCATCCAATTCCTGGATGCTATGGAATACTGTTGGGAGCCCAAGCCGAGGACGACAATTCCCAACAAGAAGCTGACTCTCGTGAAGAAGGCGAACATGCCTTCTCAACTTAACTACATCTTCTCTCACTTTATTCAGTGTATGAGTGGGAAGAGTGGGTCACTGGACCAGGCCAACAAGATTCAGGCCCAAATGGCCTACTCTGTGATTGCTGGAAGGAATTTTGACTTCGCCACAGCTATCTTTGACGATCTGCGGTCAAAGATAGAGAAGACAGAGAGGGATCCCAAGATCCCCTATGTACGCTTCATTTGTGCGTACCTGAAGTTCCTCTACCCTACTCCTTACCCCACTACTTTTGATGGCACTTTTGCCAAAGTGGGCCAGCGCTCCTTGGAGGTCAAGGCACTCCCCAACGAGGTAAGTATTTCTGAACTCCGCTCCCGTCTCTCTCTCCACACTTCTTCGTCTTCAGCGGCCACGCAGGGGGTTCCTTCTTCTGCTATCCCTGCCGCTACTCGTTCCAAACGACCATCAACTGGCTCCTTTGGTCTTTCGAAAAAGGCCAAGGTAACCATGGAGAAAGGTACCTCTAGCTCAAGACCTAAGGATGTTTCTCAAAAAACCTCCTTGGATGCCTTCGTGGGTCTCTCCTCCACATCCTCAGCGATACCCACATCAACCGTGCCAGTAACTACGATCGCTGTCACATCAACAGTGACACCACCCATCATCTCAGCTCCTCAACATCCTGAGGTAACCACTGAGGTAACTACCCCTATCCCTACTTCTATCCCCATCTCTCATCCTTCTATTTCTTTGGTCTCTGACCCATCATCTATTTTTTCACAGCCACAACTTGGACCCATAGGACCTGACAATCAAACGTTTGAGGATTTTTTACAATTCTACAAAATGTTTGAACACTCAGGTAAACCTATAACCCTAAACACTACTCCTAACTCACCATATAAGCCTGTTTCTCAAAAACTAACTTTTATTTCAGGTCCTAATTTGGCGATTGTTGACTCCAATGTCAACAGTTTGAGTGCAAAGGTAGAGTCTCTAACTGCCTCTCTCAACAACACCACCAGCGTTGTCCATACTGCTGGTGAAGCACTGAAGACATTGACAACTCAATGCGCCTCCAAAGCTGACGTCTCTCAAATCGCTACTCTCCAAGAAGCGATTGTCAAAGTCAGGGAGGACTCCAAGCAACAGTTTTGATGTCTTGTCTACCAAGGTTGATTCATGTGAAGTTCTACTTCAGCAAATCCTGACTCACCTGAAGGAACCAGCTCCAATTCCTGCTCCTTCATTTACAGAGAGCGATCGCACCTCTCTGAACATAGCTGTGGAGTTTATTCATCAAGCTACGTCAGATATCCTTGTTCTTGAAGACCGTCTCACAGGACTGGAGGCTGAAGTCCAGAAGTTGGCCACTGCAAACACTTCTGCTCCTTCCAAAGATCTCTCCCTCCGTGATAATAACAAAGAGGGGGAGAAAGAAGCTGAACAAAATAAGGAGACTGAAGCTGCTGCTGATGAACAACAGAAGGAAACTCCCTCTCATGTTGAGGAGGAGATAGCTGCTGAGAAAGACCCTCCTACCATCGATGAGTTAATCGATGAAGAAGAAGAGGAGGACGATGAAGATGAAGCCCTTGATCTTGAAGATCAAGAGGAAGATCCTCATCAAGATGATGATGATGACGATGAAGAAGATTAATCTCTATGGTGTTCTGCAGCCGTCACGTCATCAGCGATAGCTTCGAGAGAAGTTATCAAAGCAGGGGGGAGTCATGAGACATCTTTAGGAAGCCCTTCCCAAAGCAAAGGTGCAACTGCTGAGGGAAGCCTGAAGATGACCTCACTATCTGAGGAGAATCCTTCTCAGGTATGCCTTACCCTCGTTCCCTTATCCTTCTATAAAAATCCCACCCCTGTTTTTTCTAACCTTTATCTCTCTTCTTCCCCAAAAATAAACTAACCTTTTCATTTTCTGACCAGATAGTTCTCTCCCCTGCTTAAGGGTAAAGAACTCCAAATAATCCCAGCTGCTTTAGCTGATGATCAAATAATCCCAATCTCTGTAAGAGAGATTGATGAAGAAGATGAGGAAGAAGAGTCCCTGCAACATTCAGGGAGGCCCTCTAGACCACTTCATTGGTCAGAGGAAGAGATGAAGAAAAGAACAGAGATGATCTCTCATCTGGAGAGTCAACGACTGAAGATCCCCTCTCAATCAACGGATCTAGAGTTCCTGATTGAAGCTGAAATTGAAGAATCCGTCAGGGCTGAGAAGCTGATTGCTGATTGTCAAAGAGATGCCTCTCTGGCTCTCAAAATTCAGTCTTCTCAAGTCAAAGACAAGAAGCTGAAAAAGAAACCAGTTGAAGTCCAGGCTGCTCTTTTGAAAGAGATTGAAGTGAAGCGCTCAAAAGAACAAAGGGTCAGCGATAACTCAGTCGAATGGTGTAAAATAAAAATCGACTATCGCTCTGACCCAATGAAGATCATAGCTGTTACTATCTCTGGGAAAAAGAAGAAGGATCGAGTTTCTGTCACTATGGAGATTACCAGAGAGGATGGAAGCTGCAAGGCCATGTTCATGTCAAAGCTGGAAACCTTTGGTTATATGGAATGGCTAGAGTTCAAAGAAGCGCTGAAGAAATCCAAATCAACCAGCAGAGTCTATGTCGAAGGCATCTTAGAAGCCCTCATCAACAGAGTCTCCACTGTGTTGAAAGTACCATCTGCTCTTCCTTCCAAACCTATGCAATTCAAAAGGAAGCCTGTCTCCTCCTCGTCTGAGAATGTCGCAGTGATAAGAAATGAAACTTCGATCAAATTCTCAAGAGAAGCTCTGTTCGGTCCTCCTCCTGATCTTTCAATTCTGGATCTATCTCTGCCTCCTGGTGGACCTTATGTTGCGGGACAAGTACTTGAAGAACCTTTTGGAATCTTCTTCAGAGATGACGAGGAACAACTCAGATTTCAAAGAGTCTCTGAAATCCCTATTTGTCCCCTCAGTCTTCTCAAGGATCTCATGTGCTTATGGTGTGATCTCTCTCCCTCTGCTGAATCGATCAAAGCAATCATTTCTCAAGAATCGTCAGATCGAAGGCAGAAAGAAGAAGAAATACCTGAGTATATGATCAATCCTCCCAAGTCTTTTTTAGACAGCTGATAGATTAATTTCTTATTTCTTGCAATCTATTAGTTAAACTTACAGTAGTTAGTTCTTCACTTGTACTTATAATTTTCATATCTTGTAATTCTTTCTCTGAATTAATGAAAATTTCAGTGATGTACTTAACTCCATCAGTACTGTAAAAGATCCCTCAAAATAGTAATTGGGACGTGTATTTTATGAGTCCTTATCATTCCTTATTTTGAATTTTAAAGTAATTTTCTTTAGTTACTTTGTCATTATCAAATAGGGGGAGATTGTTGATCCAAGCTCTCTCAGTGATTTGATAACGACCCTCTTTTATACTTAGTGAAAATTACGTTTAATATGTATTAGTGTTTCACCATCAGCGATCAGACTGAGTCTGTTCAGTTATCGCTGATAGTCCTTCTTACAAACATTCATATGTATTAGTGTTTCACTATCAGTGATCAGACTGAGTCTGTTCAGTTATCGCTGATAGTTCTAATGTAAACAGTAACGTAATCCCTGAAGACAAGTCTCGCGTCAACATATGTTCATAGCTGAATCGAAGACGAAGCCACTGAACAAAGAGAAGTCTACTAGTGACCTGATGCGGATATCAGTGAAGAAAAGACAACTCTACTTATACGCGAAGGAACATGAGGAAAAGCTTGAGCGATAACTGAACCTCTTTATATCTCTGAAGAAAGAGATATTCAGCGATCAATCGATAACAAAGCTTATGCCTCAAGTTTCCTTTTGTCTCACCTTGCACAACCAGTACGATGTGTCAGAACGGACATATCTCTGCCACAAATCGTACAACAACTCTGTCACCTATAGTGTTCATGATACGGCCGAAAGCATGTCTCCCAAAAGTCAGACTACCAAAGCCAATCACTGAATGACACGTGTAAAGTACCCTGCCATGCATTTAATACATAGGGTATAAATAGAAATATCACCTCTCCTTCTGAAGGTGTACTCTATTCTTGAACCAATATAGAAACCCTTGTTTTCTATACTTCTAAAACCCCCTTTCTCTATATTCTTGTGCAACCATCTTAGTGTTTCATAAGTTTGTTTAGATTGAGTCTGTCTTAATCTTATTCCGCAACAAACTTGTAAATTGTGTTTGATTTATCAATAAAAAATTTATTAAACTTTAAATTTCTGTGTTTGTATTCAACCCCCCCCCCCCCCCTTTACAAACTTGTTAAGCACCTCCGGGACCAACACTAATGTGTTACCCGGTCTGCAATAATGGTACAATACCATGCACCACAACAAGTTGTCCCAACCTGGACATTATACACAAAAAATATCTCTTACTGATGGGGGAGACCCGTATCCATCAAAGTGGCAGGAACACAAAAGTATTTCCATATAATGATGTTATTGGGACTACACATCAGGTTCATGGTTTTAGTGCACTCCCCATTCTTTGCGTCACCTCAAATCCTCATATACTTTTAGTGTCTACTCCAAAAAGTTCACCTCAAGGACTCTTGAACCTTAGTGTCTACCCATTTCTCTAGACAAGTTCCACCTAAAGAATCTTAATGGACCTTTAGTGTCTACTTCTACCAAATTCAAAGAGTCAACATAATATGATTATCTCAACAATTGGCCTAATCCTCATGCATAAGGATTAGGGTCCAATATCACCACGTATGCATATTTGTAACATGTATCTTATATAAGAAATCTCGATTGCATATACATATTCATTTGTTTCTTCATAATCCCATTCATGTATGACTATATACATACAGTCACCATATAAAGTGCTATAACTCAAGACAAATCAAAAATGTTAACCTATGAATGCATATGATATAAAATGCTCACATACCACACAAATATATATATATATATATATATATATATATATAAATATTCATCCTCAACATTTAAGGTTCAAAAACCAATTTTAGGTCAAATAATACTCATAGATCAAATAGAGTTAGGTTGAACCAAATAATTTAAATTAGAGTTCCACAATGTCTAAAATATTAAGATTAATCAAGATAAAGGTGAATAAGAAAGTTGTGAACACATATGCTAGGTTTTTAGTGAAAACCTATAAAAAAAACCAAGCAAGATCCCAAAAGTTGAAGATTTGAAGGTTGACTAAATCACTTGAGCCCTTGGATCTTGAATAGGAGTAACTAATTGGAACCCTTTATGATTCTTAACTTAGGGAAGAATTGACCAAAAATTCAAGAAAGGAGAAAAGGATTCCAACATTAAGGTCCCATTTGGTTTTGCGGGATTGGAATGGATTTGGAGGGATTTAGATTTCAAATCCATTCCAATCCTGTGTTTGGTTTGTAGGAAAGGATTTCGTTGACCTGATTTGAAATCCCTTGACCATTTTAAAATCCCTTACCTGATGGATTTCAAAATCCTTTGCAATAGGCCTGAATTTGAAATCCAAATCCTGATGGATTTTACTTCATGAATCGTCCCTCAACAATCCTTTTCGGAGATCACCGTCTCCTTCGACGTTCTCCGATCAATTTCCCCTTGCAACTTCCTCGTGTTCGGACTCTGTCACGATTCACTCATGTGGGCTTCGTTTAACACTCGTGGGATTTGGGAAGACGTTGTTCCTCGAAGAAGATCCGACGTGGGTTCAGACGGTGCTGAAAGACGCACCGGATCTTAACACCGTCGCCCTTAAGTACTGGACGAAGCTTTCTGAAGCCGACGAGCTTATGAATACGTATATATCTGAACCCAGGGACGATGGCGACGATTTATTCGGTGACGGTGATGGCGAGGAACAGGAAGAAATCCGGTGTGACACATGTGTTTTTGCATGATGTTACTCGGAAGTTGGAGAAGGCTTATGCGAATGAGTTTTTGTGTAGAAGTATCAGAAGCATGCTATTGGATGGTTGTGGCATTTTGAGATACTGCCGGTGAGGAACGTCACAGGAGGCGGCGGCGGGTGGTTTTGCTAGGTTGACTAGGAGGAGAGGAGTGTTTTTTGGTCCTTTTTAGTAATTTCTTTATCTTTATCTTTTTTAATGTTTTTCTTTTTTAAAATATCATATACCATTTACTATTTTAATAAATAAAGTTTCTAGTTTAATAGATAAATAAATGTTTCTTTTAATTTAAACAAATCGTTATAAGTATAAATACTGATAATTAAATATGTAGTTTTGAATAATTTGAAATTTTTTTGATGATTAAATATACAATTTTAGAAAAAACGATAAAAATAAAGTAATTTATCAATAAAAATAAATTCTTTATAAAACAAACAAATAATAACAAAAAAAAATCTCAATCCAAATCCAAATCCAAATCCAAATCCAAATCCAAATCCAAATCCAACAAACCAAACAAGATTTATAAAGGAATTGATTTCAAATCCATTCCAAATCCTATAAACCAATCACATGAAGGGATTTCAAATCCCCCGAAATCCAAATCCCTCTAAATCCAAATCCTCACTTGAAATTCAATCCAATCCATTCCAATCCCGCAAACCAAACGGGACCTAAGTAAACAAAGAGAGAGATGGGAGTGGTCGGTCAAATAATACACCCAACAAAAGAGAAGGTTGCATGAGGCATAAGCTGGGGTGCCTTTCCTCATGTGACCCACCTACCAACTTTGACCATTTTTTCTTTTCTTTTGATCCATTTCAAAAATTTAGTGGTTTACACCACTTATCCAAATTTAATCATAAACTAGTGTGGGGCTCGCGCTTTGCACGATGGCGAACGGAGTGTTGGATCGAGTTAAAATGAAACATAATTCTTCAATTAAAAATTAAGGGAGAAGGAGAGGAGGAATACGTAGAGATTGAAAGACAAAAGGGTGGAGAGAATGAAGCATACCAGGAGCATGTGGAAGATGAAAGATATAACCCTCTTAACAAATTAAAACATTAAAAAAAATACAAAAAATGTGAAAAATTGGAGAAGTGATTCTTGATCCCTCAAGAGGTCACGTCATCCTCCTTTGGTTTTGCTAAAAAACCAAACATAGATTATCCATACAAAATAAAGGGAGTTGAAATAAAACTAAACAAATGTCTAGAATAGTTCAGGACTATTGTAAAGCGAAGGAATCAAAGAACTGCATCCAATACCACTGTCACAACAATCAAACATTGATGTGAAATATGAGATAAATACATTAATAACAACAAAAAAGTACAATTTTAAATTTTATTTTGCAAATCAAAAACATCGTAAGACTATGTATATATATATATATTAACTATCAAAATATTATTATCATTGATATAAGAAAATACATATAAAACTGTAACATTGTAAAAACTTGTGGTTTGTAGAAACAAATGAAAAGTAAATAATAAAAACATATTTGAATATGATAGCTATGGAGATACTTCCTTCACTGCTAAAGTCTCAATCCAAGCTTCATGGTTCTTCCTCTATTTGATGCCCTCTTGCTCTTGTCTAGACCATAGACCCAACAGTCATGCGACTCTTCCCTCAAGTGTAAACCCCCACCCCTTAAAAGGGGCTTCAAATAACATTTGGAAGAGATCAGATGAACAAAATAGGTTCATGAGAAAAATATAAAAAAAAATAGCCACATCTTATTGCAAATAACACACACTTATAGTCTCTCATCTTATTCCAGCAAAGTTTTCCGAAAGTGTAATCTACAAAAAACATCATCATTTAGGTATATTACAGAACAAAGATCAAACATCATTATCAAAAGTCAAGTTACTTTAATCATGATTTCTACGTAAAAAGGGTAAGATATTTTTACTTCCATGGTCAAGACTCCAATATGAAAATACTACCAGAAAATAGACAATAGGGCACAAATACAATGACAATTTTATACAACTATTAGCACAAATACACAATAACATAAAAGACTCCAATATGAAAATACTACCAGAAAATAAAAAATAGGACACAAATACAATGACAATTTTGTATGATTATTAACACAAATACACAGACAATATGTGGATTTTTGATGTAAAAGAAATAAAAACTCAGGAAAGATAGAAGACATGTAAATACAAATAAAAACAAACCTAAGGCAACAAATTGGAAAAATGTCTCCTCTCTGTTGTGGCTATCCCTAGTTCTTCTCTTATGCCGCCGTCGTAACAAAGAAAAAACAGTAGGGTTAAGGATTGAGTCAACATATAGGAGAAGAAAAGGTGGCAGTGACGCCAAGAAATGCAAAGAAAGGTGCAGTTTTATCACCACTGAATGTCAAACCTGGAGCCATTGTTGTTCAAATCGATTGGATTTGGAATTGAGAGAGTTCGCTTGGATGTGTGTATATGGATCTTTAGTCTAGATGTTTGGAGATCGAGAGGGAGAGGGAGAGGGAGAGGGAGAGGGAGAAGGAGAAGGAGAGGAGGAATAAGTAGAGATTGAAAGACAAAAAGGTGGAGAGGAGGAAGCATACAGGAGCATACGAAGGGTTTAGAGGTTAATCATATGGAAGATGAAAGATATAACCCTCTTAATAAATTAAATCATTAAAAAAATACAAAAATGAGAAAAATAGGAGAAGTGATTCTTGATCCCTCGAGAGGTCACATCCTCCTCCTTTGGTTTTGTTTTAATATAGATATAGATTCCATAAAATTTAGAGTAAATTGCATATTTGGTCCTTGTGGTTTATTGGTTTTAACACTTTGGGTCCCTACTTTGAAATATTTATGGATTGCGTCTTTGTGGTTTGCATTTTATAACACATTGGGTCCCTACTTTTAACTTCGTTAAAAATTTTCTGTTAAATAGGTTAATTAAAGGGGTATATTAGTCATTCTTTTTTATTTTTAGTTTCAATTAAAAACAAGAAGGACCAAATATGTAACTTACTCTATTATTTATCAATAATTGGTCCCATCTTTTTCTCTCTTACCAATTAAATGGTGTCACCTGTTATTTATTTATTTATTTATTTAGTTTTGTCTAACCTCACCACCTCTACCACCACCACCACCACCACCTCCTGCAACCGTTGTTCATCACAAAACCAATATACATAGTATGAAGAAAAACCCAAATCAAAATCAAAAACCCAAATCAAAATCAAAATCAATCCACCACCTCCTGCAACCCCTTTTGTCATCTCCGACGATCCAGAGAAAACCAAAAACCCTAAACCCATGTATATTTTATATCCTAATTTTGAGAAACAAAAAAACACAGATTTGTGTTCATCCATATCTTCAAAAACAAGAACACGTAGAAATTATCCCTGTAGAAATCGTAGAAATCGTCCCTATAGGAACCGTAGAAATCATCCTCGTAGAAACTTCATAAACCGTATAAATCATATAAATCTTCATAAACCGTAGAAATCGTCCCTATAAAAATCTTCATAAACCAGGGGTACCCATCACCGCCTTCATTCCTGTAGAAATAGTCCATATAGATGGGGTTTACTGATTTTTCACCTGCCATGCCTGCAAATGGGTTTTACTGATTTCAAAACGACCTTTTCTTTTTCAGCTTTTCCCCTTTTTCATCGTCCCTGTGTTCCATCCGTCGTGGGTTTTGTCGTCGGGGATCTGGTTTCCAGATCTCTCGTCACCGTCGTCGCCATTTTCATTCTCTTCACTGTCGTCGCCCTAGAAAAATCGAAACCACCGGGGACTGGGAGGTGGCGAAGGGATCTGGATTGGTCGGGGGATGCGCCGGAGGGGGAGGGGTACGCCGGAGGGAGGAGGGGGAGCGACTGTGGTCCCGGGGTTTTATTATTTAGATTAAATTACATGTGTGGTCCCTGTGTTTTTAATAAGAAATAAAAAGAAATAAAATGACTAAAATACCCTTGTATTTAACCTATTTAACAAAAAAAATTAACGGAGTTAGTTTTAGGGACCTAATGCGTTATAAAATACAAACCACGATGATAGAATCCATAGATATTTCAAAGTAGGGATCCAGAGTGGTAAAACCAATAAACCACATGGACCAAATATGTAATTTACTCTAAAATTTAATTCATTTAGATTTTAGAAATATTTACATTATAAATTGAATTTAGATTAAATATTGAATCGTCAAATATTTTAAGTTTTAGTTCAAAAATAATTATTTTAAGTTAAAAGTCTTAGGTTTCTAAATTCACAAAATAAAAAAATTACGGGTGTTACAATCTTCCCACCTTTGAATTAAATTTCGTCCTTGAAACTTTCAATTTACACAAAGAGTTGAGGGTAAAGCTTCCGCATGTCTTTTTTTGGCCTTCCAAGTCATATTTGAGTTGCGACGATGTTTTCATTACACTTTAACCATTACGATCTTCCGGTGGCGAAGCTTCTTCGTTTTCCTCTCTAATATAGCGTCTGACTCTTCTACGCAAAAATTATTTCCATCAACATGGATCTCAGATATAGGAATCACACTCTCGTCTTCTGCTAAACAATTACGTAAGTAAAATAAATGAAAGGTGTTATGAATTTCTTGCATTTCAAGCGGTAATTCTAACTTATAGGCTTGGAGTCCAACTCGGCTTAAAATGGTGAAGGGCTCAAGGAAGCGGGGACTAAGTTTCCCACATTTCCCAAATCGAATAATGTCCCTCCATGGGGACACCTTCTACATGACATGGTCTCCCACTTGGAACTCGATCGGTCTTCTCCTTTTTTTTGGCAGAACTCTTTTGTCGATATTGAGCCGCCTTCAAAAGCTCCCGGATACCTTTTACTTTATCTGTCGTTTCTTGGACGATCTCGGATAGGGTGGAACATCGGAACTGGATACCCGCTTTTGGAACCGGAACCGCTCTGGAACTGTCGGTTCCAGAACCGGAACCAATGTGATTGGTTCCGGTTCCTAAAATACGGAACCGATTAAGACTGGTTCCGGTTTTGTTTCTCAAATTTTTGGAATCGTTACCCGCTGAGTACCCGCCGAGATAATTTATAAAATTATGTTTTTTTATAGGTGTTGATGACTTGACTTGAAATGTTATAGAAGTCGTTTTGTTGCTGTCAAGACTCGAGAGTGTCTAATTTATTTATGTAATAATTAGCTTTTATCGGATTACTTTTCACCATTTGTTGTATTTTGTAGTTTGCACTAGATTTAAAAAGTTAGAATTACATTTTTATTGTATGAAATGTTATATTTAAAAAAAAATAAAACCGGGTACCCGGAACCGAACCAGTTCCAAAATTTAGAGAACAGATGTAAGCGGTTCTGGTTCCTTCATTCCAGGAACCGCCGGTTCCGGTTCCATGAAATTTGGTCGGGTACCCGATTATGCTCACCCCTAATATCGGGTCCGGAAAAATGCTTCTCTCTTGCTTCAAGCCAACACACGAGAGTTCTACACTTTCGGCTATACAAAGCCTCAAACGGTGTCATCCTGATACTAGACTGTTAACTATTATTATAAGCGAATTCCACTAACTGATTTAAAACCATATTTGAAGACTGTTTACTTAATCCCACATGAAACAATGTTGTTATATTAAACCTGATCTTTGACCTACTTAAAGTTTGAATAAGCTTTTGCTCAAAACAGACAGTTTGAAGAGGACATCTCAACAGTTCTAGATATACATTACACGCCTCAAACCGACCTACGAGCACTTTATTACAATTTTTACAATATCTGGACAACACTCAAAATCAAACATTTCAATTACAAATGGTTTAAAACATTTAATCCATACTACACATGGATTGATCCATCTAAATTCAAGTAACACCCTCAAACTTGGAAATAGCAACTAATTTAAAATTTTCAATAATACCTCAAAGGTGGATAAAAATCTCTTACGGCAAGTCCATGCTTGAAATACGATTCTAGAATTAACCATCAACAAAATGAATAGATCCTTACATAAAGACTAATTGAAGGTCAGGTGTTACTAAACCCAAATACAAATTGCTATTCCCAAGATAATTGCGGAAGACTTCACCAAGCTATTCTCCCTCGTGCATAAATCTAGTACTCATCTCTTCGCAGTGTTGCTAGTACCATACCCCAACCAGGACTTGATGCACATGCCAACAAATAAAAAGGTAAGCTAACACCTAGTAAGTTCAAGAGTTTTAACATGAATAAATATTTCGTTAAAACGGAAAGAATGCAACTTAAAACATAATTTTTCAAAATGATTTACTTTAAATATGAGAACAACTCGTTTTCCAAAAACATGCATTTTTAAGGACAAACACCCCAATACAAGACATTCTTTATAAAGTGATGCAACCCAAAACTCACTCAAGATGTGAATAGAAATCGGACTCCCGATTTATAAAAACGCGGATAAAACTTTATATCTCGAAACACCCGAAACACGGGTGGGACATAATACTCAACTCATAAATCATGGAAAATAATCCATATAAATATAATATGCCACCGAAAACATGGAACTGTAATTCAATTCTCACACGACCATAAAATGGAATGAAATCCAAATATCAAAGCATAGACATTATAATATCCAAAGTACTGTTAGCCGACAACGGGGGAGACCCGTATCCATTGAAAGTGGAGGAACACAAAAGTATGCCACTCATACAACGTTAATCGTATGACACTTCACGACATAAAAGCCCAAGTGCCCCTACGACTCCTTTCAAGCTACACCTAAAGAGACAACTGACCTTGGTGAACATTACCATGAATTCCACCCTGAAGGCCCGACACACTTAAGGACTACCTCCAATGCATTACCTTCAAGGGGCGGACGCCCTTCAACATAATGGCACAACCGGACTTAACCCTCCTAGTGTACACTTGAAAGGTTCAGGTCATAAAACATGGGTCCCAAAGTCCAACCCCGCAATACCCCATTAACCATCAAATAAAGACTGACTTACGTGCCTATGGATCCAATGCAACACAGTCTAACATTACATGACTATATAAGAATGACCAACGCACTCGAGCATGTAATTATCATTGATATGAAACAAGATGCATTAATATGTAAATCGTAAATGGGCTCTACATTGAGCCATTGAAACCGGACAAATGTACTCAAGACTCTTTTAAGTCAAAACCAAGCTAAAATGCTCAAAATCCATTTGGCTAACAAATAACAGTTCCCAACTAATAAAACATATTTAAACGGCGTTTACACAGACACATATCTCAAAGATGGGATTAACCCAAAATTCATCACGAATTGGAACGAACGATCATCCAAATAGGATCATGCCCTTACGTTTCCAAAATGTAACATAACATGGAGACATGCATTTTCCAAAGGTTTTATGAAATCAAATACACCAAAAATGCATAAATCACAAAATAGAATTCATTTGTGCAAAATCACCAAAAATGCATAAATCATGCTATTTACTTATCAAAATATCCAAATCCCAAATATGAGCATTTTACGAGATCAAATTAACCCAAGTTTACCCAATATGAAAACTTATCAAAATACTCGACACATTGACAATAACCAAGTAAAACATATTTTTACTTCAAAATACACATTTTGGCATGTACATAGTTTTCACAAAGTAACTTGAACTCACCTTGCTAGATTTAGGCTAAATCTAGATTTTCCCCAACTTTAGCTCCTTTGAAAAAACTTGAATCCTCAAGCCAAAGTGTAACACCCCGAATTTTCGGTACGTAAATTCTAGCGTTTAGACTTCTAACCTTGGTTATCGTTTAATCTGGTATTCTTGTGTCTAGCTTTTGTCGTTAGCACCGCGTTTTGTAGCAAGTTCGAGTATTTGGGTTTTGGTAGTGTTGGCAAGTCACAGAGACTTACGCGAGTTACACCGCGGCTTGCAAGCCGCGGCACAAGCCACGTAATCCACTGTCCGTTTCCATTTCAGGAACACGGGCGACTTATGCCGCGACATAAGGCTGCGGCATAACCCGCGAGTTCCCCCTGATCGCCCAAATACGGGTTCTTTCCTCATTTATGTTTCTCATCTACCTTATTCCCTCTCTCTCTAAACCCTCATAACTCTCCTCATCCGAATCTAGGGTTTCACCAACCTAAATTTGCATCATTTATTGTTAGAAATAGAGTATAGAAATCAAGGTTTCAAGTTTGAGCATTGAAGTCTACACCTCCATTGTCATCTTCCCCATAGGATTGAATCTAGGGTTTGGGTTTTTCCAAAAACCCACTTTGTGAGTTCATACTTCTCTTTTATTAAACTTTATACACATCAAAATGCATCTTTTAAACTTCTAAACATCTCCTTGTTTAACATTTTCATTATTGATGAGATTTGACCTAACTTGGTATTTTGGGAGATTTTTAGGGTTTCTTACCATTTTGTAAAATAAAGATATAATCCATGACTTGGAACTACATATATGAATGTTATCTCGTTTTGTTGAGCATATGTTAAATATATGGCACTTTAACCAAGTTTATGTTTTATGCATATTATAGGTATTTTGGTGGAAAGGGTTATTGGGTGGAATGGAGGCAAATGGTTTAAAACATGAAGAAATCCATGTTTCAATAAAATGGTTTCTACTATGGAAAGGTTTACTTGGTAAAGGAACATTTTGGGAAATGAGATGATAGCCTTATGTTGTATGTATGGTAAGCTCAAAACTTGGAAAGTGCCTTACTTTGTGTTTCGCCACAATCCTTGGAATTCAGGCTTACACCCGTCATCGTAAGATGAAGTCTGGGCCGGAAGGTCACTATGTGTTACTAAACCATTTACAAAGTCGGTTGACGAAAACAGTTTATTTATGTTACAATAAAATCCTTCTTGCTATCTTTCATATAAACTGTATGTTCTCACTAGGCTTTAAGCCTAACACTTTTTCTCAAATGATGTGTATAACAGGTTCCCTTAGCGGCGGGTCGTCAAGGGGTTGAGAGAAGAGCGTGGGCTCTTGAGGGAAACTTTTGGTTGATTAGATATTTTGGAGTTTTGGCGTTTGAAACAATTTATTCATATTTTGGTATTGGGATGACAACCTATGTAATCTAGATAGAATTGGTTTAGATTAGTTTGTTGTCGATTTCCCATGCATATTATACAGGTTTTGTAAACGCGTACTCTTTTACCCTTTTGGGTGGTTCACTCAAATTACAAATGTTATATTTTCCAAATTTTCAATTTTTAAATTTATCCCAATTTTTAGGGTGTTACAAGTTGGTATCAGAGCTCTAGTTTAAGTGAACTAGGCATGAATGTAAGATGTCTAGACTTAGACTGAGTATGTTAGGCAATAATTTGTGAGTCGGGTAGAACTTCTAAGATGGGTTAGTCTTAGAGTCGACGGAAGTTATGTTCATCAAACGTTGTGATGATAGTAACAAGAATTCTTATGTGTTATATGTTCATAATCTCACTTAGCTAATGTTATTATGAGGATATTTTATGTGAGTATACTTGGTTTGCTAATGTTACGACAATTGGTGGAAGTAGTAGTACGTTTCTTTCGTGTTTAATTATGTTAATCTTTCCTTACTCTTTCTCGTGCTTGTGTGGCAGCCGTTATTCTAGAATGGAGAACACTCGCAGTCGACCGTTAGCCGATGAGAATGCACGCGAAGATAGCTCGCCCGAGCGGAACCCAGTGGTTAGGGTGGCGACCGTCATCCCTTCAGGTATGCCACCTATATTCATGGGAGAGGTGGAGCAAGTGCCGAGAGTGGAGTTGGCATCCACAAACCCGGTGTTTCAGGAGGCGAACCCTCAGGCTAACATGATGGCCAACATTATGCAGATGGTGTCATCGACTATAGAGAAACAACATGAAGTGTTTCTGAAGCTGTTAGAAGACCGCGATGCCAGTCTCAAGAGAAATGAGGCGGTTGCAGAGAATTTTGTGGTGGGTTATGGTGGCACCGGTTAGGGTGTTAGAATGGAAGAGCATAGGGTCGTGGGTTCTCAAAAGAGTGGAAAGAGTTGCTCTTACAAATCCTTTTTGGGATGCGGGCCACCAGAATTCTCCGGTTCTGACGACCCGATTGTATGTGTAAAGTGGATTCAGCCTGTCGAGCAGGATTTTGGCTCATCTGAATGTGGGGACGACCAGAGGGTGAGGTTTGGTACCCAACTTTTTAGAGATGCGGCATTCACATGGTGGAACGTCACCCAGTCCACTATCTCTCCTACTGTTTTGGCTCAGTTGTCTTGGGCCGAGTTTAAGAAGAAGATCTTGGAAGAGTTCTGCAGTGAAAGATCTATAGACCGCATCGAGGCCGAGTTTAGGTCCCTAGTGAAAGGAAACTTGACGGTGAGGGAGTACACCCGTCTGTTTATGGAAAAGTTAGGATTGGTGGGGCACGTGGCCCCAACAGAGAAATAGAAGATAAAGGCTTATCTCAATGGCCTACCGGCGAACATGATGTCGATGGTCCGCAACTCCAAAGCTTCCAATCTTTGCGAGACGATTGAGGAAGCTCAATTCATGAAGGAAGTCTATGCAAGAGGCAAGCCAGAGAAGGTGGCGGCGGTAGTAGAGAAGAGGAGGTGGGAAGGCAATTCCGGACCTCCTAAGAAAAATAGGCCTTTCGTTAGGAACCGAAATTTCAACAACCGTCAAGAGGCACGGTGGTGCCATAGGTGCCTAAGTAAGCACCACAACAACTGTAATCCTGCTTTCACCGCTTGTGTCAGGTGCGGTAAGAGCGATCATCTTAGCAAGGATTGACTGATCAAGGGAATCATCTGTTTTGAGTGCAAGATGTCGGGACATTTTCGAAAAGATTGCCTGAAGTGGAAAACAGGGAGTGCCCCGGAGAAGAAAGAGAACCCTCCCAGAGTTCCTGGCCGAGCTTTTCCAGATGACGGCCGATGAGGCCAAGGCATCCGCTGACGTGGTATCGGGTACGTTTCTTCTAAACTCCGTACCTGCTCATGTGCTATTTGATTCGGGTTCCAATTTCTCTTTCATATCTGATTCATTTCGCGAAAAGTTTACCATGCCCACTATTAGTCTAGAGGATGCTTTAGTGGTCGAAATAGCTAATGGTAGCCAAGTGATGATCTGTGATGTCTTGAAAGATTGTACCCTTGGTATTGAAGGGAAGAAGTTCTCAATCAATTTGATGCCAATGGTTATCGGTGACTTCGATGTAGTAGTCGATATGGATTGTTTGGCGGACAATCATGCCGAAATCCTATGCTCCAAGAAACTAATCCGACTCCCTACATCGAATGGCAGGATGGTGATAGTTTATGGCGAAAGAAGGAAAGGTGACGTGGCGGTTATCACCATGGCTAAAGCGCGAAGGTGCTTGGTGAAAGGATGTTCGTTCTTTCTAGCTTATGTGGTAGACGTGAAGCTTGAGAAGAAGAAGCTCGAGGACGTGAAGGTGGTGCGCGAATTTCCCGATGTCTTTCCGGACGATTTGCCCGGTTTGCCACCCGATCGTCAAGTGGAGTTCCGGATTGACCTCATACCGGGGGCGGCTCCAATTGCACGAGCTCCTTACCGGTTAGCGCCATCGGAGATGCAAGAGATGATGGCCCAACTTCAAGAACTCCTAGAGAAGAGATTTATAAGACCGAGCTCGTCGCCTTGGGGAGCTCCGGTCTTGTTTGTCAAGAAGAAGGATGGCACGATGAGGATGTGTATCGATTATCGTGAACTGAATAAGGCTACAGTGAAGAATAAGTATCCACTCCCGAGGATCGACGACTTGTTCGACCAACTTCAAGGAGCGGGTTATTTCTCGAAGATTGATTTGCGCTCAGGATATCACCAAGTGAAGGTGAGAGGGGAAGACGTTCCGAAGACGGCTTTCAGAATGCGTTACGACCATTACGAATTCTTTATGATGCCGTTTGGTCCAACTAACGCACTGGCGGTGTTTATGGATTTGATGAATAGAGTGTGACGACCATTCCTCGACAAGTCGGTCATTGTATTCATTGATGACATACTTGTGTACTCCAAGAGCGAGTCGGAACATGAGCAACACCTATGCGAAGTTCTAGAAGTGTTGAGAAAGGAGAGGTTGTATGCCAAGTTTTCTAAGTGTGACTTTTGGCTTGAAAGGTTCAATTCTTGGGTCACGTTGTCACTCGAGACGGAGTGAAAGTAGACCCCTCCAAGATTGAAGCAATGATGAACTGGGAACCTCCAAAGAGTCCGTCCGAAATCCGAAGTTTCTTGGGTTTGGCGGGCTACTATCGTAGATTCATTAAGGACTTCTCCAAGATCGCTTCTTCTTTAACGACTTTGACTAGGAAGAATGTGAAGTTTGTTTGGACCGAAATTCAAGAGAAGGCGTTCCGGACTTTACAAAAGAAGTTGTGTGAAGCTCCAATTTTGTAGCTACCCGTAGGTTCGGAAGACTTCGTGGTTTATAGCGATGCTTCAAAGATGGGGCTGGGGTGTGTGCTAATGCAAAGAGGCAAAGTAATCGCTTATGCATCGAGACAACTCAAGATTCACGAAAAGAATTACCCTACCCATGATCTAGAGTTGGCGGCGGTGGTGTTCGCTTTGAAGCTTTGGCGACACTACCTCTAAGGCACAAAGTGTACTCTATACACAGATCATAAGAGTTTGAAGTACGTCTTTGATAAAAAAGAGTTGAATATGAGGCAAAGGCGGTGGCTCAAGTTACTCAAGGATTATGATTGTGAGTTGCATTACCATCCCGATAAGGCAAATGTGGTGGTCAATGCTTTGAGTCGGAAGGACTATAGCGGGAGCATTCGGGCCACCCTCTCAAGAATCGAACTTGTGTCGAGTCTCATTGAGAAAATCAAGACATCTCAAGGGGAAGCATTGTTGGAAGAGAATCTCAAGGATGAAGTCATGACAAAACAACGTTTGCTCTTAACGGAAGATAGCCGTGGACTGAAGTTGTTCAACGGCCGTGTGTGGGTGCCCAAGGTTGGGGGCAATTGGGAACTTCTCTTTGAGGATGCGCACAAATCTAAATATTCCATTCATCCGGGTAGTACAAAGATGTATCGGGACTTGAAGCTTCATTATTGGTGGCCGGTGATGAAGCTTGACGTGGCACGTTACGTGACATGTTTGCAAGTAAAGGCCGAGCACCAACGTCCGTACGGGAGTCTTCAGTCCTTGGAGATCCCCGAGTGGAAATGGGAACATATTACCATGGATTTCGTGACTAAGTTGCCAAAGACCCTTCGAGGTCACGATACCATATGGGTAATAGTTGATCGGTTGACCAATGGCGCTCACTTCTTGTCCATGCGTGAGACACTACCGATGGACAAGTTAGCGAAGCTTTACATCGACGAGGTGGTCTCGAGACATGGGGTGCCCTTGTCTATTGTTTCGGATCGTGATAGTCGGTTCACTTCAACCTTTTGGGATGGCCTGCAGAAAGATCTTGGTACGTGAGTGAAGTTGAGTACGGCCTACCATCCTCAAACCGACGGTCAATGCGAGAGAACGATCCAAACGCTTGAAGATATGCTAAGGTCTTACGTTATCGACTTCGGGGGTAGTTGGGACTCTCACCTACCTTTGGTGGAATTTGCTTACAATAATAGCTACCACTCAAGTATCGGAATGGCTCCGTTCGAGGCTTTATACGGGCGGAAGTGTAGAACTTCTGTATGTTGGCTTGAAGCGGGAGAGAAGCAATTCGACGGACCTGAAATCGTGCAAGAGACGACTGATAAGGTCAAAGGCATTCGGTAAAGACTGAAAGCGGCCCAAGATCGGCAAAAGAGCTATGCCGATAAGAAGAGTCGACCGATGGAATTCCAAGTAGGCGATCGTGTAATGCTAAAGGTGTCGCCGTGGAAAGGCATTATCCGGTTCGGAAAACGCGGGAAGTTGAGTCCTCGTTTCCTCGGACCGTTCAAAGTTCTCAAGCGTGTGGGCTTGCAGGCCTACCAGCTGGAACTCTCACCAGAAATGAGCGGGATTCACAACACGTTCCACATCTGTTATCTCCGAAAGTGTTTGGCGGAAGAGGAAAACGTTATCCCTATTTCTGAGATTAGAGTGTACGAGGGTAACCGTTGTGTGGAAGAACCCAAAGCCATTTTGGAGAAAAAGTCTAAGAAATTGCGTCACAAGGAGGTCACTATGGTCAAGGTGTAGTGGAACCATCATCGGGGAGCCAATGTGACGTGGGAAGCTGAGGAGGATATGAAGCGAAGATATCCTCATCTTTTCGAGTAGTTGGGATTTCGGGGACGAAATCATTCCCAAGTTGGGGAGGATTGTAACACCCCAAATTTTTGGTACGTAAATTCTAGCGTTTAGACTTGTAACCTTGGTTATCGTTTAATATGGTATTCTTGTGTCTAGCTTTTGTCGTTAGCACCGCGTTTTGTAGCAAGTTCGAGTATTTGGTTTTTGGTAGTGTTGGCAAGTCACAGAGACTTACGCGAGTTACACTGCGGCTTGCAAGCCGCGGCACAAGCCACGTAATCCACTGTCCGTTTCCATTTCAGGAACACGGGCGACTTATGCCGCGACTTAAGGCCGCGGCATAACCCGTGAGTTCCCCCTGATCGCCCAAATACGGGTTCTTTCCTCATTTATGTTTCTCATCTACCTTATTCCCTCTCTCTCTAAACCCTCATAACTCTCCTCATCCGAATCTAGGGTTTCACCAACCTAAATTTGCATCATTTATTGTTAGAAATAGAGTATAGAAATCAAGGTTTCAAGTTTGAGCATTGAAGTCTACACCTCCATTGTCATCTTCCCCATAGGATTGAATCTAGGGTTTGGGTTTTTCCAAAAACCCACTTTGTGAGTTCATACTTCTCTTTTATTAAACTTTATACACATCAAAATGCATCTTTTAAACTTCTAAACAGCTCCTTGTTTAACATTTTCATTATTGATGAGATTTGACCTAACTTGGTATTTTGGAAGATTTTTAGGGTTTCTTACAATTTTGTGAAATAAAGATATAATCCATGACTTGGAACTACATATATGAATGTTATCTCGTTTTGTTGAGCATATGTTAAATATATGGCACTTCAACCAAGTTTATGTTTTATGCATACTATGGGTATTTTGGTGGAAAGGGTTATTGGGTGGAATGGAGGCAAATGGTTTAAAACATGAAGAAATCCATGTTTCAATAAAATGGTTTCTACTATGGAAAGGTTTACTTGGTAAAGGAACATTTTGGGAAATGAGATGATAGCCTTTATGTTGTATATATGGGCTTTGTATTTCTTATCAGCAGTTAACCATCAAAATGTGATTTGGGAACTAAATGGCAATATGAACTGTATGTTTGATTATAGTTGGTTACAAGTGTATTGTGAAGAGTCTAGACTATTACTATTGAATCCATAGGTATTGAGTTGACTTATTATTTGGGGGTAATTCCCGTATGTAGCTAGTTGAGACATTGGACCCTAGAGGGCAACTTGGTATGGTTATGTGGGACCGATTACTAGCCGTGGGTTGTAAATGTAAATCCTAGTGAATGAGCATGACTAGGGATCATTGGGTGCCCTCCCCCACATCTTAGTACGAGCCGGCGTGTTCGTGGCCTTGATCCTAGTATGGTGATCTCAAAACTTGGAAAGTGGCTTACTTTGTGTTTCGCCACAATCCTTGGAATTCAGGCTTACACCCGTCATCGCAAGATGAAGTCTGGGCCGGAAGGTCACTATGTGTTACTAAACCATTTACAAAGTCGGTTGACGAAAACAGTTTATTTATGTTACAATAAAATCCTTCTTGCTATCTTTCATATAAACTGTATGTTCTCACTAGGCTTTAAGCCTAACACTTTTTCTCAAATGATGTGTATAACAGGTTCCCTTAGCGGTGGGTCGTCAAGGGGTTGAGAGAAGAGCGTGGGCTCTTGAGGGCAACTTTTGGTTGATTAGATATTTTGGAGTTTTGGCGTTTGAAACAATTTATTCATATTTTGGTATTGGGATGACAACCTATGTAATCTAGATAGAATTGGTTTAGATTAGTTTGTTGTCGATTTCCCATGCATATTATACAGGTTTTGTAAACGCATACTCTTTTACCCTTTTGGGTGGTTCACTCCAATTACAAATGTTATATTGCCAAATTTTCAATTTTTAAATTTATCCCAATTTTTAGGGTGTTACACAAAGCTTCCAAAAACCTAGATCCACAAGTTTCCAACCATAAATATACGTTTCCAAGCATTTAGAATCATTCCCAAAACACCTTATATCAAAACTCCCATTTTGGCCAAAACCCTAATTTTGACCCAAATTCTCCAAAATCATCCAAACGAAAATTGGAGAAATTGAACACTAGGAAATCATTAATGGAGAATTTATAACTCATAAAGAAGCTTGGAAATGGAGGGGATGAACTTACCACTTAGGTTTTGGTGAAAACCTAGAAAACCCCAAAATTCTTGAAGATGAAGGTGATGATGATGAGCTTTTGATCTTTGCTTCCAATCCATCACCAAATACCCTTATATATTCCTAAAACTAACAATCTACCCTTGAAAATCTCTCAAAAATGAAACCAGAACAACTTAAATCACCAAAAACGGAATAGAAATGTGAGAGAGATGAAGAAATGAAGATGAATGGCTGAAATCCGACTTTTATGCTGTTTGGTACCACTATGCGACTTTGCCATGGCATTGTCGCATGGCATTGTCGCTCAAAGTGTACCGTGGGCTGAATCTTGCCGAGCATTGTAGCCAGACTCGTACCAAGCCCCGAAACTCGACTTTTTCTATGTCAACACTCCTGAAACTCTTAGGGACTTAAAGTAATGTTTTCCCAACATAAATCCCACTATCTACAAGTTGTAAAAACGTCCGGGTGACTTTTACTTACTGAAAATTACGGGTTTTACAATTCACCCAATATCTAAAAATGCAATATCATCGTAATATGAAGAACATAATCCAAGAAACTTAAACCATTAAATTCCAAATTGAGAAGTAACTCCAAAATCGACAATTAAAAGGGTTTTGTCAACAAGAACCTTAAGCAAACCAAAAAAACATAAAATTCAAATCTTCTACCCATAAATTTAGAGTAAACCCTAGAATAAAACGATAGGAAGTTCATACCTTGAGAATCATAACCTAAACCAAACTTCTTCAAAGTTCTCCTACTTTTTCTTCCCCATTGGTTCCTCTTCTAAAGCCTTTCTCCCCCCTCTCTCTCTCTTTCAAACACATACAAAAGGTGAAAATGAAAAAGAAAGGAGAAAGAAGAATGAGAAAATCGGTAGAAAAGTGAGGATTAATTACTCATTTTATACCCTATAATTACAGATATGGTCCCTCGAAAATCAATCACTAATCAAAGCCAACCTTGCACTTTAACTTGTCAAACTTAGCATTTTTGGGTTTTTACAATCTTTCCTCCTTAACAGAATTCCGTCCCATAATTCATTTAAGCAACAAAGGAGGGTAAGTGATACCAAAATCGACTTCAAAATCTTACAATACAATATTGCCTCTAGGGAACCTCTCAAAAAAAAAAAAACTTTCACAATATCAACCTCTTTATTTCTCAAAACAATGCCCTTGTTCCTACTTGGAACAATCTTTTAAACCATAACATGGTACCAATAGATTGCCATGTTTTTGCTAAGCAACTCTAACTAAACTCAAACACACGATATCCATAATAATCACAACCTCACATATTTAAAACTTTTCTCTACCATATATCTCGCAATAAAATACTTCATTTTCCAACTTTAAATACTCAATACCCCAAATCCAACATTTCCAAAATCGATTTTAAGACAAATTTATTACTAACCCGAAAAGATTGGAGCATCAACAGTTAATATAGAACAAATAAAAACCAACCAAGTCCAAGATCAAATATTGATTACTTTTAATTCCAGAGAGAATTTTTCACAATACAATCATATTTCGAGAATCAATGAGATCTCCACATGAAAAAACTCCACAACATAGGAAACTTAAAAGAAAGGGACAACACCCACATCCATACATTTAGAACACACAACCAATGTTGCCCACATTGACTATATCAGATTTTACGGTTTTAAAATGCGTCTAAATTTGGATTCGACCAAGAACTACAATTCTTTTTTTTTTAAATAATTCTTATAAAGGTTCCACCACAACAAACATAAACTCCCCAATTAAATTAATAACCACTTAATTCAATATCTCAACACAAGACACCCTTGCATTTTTACTTAAATTCAAAACAAAGAATTCATTAATTGTCAGGATCGAATTCTTAACAAGAATTAATACTCAGAAACTAATATCAAAGAAGTTGCGGAAAAACACTTTGATATTTGATAAAACAGTAATCAAACACAGTATATAATTATCAAACAGTAAACTTGTATTGAATGCTTAAAGTTACAAGATTACACACTCAACCTCAATATTGATGAACAGGCTCACCAATACGAATTCTACTTCTCTAGAATTAGGATCTATGCCTTGAGGTTAATTTTTTCTCTTGAAAAACGATTATCAAAAGTTATGTCTATCTATTCTAAACATTCTATACATATACTGATAAAAAGATAATTACAAAGAATAAACAAATCTTCAGTATATCTTCCATGTATATCTTCTAAGTATATCTTCAGTATATCCAGCTGTAGTACTTTCCATCAGGATCTCTTTAGCAGCACTAATAATGCTCAGCAGCATTAACTTCATCTAGCAGCATTAACTTCAAGCAGTACTAACTACTAGCAGTACTAACTAGCTAAGCAGTACTAACTTTGTTCAAGCAGTACTAACTTTAACTAGCAGTAGTAATTCTACTAGCAGTAGTAACACTTAGCAGTATTAATCTTCAACTTGTTCTGGCAGTAGTAACTACACTTGTACTAGCAGTAGTAACTACACTTAGTAGAATCTTCAGTTCCCAACAATCTCCCCCTAACTTGACTTTTAGAAGAGAAGTCAAGTTCTTCAGATATTCTTCCAGATGCTCTTTTTGATGCTCCCAAAACTTCCAAGATCATGCTCCTAAGTCTGGATTCAGTCCCAAACTCTGATTGATTATCCTCTGAATTAGATACTTGGCCATTTCAGAATTTGGTGCACAACCCAACTTTTTCTTTAGCATGGCATGAACCTTCAGTCTGGTGTGATTATATACTCTATCCACTAGGAAGTATTCTGTGTGATTTCTATCCAAAGTCACTGCATATACTCCACTAGTTTCATATAGAGTCCAACTTGTGACTTCTTTAAACACACTCTTGATGACCTGGTCCACTTCTTCAGGTTTGAACATCATGCATAGATACTCCATCACCAGTTTTGTAAGAGAAATTCCTGGAGTATTCAGATGATCTGCATACAGCTTAATTCCTATGTCAAACATCTCTTCTATATCAGATCTAGAGCATGTTCTGACAATCTTGACCCAAGTGTTGAATACTTCATACTTATCACCCTTCCTCTTGAGTCTGATGTAATCTTTCCCATCCATTGTCAGTACATCCCAGTGAATGATCTCAGGTGGCTTAACTCCAACAGGTTCTGCAGAAATTGGTTCAGGCACTTTGTCCATCACTACCATATATAAGCTTACATCATCTTTGATTGATGACCCTTGCTGACTTGATGACTCAGGTGCCCCTTCTTCTTCAGCAACATTTTGTTCTTCTTCTATTCTAGACTTCTTATCTTTCTTTCTTTTGGCCATCATCTTGGTTCTTTTCAAAGTCTTTTGAACCTGTACTAGAGTAGCTTCCTTCTTCTTTTCTTCCTTTTCCCTTGCCATTTCTTTGATAGGAGTTCCCTCTTCACTTTCAGGAAATGGTTGATTCATATCTATATCATTACTCTCCTTGGCCTTCTTTTCAAACTCTACTCTTTTCTTTTCATTGCTCTTCAGATTCCCCATTTCTTTTTCATAGAGCTCTCTGATCTGATCAAAACTCATCTTCACAAACATTTCTTTCTTTACCCCAATTGCACTCCTCAAGAAAGTTATCATTTTGTTTCTTTCCTGAGTGGCAAGGTAAGTTTGTGAAGGTCTTCTTTTCTTTGCACTTGTGTTAGCCATCATAGCTTTTCTCAGACTTATAGCCCTTTGTTTAGCCTTTTCAGTTTCAAGCCCCTTTTGATAGGCTTTATTTAGCTCAGCAGCTAAAGCCTTTGCCATTTCCCTGTCCTTCTCCACTTGAGCTCTTTCTTCTTTTTCCATCTCCTTCTGCATTTTCCTTGCTAAAGCTTCATCTGATTCAACCAACCTTTGCTTCTTGATTGGTTGATCAGATTCCACTAACTTTGCCTTACCTTTATCTTTACCCATCTCCTTCTCAATGCTAGAGTTCTTTGCTGCATCACCTCTTTCTTTTATGACAACTCCTTTGGCCTTTGAGATGACCTTGGGAGTATCATGTTTTGCTTTGATGAGTGTTTCTGCAACCTCAAGCTCTGTAAGGACCTCTTTTACTTGTTCTGCTGCTTCTTTCAGCTCAGCAGTATTAACCATTTCTGCTGCTTTACTTGAACTGGCAGTATTAATGGTTTCTACTGCTGGCTCTGTTTCTGCTGCTTGCTCCTTTTCCCCCTCAACAATATGTTTTTCCTCTTGCTCCCCCTTAGCTTTGGCATCAGCTTCTGACTCCCCCTTTTTGGGAGCATCAGTCACTGGTTCCCTCCTTCTGAGCACAGATTGTTTCTTCTTCTTTTGCAGAATCAGTTTCCTTACCATTTGCTTCAACTTGATGATTTGTTCTTGTTGTGACAGCACAATGAGTTTTAGCTCTTCAATATCTTTGCCTTGTTTGAGTACATCCATGTTGATGTTGCCCATTGTCTCCATCAATTCATCATAGTTATATCTGTCCTCACCTTCTCCAGGAGTGTTACCCCCTATTGAAGGATCATTGGATCTTTTAGTAGTGGAAGTCTTCTGCCTAGCAGAAGCACTATCCACCCCTGTGGTTTCTTGGCACCAGGGACCTTCAAATGATTGCTCATTCAAAGTTGCCATGGGGGAGGTCTTATTGATGTTACCACTTTCCTCCTCTGTGCTAGCAGGAGTAGTGGCAGCCTCATCACCCATATGCTCTACCTCCTCCTCAGAGAGCACCTCCTTTGGGTTGGGAGACACCCTAGTGGTTTCCCTTTGGATATTCTCTAGGGGAGAATTCTCCCTTAGAGGGCTTAAAGGCTGTGTGGGTGATGGTACAAGAAGGGAAGGAGCCTTCTTTACCTGTTTTCTTTGATAAGTTTGGGTAATTGGAGAGGTTGGTTTTGTAAGAATGGACTGGGGAATTGTTTTTGAGTGAGAAGGTTGGGCTTGGCTAGCAGTGGGATGGTCTAATGAGGGCCTTGACCCTGCTGCCATACCTTCAGTGGTTTGGGACACCACCATCATTGTAGAGAACAATGGGGTGTCAACTCCTTCCGAGTCCCCAGCAGATCTTCTCATATTTGAGAAAACCTTGCCTTTGGGGGGTTTAGGTACATATACCCCAACAGGTTGAGGTATATCCGTCAATTGATGAGTAATAACTTCTTGAACAAACCTGGGATACATAAAGAAACTCTTTTTGTTTCCCATATTTGATACAAGATCACTGAAAATCATCTTTGAGAAATTGTACCTTCTGGATGTAGCCAAGCATACCAAAGCATATGCAATTGGACTGCTGAACTCACTCCATCCAGTGGTCTTTTTGGAGATGCAATGCATCAGGGTATGAACAAGAAAACGCCATTGGGGTGAAAACTTTGCTTTTGAGAATTTGAAAACACCCAATGGGCCTCCATACCCCATTCTAGTAAGATTAGAAAACAGTTCATCATTAGAGATAGACATTATACCAGAGGCATCGTCTAGACGTAGACTGATGCGAATGACTTCTTCAGTAACTGTAAGTGAGTGATCACAGATTCTTGTCTTGATCATTTGCACACCATTTTCCACAACAATGGTTGCATTAGCCCAGAACTGCCTTTGGTGCTCAATGTAGATTGTAGGTGATACAGTAAGAGCATGAGCAATGTGGCTTGACTTGAGGAAATCCACAATCTGATGAAAGCCTTCTGCTTGTTTTGGCTTTTGGAGCATTGCGATTTCATTGTGCTCGTCAATGAACGCCATTGATGCCATTGACCTTGAAGATTTTTGCCTGAAAACTTTGAACTTTGAGAGAGAAAGGGTTTAGAGCGCAAGGGAACAGTATGCAAAGAGTCGTTATGAACTTTTAGGCGGGCAAAGAGTATTTATAGTATTCGGAATATAAGCAGTATTAACCTAGAGCAGTATTAACTACTAGCAGTAGTAACGGCTAGCAGTATTAACTAACTAGCAGTATTAACTGAAAGCAGTATTAACCACTAGCAGTATTAACTACTAGCAGTATTAACTGAAAGCAGTATTAACCACTAGCAGTATTAACTACTAGCAGTAGTAACGGCTAGCAGTATTAACTAACTAGCAGTATTAACTGAAAGCAGTATTAACCACTAGCAGTATTAACTACTAGCAGTATTAACTGAAAGCAGTATTAACCACTAGCAGTATTAACTACACTTACTCCTTTTAAACTTTGCTAAACTTTGCATATCCTGAAAAAGAAGATTAGTAACACCAAGAATAAAAATATACAGGTATAAAACCACTTTTTGAGAAGAAAATTATTCAGAGTTTATCATTCCCACACTTGTTACCAAGAAAGTGAATCTACCCACATCAAAAGCTTTAGTGAATAGATCAGCAAACTGATTATCAGTGTGAACTTTGACAACTTGAATAAGTTTCTTTTCATTACAATCTCTTATAAAGTGATACCTGATTTCAATGTGCTTTGTCTTTGAGTGCTTGACTGGATTATTTACAATGCTAATAGCACTGCTGTTGTCAATAAAGATTGGAGTGTGTAGAAAGGTTACCCCATAGTCCAACATTTGATTCTGAATCCATAAGACTTGAGAACAGCAACTTGCAGCTGCTATGTACTCTGCCTCTGTTGTAGATGTGGATACTGTGGTTTGTTTCTTGCACTGCCATGAGACTAGTCTAGCACCCAAGAACTGACATCCTCCAGAAGTAGATTTTCTGTCCAAGTTTGCCCCACCTAGATCACTGTCTGAGTATGCTATTAGGTCAAAAGGTGAGTTATGAGGATACCAAAGTCCCAATCTGGGTTGCCCTTTGAGATATCTAAATATCCTCTTAACAGCTTGAAAGTGAGATTGTTTTGGCCTAACTTGAAATCTTGCACATACACAGACTGGAAACATAATATCTGGCCTTGATGCTGTGAGATACATGAGAGAGCCAATTATGGATCTATAAAGATGCACATCCATATCCTCCCCCTCAAGATCTGCTGTGATCTGCTTGTGTGTTTCCATAGGTGTGCTGGCAGGTTTTGATTCTGAGAAACCAAACTTGGTTAGAATATCCTGCACATACTTGGATTGACATATGAAAATGCCATCTGACTTCTGTTGAACTTGGAGTCCAAGGAAGAAAGTAAGTTCTCCCATGGAGCTCATTTTGAACCTTTGATGCATTAAATCCTCAAACTCCTTGCACATGTTGTTTCTTGTAGAACCAAAAATAATGTCATCAACATATATTTGGACCAGCAAGATATCCTTCTTCTTTCTTTTGATAAAGAGAGTCTTATCAATGACTCCTCTTTCAAAGTCATTTTCCAAGAGATAGGATGACAGAGTGTCATACCATGCTCTTGGGGCTTGATGTAGTCCATAAAGTGCTTTCTTTAATTTGTATACCCTGTCTGGATAGCTTGGGTTTTCAAACCCTGGTGGTTGACAGACATATACTTCTTCTTCAATTGATCCATAGAGAAAAGCACTTTTTACATCCATTTGATAGACTTTGAAGTTCATGTAAGAAGCATAGGCTAGGAATAGTCTGATTGCTTCTATCCTAGCCACAGGTGCAAAAACTTCTTCATAATCTATACCCTCTTCTTGAGTATAGCCTTGAGCCACCAGCCTTGCTTTGTTCCTTATGACAATACCTCTTTCATCTCTCTTGTTTCTGAAAATCCACTTTGTGCCAATTGCTCTGTGACCTTTAGGAAGATCTACTAGATCCCATACATCTTGTAGCTTGAACTGTAACAGTTCTTCTTGCATTGCTTCTATCCAGCTAGATTCTTTCATAGCATCATGTGCCTTTTTAGGCTCAAGCTGGGATAGAAAACAAGAAAGGACTGTATGCTGTTGATCTTGCATTTCTTGAAGCCTGCTTTGATGTCTAGTCATCATAGGAGAAGAGATATCTCCTATTACCAGCTGTGGAGGATGATTCTTTTGAACTCTTGTGTTATGACTAGGTTCTTCATTCAGTCCAGCCTCTAGATTAGAGTCATGCAACTCAACTGAAGTGTCTTCAGATGTCACTTCTGATTCTTGAGTCTCCTCATCTCTAGTGTCTTCTTCACTCTGACTTGGTTCAGTAAATGATTCCTTTTCACAGTCTTCATTTACTGTGGGTATGGGAAAAATCACAGATTTAGATATACTTTCTTGAACTTGTGTGATCTCTGATTCTCCACCATCTGTTCCTGTATACTCATTACTGAAACCAAAAGAGTTAGTTAGTGAATCAATGTCAAATAGCCATTGAGGTCCAGACCCAACAGGATTTGGTGTGTTCTCATTGCATTTGACATTGTCACTTTCTTCAATTATTCTAGAAGAAGAGTTAAAAACTCTGTAGGCCCTACTCTGAGATGAATATCCAACAAGAAATCCATCATCTGCTTTGCTATCAAACTTACCTAAGTGAGATTTGGTATTTAGAATTGTACAAGGACACCCAAAAGGTTTGAAGAAACCAATAAAAGGTTTTCTTTGATTTAAAAGCTCATATGGGGTCTTGTTCTTTTGCTTGACCACCAGAACTCTGTTTTGGACATAACAAGCAGTATTAACTGCTTCAGCCCAGAATGTAATTGGCAATTTTGAATCAGCCAACAGAGATCTAGCAGCCTCTATTAGTGTCCTATTTCTCCTTTCAGCAACACCATTCTGTTGAGGAGTCCTAGGAGCACTATATTGTCTCTCAATACCTTTTCCTTCACAAAAAGTGTTTAAATCATGATTTTTAAATTCAGTTCCATTATCTGATCTAATGACTTTTACTCTTTGATTAGTTTGGTTTTCAATTCTTAGAATAAAGGATTTGATAAGACCACTTGTTTCATCCTTAGTCCTTAGAAAATATACCCAAGTGAATCTGGAGTAATCATCAACAATAACCAAGCAGTAAGATTTCTTGCCTATACTCATGACATTTGTAGGACCAAACAGATCCATATGCAATAACTGGAGACAAGAAGAAACAGAATTTAACTCTTTGGTCTTATGAGAAGTTTTGTGTTGTTTGCCTTTAAGACAAGCAACACAATGATCATCACATGAAAAGACTTTTGAAGGTAAACCTCTTACAAGGTTATTTTTAACAAGATTATTCATAGTCTTAAAATTCATGTGACACATCCTTCTGTGCCAAAGGGAGGATTCATCTATAGAAGCTTTTGAAACAAGACAATTTAAAGATGAATCACTATTGACATTGTCCAAATCAAGACAGTAAACATTGTCCTTCCTAGGAGTTCTAAGTAGTATCATGTTTTCATCAACTACCTTGAACCCTGGAGCAAGGATCATACACTCAGTGTTAGTAAATAATATACTATGTTGTTTGTCACAAACCTGTGATACACTTAACAGGTTGTACTTTAATTGACCAACATAGTAGACATCCTCAAATGTCATCTTACCTTTGGTGACATTACCTTTTCCACTTATCTTACCACCAGTAAGATTGTCTCCAAATGCAACATGTCCTCCATTAATTTGCTTGAAATCCTGAAGGCATGACATGTTGCCAGTCATGTGCCTAGAGCAACCACTATCAACATGCCATATGCTCTTTCCCTTGAGCTGTTGGTTGCCCTGCACATTAAATAAATCAATTAGTATGAATGGGGACCCAAGCCAAAGTGATCTTGGGTCTTCCTTTCTCATCAAAATATTTACATTCCTTTTTAATGAGGTTTTTAAACTCAGAGCACTCTTTATTAGAGTACTTTGTCAATATGATTGGCTTAGCAGAATCAACACTAGAAGCAGTACTAACCTTAGAAGTACTAACAGAGTTAGCAGTACTAACAGGTGTAGCAGTACTAACAGGTTTAGCAGTACTAACCTTGTTAGCAGCATTAACATTGTTAGCAGTAGTATTACTTCTAGCAGCACTATCATTGTCAGCAGCACTATTTGTGATAGCAGTACTAACAGTTTTATTGCTTTTAGGAATCCACATATTGACACTTTCTTTAACAGAATACTTTTTCTTCATGTGGCTTTTAGTTTTAACAGTTTTCTTAGCCACATGGTTCTTTTCAATTTTCTTATAACCAAAGGGTTTTTGCATGGATCTTTGGAAATTTATTCTTTGGTTCATAGGATTGAAATAACAGAATTTTGCAAGATGATTCAATTTGCCACAGATAAAACAAGGTTTTGGTCTATTGATTTTACTCAGATCAACCCCTTGTTTATGTGCCCATTGATTATTCCAGTTTCTTTGATTTCCCCTCTTTTTGTCCTGTTTTTGGGGCTTATTCTTCTTACAAGCACACTGTTTGCAAGGACCTGGATTCACAACTGTGGTCTGTTTATAATGGACCTTACCAGACTTTTCCTCTGTCTTCTCTATGTTCTTGGATTTGATCCAAGCCCTTCCACAATCCTCATTGGTGATAATGTTGTTTTCTATAGAAATCTCACCACTCACCTTGTTCTCCATACTCTTGCCAACCTCTTTCTCAGTCTTATCCTCAACAATTACCTCATCTAAGGGATCTATTTCAGTGGCTCCCTCAGGCAAGTCCTTCCTATCTTTGGTGTCTAACAGGTCTGAAGTAGGAGGAATGTAATTGTTGTTATATGGTGGAGGTGTGGCATTATACCCAATTCCTCTTCTTAATTTATCATGAATCTGATTTTGCAGTAAGGAGTCCATTGCTTTAGAAGCATTGGAAAACTTTTCTACATCAAGCTTAACTTTGGTTAACTCCTCTTTCAGTTTTTCACTCTCCTCTTTAGATTTGGTCAGTTTAAGTTCTAAATCCTTTTTCTCCCACTTCCAGTAATTAGTGTCATATGAGTGTTGTAGTTCATTGGCTTGAAAACCTTTGATTTGATCTTCAAATCTCTCTACTATCCTCACATAGTCTTTTATATCCTTTTCTAGTCTCTTCAGGTCATCACTCATCTTCTGATTGTGATCCCTGTACCTTTTAACAGTGTCTATGCAAGTTTTAGAGCAGAGATTAGAACTTACCTCAGATGGGAGATCAGATACTTTAGCCATAAGAGCTTGATTCTGAATAGCTTCTTCTGCTTGATCACTCCAATCAAACCCCATTCCTTGTTGAGAAACAAGGGCTTGAGCAGAGTTTCTGTTGTTATTGAAGCTTCCAGATTGAGCTTGTTGATGGTTGTTGTTGTGAGACATTCCACTTCTGCATTCTCTAGCAAAATGTCCCTTCAGATGGCATTTGTAGCATTCTACCTTTGATTTATCAAACCCTGCTCCATCTTCTCTTCTTTGTGAGAAGTTGTTTCTTCCAGTCCTCTTTATGAACTTTTTAACCCTCATGGAGAGCATGGCCATCTGCCATTTAATATCCATCTCTTCCAGATCATCAGGATGAAGTTGTTCTAAGTCATCATTGATCAAAGAAGAATTTCCATGATTAGAAAGAAGAGCTTCAAATACATAATCAGTGCCTTTATCTAAATTTGATCCATTAGCAGCATTAACTGATTCAGGGTTAGCAGTAGAATCAATTGATGCTGATAGGAGTGCAGCATTATGAACATATCCAGAAGGCTTCTTCTTTGCCTCCACCTCAGCTTCAAATACTCTAAGATCATTGTACAGATCATCAAGTTCTTTGTCTTCCAACTGATCATTCTGTCTGAATGACACAGTGTACATGGTCCATTCATCTCCAAGGGACCTTAAGAACTTTCTGTTCACATCATCTTGATCAATCTGTACTCCCATAGTAGCTAGTTCACCAATTAGTTTATTAAACCTGTCAAAAGTTTGAGTCATGGACTCATTCTTAGTTGAGATGAAGTTTTCATACTGTTGTTTTAAGATTGCCTTTTGATTTCTCTTGGTACTTTTAGTACCTGAGAATCTCTTCTCTAGAGCATTCCAGAGCATCTGTGCATCAGTACAATTGCAGAATTGGTGTTGATACTCATTTGGAATGGCCAAGAGCAGTGTGCTCAAGGCTTTCATCTCTGTCTGTCTTGATTTCCTGTCTGTATCTGTCTTTGGAGGAGTTCTTTTGCCATCTTCACCAATCTTTCCTCCATCAGATGGGCCATTCTCAATGATGTCCCACATAGAGTAATCTGTGAGGAGAATATATTGCTTGATTCTGATTTTCCACATGTCAAATTCATTGGATCTGAGCATTGGAACTTTTGAGACCAAAGTACTGCTTGATTCTGTAAGATTTTCCATGATGAATAACTGTTTCTGAGAGAATTTGGCTCTGATACCACTTGTCAGGATCGAATTCTTAACAAGAATTAATACTCAGAAACTAATATCAAAGAAGTTGCGGAAAAACACTTTGATATTTGATAAAACAGTAATCAAACACAGTATATAATTATCAAACAGTAAACTTGTATTGAATGCTTAAAGTTACAAGATTACACACTCAACCTCAATATTGATGAACAGGCTCACCAATACGAATTCTACTTCTCTAGAATTAGGATCTATGCCTTGAGGTTAATTTTTTCTCTTGAAAAACGATTATCAAAAGTTATGTCTATCTATTCTAAACATTCTATACATATACTGATAAAAAGATAATTACAAAGAATAAACAAATCTTCAGTATATCTTCCATGTATATCTTCTAAGTATATCTTCAGTATATCCAGCTGTAGTACTTTCCATCAGGATCTCTTTAGCAGCACTAATAATGCTCAGCAGCATTAACTTCATCTAGCAGCATTAACTTCAAGCAGTACTAACTACTAGCAGTACTAACTAGCTAAGCAGTACTAACTTTGTTCAAGCAGTACTAACTTTAACTAGCAGTAGTAATTCTACTAGCAGTAGTAACACTTAGCAGTATTAATCTTCAACTTGTTCTGGCAGTAGTAACTACACTTGTACTAGCAGTAGTAACTACACTTAGTAGAATCTTCAGTTCCCAACAAACAAACATGTTATTCTCACAAACACCTAAGCATCACGAATAATGCTAAATGCTCCAAAATACAACACACTTTTTGATTCTCCAAACGGAGCAACTAAATGACTTGCATTCCCGTATGCTCAAGGAATATATCAATATTTCAATCAAAATCTTAAATCTAATACTAAGCATCACCAACCAATCGAATCTCACATTTTCAACAATGCCTAATTAGAACAAGTTTTAAAGCAACAATAAGTCCAACCGGTTAAGGTAGTACATGAATTATTCAATTAAAAAGTCACTCAATACCACCCAAGCCTTCCACTCTCAAAATAACGAAAGTATAACATTGACTAAAATCCATACACCTCATTCAATCATATATATCACTTTAGGATATCTCTCAAAAACATTGCCAATATGACTCATACCGACACAAAGCCTTCAATATCAACACAAATTCATCACTCAACATCACGGCGACCCGCTAACACATCCATGTCTTGCACGTAAGACTTAGCAAAAATGCTATCTAATTATTCACAAAATAACATCGTGACAAACGTAAATACGTAATGTGAAATTCGACACTACACCATTAAGATGCTCCATTAACATGCCTTCTACACACCAACCATAATCGTGACTTAGTTTCTCCATCCAGGAAAAAATAATAAATGCACGCTTAACTCCCTTAACCACTTTTCAATACACTAAGAAATGTTCATTAAAATCAACCTCTTATAAGATATAACATCATTGACGTAATCAACCAATATTGCCCCTCAGTTTAAGTCTAGGCTATTAGCATCCACAAGCAATAACTGTATGAGATATAGCGACGAAAAATCATGGTTAGATAATAGAACTAGAACATACATCTAATACCTCAAATTCACTTGTGAATGGACATTTTATGTTTAAGCCCCAAAGTCACATTCCATTCATAACCTATCGTGTGACAATGCTCAACTCTCAAGGTCTTTCCTCACCTTTAGTTGCAATATGCCCCAAAATGAGGGTTAGACCCAAAATCTAGTGAGTTCAAGGTTTTCAAGTATGATGACTTTACAAATATAACGATTTGCATTTTAAAAGATTTGCTAAATATAAAATCTTTATAAAAAAATTTGCACATATGTAGTCGTGCAAAATGGCCACAAATGCATCCACATAAAACAAAACAGTAAGATGCATTTTTTCGTTGACCAATAAAAACGACGACAACAAAATGCATTCGTACACTAAAATACTCATACATCACAAGTTAACCAATTAGTACACTAAAATAGTATGCAACAAAATGCATTCGTACAAAACTTGAGGGAAAGTTATACAACTGAATGCTATCAAAATTTCACCTCTAACAATAAAAGCGCATAAGATAAAATTCTCAGTGAAACCCTATATGCAAACACACATAACAAAGCAAGGATATGCATTTCACAATTTCACCCTTGATCAACAAAACGACAAGAGATAACATTCCAATAAAACTTTGCAAATAAACGTATGCAATCAAATAATCTCGTGTATTCAAAGTTGACCCAACTTTCGCCTATGATTCCAATTATACCTCAAAATGTGCAACATATCGAGCACATGAACTTTAGGTAGTTACATTTAATAATTTATGCAATTTATATTGAAAAAAAAATAATGCATGAATTTGGTCGAGACCCATTAGAGTCACGCTTGCCGAGTCTATTAGTCACACCACCGACATTGGAATGCTTAGATATCTCTAGGCGATAATCCATATTTAAGTTGATTAACCTTACATTTTCGGCAACAATCTGGTTTCTTGGTCCTCAAAATGGCAACCAACATTTTCACGGTCTAGTGTGAAGGAAAAATATGAGGTGTGGCGAACGTAGTATCGGAAACTTGTTGGTTACGAAAGCTTCTCCTTGAGGTTCAATGCCCTCTATCGACGACTACCATTGTGTATTGTGATAATGTAAGTGCTATTTACTTATCGGGGAACCCCGTCCAACACCAACCAATGAAGCACGTTGAACTTGACATTCATTTTGTAAGGGAAAAGGTGGCATAAGGTCAAGTCAAAGTGTTACACGTTCCATTTTGCTACCAATTAGCCGATATTTTCACAAAAGCCTACCGAAGGTGTTAGTCGATGAGTGTCGGTCATGTCTAAACATTCAGAAACCTATCGTTCTAACTGCTGGGGCATATTAGCAGTATATTTGTGATAGATATGTATATTATGTTACTAAGATTAGCACCCCTTATTTGTAGAGAATGGTCCCTATAATTATGCCATGTAATCAGGGGTCTAGGGGATACCCTTGTATATAAAAATGGAGAGAATAAGACTAATGGATTGACGTTGAAACACCTTTAGATTTGGAAAAAATTTGTTATAAAAAAATCCAAGGACTTATTATAAGCAATTTGAAACCAAAAACATTTTTAGCCACTTTTGAAACCATCATTTGTTAAAGGGATGATTGTTAAGTTTCGTAGTATTTGGTAAAGCAAGTTCTTATTTTGATTTTTAATTTGGTGATGAAAATAATCAAATTATGAGAAGAAGTTAAAAAGTAGACGCAACAAAACTAATTTATAAGGTAAATGTATACAACTTCAATTAAATATTTTTCTAAACATCTTATTTTGGTGTTAAACGTAAATTTGTAAAAGAAAAATGATTAACCATAAGTGTTATTTATCAAATTATGAATGTATGTCATTGTTAGGGGAGTTCTTCCGAGTGAGCTCGGGTTGATTAGGTTTTAACCGATGCTAAATAACAAGAATCTACGAAGACTCAAAAGTACAAATGAAGAATTAGAAAATCTAAAGAGAAGCTAATCAAACAATAAAGAAAATAACACTGAAAAGTGCATGAGATATCAAGTCGTTGCTAGATGTGTGGTGGGGCGGGACCATCATGTGATGTACGTATATTGGGTATTGAGGGGGGGGGGGTAAAGTTATCGAGCATTTGTCAAAGGGATACATATGCGAAAGAAAGGCCATGTCACGTGGACTATGATGTGCTCATACACAATTTAGAGGTTGTTTGTTTGGATTAATGGTCTGAAAGATTTATTCGTTAATGTTGGATCCCACATTTAATCTTATAACAATGATATAAACAGATAATAATAAAGACAGTGGAAGCAATACAGTTTAATATCAAAGTAGATACAACTCACAGTTTATAAGAAGATATCCAATAAGGTAAATATAAGAACAAGCTTAATATTCACCTGTTAGAGCCTGATTATGTTGGTTGCAAGATCATGAAGACTGAAAGTCAAAGTTCAAGAAGTCAAAAGCTGAAAGTCAACTCTCAAGGGAAAGTCAAAGTCAAAGTATAATAAAAGTCAAAGTCAATTTTAATTGTATTTGTTTTTGTTCTCTCTAAATAGGTTTGGGTTAGGAGTTGGTAAGAAGAAGTTTTGAGAACACATATCATTCCAGATCCTAGTAGAGAGAGAAAGCTAGAGAGAGAAAGATCATTCAGAGAGAACTTTGTAATCAAATTGTGATTAATTGAATTGATAACAGGTTGGTTTTAATCTGTTTAATCCTGTTTTGTTAATTGAATAGATAAGAAACTTGAATCTGGGACACACAATTGGTATCAGAGCAGATCCAGGATGAAATCGACAAAAACTCAGAGTTCGACACTGTGTTCTTGAGTCATAGATCGATTTTCTGAATTTGTAATTGTTTTTGGTGTTATAATTGATTCAGTGTGTGCGTAAACTGTAATAGATCGAGTCTGTATAGTTTCATTCGAGAATTGCACTGTAATTTTTCATCAAATTGATGAATTTGTTGGTTTTAGTTTTCACGAGTTCAATGCACTGTATCATAGATCGATTTGTACATTTTAGTGTTTGTTATTGAAATTCGTTGATTGTAATCTGTTCTAGATGTATTAGGGAACGAATTGTCAAAGTTTGAGATCAAAAATCAAAGAATTGATGAGATTTTGAGTCATTCAAATCAGATTTTCTTCGAGATTTGAAGAACTCGCAAAGATCATCCAAGAACTCGCAGAGGCCAAAGAACTCGCAAAAGCATGAAAAATTCGCAGATTGTCAAAGAATTCGCAGAAAGATTTAAGATTTCGCAGACATCAGAATTCACATAGGATTGTTTTTGAAAAACACAAGGATAGAATTCACAGATGGCTATTTTACGAATTGCTTAGAATTCGCTTATCAGTGTGTTGCGAAAACCATAAGAATTCGCATAAGTGTTCTTTGCGAAAAGTGATTTCTAAATTTTTCTAAGGGAAGAATTCGCAGAAGTCATTCTTGCGAAAAGTTTTTCTTAATTCTTTCAAAGGAAAGAATTCGCTAGTGTGAGTATTGCAGATTCCTCAGGACTCGCAGGTGTGTGAGTTGCGAATTCTGAAAGAATCTTGCGAATTCTGTGTGTGTTTTTGGTATTTTGAGAATTCCGTGCATCTCAGTGTTATTTGCGAATTCCTTGCACTTATTTGTACCTTGCGAATTCCAGACTTGTTGATTTTTTGAAATTGATTTTTTGAATTTTATTTCTAAGATTTTCTGTATTTTTGTGATTTCTATTGGACTAACGATCAGTTTCGAGTTTCTTATTGCATATTTTTAAAACAGGATGACTTCAAGGGAAGCACTCGCTATAGGATCTGATGTCAAACCTCCTGTTCTATTCCGAGGTGAATACGAACAGTGGAAGGATCGATTTCTTGATTTTGTTGACCGACACGCAAATGGAGAAAACATTCATTTGTCTATCACAGATGGTCCTATGAAGATTCCCACTACTGAAATTCCTGGTGAGAATAATAGATCAGGTGATGATGAAGTTCAGACAACGACAGTCGAGAAAGAAGCTGTTCAACTTACTGAGGCACAGAAAAATCGGTTAAAAGTTGATAAACAAGCCAGATCTCTTCTGCTACAGAGTATCCCAAACGAGATCTATATCAAGATTGACAGTTACAAATACACTGCCAAGTCAATGTGGGATCAACTACATAAAATGATGATGGGTTCAAAGGTAGGCAACCAGATGAAGGTAGCAAACTGCATAAACAACTACGAAGAGTTCAAAGCGAAGGATAATGAGAGCTTAGAGGACACGTATGAACGATTTGTTCTTCTTCTAAACGAGCTGTCAAAGAACAAGGTCAAGAAGAAGTAGATTGAGAACAACGTCAAGTTCCTTAGCATCCTGCAACCAGAATGGAAGAAACATACCCACAGGATGAACCAGACGTTGCGACAGAATGAAGAAGAGGTGGAAGAGAAAAGAGATGAAAAGAAGAGAGTTGAGAAGGTTGCCGACCCCATAGCACTTGTAGCTGGTAAGAAAGAGAAGAAGAAGAAGAAGATGATTGTTTCTAGCTCAGAAGATTCCAGTTCTGAATCCGATGGTGATGACGGGGAGAACCTCAAGCAGGCAATGCTTTTATTGACCCGAGCCTTCCAGAAAAAGTTCTACAAGAAACCAGGGTCAAATTCTACGGGATCAAAGAATCATGAGCACAGAGAGAGAGAGAGAGAGAGAGAGAGAGAGAGTTAAGGGAAGAAGATTTGAGGAGACAATAGTTGTTGAGAAGAAGGCAGAAGAGAAGAAGAAGAAGTATGTGAATGATTATACCAGTACTGAAAAGAAGGCTGATGATCTGATCAAATGCTACAACTGTGGCAAGATCGGACATTATGCTAAAGACTGTCGAAAGCCGAAGGTTCGTAACTCGGAATACTACAAGAACAAAATGCTCTTGGCCAAGCAACATGAAGCTGGCAAGGCATTGATGGCTGAAGACGAATTTTGGTTAGATCATTCAGACGTCGAGGAAGAGAAAGAAGAGACAACACACTTATGCTTAATGGGAAAAGAAGATAAGCATGATGATTCTGATGAAGAGACAGCTGATGAGGTAATAAACTTAACTGAATATGATTTTATGACTAAAATGGAAGCCATGATGGTCGAACTTCAAGACCTACAGTTTAAACTGAAAAAATGAAAAAAAGCAGAGTTGAAAGGAGAAATCAAAATATCTTTGAACTTAATAAGTTTGTTATTGGGAACAAAGATCTAATTGACTCTCTCAACAACTCTGTCTCTAAGTTTAAACAAGAAAAAGATTGTTTTGAAAGTAAGATTTCTGATTTTGTTTCCAAAATTTCTAAATCTGATTTGGAAAAGCAAGAAAGTATACTAAAAGCTTATAAACTGCATGTGGAAAATAAGAGTTTAATGAAGAAGGTAAATGGTTTGGAAGCCAAACTTTATGCCCTAGGCCAAACAAATCAAACTATTTTTCTTAATGCACCTAATGAATAGGCTGATGTTAAAGAGAAATGGGGACTCGGTTACGATAACCCCCATTACTTAAAGAAAGCCATCAGAAAACAACCAACATTGTATAATTTTGATTTTCTTGTTGCTGTTGGTAAATATCCTCATTTAAAACCTAAATTTGTTACCAAATTACCTGATGAAGTTGAGGTCAAAGAAAATGAGAAAAGAAAGGATTTAAAGAAAATGCAACTACCATTCCGCTATGAAAAGCTGAATGATAGTTACCTTTCCGAAAAACCAAAAGTTCTTTCAAATGATTATTTTGCTAGATATTCTACTTCTGAGATGGAGGCAAAACCTGCAACTGCAAAAATTTATGTACCTCCACTCATTCTAGAAAGCAAAATAATTGAGCTTGAAAATGTTTTATCTAAAGAAAGGATTTTGGTAGATATAGAACAAAATGTGTTTTTAACCGTGTTAAAGAACACTGTTTTTCAAACCAAATCACAAAAGTGTTCTAATTTTTCCAAGGCACCTCAAACTTCAATTGATAACTTTGATGACTTATTGACGTCTGCAAATGATTTTCTTAATTCTGATGATGGGTGTGTAGAGGAAATTGATATGTTTGACTTCAACGCTTCACTTCCAGATCATTCTACTTTTGTTATTAATGAACAAGCTTTACCAAGTGTTCATGAAATAGGTGAATCATCAACTAAGGTTGGTGAATCAGTTTCTGTGAATGCTGATTACTATGCTAAGGGTAAGAAACAGCGCTTACAAAAACGGAACAACACCGGTAAACAAAAGAAAAGACAATCTCAGAAATTTGATTTTCCTAATAAATCTAAATCTTTTGTTTCAGATATAAGAAAGAAAAGGTTGGAAGAACGAACTGAATGGCGACCTAAAAAGAAGATTGATAAGAAGGCGGAATCAATTCCTGATTTGTCTTGTAATAGATCTGATAGTGTTACTGATATAGTTGGTAAAGTTGCTTTTAATAAACAAAACCTTGCAATTTCTTACAAGTGATACTCAATGAAGCAATTGTTCCAATTATCTCGTACTACTACTAAATCTTATACTTATCGGTGGAATGATTTTGCTTATCATCATCATTCTAATGATTGGTTTGGATCTTATCACGTTTATTATTCTAAACCAAATGTTTCAAAGATTTTTCAAAAGAAAAGAGGATCCATATTCAAATGGATACCAAAATCTTGTGCTAATCCGTTAGGACCCGTTTTTAAATGGGTACCTAAAATCATTGTTTCCTGATTTCTCTTATGCAGACCCGTCATATGTGGTACTTGGATAGCGGCTATTCCAAGCATATGACCGGGCAAAAGAATTTATTGTCTAATTATACAGAGAAATTCAGCGGAAATGTACGATTTGGAAACGACCAGTTCTCACTAATACTGGGGTATGGTGATGTGATACACGACAACGTAAAGATTAAGAAGGTGAGCTATGTTGAAGGATTAAGACACAACCTTTTTAGCATTGGACAGTTCTGTGACAAAGACTTGGAGGTAAATTTCAAGGCCAAGCGATGTTCTGTACGAACTGAAGATGGGAAGGAACTCTTGGTCGGTACTCGAAAGTCCAACCTCTACACGATCAATTTGTCAAAGGTGCAGACTGACAATGGGGTTTGTCTATTATCAAAAGCCTCGATGCAACAAAGTTGGCTATGGCATCGACGACTCTCTCACCTGAATTTTTGCTACATCAATAAGCTGGTCACTGGAAAGTTAGTGAACGGACTTCCTGAACTAAAGTGTATGAAAGAACACTTGTGTGCAACATGTAAAAAAGGAAAGATGAAGAGAGCACCGCACAAACCAAAGCCTGAACAGAGTACCAGCTCTCCATTAGAGTTGTTGCATATGGATCTCTGTGGTCCGATGCGAACGCAAAGCTTAGGCGAAAAGAAATACGTGTTAGTTATCGTGGACGACTATTCGCGATACACGTGGATCAAATTTCTACGATCAAAAGATGAGACGCCTGAAGTACTCATTACTTTTCTAAAGACGACCCAGGTAAATCTCCAGAAACCAGTCAAGCTTCTAAGAACCGATAACGACAAAGAATTCAAAAACAAAACTATTGAAGAATATCTCGAATCCGTCGGGATATCACATCAATACTCTGCTGCTCGTACGCCTGAACAGAATGGAGTTATAGAAAGGCGAAATCGAACGCTAGTCGAGGCCACGCGGACTATGCTCAGCCATTCGGATCTACCTCTAGTTCTGTGGGCAGAAGCAATATCGACTGCGTGCTACACTCAAAACCGGTCCATGATACACCGAAGATTTCAAAAGACTCCGTATGCTTTGATCAACAACCGAACACCAACCATCAAATATTTTCATATTTTTGGTTGTAAGTGTTTTGTGCTCAATGACAGAGAGAGTCTGAACAAGTTCAGTGCTAAGGCAGACGAGGGCATCTTCATTGGATATTCTTCTACATCTACTGCATATCAAGTATATCTAAAGAAGTCGAAGACTGTTATCGAGAGCGTAAACGTTACATTTGATGAGGAGATGGCTTCTGAACAACTCAGTTCAGAACCCGTGATTACTGGAGTATTAGCTTCTGGGCAAATCAGTCCAGAATCTGTACCTGAACGGAATAAATCAGATACAATTCATCGTCTACTACTCATTTATCTGATTTAGATCTTTTATTTGAACTATTTTATGATGATTTCTTGGCTTTAAAGTGAGTAAACATGTTGTGGTTGACAGGACGGAAGATTCAATGACTGATCATCCAACCGCTTCAGATGTATCAACTGAATCCAACTTCCCGATTCAGCAAGGAGTTCAAATTCAAATACCTTCTCCAATAGTTGAAGCTGTGACTAATAACGAAGAGCCAGAAGTTGCTGAATCAGTAGGGTGTACTATAAGGACTGATCAACAGACTGAACAAACTGTACCTACTGAAACTTCTGCACAAAATATTTCAACTGAACCCCTCCCTCCAACTGTACAAACTGATGAAGCTGATAGTGGATTTTTGGATGACATCCATGATCAATCCGCATCTAATCCACTCCCTCATGAACACAAGTGGACCAAAGAGCACCCAATAAGCCAAATCATTGGAGATCTAAACAAGTCGGTGCAAACTAGGTCTGCAACTTTGAATCAATGTATGCATGATTCCTTTCAGAGCAAGATCAAGCCTACTCGCGTATCTGAGGCTCTTGTTGATTCAGATTGGGTGACTGTGATGCAAGAAGAGATGAATCAATTCGAAGCACTTAAATTCTGGAGACTCATACCTAAACCTGAAGGCAAAACCATAATCGGTACGAAATGGGTATTCAAAAATAAGAAGGATGAAGACGGTATCGTAATAAGAAATAAAGCAAGACTTGTTGCCAAGGAATATAGGCAAGAGGAAGGTGTAGATTATGACGAGACTTATGCTCCAGTGGCGCGACTTGAAGCAATCCGCATGTTTCTTGCGTACGCGGCCCACAAGAACTTCATTGTATATCAAATTGATGTGAAGACTGCCTTTCTAAACGGCATACTCAAGAAGGAAGTCTACGTATCTCAGCCAGAAGGCTTTGTCAGTCAAGAGAAACCTGATCATGTCTATCATCTTGACAAAGCACTCTATGGATTGAAACAAGCACTTCGCGCCTAGTATGATGTTCTATCAAAATTCTTGGTCAAGTCTGGCTTTACAAAAGGTAAAATCGATACTACTTTATTCATCAAAAAGGACAAAGCCGATATCATTCTTATTCAAATATATGTAGATGATATTATTTTTGGTTCTACAAATCCAAAATACTGTAAGAATTTTTCAAACTTTATGGTGTCAAGATTTCAAATGAGTATGATGGGAGAGATGAATTTCTTTCTCGGATTACAAGTTAAACAATTTTCAACGGGGATTTTCATTAATCAATCAAAGTACATTTTTGATATTCTTCAGAAATTCAAAATGGAAACTTGTAAACCGATTGGAACCCCAATGGCACCAGGTACTAAGTTGGCACTGATCCTTCGGGAAAAGTTGTCGATGTTGGGACTTATAGAGGAATGATAGGTTCTTTGATGTATCTCACTTCAAGTAGGCCAGACATAATGTTTTCTACATGCTTATGTGCAAGATATCATGCCAATCCCAAAGAATCCCATTTGTCTGCAGTTAAGTGCATATTTAGATATCTGAAGGGCACTACAGATCTTGGTCTATGATATCCTAAAGATACTAGCTTTGAACTAACAACTTATTCAGACGCAGATCATGCTGGTTGTATGTTAGATAGGAAGAGCACATCGGGACACATTCAATTTCTAGGCGATAAACTCGTTAGTTGGGCATCGAAGAAGCAATTATGTGTTTCCACATCAACGGCTGAAGCAGAATATGTAGCTGCTGCTTTCAGGTGTTGTGGATGAGAACGCAACTACGAGATTATGGCTATAAATACAACAAGTTCCCCATCTATTGTGACTCAAAGAGCGCCATCGCGATATCAGCTAATCCTGTGCAACATACAAAGACTAAACACATTGATGTCAGGTATCACTTTATTAAAGATAATGTAGAAAAAGGAACAATTGAACTTTATTTTGTAAAAACTGATTATCAACTTGCAGATTTGTTTACCAAATCTTTAGATGAAAAGAGATTCAATTTTCTTGTATCTAAACTTGGTATGCTAAACCTTAAGACATAATCAGTGGTTACCTCCTAAAGTTTAGTATTGTATTTTTCTTCATTTCTTTCTTATTACTTCTGAAAGGATATCTACACTTTAACATTATGTTCATGATCTCAGGGGGAGTGTGAGAAGAGTTTAAGATGATCTACGTTCTTTTGAGGGGGAGTTTCTATAATTTCTGCATATATTTCACTGACAAATTTTTGTAATGCATGAATTCAGGGGGAGTTATGAGTAAAACAACAGGAGTAAGGAGATGACTTCTGATTACTTCAGATCAGAACTCGTACAATCAACGTTTTACTGCTTTATGTCATTTACATTTCAATAAATTTTGTGAATAAATTTGTACTTTGACAAGACTATGATTTTTTGCAAATTGAGAGTGAGCTTACAAGATCATATTATTATGACTTTAAGCTTGACTTTATGAGATTTAAGACTGAGCGAACAATTTTTATTTCTAATCTTAATCTCTTACATATCTGAAAGAAGGACAACTTTCAGATATGAAAACATGTTTCTTAAATGTTCAAACCACTTCTGATTCTTAAATGATTTCATGAATATGGAAGTGTGATTTTAAATATTTTCACTTTATTTGTGCATATATGCTTAACAAACCATGTGTTTCCAAAGATAAATACTTGTGTATTATCTTTTCCATACACTTTCAAGTATTCATACACACCGGTTTAACTTTTCTTGACTATGTTATCACCATGTCTCAAATTGAACAAATTTTCGATGGTGATACACCCCGCTTGTCTTTCAAAGTTTGAGCGTTAATTCATTTCTAAACGTTTCATTCAAGAATGTCTATATTTTGATTCGTATAGATAATATCCAATTTTTGCTGACCCTAAGCCTTAATTGAAATGATCAGATATGAATGATTTGTTCGATCATTTCATACAATGTCAGATTTTCAAACAAGTTCCTTGTATTCATTTCATTCATTCAATATACTTGTTTGAAAATACTTTAAGGTTTCAAATGCTCAAATCTTCATGATTATATCACTGATCATACATATATCTGACGTATGTATTTGTGCTTTAACTGATACAGTTAAACCATTTTGAGCAACATATGCTTTTTAGGAAAATATGGGTTCTTTGTGCTAGGACTTCAACAGAACTTCTATGGATTCATGTTAACCAGCGTTTCCTACCCAAGAAGTTAATCCCTAGTGATCGAGTGTGAGGAGTCAAAAGAAATGAGTATTGGTTGTGTGATGAGGTAAAATGGAAAAGAGAGTTTGGTTAGAAGTGAGCTCAATGATTTAAAAGAAAGAGGGTGTGAGAACAGAGTTAAAAGAATATTAGAACTCTGCACCTAACTTTTTCTAAGCCGGGCAGCCACATTACTGGTGTTTCACAATTCTTCGTGTACATCATTGAAACAGACATATAGTCCATGCCAACTCTTGATAAAACCCCACCAGCTACTCATTTTCTTATCAAAAAAAAAAAAGAGAAAATGTTTCATATTTTCAAGGGGACACAACACATATGCTATCTGATTTTCATTTGGAAAATCTGGATATTGAAAAAGAAGGAAGTCTGCCCCACCTTCGCACTTCGATCATGCACATTGAGTCTGTGTTTCACTACTGTTGTCTCAGTGGTTTACACAATTTTGAGCCTTATAAAAAGCAATCATCAAGTGCTTAATTCTTTCTATCACTTGCACGAGCACACAAGGAATTTGTTTTCTTGTCTTAACGCTCATATAAATTTCCTTTATGGTGTTTCGATGATTGAATTGAATCCCTGGGGGAGTGAACATCATAAAAGCTCCTTTACATTGTCTATTCGTTACACATAGTGACTTTGTATTACTGACAGGCATTTTAACTGATTCATTTGTTGATTCAGGAGTTACACTATTATTTTTTCTGAATTTGCAAAGATTCGGATGAATACATTTTCGGATTGACAACGAATCAGAGGCTCTTGAATAAGATCAGTGGTCAGAACAGACAAAGACATTTCTTGTTGAAAGTTTTGATGATCATTATGCTCTATTCATTAAAAAGGGGGAGGGCTAATCAAGAAATTTAAGAGAATGGGAGATGATTCCAAGATTTGTTTGAATGATTCTAAAGTTTGACAAAGGTTGAGCAAGCAAAGATTAAAGATTTCTGAAGATGTGCTGATTTTACAGAAATTTTCTTTGAAGATTATTTGCTAAAGCAATCCGAGCTAAATCTGAATATTATTTCTTTCCATCGTCTGAAAGAAATTTCTATCGTCTTTGGGAAGATTGTTATATCTTTTGAAGACATACTTGCGAAGAATACAAACAGTTTTTGAAGACAAGATGATCTAAAGAAAAAAAAGGGGAGATTGTACTTATTGAGCTTAAAGAAAAGATTGAATTGCAAAATCTTTCAAAGATGATCTTGAATCCAAAGGGGGAGATTGTTAGAGCCTGATTATGTTGGTTGCAAGATCATGAAGACCGAAAGTCAAAGTTCAAGAAGTCAAAAGCTGAAAGTCAACTCTCAAGGGAAGTCAAAGTCAAAGTGTAATAAAAGTCAAAGTCAATTTGATTTGTATTTTTTTTTTTGTTCTCTCTAAATAGGTTTGCGTTAGGAGTTGGTAAGAAGAAGTTGTGAGAACACATATCATTCCAGATCCTAGTAGAGAGAGAAAGCTAGAGAGAGAAAGACCATTCAGAGAGAACTTTGTAATCAAATTGTGATTAATTGAATTGATAACAGGTTGGTTTTAATCTGTTTAATCCTGTTTTGTTAATTGAATAAATAAGAAACTTGAATCTGGGACACACATCACCGGATAAATCAGGTAGATTAATAAGAACACCAAAAAGGTGGATAAATCTTACAAGATCTTCTTAGAATACTTTTTAGTATATTAAAGATAATTCAAATACAAGATTTAAGGAAAAACACACTTCTAGCAATGGGTTGATGGGCCTATTTATAGGACCATAAAGAGAACAATGTACTATCCTGACATAAAAAGCATGCTTGAACAGTGTTTTACCTAAAAGGTAAACTCAAGACATGCTTGAACAGTAACCTACTCCAAAAAGTAAATTTTATCACTATGTGATGTGTCATCTATTCTTCTATCAATACTTATAGGAATCATCAACTTCTTCTTCAGAGAGGATGTCTTTAGAGCTCTGATGTAAGAACCTCTGATGAAGCCATCTCTGATGTTCTTCTACTGAATCTCTGAAATGTACTTCAGAGGCAGGCATGTCCTCTTAAGTCTATCTCTAGAAGTCCTCTGAAATAGGACTTAGAATATTTTCAATACTTTTACATTCCATAATTGATGCTAATAATCTCCCCCTAAGTATTGAAAATAAAAAATTGCAAAATAGCAGAGATAAAAAATTTAATCTAGAAAGCATAGAGGAGAAAATCATCCTCTTAAATGTTACTTCTCAAATGATAGGAATTACAAATGGAGAAGATAACAAAAAATATAAAGGAAAAGAACTAGAACCTATCACTAGAGCAGATCCTATGGAACTTCATAATGACCTCTCTGAAGTTAATCATTAGGCTAATTTCTAAGTCTAGTTTTGCCAATAGGCCAGCTCTGTGTCGTTCTTCCTTCACATGTATCATCCTTAGTACACCTCTCAAAGTCTCATCTGAATATTTGGACACCTCTGAAGCTAGGAAGATTTTCTAGACAAGGTTGCATCTGTAGACAAATCCTAGAGGCTCTAGAATTATTGAACCAGTCTTGTACTTTTCCATATCTGCAATTGTCTCCACTGGTTCAGTTACTCTAAGTCTTGTTTCTCCCAGATTCAGAGCGATCTGAAAATCAAGTCTGGTCCTTAGCTTGACATGAGATTCCATAGCACGCTTGACTTCGTATAGACCCATTCTGAATGTCCTTCCTCGTTCATATTTTGCTGAACAGTAGGCATAGAGATGAGGCAGGTCATAAGGGTTTAGATTTACGAGATCATTGTCATTAAACTCATAAACCTTCCCATCAGAGCGAATCACCTCAAAATGTCTGTAGGTGATTTTATTGTAAGCAAATGTCTTTTCAGAGACTTTGTTTATCTCTGTTATATGGGAATCTGAGAGAACACTTTCTCTTAGACTGGTCTTATCTCTGATAAATCTCTGCTCATAATCTTCCATGTTTTCCTTGATTCTTGGATTCAGAGGGAGGACTTGAGTATCTTCTAGGTTGAACTCGCAATAGAGGTATCTGAAATGGTCCTCTATCGAAGTCTCTGGCTCAGAGGCAAGAAATATTGGGGGTTGAGTGAACTTGGAGAGTGCAGGGATGCCAATGCTTGTCTTATGAACAGGTACCTCTGGAGGGGCCTGTTCATCAACAACCATGGTTATCTTTGAGGATGGTAGAGGAGATTGAGGTGGGGTTTCGTTGATGGCAGAGGAGATTAGATTTTCTATTTGAGCAGTGTCTTCAACTCTATGCTCTACCTCTGATGTAGAAGGATGATGAGATTGAGCATTCTTATAGACATACTCTTCAACTTCAACTACCTCATCTTATTTTGCTTCTTCCACATCAGCAGTTTCTTCTTTAGACTCTGACTCGAATGCATCTCTCATTATTATAGTTGGCCTTTCAAGTGATGAGAATGCGTCTTCAGAGCTGGAGAAGTCAATCAATTGCTCATCTTCTTCTTCTTCGTCCAGAGCACCTATAGTCTCTGGAATAACATTTACTACCTAGATAGGTGCTTCGGAAGTTGTTGGTGCTAGAAATACAACAAGCACTGGAGACTTCAAGATCGTTTGGTTGTCTTCAGCAGAGGTGAAGTGCCTCTCTGGTTCACTCTCATCTTGAACTCCTTTGCCTTTTCTTGTAGAGGGAGATGGGGCAGAGCCACTAGCTTTTGTGTCTTCGGTTCTGACATTCTTTTGCTTCTCCCCCTTTTGATGATCAGAGGCCCCATCCTCTTCAGGGTCCTCTGAATTATCAAACTTTTGTTTCTTCGACTCCTCTCTGCAAAGGTCAGAGGCAGCGCGCTTCTTCTGAGATTTGGGGAAGGGGTTCTCATCGATCTCACCTTTGCCTTTGTCATTTATAGAGGCCTTTTTGATGGCCTCTATAGCATCAGCAGCAGCAGTGAGAATGTCAGAGACTTGGTCCTCTGCATGAAGTTTGTGAATTGCAAGGGCAACTTGAACCTTCTTCTCTGCGACCATGCTTATCTTTGAGGAACAAGACAGCATGCGACTCATAATGCCTTCCTTGAAAGTTGCTAAGTCGGCTTTTGTGACCATATCCACTGTAGAGGATGGATTTGAAGATGGAGCAACAACTGGTACTGGCAACTTTGCAATGGTCTCTGATAGAACTTGAAGGAGCTCAACCTTGAAAGTAGAAAAATCTGTAGAGGTGATAGGGGAGCCTGAGCAGAGGGAGCTAGGATGGCTTTGATGATCTCTGCTTTGGCCTCTGAGATTTCCTTAGAGAATGCAGCTGAATTGTTGAGAACAAGCTTCTCCGGAGACTCTAAGCGGTTGTTGTTGGTGTGTAATGCAGCACGCAACTTAGAGACCTCTGAAGTTAATTTTGTTACTTCAGAGTTCGAGGCAGAGGCCTCTGAGGTCTTCTTCAGATGAAGTCTTAGATCATTCAGGGATCCTCTGATTTCATCACCAAAGACTTTGAACTCTTCTTTGGTGACATTATCAGAGTGGGTAACCTTAAAATCAACACATGATTCTAATTTTCCCTCGAGAACAGAGGGGTCTTCTTTCGGAACTTGTTTGATGTTGGTTCCAGAAGGAATTACTATCAATCCTTGAGGATCCTTGTTAGAGGATTTCTCTATCATAGTTCTGATTGGTTGGCCATCCTCTGAGCCAGATTCAGAGGATGAGAACCGAATGTGCTTGGACACCTTGTTGTCCAAGAAATTGAGTCTTTGTGCTTCTAAGTCATCCCATTGCCCTTTAGTAGGGCAATCCCTACGGGAGATCTTAAAGACCTCGTGGTCTATGGAACGGTCACCTATATCATGAGCCACAGAGGCATCATGTTGTGTGTTGGAGTGTGGCGTACTCTGGGGCGAATGAGTACTTATCTCAATAGCTAAGTCCTTTTGGGAGGACTTAGTTCAGAGGGTTCCCCAATGGTGCGTGCTTCAGAGGCAGAAGGAGGTGCCTCTGAGCGAATGTATTGTGTGGGGTTCGAGGTGTGCACCTCTTGTTCAATATCCTTTGGTGCTGGACCACCTAGAATAGCAGATTTGGTTGCACGAGAAGTTATGCCTTCAGAGGCATCTTTTAATACCTTACTTCTCTCGACTCCTATGGTGGCAAGAAATTATCCCTCTGGTGGACTCTCATTCTCACCTAATCTCTCATTACTACCCTCATCAGAGACACCCTGTGGTTGCTCTCTATCATCATGTTGAGTTGCCTCAAAGGATTTATTTTCTGATTCTAACTCAGGTTCATAACCTAAGTGTGTTGGGGATCCCACCATCGGCTTTGATGGTTGGGCAACCCTTTTAAGATAGAGACGGGTTGGGTGATTTTCAGGGATGTATTGAAGCATGCTCTGAGGAAACCTCCTCTCATATAGGTAAGGAGGCATTGATGTTTCCTTGAAATAATTCATTACATATATAGGGGTTTTAGGTCCTTCTTCTGAGATGGAGAATGTAGTCATCGCCCTTCTGATCACCAGGGAGATGAACCTTGGAAACAACACTGAGATAGGTTGTTTACTCTTTACCAGGCTTTGTTCTTGCGATCTACTGTAGTGAAGATTTCAGAGTAGAGTAGTCCCGCCATGTCAAGGTTTCGATTGAAGTACAATCCATACATGATCGTCAAGAGCGTGAGATTTGTTTGATCTTGACTCCCAATTCTACAAGTGAGTGTGCGGTTGAGCACACTGAACATGAAGTTCCAGATGGGAGGAATATGTTGTCACCTGAACTCACTCAGTCGAGTGATGTTCTTGTTGTATCCAAGATATCGAAGATATTGAAGAAGCACATCGTGAGTGGGTTTTTTTTTCGAACCTTGATATTTGAAGATCAGTGGTTTTAAACAGAAATAGGCGCCTTCTTAAAGTATCAGGCTGAAGACGGATGTTAACACCTCTTTCTCCAAGATCAACAAATCCAATAATTCCTTGATCTTGTTCATTGTACTCACTTGAGTACCACCATTGTTGTACGAGGCTCAGAGGAACATTTGCGTCATATGCAGTGAGGGCATCTTTGAGTTCACATGTACGGAAGAACTTCAGGACAGGGTGAAATTGTTCATCGAACTTTGAGGGTATGAGATCGAGATGATAGTTGTTCCCCTTGACTGGAACATCAAACTGCGCAAGATTCATACTTGAGACAATTCTGCTGGAATCTGCAGAGCCAGATTGTTGGTTCACCATTGTTGCAGGTTTTATAATGCTTGAAGCTTTGGAGAGAGAGAATATAGATGAGGGAATGTTAGAGATCGTAAAGAATGAAATGATGATGAAGTTGGTTTTTATGGGCGAGGGTTGTGGGATGGAGGCTATGGAAACAGCGATTGTGAGTTCCCATTTCAGAAAAACGTTCCATCAACCCTCTAATCAATAGTGTACACGTGTAGAGGAAGGATGAAAGGACGCTTGATGTCAAATAACCGTCAGTTAGGGTTTTAATTTAAATTTGATATTTATCTAAGAAAATAACCCACACACATCATTTCTTTTGTAAAAATCCCTCCTTTTTTTGTTTTCTTTTCTAAATAAATCACAATTTATTAAAAAAATTTATTAAAAAAATTAAAACTTGATTATAAGGATATCCAAAAGGATTGACATTTAAGTGTTCGGATATTTCTTCTGAGTATAGTATACCAGAGGCTCTGAAAATAATATCAGAGACTAAATGATAATGTTGGGTCTGAAATAAGCAAAGGATGATTAATACTGCCAGATACTACTTCTTGTGTAAGTAATACTGCTAGTTCAACATTACTACTACTGGTGAGATTAATACTGCTAGCATGTTAGTACTGCAAGATGGTTAATATTGTTGGGAGAATTAATACTGCTTATGAAGATTAAAGCTGCTGAGAAGATAATGATGGAATGATTTGATTAATGGAAAGTCAAGGAGATTTGAAGATAATTATGAACTGGATCATGAAGATTAGTTTTTCTTTTATAATTATCTTGTAATCTGTCTTGTATATATACTGTATAGAAGGCATAGTTTAGAATATACTTATTGATAGAATTTCAATATACGTTTTAGTGAGAATTAACCTCAAGATTCATTGTAATAATTTCTTTAGAGAAGTATAGAACGTCTGTTGAGTCTGTTCAACAGATTGAGGTTGAGTTTGTAATCATTAAGTTAATCAATATAACTTGTGATTTGCATTCAAGTACTGTTTCATTGATTGAGTGTTAAAGTGTTTTTCTGCAACTTCTTTAACATTGTTTCTGAGTGTGTTAATTAAATTCTTCATTAGAATTTTTCGATCTTGACAAGTGGTATCAGAGCTTGTGTAACTCAGAAAGCAAGAATCATCATGGACAGATCAAGCGACAACGTTCTTGTTTCAAAAGTCCCCATGCTCAAACCTAATGAGTTTGACATGTGGAAAATCAGAATAAAGCAGTACATTCTTCTCACAGACTTCTCAATGTGGGACATCATTGAGAATGCTCCCTCAGATGGACGCAAAAGGCAAGAGACCTCCACCAAAGACTGATGGAGAAAGGAAGATGAGGCAGACAGAGATGAAAGCCTTGAGCACTCTGCTCTTGGCTATACCTAATGAGTACCAAAACCAGTTCTGCAATAGCATGGATGCACAAATTCTATGGAATGCACTGGAGAAAAGATTTTATGGTACCAAAAGTACCAAAAGAAATCAGAAGGCCATCCTGAAGCAGCAATATGAAAACTTCATGTCTACAAAGAATGAGTCCATGACTCAAACTTTTGATAGATTTAATAAGTTTATTGGCGAATTGGCTACTGTTGGTTTCCAAATAGATCAAGATGATGTCAACAGAAAATTTCTAAGATCTCTTGGTGATGAATGGACCATGTACACGGTCTCCTTCAGACATAATGACCAACTGGAGGACAAGGAACTAGATGACCTCTATAATGACCTTAGGGTGTTTGAAGCAGAGGTAGAGGCAAATAACAGGCCCTCTGGATACTCATACAATGTTGTTCTTTTATCATCTTCTACTGATTCTGCTGCTAATACAAAATCAGTTAGTGCTGCCTATGGATCAAAGCAAGATGGATCTAATGACTCAGTTTTAGAAGCTTTTCTAGCCAGTCATGCTAATTCCACTCTAATTAATGATGACTTAGAACAGATAAATGCTGATGATCTGGAAGAGATGGATATCAAGTGGCAGATGGCTATGCTCACAATGAGGGTAAAAAGATTCATCAAAAGGACTGGAAGGAACAACTTTGCTCAGAAAAGAGAAGATGGCGTTGGATTTGATAAATCCAAGGTTGAATGTTACAAGTGTCACAAGCTGGGGCACTTTACAAGAGAATGCAGAAGTGGAATGCCTCAACAACATACTAGCAACCATCAACCATCACGGTCCACTAGCTTTAACAACAGGAACTCTTCTCAAGCTCTTGTTTCCTAAGAAGGAATGGGATTTGATTGGAGTGACCAAGCAGAAGAAGCAGTTCAGAATCAAGCTTTAATGGCTAAAATTTCAGAGTCAACAAGCACTAATATTCCCACTGAGGTAAAATCTAACCTTTGCTCAAAATCTTGCATAGAAATTGTTAAAAAGTACAGGGATCACAATCAAAGCATGTGTGATGACCTAAAAAGGTTAGAGAAAGATAGAAGAGAGTATGTTGTGATTGTTGAGAATTTGGAAGAGCAGATAAAGGCATACAAAGCCAATGAACTTCAACACACATATGATACTAACTACTGGAAGTGGGAAAATAATTAGTTAGAGTTTAAGCTTAAAAAGTCTGAAGAGGAATGTGAGAAGATAAGGAGTAATTTTGAGAAAGCCAAGCTGGAGACATTGAGAAGTTTTCCAATGCCTCTAAAGCAATGGACTCACTTCTAAAATCTCAAGTCCATGACAACCTGAAAAGAGGTTTAGGATACAACAGTACCCCTCCACCTTATAACAATAACTATATCCCTCCCACTTCAGACCTCTTAGAAAGACAAGAGACAATAGACTTACCTACAGGAGCCACAGATGTAGATCCTCTTGATAGTGTAGTGATTGAGTAAGAGGCTGAAGAAGAGACGACTAAGGGTAAGAATAAGGATGACCTTAAAGAAATCCCTTTAGAAAATCATATCCTTACTAATGAAGGGGGGGGGGTAAACATTTTGTAAAGAGTGAGAAGGATGAAAGTTCTAAGAGAGGGAAGGGAAAGGTACAGGGAGTCCATTACATACAAACCACTGTTGTTAATCTCTGTAATTGTAAACAGAATCAACCCCAACAACATGATAAAACAAGGGGAAATCAAAGAAACAAAAATAATCAGTGGGCTTTAAAACATGGAATTGATCTGAGAAATATTAACAGACCAAAGCCTTGTTTTATCTGTGGTAAGTTAAATCATCTAGCCAAACACTGTTATTTCAATCCTATTAACCAAAGGATCACTTTTCAAAGAAATATACAAAATCCTGTTGGTTATAGGAAGCAGATAAGGAATCATATGGCTGAGAATGTGAGAAGGGCACCTATAAAATCTCATGCTCAGAATAAGTTTGCTAATTCAAAGAAAAATACTCCAATTAAGCCAAGGAGTAACTTAAAGAAAAAGAAAGCAAACAACTTTGTCCAGGTTTGGGTTCCAAAAGTAAAGAAATCTGTTAGTACTGCTACTTCAAATAGTATTGTTGACAGAAATAGTCCTGCTGCAAGCAATACTACTGCTAAACCAGTTAATACTGCTAACAAAGTTAGTACTGCTAATCCAATTAGTACTGCTAATGATGTTAGTACTGCTAATCAAGTTAGTACTGATTTCAGTGACAGGCCCATTCTTCTGACAAAGTATTCAAGCAATAAGATTCCTCAGTTTGATAATCTCATCAAGTCTGAATATGAATATGTTGATGAGAATGGGAAACCCAAGACCACTTTGGCTTGGGTTCCTATTAAAAACCAACAGCTCAAGGGAAGGAGCATTTGGCATGTTGATAGTGGTTGTTCCAGGCACATGACAGGTAACATGTCCTGCCTTCAAAACTTCAAAAGAATTGATGGAGGACATGTTGCTTTTGGTGATAATCCAACAGGTGGAAAGATAAGTGGAAAAGGTAATGTGTCAAAATGTAAGATGATCTTTGAGGATGTATACTATGTTGATCAATTGAGATACAACCTGTTAAGTGTATCACAGGTCTGTGACAAGAAACATAGCCTATGTTTTGGTCTGCTTAGCGACCTCTCGAAAGTTTAATTTCTCTCAAATGATCTTAAATGATTTAATGTCAAACCTGGATACCAAATCAAAAAGCTTTTATATGTATCCAAGGTTTGTACAAGAAGTACTTAATAAGGAGTTGACGGATTTACCTACCTTCAAGGAGGTATATGTACCAAAACTCCCAAAGGGGAAAGTGTTCTCTAATATGAAGAGGCCTAGTAAGGACTTCTCAGGTATAGACACACCATTGTTCTCTACAATGATGGTTGTGTCCCACTCTCAAGGTGAGGCATCAGGGTCAAAGCCCACATTAGACCAACCCACTGATGACCTACCCACACCTTCCACTACAAAGCATATCCCTCAATCCCTTCTAAAGAAGCCAACATCACCCATTACTCATACATACACAAGGAAAAAGGTACAGAAGGTTCCTTCCCTTCTAGTATCTTCACCCCCACAGCCTCAAAGCCCTCTGATGGACCATTTTCCATCAGATAATATCCAAAGGGAAACAACAGGGGTGTCTCCCAACCCCAAGAAGGTGCTCAATAAGGAGGAGGAAGAGCATGTGGGCAGTGAGGCTCACACTACTGACTTTGCACACAGTGCAGGGCAGGAGAGTGTGAACATCTTTAAGACCTTCCCCACGGCAACTTTGGGTGATCAATCATCCAAAGGTCCCAGGTGCCAAGAAACCAAGGGGGTAGAGGATGCTTCTGCTAGGCAGGAGACCTCTACTAAACGTTCCAATGATCCTCCATGGTGAGGATAGATATACATACGATGAATTGATGGAAACTATTGCCAATGTCAACCTAGATGTACTCAAACAGGGTGCAGAAATAAAGGACATGCAAAATGTGATTATCTCCCAACAAGAGCATATTGCAAACCTCAAGAAAATGGTTCTAAAGTTAGTGCACAAGAAGAAGAAAACCAAATTTGTGCTGAAGAATAGGAACATTGCTCATGATACTTCCAAAAAGGGGGAGACTGAAGCTGAAACTGCAAAACAAAGTAATGATGGGATGGAATATAAATTTGAGGGGAGATGGGTGCAGAAGAAGAAATTAGCAGAGAAGCAGAAACAGAGGTAGCAACAGAAACATTTAAAGTAGCAGCAGAAATTGGCTTAGCAGCAGTAACTGAAGCTGCAGTAGAAACTGAAAAAGCAGCAGCAGAAACAGGGCTGACAGTTGAAGAGATAGAGATTGCTGAAACTCTGGTGAAGGCAAAAACAGACACTCCCAAGGCTACTCAAAAGGCCAAGGGAGTGGAAATAAAAGAAGGAGGATTTGAAAAGAAGAGAAAAGAAATAAGTGATGCTGAGGTAAAGAGAAAAGGAAAAGAAAATATAGTGGAATCTCTGAAGAAAACAAAGAAGTCAGTCCAAGTAGCTCTAGATGCAGAGGTAGCCAAACATCTGCAAGCTGAAATAGAAGCAGAAGAAGAGTCTCAAATTGCCAAAGATAGGCAAATTGCTTTAGACCTGTCTAAAAAGCTCAATGAGGAGTACCGAAGGAGTTTGAGGGATGCAGTTAAAGTCCAGAAAGTTCAAGCAAAAGCATCTATGCCAAGGCAGCCAACAATGACAAAGAAAAGACAACCTTCAAAGACTTTTGTTGCCAACCAAGAAAGGAGGAAAATGGTCAATTTTCTAAAAGGATCAGTTGGTGTTAAAGAAGGCATGTTCACTGGTATGTCTTATGGCAGAATTGAAGAGCTGTACAAGAAAGAAATGACCAAGCTACAAGGAGACTTTACTCAAAGGGTTGAGGTTGAAAGGAAAATGAAAGAAAGGCATGATCTACATATCCAACAACCTTTTCCTGAGAATGAAGAAACCACTCCTACAAAAGAAGTGGAAGAAGAACAGAAAGAAGAAACTCTTGCTCAAACAGTCAAAGCTGTCAAAAGAATGAAAACCATTGCTTCAAAGAAACAGACCAAAAGGCCAAGGATTGAAGAAGTGCAAAAAGAAGTTGAACCTGTTGTTGCAACCCCTGAAGAACAATCAAGTCAACAAGGTGCAAAACAATCTGAACAATCTGAGGTACATGTTGGTTTGTATATGACAGTGACTGATAGTGAACCTGTAAAAGCTGACCCAATATCAGTCCAAGCCCCTGAAATTATCCATTGGGATATCCTGGAAGATCAAAGGAAAAAATACTTCAGGATTAAAAGGATGGGAGACAAGTATGAGGTTTACTCTACTTGGGGCAAAATCATCAGCAGCTGTTCCAGATCTGAGTTAGAAGAAATGTTCAAGGTTGGAATGAGCTTGTATGAGAAGGATTTGTCAGGAGAAAGAATGAGCTTAATAAGATTAGCCATGTAGTACTTATGCATGATGTTTGATCCTAGCAAAGTTAAACATGTTGTCAGAGATCTGCATCTGGAGGATAAATTCCAAAGAATAGACAATTGGATGCTATTTGAAAGGTGTGGAGTCTATGCCATCACCATTGACAGATCTTATCATGAGTACTACCTGGTGGATAAAATTTATGATCACAGCAAAGCCAAGTTGCAAGGTATGTTGAATGCTAAGCTGGTATGTTCAAAGGATTCTGAAATGGCCAAGATAGTAGTCAGAAGAATCATCAATCAAAGCTTAGGTTTGGATCCTAATCTTGGAAATTGAGCTTAAGTTTTGAAAGTATCATGAAGACTAAAGTTTGAAGAACTTAACTTCTCAATCTGAAAAATTAAGTTAGGGGGAGATTGTTGGGTCTGAAATGAGCAAAGGATGATTAATACTGCCAGATACTACTTCTTGTGTAATTAATACTGCTAGTTCAACATTACTACTGCTGGTGAGATTAATACTGCTAGCATGTTAGTACTGCAAGATGGTTAATACTGCTGGGAGAATTAATACTGCTTATGAAGATTAAAGCTGCTGAGAAGATAATGATGGAATGATTTGATTAATGGAAAGTCAAGGAGATTTGAAGATAATTATGAACTGGATCATGAAGATTAGTTTTTCTTTTATAATTATCTTGTAATCTGTCTTGTATATATACTGTATAGAAGGCATAGTTTAGAATAGACTTATTGATAGAATTTCAATATACGTTTTAGTGAGAATTAACCTCAAGATTCATTGTAATCCTTTCTTTAGAGAAGTATAGAACGTCCGTTGAGCCTGTTCAACAGATTGAGGTTGAGTTTGTAATCATTAAGTTAATCAATATAACTTGTGATTTGCATTCAAGTACTGTTTCATTAATTGAGTGTTAAAGTGTTTTTCCGCAACTTCTTTAACATTGTTTCTGAGTGTGTTAATTAAATTCTTCATTAGAATTTTTCGATCTTGACAGATAATCTCTTGGATATTTGAATTTTGAAAAGAATCAAGTTTAATTTTCAGAAAAAGATAAGGTGGAATATGATAATGAGAAACATACATTTTCTTCTAAAATGATCATAAGATGAAATGATCAGAGGCTCTGATATGAAGAGCAAAGACTCTGAAACTTGTTTTTGGTGACAATCTAATATTTTCTAGTTCCCCCTTGACAAATGATGGTTACTTTTCTTTGCTCCCCCTTGATTTATGCTTAGACGTACAAATGTAGATGATTTTGACCATGCTTGTTTAGAATTCCAGTCTCTGAAACGGGTCTCAGAGGCTCTGAGTTCTAATATGTTACTTCAGTATGCCAGAGGCTCTATGTAAGGCTCAGAGACTCTAAAGTTCATTTGAATTAAGTAGACATATTTAGCATTCCCAACTTGCTAATCAAGAAATTGAGCCTTCGTTCATCTAAGGCTTTTGTGAAAATATCGGCAAGATGGAGATCAGTTGGTACAAAATACATCTCAATTGTACCTTTTTCAACATGGCCTTTAAGGAAATGATACCTGACATCAATATGCTTTGTCTTGGAATACTATACTGGATTTGCAGATATGGCAATTGCACTTCTGGAGTCGAACAAAATGGGAATTCTATCAAACTGTAATCCATAATATCTTAGTTGAGTTCTCATCCAAATGACTTGTGAACAACAACTAGCAGCAGCAACATATTCTGCATCTGCAGTAGAAGTTGATACACAACTTTGTTTCTTTGATGACCAACTCACAAGCTTGTTTCCCAAGAGTTAACAACATCCAAAGGTACTCTTCTTGTCTAACTTCCATCCTGCATAATCTACATCAGTGTAAGTTGTTAGCTGAAAAACAGAGAGTTTAGGATACCAAAGACCCAGGGTTGGTGTGCCTCTTAGGTATCTAAACACTCTCTTGACTGCAGATAAGTGAGATTCCTTTGGATTTGCTTGATATCTAGCACAGAGACATGTTGCAAACATTATATCAAGCCTACTTGAAGTCCTAGAAAGAATGTTAATTCTCCCATGAGACTCATTTCAAATTCACATTTCATCAACTCTAAGAACTTATCACAATACTATTGATTTGTAGAGCCAAAGATAATGTCATCAACATATATCTATACTAGAAGTATTTCATTCTTATATCAATCAGAAAAGAGGACAAAGTTGCATACCATGCTCTGGGAGCTTGTTTAAGCCCATACATAGCTTTATCAAGGTGATAAACATGGTTTGGAAACTCTGCACTTTCAAATCCAGGTGGTTGTTGGACATATACTTCTTCATTAAGTTTACTATTAAGAAATGCAGATTTAACATCCATTTGATATACTTTGAACCCTTTGTGTGCATCATAGGCTAATAAGATTCTGATTGCTTCTAGCCTAGCCACAGGTGCAAAGGTTTCATCATAATCAATGCCTTCTTCTTGGAAATATCCCTTAGCAACCAGTCTAGCTTTGTTTCTGATGATTATGCCATCTTCATCCTTTTTGTTTCTGAAAACCCATTTAGTTCCAACAACAAACTTTCCTTTAGGAAGGGGAACTAGTGTCCAAATCTTTTTTCTTTCAAACTCTTGAAGCTCATCCTGCATGGCATTGATCAATTAGGATCTTCAAGAGATTCATTTACCTTCTTTGGTTCAATTATGCTCAAGAAATTTACAAAGAGGCATTCATTTGCAATAGCTGATCTTGTCTTGATGACTTTAGAGGGAGATCCAATGATCTGATTATGGGGGTGGTTTCTTGTCCATCTTGTCATGGGAGCATGAATTTGGGGTGGAGTTTGAGCTTCAGTGATGACAGGTGGTGACATCTCTGTTGTGCTGTTCAGAGGCTCTGAAGTGGGTTCCTGAGATGGTGAAGTAGGCTCTGGAGTCTCTTCAACAGATGTCTCTGGAGATTTTTCAGATGTCTCTTGTTCACCTTCTACTTCTGAAGACTCTTGTTCTTCAACTTGTCTTGATTCATTCCTTGGACCTGTATTGAAAGAAGTAGAAGGTGCAGTATTAGAAGGACCAGAAGGTGTAGTACCTATAGTCTGTGGTTTCTCTGAAGTAGTTCTGTGGGCATTTCTAAAGATAAATTCAGAGTTATCATCATCATCAAAGAAATCTTCAAATATGCCGTTTAGCTCAAATTCCCTTAATTTTGATGATTTAGAGGAATTATTAGCTGTGATTTTGACAGTTTGTTTGTCAGAGCTTCTTGTATCATCAAAAGAGACATTGATACTCTCTTGGATGGTCTTTGTTCTTAGATTGAACACTCTGAATGCTTTTGAAGCTAAAGAATAACCAATGAATTTGTCTTCATCTGCCTTTTTTGTCAAATTTGCCAAGAGATTCTCTGTCATTCAAGATGTTACACCTGCACCCAAAAACATGAAAATATTTGACATTTGGTTTTCTGTTGTTAATGAGTTCATATGATGTTTTCTTGAATCTTTTGACAATAGTGGCTCTGTTTTGGGTAAAACATGTTGTTGCCAGTGCTTCTGCCCAAAAGTTGGTTGGAAGATCAGAGGTTGCAAGCATTGTTCTTGCAGCTTCAACAAGAGGCCTGTTTTTCCTCTCAACACCACCATTTTGTTGAGGTGTTCTAGCTGCAGAGAAGTTGGGAGTTATGCCATCCTCGAAAAGATAGGAGTTGATTTTGGCATTTCTGAACTCTGTTCCATTATCACTTCTCAGCTTCTGAATTTTGCTATTGAATAGAACCTGCAATCTTCTTAACAACTTTATCAAAATTTCAGGTACATCAAACTTGGCTCTGATGAATTCTATCCAAGTATATCTTGAGTATTCATCAATTAAAACAAGAATATACTTTTTACCTGACAGTCTCTGCACAGAGATAGGACCACAGAGGTCCACATGAAGCATATGCAGAGGTCTAGGACAATAATTATCACTCTTGGTTTTGTGGGAAGATATTTTCATTTTTCTCATCTCACATACAGAACAAAGATGATCTTTGTTAAACTTTAGAGATAGTAATCCCTTAACCAGATTAAGTTTAACTAACTTATCAAGTGATGAAAAGTTCTAATGAGAGAACTTCTTATGCCAGAGCCAGACATCTTCACTGTTCAGAGATACTAGACAGAGCTTCTCTGAACCAATGTCTATATGTTTAGTAAAATTTATTCTATATAAATTACCTTTTCTGTCTGCTCTTAACATTTCTTGACCTGTTTTTGAGTGAAGAAGTGAACAATGTTTTTCTTGAAATTTCACATCAAAACCATGATCACAAAGTTGACTTATTCTTATTAAGTTGTGCTTGAGTCCATCAACATAAGCAACTTTGGAAACAGATACATTACCTCTTGTTAACTCACCATAACCTTTAATTTGACCTTTCATATTGTCCCCAAAAGTTACTGCTCCTCCAGATTTTTCTTTGAAAGAGGATAGCAACTTCTTATCTCCAGTCATATGCCTTGAGCATCCAGAATCTAAGTACCAGATAGGAATATACTATTTCTTTTCAGAGTAGTCCTCTTATGATCCATCCGTCTGATCACCATCTGCAATAGCCATACCATAGAGGTTGGTAGGCTCTTCCTCTCCATTACTTGTTAAGTCTGACATCCAATCTTCCATTTCTGTAACAAGTACTATTTCTCTGACATTGTACTTGTACTTGTTTTTGTAGTAGTCGTGATCCTTGATTAGTCCACCTCTGTAGTTTGCAGAAAAATGGACTGGTTTTCCACATCTAAAACATCTCCCATCATTTTGATTTGGTGGAAGAGCAGTACCTGTTTCAATCTTATGAGCTTAAGGTTTGGGTTGGAAGTACCTCTGAGGTTCAAGATACTTTGGTTGAAATGGTTGAGTTTGTGATTGTTGAACAACTTCATGATTGTTGAAATGAACACCCTTTTGATCACTTTGCAGAGTAGATCTGGGTTCTTGTTGATATTCAGCTTTCTAAAATCTTCTTTCTGGATTTCCTCTCCTTTCTTCATCATTTCTTCTTCCTTCAAAAACTTTCTTACCAAATTTCTTGTTGAATTGATTGGTAATCAAAGCAAGAGATTTGGCAAAAGCATTAATGTCTTCATCTAAGTATGAGTCTGAATGATCATCTTCTTCAGCTAGCATGGCCTTTTTGGATTTTCTTTTTGCCTCTCTTTTCAATGACTTTTCTTTTGAGTTCTTTGAATCTTCATCATGACCTTCTTTTGAAACACCTTTTTGTTTTGAAATAAGGGCAAGTGGTTCACCGAAAGAGGTTTTTGACTTTTGTTTAACAACTTCTTTTTCTTGGGCAACTAGGGTGCCATAAATTTCAGTTAATGACCAAGATTCAAGATTTTGATTGGCTTGAATAGACATGGACAGTTGTGACCATTCTTCATTTAAGCTTTTAAGGAAAAGAAAATTATATTCCTCTTTTGTCCTCATAACTCCAAACTTTTTGCATTTGCTAATGAGAATGTTGAATCTGGAATAAGTTTGGTGCAGGGTTTCTCTTCAGGTAGTGCATGAAAGTCATGGTATTCATTAATGCATTGAGTTCTCCTGTTTTTCTGAGTTTGTAGGCCACCTTCAAGTTGGTTTAATAACTGATCCCATATCTCTTTTGCAGTTACACAAGAATCAAGTTCTTGGAAGGTATCATTGGGAATGGCCATAATCAATAATCTAACAACTTTGGAATCATTTTCCATCATTTTGGTTTCTTCCTCAGTAAAGTTTGAAGTTTTCTTTTCATATATGCAGGTATTTCAGCAGTATCTGTTGTTGCTAGAACTCTTGGTACCAACACCATTGGTTGGTGAGGTCCATCATTCACTGATCTTAGAAGATCCCTGTCTATACCTTCCAAAAAAATTACCATCCTTATTTTCCATTGGGGATATTCATCCCTTAGAAGTGTAAAAGGTTTTGTTAATGAACCAGCTGTATAAATGGTATTGATACTGGAATTTGCCATTTTGTAAAGAAAAGATGAAGATTTGAAGAATTGATGCTTTTAAGAAGATCTTTTACCAACAAGTAATACTGTGAGTGACTTTCAAACTTGGAACATATGAAGTTCTTTTTAAATAAACCAAAGTTTATATGAATATGCACATATTATGAAAGCTTGAATCATTAAGATATAAATCTATCCGAGTATGCAGATGTGATCTTGTTTGTTTTAGAAAACAAAGATGGATCTGATACCAATTGTTGGATCCCAGATTTAATCTTATAACAATGATATAAACAGATAATAATAAAGACAGCGGAAGCAATACAGTTTAATATCAAAGTAGATTCAACTCACAGTTTATAAGAAGATATCCAATAAGGTAAATATAAGAACAAGCTTAATATTCATCGGATAAATCAGGTAGATTAATAAGAACACCAAAAAGGTGGATAAATCTTACAAGATATTATTAGAATACTTTTTAGTATATTAAAGATAATTCAAATACAATATTTAAGGAAAAGCACACTTCTAGCAATGGGGTGATGGTCCTATTTATAGGACCATAAAGAGAACAGTGTACTATCCTGATATAAGAAGCATGCTTGAACAGTGTTTTACCTAAAAGGTAAACTCAAGACATGCTTGAACAGTAACATACTCTAAAAAGTAAATCTTATCACTATGTGACGTGTCATCTGTTCTTTTGTCAATACTTGTAGGAATCATCAGCTTCTTCTTCAGAGAGGATGTCTTCAGAGCTCTGATGTAGCAACATCTGATGAAGCCATCTCTGATGTTCTTCTGCTGAATCTCTGAAATGTACTTCAGAGGTGTAACGCCCGTAGTTTTGTTTAAAGATTGTATATAGTTTTATTTGTTTGTGTGTGTCCTTTTACCTTTTAAAACTAAGTTGTTTGACTGAGGCAGTAACTTACGTGGCTTGCGGCGTGGTCTCCAAACTGCGGGCAAAGCCGTGGGAATCTCTGGAGTTCAGACCTTCGAATACACGCGCGACTTTCGGCGCAACCTCCAAGCCGCGGCCAAAGCCGTGGGACTCCCTGCAGGTCCTAAAACGGGGTAAAATGCTTTCTCCCTCAATTTCTACCCATTCAACTTCACCAAAATCAGATTTGTTAGGAGAGAAACCCTAGGGGAAATTTTCATGAACCTCACACTCCTCACTTCTCATTTATTGAGCAAGATTTTACTCATTGGTGGTGGTGGGGGGGGGGGGGGGGAGATTTGGGACCCCTTAGCCATTTATTAAAGAATCTTTCAAGATCCAACTTCAAGAACTCAAGCATTCATCCACTTTTCTAGGGTTTTGTATAAAACCTAGTTTGTGAGTTTCTACTACTATTTTTCAAATGGGATACATATCTTGTGTGTTTACTTGCTTAACATTTCATGTTTATGAAGAAATCTGATCACCTGATAAGTTTGACCTAACTGATACTTTTGAGATTTGTTGGGAATTTAATGATGATAATCAATGTGGATCTTGATAGTGTTATTATTGATGATGCTTAAGCTTAGTTATACGTATTTTGATGAGCCATGGGCATTATGTTGGGACTTGCACATTTTAGAGTTTTGTACCTAAAATATGCTTGGGATTATTTGAGGTCTTATACATGTATCTTGTTGATATGGAATTATGTATAGAGATGAATATCGTACGTACGTAGAATAAACCATGAGTAAGTGCTAGGAGGATGTAGTCTTAGGTGCCACCTTGACGGTATAAACCTAGACCTCTGCCATTTGGAGTAATGCCTGGGAGGTAGTCTTCAAGTGTGACGGGCCTTCGGGATGTTGCTCCTGCGAGTGAACATCAAGGTACATTGAGTTGAGGTAAAACTCATTGGTATGATGGGTCTCCCCAATTGATTTTCCCTTATGGCCTTAGTGACTAGACGATGTAATTTTTCGTACTTGTTTCACTAATGTATGACATGTTCTTGTATAACTCACTAGGCCCGTTTGGCCTAACACTTGTTGGTTTGATATGTATCTTAGGTTCGAGCGGCGCGAGCGCCGAGAAGGTTTAGTCGTCCTCTAGATGTGAGCTTGGGAAACATTTTTGGGATGCCATTGTTGAAGATATTCATTTTTGGACGTAGATGACAACTGACTGTAATCTTGTTTCTATTTAGATGTTAGATTAGAAAGTTGTCATTTACCAGTGCTTACTATTATATACTTGTAATCAAACAGGCATTTAATTGTTCCTTTTGAGGCAAGCTCATGCCTTGGCATTGAAATGAATACCACATTTTCATTTTCCGAAAATTTTTGTTTGTCCCATTTTTGGGGTGTTACAAGAGGCAGGCATGTCCTCTGAAGTGTATCTCTGGAAGTCCTCTGAAATAGGACTTAGAATATTTTCAATACTTTTACATTCCAGAATTGGGGCTAACAGTTAACCATATTTTGGTGTTTGTTTGCAACTTGTTGATTAAGCATGTTGCTTAATCACACAAGCATTTATGGTTGCTGAATTCATTAACAAATCCCATTTTGTATCTCTCTCAAATCGATGTCTCTACCCTTAAATAACTCATCCTTTAAATCAACCCTATCTCAAATCTATTGATCTTCTTCGTCATTTATTGCCTCGTTGCCTATTGTTGCCTCACGACCCTGATGTAGTCTTATGTTCATCGGTTTCAATTATGTTGTGTTCAATGTTATATTTTCACTTACATTCTTTTGATGTCATTGATTCTACCATTGATATTCTTTCAGCTTCGTTGATTCCACTCAGGGCAGGTCCAATGGTTTTAGATGCCCTGGGCGGAGAGTTAAAAATATGCCCCTCTCTCTCTCTTAGCTATAATTTCATTATTCGATTGATTATTTGTGCTTAGATGATGTTATTACTATCCATTACAAACTATTTCCGCCTAATGTTGATATAGGAACATAGTTATTTGATCTTGGGGTGTTTAATGGTACTCTATAGGTTTTATAGTTAATATTCAATATATAATTGAAACAACTTACCATCTATTTTACACATAGCAAAGAAAAATAGGAACACCCTAGTGGTTCTATCATGACTCATCATGGGACCATGGTTCTTAGGTCTTATACTTGATCTTCACTTACAATATCGACATTGCACCATTCACCATTCACTATTTGACTTCACCGCTTAGTGCTATGATAAAGTGAAGGCGAGCACACAAGTAGCAACCCTTTTTATTCTCTCATTGGTCATAGATGTGAATTCATAGCAAATGTTATGTCCAATGGCGAACCCATTTAGAAAATTGACTGCTATTGCAAACAACCTCAAATTAGATGTTTCATCCACATCTAAAAAACATATTTAACCAAATATTCCAAGTAAATAAGCAATCAGATCAAACAATCACCAAATAACCAAAGTTTAAAACTCCAAATAACCAATAAATCAAATGAAATATCAAATAGGTTTAAGGAAAGCGCTCAAATAAGCATCCAATCATTCAGATTTCAGCATATAAACATTAAACATCAACAAAATGTCAAGATTCAAATCTCAAGAAATCAAGGAAAATAAGCAAATCATGAAATCAATAAACATTAAACAATAAATCATATAACTAGCCAACTACCCAAATATGAAATATCAAAAGATGCATATTATTTAAAACATTACCAAATACCGAACTCCAAATATCAAAATATGTAGATTATACCCAATTACCCAAATATAAATGATTCAATCGATTAGGCAAGAAATTTAAACAAGAAATTTAGATGTGAGATTGTGAGAATTAGAAGGAAAACACCTGAAGGTCCTGAACTGGGCTGGGGTCTATCGACAGCTTCCTCATAACTCAGTTCCCTGCTGTAGTGTTGCAGCTGCGGTGCCGCCTCCCAGAGTTCCAGGATTCAAGCCTCAAGTTTCAGGACTCGAGTCTCGACAGAAGGTGAAGGGAAGGGCGTTCAACGTCGTGAGGTTGAGGGCATGAGTCATGAGGGGTCTTGACTCGTGACTCGTGAGGCAGAAGCTGAGCGACAGAGAAGGACTGGATTATCGAACAACAGAGAGTGAGTGAGAGAGGATCAACCGATTAGTCGATTAGAGGAAGCGTGAGAGTCGTCAACGTGAAGCGTATGTGGACTGGATTTTAGAGCAAGGTTTTGATATATATATAGAGAGAGAGACGACTTTTTTTTAAGTTTTAGAAATGAGCCTACCAAAAGCAATTTATACTTGAGCCTGTGATGCCCCTTGGGGTTGTGCTGCCCTGGGCCTCCGCCCATATCGCCCATTACATGGGATGGCCCTGATTCCACCGCTTCATTGATTTTCTTGTTGTTTCTTGCCAATGTTATCGTTCTTTTGATCTCACTACCGCTTTAAGGAAATGTTGCTTTTTTCCCGCTCTTGTTGATTTGTTGTTTCGATTTTTTTGTTATCGTTGTTGAATGGTTGCTTCATTATTATGTAGAACGTGAAGCTGATGTACTCACATTAGTTTGTTATTCAAAATTTCTTTTGTTTTCTAAACCTTTATGTGAGTTGATAAGGTTAATTTATTAACCTTATTTACATCACTTTTCTTTTCTTTATAACATCAAATTAGTTTAAATAGCAAGTCTTTTGTTCCTTTTGTTACATTCTTTTAGTTTTTATTGATGATGATAATATTGGACTTGAAATGGCACTTCTCCTTTTAAAAACATAAATGAATCCATCATTGATGCCTTCCAAAAAGTCAATCGCTGAAGTGCTCAGAAAGTCAATCGTTGAATGCTCATTAAGTTAATTGTTGAGCAACTCAGCGAGTCAATCGCTGAAGTACGCAGTAAGTCAATCGTTGAGTAAACTCATTCTTCATCCATCACTGAGCAACTCAGTGAGTCCATCACTGAGTCACTCAGTGAACCCATGGTTGAATCCTTTAAATTAGTGAGTCTTGAAAATTTAGGTTAAACGAATTAACTTATTTATGGTGTTTCCTACATGTCCCTATAGGATAGGAAGCCTTTGGAAGAGCTGACAAGCTTTTGGACTCATTTGGGCTAAACTTTTGAACCGATCTCTGAAGAACTTTTTGTTATTACTGTTGGGCCAAGTTATATTAAACAATACATTGTCTTCTTTTTATGTTTTATGGGCTAATTATCCAGATAGCCATTTAATTTTAGTTAGTACCATGGGTCAACAATCCATCCTTTGTTTTTTTGTAGAAATAGGGATGTTGGGAACCTATTAGAATCATCCAGAAAAACAAAAACCCACAAATTCCACTATGTCTCTTAGTTACTTACCACATATTTTGGCACTTGAAGCTTGACTTCAAGTCTTATGCTCCAAGCTTGTTAGTTTGAAGTCAAGAAGTTCAATTTCGGTTCTTTATTTTTCATATAGGCTGAATTGTTCAAGTGATCAAGATTAATCTAAGAAGTGTTTAGTAGAAAAATCAAGTTGTAGTTCCATCAATCTCCTTTCATCTCTCGAAATTATCTTTCCAACTCCTTATAATATTCCCCGTCTTCTCTACAAATTTAGCATTACCCGAAAGGCCGAAGTATTCTCAAATGAAATGAGCAAGTCTTTAAATTACAAGTTGATACTTGGCGCGCAAGATTTCGATTTCTTTCTTGTCTTTACTTTATAGTTAGAGTAAACTACAATTTTCATCCCTGTGGTTTGGAGCTTATTTCTATTTCCGTCCCTGATTTAAGAAAATTGCTTTTTTCGTCTTTGTGGTTTGCACTTTCTTTCATTTTTCGTCCTTGATACTAACACTATTAAAAATGTTTGTTATATCAGGGACATTATAGTCTTTTTACATTTTTTGATTTTCTAATTCCTTATTAAATAACACATGATTATTATATTATACCTTTATCGTTTAAATGCATAAAGAATATATGAATTGTTCCCTTTTCACAAAAAAAAGGAATATATTAATTGTTAAACTAAAAAATATGTACCCTCCTACTATCCCTCACCCCTGCCTCTTTCCATGGCAACCCCAGCCCAACCATCGACCACCGTCTCTCATTTTCCTCCACATATTCACCACCACTGGCCCCAGCCCCCCACCAACAGCTTCACCACCTGCAACCCCACCATACTTCTCCCCTTTTGTCAATCAGTTACAGATATGGAAACAGAAACAAAACCCAAAAAACTAAAACAAAAATTTAGGATTTTATATCCAACGAAAGAATTCCCGAAGACGACGTGTGTTGAGGTGCATCAATAGCATGTACGTTTAAGATTCATCGTCAGCCTACCCACCACATTGCTAGTTCTTCTTCTTTACTCCAACTACTGTTAACAGAACAAAAAAAATGAAGTGTTACACTATGGATCTTTTTAAAATATGGGTTCATCTTCGTTAAGCTATCTCCCCTAAAAAGAATGAAGCTTATCCCATGGCTGCTTTCCAAATCGTAAACCTCCATCTACTTCTGTACCATCTCTCTGGTCCTCTCTCTCTCTAACCACCCCACCCCCTGCTTCAGTCATCTAAGTTGCATTTGGGTTTTATGTAGGTATTTCACTATAAACCTATGGGAATTGATGCAAATTCATTTTGGAAGGGGTTGGAGAAAAAAAAAAAGGAAGGAGGAAATAAGTTGTTGTAGGTGTTCTAGAAGGGAAGAAGATTTGGGGGTGGGTTTCACGTGGAGATTTGGTGGGGTAGGTTTAGGTTTTGTTATCATCTAATTTAATAATAAAAGAAAGATAAAAGACTAAACTACCCATAACTTAACAGATTTACTTTAACATTGTTAGCTTCAAGGACGAAAAGGGAAACAAAATGAAAACCACGATGACCAAAAAAGCAAATTTTAAAGACCAAGGACGAAAATGGCAATAAATGATAAACCATAAGGACGAAAATCGTAGTTTACTCTTATAGTTATTTAAGTTATGCTATTTACGTTATTGCAATTTTACTTTCTGCAAATTTACTTCTATTGTCATTTACTGTTCCACAATTTATTTTATCGCAGTTTAATTATTGTCATTTAGAATTTCATGCACTTTAATTTCTCAAAAGATTTCGTTACTTGCGTAACAAGTTTTCTTTCCTAATTTTAAGCAATTGCAATTAATTTCATGTATTTTCCGTCTCCATTTTTTGTTTTCAAAGTCCTTACATCTTTTATAATTAGAAACCAAACAATGATGGGTTAAACGCTTTAGCTTAGAGTATGAAGTGAAATTTGGACCAAGACTGGTGAAAGGGTAAAAAGGTGTTTCGTGGTAGCATGATTATCTGAGTTATTTAAATCAAAATTATATTTTATGTGAGATTGCATTTAGTCATTTGACAACTAATTACATGTATGAAAACTTTTCAAGTTTCATAACATATCGTATTATTTCCCAAGATCAAGTTCTTATCATGAAATAGTATCAAGATGATAATACGAGAGACAATCAATCAAACAGTTTTCTTTATATCAATCTTCAATTCGTACAGAGAACTCTTAGATACTTTCTCTCTCCAAAAACATATGCGCGTATATGCTCTCACTTACAAAACTCTCACAACACTAATCTAGCCATATCCCTATTTTATCAAACACTTATACTACTAAAACACTCACACTACATTACACTTGACTTTGACTTTTATTACAAAAGACTTTGACTTTAGCATGAGAGTCGACTTGAGCTTTGACTTGCTTTGACTTTAGCTTTACTGATCTTGTATCCAACATATTTTTGCACTAACATTCTCCCCCTTTGGATCAAGATCATCTTCAAATACCCTCTTTGATTAGTCTTTAGCACATTTATCTCCCCCTTGTAGAGTTCTTTTAGCAATTGTAGATTTCTTTCAGCAAAGATCATTTTCAGAAAGATAAACATTGAAGCACAAAATTACAATCTCCCCTTTTTCATAATCAAACTTCAACCATTCTGTAATCTCTCCAAAGTGTTTGTATAACATATTTTGCAATCAACTTTAACATTATCCCTTAAGGTAATAAGAACCTCTGTAGATCCCAGTACAGTGCAATCACGAACAGTTATATCAGTAAAGAACAATAATAAAGTCACAACCTCTAGTCATATGATTAATATGAAATCAAAGGGTTATAGGTTTACAGAAAGAATTTCTGATCAGAGAAAAGTAAACCTATTGACTAGAGATCTGGAAATTATGAGACTCAACTTCTAAACTGTCTTACCTAATTATGAGATAAATCTGCCTTTATATACTTAGGCTTACAAGTCCTAATGGGCTTATGGGCTTTAGGCCCAACTATCAAAACAACTATTAATTACTTACATTATGCACCCTTATAAATGCTTTATGGCACTTTCAACACACAGGACTTTCAGTCCTAACAATCTCCCCCTAAAGTTGAATAAAGCATTTATCAACTTGAAAACTTCAGGCCTTGATCTTCTTTCCCTCTTGAATCTTTGAAGTACTTTGGTGTTGCATGTCTTCATGTCTTTCCCAGCTCCCCCTTGAATAAAGCTCTTGGTCTTCATAGTTTCAACTTTGTAACCAGATTCAATGTACAGTAGCCTCGACTGAATGCACTATCAAGCAGCTTTCAACTGTAGAAACTCAACACATCGGATCAGCACACAAGAAAGATAATGTGCGAGTTACTTGACATTCCACGGTGCATCTTCAGTTTAATAACAAAGAATCTGTCTTTAAACCGCGAGTTGAATAGACTTTCAGCTTAAGAACTTGTTTCAATCAGCTCGTAGGAGGAAATGACTTGAAGCAGACACCACATGATACGGGAAAGAAGGAATTCAATCTTTGAAATCTTCATCTTTGAAAATTAAAATAGCATTGAACTCTTATCTTCATCTCTTTGATCTCCAGACTGTCTTCAGAAAAGCAAACTTTCACGAATCATCTTCATTCAGAAATTGAACTTTGTAAAACTCTCCCCCTTTTTGATGATTGTGAGCATCATGATCATCAAAACTCTTCAATTTCAACACATTCTTTGATCTCCCCTTTATGATAATTTGACATTCTCCGCCCTTTGATCTGAGTATCCGTCAATTCATGAAATGTATATATCCGAATCTTTTCAAATTCAGATATAATAGGAATTGAAAACTTGAATCAACAAATGATACAGTTAGTATGCCTGTAAGTAGCACGGAGCCACTTTGTACAACAGATGTACTTTGGAAAGGAGTTTTAGTGATGTTCACTCCCCCAGGGCTTCCATTCAATCATCAAAAAACCACAAAGAAATTTTCTATGAATGTTATGAGAAGAAAACTCATTCCTTGTGTGTACGTGCAAGTGTATGAATGATTGAAGCTACTTATCTTGATCAGACTCAAATCGTGTAAACTGTTGAGACAACAACATATATTACACGGACTCAATGTGCATGAAAAAGGTGTGAAGGTGGGGCAACTTTCCTTCTTTTTCAATATCTAAATCTTCCGAGTGAAGATCAGATAGCATATATGTTGCGTCCGCAAAGAAAAATGAAACATTTCTTTGTTAAGAAAGAAACAAGTAGCTGGTGGGGTTATAGCAAGAGTTGGCATGGGCTAGGTGCCTTTTCAATGATGGTCACCAAAGAATGTGAACCAATCAGAAGATGTGGCTGCCCGGCTCAGAAAGTGGTTGGTGCAGAGTTCTGATATTCTTTTAACTTTGTTCTCACACCCTCTTTTTTTTTAACATTAAAGCCCACTTCTAACCAAACTCTCATTTACATTTTACCGCTCAGCATAATGAGAACAACTCAACCGGATGAGTTATCTCCCCCACTCTTTGATTTAAGACCCCTCACCCCTCAATCACTCAAGGATAACTTCCGGGGTAGGAAACACTGGTTAACGTGAATCCATGGAAGTTCTGTTTAAGCTCACACACGAATCCCATGTAAGTCCTAAAAAAATTGGTTTGCTCAACAGTTTAACTTGAACAGTTAAGTACAAAAATGTATGATAACATTGTCAAAATGTATGCTCATGAGATTTGAGCAATTGAACTTTGAAGATTTCTCAAAACAAAGATATTGAATGAATGAAATCAAGAGAATTGTTTTGAAAATCTGACAATGTATCAATCAGATCAAATAAAATGGATAGGGTATCAAAGAACTGGATATTTTGTTTATATGAACAAATATAAACAGTTTAGCAATGAAAGCACAAATTTGGAAATGATGATTAATGCTCAACAATATTTGAATTTCAAACGGGGGTATTACCGTCGAAAAATTTGTTTCTTTATGAGACATGGTAATAACAATTTCAAATGGAGTACTGAACCTGTGTGTGTGTGAATACTTTACAGTATAAAGACAAGATAATACGCAAGTATTGATCTTTGGAAACACACGGTCAGTTAAACATTAAAGCTCAAAATTTAAAAACATTTAAAAATCACACTTCTAAATTCATAAAATCTTTTGAGAACCAGAAGTGGTTTGAACATTTCAGAAAACGTTGTTCATGTTCGAAAGTTGTTCTTCTTCCAAACAATCAGAGATATAGATCAGAAGATATTTACCTTTTAAGATCCCCCTCAAATCATGATAGAACGATATAGATCTATTAAGCTCCCCCTGGATATTTGCAAAATATCCAAGTCTGAACATTGGAGAACGGGTCCTGATCTGTTGTAATAAGAAGCCAAACTTCGTTGAAGTCCGGGTTCTAAGTTGATTTACTTAGAAGCCATACTTCTTCTACTCCCCCTTGACAGTAGGTGCCTGCAACAAAGAATCAGTTTTCGGCTTTGGTACCCACTAGTATTTGGGTCCATGAATGTTAGTTGCAGTTCTTGTGGGAGTAATGGAATAAGAACCATACCAGAAATGATCACTGGTTTTGTGAATAGGATCATGTGTACGGCAATAAGAACAATAGTATTTCTTACCTGATAACCTGAGTAATTGATCTCTCGAGTAGATATGATCAGATTTACCTTTACGCGCATTGTTCTTTTTGGCTTTGTGTGTATGCACACATGATTTATTACCTTTCAGCTCATCTTTCTTCTTATCTTCAACTGGTTTCTTCTTCCAGACCAGTTCCTCTTCTTTATATCTTCTTCTTCTCCTTCTTTGTGTACCTGAACCATCTATATTGCTATCATAGAAAAGATTAGTTTTACGAATCTGATCAAAAGATTTAACTGACCTTTGTGAAGAGACAGATTTCTGATTTGAACTTGATACAGTCTTTTCAAGCACTTTAATCGTCGAAGCAAAGTTGTCTCTTTCTTTAACAAGCAGGTCAAACTTCTTCGTGAACTCAGACTTCGTTTTCTGCTCTTTTAGTGGATTTGCAGATAGTTCAGTTAGCTTCTCAGTAAGCTTTTTGATCTCAGCCTCAAATGTGCATCTTCCTTCTTCAAATCCCTTCTCAGCATCCTTTCTTTGGTCGGTATTTCCTTGAAGAATCCAACATTTTTCCGTTCAATGGCCTTCTTTTCTTTTGCAAACTTTTCTCTTTCAAGGATGATTATTTTCTCAAAAGCAGAGAATTGCTGAGAAAGTTTTATGCATTTCAGCTCAACTTCTTTCTTCTCATCAGCACATTTTCTCGAAAAATCTGAGAACTTCTTTGCGAAAGATTTCTCAAACTCGGATTTATCTTTAGCATGCTTTTGCTCCAAATCAGATATTTTCTTTTGAAGCTCAGTCTTAGCATCCGTCAGACGCTTAATCTTTGCCTCATAACTTTCAACGGATGCTTTCTAGATTTGGACAATCTGATCTTCCAAGTTCAAGATTTTTCTTGTCAGCTCTTTGTTCTCAGTTTCCAAACTCAATATATTCTCATTATTCTGCCCATAAGTCTTTTTCAGAAGATCTTCATTAATTGCCTTTAATGCAATAACTTCTTCTTTCAATATGTTGCTTTCATTATTATAAAGTTCTGATCTCTCTTTGTAGAAAGCAACAAATAATTCAAGATTTTTGTTCTCTAATTTGAGCTCTTGAACTTCAGCATAATATCCCATCTTGACTTATCTAATTCAAGCTTTTGGAAAAACTTGATAATAGATGACACTTGAACGGGTTTAAACTTTAATCTTAACTGCACTGTAGCGATCGTGAGACAAACAAGATGATCCAAAAACAATAAATAAACAAACAGGACAGGACAAGGACCGGTCGAGCAAGGATCCGGTCGAATAAGGACCCGGTCGGACCCGGTCGAAAAAGGACCCGGTTGGACAATGTACCGGTCAACAAGGTACCGGTCGAGAGGGTCCGGTCGAGCAAGACAGAATACCGGTCGAGCAATGTACCGATCGCTGAGTACCGGTCGAGAGGGTTCGGTCGAGCAAGACAAGATACCGGTCGAGCAATGTACCGGTCAACAAGGTACCGGTCGAGAGGGTCCGGTCGAGCAAGACAGGATACCGGTCGAGCAATGTACCGTTCGTGGAGTACCGGTCGAACAAAGTATCGGTCAAACCAGTGTACTGGTCGAACAAAGGACCGGTAAAGACTATGTTCTGGTCGAACAAAGGACCGGTAAAGACAATGTACCGTTCAAGCAAACTATCGGTCAACAACTATCGGTCGAAACAGATTAATAACAAATTAACAGATAGACTTTTAAGACCGATAAACACGAAGAACACACCGATAAACACGAAGAACAAACCGATAAACACGAAAAAACTGGGAATCGATCGTAATCAATCCAGAAAATGAATTCAATAAACAACCAGAAATTGGTACCAATTAGCAGTAAAGCAAAAACACACAATTATGCATATCAATATTCGACCGATAATGATGAACATTAACCCAGAAAACACTTTTCCAGAAACAAACAGTGACCGATAGTAACTAAGAAAATACTTTTCCAGAAAACAGATCGACCGATAAAAATTTATTTATAAAAACACAGATCGATAAACTTATTAATTTTCCAGAAAAATTATCGACCGATCTAAAACTCAGAAGCAGAAAATCAATTAAAGCAGATAAAAACGATTAACACAAATAATTGATTAAAGGGTTTTAGACAAACCTTTTCTGGATCAAACCTTCAGTCTCTTTGCTCTGATACCAATTGTAGATCCAAGTACATTGCAATCACGAACAGTTATATCAGTAAAGAACAATAATAAAGCCACAACCTCTAGTCATATGATTAATATGAAATCAAAGGGTTACAGGTTTATAGAAAGAATTTCTGATCAGAGAAAAGTAAACCTATTGACTAGAGATCTGGAAATTATGAGACTCAACTTCTAAACTATCTAACCTAATTATGAGATAAATCTGCCTTTATATACTTAGGCTTACAAGGCCTAATGGGCTTATGGGCTTTAGGCCCAACTATCAAAACAACTATTAATTACTTACATTATGCACCCTTATAAATGCTTTATGCCACTTTCAACACACAGGACTTTCAGTCCTAACAACCTCTTTCGGACTTCGGAAAGAAATTATCTTCAGATTTGGCTCTCTCTTCTTCAGCAAATTATCTTCAAAGAAAATTTTCAGTAAATTTTTGCTCACTTTGAGAATTCTTAAAACTTTCTCTTTCAAACTTGTACAATCTTTAGCATAACTTGCAATCTTTGACACAAACTTGCAACAAACTTTCTTCAAATCATCTTTCCTGAAATGATTTATCTTTTAAATTCCCATATTCATTTAACTTCTCCCATAACTGTTATCAAACTTTTCTTCATCAAACATTTCTTGAGCAAAAATTTCTCCCCTTTTTTGATAAATTGGCATTGAAATCATCAAAACCTTCACAAGAAATGTCATGAACGTTATCTTACCATTGATCTTTTACAAGAACCTCTGACTATCTATCGATCTAAAAAGATATTCATCCGAATCTTTGCAAATTCAGACCAATTATGAGTGTAACACCTGAATCAACAAATAAATCAGTTAAAAATGTCTGCCAGTAACACAAAGTCACTGTGTGTAACGAATACACATTGGAAAGGAGCTTTTTGATGTTCACTCCCCCATGTCTTCCATTTAATCATCGAATAATACAAGGTTAAACTATGAACGTTTAAACAGAAAAAAGAATTCTCTGTGTGTACGTGCTTGTGTATGAAAGAATTAAGCATAATGATTGCTTTTTAATAGGCTCAAAATTGTGTAAACCATTGAGACAACAACAGTATAACATAGACTCAATTGTGCATGATTGAAATGCGAAGGTGGGGCAGACTTCCTTCTTTTTCAATATCCACATCTTCCGAATGAAGATGAGATAGCATATATGATGCATCCCTAGAAAAATTGAAACATTTCTCTGTTAAGAAAGAAATGAGTAGCAAGTGGGGTTTAAACAAGAGTTGACATGGGCTAGTTGCCTGTTTCAATGATGTTCACCAAAGAAATGTGAAACCATCAGTAATGTGGCTGCCCGACTCAGAAAAAGTTGGTGCAGAGTTTGATATTCTTTTACTCTGATCTCTCACCCTCTTTCTTTTTTATCATTGAGCTCGCTTCTAACCAGACTCTCTTTTACATTTTATCTCATCACACATACACACACTCAATTATTTTGACTCCTCGCATCTCGATCACTCAAGGATAACTTCTTGGGTAGGAAACATTGGTTAACGTGAATCCATAGAAGTTCAATTAAGTTCTCACACAATAAACCCATGTTGTCCTATAAGCAAAAAGTTGCTCAAATGGTTTAACTTTGCAGTTAAAGCACAAAATACATGTCAGATGTCTGTATGCTCATAAAGATAATCATGAAGATTTGAGTATGTTAAACATTGAAGATATTTCAAACAAGAAAATTGAATAAATGAAATGAATACAAGAAACTTGTTTGAAAATCTGACATTGTATGAGAAGATCAAATATGAATGATTTATCATGAAAAGCTTAGGTCATGAAAAATAGAATTTGTCTATACGAATCAAAGTATAGACATTCTTGAAAGAAACGTTTTGAATGAAATCACGCTCAACAAACATTGAATATCAAATGGGGTGTCTTACCATCGAAAAAATTTGTTTCAATATGAGACATGGTAACAACATATCTATAAAAATACTAAACCGGTGTGTGTGAGTACTTGACAGTACATAGAAAAGATAATACACAAGTATTTATCTTTGGAAACACACGATTTGTTGAAACATTGAAAGCACATGGAAATGAAAACATTTAAAATCACACTTCTAAATTCATGAAATCATTTTAAAAATCAGAAGTGGTTTGGACGTTTAAGAACATGTTTTCATAACTGAAAATCGTCCTTCTTTCAGACACGTATGAGATTAAGTTTAGAATGAACCTTACGCTCAACTTAAATCTCATGAAGTCAGCTCAAAAGTCAGATAAGATATGATCGTTTAAGCTCCCCCTCAAAATCTGCAACAGTCAAAAGTCATCAAAGTACAAAACTTTATTCACAAAATTTATTGAAAAATAAAGACATAAAGCAATAAAACGTATTAAGAACGAGTTTTGATCAGAAGTAATCAGAAATCATAGTCCTTACTCAACTCCCCCTAAAATTATGCATCATAAAATTTGTCAGTACAAAATATATGCAAAATTCTCGAACTCCCCCTAAAATGTAGATCATCTAAGCATTGTATCACACTCCCCCTGAAATCATGAACAAACTGAAGTGTAGATATCTTTCAGAATAAAGAATAAAGAAATGAAGAAAAATAACAAAACTAAACTTTATTAGGTAACAACAGATTAAGTCTTGAGATTTAGCATGCCAAGTTTAGAAATGAGAAAATTAAATCTCTTTTCATCAAGAGGCTTGGTAAATAAATCAGCAAGCTGATAATATGTGTTTACAAAGTAAAGTCCGAGTGTACCTTTTTCGATATTATCTTTTATAAAATGATATCTCACGTCTATGTGCTTGGTTTTAGTATGTTGAATAGGGTTAGCAGATATTGCAATAGCGCTCTTCGAATCCCAATATATCGGGATTTTGTCAAACTTGAAACCATAATCTTGAAGTTGTGTCCGCATCCACAGCACTTGAGAACAGCAGCTAGCCGCAACTACATTCTCTGCCTCGGCTGTTGAAGTAGATACACAAAGTTGTTTCTTTGAGGCCTAACTCACGAGTTTATCGCCAAGAAATTGTATGTTGTGAGTCCCTGATTGAACAAGGATCTTTACCAGATAAATCAAATAAACGATTACCAACCTGTTTGATAGATAAAACAACGATTACAAGGTTAATCTTTGATCTTTTGGAAGCTCTCTATGTTTTTACACCTTTTTGTATGTGTTGTGTATGTTCTAAACTTGATCTGATCTTTTGCTTCAAAGACACATTATCAACCAACAACTTGCAAGAACAACTTGCAATATTAAACTATTAAAAACTAACTAAACTAAATACTTAGAAACATTAAAATACAATAAAACAAACTTTGACATTTTATTACAAATGACATTAGACTTGCTATCGAGAGTCGACTTTCTGGCTTTAGCTTCAGATTGGATATTCAGATTGGATGATCTTGAATCCAATAGATATGTGATCTAACAATCTCCCCCTTTGGATCAAGATAATTACTAAAAAGATTTTAGCAATTTAGTCTTCTTTTTCAGCTCAGAAGATGCAATCTCTTTCTCTATCTCAGAATGCTTTAGCAAAGTATCTTCAAAGAAAATTTATCTGAAATCAGCATGTCTTCAGAATACTTTGATCTCGCATTTCTTGGTTAGCTCTTCTCTTATCCAATGTCTTGTAATGTAATAGACTGGACATTTCTTCAAGCTTTTAGATTCTCCCCCTTTTTGAGGAAAAGAGCAACGCTTTCATCAAAACTTGTAGTAAGAAATGTATGTCAGTTGGAGCCTCTGATACGTCAATTCAAAAGATATTTATCCAGATCTTTGCAAATCTAGACAAAATAGTCGTGTAACACCTAAATCAACTAATGAATCAGTTAACATGCCTGTCAGTAACACTAAGTCACCGTGTGTAACGAATACACATTAGAAAGGAGATGTTTGATGTTGACTCCCCCAGGGATTCCATTTAATCATCGAAACACCACAAAGGTAATTTCTATAAACGTTATGACAAAGAAACTAATTCCTTGTGTGTTCGTGCTTGTGATAGAAAGAATTAAGCACTTGATGATTGCTTATAGGCTCAAAATTGTGTAAACCACTGAGACAACAGTAAGTTAAACACAGACTCAATGTGCATGATTGAAGTGCGAAGGTGGGGAAGACTTCCTTCTATTCAATATCCAGATTTTCCAAATGAAAATCAGATAGCAAATGTGCTGCTTCCCCTTTGAAAATGTGAAACACTTTCTTGTTAAGAAGAAAATGAGTAGATGGTGAGGTTTGATCAAGAGTTGGCATGGGCTAGTTGCCTGTTTCAATAATGATCACCAAAGAATTGTGAAACATTAGAATTGTGGCTACCCGACTCAGAAAAAGTTGGTGCAGAGTTCTGATATTCTTTTAACTCTGTTCTCACACCCTCTTTCTTTTAAACAGTTAGCTCACTCTAACCAAACTTTCTTTCTTTGTTTGACACACTCATTTCTTTTCGACTTTTCACTCTCAATCACTATGGATTAACTTCTTGGGTAGAAATCACTGTTTAACGTGATTCCATAGAAGTTGTGTTAATTCCTAGCACAAAGAAATCATGTTTTCCTATTATGCATATGATGCTCAGATTGGTTTAACTATTTCAGTTAAAGCACAATGTTGATCTTGAAAACATTTAAAGTCACACTTCCAATTCATGAAATCGGTTTAAGAATCGGGAAGTGGTTTGAACATTTAAGAACAATGTTTTCAAATGATGGAAAGTTATCCTTCTTTCAACCATTTATGAGATTAAGATAAAGGATTGTACCTTTACGTGCGATCTTACATCTCATGAAGCTAAGCTTAAAGTCATAAACATATGAACTTGTAAGTTTCTCTCAAAAATTCTGCAAAAGTCTTGTGTGTTCCAGATTCTAGTTTCTAAACAAGTTTAATCAAACAAACAAGATTTAACACAATGATTACCTGTTTGATTTCTTTCAATTCTCAAAGTTTACACTTTCTCTCTCTAGAACTCTCTCTCTCTCTCTAAAACGTATTCTCTCTCAAATCTCAATTCCAACCCTTTGATGCTGCTGAAAATACAAGAAGAAAAATGTATTTATACTAACACCTAATACTAAGGAAACAACAAATAAAAATACAACTAAGTTTGACTTATTACAAATAGACTTTGACTTTTAATGATATTTGACTTTCTTCAGCTTTGACTTTCTCAACTTTGACCTTCAGAATACTTGATCTTGTATCCAACAGATTTATGCGCTAACAATCTCCCCCTTTGGATTCAAGATCATTGTTGAAAGATTTAGCAATTAAGTCTTCACTTTAAGCTCTGTCTGAACAATCTCCCCTTTTTCTTTGACGGTCTTCTTTCCAAAACTGTCTTCAAAAGAGTAACAATCTCCCCAAAACTTTCACACAACACTTTCAGACTTTGGAAAGAAAATTATCTTCAGATTCAGCTCACCTTGCTTTAACAAATAATCTTCAAAGAAAATTTCCTCAAAAACTTCAGAAATTCTTTGATTGTCTTCAAATCTTCCCTTTGAACTTTCTAACTTGAACATTTCAGAAAATCAACTTCACAAAACTTTATCAGATCTTGGTATCATCTCTTCCAAACTTCAAAACTTTAACATTTCTTCATATCATCTCCCCCTTTTTGATGATTTAAGCATCTATATCATCAAAACTTTTCGTCCAAGAAATGTCTTTGACCATTCTGATCTGTCATACTGAGCCTCTGATTCGGTAACCATAACCAAGTATTCATCTAGATCTTTGCAAATCCAGACAAAATAAGAATATGTAACTCCTGAATCAACAGATGAATCAGTTAAAATGCCTGTCAGTAACACAAAGTCACTGTGTGTAACGAATACACAATATAAAGGAGCTTTTTGATGTTCACTCCCCCAGGGCTTCCATCCAATCATCGAAATACCACAAAGACAATTTCTATGAATGTTATGACAAAGAAACAAATTCTTTGTGTGTTCGTGCATGTGTAGAAAGAATTAAGCACGAATAATTGCTTTTTAAGGCTCAACATAGTGTAAACCACTGAGACAACAGTAGATAAACACAGACTCAATGGCATGATTGAAGTGCGAAGGTGGGGCAGACTTCCTTCTTTTTCAATATCCAGATTTTCCAAATGAAAACCAGATAGATTATATGCTGCATCCCCAGAAAAATATGAAACATTTTCTTTTTGAGAAGAAAATGAGTGGTTAGTGGGGTTTAAGCAAGAGTTGGCATGGGCTATTTGCCTGTTTCAATAATGTTCACAAGAGAATTGTGAAACATTAGTAATGTGGCTGCCCGGCTCAGAAAGTATTTGGTGCAGAGTTTGATATTCTTTTACTCTGATCTCACACCCTCTTTCTTTTAATCATTAAGCTCACTACTAACCAATCTCTCATTTCCATTTTACCTCGTCACACCCACACTCATTTCTTTTGACTCCTCACACTCAATCACTAAGGGATTAACTTCTTGGGTAGAAATCACTGGTTAACGTGATTCCATACAAGTTTAGATAATTCCTAGCACAAAGAACCCATATTTTTCCTAGAAAGCATGAGTTGCTCAAATGATTTAAGTATAACAGTTAAAGCTCATATATAAATGTCAGATGAATGTATGCTCGGAATATAATCATGAAGATATGAGCATTTTAAAACATGGAAGTATTTTCAAACAAGTTAATTGAATGAACATGAATGCAAGAGACTTGTTTGAAAATCTGACATTGTATGAAAATGATCAGAAATGAATGATATAACAATCAAGGCTTATGGTCAGGAATAATGGATATTGTCCATACGAAACAAAAATATAGACATTCTCGAAATGACGTTTGGAAATGAAATATCGCTCAAAATTCTTTCAAGTACAAGCGGAGTGTCTTACCATCGAAAAATTGTTTCAATTTAGAGACATGGTAAGAACATTTTAATCAAAAATTAAACCGATGTGTGTGAATACTTGAAAGTATGTAGAAAAGACAATACGCAAGTATTTATATTTGGAAACACACGGTTTATTTATCAATGAAGCTCAAAAATAAAATGAAAACATTTAAAATCACACTTCCAAATTATAAAAACTGTTTAAAATTCGGGAAGTGGTTTGAACATTTCAGAACATGTTTTCTATATCTGAAAGTTGTCCTTCTTTCAGATACATTTGAGATTAAGATAAGAAATTTACCTTTTCGGTCAATCTTAATACTCATTAAGTCAGCTGAAGTCAAAAATAATATGATCGTGTCATCCTCTCTCATCCTGCATAAGTCTCAAAGTCTAGTCAAAAATTTATTCACAAAATTTATTCGAACAATAAAAGAACATAAAACAGTAAAACAATTAAAGAACGAGTTCTGATCTTAAGTAATCAGAAATCATAGTCTTACTCCTTTTGATAAGCTCCCCCTGAAATCATGCATTAGAAAATTTTTGTCAGCTAAGTAAAATACAGAAATCAGTTATGCTCCCCCTTAAAATAATGTAGATCATCTAAAATCTTCTCTTACTCCCCCTGAGATCATGAGCAAACAATTAAAGTGCAGATATCCTTCAGACATAAAGATAAAGAAAATGATGAAAAATAACAATACGTAACTTTATTAGGTAACAACCGATTATGTCTTAAGATTTAACATACCAAGCTTAGAGACAAGAAAATTAAATCTCTTTTCATCTAAGGGTTTGGTAAATAAATCTGCAAGTTGATAATCTGTCTTTACAAAATAAAGTTCAATTGTTCCTTTTTCTACATTATCTTTTATAAAATGATACCTGACATCAATGTGTTTGGTTTTCGTATGCTGGACAGGATTAGCAGATATCGCAATTGCACTCTTCGAGTCACAATAGATTGGAATTTTATCAAACTTGAATCCATAGTCTCGCAGCTGTGTTCGCATCCACAAGACTTGAGAGCAGCAACTTGCAGCAGCTACGTACTCTGCTTCAGTAGTCGATGTGGAAATGCATAATTGTTTCTTTGAAGCCCAGCTAACGAGCTTGTCTCCAAGAAATTGAACATGACCTGAAGTACTCTTTCTGTCCAACATGCAACCTGCATGATCTGCATCTGAATATGCAGTCAGTTGAAACCCAGTATCCTTAGGATACCACAAACCAAGGTCTGCAGTCCCCTTCAGATATCTAAAAATCCGTTTGACAGCAGCCAAATGGGATTCTTTGGGAGCAGCCTGATATCTAGAACATAAACATGTTGAAAACATAATATCTGGTCTACTGGAAGTAAGATACATTAACGATCCTATCATACCTCTATAAGTCCTAACATCAACACTTTTACCCGAAGGATCAGTGTTAATCTTAGTACCTGGTGCCATCGGGGTTCCAATAGGTTTACAATTTTCCATTTTGTACTTCCGAAGAATATCCAAAATGTACTTAGATTGATTTATGAAAATCCCCGTAGAAAACTGTTTAACTTGTAATCCGAGAAAGAAATTCATCTCTCCCATCATACTCATTTGAAAACGTGACACCATAAGGTTATGTCAGGATCGAATTCTCAACAAGAATTAATTTCAGAAACAATATCAAAGAAGTTTGCGGAATAACACTTTGATATTTAATCAAACAGAAAATCAAAACAGAATATAATCAACAAACTGTAAACTTGTATTGAATGCTTTGAAGTTACAAGATTACTCACTCAACCTCAATATTGATGAACAGGCTCACCAATACGAATTCTACTTCTCTAGAATTAGGATCTATGCCTTGAGGTTGATTTTCTCTCTAAAAGAATGAAAAACAAAAGTTGACTCATTATTCTAAACTATACAATATATATACTGAATACAAAGATAATTACAATAAATAAAATATCTTCAGTATATCTTCCATGTATATCTCTAAGCTTCCATAATCTTCAGATTATCCAGCTGTCTTTCTTTCCATCCGAATCTCTTTAGCAGCACTAACCATGATCAGCAGCATTAACTTCTTCTAGCAGCATTAACTACTAAGCAGCACTAACTACTAGCAGTACTAACTAGCTAAGCAGTACTAACTTTGTTCAAGCAGCACTAACTATGACTAGCAGTATTAATAGTACTAGCAGTAGTAACACTCAGCAGTATTAACCTTTAAGTCTTCTAGCAGTAGTAACTTTGAACCAGCAGCATTAACCATACTTGATGAATTCTTCAGTTCCCAACAATCTTCCCCTAACTTGACTTTTAGGAAGAGAAGTCAAGTTCTTCAGAATTAATCTTCAAGATGCTCCCAAAACTCTATTATGGCCTAAATTCCAGTGTTTGCATCCAATCCCAAACTCTGATTGATGGTTCTTTGAATCAAGTATTTAGCCATTTCTGAATCTGGAACACACCTTAACTTTTTCTTCAGCATGGCATGTAGCTTCAATCTGCTATGATTGTACACTCTATCCACTAGGAAGTATTCAGTGTGATTTAAATCCAAAGTCACTGTATATACTCCACTACTTTCATATAGAGTCCAACTGTTGGCCGACTTGAATACATCCTTGATCATATGCTTTACTTCTTCAGGTTTGAACATCATACACAGATACTCCATTACCAGTTTTGTAATTGAAATTCCTGGAGCCTTTAGAATATCTGCATACAACTTCATTCCTATCTCAAACATCTCTTCAAGATCTGATCTAGAGCATGTTCTGACAATTTTTGCCCATGTGTTGAACACTTCATACTTTTCATCCTTTCTTTTCAGCCTTATGTATTCCTTTCCATCCACTGTCAATGTATCCCAGAGAATGACCTCAGGAGGCTTAACTCCTACAGGTTCTGCTAAAATTGGTTCAGGCACTTTGTCCATCACTACCATATACAAATTTACATCATCAGTGTTAGATAGCTCTGTCTGTTTAGATGACTCAGGTGCCCCTTCTTCTTCAGCAACCTTATCAGCCTATTCTTCAGATACTCTAGGCTTTTTGATTGGCTTTCTCCTTGCCATCATTTTTGTTCTCTTTAAAGTCCTTAGACTTTCTCCCAGGGTGGACTCTTTCTTAGGAGGTGTTTCTTGCTCATCTGGAAATGGCTTTTGACAATCAAAGTCATTACTTTCTTTTATTCTCTTCTCCATCTCCACCCTAGCAGTTTCACTTCCCTGAAGCTTTAACATCTCTGAATCATAGAGCTCTTTGATCTTCTCAAAAGACATTTTGGAGAACATCTCCTTTTTGACTCCTACAGCACCTTTGAGAAATATAATCATCTTGTTTCTCTCTTGGGTACCTAGGAATGTCTTTGAGGGTCTTCTCTTCTTTGCAACTGTTTTCACCACAGATTTCTTCATACTTGCAGCTTTCTTCTGTGCAATTTCAGTTGCCATACTCTGTTGATAAGCTTCATTCAGTTCAGCAGCTAGAGCTTTTGCCATTTCCCTGTCCTTTTCCATCTGAACTCTTTCTTCTTTTTCAATATCCTCCTGCATCTTTTTAGCTAGTGCTTCATCTGATTCAACCAACCTTTGCTTTTTGATTGGTTGATCAGATTCTACCATCTTTGCTTTTCCTTTGTCTTTGCTCATTGCCTTCTTACTGTTATCTTTCTTGATCACTTCACCTTGTTCTTTTATGATTACACCTTTGGTCTTTGAAGTGACCTTGGGAGTATCATTCTTGGCTTTTAGTAAGGTTTCTGCAATCTCAAGATCTGTTAACACTTCTTTCACAGATTCTGCTGCTTTATTAATGTCAGCAGTAGTAACTGTTTCTTCTTGCTGCACCCCCTGAACATCAACTTTCTCTCCATCAAGATCCCCCTTTCTTGTGGCTTCTTCCATGTTGATCTCCCCCTTTTTGGGAGCATCATCCTCAGTTGGCCTTCTCCTTAATTGGAATTGCTTTCTCTTCTTCCTTTGTACCAGACTAACCATCATCCTCTTCAGCTTAGCAATCTGTTCTTGTTGTGACAGAATTACTAGCTTCATTTCTTCAATTTCTTTGCCTTGTTTGAGAACATCTTGATTGATGTTCCCCATTGTTTCCATCAATTCATCGTACGTATATCTGTCCTCACCCTCTCCAGAAGTGTTACCCTCCTTTGAAGGATCATTGGATCTTTTATTTGTGGAAGTCTTCTGCCTTGCAGAGGCACTATCCACCCCTGTGGTTTCTTGGCACCAGGGACCTTCAAATGATTGCTCATTCAAAGTTGCCATGGGGGAGGTCTTATTGATGTTACCACTTTCCTCCTCTGTACTAGCAGGAGTAGTGGCAGCCTCATCACCCATATGCTCTACCTCCTCCTCAGAGAGCACCTCCTTTGGGTTGGGAGACACCCGTGTGGTTTCCCTTTGGATATTCTCTAGGGGAGAATTCTCCTTAGAGGGCTTATAGGCTTAGTGGGTAATGATACAAGAAGGGAAGGAGCCTTCTTTACCTGTTTTCTCTTGTAAGTTTGGGTGATGGGAGAGGTTGGTTTTTCAAGAAGGGACTGGGGAATTGATTTTGAGAGGGAAGGTTGGGCTTGGCTAGCAGTGGGTTGGTCTAATGGGGGCCTTGACCCTGCTGCCATACCTTCATTGGTTTGGGACACCACCATCATTGTAGAGAACAATGGGGTGTCAACTCCTTCAGAGTCCCCAGCAGATCTTCTCATATTTGAGAACACCTTGCCTTTGGGGGGTTTAGGTACATATACCCCAACAGGTTGAGGTATATCCGTCAATTCATGAGTAATAATTTCTTGAACAAACCTGGGATACATAAAGAAGCTCTTTTTGTTTCCCATGTTTGAGACAAGATCACTGAAAATCATTTTAGAAAAATTGTACTTTCTGGCAGTGGCCAAGCACACCAAAGCATAAGCAATAGTGCTGCTGAACTCACTCCATCCAGTAGTCTTTTTGGAGATACAATGCATAAGAGTATGGACAAAGAAACGCCATTGGGGTTAGAATTTTGCTTTAGAAAATTTGAACACTCCCAATGGGCCTCCATACCCCATTCTTGTAAGATTTGAAAACAGTTCATCATTTGGGATAGAGGTTATACCAGAGGCATCGTCTAGACGTAGACTGATGCGAATAACCTCTTCAGTAACCGTGAGTGATTGATCACAGATTCTTGTCTTGATCATCTGCACACCATTCTCAACAACAATGGTTGCATTAGCCCAGAACTGCCTTTGATGCTCAATATAGATTGTAGGGGATACAATAAGAGCATGAGCAATGTGGCTTGTCTTGAGGAAATCCACAATCTGATGAAATCCTGAAGCTTGCTTTGGCTTTTGTAGCATCGCAATCTCGTTGTGCTCGTCGATGAAAGTCATGGATGCCATTGATCTTAGTGAAAAGCTTGCCTGAAAACTTCGAACTTGAGAGAGAAAAGGTTTTGAGCGCAAGAGAAAAGTATGCAAAGAGTCGTTATGAACTTTTAGGCGGGCAAAAAGTATTTATAGTATTCGGAATATAAGCAGTATTAACCTAGAGCAGTATTAACTACTAGCAGCATTAACTGCTAGCAGCATTAACTGGCTAGCAGCATTAACTGGCTAGCAGCATTAACTGGCTAGCAGCATTAACTGGCTAGCAGCATTAACTGGCTAGCAGCATTAACTGGCTAGCAGCATTAACTGGCTAGCAGCATTAACTGGCTAGCAGCATTAACTGCTAGCAGTATTAACTAATAGCAGTATTAACTGAAAGCAGTATTAACCACTAGCAGTATTAACTGAAAGCAGTATTAACCACTAGCAGTATTAACTGAAAGCAGTATTAACCACTAGCAGTATTAACTGAAAGCAGTATTAACCACTAGCAGTATTAACTGAAAGTAGTATTAACTACTAGCAGTATTAACTGAAAGCAGTATTAACTACCTTACTCCTTTTAAACTTGCTAAACACTGAGTACTGCTATGCAAATCCTGAAACAGACGATTAGTAACTCCAAGAATACTATACAGATATAAAACCACTTTTTGAGAAGGGGATTATTCAGAGTTTATCATTCCCACACTTGTTACCAAGAAAGTGAATCTACCCACATCAAAAGCTTTAGTGAATAGATCAGCAAACTGATTATCAGTGTGAACTTTGACAACTTGAATAAGTTTCTTTTCATTACAATCTCTTATAAAGTGATACCTGATCTCAATGTGCTTTGTTTTTGAGTGCTTGACTGGATTATTCACAATGCTAATAGCACTGCTGTTGTCAATAAAGATTGGAGTGTGTAGAAAGGTTACCCCATAATCCAACATTTGATTCTGAATCCATAAGACTTGAGAACAGCAACTTGCAGCTGCTATGTACTCTGCCTCTGTTGTAGATGTGGATACTGTGGTTTGTTTCTTGCACTGCCATGAGACTAGTCTATCACCCAAAAACTGACATCCTCCAGAAGTAGATTTTCTGTCCAAGTTTGCCCCACCTAGATCACTGTCTGAGTATGCTATTAGGTCAAAAGGTGAGTTATGAGGATACCAAAGTCCCAATCTGGGTTGCCCTTTGAGATATCTGAATATCCTCTTAACAGCTTGAAAGTGAGATTGCTTTGGCCTAACTTGAAATCTTGCACATACACAGACTGGAAACATTATATCTGGCCTTGATGCTGTGAGATACATGAGAGAGCCAATCATGGATCTATAATGATGCACATCTATATCCTCCCCCTCAAGATCTGCTGTGATCTGCTTGTGTGTTTCCATAGGTGTGCTGGCAGGTTTTGATTCTGAGAAACCAAACTTGGTTAGAATATCCTGCACATACTTGGATTGACAGATGAAAATGCCATCTGACTTCTGTTGAACTTGGAGTCCAAGGAAGAAAGTAAGTTCCCCCATGGAACTCATTTTGAACCTTTGATGCATTAAATCCTCAAACTCCTTGCACATGTTGTTTCTTGTAGATCCAAAGATAATGTCATCAACATAGATTTGGACCAGCAAAATATCCTTCTTCTTTCTTTTGATAAATAGAGTCTTATCAATGACTCCTCTTTCAAAGTCATTTTCCAAGAGATAGGATGACAGTGTGTCATACCATGCTCTTGGGGCTTGATGTAGTCCATAAAGTGCTTTCTTTAATTTGTATACCCTGTCTGGATAGCTTGGGTTTTCAAACCCTGGTGGTTGACAGACATATACTTCTTCTTCAATTGATCCATAGAGAAAAGCACTTTTTACATCCATTTGATAGACTTTGAAGTTCATGTAAGAAGCATAGGCTAGGAATAATCTAATTGCTTCTATCCTAGCCACAGGTGCAAAAACTTCTTCATAATCTATACCTTCTTCTTGAGTATAGCCTTGAGCCACCAGCCTTGCTTTGTTCCTTATGACAATACCTCTTTCATCTCTCTTGTTTCTGAAAATCCACTTTGTGCCAATCGCTCTGTGACCTTTAGGAAGGTCTACTAGATCCCATACATCTTGTAGCTTGAACTGTAACAGTTCCTCTTGCATTGCTTCTATCCAGCTGGATTCTTTCATAGCATCATGAGCCTTTTTAGGCTCAAGCTGTGATAGAAAACACGAAAGCACTGTATGCTGTTGATCTTGCATTTCCTGAAGCCTGCTTTGATGTCTAGTCATCATAGGAGAAGAGATATCTCCTATTATCAACTGTGGAGGATGATTCTTTTGAACTCTGGTGTTATGACTAGGTTCTTCATTCAGTCCAGCCTCAAGATTAGATTCATGCAGCTCAACTGAAGTGTTTTCAGATGCCACTTCATTATTTTCTTGAGTCTCCTCATCTCTAGTGTCTTCTTCACTCTGACTTGGTTCAGTAATTGATTCCTTTTCACAGTCTTTACCAGAATTTACTGTGGGTATGGGAAAAATCACAGATTTAGATATACTTTCTTGAACTTGTGTGATCCCTGATCCTCCACTTCCTGTTCCTGTATACTCATTACTGAAACTAAAAGAGTTAGTTAGTGAATCAATGTCAAATAGCCACTGAGGTCCAGACCCAACAGGATTTGGTGTGTTCTCATTGCATTTGACATTGTCACTTTCTTCAATTATTCTAGAAGAAGAGTTAAATACTCTGTAGGCCTTACTCTGAGATGAATATCCAACAAGAAATCCATCATCTGCTTTGCTATCAAACTTACCTAAGTGAGATTTGGTATTTAGAATTGTACAAGGACACCCAAAAGGTTTGAAGAAACCAATAAAAGGTTTTCTTTTATTTAAAAGCTCATATGGGGTCTTGTTCTTTTGCTTGACCACTAGAACTCTGTTTTGGACATAACAAGCAGTATTAACTGCTTCAGCCCAGATGGTAATTGGCAATTTTGAATCAGCCAACAGAGATCTAGCAGCCTCTATTAGTGTTCTATTCCTCCTTTCAGCAACACCATTCTGTTGAGGAGTCCTAGGAGCACTATATTGCCTCTCAATACCTTTTTCTTCACAAAAGGTGTTTAGATCATGATTTTTAAACTCAGTTCCATTATCTGATCTCATGACTTTTACTCTTTGATTAGTTTGGTTTTCAATTCTTAGAATAAAGGATTTGATAAGACCACTTGTTTCATCCTTAGTCCTTAGAAAATATACCCAAGTAAATCTGGAGTAATCATCAACAATAACCAAGCAGTAAGATTTCTTGCCTATACTCATAACATTTGTAGGACCAAACAGATCCATATGCAGTAACTGGAGACAAGAAGAAACAGAATTTAACTCTTTGGTCTTATGAGAAGTTTTGTGTTGTTTGCCTTTAAGACAAGCAACACAATGATCATCACATGAAAAGACTTTTGAAGGTAACCCTCTTACAAGGTTATTTTTAACAAGATTGTTCATAGTCTTGAAATTCATGTGACACATCCTTCTGTGCCATAGAGAGGATTCATCTACAGAAGCTTTTGAAACAAGACAATTTAGAGATGAATCACTATTAACATTGTCCATATCAAGACAGTAAACATTGTCCTTTCTTGGAGTTCTAAGTAGTATCATGCTTTCATCAACTACCTTGAACCCTGGAGCAAGAATCATACACTCAGTATTAGTAAATAATATACTATGTTGTTTGTCACAAACCTGTGATACACTTAACAGGTTGTACTTTAATTGATCAACATAGTAGACATCCTCAAATGTCATCTTACCTTTGGTGACATTACCTTTTCCACTTATCTTACCACCAGTAAGATTGTCTCCAAATGCAACATGTCCTCCATTGATATGCTTGAAATCCTGAAGGCATGACATGTTGCCTGTCATGTGCCTAGAGCAACCACTATCAACATGCCAAATGCTCTTTCCCTTGAGCTGTTGGTTGCCCTGCACATTAGATAAATCAATTAGTATGAATTAGGAACCCAAGCCAAAGTGGTCTTGGGTACCCCTTTCTCATCAAAATATTTGCATTCTTTCTTGACAAGATTTTTGAACTTTAACTCCTCATTCTTGGAGTACTTTGTTACAATAATAGGCTTGGAACTATGTTTGCTAGAATCAGTACTAGTTTTAGAAGTACTAACTGCCTTGGCAGCACTTGCATGCTTAGCAGCACTAACCTTGTTAGAAGTAGTAACTGTGTTAGCAGCAGTAACTGTGTTGGCAGTATTAATATTGTTAGCAGTACTAACACTGTTAGTACTTCTAGGTACCCACATTTTGATACTTTCTTTTAAAATCTTTTTCTTTAAAGTGCCTTTACTTTCAACAGATTTCTTTATCACATGTTTCTTTCCAGCCTTCCTATAACCAACAGGTTTTTGCACAAATCTTTTAAAGTTCATCTGTTGGTTAATTGGGTTGAAGTAACAATACTTAGCCAAATGATTCAACTTGCCACATATAAAACAAGGTTTTGGTCTATTGATTTTATTCAGATCAACTCCTTGTTTCTGAGCCCATTGATTATTCCAGTTTCTTTGATTTCCTCTTTTTAAACCAGAATTTAGGCTCTTGGCTTTATTGCAATCACACTATTTACAAGATCCAGGATTCACAACTGTGGTTTGTTTGTAATGGACCTTGTTATCATTTCCGTTAGTCTTCTCTATCTCCTTGGACTTGACCCAGATTTTCCCACATCCCTCATTGGTGATAATATTGTTTTCTAATGGTATCTTTTTACTCACATTATTATCCCTGTTCTCACTGGCTCCTTTTTCAGTCAAATCCTTAACTACTACCTCATCCAAAGGATCTATCTTAAAAACTTCTTCAGACAAGTCCTTTTTCTCCTTAGTTTCTAACAAGTCTGATGTAGGAGAAATATAGTTGTTATTGTAAGGAGGGGGTGTATTGTTGTATCCAATACCAGGCTTCATCTTATCATGTATCTGAGCCTTTAGAAGAGAGTCCATTGCTTTTGAAGCATAGGAAAACTTGTCTATGTCAAGCTTAACTTTTGACAGTTCCTCTTTCAGTCTATCATTCTCTTCTAAGGACTTAGACAGTTTGGTTTCTAACTCATTCTTTTCCCACTTCCAATAGTTTGTGTCATAAGAGTGTTGAAGTTCATTAGCTTGAAAGCCTTTGATTTGCTCTTCAAATCTCTCTACTATTAACACATAATCTCTTCTGTCTTTTTCTAATCTTTTGAGGTCATCACACATACTTTGATTGTGATCCCTGTATCTTGTAACAGTGTCAATGCAAGATTTAGTGCAAAGATTAGAACTTACCTCAGTAGGGAGATCAGACACTTCTGCCATAAGAGCTTGGTTCTGAATGGCTTCCTCAGCTTGATCACTCCAGTCAAATCCCATTCCTTGTTGAGAAACAATGGCTTGAGCAGGATTCTTGTTCTGATTGTATCCTCCATTCTGAGCTTGTTGGTGGTTATTGTTTGGAACAGCACTCCTGCATTCTCTAGCAAAGTGTCCTTTCTTGTGACACTTATAACATTCCACCTTGGTTTTGTCAAAACCAGCTTCATCTTCTCTTCTTTGAGAGAAGTTATTTCTTCCAGTTCTTTTAATGAACTTTTTCACCCTCATGGATAACATGGCCATCTGCCATTTAATATCCATCTCCTCCAGATCATCAGGGTGAATTTGATCAAGATCATCATTAATCAGAGAATTGCTGCTATGACTGGACAAAAAGGCTTCAAATATAGTTTCAGTGCCTTTTTCTGAACTTACTCCACTGGCAGTACTTACTGTTTCAGGGTTGGCAGTAGTATCAGTGGATGCTGAAAGAAGTGCAGCATTGTGAATATAACCAGAGGGCTTCTTCTTGGTTTCTACCTCAGTTTCAAAAACTCTTAGATCATTGTATAGATCATTAAGTTCTTTCTCTTCCAGATTGTCACTCTGTCTATATGAGACAGTGTACATAGTCCATTCATCCCCAAGAGATCTGAGAAACTTTCTGTTGATATCATCTTGTTCCATCTTCACCCCTACAGTAGCCAGTTCACCTATGAGTTTATTGAACCTATCAAAAGTTTGAGTCATAGACTCATTCTTTGTGGAAGTGAAGTTCTCATACTGCTGCTTTAGAACATCTCTTTGATTTCTTTTGATGCTCTTAGTTCCAGCAAATCTTTTCTCTAGAGCATTACAGAGAATCTGAGCATCAGTGCAGTTGCAAAATTGATGCTGATATTCATTGGGAATGGCCAAGAGCAGAGTGCTCAAGGCCTTCATCTCTGTCTGTCTGATCTTCCTCTCACCATCTGTCTTTGGTGGAGGTCTTTTCCCATCTGGTCCTATCCTTCCAGCTTCAGAAGGACCATTCTCAATGATATCCCACATTGAGTAGTCAGTGAGAAGAATATATTGTCTGATTCTGATCTTCCACATGTCAAACTCACTTGGTTTGAGCATTGGAACCTTAGAAACCAAAGTACTGCTTGATTCTGTAAGATTTTCCATGATGAATAACTGTTTCTGAGAAAGTTATGCTCTGATACCACTTGTCAGGATCGAATTCTCAACAAGAATTAATTCTCAGAAACAATATCAAAGAAGTTTGCGGAATAACACTTTGATATTTAATCAAACAGAAAATCAAAACAGAATATAATCAACAAACTGTAAACTTGTATTGAATGCTTTGAAGTTACAAGATTACTCACTCAACCTCAATATTGATGAACAGGCTCACCAATACGAATTCTACTTCTCTAGAATTAGGATCTATGCCTTGAGGTTGATTTTCTCTCTAAAAGAATGAAAAACAAAAGTTGACTCATTATTCTAAACTATACAATATATATACTGAATACAAAGATAATTACAATAAATAAAATATCTTCAGTATATCTTCCATGTATATCTCTAAGCTTCCATAATCTTCAGATTATCCAGCTGTCATTCTTTCCATCCGAATCTCTTTAGCAGCACTAACCATGATCAGCAGCATTAACTTCTTCTAGCAGCATTAACTACTAAGCAGCACTAACTACTAGCAGTACTAACTAGCTAAGCAGTACTAACTTTGTTCAAGCAGCACTAACTATGACTAGCAGTATTAATAGTACTAGCAGTAGTAACACTCAGCAGTAGTAACCTTTAAGTCTTCTAGCAGTAGTAACTTTGAACCAACAACATTAACCATACTTGATGAATTCTTCAGTTCCCAACAGGTTAGAAAAGTTTTTGCAATATTTTGGATTAGTAGAACCAAATATTATATCATCAACATATATCTGAATAAGAATAATATCAACTTTTTCTTTCTTGATGAATAAAGTGGTATCAATCTTACCTTTGGAGAAACCAGACTTGACCAAGAATTTGGATAAGACATCATACCATGCTCGAGGGGCTTGTTTTAATCCATAAAGGGCTTTGTCCAATATGTAGACATGATCTGGCTTATCTGGATTGACGAACCCTTCTGGTTGAGAAACGTACACTTCCTCTTTAAGAATGCTGTTCAGAAAAGTTGTTTTCACATCCATCTGAAAGACTGTAAAGTTTTTATGAGCTGCGTAGGCAAGAAACATTCTGATTGCCTCTATACGCGCTACTGGAGCATACGTCTCATCATAATCAATGCCTTCCTCTTGCCGGTAACCTTTGGCAACAAGTCTAGCTTTATTTCTTATGACGATACCATCTTCATCCTTCTTATTCTTGAATACCCATTTAGTTCTTATCATGGTTTTACCTTCTGGTTTTGGAACTAATCTCCAAACCTTTAGGGCTTCAAACTTATTGATCTCTTCTTGCATAGCAGATACCCAGTCCGAATCAGCAAGAGCCTCTGATACTCGCGTTGGCTCAATCTTACTGAGGAATGAGTCATGCATACATTGATTAAGAGTCGCTGACCTAGTCTGAACAGACTTGTTGAGATCTCCAATTACTTAGTGTAATGGATGCTCTTTGGTCCAGTGATGCTCATGAGGGAGTGGAGTAGATGAATTTTGAATATGATCATCATCTAGAAATCCACTTTCAGAATCTTCAGTTTGAATATCATGAGGGGGGTTCTCAGTTGAAGGTTCATGTGCAGAAGTATCATTTGGAACAACAGATTCTGACTCAACTGGAATAATTACTTCTGGCTCAGCATTAACTTGTGTATCTTCAACTGAAGGAGTAGTTAATGGTATGTGAGTTTTAGACTGAACGGGGGATGCTTGTTCAGTTATGACATCTGAAGTGACTGGATGATTGCAAGTTGTGTCTTCAGACCTGTCAGTCACAGCAGATTTAGATACATTAGAACCTAGAAACTCATCATAAAAGAATTCAAATAACAAATCTAAATCAGTTAAATGTGAAGTAGAAGTAGAAGCGTTATTCGAATTTGTCGCTGTAGAAACAGGTTCTGGACTGATCTGCCCAGAAGCTAATACTCCTGTGATAACGGGTTCTGAACTTAATTGATCAGAAGCCATCTCTTCATTAAATGTGACATTAACGCTCTCAACAACTGTCTTTGATTTCTTCAGATAAACACGATATGCTGCTGATGTTGAAGAATAACCGATAAAGATGCCTTCGTCCGCCTTAGCACTGAATTTATTCAGACTCTCTCTGTCATTAAGCACAAAACATTTACACCCAAATATGTGAAAATATTGATAGTTGGTGTTCTGTTGTTGATCAACTCATATGGAGTCTTCTGAAAACGACGATGTATCATGGACCGATTTTGAGTATGGCATGCAGTCGACACAGCTTCTGCCCACAAGAATAGAGGTAAGTCCGATTGGCTAAGCATAGTCCGAGCGGCCTCAACTAGCGTTCGGTTTCACCTTTCGATTACTCCATTTTGTTCAGGCGTTCTAGCAGCAGAGTACTGATGTGAAACCCCAACTGATTCGAGATATTCATCAACAATCTTGTTCTTGAATTCTGTGCCATTATCAGTACGAAGAAACTTGACTGGTCGCTGCATTTTCACCTGGGTCATCTTTAAGAAAGTAATGAGAACTTCCGGTGTTTCATCTTTTGAACGAAGAAATTTGACCCACGTGTATCTTGAATAATCATCCACAATAACCAACACGTATTTCTTTCCTCCCAAACTCTGAGTTCTCATTAGACCACACAAATCCATATGTAGCAATTCTAACGGAGAACTAGTGCTTGGTTCAGGCTTCGGTTTATGTGCGGCTCTCTTCATCTTACCCTTTTCACATGCTGCGCATAAGTGTTGTCTTTCATATTTCAGCTCAGGAAGTCCTTTGACCAATTTCCCACGAACCAGCTTGTTGATGTAACGAAAGTTTAAGTGAGATAAACGTCTGTGCCAGAGCCAACTTTGTTGCGTTGAAGCTTTTGACAATAAGCATACTTGACTGTCAATATGTACTTTGGACAGATTGATGGTGTAGAGGTTTGTATTTCGATTTCCAGATAAGAGTTTTGTTCCATCTTCAGTGCGAACTGAGCAACTCTTAGACTTGAAGTTGACCTCTAACCCTTTATCGCAGAATTGACCTATGCTGAATAATTTGTGCCCCAAGCCTTCGACATAACTCACTTTACTTATCGTTATGTTGTCTTGAATGATGTCACCATATCCTAAGATAGGTGAAAGCTAATCGTTCCCAAATCTGACATTACCACTAAATTTCTTTGTATAGTTAGACAATAAAGCTTTTTGCCCAGTCATATGCTTGAAACATCCACTATCCAAGTACCATATATGCCGGGTCTGCAAGAGAAATCAGACAATAATAGATTTAGGTACCCATTTAAAAACGGGCCCTAACAGTTTAGCACAAGATTTTGGTATCCACTTGAAAATGGATCCTCTGTTCTTTTGAAAACTTTGAAAAACATTTGATCTCGAAGAATTAACATGATAAGATCCATACCAATCAGAAGAATTATGAAAATAAGCAAAATCAGTTTTCCGATAATTAGGACGATATTTAGTAGTAATAGGAGATAATTGAATCAATTGCTTTATTGAGTAACGCTTGTAAGAAGTTACAAGGTTTTGTTTATGAGAAGCACATTGACCAACTATATCAGAATCACTACTAACATATTTAGTACAAGAATTATCAGTAACTGATTCAGCTATCTCAGCATCCTTCTATTTTGGTCTCCATTCGGATTGAGCTTTCAACTTTTTCTTCCTTAAATCTGAAACATAAGATGTAGATTTATTAGGAAAAGCAGATTTCCGAGACTGAGTATACTTTCGTGTACCAGTGTATTTCTGTTTCTATAATCGCTGTTTCTTATGTTTCTTACCTTGAGCATAGTAATCAGCGGTTACAGAAACTGATTCACCAACCTTAGTTGATAAGTCCACAATATTTACACCACTTGGTAACACTTTGTCATTTTTAAGACAGGTAGAATGATCAGGAAGTGTAGTATTGACATCAAACATATCAAATTCTTCCATGCACCCATCATCAGAATTTATAAAATCATTTGCAGACTCAAATAAGTCATCAGAATTATCAGATGAAGATTGAGATGCCTTAGAAACTGTAGAACACTTTGTAGATTTAGTTTGAAAAACAGTGTTCTTTATAACTGTAGAAAATACATTTTGTTGAATATCAGCCAAAAGTTTTTCATCAGATAAAACATTTTCAAGCTCGACTATTTTGCTTTCAAGAATAGATGTAGGAACATAAACCTTTGCAATCACAGGTTTTGCCTTCATCTCAGAAGCGGAATAACTAACAAAATAGTCAGTTGAAATAACTCTTGGTGTTTTGGAAAGATAACTATCATTTAACTTTTCATAGTTAAACGGTAGTTGCATTTTCTTTTTATTCTTTCTATTTTCAGTTTCATGGTCCTCAACTTCTTCTGGCAATTTGGTAACAAATTTGGGTTTTAAATGAGTGTTTACCAGCACAAGCAAGAAAATCATAATTATAAAGTGCCGGCTGTTTTCTAATGGCTTTCTTAAGATAATGGGGGTTTTCAAAACCAAGTCCCCATTTCTCTTTAACATTAGCCTCTTCATTAGGTGCATTTAGAAAAATGGTTTGATCTGTTTGACCTCTCGCATAAAGTTTTGCTTCCAGACCATTTACCTTCTTATTCAAATTCTTGTTTTCAACCTGCAATTTATAAACAGTTAGTGCAGATTCATTCTTCACAAACTCATATTTAGACACTTTACCTTCAAACTCAGAAATCTTCTTTTCAAAATAATCTACTTGAGATTTAGAATCAAAATCATACTTGCGTAAAGAATCAACAGATCTTTGTTTGAAATAACAGACGTATTAAGCTCAAAGATCTTCTTGTTCTTTTTAACAACTCTTTCTTTTTCCTTTTTCAAATTATTTTGTAAAATTTGAAGCTCAACCATCATAGTTTCCATTTTGGTAATAAAAAATTTTTCAGTTAAGTTTAATACCTCATCAACTGTCTCATCATCTGACTCGACATCCTTTACTTCTTTGCCCATTAGACAGATATGAGATGTTTCTTCTTTCTCTTCACTTTCATCTTCAGAATGATCAAGCCAAAATTCATCCTCGGCCATTAGAGCGATTCCTGCTTCTTGTTGTTTGGCCAAGAGAAGTTTGATCTGATAGTATTGAGAATTCCGAACTTTTGGCTTTCTACAGTCTTTTGCAAAATGACCAATCTTGCCACAGTTGTAGCATTTGATTGAGTCAGTTGCTGGCTTTGCAGTAACAGTGTAGTCGTTCACGAACTTCTTCTTCTCATCCGGTTTCTTCTCCACATATCTATCCTCTTCATACCTCTTTCCTTCCACTTTCTGTCGATGCTCGTGGTTCTTTGAACTGGATGAAGAATAGCATTGAGAATTTGATCCCGGCTTCTTATAAAATTTCTTTTGAAATGCACGGGTCAGCAACAGCATAGCTTGTTTTAGATTCTCTCCATCATCACTATCTTCTTCAGAATCAGACTCAGAACTTGAACTCACTTTCTTCTTCTTCTTCTTTTCTATCTTCTCTTTCTTTTCTTTCTTCTTCTCACCAACAACCAAAACAATCGGATCAGGAACCTTCTCAGCCTTCTTCTTTTCAGCTCTTTTCAGCTCTTTTCTCCTCTACCTCTTCCTCATTCTGACGTAAGGTCTCATAAACTTCGTGAAGAGGTATTTCACTTAAGTCTTTCATCTGCTTCATCCTACGAGTATGTTTCTTCCACTCTGGTCGTAGGATGCTCAGGAATTTGACATTATTTTCCAACTGCTTATTTTTGACTTTGTTCTTTGTCAGCTCATTCAGAAGCAAAGTGAATCTTTCATATGTGTCTTCCAGAATCTCATTCTCTTTAGCCTTGAATTCCTCATAATTATTGATACAGTTAGCCACCTTTATCTGATTCCCGATCTTTGATCCCATCATCATCTTTTCCAATTGATTCCACATCTGTTTAGCATCATGCTTGTAGCTATCAATCTTGATGTAGATGTCATTGGGAATGCTTTGGAGTAGAAGAGATCTCGCTTGCTTGTCAAATTTATATCGACTCTTCAGTTCTTCAGAATACTGAGAGAAATCAACCTTAACTTGTTTTGTCTTTTCTTCCTTTTCCACATCACCATGTCCACTATCAGAAGAATCATCATCATCATCAGGTACATTAACCATGATTAGTTTCATAGGACCGTCTTTGATTGATTCCAGAATATTTTCTCCATTTGCATGTCGGTCTATAAAATCCAGAAATCGATCCTTCCATTGCTCATACTCTCCTTTGAATAGAACTGGAGGTTTAACATCAGTGCCGATTGAAAGTGCATCTTTGGAAGTCATCTTCTTTAAACCTGTTTGAAAAATATATCAAATAAGAAACTAGAACTGATCGTTAGTCCAAAATATGAAATCACAAGAAAAATATTGAAAAGAAATTCAGAGATTTTGAACACAGAAAGAACTTTTGTCCCCCTCCGCAGACTTAGCACGGGGGTCAAGGGGCAACGCCCTTGCGGGGTCGAGGGGCAGCGCCCCTAGAGAAAAAAAAATTCACTATTAAAGGCCATATTACAGTTTTGAAAATTTCTCAGGAAAAACAAATTCTAAGTATAGAAACTCGCAAGTCACTATTCAGATCGAGACTTGCGCGTTTGATAAACTCTCAATCAAACTCGCAGACAAACTCGCAGATAAACTCGCAAGCAAACTCGCAGATCAAACTCGCAGATGATGAAACTCGCAAGTGCCTAAACTCGCTAAAAACTGTTCACGCTGAAACTCGCTAACAAAGGTGTGCGCGTTTTCCAAACTCACACGTCCAAGCTTGCGCGTTTGAACAAAACTCGCTAGCTTCACTTGCGCGTTTCTACTATTCCTCTTCAAACTCGCACGTCAAAGAACTCGCAAACAACTGTTCCTTTCAAACTCGCTAGCTTCGATTAGCGAGTTTCTAGAACTCACAGATAGCCTTGCGCGTTTGAGACCAAAAATAACCCTTCGACTTGCGCGTTCTAGCTGATGAACCTTGCGCGTTTGGACGAAGAACTTGCGCGTTTGGGAGATCTAGCGCGTTCTTCCGAAAAACGACCCAAAAATTGCTTTTTCCATCTGAATTCGATCTAAACTTTGTCCAATTGATCTGAAACTCTGAATTGTTGCTCGATTACAATGCTAGAACAGATTACAACTCAAGAAATTTACAAACAACCACTTACAATACGAAAAGATCGATGAACCAGTGAAAAACGACTAGTGAATAAAACTCAACAAAAATTACAAAATTCGTGTGATTTACAGTGCAATACTGAAATTGAATTACAAAGACTCGATCTATTACACTATTCGAACATTTCCTAATCAAAATATGCTCCAAAAACACTCAAAAAATCAAAATCCAATTTTTCCTTTCAAGAACAATGACGAACCACCAAAATCTTTAATTTCTTGAACTGATTTCACCAATTGTGTGTTCCAGATTCTAGTTTCTAAACAAGTTTAATCAAACAAACAAGATTTAACACAATGATTACCTGTTTGATTTCTTTCAATTCTCAAAGTTTACACTTTCTCTCTCTAGAACCCTCTCTCTCTCTCTCTCTAAAACGTATTCTCTCTCAAATCTCAATTCCAACCCTTTGATGCTGCTGAAAATACAAGAAGAAAAATGTATTTATACTAACACCTAATACTAAGGAAACAACAAATAAAAATACAACTAAGTTTGACTTATTACAAATAGACTTTGACTTTTAATGAGATTTGACTTTCTTCAGCTTTGACTTTCTCAACTTTGACCTTCAGAATACTTGATCTTGTATCCAACAGATTTATGCGCTAACAAGTCTTATGTCAAGGTCAAAGCAAATTTATTCACTTAAATTGAAAAGACAAAAGGCAGTAAAACTATGAAAGTACGAGTTCTGATCAGAAATAATCAGAAGTCATATCCATACTTCTTTAATTTGAAGAGCTCCCCCTAAAATCATGCATTACAAAAACTTGTCATAAAAGGTAAATGCAAAAATTTTATGAGCTCCCCCTCAAAATAAGATTGACCAACTGTCAAGTCTTCTCATACTCCCCCTTGGATTATGAACGGATTGTTAATGTGCAGATATCAATCAGAAATAAGAATGAAGAAATGATGAAAAAGTATACAATTAGAAAACTTTGATAGGTAACTACTAATTATACCTTAAGATTTAGCATACCAAGCTTAGAGACAAGAAAGGTAAACCTCTTTTCGTCTAAAGGTTTGGTAAACAAATCGGCAAGCTGATAATCAATTTTTACAAAGAAAAGTTCAATTGTTCCTTTCTATACATTATCTTTGATAAAATGATACCTGACATCTATGTGTTTGGTCTTTGTGTGCTGAACAGGATTCGCTGTTATCGCGATGGCGCCCTTGGAGTCACAATATATTGGGATTTTGTTGAAATGGAAACCGTAGTCACGCAATTGAGTTCTCATCCATAAGACTTGAGAACAGCAGCTAGCAGCAGCTACATATTCTGCTTCGGCCGTGGAAGTTGAAACACAAAGTTGCTTCTTTGACGCCCAACTTACGAGTTTATCACCGAGGAACTGTACATGTTCTGACGTGCTCTTCCTGTCTAACATACAACCAGCATGATCTGCATCTGTATATGCTGTTAGTTCAAAGCTAGTATCTTTAGGATACCACAGACTAAGATCTGCAGTCCCCTTCAGATACCTAAATATGCGCTTAACTGTAGACAAATGAGATTCTTTGGGATTAGCCTGATATCTTGCACATAAGCATGTTGAGAACATTATATCTGGCCTACTAGAAGTAAGATACATTAAAGAACCTATCATCCCTCTATAAGTCCTAACATCAACAGCCTTTCCCGAAGGATCGGTGCCAATCTTAGTACCTGGTGACATTGGGGTACCAATCAGTTTTGAATTTTCCATTTTGAACTTCCGAAGAATTTCAAGAATGTATTTTGATTGATTGATAAAAATACCCGATGAAAATTGTTTGACTTGTAATCCAAGAAATAAATTCATCTCTCCCATCATATTCATCTGAAATCTTGACACCATAAGGTTAGAAAAATTCTTACAGTACTTAGGATTTGTAGAGCCAAAAATAATATCATCTACATAGATTTGAATTAGAATGATATCGGATTTTTCCTTTTTGATAAACAAAGTGGTATCTACCGTACCTTTTGTAAAACCAGACTTGACTAAAAATTGAGATGGGACATCATACCAGGCGCGAGGAGCTTGCTTCAGTCCGTAGAGTGCTTTGTCGAGAATGTAGACATGATTCGGTTTCTCTTGATTGACAAAGCCTTCTGGCTGAGAGACGTAGACTTCTTCTTTGAGAATTCCATTTAGGAATGTTGTCTTCACGTCCATTTGAAAGACCGTGAAGTTCTTGTGGGCTGCGTAGGCTAGAAACATTCGAATTGCCTCTAAACGAGCCACAGGAGCATAAGTCTCGTCATAGTCTATTCCTTCCTCTTGTTTGTATCCTTTGGCTACAAGTCTTGCCTTGTTTCTGATAACGGTACCATCTTCGTCTTTCTTAATCTTGAAAACCCATTTCGTACCTATAATGGTTTTACCTTGAGGTTTTGGTACGAGTCTCCAGACTTTAAGTGCGTCGAACTGATTCAGCTCTTCTTGCATTGAAGTCACCCATTCTGGATCAGCAAGTGCCTCTGATACACGAGTTGGCTCAAACTTGCTCAGAAAGGAGTCATGCATGCACATATTAATTGATGTTGACCTAGTTTGCACCGGTTTTGTTGGATCACCAATGATCTGGCTTATCGGATGCTCTTTGGTCCATTTATATTCATGAGGCAGTGGATTATATGAATATATATCAATATTATCATCTACAAATCCACTTGTACCTTCTTCAGCTTGTTCAGGAGGAATGATTGTTGTTGTTGAAGTAGTAGGTGCAGAAGTCTCAGCAGGTACAGCTTGGTTCGACTGTAGATTAGTCTGTACAGAACAGCCTGCTGATACAGCAACTTCTGTCTCTTCATTATTTGTCACAGCTTCAACTGTTAGAGTCGGCATTTGAATTGGAATTTCAATAGGGATATCTGATATGGTTAGATGAGTAGTCGTTGAGTCTTCATTCCTGTCAACCACAATAGATTTCTTTACATTAGATCCAAGAAATTCATCATAAAACAATTCAAATAATAAATCTAAATCAGATAAATGATTAGTAGACGTTGATGCTTCATCTGATTTGTTCTGTTGAGATGCAGGTTCTGGACTGAGTTGCCCAGAAGCTAGTACTCCGTTTATAACAGGTTCTGAACTATGTTGTTCAAAAGCTATCTCTTCATCAAACGTAACATTTACGCTTTCAATAACCGTCTTTGACTTCTTCAAGTAGACATGGTATGTAGTTGATATAGATGAATAACCAATGAAGATGCCTTCGTCCGCCTTGGCACTTAACTTGTTCAGACTCTCTCTATCGTTTAGAATGAAACACTTACACCCAAATATATGGAAATATTTGATTGTCGGTGTTCGGTTGTTGATTAACGCATAAGGGGTCTTCTTGAATCTGCGGTGTATCATGGATCGATTCTGAGTGTAGCACGCAGTCGATACAACTTCAGCCCACATAAATAGAGGTAAGTCAGATTGACTTAGCATAGTATGAGCAGCCTCGACCAGCGTACGATTTCTTCTTTCAACCACTCCATTCTATTGAGGCGTACGAGCATCAGAGTATTGATGTGAAATCCCGACTGATTCGAGATATTCTTGAACCTTTTTGTTCTTGAACTCTGTGTCGTTGTCTGTTCTTAGAATCTTGACTGATTTCTGCAGATTCACCTGGGTCGTCTTCAGGAATGTAATGAGAACATTAGGTGTCTCATCCTTTGAACGTAGAAACTTGACCCAAGTGTATCGCGAGTAATCGTCCACGATAACTAGTATGTACTTCTTTCCGCCTAGACTTTGCGTTCGCATCGGACCGCATAAGTCTATATGCAACAATTCTAATGGAGCGCTTGTACTCGGTTCAGGCTTTGGTTTATGTGGAGCCCTCTTCATCTTTCCTTTTTCACATGCTGCACATAAGTGTTCTTTTTCATACTTGAGCTCTGGAAGTCCTTTTACTAACTTTCCACTAACCAGCTTGTTGATGTACCGAAAGTTGAGGTGAGAGAGTCGTCGATGCCATAACCAGCTTTGTTGCATCGAGGCTTTTGTCAGTAGACAAACCTGCTTGTCAGTCTGGACGTTTGACAAATTAATTGTGTAGAGGTCTGACTCTCTCGTGCCGACCAAGAGTTCGTCGCCTTCTTCAGTGTGAACTGAACACCTCTTGGCTTTGAAATTGACTTCTAAGCCTTTGTCACAGAACTGACCTATACTGAATAAGTTGTGTCTTAAGCCTTCAACATAGCTCACCTTCTTGATCGTGACTTTGTCATGTACCATATCACCATATCCCATTATTGGTGAAAACTAGTCGTTGCCGAATCTAACTGTTCCGCAATACTTCTCTTTAAAGTTGGACAACATCTCTTTTTGTCCAGTCATATGCTTGGAACATCCGCTATCCAAGTACCACATATGACGGATCTGCATAAGAGAAATAACGAAACAACAGATTTAGATATTCATTAAACAATAATTGAAGTAAAGACTTTTTAACATTCAAGTGCGGGTCTTGAACTGTTGTATTCAAGAGCCATTGTTATTTTAGGTACGAGTCCTAGACTGTTTTGTCTAGAAGTCATTTCCATAAGCTCCCTCTTAAACTTTGGGTTCCTGCAACACATATTTAGCTTTCGGTACCCATTGAAATTTGGGTCCAACTGTGTTAGCATAAGATTTTGGAACCCATTGGAAATTGGGTCCTCTTTTCATTTGAAATGAAGTTGAAGCATTAGAATGATATGAATGCACATGATAATTTCCATACCAAACATTAGAGTCTTGACAAGAAGCATAAACATGTTTATCATAATATGAAGACTTTCTAGCAGATAAAGATAACTAGAATAATTGCTTCATTGAATATTTCTTGCGATAAACGACAAGTTTTGGTTTCAAAATAGCAACATCAGCAATTAAAACATCTTTACTAAGCGAAGTCTTAATACAATCAACAGTACAAAAAGATTTAACAGTCTTGTCAGTCTCCTGTTTTGGTTTCCATTGAGATTTAACTTCTGGCCTTTTCTTGCTCAGATCTGAAACAGTTGAAACTTGTGAGCAACAACTGAATGCTTCTTCCTTGGCTTACCAGTAGTGATCGGTTTCTGTGAATGCTGAGATTTAATCTTACCTTTAGCATTCTTAGCTTTCACAGAGACTGATTTATCAACTTTCGTTGATTTTGCACTTTTTACAGTCGTACTGGTTTTTCTCAATAATTTTACAACAAAAGATGAATGGTTAGGAAGTTTCGCATTAAAATCAAATTGTTCAAAACAATCATCCAAACCACCGTCAAAGTTAAGAAAATCAAACCCTCCATCAGTTAGACCAAAACTATCATTAGATTTTGAAGCTTTAGAAAGAACAACATTTTGAAACACAGTTGAAAAAACATTTTGTTCAATATTAACCAAAAGTCTTTCATCTGTTAAAGAATTCTCGAGTTCAGAAATTTTACTTTCCAAAACTAGAGGAGGGACATATAGTTTACCTTGAATAGGCTTCGCCTCTATTTCTTTGACAGAATAACTCTGAAAGAAGTCATTTGAAAGAGTTTTCTTTTGATATATAGGATCATCATTATAACTATTATTCAACTTTGCATAACGAAATGGAAGTTGAACTTTAGTTGTGTTCTTTCGTTTTTCCGTTTCCTTGGCTTCATCCTCTTTTGACAATCCAGTCCAGAAAACTTTAAGCTCAGGGATTCTTCGAGCTAGTTTCATAAATGTAAAATCATAAAGTGCAGGCACTTCAGATTTACCCTTTTTCAGGTAGTGAGGATTTTCATAACCAATTCCCCAATTATCTTTATTCTCTTTGGGTTTGTTAAGATGAATGGTTTGCTCAGTTTGACCTAATGAGTATAACTTCTTTTCCAAAGCATCTAATTTTGCAATTAAAGTTTTGTTTTCTTCAGTACATGAAGAATGCATTTTCGTAAGCTCTTTTAAATCAAATTCACTTTTTCTCAGTTTAGACTTGATTTCAGAATTCTCCTTAAGAATTATTGTCTTTTCTTTGGCGTTGGTGTCATTGTTTCTATGTAAAACCTCAATCAATACTTCTTTCTCAGCAATTTCATTGCTAAGTTTCTGTATCGATTGGTTTTTGTCAGTAATAACACCCTTTTCTCGCTTAATCTTTGACTCTAATTCTTGGAGTTTTATATTCATGGCACGCATTTGATTTAAGAAATCGGAATAAGATAAATCACATACCTCATCATCCTCATTCTCATCGGAATCTCCTTCATCATCTATTTCTATCTTTCCCATCAAGCACATGTTTGCTTTCTCGTCATTCTCTTCATCGTCATCTTCCTGGTCTGAATGGTCAAGCCAGTATTCATCTTCTGCCATCAATGCCTTACCCGCCTCCTGTTGCTTTGCAAGAAGCATTTTGTTCTTGTAGTAGTCGGAGTTTCTGACTTTGGGTCTTCGGCAGTCTTTGGCAAAGTGACCTATTTTGCCACAGTTATAGCACGTTGGTGGTTCTGACTGACTGGATCCTTCAGCTTTAAATCTTCTCTCTTCAGGCTTTCTCTCCTCTATTCTCTTCCCTTCAAACCTATTTCCTTCAACCCTTTCCTTGTGAACATAGTTGTTAGGACCAGAAGAATACCTCTGACTGTTTGAGCTTGGCTTTTTGTATAATTTCTTCTGAAAAGCCTTAGTCAACATGAGCATTGCCTGCTTTAGTTGTTCACAGTCGTCCGAGTCAGAGTTTGCTTCAGCTTCAACCTCTTCTGGTTCAGACATAATCATCTTCTTTTTCTTCTTTTGAACAACAAGAGCAACATCATCATCAATTGTTTTCCCAGTCTGCCTCTTTTCATCCAGTATTTCATCTACCTCTTTTTCATTATGTTTGAGGGTTTCATACACCTCATGAAGTGGAATCTCGTTTAAGTCTTTGATTTGCTTCATCTTCCTGGCAAATCTCTTCCATTCAGGCTGGAGGATGTTGAGAAACTTGACATTCAGCTCGATTTGTGATTTGTTGACCTTGTTCTTGCTTAGTTCATTCAGCAAGGTTACAAACCTGTCGTATGTTTCTGCTAGTGACTCTCGAACTCTTCTTTTGAATTCTTCATAATTGTTTAGGCAGTTGGATATTTTCAGCTGATTCCCAACCTTTGAGCCTAGCATCATCTTTTCTAGCTGATCCCACATCTGTTTGCCTGAGGTCTTATAGTTGTCTATCTTCACATAAATTTCGTTTGTAATTCCTTGAAGAATATAAGGCTTTGCTAATCTATCACCTTTAGCTCTTCTGAGATTATCACCTTCTAGTTCATGAAACTTCAGTTCAAACTCTGTTTCTACGGTTCCTTCCATACGAGTTTCATAAATTGCTTTCATAACCCCTTATTCTATTGATTTCCTGATGAATTCACCCAACTCATGTCTTTCAATAAAGTCTATGAACCGATCCTTCCACTGTTCATACTCTCCCCTGAAGAGTACTGGTGGTTTTGAGTCGATTGCTAGGGTTTCTCTTGAAGTCATTCTGTTTTGAAAAAGACTAAGTCTGGTATTGGCGAAAAAGGAAACTTGCGCGAACAGAAGTTGGCGCAAAATGAGGTTTGCGCGAGCAGTGATTGGCGCAAATTACAACTTCGCGCGAGATTTAAGTGGCGCAAAGTAGAACTTTGCGTGATAAGACACTAGCGCAAATGTACTTGCTTTAAGCTTGAGCTTTGCATGAAGTGAGGTTTGCGTGAGAAGTCTTTGGCGAAAACTGAGGTTTGCGTGAAGTGAGGGTCGCGTGAGAAATCTTTGGAGAAAACTGAGGTTTGCGTGAAGTGAGGGTCGCGTGAGAAGTCTTTGGCAAAAACTGAGGTTTGCGTGAAGTGAGGGTCGCGCGAACTAAGGTTTGTGCGATTCGTTGGAAACGCAAAGGAAGGTTTGCGCGAGACGTTGGTAGCGCAAATTGAGGTTTGCGCGACGAGCTTGTGGCGCAAAGTATTGTTCTCGAGATAAGTGGCTGACGCAAATTGTGGTTTGCGCGAGATCGTCCCTGTGTTTGCGCGAGTTCGTCCCTGTACTTCGAAAAATCGATCTGATTTCGATAAATCGACCTGTTTGACCACGATTAGCAGTCCCAATATGCACTAAAATGACTACTAACACTTCTAGAACAGATAGCAACCACTCGATCTCGATAAAAATTACTTTTTGAGAATATGATCGATGGAACAGTGCTTATTTTTGACGTGAAGAGATGGACACAAAAATCTCAAAATGAGACTCGATTGAAGAGTTATACTGAAATCAAACAACAACAAATCGATCTAGCACCCTATACGATCACAACATGATAGATTTCAACACCTAAAACACACTAAAACTCGAAAATGATTTTGAAAGTGAAGAACACAGTGCCGAGTTTGAAAAATTGATTTTGATCTGGTTTCAGCTCTGATACCAATTGTGTGTCCCTGATTGAACAAGGATCTTTACCAGATAAAACAAATAAACGATTACCAACCTGTTTGATAGATAAAACAACGATTACAAGGTTGATCTTTGATCTTTTGGAAGCTCTCTGTGTTTTTACACCTTTCGTGTGTGTTGTGTGTGTTCTAAACTTGATCTGATCTTTTGCTTCAAAGACACATTATCAACCAACAACTTGCAAGAACAACTTGCAATATTAAACTATTAAAAACTAACTAAACTAATATCTAAATACTTGCAATATAACTAACTAAACTAAATACTTAGAAACATTAAAATACAATAAAACAAACTTTGACATTTTATTACAAATGACATTAGACTTGATATCGAGAGTCGACTTTCCGGCTTTAGCTTCAGATTGGATCTTCAGATTGGATGATCTTGAATCCAATAGATATGTGATCTAACATATGTGTCCCGATGTACTCTTACTGTCAAGCATACAACCTGCATGATCTGCATTTCAATATGTTGTGAGCTCGAAATCTGTATCCTTAGGATACCACAAACCAAGATCTGCAGTGCCCATCAGATATCGAAATATCCGCTTTACTACAGACAAATGGATTCTTTAGGTGAAGCCTGATATCTTGCACATAAGCATGTAGAAAACATTATATCTGGCCTACTAGATGTTAAGTACATTAAAGAACCAATCATACCTCAGTAGGTTCTAACATCGACAGCTTTTCTCGAAAGATCAATGCCAATCTTAGTTCCCGGTGCCATCGGGGTTCCAATAGGAGTACAATTTTCCATTTTAAATTTTCTGAGAATATCAAAAATGTACTTTGTTTGATTAATAAAAATCCCCGTAGAAACTTGTTTGACCTGTAATCCGAGAAAGAAATTCATTTCTTCCATCATACGCATCTGAAAACGTGACACCATAAGGTTAGAAAAATTCTTACAGTACTTAGCATTAGTTGAGCCAAATATGATATCATCCACATATATCTGGATTAAAATGATATCGGCTTTCTCCCATTTAATGAAAAGAGTAGTATCGATTTTACCTTTTGAGACCCCCAACTTGACTAAAAATTTGGATAAAACTTCATACCAGGCGCGAAGGGCTTGTTTCAGACCGTAAAGAGCTTTGTCCAGAATGTATACATGATTTGGTTTCTCTAGATTGACAAAACCTTCAGGCTGAGAGATATAGACTTCCTCCTTTAAGATGCCTTTCAGAAAGGCAGTCTTCACGTCCATCTGGTAGACGGTGAAGTTCTTGTGTGCGGTATGCGGATTGCTTCTATGTGCGCAACTGGATCATAAGTCTCGTCATAATATATACCTTCCTCTTGCCTATATCCTTTAGCCACAAGTCTTGCTTTGTTTCTAATTAGGATATCATCTTCATCTTTCTTGTTCTTAAACACCCATTTCGTACCAATTATGGTTTTTCCTTCAGGTTTAGGCACTAGTCTCCAGACCTTAAGCACTTCAAATTGATTCAGCTCTTCTTGCATCCCAGTCACCCAGTTTGAGTCAGCTAGAGCTTCAGATACTCGAGTAGGCTCTATCTTGCTCAGGAATGAATCATGCATGCACTGGTTTAGTGTAGCAGACCTAGTTTGCATCGGTTTGGACGGATTTCCAATGATTTGATGTATTAGGTGCTCTTTGGTCCACTTGTGTTCATGAGGGAGTGGATTAGATGTAGATTGATCATGATGTTCATCTAAAAAAATCCACTATCTTCTTCATTTTGTTCAGGTAGGGGTTCAGTTGAAGTAGATGGTGCAGAAGCTTCAGTTGGTTGAGCATTTTATGTATATTGAATAGGCATGACAGTACATCCAACTGATTCAGTTACTTCTGTCTCGACAATATCATGTACAGCTTCAACTGATGGAGTAGGCGTTTGAATTGGAATTTCTTGTTAAACCGGGGAATTGGATTCAGTTGATATATCTGAAGGGGTTGGATGATTATTCCTCGAATCGTCCAATCTATCAATCACAACAGGTTTAGTCAGTCTAGTACCAAGAAATTCATCATAAAACAATTCAAATAGTAAATCTAAATCGGATAAATGAGATGTCGACGATGACGCTTTATCCGATTTATTATCACTAATCACATGTTCTGGACTGATCTGCCCAGAAGCTAATATTCCGGTAAGAACGGGTTCTGAACTGCTTTGAACAGAAGTTATCTCCTCATCGAATGTTACATTGACGCTCTCGACTACAGTTTTCGACTTCTTCAGGTATACTCTGTAAGCAGCAGACGTTTGAGAATAGCCAATGAAAATGCCTTCTTCAGCTTTTGGACTGAACTTGTTCAAGTTCTCGTTGTCATTCAGTACAAATCACCTGCATCCAAAAATATGAAAGTGTTTAATGCTAGGTATTCGATTATTTATTAAAGCATACGGTGTTTTACCAAACCGGCGGTGGATAATGGAGCGATTTTGCGTGTAGCAAGCAGTCGACACAGCTTCAGCCCATAGAAATAGAGGTGGATCTGATTGACTCAGCATAGTTCGAGCAGCCTCAACTAGCGTTATGTTTCGTCTTTCTACAACTCCATTCTGTTTAGGCGTTCTGTCAGCAGAAAATTGATGTGTTATCCCGACCGATTCGAGATAATCGTCAACAATTATGTTCTTGAATTCTGTGTGATTGTCTGTTCGAAGAAGCATGACTGTCTTTTGCAGATTCACTTGAGTGGTCTTTAGAAATGTGATGATGACTTCGGGCGTCTCATCCTTTGATCTCAGAAATTTGACCCAAGTGTATCTCGAGTAATCGTCCACAATCACTAACACGTATTTCTTGTCGTTTATGCTTTGTATTCGCATTGGACCGCAGAGATCCATATGCAGAAGTTCCAAGGTAGAATTTGTACTTGGCTCAGTCTTAGACTTATGAGCGGCTCTTTTCATCTTGCCCTTCTCACACGCTGCACAGAGATGTTCTTTGACGTATTTGAGCTCTGGAAGTCCTTTCACTAAGTTTCCCGTGACTAGCTTGTTGATGTATCGAAAATTCAGGTGAGATAGCCTTCTATGCCATAACCAACTCTGCTACACAGAGACTTTTGATAGTAGACATACCTCATTGTCAGTCTTGACTTTTGAAAGGTTGATCGTGTAAAGATTTGACTTTCTCGTCCCGACCAAGAGTTCTTTACCATCTTCAGTACGCACACAACATCTCTTGGTCTTGAAATTAACCTCTAAGTCTTTGTCACAGAACTGTCCAATGCTGAATAGGTTATGTCCTAGACCTTCAACATAGCTCACCTTCGTAATCATTACGTTCTCTTGAATAACGTCACCATAACCCAGAATTGGTGAAAACTGGTCATTTCCGAATCGAACTGTTCCGCAATATTTCTCTGTATAATTAGACAATATATCTTTCTGCCCAGTCATATGCTTGGAACAACCAGAATCTAAGTACCACGTATGACAGGTCTGCATAGGAGAAATCATGAAACAATTGGTTTAGGTACCCATTTATAGATGGGTCCTACAGTGTTAGCACATGATTTTGGCACCCATTTGAAATTGGGTCCTCTTTTCTTTTGAAAATCTTTTGAAGCATATGAATTATAAGAATAGACATGATATGATCCAAAACAATCATCAGAATATTGCTGAGAAGCAAAATCATTTCTATGATAAGTAGAAAACTTTCTAGTAGACGGAGATAATTGGAGTAATTGCTTTATTGAATATTTCTTGTAAGAAGTTACAAGTTTTTGTTTGTGGGAAGCAACAGTACCAACTATATCAATAATACTATCAGTCTTTCTTTTACAATCAGAATCAGAATATGATTTCGCAGTCTCGTCAATCTTCTTCTTTGGTAGCCATTATGATCTTACTCCAGTCTTTTTCTTTCTCATATCTGAAACATTTGAACTTTTAAAGTTAGAACTGTGAGATTTGAAAGATTGCTTATTCTTAGATTTACCAGTGGTTGTCCGTTTCTGTGAATGCCGAGTTTTCTTCTTCTTACCTTTGACATTCTTGGTATTCACAGAAACTGGTTTATCAACTTTCGTTGATGTTTCACCCTTTTCAAACACACTGGGTAATCCAAAAGAATTGATAATAAATTGTGAATGATTAGGAAGTTTTGCATTGAAATCAAATTGAGCAACACAATCATCTAAATCACCATCAGAGTTTAAGAAATCAAACTCTTCATCAAATAGACTCTTAACATCATCAGATTTTGAAGCTTTGGAAGTCTTTGAAAAATCAGAATTGATAAACACAGTTGAAAACACAATTTGTTCTAAATTAAATCAGTCAAAATCCTTTATTTTATCAGAGTGTTCTTGAGTTCAGAAATTTTACTTTCTAACACGAGTGGAGGAACATAAATTTTACCTTCAACTGGTTTTGCCTCCAATTCCTCTGTAGAATATCTTTGGAAATAGTCATTAGAAAGAAATTTTGTTTGATCAGAACTGTAACTAGAATTCAACCTCTCATACCTAAATGGAAGTTGAATTTTAGTTTTGTTCTTTCTTTTCTCCCTTTCCTTAGCTTCATCCTCTTCTAAAAGTTTAGTCCACTTAACTTTGAGTTCAGGATATTGTGGTGCCAGTTTTAAAAATCCAAAATCATATAAGGCAGGCATTTTAGAAATACCCTTTTTGAGAAAGTGTGGGTTCTCGTAACCAAGACCCCAACACTAACTACTTTCTTTAGGTTTGTTCAGATGAATGGTTTGTTCAGTTGTCCTAAAGTATAAAGTTTTTCTTCCAAAACATTCACTTTTTCAGATAAAGATTTGTTTTCTCTTGTTAGTGATGAACACTTTTTCGCAACATCTTTAACTTCAAATTCACACATTCTATATTTTGAAGTAGTTTCAGATAGTTCATTATGAATTATAGTCTTTTCTTTTGCGCTGGTATCAATTTTTTTGTGTAAAGCATCAATCAATACGTTCTTCTCAGCAATATCATTGCTAAGTTTCAGTATTGGTTGGTTTTTCTCTTTAATGATACCTTTCTCGCGTTTAAGCTTAGACTCTAATTCTTGGAGTTGAACCATCATGGCTTGCATTTGATTAAGAAAATTTGATTCAGTCATATCACATACCTCTTCATTGTCTTCACCATCAGATTCTGCTTCAGCTTCAGTTTCATTCTTTCCCATAAAACACATGTGAACCTTTTCTTCTTTCTCTTCATCCTCAGAATGATCAAGTCAGTATTCATCCTCGGCCATAAGAGCTTTTCCAGCCTCCTGTTGCTTGGCCAAAAGCATCTTATTCTTATAGTACTCGGAATTGCGGACCTTCGGTTTCCAGCAATCCTTTGCAAAATGACCGAGTTTCCCGCAGTTATAGCACTTCACTGGCTCTGGCTCTTTCTTCTCTTCAGTTTTATACCTCTTCTCTTCTAGTTTCTTCTCATCAAATCTCTTTCCTTCAATCCTTTCTTTATGCTCGTAGTTTCTCGAACCCGAAGATTATCGTTGACTGTTGAAACCAGGCTTCTTATAGAACTTCTTTTAAAAGGATTTCGTCAACAACAACATTGCGTGTTCCAGATCCTCACAGTCATCGGAGTCAAAATTCTCATCACTTTTCACTTCATCAGACTCAGAAACTACAATCTTCTTCTTTTTCTAAAGCTCATATATCTCTTCTCTTTCTTTGAGTTCTTCAATATCCCATGCGAGTTCTTTAGAATTTATGTGAATTCCATAGATCTTGAACTAAAATCACTTTAATTCGGCCAAAAACTCCATCAAATCTTCGAATTATGATCTCAAACTTCACCAAATTGATCTAAAACACTATTTGAACCTCTTACAAATGATGAATTTCAAAGAAATTCAATTACACATACAAATTGATCAGATATAGTGCATTCGAACTCGTGAACTCACAAACATACAAAATCACAAAATTGATCAAAATTACAGTGCAAAAACTATACAAATCAATACAAGATTTATCTAAAACATTATACGAACACACTAGACTCAATTAACCAGACTATTTCACACAAAATTCGAAATTTTGATCAAAAAGTCAACTAATAGTGATGTGAAGTATTTCTTGAATGATTTCAATTTAAACTCTGCTCTGATACCAATTATTATTTCCCAAAATCAAGTACTTATCATGAAATAGTATCAAGATGATAATATAAGAGACAATCAATCAAACAGTTTTCTTTATATCAATCTTCAATTCGTACAGAGAATTCATAGATACTTTCTCTCTCTAAAAACATATGTGCGTATATTGTCTCACTTACAAAACTCTCACAACACTAAACTAGCCATATCCCTATTTTAGCAAACACTTATACTACTAAAACACTCACACTACATTACACATGACTTTGACTTTTATTACAAAAGACTTTGACTTTAGCATGAGAGTCGACTTGAGCTTTGAGTTGCTTTGACTTCAGCTTTACTGATCTTGTATCCAACATATTTCTGCACTAACATATCGAATTTGAGATAACGAAGGAATGCTACCTCATCTTTTTACCCGATCATTTTGTTTTGTCCTAATGGATCTTTATACCCTATGCTTCTTTTTATAATTGATTTCTGTAGTGCTAACCAACCAAACAACCAAAAGATTTCTCTGAGTTCGCCATCTGAAACTAACCTTTACAAACTGAACTTTAAGAGAAATTTTTACACGCTTCCTTATGGATTGATATTCGGTACTTTGTACCATTATTACTTATTGAAAAACGATAGAAAATCAAGATGTATACTGGCGTTGAGATCTATTTTGTAACACCCGGAAAATTCATATTAAAACCTTGGAATTTAATGAGATGGTGACCTTTTGGAATTGGGTGTGTGGCATGATGTTTTACCTTAGCTGTTTCATCGACATTTTGGACTCGAAGAAGGCTGGATGAAGGAAAACGACGTCGGGTACACTACCAGCGATTGTGTCGGCGACAGTGATACTTGGTCACAATTGCCTAGCACTATCGCCTAGCTTGTACAGAATGGTGGTGGAGGACGGCGACTATGCCCGCGACTATGACACTGATCACTGCCGCAGGGCACTATCGCAAGGATCAAACAAAAGGGGCCTGGACCCGAGCGACTATGACTAGCGATCTTGCCCTGGTCACAGTCGCATGTCATAGTCTCATGCGGGCATTAGGGCTATTTATTGGGTGCAACTCATTTTTAGTATCAAAAATCAGATTTGGGAAGTTAGGGCTACGTTTTTCTCTTTCAAGACTTGGTAAGTTCCATCTCCAAACCTTTCCTTGTCATTAATGCATTCTGCCAACCAAATCTCTTGACCATTGATGATAATCTAGGTATTATTAAAGCATTCATTGTTGAAGGTTCAAGTCCCCTCAAAGTTCTAGTCTCAACTCAATATCACTAGTTCTTGGTATTCTAGGGTTTTGAAATATAGATTTTAACCTACTAATCATCTCCATTTTAATTTCTTGAGTTGAGAGAATTTTCACCAAAACCCTAATTTTGGAGGTTTTTAGGGTTTATTTGGATAAGCATGGTTTTCAAGGAAATGAGTTTATATCTTGGAATTACTTGTGAAATGATGCATTAGAGACACGTTTTCTTTGCTCTTATGTTTATATGCTTAAGGTCACAAATTAATATTTAGAAAGGTTGATGAATATGAATATATATGTACTTATGGAAATACTACGCAATGGTAATGTGTTGGAATCTCCTTGGATTTACGTATGAAATTACTTGGACTCTTGGTTATATATTTTGATGGCTGATAAGTGCATAACTTGTCACGTTCTAAGCACTTATTTGTTTTACATTTGCTCTTATTTTTAGTCTCTCAATCACCAAATTTGAGTCTTTTAGTATGTTTTATCCTTTATCGTAGTTTGGAGCTAAGTAAGAGGAAGGTCCTATGTTTGTGCTGATTTTTAGAAGAATGTAACAGCTTGGTTTGCTGCAGCAGGAGGCTACAGCATGATCGCAGTTTCAGCAAGTACAAGACGTCACTTCATAAACTCTTTGCACAGGAATCAGTTCCCCACCTGGACCTGTTTTGCAAGCTGGAGATGAAAGCATCTTTTGAAGAATATAATCATATTATGGTCATGTTAAAGAAAGCATTTTGTAAACCCATTACACTTTGGGTAAAGACCATTGGTTAAAGGAATATTTGTACTTTGTATTTGACATTAGATGCACTTTAGATGTCCTCCCTTTGTATAAATAGGGGCTTAATTTCAGTAGTTTATATACAACTTGAAGCTTGCTTTTGCAAGTAAACATTAGCTTTAATATTTAGTTTAAATTGTAGTTTCTTTAACAAGGGAAACAACTAGATGGTTTTCTAAAACTACTTAGTAGTTATTGTCATCTTTTATTTGCTTTAATCTAAGTAATCTTTTGGAACTTTATATTTTATGTCTTTACATTCCGCATTTACATTTATGTCTTGTATTTATTTTCAAGCGATGATGGGCTAATACCCCTAGCTTGGGTGTAAGTAAGGGTTGGGAGATAACGGCCTTTGTGATAGTGGAAGATTACTTTAGCTATCGGCCATCCACCTTGCTATTCACCCTATGTTCCTAAGTTTCATCTGAGTGTTTCTTGACAAAGTGACGAATGTTGTTCCACTTAGATGAGTTGGACTTGCATTCAAGGCAACGTAAATTTTAGAACATCGGAGTGTTGTAGTAGGTAATACCGTATCAATCCCTTGGGATTGTGAACTACATGAAAAGAGCAGTAATATTTGCACGACATTGGTTGGGTCTCCCGAATGCGTGGAGCTGCCAGTACATAGTCTCATCTGCACCTTGAAAGAGGACTTCTCAGTTCAGTAGCAAGGTCGAGAACCAATGATGCAGCTTCATGCTGTAGCAATCTACCTAAACACATTGTAGCTAAACTCCAGCCTGAACTTACACCCATGCACTTCCTTTACTGTTTTAAATCCATTTCAAAGTTGTCAACTCACTCAAAGATCATTCCTACCAATTCATCATCTGAAATCTTACTTTAACTTTGACTTGTTAGAAATCCTTACTTTACCGTCCCTGTGGATCGATATCCGGTACTTTGTACCACTTTATTACTTATTTCAAACGATAGTGGTTTAGAATGTATACTTGCGTGTTATTCCATTTGTGATTTTCGGGTTACATAATCCAAGAACCAAGTTTTTGGCGCCGTTGCCGGGGATGGCCAAAGCTAAGGATTTTTTTAGTCATTTTTAAAGTTTGGTTTTCTACCACCTGTTACTGTTATTTTAATGGAGAACATCATAAGCATTGCTGATTCTCGGGATAGGGGAATCTTGGACTATGTTATTCCTGATTTTAGTCAACTAAATTATGGGATACTAAGACCACACATTGAGGCAACTCACTTTGAGTTCAAGAATATCATGTTTCAAATGTTGCAAATTAATGGCCAGTTCAGTGGTTTGCCATCTGAAGACCCTCATTTGCACTTAAAATCATTCATGGAAATAACTGACTCTTTTAAAATCCCTGGAGTTTCTAATGATGCCTTACGGTTGAAGTTGTTTACATTTTCTCTAAGGGATCGAGCAAAGTATTGGTTTAACTCTTTACAAGCAGGTTCCATTGTATCTTGGAATAATCTTGTAGAGAACTTTTTGAAAAAGTATTTTCCTCCCACCAGACAAGCTAAGTCCATAAATGAGATAATTCTTTTTAAACAAATGAACGATGAAGCACTGCCTGATACTTGGGGAAAGGTATAAAGAGTTGTTGAGAAAATTCCCTAACCATGGCATTCCTTATTGTATTCATCTAGAGACATTTTACAATGGTTTAACCACCGTTGCAAAGCAAATGCTTGATGCTCCATCAAGAGGAGCTTTCACAGCTTGTACCTATAATGAGGGACTTGACATACTTGAAAGGATCTCAAATAATCATCTTTATTGGAATGATCCACATACATTAATACAACAACAAACAATTGGGACACATTAAAAACAGATGCATATAGTGCACTTGCAGCACAACTCACATCTATGGCTAAAATGTTAAAAAAAACATGAACGATGGCCCATATTTGCAGTCTGTTGCAGCAGCATCATATCCTGTTGTTAATGTTGTAACATGTGTGTTATGTGGAGGAGGCCATCTATTTGAGCAATGTCCATCCAACTCAGATTCAGTCAACTATTTTGGTAACCATGCTAGGGGAAGTGACTATTCTCAAAATTATAACGAAGGGTGGATACAACACCTAGAATTTTCTTGGAATAGTCAGGCCTTGAACCAACAAGTTAGTAAACCACAAGGACCCTTAGGTATTCAAAATCATCATCCTAGTGATGTTTACAGTCACCAACCAATGTTTCAACAACATTCCACTCATCCGGTTTTTCAAAATAACCAAGCCCACCCACTTCCTGATTCTTCCACATCATTGGAAACAATGATGAAAGATTTCATAAATCACACGCAAGCAACCATAAGAAATCTAGAAACCCAAGTTAGAGAATTAGCTCGTGAGGTGAGAAATAGGTCTAGTGGAACCATCCCTAATGAGACCGAAAAACTTGATGAGAATGAGAGAGAACATGAAATAGTTGTGACTATGTTTGATGAAGAGGATCTTGTAAAAAACACTAACTTAGAAGACCTACTGATTTTTCCTCAAAAACAAACTGAAACAGATGTTGCAGCAACATTTACAGTTGTTGTAGCAACTATTTTTGATGCTACAGCAACAACCCCTAATGTTGTTAGTTTGTCCACCCAGCCAGTAGGAAATAGAGGTATAGAGGTTATTGCATCTATTTCTAACATATCTGACTTCCCATTGTTATTCCCAGATGAAGTAAAAAAGGAATCATTTGTACAGAGTGATGTTGCAACAAGTCTGTTATGCCTTGATCCTATTGCTACAACAACAACAGAGGCAAAGACCACCACCACTCATTCATCCTTCAGTCAAAACCCAGATCGCAAAGGTGTGAGTCATGTTCTAGATCTTCCATCCTATGAACTCCACCTTCCAAGGCTGAAAAATCAAAAAGATGAGTTACCATTCATAGAACTCATTGATGTGCATAATCATGAAATCACCTTCAACATGCTTCATGCAACAAGATACCCTAATGAGAATGAAGAATGTTCCCCCGTTTGTTACGTTGAATCTGTTTGTTCTTATGAAGAAGGAAAAGAAGTGCTGAGAAAAGTGTGGAAACATAAGTGGAAAGAGAAACATTTGCCAAACCAAGGAGAAGAACTGAAACAACACCTACTCTTTACGAGTAGGGCAGGTCCATTCTTTCTTAACTTCAGCTCCATAGTGTTCATTTTCTTTTCTTTTCTTTTCTTTTAGGATCCATGAGTCAGGAAATTTTTAAATATATTCTTTTGAGTCTGAGCGGTAGTCACTAATAATTTTTTTTACAAACCATGGCCCGAACAATTTTTTGGTTCTTAATCCATCCTAAGTTTTATACTAGAACCAAGCAAGGTCTTCCGGGGCAGCAACTTGGCACCCATTTTTGATAAACTTAGAAGATGGTTTAGGTTATCTTTCTTAAACACAATCCATACAATTTTTTTTCTTTGCACCCTTGAACATAAGCTTATTGTGATCCTCAATGAGGACATTGAGAAACTCAAGTGTGGGGGAGAGAATATATCTCTCCTAAGCAGAAAAGATCAAGGAGCATAAAATAAGCTCGAAAAGAATGAGTGAAGACAACAAAAGTCAAAGCAGAAAATATAAAACATGTTGCAGCACCTACATTATGGGCTACATCATACCATACTAGTACTTAATGGCAGTTTGAGAAAGAGAATTGAGAAAAAAAAAGTAAAAAAAACCCATAAAAGTCCTAATGATTCTATGTTTAAAAGATGGTGTCTGCCTAACAAAAGGAAGCTTGAATCTTAGCTTATGGTACTAAAACTTACGGTTTTGATGGATGAACGTATATTTAGGATAGGCTATGGCCTTTGTTTGAGTTTATTGACCTCTATCACTCAATATTTTCCCCCATATATTGAGTCTTTTTATTTGTCTTTTGCGTTGCTTGGGGATAAGCAACAGTTCAAGTGTGGGGATGTGATAAGTGCATAACTTGTCATGTTCTAAGCACTTATTTGTTTTACATTTGCTCTTATTTTTAGTCTCCCAATCACCAAATTTGAGTCTTTTAGTCTGTTTTTATCCTTTATTGTAGTTTGGAGCTAAGTAAGAGGAAGGTCCTATGTTTGTGCTGATTTTTAGAAGAATGTAACAGTTTGGTTTGCTACAGCAGGAGGCTACAGCATGATCACAGTTTCAGCAAGTACAAGACGTCACTTCATAAACTTTTTGCAAAGGAATGAGATTCCCTCCACTTGGACCTGTTTTGCAAGCTGGAGCTGAAGGCATCTTTTGAAGAATATAATCATATTATGGTCATGTTAAAGAAATCATCTTGTAAACCCATTACACTTTGGGTAAAGACCATTGGTTAAAGGAATATTTGTACTTTGTATTTGACATTAGATGCCCTTTAGATGCCCTCCCCTTGTATAAATAGGGGCTTAATTTTAGTAGTTTAGATACAACTTGAAGCTTGCTTTTGCAAGTAAACATTAGCTTTAATATTTAGTTTAAATTGTAGTTTCTTGGACAAGGGAAACAACTAGGTGGTTTTCTAAAACTACTTAGTAGCTATTGTCATCTTTTAATTGCTTTAATCCAAGTAATCATTTGGAACTTTATATTTTATGTCTTTACATTCCGCATTTACATTTATATCTTGTATTTATTTTCAAGCGATGATGGGCTAATATCCCTAGCTTGGGTGTAAGTAAGGGCTGGGAGATAAAGGCCTTTGTGATAGTGGAAGATTACTTTAGCTATCGGCCATCCACCTTGCTATTCACCCTATGTTCCTAAGTTTCATCTGAGTGTTTCTTGACAAAGTGACGAATGTTGTTCCACTTAGATGAGTTGGACTTGCATTCAAGACAACGTAAATTTTAGAACATCGGAGTGTTGTAGTAGGTAATACCGTATCAATCTTTTGGGATTGTGAACTACATGAAAAGAGCAGTAAGATTTGCATGACATTGGTTGGGTCTCCCGAATGCGTGGAGCTACCAGTACATAGTCTCATCTGCACCTTGAAAGAGGGCTTCTCAGTTCAGTAGCAAGGTCGAGAACCAATGCTGCAGCTTCATGCTGTAGTAATCTACCTAAACACACTGTAGCTAAACTCCAGCCTGAACTTACACCCATGTACTTCCTTTACTGTTTTAAATCCATTTCAAAGTTTTCAACTCACTCAAAGATCATTCCTTCCAATTCATCATCTGAAATCTTACTTTAACTTTGACTTGTTAGAAATCCTTACTTTACCGTCCCTGTAGATCGGTATCCGGTACTTTGTACCACTTTATTACTTGTTTCAAACAATAGTGGTTTAGCATGTATACTTGCATGTTATTCCATTTGTGATTTTCGGGTTACATAATCCAAGAACCAATGGAAATCAAATTGTTAAGTATTGATGATTGGCTTCTTATATGTGTACATGCATAAATGGTTGCATTTGGGCGTCATGACCCCACACTTGTTTATATCATTTTGTCCAATGATGGAACGCTAGTTCTCCACATTGAGGCATGTTTAGGCATCGGATTGGGTTATAAGTCCTACGTGCTAGTAAACGATATTAGATGAGGATTTCAACGTAAGGACCCTATATGGTTGAAGTTGATTTTCTGTGGGTGTACGTTTAAAGCCACCGAGCCTAAGATCCCTTGTGTCTACTTATTATGTGTATTGGTTTTACTAACTTGTCAAGTGGCTTACTTTTGTGTTCCGTCACTTGCGTTAGTAAGCGGGTCTCCCCCGTTAACCCAAGAGGTAACTGTTTATGATGAAGAGTACGTTATTATTATTGTAAATTCACTTTTCTTACTTTCGCTCATATTTGATTATTCCTAATTATAAATTTTTTATCTCACTAGGCTTTAGCCTAACACTTTTTCTTAAAATGTCATGTATAGCAGGTCATCCTAGAGGTAGGACTCCTCGGGCTTGAGCGGAGAGAGAGTTCGAGGAATAGTAACATTTTTGGAGGATATAGAGACGCACACCCGAATTAGTCTTGATATACTTTTGGAGTAGTAAAGTGTCAACACACGAATTTAATCTATATCTAATTGTACCTAGATTAGTAGGTTGTTGAAATTAACTTTAATTATTTCTTTGGGTTGTAAGCGCCGTACTTTGTTCCCCGTTTTTTGGGATTGTATATTTTGGTTAAAATGTCATTGACAGGTTATTCAGGTTTTCTCCATTTATAGCCGTCATATTGTCGTATTTTCGAATTTTTAAATTCCTCTAAAATTTAGGGTGTTACAAGTTGGTATCAGATCATTAGTTTAAGTGAACTAGGTATGGAAGTAAGGTACCTAGACTTAAGTTGTGACTTCAGGTTATGAATTGTAACACCCATAATTTCGCTTTGAAAAGTGTTACTAATCTGAAAATTTTCTCTAAAAATCTTCCAAAATTTCGGCTAAATACTTTAAATTGTTTATAGCGGAAGACTTTAAAATAACAAATATGTAACATAAATGCTAATCTGTCCCATACCGGATTGCGTTACAAATTTATCTGTGATAGATGCCTGAACAGAAATATTGAACTTAAATGGACTAGACAAGTCTCTATGCGTGCCCTTTTCCTTTGTCCAACCTGAAACCTTCTGTCCCTGAGATGCATAATATAGTCATCTTATAAAGCTCGGTGAGTTCATGGTTTGCGTGAATAAAAGTCATTTTACATCATACATATCAACTTGTAAGCTTTGTACCAAATAGTATGCATTTTCTGAAAACATGCAGCGTTGAAAGAAAATAGATCTCATAAACTGTCTCACCGGGTATGGGTCATTTTGTCACTGACACGCCCTGGGTTGAACTTTCTATTCTGTTCGATCACCCACTTGACTGGGTCGTGCCACTTGTCCGTGACTTACTGGTCATATGTCCACCCGTTAAAACCGATCATAAAACTGTCATATAACATGGCATGCTAGAATTGTTTGAAAACAATAAACATAAAGCATGCGACTGGTCATAAATAACATACATGTAAAATATAACATAACATGTATGAAAACTTAAACATCATGCATACGTACACAACACCATATAAATCATATAATGCTCAAAATAAATTTGTACATAGGTATGCATCCCATTGTAAGTCCCATGAAGACTCACCTGATTGCATGTAGATCGGCTACTGATAGCTCTTGACTGAAAATCTACACATTTCATACCACCATATCCAATAAATGACTTATTTTCTCCAAAAGTCAACGAAAGTCAACTATGGTCAACCAGACTCGACCTAAAGTCAAACTCCAAAACCGGGTCTCTTAATAACTCAAATATATCCATTTGATCTCATTGTCAAAATACTTGTGGGTCAAACGAGGTAAAAGTCAACCATTGGTCAACGCGATCAACCTCGACTAACTTTAGTCAAACCCCAAGTGTAAAACTTGATAACGTCCTAAAACGTCAAAATAATCATTTTTTAATCTTATAGATCCATCTTTCCAAATTAAAACGTTTCAATAAATACTTAACTCAAATTACGACGATTTAATCCAACTGTAAATTATCAAAATAATTTAATAAGCCTCTAAGTGTTACACTTGGTAACGTCGGGTACGTTTGGTTTGCAGACTGGGTGGGACAGGACGGGACAAAAATTCACTGTCCCATGTTTGGCGTGACATGGGACAGGACAAAAGTTCACTGTCCCATGTTTGGTGCGACATGGGACAGGGACAAAGATTGGACAGGGTTGGACAGGGTGGGACAAAAAGGGGTATTTTCTTGTTCCACCAAAATAGGTGGAACAACATGGGACAAAAATGAGACAGAAACTACTATTGTTTTTGTATGTATTTATATGTATGAAAATTGTGTAAAAAAATTAATAATGTTTTTTAATTAAATTATTTGAAGATATATACTTTATTTGTGTTATTTATAACTATTATATGACATATAAAATTATCAAACAACTTTTAGGGAAACTTGTCCAGTCCTGTCCTATCCAGTCCTAGTCGTACCAAACACAAGACAACCATTTGTCTTGTCCAGTCCAGTCCTGTCCAGTCCTGTCCAGTCCTGTCCTAGTCTCTTGTCCTGTCCTATCCAGTCCTGTCCAGTTCTGTCCTGTTCAGTCCCGTCCAATCTTGTTTGCGTACCAAACGTCATTTGATAACTAAAGGAAACTTTTGTTCCGTATTAAGGTGTCCTAAACAATTGCAATATCAAATTATCACACCTTTAAAACATTTATTAAATTACTAGATAATTTAGTAAATCATTTAAGAAAATATTAATTAATAAATATTAATATCTTAAATTAAATTAAATTAATATATTAATTTAAACGAAATTAAACTAACATATTAATCAATTAAGAAATTAAATCAAGTTAACTTAATTAATAAATCAAAGACATAACCTTAATAATAATTCTAATTAAAATAATTACCCAACTAATAAAATTTACCCACTTGGTTATAGCCCAACAAAACTATAATTTAGCCCAAAAAGAAAAAGGAAGCCATGGCCCATGATAGTCCACCATGAAGCCGGCGGCAGTTCATGTTTCACGTCGTGGATACCATGCGTCAACAACGTGCCGACCGTTGCTTTCTAATCCGTTTGGCCCCGTTTTTCCGGCGTTTTCTCTAAAAAAATTTCTACAAAACTCTTGGTAACATTTATCCTCACCAAATGAGCCAAGAATCACGCAAAAAGGTTTAGAAACGAACTCGTATTTCGACTCCAAAGTTTTAGTTTTTAAACTGAATCGAACAAACTTTAAACACGAAATTGAACCTTCTAAACTTAAATCTGAGACATGAGACTATTGGGTTCAATGCAGAACTTAAAAACGAAGCCAAAGACATGAAAATCACGAGATTCCGTTGAGTATTTACCTTGAATCGTCGAAAAAACCGAAAACCCAAGCATGAACTTCAAGAACCGATTTCTCTCTTAAAACTCCATCATTCTTTAAACGGTTTTAAGGAAAATGTTCATTGATCGGTTGTTTATTTAAACCTGTAATCGTTTTTGTCTTTTTTTTGCTGCCTAACAGAGACAATAGCAGGCCTCAAAACGCCGCATCGAGTTGTCATTTTCAAAACTGCAAATCTGTAATAATTACAGAACATGTCCCTCAACTTTGGACCAGTTGATGTTTGCAATAACCCTGAACTATTAGAGAATGGCATCCGGCCCCCTTGCTTCAATGTTTTGGCCAAAATTTACACTTTTCACCCCCAATTTGACATCTATTTTTTTTCATTTTTAATCCGGTTGCATAATAGCTCATTTATTCATTTCTACACTTTCATTAAATGGTATAATTGATCCCTTTTCACGTTTCTCTTCTCATTTTCAATCCAATTAAAAAAACAATTTTCTTTTCTTTTCTACAATAAAATTAAACTCATTTTATTTTATTTTCCTTTCTTTTTATATTTATTTATTTACCCATTTTGGGGTGTACATGAATTGTGAGAACGCGTAAAACCCTTAAGATAGGATGGTCTTAGAGTCGACGGAAATTACGCTTATTGAGAATTATGATAATGGTGATGAAAATTCTTACGTATCATATGTTCATAATTTCACTTAGCTAACGTTATTATGAAGATGTTTTACGTGAGTATGCTTGTTTTCCATTGTTGCGATGATTAATAAATGTAGTAGTACGTTTCCTTACTTATCACTCTTATGATCTATTTCTCACCTATATTCTAGCATATGTGTGGCAGACAATGGTAAGCACTCGTAATCGGACGGATGGTCAAGATGCAATGGCATCTATGGCCGACCACCCTAGAGCGACAACGACGAACTTGCCCCCACCGTTACAAAACGTTTTGGGCGGAGGACCCGAGCATGTACCCCGTCGCAATTTAGTCACGTCTAATCCGATAATGGAAGAGGTGACCCCGAAATCAAGGATGATGGATCGGATGATGCAAGCCATGAATGCGGCGATGGCCCAACAACAGGAAAAGTTTTTAAAGCTACTTGAAGATCAGGATACTAACAACCGTAGGCATGAAGCGGTCGCGGAAAACATTCTGGTGGCGGGATCTGGGGGTACCGGACCCAAAATTCCCACTGACGGGACCGCGGATCCACAAGCGAGACAAATGACGAAGGCTTGTACCTTCAAGGCTTTCCTTGGCCGTCGACCCCTGGAATTCAAGGGCACAGACGATCCGATTGTATGTATGAATTGGATTCGAGAGATGAAACAAGCTTTCAGATCAAGTGAATGCGGAGAAAGCCAGAAGGCAATGTTTGGTTCTCAGATACTGAGAAAGGTGACCCTCATGTGGTGGAATGTTTACTCCTCTTCAGTGGAGGCCACAGTGTTGGCTAAACTGAGTTGGTCGATGGACCGAATAGAAGAGGAATTCCGAAATCTGACGAATGGAAATTTGTCGTTGAAAGAGTACAACCTTCAATTTATGGACAAGCTGGGTTTGGTGGGACATCTGGTCCCGACTGAGAAAGAGAAGATCAAGGCCTACACCAAAGGTTTACCGTCCGAGATGAAGAATTTGGTGCGGGTGTCCAGAGACTCTACTCTCCTAGAGGCAATCGAGGAGGCACAGTTGGTGAAAGATTCCTATGGTTCAAACAAGGTGGAGAGAGGCAGAGTAGCTGAGAAGAGAAGATGGGAGGGAAGTTTCGTACCCTCCAAGAGACTAAGACCATTCAACAACAATCAGCGGGGAGTCGGCCCTAGACGGGATGTTCCATGGTGCTCTAAGTGTCGGAGCAAGCACCTCGTCCATTGTAACTCAGGGTCTGAACCATGTTTTAAGTGTGGCAAGCCTGGTCACAACTATTGAGATTGTCCGATCAAATGACATATTTGTTTTGGGTGTTAGGAGTCGGTCACATTAGGAGCGAGTGCCCGAAGGCGAAGACTGGATTTATCAGAGGAAGGAAGGTGGACCCTCCGAAAGCTACAGGGAGAGCCTTTCAGATTAGGAATGGCAATGGGTCGGTTTCGGGCTGGGGATTATGGTCCCCGTCCCCGAAACCGAAAACCATACCAGTCCCCGAAACAGTCCCGATCCCCGTCGGGGATCTTATTGAAACCGATCCCCGATCCCCATTGGGGAACCTGTTAAGGCTAAAAAAATCACGGTTACCTGTTGGTAATACTCGAAACCAAACCCGAAACCCGAAACCAAAACCGAAAAATTCAAATTTCTTAAACATAATATTAAAGCAACAACTAAGTAGGAATAAAGCATACATAACTAGGATCAAATACGAATTCACAAAAACATGGTCAAAATAGTTCATTTGACCACATGCACATAACCAAACATAATCAAACAAAAGCCGACTAAAATTGTCTAAAACATCAACAACCCAATTACGAACAAAAGTTTAGACATAATCCGACTACCATCATGATTCACAAGACAATTAAAGTAAATATTTATGGAACACTCGCTAAAACTAAATCAATAATACAATTTGGGTGTTATTTTGTTTTGTATATGTATGTATAAGACGATGAACACAGATTAATCAAATCATATTTTAAGTCCCCTTAAAGTTATAGACATTCAACTAAAGTTTGTTGCTTCTAAATTAATAGGCCACATGCAACTAACAGACAGTAAAGTATAATTCTTATGTTAATGAGAAATTGAGAAATCGAAATATATACAAACATGAAAGAGACAGTAAAGTATATTTCTTATACAAACACACAGTAAAGATAACAACAATAACATACCTGAAATCGAAATCGAAATCGAAATATATACAAACAAAGAGTAAGGTTTTTAGTTTTCTACACTTACCTAAGTGAAGACGGAGCGACCGGTGAGGCAGCACCGGCGACCAGCGACTAGCTTGGCAGCACCGGCGACAAGCTTAGCAGAGACCGGCGGGGGCCACCACACGACCGGTGACTAGGTTGACCACAAATATCGGCGACTAGCTTGGCTTCAACCACAACACGACTGGGGTCCGGCGACTTTCAAGTTTCAACGTGAGGTCTGAGGACTGAGAAGTGAGAAACTGAGAAGTCGGATAATGGCTAATCGATGTAATCTAAGAAAATTTAATTTTTAATTTTTTCCTTCTAGGGATTTGATTGGGTTTGGATTTGGGCTTTTAAAATATTTGGTATCTAGTTATTAGTTAATACATAAAGCCCAAAGTTTGAAATATATATATATATATATATATTATATACTATCGGGTCGGGTCGGGTCGGGGCGGTGAGCACCATCCCCGTCCCCGTCCCCGTTAAAATCCCCGATAACATCCCTGATCCCCGCCCCGTCCCCGATAAGACGTCCCCGAACCTGACCCGAAATGTTCGGTTTTCGGTTTCCCCATCGAGTTTGGTTTTTTTTGCCATCCCTATTTCAGATGACTACAGACTAGGCGAAGGCTTCCACGGATGTAGTGTCTTGTACGTTTCTTCTAAATTCCGTACCTACACACGTATTATTTGATTCGGGCGCAAGTTTTTCTTCTGTGTCGAGTTCCTTTTATCAAAAGTTATCCATACCCACTACTAGATTAGAGGAGGCTTTAGTGGTAGAGCTAGCGGATGGCGATCAAGTAGTGGTTTGGAATATCTTTAGAGGTTGCAAGTTAGAAATCGAAGGGGAAGGAATTCCCGGTCGATGTGATGCCGATGACCATTGGAGGATTTGATGTCATTATTGGGATGGATTGGTTAGCGAATAACCATGTTGTTATCCCAGATAACAATGCAATCAAGATGAATTAATCCAAATTTACTCAATTTCCATCTTTGTATTAATCACAGAAACTATTACAAATGAACTCTCAACACTTTCTCTCTCTAACTCTGAATACACGTATATCACTATGATTAAGCTTCCTACCTAATACACGCACAACACCACTATTTATACAAACACAACAAACATGCACGCTATAGGAAAGCACAAGCAACTAAACTATTACAACACTACAACAACTTTGACTTTGACTTTTATTACATTAGACTTTGACTTTGATGCTTGAGAGTTGACTTCAGCTTTGACTTCAGTCTTTAGAAATTATGATCTTGTATCCAACAAATCTGTGCACTAACATTCTCCCCCTTTGGATCAAAATCATCTCTAAAAGATTTTACAATTCAATCTTAAGCTCAATATATACAAACTCCCCCTTTGATCAACTTTATCTCCCCCTTTTAGACTTCTTGTCAATTCAGATCATCTTCAGAAATAAACATAATCATTGAGGTACAATCTTCCCTTTTATGCTAAGAACATTCTTCACAATTTCCTGTATTCTCCCCAAAGTCTGTTTTCAAACAAAGTAACAATCTCCCCCAAGGTTGTAAAAACCTCTTTCAGACATTGGAAAGAAATTATCTTCAGGTTTCGCTCAATCTGCTTCAGCAAAAATAGTCTTCAAAGAAATTTTCTCTAAAATCAGCTTGCTTTTGGAATTCTTTGAACTTTCTCTGAAAACTTTGAATAGTCTTTCAGTAAACTTTCTTTCGCAACCATTTCTTGAACATTTCTCCCATCTTTAACATTTTTTACTCAAACATTTTTGTAACTCTTCTCCCCCGTATACATTTTTGACACAAGCATTTCTTGATCGCTTCTCCCCCTTTTTGATGATTGGAGCATTGAAATCATCAAAACCTTTACAATAAATGTCACTGAAATTCTGACCTCTGATCTTTCATACTGAGCCTCTGATTATTTGCCGATCCAAAAAGATATTCATCCGAGTCTTTGCAAATTAAGACAAATTATTTGTTTAACACCTGAATCAACAAATGAATCAGTTAAAATTGTCTGTCAGTAACACGAAGTCACTGTGTGTAACGAATCACATTGGAAAGGAGCTTTTTGATGTTCACTCCCCCAGGTCTTCCATTTAATCATTGAAACACCACAAAGAAATTTCTATGAACGTTATGACAAGAAAAACAAATTTCCTTGTGTGTTCGTGCAAGTGTTTGAAAGAATTAAGCACATGATGATTGCTTTTAATAAGGCTTAAAATTGTGTAAACCATTGAGACAACAACAGTTAAACACAGACTCAATTGTGCATGATCGAAGTGCGAAGGTGGGGAAGACTTCCTTCTTTTTCAATATCCAGATTTTCCAAATGAAAATCATATAGCATATGTGTTGCGTCCCCTTGAAATATTGAAACATTTTCTTATTGAGAAGAAAATGAGTAGCTGGTGGGGTTTTTATCAAGAGTTGGCATGTGTTAGTTGCCTATTTCAATAATGTTCACGAAGAATTGTGAAACACTAGTAATGTGGATGCCCGACTCAGAAAAAGTTGGTGCAGAGTTTGATATTCTTTTACTCTGTTCTCTCACCCTCTTTCTTTTAATCATTAAGCTCACATCTAACCAAACTCTCTTTTTCATTTTACCTCGTCACACAACCCACACTCAGTATTTTGACTCTTCACACATTCAATAACTCAAGGATTAACTTCTTGGGTAGGAAACACTGGTTATCGTGAATCCATAGAATTTTCATTTAATCCTCACAAAAGAAACCCATGTTGTTCTAAAAGAATATGTTGCTCAACTGGGTTAACTTTTCAGTTAAAGCACAAAAGATACAAATCCGATGTATATATGCTCAATGAGATATAATCATGAATATATGAGCATTTTAAACATTGAAGATACTTCAAACAAGTATATTGAAAGAATGCAATGAATACAAGAGACTTGTTTGAAAATCTGACTTTGTATGATAAAGATCAAATAGAATGATGTATCGATTAAGGCTTAGGTCAGCAAAAATTGGATAATGTCTATACGAAACAAGATATAGACATGCTTGAAAGAACGTTTCAAAATGAAATCACGCTCAAAATTCAATGAAGTTCAATCGGGGTGTCTTACCCTCGAAAATTTTGTTTCAATTTAGAGACATGGTAAGAACATATCCAACAAAGATTAAACCGGTGTGTGTGAATACTTGACAATATATGGAAAAGATAGTACGCAAGTATATATCTTTGGAAACACACGGTTTGTATATCAGTTAAAGCACAAATAATGATGAAAACATTTAAAATCACACTTCTATATTCATGAAATCGTTTAAGAATCAGAAGTGGTTTGAACATTGAAAAACATGTTTTCATACCTAAAAGTTGTCCTTCTTTCATATACGTATGAGATTAAGATGTAGAAATAAACTTTTTCATGCAGTCTTAAATCTAATGAAGTCAAGTTGCAAGTCATATAGGATATGATCTTGTAAGCATCCTCTCAATCTGCAACAGTCACAAGTCATCAAAGTGCAAAGCTTTATTCACAACATTTATTGAAAATTAAAATGACATAAAGTAGTAAAACGTTGAATGTACGAGTTCTGATCTGAAATAATCAGAAGTCATAATTCATACTCCTTTTCTTACTCTTACTCCCCCTGCATTTATGCATTAGAAAATCATCAGTGATTAGCATAAACAGAATTCATAAACTCCTCCTCAAATGAATATAGATCAACTTTGCATCTTCTCTCACTCCCCCTAAAATCATGAACATACCTTAAAGTGTAGATATCTTTTCAGAATAAAGATAAAGAAATGAAGAAAAATAACAATAAGAAACACTTTAATAGGTAATCACAGATTATGTCTTGAGATTTAGCATACCAAGTTTCGAGATAAGAAAATTAAATCTCTTTTCATCGAGAGGCTTGGTAAACAAATCAGCAAGCTGATAATCAGTGTTTACAAAATAAAGTTCTATTGTACCTTTTTTGACATTATCTTTTATAAAATGATATCGTACGTCTATGTGGTTGGTCTTTGTATGTTGAACAGGATTTGCTGATATTGCAATAGCGCTTTTTGAGTCACAGTATATCGGAATCTTGTCAAATTTGAAGCCATAATCTCGTAGTTGTGTTCTCATCCACAACACATGAGAACAGCAGCTCACCGCAGCGACGTACTCTGCCTCAACCGTTGATGTGGAAACACAAAGTTGTTTATTTGATGCCCAACTTACGAGTTTATCTCCAAGAAACTGTATATGATCCGATGCACTTTTCCTGTCTAACATACAACCTGCATGATCTGCATATGAGTAGGCTATCAGTTCAAAACCAGTATCTTTAGGATACCACAGACCAAGATTTGCAGTCCCCTACAGATATCGAAAGATTCTTTTGGATTAGCCTGATATCTTGCACATAGACATGTAGAGAACATAATATCTGGCCTACTTGAAGTTAAATACATCAAAGAACCAATCATTCCTCTATAGGTTCTAACATCGACAGGTTTTCCCGAAGGATCCATGTCAATCTTAGTTTCCGGTGCCATCGGGGTTCCAATTGTTGTACAATTTTCCATTTTGAATTTTCTCAGAATATCAAAAATGTACTTGGATTGATTTATGAAAATCTCTGTTGAAAATTGCTTGACTTGTAATGTAACACCCGGAAAATCTAAAGGTAAGTATTTATTCCTTGCATTTCATTAATTGTAATTATTTGAGAAAATGTGTTAGACTAATATTGTATTCAAGATTAAAAGTAAGGGTCTAGTTTGTATTTGTGTAATAGTTCAAGGGTTTGGTTGTAAAGTCAACATGATTTGACTTAGTATAAATAGTTTTGGTTCCTGTTAGATTTGTAGACACGCACACAAAGATACGAAATCAGAGTCTTGGTAAGGAAGAACTTGTATACACATTGTGAGATCTGTGACTTTATGTGAGATATATGACTTCGATGTAATTCATGATTAAATCAATAAAGAATTGTTGTCTACATGATTGTATGTGTATTATATGCTAGTATCTGGGTCACAATTGGTATCAGAGCGAGAAATCTAACGATTTGAGGTTTACAAAAAGTCGAGTTATGTCGTAGTATTTTTGATCAGATTTTTGCACAAATAGTGAGTTTTTGTTGAAATTGATGATGGATTAACGTCGAATAATGTTTTAGAACATTTGTATCGGACTGAATTTCAAAGAAAAACATCATTTAATCGTGAATTTGAGATTTTTGTTGGTTTTTGGTCGGATATGTGTCGAGTCACTGTTTGATTGAATTGATTGTGTAAATGTGTAAATTGGATTATAAGTTTGCATTGGATTGTTCTTTGGACTAGTATTGTTGATTATGTGAAGTTACAACCTTGGATTTGGAGTTCTGGATCGATTTCTGGATCAAAATCGATATTTTTGGACTAAGTAACCAAGAACTCGCAAGATCTATAGGATTCGTATGAAGAACTTGCTAAATAGATAGAATTCGTATTCAGATTTCGCAGAGTTTCATTTATGAATTTTTAAGTAAAGAATTCGCAACAGTGCATCTTACGAAATCTATAAGAATTCGCATAATTTTCTGATAAAAATCTTAAGGACAGAATTCGTATCTCTCTCTGTAACGAAAAGCTAAAATTCGTGAAAGTCATTTTTGCGAAAAGTTGTGTTTTGAAAAGTTTAAGTCAAGAATTCGTCATTGTGTCTATTACGAATTCTGAGGAATTCGCTACTGTGTCTATAGCGAAAAGCTGGATTTCGCATCACTGAGTGTAACGAATTCTAAGGATTTCGCAATGCTTTTTCAAAATTCTTCCAAGTTAAGAATTCGTATGTGTTACGAAAAGTTTTTCTGAAATTGCAAAATTTTTCTAAGTAAAAGATTCGTGTCTCTGTAGCTTTACGAATTTCTCTTACGAATTCTTGATTGCTTTGCGAATTATGTTTTTGAAAAAGTTCTTAAGTATAGAATTCGCAAAAGAGAGGTTTGTGAATTGTTCATTGTTTATTCTCTCTTGCTTACGAATTCCTGACTTTGCGAATTTCTCAGCTTTGTGTTGCGAATTTCATGAGTTTTACGAATTCTGAACTTGTTTTACTTTAAATTGTGAATTGTTGTGAATTGTTCTTGATTTAAAACTGCTTGCGAATTCTGAACTTGGAATTTTTAGAAATTTCATTTTCTGAACTTTTTCAAGTTTTTTCTCAAATTGTTGGGTTCGAAGATCTTTACTAGCTAATATTTTTCTTGTGTGCAGTATAATACATCTTCTCATCATGTCGAAAGAATTTCTCTCAATGGGATCACAGTCAAAGCCTCCTGTCTTATCAATAGGATAATATTCTCAGTGGAAGCGGAGGATGACCCAGTTCTTAAACCATAAGAACAGGGATTACATGAAGTCTATCATTGATGGTCCAGTACAACCAGTAGTCACAGTACCTGGACAGGCTGCAACTGAGACATCACCTGAAATTCCAGTTCGTTATGTCCCAAGGACCTATCAATATTACAGCGAACGAGAGAAAGAATTGCATAAAATTGATGAAGAGGCCCTGATTTATCTGACCATGGCTATCCCGAATGACATCTACAACCGTGTAGATAGTAGGGAGTCTGCTAAAGCTATGTGGGACGAATTGGAAAGACAGTTCCAGGGTACTGAGAAGTCCATACAAGCAAAACTGAACCAAAGCATAAACGCTTATGAAGGCTTTCATGCAAAGGAAGGAGAGACTATTCTGGATACGTATACTCGCTTCAATGTTATCCTAAACGACTTGAGAAGGAATGGAATGAACAAGACTGTATCAGATATAAACTACAAGTTCATCAAGAACTTGAATCCTGAGTGGAAAAGTTATGCAATTAACATTCAGATGACCAAGGACATGGCTCAAGAAGACGTAAATGACATCTTCACTACTTTATCTCAACACGAAGATGAAGTCAAGCAACTCAGTGAAGAGAAGAAGATAGTCAAAGACTCTTTAGCCATGTTATCTGAAAAGAAGAAAGGATCAAGTTCTAAGCCCAGTTCCTCATTCAAGTACAAATCCAAGTTGAGAAAATTCAGAGCTCTTCTTACAGATATTACAGAGTTAAGTTCTGATGACTCCTCCTCTGAAGCTGAAGAACATTCCGATGAAGATATTCAGAGGTTTGCTGATAATCTTGCTCTCATCATAAAGCAGTTTCAAAGAAGCTTTGGAAAGAAAAGATTCTCAAAGCCAAAGTATCAGGGATACAAGAAAGACAAGTACAAGCCAAGGTACGAGAAGAAGTTTGGAAAGAAAGATGAGAAAAGAGATGAGAAGAAAGAAGAGAAAAGAGAAGAGAAAAGAGAAGAGAAGAGAAGAGAGAAGGAAAGAAAGAAGAAACTGAGCCAAAGTATGGCAGGTGCTATAATTGTGGGAAACCTGGCCATTTATCTAAGGAATGCAAGTTCAAGCATACAAAGAACTCAGAGTACTACGCTAAGAAATCACTGATCGCCAAGAAGGTAGAAGATGGAAAAGAACTGATGGCCGAGGAGGAAAACTGGTTCTTCCAGAGTTCTGATGATGAAACAACGCATTTTACTCAGGTATGCATGATGGCCAAAGTCAATGAAGAAGCTGAATCATCTTTTGACCAATCTGAGTGTGATTTCGAGGTAAGTACTCAATCAAACTTTGAACTTGTTCAATCTTTACTGGATCCGATTAATTTTATGGAAAAAGAATTTGAAAGTTTGAAAGTCAAACTTAGTACTGAAAGACAAACAATGATGAATTTTCGTGATGAAAATGCATTATTGAAAGTTGTCGTTGACGAGAAAGAATCTGAAAAAGATGTTTTGAAAAAGGACAAATATGTTTTAAAATCAAAAATAACTGAGCTTGAAAGAGATCTTGTTAATTTAAATGCTGAAAAAGATGATTTTAAGATCAAATTTGAAGCTTGTTTTCAGGAACGCAACGAGGCTTATTGCAAAATTAAGCAACTGGAGGATTTAAATCTGAAAAGAGGACAGACTGAGCAGACATTGAAACTTTTAACAAATAAACTCCAAGATGTCCGTTTCTACAATGCTAAAATGGGTTTAGGTTTTGAGGAAAACGATGTTTTGAAAAGAGCGCCAGAAAATTTGTATAACTTTGATAAACTGGGCTCAACTCCTAAGAAAAACCCGGATATTCGTGATAATTTTATTACTTTTGTTAAAAGTGAAACTCTGAAGTCTAACATTTCTTTAAAAGGAAAAGAGGTGATTGATGATGATACATCAAGTTGTGCTGATTCTGTTTCAAGTTTTAAATCTGTTGGTTTTTCATACAATGAATTGAACAAGAGTTATAAAACTAGAAAACCTGAATTTGTTGAATTTCAATCATTGTTTTCTACTTGTTCACCAACAGAATCAGCCAACGTTGAAACAGATATTCATGAAACTCAGTGTCAGTATGATGAGTCTGACTCAGAAACTGATGTTGAGAATCAAATTCCAATATCTGAATCAGTCATTTCTGAATTACCAAAAGAGACTAAGACTGATGAGTGTGAAAATATCACGAATCAAAGCATTAAATCTGATTTTTCAAAGAATATGACCGAGGAGATTTTTACAGATATGATGAATGCTTCAGACCCTGTGCCTATTATAGAGAAGTTGGAATCAAACTCTGAGCTGAATCAAACATCTAATTTTGAGAAACAAATCACAGATCTTCAAAAGATTATTGAAGAGTTGGAAGATGAGAACAATGATCTCAGATTCGAACTTGACAAGTCTTCTAAAGAAAACAAAGAACTCTCTAAAGAGTTAAATGTGTTGAAAGATGATTTGTTTAAACATAACTTTAAAGAGAAAAAGATGTTTGAGTCTCAGAACTGGAATGTTCATTCTAACCCGGAGTTTGATACCATTACTTCTAAAACCTCTGTTGTTTACACTAGTACTCCTGAATATCCTCCTAGCATTTTTGAAAAAGGAGAAGCTTCTAATACTTCAAAGTTAAAATCATCTTCTAAGAAGAAAACTGACAAGATTTCGTTTTCTGTTTCAGATGTGAAAAAGCAAACAGTTAAAGGAGAATGGATGGAGAAAATAGTTTGTGAGAATAAAGTTGTTGATAATAAATGTACTGTCAGTGATAGTGGTAGTTTGTCATGTACAAATTCGAACGTTCGCAAATGTCAAAGATGTATGACTGATTGTACTTCTATGGATAAATCAAAACTTTTGACATTTGTTCGTAAGAATTTTATTTGCAAACACTGTCATGACAATTCATTTACAGCTCACACCATTCCTCCTAAAACTAAAGTTGCTAGAAAAACATCTCGTGCTAAACATGTTTCAAAATCGTCAACACAACATGCCAAAGTCTTTCGTGCTAAGAATGATTTTCACTCTAAAACTCAAAAGTTTCATGAGCTTAATGTTAAAATGGTATGGAAATAAATACCTAAGCCTCGCTATGAATGGAGTATCAAGACTAAGGTAGATGATTTAGATAAATTGCAAAAAGCTAACCAAAAAGGACCCATTTGGATATGGGTACCTAAGAAGAAGTAATTTGTTCTTTTTGCAGGCCTCACATCTATGGTACATAGATTCAGAATGCTCGTGCCATATGACAAGATTTAAGCATCTTCTACACAACTATGTTGAGGAACCTGCCGGAACTGTGATATTTGCAAATTCTGAGCTTACCGAATTCATTCGAGGACACGGTTCTTTAACGAATGGCACCGTAACAATCAAAAGAGTACTATTCGGGGAAGCACTTGATCATAATCTTTTTAGCACAAGTCAATTCTGCGATAGTAAATTCGAAGTTCGGTTTACTGCTGATTGCTGTTATATTGAAGATAAAGATGGTTGTGCAATTTTCAAAGCAGAAAGGAATGCAAATCTTTATACAGTGTATTTTCCAACATGTTGGGTCTGAATATGCTAAGGATGGATACTACTGCTAGTTGAAAGGTATTACTACTGCTTGTAATTTTAAAACTGCTAGTAGAATTAATATTGCTTGAAAAGTTAGTGCTGCTACTTGAATAGTCAGTACTGCTTGGAGAGTTAGTACTGCTAGTAGTTAGTACTGCTGAAGATTACTACTGCAAGCATAGTTAATACTGCTGAGGATGTTAATGCTGTTGGATGATTAATACTGCTGAAAATGGTTAGTGCTACTTATGAAGATAAAGATGATTTGAAGATAAAGATGAACTAGAGATAAGGTTGAAGATAATTATGGTATTGATGTTGAAGATCAATTTTATTTTGATAGTTATCTTGTAATCAACTCTGTATATATAGTATAGAAGTCTTTGTTAGAATTAACAATTATTCATACGTTTTGTTTAAGAGAGAATTAACCTCAAGAATAGTTTAGATCCTTTCTATAGAGAAGTATAGAACGTCTGTTAAGCCTGTTCAACAAATTGAGGTTTTGTGTGTAATCATTAAGTTTTATGCAATATAAACTTATGATTTGAGTTTTTATATACTGTTCCATTGATTTTCTGTTAAAGTGTTTTTCCGCAACTTCTTTAATATAAGTTTCTGAGTGTGTTATTTAAATTCTTGTTTGAGTTTCGATCCTGTCAAGTGGTATCAGAGCCAAAAAATTCAGAAACCTTTAATCATGGACAGTTCAAGCGACAGTGTTTTGGTATCAAAGGTTCCCATGCTCAAACCCAATGAGTTTGACATGTGGAAGATCAGAATCAAGCAGTACATTCTTCTCACAGACTTCTCAATGTGGGACATCATTGAGAATGGTCCTTCTGATGGAGGAAAGATGGATGCAGAAGGAAAGAGACCTCTACCAAAGACAGATGGAGAGAGAAAGTTGAGGCAGACAGAGATGAAAGCTTTGAGCACTCTGCTTTTGGCTATACCTAATGAGTACCAACACCAATTCTGCAACTGTTCTGATGCACAAATTCTTTGGAATTCTCTGGAGAAAAGATTTTCTGGTACCAAAAGTACCAAGAGAAATCAGAAGGCTATCCTAAAGCAGCAATATGAAAACTTCATGTCTACAAAGAATGAGTCCATGACTCAAACTTTTGATAGATTTAATAAGCTAATTGGTGAATTGGCTACTGTTGGTGTCCAGATAGATCAAGATGATGTTAATAGAAAATTTCTAAGATCTCTTGGTGATGAATGGACTATGTACACTATCTCCTTCAGACAGAATGACCAATTGGAGGACAAGGAATTGGATGACCTCTATAATGACCTTAGGGTGTTTGAAGCAGAGGTAGAAGCAAAGAAGAGGCCCTCTGGATACTCATACAATGTTGCTATTTTATCATCTTCTACTGATTTTGCTGCTTGTACAGAATTAGTTAGTGTTGCCCATGGATCAAAGCAAGATGGATCCAATGACTCAGTTTTAGAAGCTTTTCTAGCCAGTCATGCTAATTCCACTCTAATTAATGATGACTTAGAACATATAAATGTTGATGATCTGGAAGAGATGGATATCAAGTGGCAGATGGCTATGTTGACTATGAGGGTAAAAAGATTCATCAAAAGGACTGGAAGGAACAACTTTGCTCAGAAAAGAGAAGATGGAGTTGGATTTGATAAATCCAAGGTTGAATGTTACAAGTGTCACAAGCTGTGGCACTTTGCAAGAGAATGCAGAAGTGGAATGCCTCAACAACATACTAGCAACCATCAACCATCACAGTCCACTAGCTTCAACAGTAGGAACTCTTCTCATGCTCTTGTTTCCCAAGAAGGAATGGGATTTGATTGGAGTGACCAAGCAGAAGAAGCAGTTCAGAATCAAGCTTTAATGGCTAAAGTTTCAGAATCAGCAAGCACTAATATTCCCACAGAGGTAACTTCTAATCTTTGCTCTAAAACCTGTATTGAAACTGTTAAAAAGTACATGGATCACAATCAGAGTATGTGTGATGACCTTAAAAGGTTAGAGAAAGATAGAAGAGAGTATGTTCTGATTGTTGAGAGGTTTGAAGAACAAATTAAGTCTTACCAGGCTAATGAACTTCGTAGGCCAAAGCTGAGTTTGACCCTCGTCAGGCAGCATTGGAAGGGGGAGGGCTTTGCAGTGCAATCAAGAAATAAAAGCAAATGATACAAACTACTGGAAGTGGGAGAAAAATCAGTTAGAGGTTAAGCTTAAAAAGTCTGAAGAGGAATGTTAGAAGATAAGGAGTGATTTTGAGAAAGCCAAGTTAGATATTGAGAAATATTCCAATTCTTCTAAAGCAATGGACTCACTTCTAAAAGCTCAAGTCCATGACAAACTGAGAAGAGGAATAAGCTATAACACCACCCCTCCACCATACAACAATAATTATATACCTCCCACCTCAGATCTCTTAGAAAGACAGGACAAGAAGGAACTACCTGAGAGAGCCACTGAAGTAGATCCTTTAGACAAAGTAGTGATTGAAGCTGATTTTGAAGAAGAGGACTCTGAGAGTAAGAATGAGGAAGACCACAAAGATATTCCCTTAGAAAACCACATACTGACAAATGAAAGGGGGGGTAAATCTTTTGTCAAGAGTGAGAAAGTGAAGTCTGGGGAAGAGACTGTTAAGAATGAAAAAGCTGAGACCCCTAAGAGAGGAAAGGAAAAGGTACAGGGAGTCCATTACATGTAAACCACTGTTGTTAATCCCTGTACTTGTAAATAGAATCATCCCCAACAACATGATAAAACAAGGGGAAATCAAAGAAATAGAAATAATCAGTGGGCTTTAAAACAAGGAATTGATCTGAAAAAAATTAACAGACCAAAGCCTTGTTTTATTTGTGGCAAGTTAAATCATCTAGCCAAACACTGTTATTTCAATCCTATCAACCAAAGGATCACTTTTCAAAGAAATATACAAAATCCTGTTGGTTATAGGAAGCAAATAAAGAATCATATGGCTGAGAATAGTGCACCTGTAAAAACTCATGCTCAGAATAAGTTTGCTAATTCAAAGAAAAATACTCCAAATAAGCCTAGGAGTAACTTAAAGACAAAGAAAGCAAACAACTTTGTTCAGGTTTGGATTCCAAGAGTAAAGAAATCTGTTAGTACTGCTACTTCAAATAGTACTGTTGGCATAAATAATGCTGCTGCAAGCAATACTACTGCTAATGATGTTAGTACTGCTAACAAAGTTAGTACTGCCAATCAAGTTAGTACTGCTTTCAGTGACAGACCCATTATTGTGACAAAGTATTCAAGCAATAAGATTTCTCAGTGTGATAATCTCATCCAGTCTGAATATGAATATGTTGATGAGAATGGAAAACCCAAGACCACTTTGGTTTGGGTTCCTATTAAAAACTAACTGCGTTATTAAATGTGCAGGGCAACCAACAGCTCAAGGGAAGGAGCATTTGGCATGTTGATAGTGGTTGTTCCAGGCACATGACAGGTAACATGGCCTGCCTTCAAAACTTCAAAAGAATTGATGGAGGACATGTTGCTTTTGGTGATAATCCAGCAGGTGGAAAGATAAGTGGAAAAGGTAATGTGTCAAAAGGTAAGATGATCTTTGAGGATGTATACTATGTTGAGCAATTAAGATACAACCTGTTAAGTGTATCACAGGTCTGTGACAAGAAACATAGCATATTATTCAATGATACTGAATGTATTATCCTTGCTTCAAGGTTCAAGGTAGTTGATGAAAGTATGATACTACTTAGAACTCCTAGAAAGGACAATGTTTATTGCTTAGACTTGGAGAGTGTAGCTTCTGATTCATCTTTAAACTTTTATTTTCAAAAGCCTCTCTGGATGAATCATCTCTTTGGCACAGAAGGATGTGTCACATGAACTTCAAAACAATGAACAAACTTGTGAAATACAATCTTGTAAGAGGTTTGCCACAAAAGGTATTTTCATGTGATGATCATTGTGTTGAATGTCTTAAAGGCAAACAGCACAAAACTTCTCATAAGTCCAAAGAGATAAATACAATTTCTTCACCTCTTAATTTACTGCATATGGATATGTTTGGCCCCACAAATGTGATGAGTATTGGTAAGAAATCCTACTGCTTGGTTATTGTTGATGATTTCTCTAGATTCACTTGGGTCTATTTTCTGAGGACAAAGGATGAGACAAGTGGACTGATCAAATCCTTTGTTCTTAGAGTTGAAAACCAAACAAATCTAAGAGTCAAAGTCATTAGGTTTGATAATGGAACTGAATTTAAAAACAATGACCTAACCAGCTTTTGTGAGGAAAAGGGCATTGAGAGACAATACAGTGCTCCTAGGACTCCTCAACAGAATGGTGTTGCTGAAAGGAGAAATAGGACTCTGATAGAAGCTGCTAGATCTCTGTTGGCAGACTCAAAACTTCCAATTACGTTTTGGGCAGAAGCAGTTAATACTGCCTGCTATGTTCAAAACAGAGTTCTAGTAGTGAAATCCCAAGACAAGACACCTTATGAGCTTTTTAAAAAGAAGAAACCTTTTATTGGATTTTTCAAACCATTTGGGTGTCCTTGTACAATTCTCAATACCAAAACTCACTTAGGTAAATTTGATAGCAAAACTGAGGATGGGTTTCTTGTTGGATATTCATCTCAAAGTAAGGCCTACAGAGTTTTCAACACCTCTTCTAGGATTATTGAGGAAAGTGACAATATCAAATGCAATGAGAACACACCAAATCAACTTAGTTCTGGTCCTAATTGGCTATTTGACATTGAGTCACTGTCTAATTCTTTGGGTTTCAATAATGAGCATAATGCAGGAACAGGGACAGAACAGGTACAAGTACAAAGACAAGAGTTTGTGTTGTTCCCAACACCTACTGCTGATCCTGTTGAATTCTGTGACCAAGATAAGAAAGAGTCTTCAGATTCAAAGGACACTGAACCAGATCAAAATGAAGAGGACAGAGGTGAAAAGGAAGATCAACCTTCAGATTCAGGAATCAAAGGTCCTGAGTTGCCAATTTTGGAAGAGAATGACACGGATGATGATTATTCAGTATATGGTGTAAGCACTCCAGAAAAGAATGAAACCAATCTTGAAGTCAATCTTAATGAAGAGGCTGTCAATGCTACAAGAACTCAGAAGAATCATCTTCCTCAATTAGTGATTGGTGACATCAATTCTCCAATGATCACAAGGCAACAAAGCAAGATAGGGGGATTGAAAGGCCTACAATTAGGGTTATTATCTTGCTTTCTATCACAGGTTGAACCCAAAAAGGCATTTGATGCAATGAAGGATCCAAGATGGATAGAAGCAATGCAAGAGGAGCTATTGCAGTTTGTGCTGCAGGATGTATGGGATCTGGTGGATCTTCCAAAAGGACACAGAGCAATTGGCACAAGATGGATCTTCAAGAACAAGAAAGATGAGAGAGGAATAGTAATAAAGAACAAGGCCAGATTAGTGGCACAAGGGTATACTCAAGAAGAAGGAATTAACTATGAAGAGGTATTTGCACCAGTGGCAAGGATAGAGGCAATCAGGCTATTTTTAGCCTATGCTTCTTTCATGAAGTTCAGGGTCTATCAGATGGATGTAAAGAGTGATTTCCGGTATGGGAAAATTGAAGAAGTGTATGTCTGTCAGCCTCCAGGATTTGAGAATCCAAAGTATCCTGACAGAGTTTACAAATTGAAGAAGGCACTCTATGGGCTACATCAAGCACCAAGGGCATGGTATGATACTCTGTCTACTTATCTCTTAGAAAATGGTTTTCAAAGAGGAATCATAAACAAGACTCTGTTCATTCAGAGGAAGAAGAAGGACATCCTAATAGTGCAAATCTATGTGGATGATATTATCTTTGGATCCACAAAAGATCAAATGTGCAGAGATTTTGAAGATTTGATGCACAAGAGATTCAAGATGAGTTATATAGGTGAACTTACCTTCTTCTTTGGACTACAAGTTAAACAGAAGAAAGATGGGATTTTTATAAGTCAATCCAAGTATGTGCAGGACATTCTTAATAAGTTTGGATTCTCAGATTCAAAGCCTGCAAGCACACCCATGGAGACACACAAACAGATCACTGCAAATCTTGAGGGGGAGGATGTGGATGTTCATCACTACAGATCCATGATTGGCTCCCTCATGTATCTCACTGCTTCAAGACCAGATATCATGTTTCCTGTTTGTGTGTGTACAAGATTTCAAGTAAGGCCTAAGCAGTCACACTTTCAAGCAGTCAAGAGGATATTCAGATATCTCAAAGGCCAACCTAGATTAGGTCTTTGGTATCCTCATGACTCACCATTTGGCCTACTTTCTTATTCAGACAGTGACTTGGGTGGTGCAAATTTGAATAAAAAGTCAACTTCAGGGGGATGTCAGCTTTTGGGTGCAAGACTAGTGTCATGGCAGTGCAAGAAACAAACCACAGTGTCCACCTCTACAACAGAAGCAGAGTATATAGCTGCTGCAAGCTGCTGTTCACAAGTACTCTGGATTCAGAATCAAATGTTGGACTATGGTATGACTTTTCTTCACACTCCAATCTTCATAGACAATAACAGTGCTATTAGCATTGTTAATAATCCTGTCAAGCACTCCAAAACAAAGCATATAGAAATCAGGTATCACTTTATCAGAGACTGCAATGAAAAGAAGCTAATTCAGGTTGTGAAAGTCCATACAAGTAACCAATTTTCTGATCTATTCACTAAATCTTTTGATGTGGGTAGATTCACATTTTTGGTCACAAGTGTGGGTATGATAAACTCTGAATAAGCCTATTATCTTTGGACTCAAGCACCTGTATAGTTTCCCTCCTGTCTACTTTCTCATATTGTATTGTGCATGGTGCTGCTAACCTTGTGTGTTTCAGTGTTTCAGATTGCTTCAAATGGATACTTAGTACTCATGATAACATTTCAAAAATGGTTAAGTATGGTTACTACTGCTAGGTGGTTTATACTGCCAGTGCAACGTTACTACTACTTGCCTGATTGATACTACTAATCAGTGTTACTACTGCTGGTTTGTGTTAATACTGCTAGTTTGTGTTAATACTGCTAGTCTGTGTTAGTACTGCCAGTATGTGTTACTACTGCTAATATGAGTTAATACTGCGAGTTAGTTAATACTGCTAGGGTACTTAGTACTGCTTCTAACTGAAACCCTCCACCTTTAAATACCCTGTGTGGCCGCCAAAATACAAACGGCTCTTTGAACTTCCATTGCGTCTCTTTCTCTCTCTCTCTCTCTCTCTCTCGATTTCTTGCTTACCAGTGTCAACCCTAGTCACGATTCGAACGCTCGAATCAATCAGAACGATGGCAGGACGAGCATTCTTTGATGAACACAACGAGCTCGCCATGTTACAGAAACCAAAGCAAGCTGAAGGTTTCCATGCCATAGTGGATTTCCTCAAATCCTCACACATCGCCCACGCTCTAACTGTCAATCCCACAATCTATGTGGAACATCAAAGACAGTTCTGGGCCAATGCTGCTATTCAATCTGAAGAGGGCAATCAGGTCATCAAAACAAGGGTATGTGATAAACCCCTGACCATCACAGAAGGCTGTATTCGCATCCATCTACGTTTAGATGATGCCTCAGGTATTACCTTTCTTCCAAAGGAAGATCTCTTTGATGCACTTAGTCAAATGGGGTATGAAGGTCCCACTGATGTTTTCAAATTTTACAAGAACAGATTTTCACCTCAGTGGAGATTCTTTGTTCATACCCTACAACATTGTATTTCACGAAAAACAACTGGATGGAATGAGTTTAGTAGTACCTTAGCTTATGCTTTGGTCTTCTTAGCGACCTCTAGAAAGTTTAATTTTGCTCAAATGATTTTCAATGATTTAATGTCAAACCTGGATACCAAATCCAAAAGCTTTTATATGTATCCTAGGTTTGTACAAGAGATTATACTAAAGGAATTGACGGATCTACCCTCTTTTCAAGAGGTGTATGTACCAAAACCTCCCAAAGGGAAGGTATTCTCAAACATGAAAAGGCCTAGCAAGGACTTTTCTTGACAAGAGACACCATTGTTCTCTACAATGATGGTTATGTCTCATTCCCATGATGAGGCATCAGGGTCACAGCCCACATCTGACCACCCAACTGATGACCTACCCACACCATTCCATTCTAGTAATCCTCCTCAGATTCCTATTGTAAAGCCCACATCCCCCATCACCAAAATTTATATAAGAAAAAAGGTAAAGAAGGTTCCTTCCCTTCTTGTACCTTCACCCACAAAGCCTTCAAGCCCTCTAATGGAGCATTCTCCATTAGAGAATATCCAAAGGGAAACCACAGGGGTGTCTCCCAACCCCAAGAAGGTGCTCAATACGGAGAAGGAAGAGCATATGGGCAGTAAGGCTCACACTACTGTCTTTGCACAAAGTGCAGGGCAAGACAGTGTGAACATCTCTAAGACCTTCCCCATGGCAACTTTGGGTGAGCAATCATCCAAATGTCTCAGGTGCCAAGAAACCAAGGGGGTAGAGGGTGCTTCTGCTAGGCAGAAGACTACTACTAAAAGATCCAAGGATCCTTCAAGGGTGGTCAACACACCCAAAGGAGGTGAGGACAGATATAACTATGAGGAATTGATAGAAACTATAGGAAACATTAATCTTGATGTCCTCAAACAGGGTGCTGATATAGAGGAGATGAAACTGGTGATTCTGTCTCAACAAGTGCAGATTACCAAACTAAAGAAGATGGTTCTGAGGTTGGTGCAGAAAAAGAAAAGAAAGCAGTATGTATTGAAGAAAAGGGGAGATGCTTTCAACAAGGGGGAGAGACAAGCTGAAGGGGAGAAACAAAGTCCTGTTGGAATGGAATCTAAATTTGAGGGGGAGTTGGGTACAGAAGCAGAAAGTAGCAAAGCAGCAGAAAAAGCAAAAGAAGTAGAAACCACACCAGCAGCAGTAACTACACCAGAAGTAGTAACAACAGAAGTAGAAACAGAGAAAGCTGCAACAGAAACAGGGATGACTATTGAGGAAATAGCAATTACAGAGACTTTATTAAAGGCAAAGAATGACACTCCCAAGGCTACTCAAAAGGCTAAGGGAGTGGTCATTAAAGAAGGAGGATCAGAACATAAAAGGAAAAAGATCAGTGAGGCTGAAATCAAAAAGAAAGGAAAAGAGAAAGTGGTTGAGTATGAGAAACCTCAAAAGAAGCAGAAAAAGATAGAGCTGGATGAGGAGCTAGCCAAGAAGCTGCAAGCTGAATTAACACAAGAGGAAGAGTCTCAAACTGCAAAAGATAGACAGATTGCTCTAGATCTGTCTATAAAGCTCAATGAAGAGTATCAAAAGAGTTTGAAGGATGCAGCTGCTGCCAAGATAGTTACACAGAAAGCTTCAAGGCAAAGGTTGGCATTAAAGAAAAGACAAAGACAACCTTCAAAGACCTTCCTGGCTAATCAAGAGAGAAGGAAAATGATAAACTTCCTGAAAGGAGCTCTAGGAGTTCCTGAAGGAATGTTTACCAACATGCCTTATGGTAGGATAGAGGAGATGTATATGAAGGAGATGGCCAATCTGAAAGGGGACTCCACTCAAAGGGAAGAAGCTGAAAGGAAGATGAAAGAGAGGCATGATCTCAACATACAATTCTTCCCTGAAAGTGAAGAAGGCACTCCCATTAAAGAAAAGGCAGAAGCTAAGCAAGAAGAGACATTAGCTCAACAGATTAGAGCTATAAAAAGAAAGAAATCTATTGCTACCAAGCCAAAGTCAAAGAGGCCAAGAATGGAAGAAGTTGAAAAGGAGGAGGAAAGTGAAAAAGCAGAACCTTCAGCAGAATCCAGAACAGTCCAATCAACAATGCAATGAACAAGTCCATTTGTACATGACTTTGACAGATGAAGAACCTGTACAAGCTGATCCAATATCAGTCCAAGCTCCTGAAATTATCTATTGGGATATCCTGGAAGATCAAAGGAAGAAATACTTCATAATTAAAAGGATGGGAGACAAGTATGAGATTTACTCTACTTGGGGCAAAATCATCAGAAGTTGTTCCAGATCAGACTTAGAAGAAATGTTCAAGGTTGGAATGAGCTTGTATGAAAAGGACTTAACAGGAGCTGAAATGAGCTTAATCAAATTAGCCATGGAGTACTTGTGCATGATGTTTGATCCTAGCAGAGTTCAACATGTGGTCAGAGATCTGCATCTGGAGAATAAATTCCAAAGAATAGAAAATTGGATGTTGTTTGAAAGGTGTGGAGTCTATGTCATCACTGTTGACAGATCTTATCATGAGTACTACCTGGTGGATAAAATCTATAATCACAGCAAAGCCAAGTTGCAAGATATGTTAAATGCAAAGCTGATATGTTCAAAGGATTTAGAAATGGCCAGGATAGTGGTCAGAAGAATTATCAATCAAAATCTGGGACTGGATCCAAATCTGGGCAACTGAGCTGAAGTGTTGAAAGCATCATGAAGACTCTATGCTGAAGAACTTAACTTCTCATTCTGAAAAGTTAAGTTAGGGGGAGATTGTTGGGTCTGAATATGCTAAGGATGGATACTACTGCTAGTTGAAAAGTATTACTACTGCTTGTAATTTTAAAACTGCTAATAGAATTAATACTGCTGGAAAAGTTAGTGCTGCTACTTGAATAGTCAGTACTGCTTGGAGAGTTAGTACTGCTAGTAGTTAGTACTGCTGAAGATTACTACTGCAAGCATAGTTAATACTACTGAGGATGTTAATGCTGCTGGATGATTAATACTGCTGAAAATGGTTAGTGCTGCTTATGAAGATAAAGATGATTTGAAGATAAAGATGAATTGGAGATAAGGCTGAAGATAATTATGGTATTGATGTTGAAGATCAATTTTATTTTGATAATTATCTTGTAATCAACTCTGTATATATAGTATAGAAGTCTTTGTTAGAATTAACAATTATTCATACGTTTTGTTTAAGAGAGAATTAACCTCAAGAATAGTTTAGATCCTTTCTATAGAGAAGTATAGAACGTCTGTTGAGCCTGTTCAACAGATTGAGGTTTTGTGTGTAATCATTAAGTTTTATGCAATATAAACTTATGATTTGAGTTTTTATATATTGTTCCATTGATTTTCTGTTAAAGTGTTTTTCCTCAACTTCTTTAACATAAGTTTTTAAGTGTGTTATTTAAATTCTTGTTTGAGTTTCGATCCTGTCACAACACTTTCTACATCTAGACCTGTCTGTCTAATTGCCAAAGCTTCAAGAGCTGAAAGTTGGATTTGGCATCGGCGCCTGTCTCATCAGAACTTTGATGCAAAAAATCAGTTGGTGAGACACGGCATCGTCAAAGGTCTACCTGAATTACGGTTTGAGAAGAATTTTCTTTGTCCCGCTTGTAAAATGGGAAAGATGAAACGAAGTTCTTATAAAGCAAAGACATAATTCTACTGCTCAACACCTCTTGAACTTATCCATATGGACCTTTGCGGCCCGATGAGGACTCAGTCGATCAACGGAAAGAAATACATCTTAGTTATGATTGATGAGTACTCCAGATACACATATCTGGAATTTCTGCGAAGCAAATCAGATGCACCAGAGTTAATTATTGCTTTTCTCAAGAAAATTCAGGTTCGACTTCAATTGTCGGTTAAAACTTTGAGAAGTGACAACGGCACAGAATTCAAGAATTCTACTCTTCAGAGTTATCTCGTATCAGTTGGAATCTCTCACTATTTTTCTGCTGCCTATACTCCTCAACAAAACGGCGTTGTTGAAAGAAAAAATCGAACTCTGGTTAAAGCAGCAAGGACGATGTTAGCTTATTCTGGTCTGCCATTGTATTTGTGGGCTGAAGCCGTAGCCACTGCTTGTTCCACGCAAAATCGTACAATTATCATTAAAAGACACAAAAAGACAGCATATGAGCTTATAAAATGTAGAAAACCGAATATTAAATTTCTTCACACTTTTGGTTGCAGGTGTTATGTACTCAATGATCGTGATAATCTTGGTAAATTCGACAAGAAGGCGGACGAAGGCTATTTCATCGGTTATTCTTTAACATCTAAAGCCTATCGGATCTATAATAGAAGAACCAAGACGATCATGGAGAGTATGAATGTGTCTTTCGATGAAACATCTACATTGACTTCTGAACACAGCAGTTCAGAACTCAAGCTGAAAACGAAGGCTTCTATTCAAGATGGAATAGAACCCGAAACATCACAGACTAAGTCTTCTAACTCATCAAATATAACATCTGAGTTAGATTTACTTTTCTTTGATGCTTTTATGGATATTTGTGCAGATTTTGACAAATCAAATATATCCGTATCAAGTTCAGAGGTTCCAATCGTAACTGAAGATATTTCCGGACCCTCTGAGAATGTCACAACAACCTCATCAGGTACAACTACACCTGTTATTTCTGAAGATACTAATATTGAATCTGTTCCTGCAGATACAAGTTCTGGAAAAGAAGTCCCGAGCACTTCTTCAATGGCTCCAGAATTATTTACTTCAGAAACTGTACAAGATGTCCCGAGTACATCTGAGGTTGATTTGAACTTACCTGCTGTATACGCTGAATATGATGAAGAGAACACGCAGATCACTGTTTACCCAATTCCAAGTACTACAAGGTGGACACGATATCATCCTCTACACACCATAATCGGTGATATCCACAGTGGTGTGAAAACGCGGGCGGCATCTGCTAATTTTTTGTCTTTACTCGAGTTTCCTTAGTTCCCTTGAGCCGAAGAAAGCATCAGAAGCCTTGCGTGATCATGATTGGATATTAGCCATGCAAGATGAGCTTCTATAATTTAAGCGGAAAAAGGTATGGCGACTTATACCACTACCGGAAGGAAAATCTGTTATTGGAACAAAGTGGGTCTTCAGAAATAAGAGAGATGAAGCAGGAGTTGTGGTTCGAAATAAAGCTCGCCTGGTTGCAAAAGGGTATTGTCAACAGGAGGGGATTGATTATGATGAAACATTTGTTCCTGTTGCAAGGATTGAAGTTATTCGGATATTTCTTTCAAACGCAGCTCACAAGAATTTTACAGTCTATCAGATGGACGTAAAATCTGCTTTCTTGAATAGGATTCTGCATGAAGAAGTTTATGTTGCTCAACCCGAAGGCTTCATTGATCCAAAACACCGGACTACGTCTACGTACTAGACAAGGCTTTATATGGACTCAAACAGGCACCGAGAGCTTGGTACGAAACGTTAACCCAATTTCTACTTGCTTCCGGATTCAAGAAAGGTACTATCGATACTACTCTCTTTCTGAAGAAACAAGGTGAGGATATGATCCTAATTCAGATCTATGTGGATGACATTATTTTCGGTTCTACAAATCCTAAATTTTGTTAAAACTTTTCAAAAATCATGGAATCTCGATTTGAAATGTCAATGATGGGCGAACTGACTTTCTTTCTTGGTCTTCAAGTGAAACAGTTACCCGATGGCATTTTCATTAATCAGTCTAAATATATCAGATATATCCTGAAAAAGTTTAACATGACTGAAAGTTCAGTGATGAAAACACCAATGGCAACGGGTACACTATTAGATGCTGATTTATCTGTTAAATCAGTAGATCAAAAGATGTACCATAGCATGATTGGTTCATTACTGTACTTAACAGCGAGTAGACCGGATATTATGTTTGCCACATGTTTCTGTGCTAGGTATCAAGCTAACCCGAAGGAATCACACCTAGTCGCTGTGAAACGAATACTTAGGTACCTCAAAGGCACTCCCGAGTTAGGCCTTTGGTATCCTAAGGGTTCGAGTTTTGATTTAATTGCATACACAGATACTGACCATGCAAGGTGTAAGCTGGATCATAAGAGCACCTCTGGATCGTGTCAATTTTTAGGTGACAAGTTGGTAAGTTGGACGTCAAAGAAACAGAATTATGTATCTACTTCTACCGCCGAGGCTGAATATGTAGCTGCTGCGAGCTGCTCTTCACAAGTCCTTTGAATACGGACACAATTAAAGGATTTTGGATATTCCTACCAACGAGTTCCTATCTATTGTGATTCAAAGAGCGCGATAGCTATAACAGCTAATCCAGTGCAACACTCAAAGACAAAACATATCGATGTGAGATATCATTTCATCAAGGATCATGTGGAGAAGTGCGATATAGAGATGCACTTCGAGCAAACTGACTACCAGTTAGCTGACCTGTTCACCAAGCCGTTGGATGAAAAAAGGTTTACCTTTCTAGTCAGCAAACTAGGTATGTTAAATGCCTCTACATGATTCAAGGGGGAGTATATCTTATTTTGAGCTTTAATGGTTTATGTCTTGGAGTTCATGAACAGTGTCTATTATTCATCTTTACTGACGAAAGTGGAATCATTTTTCAATGATTACCAAAATCTTTTACCTTGCAGGTTATCATTCTTGTGACATTGGCTTCTAATTACATCAGATCAGAACCCATACTTCATTGGTAAAACTGATCATTACTATTCTCACCGGAGAACAAGTAATCATGGTTTTTGAATACTTATGTTCAAAACCCGTACTCAAATGTTTTCTTCTGAAGGATGTTAATTAGATAAAATCTTTTCTAGAAGTTTTTAATTTGAGGGGGACTTAGAGAAGTTAACTGCTATATCTTTGAGGGGGAGGAGATATAACTGTTTTATACTATCATTGTCATATTTTTCTAATAAATTGACTTTTTACATGTATCGAGGGGGAGGATATCTGAGGTTTTTGTCTAAGTGAGCTTAAAGGTATATTTTTCTTTACCTTACACTTCATGTTAGTGTATAAAAGTGTTGGAAAGTAAATAACATTTAATTGTATTTGATTTGTATTTGTAAAAAGGCCTTGGGCCTATTGGGCTTAGTTGTAGATGGGCTTTGACTTAATGTTGTAACAAGGGAGTGTAGATATGGACTATAAATAAGTGTCTTGAGTTGTAATGATTTCATAATTCCAATTAATGAAAATGTAGACCTTAAGCACTTTCCCTCTCTAGTTTAGATTTAGTTTCTCTCTCTAGAATAAATAGTTCTTCTCCTATCCTAACTTGTTATACAAACATGAAATGATCCAGATCTCGGACCTAACAATTGGTATCAGAGCAGATCCAAATCGAAAAATCAAGAAAGTCAGAATGTTCGACACTGTGTTCTTCATGTTCAGATCTGTTTTTGAGTATTAGTGTATTTTTCGAGTTGTTTTTGATAAGATTTTGTTAGAATAGTGTAATTGATCGAGTTTGTATAGAAAGATTTGTCAATTGCACTATAATCAATTCAAATTTTCGAATTTTTGTGGTTTTTCTGTTCACGAGTTCTTGACACTGTATGTGTATCAAATTTGTATCGTTTGCGTATTTGAACGAATTTTTGTGTTAGTTTTTGTGTTCGAATTAGTTAGACGAGTGAATTGTCGAAGTATAGTGTTGAATTTCTAGGTCTAAATGAGTTTTTGGTACGATTTTGTTCGATTTTAGAGGTTTGCGGGTCATTCATCAAGGTTTGCGGGTGTTCATCAAGGTTTGCGTGTGTTCATAAAAGTTTGCGTTTCCTTCATTGAGAGTTGAGAATCGAGAAGTTCAAGTTTGCGTTTCATTTGAGAATCGAGAAGTACAGGTTTGCGTTTCAATCAAGAATCGAGAAGTAAGAGTTGCGTTTTTAAACAAACGCAAAGTGACAAACGCAAAGTAGAAGTGTTTGGGCTCAGAGACAAATTGTGGTTTGCGCTTGCAACTAGAAACGCAAAGTGTATCTTGCGTTTGTAATGAGAAACGCAAAGTGTGGTTTGCGCTTGCAACTAGAAACGTGAAGTGTATCTTGCGTCTGTAACGTGAAACGCAAAGTTCATCATTTTTAGTCTTAGTCATGACACGCAAAGTTTGAATCTGAGTTTGCTTCTCGACACGCAAATTGTACTTTGATCAAGTAAAAGTGAAACGCAAAGTAAAGCAAAGTTCAAGTTTGCGTTCCCTGTGTAAAACGCAAAGTTCATCACTTGTTGAAAGATGAACAACTTTCACTTGTGAAAAATGGTTTTTAAATGTTCAAACCACTTCACATTCTTTAAATGTTTTTCATGAATTGAGATGTGTGTTTTTAAATGATTTTTGGATACTTAAACGCTTATCTGGCCGTGTGTTCTTAAAGAAAAATACTTGTGTATTTTTTTTTCATATACTTTGTCAAGTATTCATACACAACGGTTCAGTACATTTTTTTGACTTTGTTATTACCATGTATCAAAAGTTAAATCTTTCTATGGTAATACTCCCGTTTGCTATTCACTGTTGTTTGAATCAAACACCATTTCTTTTATACATGTGCTTTCATTGAAAATATGTTTATATATTGTTCATATAAACAACATTCGTCTTTGATTTCCCAAAGTATTATTCATCATGAATTTTGATCTGATCTTAATCATTGTCACATTCTCAAAACATTTCTATTCTTTCATAATTATTCATTCATACAAAGTTTTAAGAAATCTTCACTGCTTAAAATGCTCAAATTTCATTCTGATTTTTGATGAGCATACATACACTGACATTGATTTCTTGTGCTTTAATGACAAGAAAATCATTGAGATACATATGTTTTTAGGACAAATACATGGGATTCAGTGTGAGTGCTTAAACGAACTTCCATGGATTCACGATAACCAGTGTTTCCTACCTAGGAAGTATTCCCTGAGTGATTGAGGGGAGAGGGGTAAAAAGATTGAGTGTTGGTGTGTGAAGAGGTAAAATGGAAATGATAGATTGATTATAAGCGAGCTTAAAAGATTAAAAGAAAGAGGGTGAGAGAACAGAGTAAAAGAATATAAACTCTGCACCAAATTTCTTTCTGAGTCGGGCAACCACATTACTGATTGGTTCACATTCTTTGGTGACCATCATTGAAAAAGGCAGTGAGCCCATGCCATCTCTTGCATACAACCCCACCAGCTACTCATTCTTTTCTTAAAAAGAGAATGTTTCACATTTGCTGGGGAAGTAGCACATATTCTATTGGTTCTTCACTCGGAAGATACTGATATTGAAAAAGAAGACCTTCGACCCTTCATCATGCACATTGAGTCTGTGTATACCATTGTTGTCTCAGTGGTTTACATACTTTGAGCCTTATGAAACACAATCATTGTGTTAATTCTTTCATAACACAAGCACAAGCACACAGAAAATTTGTGTTTCTATCAGAACATTCATACAAAATACCTTGTGTTTTTCAATGATTGAATGGAAGTCCTGGGGAGTCATCATCAAACCAGCTCCTTACATTGTACATTCATTGTACACAGTGGCTTTGTGTTACTGACAGGCATTCCTAACTATTTCATGTGTTGATTCAGGTTTACCACTCCTAATTTGTCTGAATTTGAAAAAATTCAGATGAATACATTCATGAATTGACGGCTCATTCAGATCACATGAATCAAAGGGAGAGATCATGAATAATGTGCATATTTGTTAATTTGGGGGAGATGTTCCAAAGACAGATCTAAACTTGAAGAGTTTTAATGATTTTGATTCTTACAAATCATTAAAATGGGGGAGATAAATCAAAGTTCAAGTTCAGATGATTAAAGTTTGAATCAAGAAAGGGGGAAGATGATTGTACAAAGTCAGATTGAAAGTTGAATTTCAAAGTCAAACTTCAGAATATGTAATGAAAGGGGGAGATGAATCAAATGTTATATGATTGTTTGAAAAAGAGAAAGTAAAGATGAAGAATGTCATGTTTTTGAAGAATCCAAAGTTATGAAGATTTTTGAAGACAAATCTGTTTGAAAAGTCAAAGTGAAAGATATCAAAGGAGAAGATATGTTTCAAATATTATTGAAGGTTGATGAAGATGTCAAAGCTATGAAAGATCAAAGCTGAAAAAGATTTAATGTTGAATATTTTTCTGAAGATAAGAAGACCTGAAGTTTAATGTCAAATTTTTTTTAATCTTGAATCCAAAGGGGGAGATTGTTAGACTAATATTGTATTCAAGATTAAAAGTGAGGGTCTAGTTTGTATTTGTGTAATAGTTCAAGGATTTGGTTGTAAAGTCAACATGACTTGACTTAGTATAAATAGTTTTGGTTCCTGTTAGATTTGTAGACACGCACACAAAGAGACGAAATCAGAGTCTTGGTAAGGAAGAACTTGTATACACATTGTGAGATCTGTGACTTTATGTGAGATATATGACTTCGATGTAATTCATGATTAAATCAATAAAGAATTGTTGTCTACATGATTGTATGTGTATTATATGCTAGTATCTGGGTCACAAAATGAAGTCCTTTACATGTGCATAATCACTTTTATAATGTTATATAATCATCTGAATGGCTGACCTTGCGTTTGTTATCGAATTCGTTCAATTTTCGAGACTTTGGGGGAGTGGCGCGATAGTGCCAAGGGCTTTCAGACGTTCAAGAAGAAGTTGTGTGAAGCCTCTATCCTATCTCTGCCCGAGGGATCAGATGACTTCGTGGTGTATAGCGATGCTTCCAAGATGGGTTTAGGGTGTGTGCTGATGTAATTGGGAAAAGTGATCGCTTATGCGTCGCGGCAGCTAAAAGATCACGAGAAGAACTACCCTACTCATGACATGGAATTGGCGGCGGTGGTCTTTGCATTGAAGCTATGGCGGCATTATTTATATGAGACGAAGTGTACTCTCTTTACTGATCACAAGAGTCTTAAGTACATCTTCGATCAAAAAGAACTCAACATGCGGTAAAGAAGGTGGCTTGAGCTTCTAAAGGACTATGATTGTGAATTGCTCTACCATCCCGGTAAGGCCAGCGTGGTGGCGGATGCGTTGAGCTGAAGGAGCTATGATGGTGGTGTCAAGTTAACCCTCACAAGGATCGATGTAGTATCGAGCCTCTTGGAAAACATCAAGGCGAGTCAAATGGAAGCACTCAAGAAGAAGAATCTCAAATCCGAAGTCATGGTGAAGCAAAGGGAACTCTTAACGGAAGACAGTCGTGGACTTAAACTCTTTCAAGGACGAATATGGGTGCCGAAGTTTGGGGGAAACCGTGACCTTCTTCTTGAAGAAGCGCACAAATCGAAGTATTCTATACATCCTGGTAGCACCAAGATGTATAGGGACTTAAAGTTGAACTATTGGTGGTCGGTGATGAAGCTAGACGTGGCCAATTATGTGGAGAAATGTGTCACGTGTCTCTAAGTCAAAGTCGAGCATCAAAGACCGTACGGGAGTTTACAACCGTTGTCCATTCCCGAGTGAAAATGGGACAACATCACCATGGATTTCATGACAAAACTGCCGAAGACATTGCGAGGCCATGACACCATTTGGGTAATTGTAGACCGCCTAACCAAGAGTGCACATTTCCTTGCGATGCGAGAGACTTTGCCAATGGAGAAATTGGCCAAGCTTTATATCGATGAGGTGGTGTCAAGGCATGGGGTTCTGCAATCTATCGTGTCGGATCGGGACAGTCGGTTCACATCAAACTTTTGGGCTATCTTACAGAAAGAATTGGGCACCAGATTAAATCTGAGCACGACATACCACCCTCAAACGGATGGTCAAAGCGAGAGGACGATCCAAACGCTAGAGGACATATTGAGGTCATGTGTCATTGATTTCGGAGGCAGTTAGGACTCGCACTTACCTTTGGTGGAGTTCGCTTACAACAACAATTACCATTCTAGTATTGGAATGGCATCGTTCGAGGCGTTGTATGGGCGGAAGTGTAGAACTCCGGTTTGTTGGCTCGAAGCGGGCAAGAAGCAATTTGTCGGACCGGAAATAGTTCAAGAGACGACAGATAAAGTGAAAGAAATCCGAGAAAGACTGAAGGCGGCTCAGGACCGACAAAAGAGTTACGCGAACAAGAAGAGGAGACCGGTCGAATTTCAAGTGGGCGATCGTGTCATGTTGAAGGTATCTCCATGGAAGGGGATTATCCGATTTGGAAAACGTGGAAAACTCAGTCCTCGTTTTCTTGGTTCGTTTGTCATTTTGGAGAAGATTGGACTTCAAGCATACCGGTTGGATTTACCACCGGAGATGGATGGAATACATCCTACCTTTCACGTATGTTATCTTCGGAAGTGCCTAGCCGAGGAGGAAAGTGTAATTCCCTTGTCGGAAATTTGGGTAGATAATGGGAATCGTTGCGTGGAAGAACCCGAGACGATACTAGAGTCGAAAGTGAAAAAAAGCGGCATAAAGAAGTGGTCATGGTTAAAGTTCAATGGAAGCACCATCGGGGTGCTAACATTACTTGGGAGTCTGAAAATGATATAAAGAAGCGTTATCCTCATTTGTTTAATCTAGGGTGAGATTTCGGGGACGAAATCCCAATTAGGTGGGGAGGATTGTAACACCCGGAAAATCTAAAGGTAAATATTTATTCCTTGCATTTCATTAATTGTAATTATTTGAGAAAATGAAGTCCTTTACATGTGCATAATCACTTTTATAATGTTATATAATCATCTGAATGGTTGACCTTGTGTTCGTTATCGAATTCGTTCAATTTTCGAGACTTTGGGGGAGTGGCATGATAGTGCCACGCAATAGTGCCCGTACCACGGGTGATGTGTGTGTGAATCGAGTGTGACTCGCGATAGTGACATGGTCACTATCGCTAAGTCACTATCGTGGGGTTTGTACCGAGAACCCCTTCTGGCTCGCGACTGTGACACGCGATAGTGCCCATGGCACTATCGTCGGGCACTATCACCGTCGGGGGTTGAGGGTTTAAATGAGTTCCTTGTCCGATTTCTAATTTCATTTCTCACTTCTCTCTTTTCTTTGGCGATTCTTGGAGACTCAAAATCAATTTTCTCCCTTCATAAACCCTAACCCTCATAAATACAAATCTTGTGGTGGTTGGAGCCTTTGATTTTACATTAAATCCTTCAAGGAGCATTGCTAGGGTTTCTCAAGTCTCTAAAGCTTCTCATTCAAGTCTCAACCTCTTCATATAGGGTTTCCTATTTTCTAGGTTTTGGTCCAAAAACCTAGATTGTGAGTTTACTAAACTTTTGTTAAAACTAGATGCACATCATAATCTCCTACTTGCTATTATTGTATCTTTACTTGAATGCTCATCTCTAAATGTCTAAGTATTTGGGGTTTCTTCATGGAAATATGTATATGTGTAGCTTGCCATGATTTAATGTATGCCTATGTTGGTAATATGTTGAATGCTACTTGGGTCACCTTTTGGTGATGTAATACCTACCTGATGAGAATGATTGTCATATGAGTCTTACTTTGGACTTTATGTTGATTAGGATGGGTAACATTGTACCCATGGTTGGTATCGAAATGTTCTTGGTTGTAATATGCCTCAAGACCTCCTATAAATTATGTTCGACGAACCAAGTCAGTAGACACTAGGAGGATGTAGTCTTGGGTGCCACCGTGATGGTATGTGCCTAGACCTCCGCCATCCGGGGTAATGTCATGGTTGTAGTCCTCGGGTGTGCTGGGCCTTTCGGATGTCACTCTTAGGAGTTGGCATCAAGGTATATCGACTCTTTGGGTGGAACTTGATTGGTGCTATGGGTCTTCCCTATTGACTCCACATTTAATAAACTTTGGTTAACTGCTGATAAGAATTGCAATTGTTATTATATGTTATTACTTATGCAAACTCACTAGGACTTTTGGACTAACACTTGTTTGGTGTCTATATGTATCTCAGGTTCTAGCAGAGCCGTTTCTAAGCAGGCCTAGTCGGTCCTTGGTGAGAGCTTGGGGGAAAGTGCAGGGGATGCATTTTTGTGAAGACATTGTTTGGACTTAGACAACACATTTTTTGTAATCTTCTTTCTATTATAGGAATTATATTATTTGGTTGTTGTTTATTTCCGTTACATTACAACTGTAATTAACAGGTTTAGATATTTCCCTATTTTTGGGAGGATCTTGCTATGGCAATTTTATATACCACATGTCCGTTTTATTCGGATTTTTGTTATCACTATTTTTAGGGTGTTACATGTAATCCGAGAAAGAAGTTCATCTCTCCCATCATACTCATCTGAAAACGTGACACCATGAGGTTTGAAAATTTCTTACAGTATTTAGGATTTGTTGAGACAAATATAATGTCATCCACATATATCTGAATAAGAATGATATCGGCTTTTTTCTTTTAATAAACAAAGTAGTATCGATTTTACCTTTCGTGAAGCCTAACTTGACTAAAAACTTTGATAATACTTCGTACCAGGCTCAAGGCGCTTGTTTTAGTCCATAAAGTGCTTTATCCAGGATGTAGACATGATCTGGTTTGTCTGGATTCACAAAGCCTTCAGGTTGTGAGACGTAGACTTCCTCCTTAAGAATGCCATTTAGAAAGGCAGTCTTCACGTCCATCTGGTAGACGGTGAAGTTTTTATGAGCAGCATACGCAAGAAACATTCTGATCGCTTCAATGCGTGCCACTGGAGCTTAAGTCTCGTCATAATCAATGCCTTCCTCTTGCCTATAACCTTTTGCGACAAGTCGTGCTTTGTTTCTGATTATGATACCATCTTCGTCCTTTTTATTCTTGAATACCCATTTTGTACCAATTACAGATTTACCTTCAGGTCTTGGTACAAGTCTCCCGACTTTTAAAGCTTCGAACTGGTTTAGCTCCTCTTGCATGGCAGTTACCCAATCCGAGTCAGCTAGAGCTTCTGATACGCGAGTAGGCTCTATCTTGCTCAGGAATGAGTCATGCATACACAAATTCAATGTAGCAGACCTAGTTTGCACCGGTAAAGTTGGATCTCCAATGATTTGGCTTATCGGGTGCTCTTTGGTCCACTTATGTTCGTGAGGGAGCGGATTCGATGTAGATTGATCAAAATTCTCATCTAAATATCCACTGTCTTCTTCTTGTTCAACATTTGTTGGGGGTGCAGTTGAAGTTTCTGGTACAGAAGTTTCAGTTGGGACAGCTTGTTCAGTCTGTTGATTATCCATCACAGTGCAGCCAACTGAAGTAGTAACTTCTGGTTCAACATTTTCATATGCAACTTCAACTAAAGGAGTAATTGTTTGAATTGGAGTTTCTGTCTGAACCGGGGGAACTAGTTCAGTAGATACATCTGAAGTAGTTGGATGATTAGTCATTAAATCTTCTGATCTGTCAACCACAACAGATTTAGGCAATTTAGATCCAAGAAACTCATCATAAAAGAATTCAAACAACAAATCTAATTCAGATAAGTGAGATGTAGAAGTAGATGCTTTATCCGAATTAGTCTCATTAATCACAGGTTCTGGACTGATTTGTCCAGAAGCTAAAACTTCTGTAAGCACGGGTTCTGAACTGCTCTGTTCAGAAGCCACCTCCTTATCAAATGTAACATTAACGCTTTCTATCACAGTCTTTGACTTCTTCAAATACGGTATGCAGCAGATGTTTGAGAGTAACCAATGAAGATGCCTTCATCAGCTTTCGGTCCGAACTTGTTTAGGTTCTCTTTGTCATTAAGTATGAAGCACCTGCATGCAAAAACATGAAAGTGTTTAATGCTAGGTGTACGATTGTTTATCAAAGCATATGGAGTTTTACCAAACCGGCGATGTACTATGGACCGATTTTGTTTATAGCACGCAGTCGAAACAGCTTCTGCCCACAGAAATAGAGGTAGATCTAATTGACTCAGCATAGTACGAGTGGCCTTGACTAGCGTTCAGTTTCGTCTTTCTACTAATCCATTATGTTCTGGCATTCTAGCAGCAGAGAATTGATGTGTTATCCCGACCGATTCGAGATAATCTTCCACTTTTTTGTTTTTAAACTCTGTGTCGTTGTCTGTTCTAAGAAGCTTGACTGGCTTTTGCAGATTTACTTGGGTAGTCTTTAAGAAACTGATGATGACATTGGGCGTCTCATCTTTAGATCTCAGAAATTTGACCCAAGTATATCGTGAGTAATCGTCCACAATAACTAAGACATATTTCTTGCCGCTTATGCTTTGCATTCTCATTGGATCATAAGAGATCCATGTGAAGCAATTCCAATGGAGAACTTGTACTCTGTTCAGGCTTTGGCTTGTGAGCAACTCCCTTCATCTTTCCTTTCTCACATGTTGTGCATAGGTGTTTTTTCTCATATTTCAGCTCAGGAAGTTCTTTGACTAGCTTACCCGTGACCAGTTTATTGATATAACGAAAATTCAGGTGAGAAAGCCTTCGATGCCATAACCGTCTTTCTTGCAGCGAGGCTTTTGACAGTAGACAAACCTGATTGTCAGTCTGGACTTTTGACAGATTAATGGTATAGAGGTTTGACTTTCGTGTGCCGACCAAGAGTTCCTTTCCATCTTCAGTGCGCACAGAACATCGCTTGGCCTTGAAATTTACCTCAGTCTTTGTCGCAGAATTGGCCAATACTGAACAGGTTATGTCCTAATCCTTCCATGTAACTCACTTTCGTAATCGTCACATTATCTTGTATCACGTCACCGTAGCCTAGAATCGGTGAAAACTGATCGTTGCCAAAACGTACATTCCCGCAGAATTTCTCTGTATAATTAGACAATAAATCCTTTTGCCCGGTCATATGCTTGGAACATCCACTATCCAAGTACCACATATGACGGGTCTGCATAAGAGAAATCAGGGAATAACAACTTTAGGTACCCATTTAAAAGTGGGTCCTAATGGATTAGCACAAGATTTTGGTATCCATTTGTATATGGATCCTCTGACCTTTTGAAAAATCTTTGAAACAGATGGCTTATAAGAACAAACATGATAAGTACCAAACTAATCATCAGAAAATCGGTGAGAGACAAAATCATTCCGTCTATCAATAGATGACTTAGTAGCAAACCGAGATAAGTGGAATAATTGCTTTATTGTATATCTCTTGTAAGAAACTACAAGTTTTTTTTTATTCGAAGCAACATTACCAACTACATCAGAAATACTACTAATAGATCTATTACAATCCATATCAGGAATAGTTCTGAACTCTCATCTATCTTCTGTTTTGGTCGCCATTCAGATCGACCTTCTGACCTTTTCTTTCTTAAATCTGAAACAAAAGATTTAGATTTGTTAGGAAAATCAAATTTCTAAGATTGTCTTTTTGTAAGCTTACCAGTGTTGTTCTATTTTTGTGAGCGCCGTTTCTATTGCTTCTTACGTTTTGCATAGTAATCAGCATTCACATAAACTGATTCACCAACCTTAGTTGATGATTCACCTATTTCATGCACACTTGGTAAAGCTTCGCCATTAATAACAAAAGTAGAATGATCTGGAAGTTTAGCATTAAAGTCAAACATATCAATCTCATCAACACACCCTTCATCAGAATTTAAAAAATCATTTGCAGACGCAAATAAGTCATCAAGATCAACTTCAGAGGTTTGAGGTGCTATAGAAGATTTAGAACACTTTTGAGATTCAACATTTAAAACTGTGTTCTTTATAATAGTTGAAAATACATTTCGTTCGATATCAGCTAATATTATTTCATCAGATAAAATATTTTCAAGCTCGATTATTTTGCTTTCTAAAATAAGTGGAGGAACATAAATTTTAGCTTTTAAAGATTTTGCCTCCAACTCTTTTACCGAATAGCTTTCAAAATAATCATTTGAAAGAGATTTTGGTTGTTCTGAAATATAACTATCATTCAGCTTTTGATAGCAGAATGGTAGTTGCATTTTCTTTAAATTCTTTCTTTTCTCATCCTCTTTAGCCTCAACCTCATTAAATGACTTGGTAACAGATTTGGGTTTTAAATGATGATATTTACCAGCAGCAAAAAGAAAATCAAAATTATACAATGCTGGTTGTTTTCTGATAGCTTTCTTTAAGAAATGGGGATTATCATAACCGAGTCCCCATTTCTCTTTAAAATCAGCCTCTTCGTTAGGTGTTTTTAGAAAAATTGTTTGATCTGTTTGGCCTCGTGCATAAAGTTTGGCTTCCAAACCATTTACCTTTTTCTCTAAGTTTATGTTTTCTACCTGCAAAATATGAGTTTTTAGAACACATTCATGCCTTTCAAGATCAGACTTAGATAGTTTAGATTCAAAATCAGAAATCTTACTTTCAAAACAATCTTTTTCTTGTTTAAAAATAGAAGCAGATTTGTTCAGAGTGTCAATCAAATCTTTGTTCCCAACAAGTTCCTTGTTAAGTTCAAAGATCTTTTGACTTTTCTTCGCAACTCTGTTCTTTTCCTTTTTCAGTTTTGTTTGTAGGTCTTGAAGTTCGACCATCATGGCTTCCATTTTACTCATAAAATCAGATTCAGATAGATTTAGTACCTCATCAGTTGTCTCTTCATCACTGTCATCATACTTCACTGTGTTGCCCATCAAGCACATGTGTGATGTCTCCTCTCTTTCTTCCTCATCTGAATAATCCAGCCAGAACTCATCTTCAGCCATCAATGCTTGGCCAGCCTCTTGTTGCTTGGCCAAGAGCATCTTGTTCTTATAGTATTCTGAGTTTCTCACTTTGGGCTTCCGACAATCTTTGGCGTAGTGACCAATCTTGCCACAGTTGTAGCATTTGATCAGATCATCATTCTTCTTTTCAGCTCCATAATCATTCAGATATTTCTTTTTCTCATCTGGTTTCCTTTACACATACTTCTTCTCCTCAAACTTCCTTTGTCCTTCAACTCTTTCCCGATGCGCATGATTCTTTGATCCCGAAGAAGAATACCTCTATGAATTTGACCCCGGTTTCTTGTAGAACTTTTTCTGAAAAGCTCAGGTCAGTAGCAACATAGCTTGCTTGAGGTTCTCCCCGTCATCACTATCAGACTCAGAATCAGAATCATCTGAGCTAGAGAGCACAATCTTCTTCTTGTTTTTCTTCTCTTTCTCTTTCTTACCAGCTACCAGGGCAATAGGGTCAGCTGGTTTCTCAGATTTCTTCTTCTCAACCCTTTTCTCTTCAACCTCCTCTTCATTTTGTCTTAATGTTTCATAAACTTCGTGGAGAGGTATGTCACTCAAGTCCTTCATTTGTTTCATCCTACGAGTGTGCTTCTTCCACTCGGGTTGTAGAATACTCAGAAATTTGACATTGTTCTCGATTTGCTTCTTCTTGACCTTATTCTTTGAAAGCTCGTTTAGAAGAAGAACAAATCGTTCATATGTTTCCTCAAGGCTTTCATCCTCTTTAGCTTTAAATTCCTCGTAGCTGTTAATGCAATTAGCTACTTTGATCTCGTTGCCTATTTTAGAACCCATCATCATCTTTTGCAACTAATCCCACATCTTTTTGGCATTAGCTTTGTAGCTGTCAATCTTGATGTATATTTCATTTGGGATACTCTGAAGTAGAAGAGATCTGGCTTGCTTATCAGCTTTAAATCTGCTCTTCTGTTCGTCAGTGTACTGGGCAAAATCCTTAGGAACTGTCTTAGTCTTTCTTACTCTGTCCTCGTCTCCATCTTCACTGTCGGATGATTCCTCATCAGGTATTTCCATGGTGGGAGGAATCATGGGACCTTCAGTAATAGATAGCAAAATGTTTTCCCCATTTGCGTGTCGGTCGACAAAATCAAGAAAACAATCCTTCCACTGTTCATATTCGCCCTTGAATAGAACAGGAGGTTTTACATTTGTACCGATTGAGAGAGCATCTTTGGAAGTCATCTATGATCTACACTGCTTTGTAATGATCGTCAAAATTCAGAAAACAAACTGGATCTACAAAAATCAAACTCAGTTAAATTTTAGAAAAAATCAGAAAAATTTCTAAGTACAGAACGCGCATAACAAAGAAAATAGACATTTCGCGCAAGAGCCTTTGTGCGAGTTGTTGAACTTCGCGCACACAACAGGCTGAATGAACTTACTTCTCGCACACATGGTTGTGTGAGTTTCAGCTTCGCGCACAACGAAGGTTGCGAGAACCAAGGTTCACGCAAGAAGGCTTATGCGAGTTTTAGATTCACGCACGATACTGTGTGTGAGTTCTTGCACTTCTCACAAAGCCTTGCGAGTTCTAGACTTAGAATATTTTTCAAGAAAAGGTTCGCGCTAAATGCAAACGCGCAAAAAGAACTTCTCGCAGAACCTCTTTGTGAGCTTTAGACTTAGAATATTTTTGACAAAAAGAAAACACACTAAATGGAAACACGCAGACAACTTGCTTCTCGGAGAAACACTTCGCGCACAACACTGAACGTGAACAGTGTAAACTCGCACCTAGATATGTGCGAGTTTCTACTTCTCGCACAAAGCTATTAGCGAGTTCTTCACTTCAAACAGAAATTAAGGCCTTTGCGTGTTTTTGAGTTCTTGCGAGTTTTACACTTGTGCGAGTTCTTCCTCTACGAGTTCTTCCTCTGCGAGTTCTTCCAACCTTGCGTGTTCTTGGCCTGCGAGATTTCTGAATCTTGCGAGTTCTTGACTTGCACAGTTCCAAAAACTCGATTTTCCAACTGAATCGATTCAGACCTTCTTCAATTGGTCTGAAATTTTGTAGACTTGATCGAAATCATATTTCGAACGGATTACAACAAGTGAATTTCAAGTTATAACACTAAAGATTACAATTTCGATTCTAACACAGTATGTCTCAAAAATTCGAACACTAATTCAAGAAAATTCAAAAATTCACTCAATTTTGACGTGAATTAAGCTAATCAATACACATGAGACATGTTCTATACATCAAATCGAGTATTCTAGTACAAAGATCAAATCAAAAACACCACTAATTCAAGAAATCAAATATGAACATGACGACTTGCGAGTTCGTGAGAAATTTCAAAATTCGATCCAACAATTCTGAATTTTGTATGCTCTGATACCAATTGTTATCCCAGATAACAATGCAATCAAGATGAATTAATCCAAATTTACTCAATTTCCATCTTTGTATTAATCACAGAAACTATTACAAATGAACTCTCAACACTTTCTCTCTCTAACTCTTATCACTATGATTAAGCTTCCTACCTAATACATGCACAACACCACTATTTATACAAACACAACAAACATGCACGCTATAGGAAAGCGCAAGCAACTAAACTATTACAACACTACAACAACTTTGACTTTGACTTTTATTACATTAGACTTTGACTTTGATGATTGAGAGTTGACTTCAGCTTTTACTTCAGTCTTCAGAAATTATGATCTTGTATCCAACAAATCTGTGCACTAACACATGTCGAGATCATTTGTGCAAAGAAGTTGATTCGAATTCCGACTTCAGATGATGAGTCGGTGACCGTGTACGGCGAGAGGTGGAAAGGTGAGGTAGCAATCATCAGCATGGTGAAGGCACGAAAGTGCTTATCGAAAGGATGTTCATCCTTTCTGGCGTACGTCATAGACGCCAAACTCGAGAAGAAGGATCTAGAAGAAGTAGAAGTGGTAAGGGAATTCCCCGACGTGTTCTCGGATGACTTTCCTGGACTACCACCCGATCGACAAGTAGAGTTCAAGATTGATCTAGCATCGGGAGCGACTTCGATAGCCAGAGCTCCATATCGTTTGGCCCCGTTAGAGATGAAAGAGATGATGGGACAATTACAAGACCTTCTGGAGAAGGGATTCGTGAGACCGAGCTTGTCACCGTGGGCAACACCGGTCCTATTTGTGAAGAAGAAGGATGGCACCATGCGGATGTGAAATGATTATAGGGAGTTGAATAAGGTGACCATGAAGAATAAATACCCACTCCCTAGGATCGATGACTTATTCGACCAACTTCAAGGAGCGGGTTGTTTCTCGAAGATTGATCTACGTTCGTGTTACCATCAAGTGAAAGCCATGGAGGATGACATCAAAGACCGCATTTAGGATGCGCTATGGCCACTATGAGTTCTTGGTGATTCCCTTTGGCTTGACGAACGCCCCGACGGTGTTCATAGATCTAATGAATCTCGTGTGTCGACCGTTCCTTGACAAGTCGGTCATCTTGTTCCTTGATGATATCCTGATTTACTCGAAGGATAGATCCGATCATGCGTGTCACCTTCGGAATGTTTTGGAGGTTTGAGGAGGGAGAAACTTTATGCGAAGTTCTCCAAGTGTGAATTTTGGTTGAAGGAAGTGCAGTTCCTCGGGCACGTAGTCACGAAGGACGGGGTGAAGGTAGACCTCGCGAAAATAGAAGCCATGATGAATTGGGAGCCTCCCAAGAGCCCATCCGAGATTCGAAGCTTTTTGGGATTAGCGGGATATTATCGAAGGTTCATCTAAGATTTCTCCAAGATTGCTTTTTCATTGACGGCCCTGACCAAGAAGAATGTGAAGTTCGTGTGGACCGAATCTCAAGAGAAGGCTTTCTGAACTTTGCGAAGGAAGTTATGCAAAGCCCCGATCTTATCCTTGCCAGAAGGGTCGGAAGATTTTATGATTTATAGTGATGCATCCAAGATGGGTCTCGGGTGCGTGCTCATGCAAAGAGGAAGGGTGATTGCCTATGCGTCAAGGCAACTTAAGGTGCACGAGAAGAACTACCCCACTCATGACTTGGAGTTGGCGGAGGTATTGTTCGCGTTGAAATTATGGCGGCATTACCTCTATGGCACAAAGTGTACCTTGTACACGGATCATAAGAGTTTAAAGTATGTCTTTGATCAAAAGGAGCTAAATATGCAACAAAGGCGCTGGTTGGAGCTACTCAAGGACTACGACTGTGAACTACTTTACCACCCGGGTAAAGCAAATGTAGTGGCTGACGCCTTGAGTCGACTTACGAGAATCGAATTAGTATCGATCCTTATGGAGAAGATCAAAGCATCACAAGTCGAAGCCTTGTTGGAAGCAAATCTCAAAGATGAAGTAATGACTAAGCAATGCCTACTTTTGACTGAAGATAGCCGAGGGATAAAATGCTTTGATGGACGCGTTTAGGTGCCAAAGATTGGAGGAAACCGGGAACTACTCTTGGAAGACGTGCATAAATCCAAATACTCCATCCACCCGGGAAGCACAAAAATGTATAGGGACTTGAAGTTGCATTTTTGGTGGTCGGTTATGAAGTTAGATGTGGCACAATACGTGGAGCGGTGTGTGACTTGTTCACAAGTGAAGACCGAGCACCAACTACCCTATGGGAGCCTACAATCGTTGGAGATACCCGAGTGGAAATGGGACAAGATTACCATGGACTTCGTGACCAAGCTACCAAAGACATTGCGGGGCAACGACACCATTTGGGTGATTGTCGATCGTTTGACGAAGAGTGCTCATTTTTTAGCAATGCGGAAAACTTTGCCAATGGATAAGTTGGCAAAGCTTTATATCGATAAAGTGGTCTCTAAACACGGTATACCCTTGTCTATAGTCTTCGATCGTGATAGACGGTTTACATCAAGATTTTGGGGAGCTTTGCACCAAGAATTGGGTACTCGGGTGAATCTGAGCACGACATACCACCCACAGACGGACAGACAAAGCTAGAGGACGATCCAAACTTTGGAATACATGCTTAGATCTTGTGTGATCGATTTCGGTGGTAATTGGGATACCCATTTACCTTTGGTAGAATTCGAATACAACAATAGTCACCACTCTAGCCTTGGAGCGGCACCATTCGAGGCTTTGTATGGAAGGAAATGTAGAACCCCCGTATGTTGGTTAGAGGCGGGTGAGAAACAATTTTCCGGACCGGAAATTGTGCAAGAGACGACCGACAAAGTCAAAGCAATCTGAGAACGTTTGAAGGCGGCACAAGATCAACAAAAGAGCTATGCCGACAAGAAGAGGCGACCCGTAGAGTTTCAAGTGGGAGACCGTGTGATGTTGAAGGTGTCCCCTTGGAAGGGTTTGATTCGGTTTGGAAAGCGGGGGAAGTTAAATCCCCGTTTCCTTAGACCCTTTACCATCATTAAGTGTATCGGTCTACAAGCGTATAAATTGGACTTACCGCCGGAGATGGATAGAATCCATCTTACGTTCCATGTCTGTTACTTACGGAAGTGTTTAGCGGAGGAAGAGAGCGTCATACCGTTATCAGAAATCCAAGTGGACAACAACCGTTGTGTTGAAGAACCCGAAGCCATTTTGGAAAGAGAGATCAAGAAACTCCGACACAAAGAGGTGGCAATGGTGAAGGTACAATAGAAGCACCACAACGGTGCCAATTTAACATGGGAAGCGGAGGAGGACATGAGACGTCGATACCCTTGATTATTCGCATAGTCGGGATTTCGGGGACGAAATCCATTCCAAGGTGGGGAGGATTGTAACACCTGGAAAATTCATATTAAAACCTTGGAATTTAATGAGATGGTGCCCTTTTGGAATTGGGTGTGTGGCATGATGTTTTACCTTAGCTTGTTTCATCGACATTTTAGACTTGAAGAAGGTTGGACAAAGGAAAACGACGTCGGGTACACTACCAGCGATTGTGCCGACGACAGTGACACTTAATCACAATCGCCTGGCACTATCACCTGGCTTGTACAAAATGGTAGTGGAGGACGACGACTATGCCCGCGACTATGATACTGGTCACTGTCGCGGGACACTATTGCAAGGATCAAACAGAAGGGGCCTGGACCCAGGTGACTATGACTAGCGACCTTTCCCTGGTTACAGTCGCATGTCATAGTCGCATGTGGGCATCAGGGCTATTTATTGGGTGCAACTCGTTTTTGGTATCAAAAATCAGATTTGGGAAGTTAGGGCTACGTTTTTCTCTCTCTCAAGACTTGGTAAGTTCCATCTCCAAACCTTCCATTGTCATTAATGCATTCTACCAACCAAATATCTTAACCATTGATGATAATCTAGGTATTATTAAAGCATTCATTGTTGAAGGTTTAAGTCTCCTCAAAGTTCTAGTCTCAACTCATCATCACTAGTTCTTGGTATTCTAGGGTTTTAAAATATAACCCTACAAGGTGAGTTCATCCTACCTTACAAACCTTATACATGTGTAACTATGGATTTTAACCTACTAATCATCTCCATTTTAATTTCTTGAGTTGGGAGAATTTTCACCAAAACCCTAATTTTGGAGGTTTTTAGGGTTTATTTGGATAAGTATGGTTTTCAAGGAAATGAATTTATATCTTGGAATTACTTGTGAAATGATGCATTAGAGACACGTTTTCTTTGCTGTCATGTTTATATGCTTAAGGTCACAAATTAAGATTTTGAAAGGTCGATGAATATTTATAGAATGGATATTTAAATAAATAAGAGTATATATATATATATATATATGTACTTGTGGAAATACTACGCAATGGTAATGTGTTGGAATCTCCTTGGATTTATGTATGAAATTACTTGGACTCTTGGTTATATATTTTGATGGCAATCAAATTGTTAAGTATTGATGATTGGCTTCTTATATGTGTATATGCATAAATGGCTGCATTTGGGCGTCATGACCCCACACTTGTTTATATCATTTTGTCCAATGATGGAACGCTAGTTCTCCACATTGAGACACGTTTAGGCATCGGATTGGGTTATAAGTCCTACGTGCTAGTTTACGATATTAGATGAGGATTTCAACGTAAGGACCCTATGTGGTTGAAGTTGATTTTCCGTGGGTGTACGTTTAAAGTCACTGAGCCTAACATCCCTTACGTGTACTTATTATGTGTATTGGTTTTACTAACTTGTCAAGTGGCTTACTTTTGTGTTCCGTCACTTGCGTTAGTAAACGGGTCTCCCCCGTTAATCCAAGAGGTAACTGTTTATGGTGAAAAGTACGTTATTATTATTATAAATTCACTTTTCTTACTTTCGCTCATATTTGATTATTCCTAATTATAAATTTTTGATCTCACTAGGCTTTAGCCTAACACTTTTTCTTAAAATGTCATGTATAGCAGGTCATCTTAGCGGTGGGACTCCTCGGGCTTGAGCGGAGAGAGAGTTCGAGGAATAGTAACATTTTTGGAGGATATAGAGACGCACACCCGAATTAGTCTTGGTATACTTTTGGAGTAGTAAAGTGTCAACACTCGAATTTAATCTATATCTAATTGTACCTAGATTAGTAGGTTGTTGAAATTAACTTTAATTATTTCTTTGGGTTGTAAGTGTCGTACTTTGTTCCCCGTTTTTCGGGATTGTATATTTTGGTTAAAATGTCATCAACAGGTTATTTAGGTTTTCTCCATTTATAGCCGTCATATTGCCGGATTTTCGAATTTTTAAATTTCTCTAAATTTAGGGTGTTACATATTTGTGCGCATTTTAAGGTTGGGTAAAAACCAACAACATGAGTACATCAAATAGTTGAAATGGTTGCTTATGTTTTTTTTTGCCTAACCCTGGTTTTTTCAATCTCGTTATTGTTGATTTTTTTTTTGCTCCTTGAATAGTTATTCCTTTTTTTTTTAGGTTTTTGATGTTGAATTGTTATTTAAGACTTGATGCTCTTAGTCCTCAGTCCTCACATTGGTTTGTTATGCAAAATCTCCTTAAGCATTCTAACTATAAAAATACTGAATTTGAGGTTCTTGTTATTAGAGTCTTATATCTGCTAGACTTGGAGCATTATGTTGGAAACCTAATTCTCCTCAAGAGATTTTTTTTGAAGAGTAATTTAAGGTTCCAAATATTCTCCAATGACATTATAGCCGAAGTATGAAATACTAGTAGACTATGTCTAAACTCCAACGGTGCACAGTTTATATGGGGCCTAGACCTCCTGAAAGGTAACAGAGGCGTGCAAAGGTTTCCTCGGGGCGGGTCCCCTTATCCCACAAGTGAATCGAAATTGAAATGGTTTGTAGGTTTTGAAGGGTTAGAGTGGCTACCCCCAGCTGGATGAATGGAGGATCGACCGACCGACCCGGGTTTTCACAAGCGTTGGCGGCTAAACTCATAGGAAGTAACGTGGTCCCAGTCAAGAAGTCTTTGAGCCCATTAAAGCGATCTTCAATTCAATTCACTTTCCCAACCCACGCTTGATTACCCAAAATTTAGAATTACCTTATAGTAGGAGGACTCCAATGGAAATTTGTAATCCCATTCCCTTTCTCTTATAAAACTCGCACTCTACACACAACATTGCAGTGGTTCGTCTTCTTAGCTATTAGAGCAAACCCAAAACCCCAAAACTCTCCAAACCCTTCTCTCCTATCCAATCCAATGCTCTAACCGTTACATTTTCAATTGAATCTTGAAAATTCAATCTTTAAATCAAGAATGCCTCGAGCTTCGAAGAGGAAATCGGACCCCGTACGATCATCCGAACCTGGTTAGTAATCTTGATGTTTATAAAGAGGAGAAAATAAACTTGTTCGATATATTTCTTGCGGAAATTGTGACCTCATTGAAATTTCATGAAACTGGTACTTAAAAATATTTTTATATGTGTGGGGTTATTTCAATTGGGTCAATATTGATCCAAATTTGAATTTATCTTGGCGGTTTCATTGCAGAAATGTATGTTCTTAACTTGATGAATCAAGGTTTAGTTATTGTTTGTCCGACTCATTTATATTTAAATTCAAAATGGGGAGATATTATAATTATTTGATAGGGATATTTGTAGGACGTAGGTATTGCAACCATCACTAAAATGGGGAAGAAGAACATTTGTTAGATTGATCGGTTGCTTGAGAATGTGAAAGGGCTAGGTTTTGTGCCAAGAAAAGCAAGAACAGGCTTTCCATTGCAAGCTAGTTTTGGTAGGTTAAATTAGAGACCACATTTGAATTCCATTTGCCTTCACCAATATAGAGAAGAAAGTGATGAGAAAATATAGAAAGTAGTAAGGAGGATTATATTTCAGTAATATTCGGTCTGAATTCCATTTGCCTTCACAAAGATTTATAGGTAAACACATGGCCTGTGTTTCTCTCTCTAATAGAACAAACAGATAAAAGCACTAAAATGAATATTAAAACCGTATAAACCTAAAAGACGTGGTTGGCTAATTTAATTCTAACAACACTGGCAATTTTACATGCAGCTTACTAGGGGTGTTCAAAAAAACCGTTGGACCGCTCAAACCGGTCGAACCAAGTCAAACCGGACCGTTTTTGGCGGTTTGAGCGGTCTGGCGGTCCGGTCTGGTCTGAAAAATTGCCAAACCGGGCGGTCCGGTCCGGTCTGCGGTCTGGAGGTTTTTTTGGGCGGTTTGGACCAAACCGACCGCCAAATTCATATATATTTTATTTTTTTTATATATGCCTTTATATCTATTATCTAGCCCAACGTTATTTTAAATATATTTGGTTAGGCCCAATGTTATCTTAAATCCAACCCAAACATAAAATTTATTTTAATTTTTAAAATTTGAAACTTGAAAGCCCTAAATGACTACTATTCACTAACATCGGCGGACTAACTGTGTTCACCTTTTTTGTGGACTTTGTTAACTTTTTTTTGTGGACTTTGATTTTTGGTGTTTTGTTGGGATATTTTGTTTACTCTTTTTGTGGACTTTGTTAATTTTTTTGTGGAGTTTGTTAATTTTTTGTGGACTTTGTTTACTTCAAATGGACTCAAACTAATGAAGCTTTAAAATTCGACATTATATATAATTTTTTAAGTTGAAACTTTAAAGCCCATAAAAGGCCCAAACCGCCTAAACCGGTCGGACCAAACCGCCTAAACCGCGGTCCGGTTTGACCGGTCTAGGCACTTGATGTCAAACCGCTCGGTTTGAAAAATTAATAAACCGCCACTTGCGGTTTGGTTTGTGGTCTGAGGGGTTAAACCGCCTAAACCGGACCGCGAACACCCCTACAGCTTACGATGCCACACTTCCCTTGTTCTGCATCCTGCTTTTGCTCCACTCCTGGTCTGTGATGCACAACACTTAATGAGGAACTAAGAAGTACAGTACTCGTTGAGATATCAATGCAACTTTTTGCCTGTAGTGATTTGAAAAGATTTAGAATAGAAAAGTGTGGAACAAGAAGTTAAAAAACTCAAGATTTAATTTTGAGTCTAAAATGTATTCCCCTCATCTTGTGAAAATTGCAATGTTTGACACAGTACCTAATTTAAGTAAAATGATTAACTATTTATCAAATATTTAAATTACTGGTCAATAAAGACAAATAAAGGATTCTTGTGGACCCACATCAATATGCTAGGTTAATCTAACTCTGGGTACTTCCCAAAAAGGAGATGACGAGGAAACATAAAGGGAGCTTTCCTGTTTTCTTTCTTCCTTTGGAGCGAATTTGCCTCTTCCTGGTAATGAATTAAGCGGCAGTGAGGAGGTCTGGTTCCATAGTGATTTCGTCTGCTTTTTTTTTTTTAGAAAAAGGGGACGGAACCCCAAGAAAAACTTTATTGAAGAAAAAAGAAATTACAGAAAACTAAATGGGCATACCCATTTTAACAAGCAAAAAACACCTTCCTCATCACATACAGAAGCTGGAACACAATAGCCTCAAACCAAAAAAAAAAAAAGAAGAAGAAGATGAGTATCCAAATTCACATTCCACCAAGAAGCTCCAAACTTCATAAGCATTAGAACTATACTGTACCAACAATTTCAGAAAAAACAACCCACACAGAATCAATCAGCATTAACCACCCCCAGATTCCAAAAAGCAGCAGCCCTTCTCACTTGTTCAGTGTTTCTCATTTTCAATCCCATCAGCCTCAACTTGATTACATCAATGATTTGCCTAGCCAGGCAAAAAGGAGATTGATGCTTATCAGAGTGCAATCTTTGATTTCTTTCATTCCACACAAGATAGACCACAGCAGCAAGCACAAGTCTATGGATCACACTCCATATTGAATTAGTACAAGGAGTTTCTGAAATCAAATTAATTAAACTAACCCATCCATTTGCAATTCCTCTCAAGTCTTGAATCATATTGTATATACCAGAGAAGCCTTCCAACGATCTCCAAACTTCTTGTACATAAGGGCAACCCACAAATAGGTGATCATGTGTTTCCTTGGCATCATGACATAAAAGGCAGAATTCGTCTGCTTTTGGACCCATCTGCGGGGGGTTTCCGTATCCATCTCCGCGGAGATCCCCATATCGTAAGACATTATCGCCTTCACATCACTGGACTACATTCGGGTTCTTAAGAAGAAAAAGAAGATCTTGAAAGCAATTCACACAGAGGGTTGCAAGTACCGAATGTTATTGAATCTTGAATTGATAATAAGAAATAAGAATCACTAAAAGTTGGGGTGCATCTATGATCTATCTATACTAGAGAAGGGAAATAGTTGAAAAAAGACAAAACAGAGCAATTCACAGTAGTTAGTTCATAAAACAAGTAGGAAAATTGATGTATCAATTACATAATAGAGGTGGGCTAAGTCATTTAGTGCAAGATTCCTGCAAAGCGTCTCTAAAGCTGTTTTAGGTTCCTTGTTTGAATTTATTGCACAATTTATTGTGACTCTGGTGCTGATTCTTTGAGAATATTGTTTACCTTAATAAAACAATACATTAATACTATATTTTGTCATGCCCTCTACTAGTATACTGATTTGTTTAGGCTTTACTTTTTTAGTATCTAAATGTAAACATAGTGACATTTGTACTTTTGAGGCATTGTTCGACATATTCTTATTTTTGGTATATTGTTCTCCAGCCCCAAAGAGAGCCACAACAAAGGAAGTGGAACGAATAGACAACTTCTTTGCATCATATGCTAATACTTCAATAGGCATGATTGAGTAAGTATATACATGTTTTTCTTAACTAGTTCAGACACATTTTGCCATGGAACTAGATTTTATGCTGTGAAGTTTTATTAAACAATTTATTGTGGTTCTTCTTATGCAATAGACTTCTATTGATGATTTTGACCGGTTCCTCTTTGTTTATGTAAATCTGTTTGCTAGTATGTTTGTAGAAAAGAAGTGCCTGTATCCAATATCTTGCATACTTGAGAGCATAAGGATTTTTCGTATTGACGAGGGCTGCTCAATCTAGCTGTGAACATTCTACATATTGCAGTTGCTTGCGGAAGTTACTTTGATGAAATAGAATTCTTTGTTCTGATCTTATTTCAGGACTGCACTCCTTCTGTGTTCGTTTATCCATGGGGCATTTGAAATACTGAAGTAGACCTGCATATATGTGTTAGTTCTCGTATAGTCATATGTCTCGGTGATAGATATCGCTCATCTATGATCCTAGGTGGTTATGAATTTCTCGGCATGATTCATATTTATATTAATTTTCTTTTGCCATTCAAATAGACACCAGTACCATTGTACCAAGTACTAACAACCTGCTACTTTGAGAAGTAGGCTCTGAAATGAATGCAAATAATCATAAAGCAATGGGATTCTGACATCCACACATTTTACCCCAATATCATGAACTGCATGCTCTAATGAAGATGCTGTCACTGGTTTTTAGGGATAAGCGTCTCTTGTTATGTGTTTTTGGACACACCTGTTTCTTAACATTCACATTCCCCAAGACATCATAGTTTTTTTAGAGCTTATCCTTGTGTATATATAGAGATATTTGAGGTCCTTTGAATCATATTTTACATTCTATTCTAGGTGAGGATTCATTTTATTTTATGTAATAGTTGGATCTCGATGCACAAGTTGGTGAAATTTAACAATTTTAATCATGTATTCTTAACAATCTTAATCATGTACTATTGTTCCTCTAATTCAAATTGAATATGTTTAAAATTCAGAGTTTTCTAGTGATTTGAAGAGAACAAAGTACCAATATGAACTCCTTGGTCATCATCCTTTGTCAGTTTCAGTCTTGTGTTTTTAGAAATTTATGTGTCCCTTCATATGAGTTGGATTCAACGATCTTAATAATGAATTATTGTTCTTCTAATTTCAGTTGTATATGATTACAATTAAGAATTTCTAGTAATTGGAAGAGAGAATATAATCAATAAAGCTAATTATTTCAAATCCTCCTTGCCAATTTCACTTGCCCACAAAACTAGAGAAAAATTCAACATACATTTAGAGATGATTAAGTAAGCCTCGCAATATTTGCTTATGACTAGAGTGGATACAAATAGCATCAAGTGGCAACTACAAATGTGCATAAAATTACTAAATTGGGTACCAAAAAAGCGAGGGATGAAATCTAGATTACAAGTATACAAATATGGGGTAACAGTTGCTTGATATGTGTATACCGATATAAAGAACTTCTAAAACCTTGAGGATACGGAGGTGCATTTATATTATTACATATATACATGTGCATACATAGACAAATCTAAAACCAAAGCAACAAAAGAAAGAAGTAATTTCATGATTTACAATTTCATACTTAAAAAAATGTAAGCAAAAATATACACTAAAGCCTAAATCTTATCATGCTTTTACTTAGTGTGTTCATATTAGTATATTAGTTTAGACTATCAAAGAGATAAAGTTGTGTAGTCTCACCTTTTCTCTTTGTAGTCTTAGAACTTCTGTTTTTGGCTTTAGCCTTTGTTTCTAATTTTGAACATTGTGAAATTTTTATTTTTATTTTTTCAGTGAAAGAAAGACCAAACTATGTCTTTGCATATATTGGTAAAAGAACAAATAAAAATGCTCCTTGTGTTTCTTCTTGTATCCCTTTGATTTTTGTGGTATAAATAGTTTGGGATACGGTCAACACCACACCCCTGAAGAACCATACCTTGAAAGTACTCGATAGGGGTTTCAATGAGAGGTGCAGGGATAAAATCTCTACATTGAGAAAGCGAACACCTGTCGAACATTCAAAGATGGACATGAAGAAAGTAGGATGTGTACTTGTCGGATTAATAATCATGCACACACAATGGTAGTTACAAGAAATAAAAAAATTGAACACAATTTTAAAGTGGTTCAGCAGTTTGCTCACATCCACTATTGTGATAGGTTTCTGTTATATTTTCTGAATTCTGTAATTGTAGAAAGATAAAAGGCTGCCATCAGAAGCCAACATTAGAAAAAGGACACGACAACTTAGAAAGTTGGATTTTGTGAAAGTCATAGACTCGTAGTCCTGTATATAATTCTAAGTAGGCTCCATATCTAACAATCACACAATTGGAGTTTGTCAATCAAAGAACCAACATGCTGTTTGTCAAAAAGCACTCCAAAATTCCACCAACTCCACCTTCTTATGACTGACCATGGAGGCCAACCAAGGTCCAACACAACCTTAAATTTACTGCATCAACACTTTTTTGTGAACATGTCTGCCGACCCAAAATTTTCTTTAAACACGATGCACTATCTTCCAAGAAACCCTGCATGAAATGATATTTTGCATGTGTTTGGTCTTGGAGTTAAACACTTGGTTCTTTGCCAGCCAAATTGCACTCCATCACTAAAGACCATGTTGTTCTGTTGCTTCGTGCCTAAATTTTCTATAAAATTCTTCAACCAAAAAGCCATCTCCTTGACAACCTTAGACATTGCCCCATATTCTGCATTTGTAGTTGGCATGGAAACACAATTATGAAGCTTGGACATCCAACTCAAAGTTGCTTAATCAGAAATACTCTTGCTAGAGTACACAATCTCTACTAAAATCAGTATTAGTGAATGCTTCTAGTCACACTTTATAATTGCCAAAGCAAAGTGTTACTTTGAAGTACCCTTCAAATACCTCATTCTCAATGTGATTTTCGCCTGCCATTATGTGCTATGTCTGGTCCTTGTGTAGACCATAACATTCATCAAGCTGCTAAATGCAGTACATGACATATATCAACATTATTTTATGTCATTGCCCTTGTTTTTCTATCATTCTCTCCTTTACTGGGAGAACTTGTAGTCAAATTTTATAGTTCTGGAGAATGACCATCGAACAAAATATCAATGTGCTCGATCTTGTGAAATTCAAAAGTACGAACATATAACAATGGCCTTGTTTTTCTTTTTGTGACTTACTATCTTTGATTTAGCATGGTCTTCTTCTTGAGCTTCACTACTTCACTTTTGGCCCACATTCACCCTTTGTTCCATGGAGTGTTAATCAATTCCTTGTGCTCTATGTTGCAAGGACACTCTTGGGACAATATGGGCACTTGATCTGTGAAAACAAGAATCCTTTGTCAAAAAAGTTGAGGATACATCGGTGCATCTATATATGTGTGTGTAAATATATATATATATATACATACCTATTCTAGAGTAAATCTTTGGAGACCATCAAGCTTACTTGTAAAAGAAAGAATAAGATTAGGAGGAGAGAAAATGTGCATTAACCCTCTTTATATAAAAAGGAAGTGTGGTGATGGTACTATGGATGTAATATGGACAGGTCTTTATAATAGATTAAAACAAGGGTCGGTTTTAAGGAAACAAAAGGGAGTGTGCTGTATTAATAGAAGTCGGTTAGGTACTGGAGACTCTACAGAACCAAAAATAAAGGGAGAGTACTAATATTGCGCTTAAATTTGCAAAGCAGAAGACAGGTTGTGGAGGCAAAGGTGAAGGCAGGTGGCAAGAACTTTGGCAGTGCTGGGAAAGGATGGTGAAAAATCGAGTTTAGAGTGTTAATTGAAGACAGAGGTGTTTGGGAAGGGGGATAAAGAGGAAAATAGAGGGAGGATGGTTACTAAAAATAGGAATTGGATGGAGAAAGATGAGAGATGAGAATTACTTGAGTGTATTACTGGCATTTCATGGTTGCATTGGGTACCCATGGGTCCAACGAGCAGGATTTTTGGGTTTTCAAATTGAAGATTTGATTTTGTTGTTTTAAGACATCTGCAATCCCCATATTCGCATTCATTTTGCTGGATATATCTTGGACATTAACCAAGGCATCAAGCATTTTTGGAAGAAGTTCAAACAGTTTGGGTGGAGATCTTGGATCTTGAAGATGATAACTTGATAATATTGCCAATGATAATTGACTTAAATACTAGAATTGTGATCCCCTACTATTCCTTGTGCAGAGGTAAATTCAAATCCAATTTTAAGTAATAACACAATTTTCAAGTATCAATCTTTTCATCAATGCCTTTGTCTGTCCCATCATGTCATTTAAAAATAGGGATGGTAATAAAATGTTTTTTTATACTCTTTATGGTGGAATTCTTATGGTTTCTTTTGTCTTGTAATAGTCCAGAAGGGGTTGAGAAGCTTTGCTCGGATCTATGCGTTGAGCATACTGATGTCAGAATCTTGATGCTTGCTTGGTATGTGTTATTGGCTATTTTCAATTAGGTTGAAGCTTTTAGGCAATTCACATGTGTAAGCGTTGACGGTTAAAGTTTTCCAGGAAAATGAATGCTAAAAAGCAGGGTTACTTTACACAGGTATGCCACAGGTGTGTCTTAAAAGTTTAATTCTTACATTCTTCCTATTTATTATAGAAAAAAAGCAGCTTTGAAAGTGTATCACATTCTCATTGCTCTTGTTCTGTAGCATCTATATCTGTTTTTTGTTAGTGTTATAGTTTTTTATACTTCAAATACTAAAAAATTTCAAACTTAGTTCAGAGTTGTATTAAGATCTAAAACCAAAGTCACCAATAATGAAACCAATAGTTTTGGGAATGAATCAGTTTTCATCTTGGCACTAAACATAAGAAAAATCAAATAAAAAACTTTGGCTCTGAAAGAAATTTACATGGGCATGAAGAACAAACACTCATTTGTGTTTTTTGGAATTAAAACCCACAAGCGAAACATAACTCACTACAAGGCTGAATGTAATAATAAAACGTCCTATATAGTTTTTATTACAAACAGTAGGACAATTAAGAGTATAGAATAGAGGTCATCATATCCAGATTTTGAGGATACTACAAACAAGATTTTTATTTCAACATTATGCTACAAATCAATGTTGAATGGTTGAAAAAGACTAGGTTAGGGGCCGGCCTAACTTATAGAAGAAATCTTTTACACTTAGAGTAGAGCTGAGACTCCCATTCTTTTCAGAAATGAGGTAGGACGTGAGAGATAGACTTTAGGAATTTTACCTGTTCCTTTTTTGTGCTTTCCAGAGGCATGTTGGAGAGAAACAATCATTTTTATCTTGAACGAGTTGATAAACCTTTTCCAGTGTGTCAGGACAATTTTTACACTCTTCTAACAAGAAGAATTAGCATCACGTTGCATGTTGTTAAGTTATTTTTACTTTAAATTCAAAGGCCTTGGACAACTCTATTTCTTGTCACTGTAATGAATATTACCATAAAGAGACAAGCTCTTCTACAGGGGAGGGGAGCTAGGGCACACTTTTCCATAGGTCCAGTGTGTGAGTAGTTTGAATTGGTCTCTTGGAGCTGCAAACGTTACCCAATGGCTGTGAAGATGCCATGGTGCACTCATTCCGTGGTAGACGGATATCATCTCTTGGGTGTATGGTCATTGTTGTAAAAGGCTAGCTTAGAAGATTTATTGAGGACACTCTTTCCTTGGTAGACGGATATCATCTCTTGGGTGTATGGTCATTGTTGTAAAAGGCTAGCTTAGGTGCATTGCTGAAGGACAGCAAGGTCTCACCTTTCTGGAGACACATCATGTTTGTTGATGGCCACACTTCCACCATGAGTTGCATGGCGCAGTGAGGAGGTGGTCTTTTTGTCAAAAGATAATGAAGCTTTACTGGGCAAATTAAATGCATTCTGGGCCTTTTTTGGATATACAAAATATATTTTTGGGTTAATTAAAGAAGATAACTGGGTATGGTAAAACAACTTGTGCGCATGAGGTTACTTGGTTGGATTTGAACATTTGACATCTGTTTCTTCTTTTATAAATTGACAATTGTTCGTCAAACATTTTGCTCTTTCCTTGCAACACTTTTAAATCAGTGATTCCTTGCTGGTTGATAGCTGCTCTTTATTGGCCAAGTACCTGGTACGGATTTACAACTTGTTAGTACTTCCCATCGACAACTTCTTAACCACTGCTCTTAGTAGGTCAAAACATTTAAATTGACAACTTAATTGCTATTCAATGGGCGAATCACATAATTGTTGTTCTTAACCCTTTGAATACCTGCTTCTTTGCTCCTGTTTTCATCTTCCAGTTCTTTAAATTTTTTGCTTTTCTTTTGAAAATAATGTGTTTTTGTAGTTGATTCTTGACTTGGCTGCTTCCACTTCTTGATATTAATCGCTGTTGACCCAATATGATTGACTTCGAGAGTACAAGTACACAACTGCTGAGAATGTATGCTTCTCGGCTGTTGTGATATTTATGCATATGTGTGTGTGTGTTTGATTTTTCTGTAAGTAGCAAGACCTGCATGCCTTGCACTTTAAATTTCATATTGTATGTTCATCTTTAATCTTTCTTTTGGAGTTCCTGGTGAGCACGAGTGCTTTACTATTGATGTAGTTGATACACTTCTTAGGTATTTGATGAGGACATACTTTAGTTGGTGCAACGTCTGCTACAGTATTTGGTGCCCAGTTGATGATCTACGGGGTATTAGCCATTAAGTATGGTGCCGACTTACTTAAGCATATGAAGCTATTAAGAAAAAAGTGTCTAACAGTGGTTTATGTCATTTTTAGACCAAATGAGTCCCACTTAGAAACCATGTTTATTTACCCATATGACACATACGCCAAAAGACAAAACAAAGGTGTATGTAACACCTCGAGAATTTTTGAAGTTGCATGATGTTTAAAGCTTATGATAGCAAGCTCATAAAAATTCATGGATGAGTTCTCTTTCTTTAGTGTTACTTTTGATGGGTGTCTCCATAAGTATGGTCTTCAAGCACTGCATTGAGATGATCCTTGTCGTGGGTTTGGTGAAGATCGTTTCATGGTTCAAGAACAAATTATCTAGGGAACATTGTTTCTAGCCCTTGTTTTGGTATATGATACATGATACTGATGGTGCTTCAGTTCTGAGGTTGAAACATATACATACAGAGGCATAGATCATGCAATGACAATATTGGTCTCACCTTCTCAAGATCGTGCATGTGATGCTGTTGACTATGTTGTAGGAACTAGGAGCTGTTTTAGGTCGATATGTTAATAATATATAATGCTAGTAAGAGTTACTTGAACACCTGGATGAATTACACCACAATCAAGGAGGAAATATAGTGATGCAATTGGGTTGTGAGTTGTATTCAAGAACCACCGTCAAATGGTTATTTTCACACCAAATCCACTTTCGAGAGGTGGATAATCTCTCCACTCAGTTTACACAATTTTCAATGCCCACTACTTTACACAGACCACTTACTTATACCCTGACAGCTACTAACCCCACCCCACTTCTGGCTACCCAAATTTGTTACAATCTGTTACACACTTTACAACTCCCAACTCCCCATACAAAAAGACCACTCTACCCTTTCCTTTTTCTAGAGTATGTAAAATGGATACTCTTTGCATCAATACCCACCTGCCAAACATGCACCTTGTCCTCGAGGTGAAAATCGGGAAAAGCATGATCAATACTTTGGTAACTTTCCCATGACGCTTCGAATACCGGTAGCCCTTGCCATTTGATTAAGACTTCCAACTCACCTCGTGGCTTTGGTCGACAATTTAAGAGAGTTTCTGGTTCCACTACTAATTCTCGTTCATAACTCAACTGTAGAGGAAGATTCTTTGAAGACAAATTTTGTCCCATTGCCTGTCTCAATTATGAAACATGGAACACTGGATATGTCCTTGATGTTTGAGGAAGTTTAAGTCTATAGGCCACTTGGCCTACCTTTGCAATGATCTCATAAGGACCATAAAAACGATCTGATAGCTTTTGATTCGGCTTCTTTTGCAAGGATTTCTATCTATATGGTTGAAGTTTTAGAAACACTCAATCTCCTACTTCAAATTGCTTCTCAGTTTCATTCTTCTGAAATTGTGGATATCTATCAGGTCTGACATTAATCGGCTCTGCTCCGTTCTTGAGTTGGATCTTGTGTTCATTACCATGAATTGGAGGCAACCCTAGTGGATCTCGAAAAAACTTCTCCAAGGTCTTGAGTTACCTTTAGAATTGTTGCTGGACAGTCTTGTTCCCCATCCTTCTTCAATTCTACTTGACCCAATTCCACCAAAATGCCCTGCCCTTCTTGCTTTAATGTCTTTAACATTGATTTCAAAGATACCAACGTTCGTCCCAAGGTTTCATCTCCTATCAATTTTACTTGCTCTGACTCAGGTTGGAATTTCATTGTTTGGGTGCACCAATTCACTTGCATCGTGCCCAAGGTTTTATACCCAAAATCATGTTCGAATTGCTCAATTTCAGAGGTAAAAAATCCTCTGAAATCTCGATTCCTTGCATCCAAACTCGTACTCCTTTACACATTCCTTGCCCTTTTACTCCCTCCTCTGCTCCTAAGGAGATGTTGTAACCTCCTGTCCTCTTGACTTGTATGCCTAAATTTTCGACCAAGGTTGACGAAATGAAGTTATGCGATGCTCCACTATCAATCAACACCACCGCTTTCTATTCCCCCACCATTCCTTCTAATTTCATAGTCGTGGGTGTTACAAAACCCAACATATAATTCAAAGATACTGCTATGTCCTGTTCTTGATTAAGATTGGCCAATTCGGTATCATTTTGGTCACCAATTTCATCACTGTCTTCCTCCTCTTGTACAACGACCATGTTCAATTCTTTCTTCTTACAACAGTGTCCGGGAAAATACTTTTCGTCACATCGGTAGCATAACCCTTGTAGTTTTCGTAACTATAACTCTTTATCCGAAAGTTTTCTGAATTCGGTACCGCCTTTGGTTCCTTCTGTCTTCACGTCTTCACACCATCGTAACTGGTTTATCTTCTGGGCTATTGTCTTCTGTCTTCTTCCATGGTATATTTACCCTCTACTCATTTTCACCGCTTTGTTTCGTTCCTCCACCATACATGTTATCTCCATTGCCACTCCTCCCGGAGCCAACAACCTCACCTCCGCCCTAGTTTCCAGTGAGAGTTCGTTGATGAATTGACACATAGATTTCTTCATAATACCTTCCAGCGGTGCTGCCATGGACACAAACTTCCTTTTGTACTTCGCTACCGACCCTTCATGTTTCACGGCCAAGAATTGCTCACACAGGCTTCCTTCTCCCATCAATCGAAATTGCAATAGTAACAAATTCTTTAATTCTTCCCACCTCGTAATTGCTCTTCTTTTGTTCTCCTACTGGAACCACTTTAGGGCGTCCCCTTCAAATGCAATTACAGCAACCTACAACTTCTCTTTGTTATGGAGTCAATTTAATGAAAAATATCGATCAACCCTTACAATCCAAGCATCTAGATCTGATCCGTTAAAAATCGGCATCTCCAACCTTCGACCTTTGATTGCAAGAAAGGAAGCGTTTTCCATGGTTCGATCATCATTACACACACGTCTCTCTCCTCGCACAGTGTTCTCACTTGCGGTTCTCCTTGCCGCTTCTTGTAATCAGATTGGAGTATTTAATTGTTGCGACATCGCATTCATATTCTCTTCAATTGATAACACTCTTGCCTCCATTTCTTCTGCTCTCAATGGTGTCGATCTCGTCATCCCAAGAAGAACGTGCTCTGATATCAATTGATGCAATTGGGTTGTGAGTGGTATTCAAGAACCACCGTCACCAAATCCACTTTCGATCTCTCCACTCAGTTTACATAATTTTCAATGCCCACTACTTTACACAGACCGCTTATACTACTAACTTCTAACCCCACTTCTGGCTACCCAAATTTGTTACAATCTGTTACACACTTTACAACTCCCAACTCGCATACAAAACGACCACTCTACCCTTTTCTTTTTCTAGAGTATGTAAAACAGATACTCTTTGCATCATATAGTAGTGAATAGTGATGTTTGCATTGGATAAGTTTCAGTGTATTGTTGGGTATCATTTCTCATATCATGTTTCCTTCATTCATTTTAGAGAAGACGTTGATTAGTAGTATGGTTATTGGTACTATAAGAGTTTGCTTGAAGATGAAGGGTAGGAAATTGTCGGAGAATGTTGTGGTTGCATCACATTTCCAGGATTATGGTGACGGTCTTGGTACTATAAGAGTATTATTTGCCTATAAACTATTTTTCGAGCTTCCATGCCTTGTGGTAGCCGTAGATGAGTATATATTGGTTCAGTGAACTACATCTCGAAGTGGATAGAGGTGGAAGTCTCCATTAGGGAGATAATGTGGTCAATTACTATAGCTTGGTTACGTTTGACTACAACCCACTATGGGCCATGAGTATAAAATTGGTTGGAGATAACTTTGACTAGGCACAGGGCCGTTCCTAATATTTTGGAGGTCCTATACGAAAACTAGATGAGTTCTTAATTTTTTTTGTTTAAATTATTTTTACTACATGTTAACGTTTATTTGATAATAAATCGACGAATTTCCTATTTGACTTTGAACAAATTGTTTATCTTTTCTTCTTTTCGATACTAAATTTTAATTTTTACTATTATTATGTTAGTGTGGATTCAAATTTTCTTTTAAATGATAGTGTTCTTTAAATTTCATAACCCCTCCTACAAGGTGTCCGTAAGAGAGGTAGATTGTAAGAAATAACATGTATGTGAGTGAAAGAGGGTGAATGAATAACATTCCTCTTTATATAAAAATGATCAATCATTATGATAATTACGAAAACATATATCAACAAAAATATTTCATTAATCTATTGTCATTAAAAAACATTATATTAAAAATTAAAAATGTTCCAAAAAACATATAAAAAAATCAATAAATGTTAAAACAACTCTAAGTTCTATTAAATATTCAAAGAAAATTATAAAATATATCATTACAAAAACATTAAATGATCAAAGTTATTCTAAACATCCCTAACAGTTATTCTTAATTTTTCTAAAATAAATAATCTCAATGAATAAATAAATTTAACTCAAAAAGTTATTCTATTTTAGTAATTTTGACATTAGTTATATTATTAAAATCATAACACATTTAACTTTACTATTGGAAACAATTAAAAATAGTCTAAATCCTTAAAACTAGAACTTCCAAAAAAAATCCAATAAAGATCAATGAAAATAAAATTAAAGAATGAAAATAAAATTAATAATTAATAATTTTAGAATTTAAACATGAAAAGTACTAAAAGAATTATATAATTTAATTATCTAACTAGGAAAAACTAGAAAAAAAAAAATTAAACATATCTATATATTTAAGCTGTCCTTAAAAAAAGTAAAAAGAAAACGTTTAAAATTTATATATTTAATTAGTTCTAAGAAAAACTTATAAAAAAAGAAAGCTAATTTAAAAAAGCCCTTCCCTAGAATCGAACTTAAGAGTTTCTGGATTACCATCTCTCAGCATTTTGCCAGTTGCCACTGCGCTAGAGGCACTTTGCTTATCTTTTTACATTAATTAATTTATATAGTAATATTATTAAGGTAAAAAATAAAAAACTATTCGGAGGCCCCCGACAATCGGAGGCCCTGTGCGGTAGAACACCTTGGCACACCCTAAGGAACGGTCCTGACTAGGCATATGATAATGCCAAACTCTACAAGAATGCATCAAAGCATCCTATTACAAACACCTTTTATGATGGAGCTTTCACGAGGCCAAAAGGTTTGGCTTGTCAAGTCTTGGCATCCTTTTAATTTGTTTTCACATGATGAAATAATTTACAATTGTTAAAAATCAATTGTAACGCATAACACGTGAATCCTTGTAATAATCTTCAAGTGATCATTGATGTCATGTGGTACAAGTGTATGGTAAATAAAAATAACTATTGCTTATCAACACTTATTCACGCTGACCACCCCTTCAATCATTGATCTTTGTCTTCTCAGGATGAGTGGCGAACGGGCCTAAAATCTCTTCATGCTGACACTCTTAAAAAGCTAAAGAAAGAACTTCCTGAGTTGGAGAAAGAGGTACTTGTTTATCATCCCCCCCCCCCCCCCCCCCCCCCCCCCCCCCCCCCCCCCGCGGGCGTAATGACATGCAGAAATAGTTCAATTCCAAATAGTATCTTTCATCTTTTGTTTTTGAAGTATATAATATTATACTCCCTCCGTCCCAAAATAAGTGTCCACAATTGACTTGATACATAGTTTTAGACATGCATAATTATTACACATTTTTGTTACCAAATGACATCTTTACCCTTATTTAATTTTTATCTTCATTCACAACTCTTATATAATTGTGCATTAATTAAGGGTAAAGGTGATAATTTAGTTATCTACTTTTTGAAAGTGGACAACTATTTTGGGACAAATATATATATAGAAATGTGGACACTTATTTTGGGACAAGAGGGAGTATACAACAAATGAACTCACACACTCTCCTTACTTGGATACCACTGGGCCAAAGGCCCTTTGGTTCGTATCTAACATTTTGTTGTCCATGTCCGTTGAGAAGGTGGCGAAGCAAAAGAATTTTGAAGATTTCTATTGCTATTCGTTTCGTTACTGCCTAACTGGTAAGCTTCAGGGTTTTCAATCAAATGGAAGACCTTTTCTTAAATGAAAGATTGCATTCTCAAATGTTTGTTACATTCTTGATGGCACTTGGTCTGAGACAGATGGAGGATTGTGTTTCTTCTTATTTGATCACATACCCTTCTAATCCATCGAATCGTTATGACTTATTTGTGTCATTTTACGTATTTCAGAAGATAAACAGAAGAGCTTAGATATTGAGAGTGTATGCATGTTACTTGATCTTGTTCTTGGACCCCACTTTCCTCTTCAGGTTGATTCATTTGTCGAGTACTTAAAGGTTTGTAGCGAATTGTGTATATACCTTTTGTTTTATGCACATGATTCATTCATCGATCACTACGTAGCATAACTGTACGTGTTTGTCAGATCCAGAAGGAATACAAGGTGATAAACATGGACCAGTGGACAAACTTTTTCCGTTTTTGTCAAGAGGTACTCTGCTAATCATTGATGGAAGTTTCCATATTATTACTTCCTCTGTCTCATAAAACACCGTCAACTGCGATGTTTTTTTTTTTTTTTGACACAATTTAAAGCTAAAAGTAATTATATTCTCGGGGTTAGATGTAGCAGGTAATAATTTTGGTTCATAATATTTCTTTATTTTATCCTTTTTTTCTTCAATGACAGATTGAAATGGGTAAAGGTGGATTAATTTATCCCTAACGAGACTGGTATAGATTTCACCACCGGCTTCTTTAAGCTCAAAAACACTTAAATTTGTTTATGCAGCAGGTTGTTCTTCATTTGCTGTTCCATTTCGGTCATGTTTGGCAACCATAAGCTATAAGCTAGCTTATTTTTGAGTTCATTGAAAAATCCCGGTTTGGTTAGCCATAAGCTAGCCTTTTGAAGCACTACTTAAGCTCCAAAGGTTTTTTGCCACTTTTATCCAATCATACCTAGGGGTGTAAATGATGCGAGTCGAGCTCGAGTATCATTATGCTCGACTAGACTCGTTAGTATATCGAGTCGAGCTCGAGTTCGAGCCGAGCCTATTTGAGTCGAGTGTTGACCGAGTTTTGACCGAGTCGATCTCAAGTGAGTCGATCTCGAGTAGCTCGCGAGTTGTCTCGTCTCATTTACACCCCTACATAGGCTCAAGCCCTTAGGCTCAAACCATTTAACAAAGGCAAAAGATATAAAACATGGGAGGAGAAAGGTCTATATATAGTGGAGTTCAAAGCATTGGGTTCTATATCCCGCTAATGTGGGATGGATTAGACACACCATCAAGAGTTTACCCATGTCTTTTACACCATCATTTTCCAAAAAAAAAATCAAAAAACTTGAGTTTATTATTATTATTATTATTATCAATTAAATTAAATAATATTACTAATTATTATTATTATTTTGCTTATCGAGTATCTCACGAGCTTATCGAGTCGAGTATCAGGCTGCTCGACTCGACTCGTTAGTATATCGAGTCGGGCTCGAGTTCGAGTCAAGCCTATTCGAGTCGAGTGTTGACCGAGTCGATCTCGAGTAGCTCGCGAGTTGTCTCGCCTCATTTACACACCCCTTATATTTTTGCAATTCATTTTTGAACATGTCCTTTTATGTCAATTTACATTGTCATCTAGCCAACTAGTTTTTACCAAACATGACTAGTTTATCATCTAGCTTATTAGCAAACAGTTCAAATAACAACTAGCATATCAGCTAGTTGCAAACATAGTTATTATTTATGCAGTGTGATTTTAAGTCATTTTACAGAGCCCCTTTCAAGCTAAAACGATGTTCACAAGGTTTATACGAACACATGCAATTTGCTCATTTCTTTCGCTTTTATCTGCAGATTGAGTTTCCGGACCTTCAAAATTATGATGCTTGTCAAGCATGGCCTTTGGTTCTTGACAATTTTGTAGACTGGTTGAGAGAAAAGTCGACGGCAACCTGACAGTTGGTCTGTGACTACCCCCGTTGTATGATGCTGATTATACAGAGGTAATTGTTACTCCCTCTGTCCCATAATAAATGTCCAGTATGAAAAAGGCACACCGTTATAGAAATGTGTAATTATTACAGTTTTTAATCAACCAAATGACAATTTTACTCTTAATAACATAGGGGGTAATAAATTTCTCCATCCGGATTCTGTTTTCCGTAACAAGCATGTCATTGTTACACATCCTGTGAATGAGGTTTTTCGGAGAATAACCTTCTGACATGTTTTCCTTTAAATGTATATGACCTTCAGACAAATTTTGAGGCATTCTTTAGGTAGACATTCTTAAATATGTCTGAAAGTCATGTATATGTCAGAACTCTGAAGGTTGTTTTCTTAAATAACCCTTTTGTGCCACGATGTTGTTGTTTTCTGGATTTAAAGAACACGGAAAATATTTGAAGGTAACTGACTAGGGTGGCTTTTTTCATGGCAGGAATATGTACAATGATTTGGCTTACAGATGTCATTTTTGCTGAGAAATGAGAATACCTTTTTGCAACCCCGTTGCTCGCTTCTACTTTGTTGCGCCAAACGGTGCCTCTTTGAATGTTTGTTCGTAGCATGAGATTTTGTTGTCCGAGTAGTATATCTTTGAACGAAAAACAATCTTCATTTCAGATACGGATATTAGTGGTTTGTTCAGACTTTGGTTCAAATATGTAAGGGGTGGTTTTCTGAAATAAGATGTAGAAATCATTGAAATTCATTTCTTTGGTTTTGTTTTTGAAAAACGTGGGTGTTTGGGCCAATTTGTGTGCTAATCCCAAGCGGACGTGGGCAAACCCTCTATGACTAGAGTATTATTTGAACCGGTGACATTACCAAACCTAATGTCTTACCGATTCATTCAGGAGTCTGGTTTGCAGGGTTTGGTGGGAATTTGGAATTCGATTCCATTCTCATTCCACGTTTGGTTTGAAGTGTAATCCACAAATATTGGATTTAGAAATTCCATATCAATTAATAAAAGATGGTTAAATTATTTCTGTTATTATTTATAATTTGTTTCTATAGATTCCAATCCAAGTTTTAAAAACCAAAGATTCTAATTCGTTCCATGAAATCCAAATCCCTTAAGAGTGTTCTTTTAAACCAAAACGTCCTTTAAAATTCACATTCTTGTGTTATTGGCATGGTGTATGCTTCTTTCTCAACTCTCAAATCACATTTGATTTTATGAATGATGCCTTGATATTTATATGATTAAGGGGTCGTTTACTAAATGTTTGTTGAGTAAGAGTTGACATGTAAGAGTCATAACTCACAATTGTCACTTAATAGGGTTACATTTTCGTTCATCAAAATAGACTGTTGGTAAGTGATGCGGCCTAATTTGTATCAACATAAATCAGACTACGACAAATGAATAGTGATGCAAGTATACACCTCTAAACATTATCGTCTTTCAAGTAATGAAGTGGTAAGAACCAAATATCGTATTCCATAGGGACACAGGAAGCTTTGAAATCTTTGGAAAGTTAAATCAGAAAACTTCAGATGATGAATTTGGAAGAAAATGTTTTTGTGACTGGTTTGCAGTTAAAAGTAAACAAAAGCAGTAAATGGAAAGCTGTAAATGAAAGCAGTAATTAAATAGTAAACAAGAATGAGACAATGCAAGGGTGTAAAGTTCAATTGAGGCTTCCAACAAACAATATGGTGGACGTGTGCTGCAGTATATTTCAAATAAAGGTGATGCTACAACATAAGATCCAGTAGCTCAAGAAATAAGTTTAACATCCAACCATCAACTAAGAGTCACTCGGGTCAAGGTTTTGACAAGCACTGCTCCACATATCTCAAGTGTCACGCTTGTGATATGGGTCGAACGACCGGTCATCTCCTCTTAGATTGCATAGTGTAGGAATAGATATCCAGTTTTTAGTATCTTTTTGAGAAAAGTTTATTTCCATGTCATTCAAGTGAGGTGTGTCTAATGGCTCGGGGTCTCAAGTCCATCACACTTTAACACTTTTGGCAAGTGGCCACTTGTCAAGAAGATGTTAGATCATTATAAACTTGAATGAAAAATTGGAGAAAGCATCAATCCTTGAGCAATATCCACTTCATGTTTGTTTTTAGACCTCAACCTTCCTTCACACCCAAGCTAAGGGATTAGCCTATCATTGCTTGATGTTCTTGCATGTTGAAAATGATCATTTGCATGTAAACAAGTAACAAAGATGTATTCAAAAGAAAACCAAATCTACCAAACACTAGGATGAAATTAATTCAGTAAAAGTGCTTGAGTGGGAGCAAGTTAACACGAATACTTGGAAGTAATTAGCAACAAAGAGCAAGAGACAAGAACATCCACAAGTTTTCAATCGTATTCCAAAGGATTCAGTACAAATTAATTGTTATCCAAAACCTCGAACACTTAGAAGCTTAGTAGAAGGCTTGCACTTACACTAGAAAGCAATTAAATTACTTGAAACCAAAAGCTAAAGTACTTGAACACAAACAACTACTACCAAAATAAACAAGAGAACTTAATCTGAAAGTTTAGCAGCAATAGAGCACAATTTGGAATGAAAGTATCAAGGTGTGTAAAAACCCCAAGCCAAAGCCTTCCTTAAATAAGGGGAAGGTTTATTGACCAAAAGTCTTCATAACATGTTAAAATGATCAAAAGTACTCTTCAAGCTTGGGCACTAAGCAACTTGACAATTCTAGGGTCTTCTAGCCTCCATTTGTACGAAACTTAGGGGTCAAGTAATCTTCAAAAGTATTTTTCCTCGCTGGAATTTCATCAGCATCGGCATAATTGCTGCAATAGTCATATTTGTTGTAGCATGACTAAACTGCAAACGAGAGGCTAAACAGCAAAATCAGACCCAAAAAGCACAAGATGGCCCATTGGGCTTAGTTAATCCATACTAACCCAAAATGCAGCAAATAATAACCAAAAAGACTCCACTTAATTGGATTTGAACAATAAAAACTAAGAAAACAGTTAGAAATGTGATGTTGTAGCAATACAAATTGTGCACACATCACACCCCCAAACTTAAATTGTTGCTTGTCCCCAAGCAACGACAACAAAAAGACTCAAATTGAAATTTTCACAGAAATTGCATAGATCATACTTGAGAGTGAGTGATGGCATTGACAACTACTTATGTTCATGTTGTTTATAGCTCTTCATAATTCAAAATGAGAGTCATCCTAAACTTCCTATGATCATGTCACATGCTAACCTTTATCCTCCATTTGTTTTGGCCACACACTTTCTGACTTTGAGATTAATAGGACTTTGGTGGGGTTTCCCCTCTTTTGGCTCTTTTCTCACAAACACATGCCTTTTGCATGTATGCTGCAGCCTGTTTTACAGTTCTACAACACACATCTTTTTCATTTTTTTCTACTGTTTCCACCTTTGTTTTTAATGGCTTAATGCAGTTACTTTCTATATCTAATGTGAGCTTTGCTCTTATTGCATGCATGTAGCCTGTTTTACAGTTCTACAACACCTCTGCTTTTGTGCATATTTTTATATCTAAGGCAAAAAATTTGAGCTTTGCTCTTTTTGCATGCATGTAGCCTGTAAATTTACAGTGCTACAACACCTCTATTTTGTGTATGCTGACCTAGATATCACCCTTCCATCCCCCAAACTTAAAAATCAACAATGTCCTCATTGTTGGATATAGGCTATCATAGATTCAAAGGGGAACAAGGGAATGTGTATTTGGGGTTTGCCCAATTTGTTTGGAGAATTGATGGCCTACATCATCTCCCAAAGTGCATCAAGTGTGTACCAAGTGTGTGTTTGAAGTCTAAAGGTTAACTCTAACATGATCAAGATGGTACCAAAACTATCATCAACTCTAAATTACTCTAGCTATAAACACAGGTTGGTAGTTAAAGCAACACAAGTTCTCAATCTCATGACAATTGATCTATGTGCAATGCAACTCTATGATAAAAATAAAGAAATGCACAGACTCCTAAAATACATCAAATAAGAAAATAAACAAACACAAAGAAAAATGAATACATGAATAGAGTAGACCTTTCCTACTCCTAAGGAATAGGTTCATCAAGCTTGCTTCCAGAGAAATCTGGTAGTTGGACTAGCTCGTCTAGATGTTTATATTTCCACTTATGCTTAAACACTTCTCTCAACACTTCTTTCACTCTTTTGTCATGACACCGAGATTCAATTGCACAAAAGGGAGAAGATTCATCATTCTCATAAGGGTATCGCATTGCATTAAGCACATTGAAGGTGACTTCTTGATCATGCAATCTCATTGTCAATTCTCCATCCGGAACATTTATTAAAGTTCTTCTTGTTTCTAGAAAGGGCCTTCCCAAAATGATTGGAATTTCCTTATCTGCATCAAAATCAAGAATAATAAAGTCAGTAGGAAAAATTAACTTATCGATTTGTACTAAAACATCCTCAATCATTCCAGTGGGGTATACTACGGACTTATCAGCTAACTGAATGATGATTGTCGTAGGCTTTGCCTCTCTTATGCCCAATGTGTTATATATTGATAATGACATTAAGTTGATGCTTGTACCTAAGTCACAAAGGGCATTTCCTATCTCTTTCCCACGTACAAGGAATAGTAAAACTCCCTGGATCTTTAAGCTTGGGGGTATCTTGTTAGAAAGGAAGGTACTACAGCTATTAGTCAAGGAAATAGTCTCACAATCAATTAACCTTTTTTTTCTTACTCACAATGTCCTTAAGGAACTTTGCATGTCTTGACATTTTCTCTAGAGCTTCTACCAAATGAATATTAGGGGGTGTTTGGGATTGCTTATGGAAACTCCTTATTAACTTATTGCGTTTTCACACAACAAGTAGCTATCTTGAGTGTTTGGATTGGAAAAAAAAAGTGCTTATGACTTTTCCACACCGGTAATAAGAAGTTTTTGATAAGTTAAACCATTCTGACTTATTTGAAACTCCTTATTAACTTATTTAACCAAATTACATATTTGTCCCTTCTATCTATAAGTTAATAAGCACTTTTACAAATAAACATAAGTTAATAAACACTTTTACAAATAAGCATAAGTTGTTTTAAACAAACAATCCCAAACACCCCCTTAGTATGCAACTTTTTACACATTCAGGAACTCTTTGAATAGTAGCATATCCTTGTTGGGAAAATGGTCTCAGAGATTCCCAACAAACACTGCCCTATAAAACGAAAAGAGAAACGAACACAAGAATATACGTGGAAACTACAAAACCGTAGAAAAACCACGGGCCTCCAGAGAGAAAATTCCACTACACGACAAATTTATACAATCATATAGACCAATCTCTCAAGCCAACCCCCCAAATACACCCATACTCTCCAAAGATTTAACTCACCACTTTCTACACTCTAAAACAAGAGAACTAGAAAGAAAGAATCAAATACTTAAAGTATATATTTGATTTGGGCACTTTGAAACCAAAGCCTTGGACTCCTTTTATAGGCATGGAATCCACTCCACCTTCCTTCACTCCACCGATGTGGGACAAAGAGTAAAAACATCCTTCTTTTATTTTAGCCAACACTTCATCAATCTCCACCTTGGCTACAATAAAAAAACAAAGATTCGATGCCACATCTAGAGAAACATTGTCTAAACCGACAATCATAATTCTCAAATCAGAGAATTAACATACTCCACCATAAAAGAGTATCACCACTTAGAACATTCCCGTTCTAAGAATTTCAAATCGGCACATGTCGAAAACTTGTTGAAGATTTTATGGTACAACTTCCCCATTTGGCTTTCCCGGAAGTTCATCAACCATCGACATCAATTTCCACCACACATCTTGCATCTTTGCCAAACCAATGCCCATGTGTAAACATGTGGATCCGCTAACACATCCTTCTCCATGGCACGAACATACCATAAGGATATCATATCTCAAAAAAATTCATCTCCATCGGAGACGACAGAGATAACGTTAGCTGAGTTGGAGTCTTTTGCCGCGACTGCTCCACTTGGACAATTACTCTTCACATGCCCAGACTGTCCACACTTCCAGCAAATTGGATTCTTCCTGAGTTCTTCTTCTTCTCGTTCCTACACAACAAAATTGTACCTTCTGATGAAGTACCACTGCTACCTTCCAATCTTTTCTCCTCGGACAAGAGTTTGCTAGTAACATCTTCATACTTCAGGGTCTCTTTCCCATACATCAGAATAGGTTTCATGTGCTCATAAGAAGATGACAAAGATAATATAAGCCTCAAAGCTTTATCTTCATCTTCAACCTTCACTCCAATAGCCTCCAGTTCCGAAACGATATTACTAAGAACACTTAGATGATCTGAAATTTTTGTATCTCCATTCATACGTAGAGTATGAAACTGTTCCTTGAGGTACAACCGATTCGAGATGCCTTTGCCTTGATACAACTGCTCAAGCTTCTCCCAGAGCTCCTTGGCCGTTGATATCCCGTGCACATTTGCAAAAACATTATTCGCAAGACATAAGCGAATTGCACTTGCTGCTCTCAAATCCATATCATCCCATTCTTCATTATCGACCATACTGGACTTTCCGGAATCGCTGCAGGGGTTGGTTTACCCCTTAAAGCCTTGTGTAACCCGGACTGAATCAACACATCCTTGACTTGAACTTGCCACAAGCCAAAATTGATCCTTCCATCGAATTTCTCAACATCGAACCTCATAAGGCTGAACTTTGACATCCTAACCGTGTCTCACAACCGTATTTTGTATACTAGAAAAATGTAACTAGCCAATAAGTAGTATGCCCAACAAAAGATCCCAGGAAAGAGAGGTGGGTCACAATGGACACGCTTAAGTACCAAGTCTTTCCTTAGCCAGAACCTTCCCTAGACAAACACGCATTCATGGCCCATACACAATTCTATCGTACACAAAATAACCAATAGAAAATTCGTTTTTTGATGCGGAAGATCAGACAAAGCTGCGACCACAGAGCATACGAACCTCTAAAACCGAGACCCCCAGAACCTGGGCTCTGATACCACTTGTTGCAAGGGCGACAACAGCAGCAGAAGCCAAGTGTGATAGCGCCACCTTGCAAGAGCAACTCCGCCACGAGAATATTGTCCGCTTTGGAACAGTTGAGCCACCAACGACTCAACCGCCCTCACGGATTTAAAACGCGTCCTGTGAGGAAGCACCCCCTTATAAGGAGGGTAACACATCCTTCTCCAACCGATGTGGGATGACTTAGGGTAGGAGAAGGTTACCCCAACAATCCCCCCCCCCACATCGGTGCGGAGCCTGACTCTGATACCAATTGTTGGGAAAATGGTCTCAGAGATTCCCAACAAACACTGCCCTATAAAACGAAAAGAGAAACGAACACAAGAATATACGTGGAAACTCCAAAACCGGAGAAAAACCACGGACCTCCAGAGAGAAATTCCACTATACGACAAATTTATACAATCATATAGACCAATCTCTCAAGCCAACCCCCCAAATACACCCATACTCTCCAAAGATTTAACTCACCACTTTCTACACTCTAAAACAAGAGAACTAGAAAGAAAGAATCAAATACTTAAAGTATATAATTGATTTGGGCACTTTGAAACCAAAGCCTTGGACTCCTTTTATAGGCATGAAATCAATCCACCTTCCTTCACTCCACCGATGTGGGACAAAGAGTAAAAACATCTTCTTTTATTTTAGCCAATACTTTACATAGGGTGGTACTGGAGGTATGACAACTTCTTTTGGAGTGAAAGAGTAAAAGAGGTATGAATTAAGGTCCTAATTTCATTATCTATACTATATTATAAATATGACATAAAAAACTCTTAAAAACAAGTCTTAAAGCTTAATGTACCGCTATTTAATGCTAATTACTTAAAAAACAACCATAAAAGCTATGACAACTTCTTTTGGAGTGAAAGAGTAAAAGAGGTATGAATTAAGGTCCTAATTTCATTATCTATACTATATTATAAATATGACATAAAAAACTCTTAAAAACAAGTCTTAAAGCTTAATGTACCGCTATTTAATGCTAATTACTTAAAAAACAACCATAAAAGCTATATGTACTACAGTTAATGCTATTCATTAATTTTCAATCATTATCTCTAACCATTTTAACTCCCCTAAAATCATTTCCCATTTTAACTCCCCTAAAATAACTCTCAGCATATTTTAGATATAAAAAATCTAAAATATAATTAAAAAATCTTACAGAATATTTTATAAAAAAAAAATTATATTATTAAGTCTAAATTAAACAAATTTATATAAAAAAAATCATTATCACTCTCTCACAACCATCCAAAATCGTAATGTAAATCGACAAAAAACAGAAAATAAAATGAAACATTAAAATCGTGATGTATCTAGCTGCATTGCACGAGTACACTTCTAGTAAGCAATTACCAAACAACCATATTCTATTAACTAAGCAATTACCAAACAACCATATTCTATTAACGACTTATTTCTCTATTGCTTTCTGATTGACGAGAGAAAGCACCGAATGCCCTAACTCAAAACACACCCTGACGGAAGCAAGCGGAGGAGGAGTGTTGGATGATATTAGCGTACCGGCCGAGGGCGGTGGCTGTGGAATTACAATCTCACATAACCCGAAGGAAGTTCGTTTCTTCAATGGAGAAAAATCCCGAAACGAGGGAGTATTTCCATTATAACCACACCGATTCTTGCAAGTTCTCCCGGTGGACTTCTAGGTACTTCTCATTTCTTATGCTTTTTTTTAAATCACCAGCGCCAATTCAAGGTCTAATTAAGTTGAATTACTTCCCCTATTTCCGTGAATAGTGCTTAAATACTTGGATTTATATTCTACGCGTTTACAATGCATATTTTACACGTATGGATTAAAAGAACGCAAGGCGATTTTGGATTTTTGTGAAATTGATTTGATACCATCATTGTACTCGCGGTGATTGTTATCATAATTAATGCAGTTATCAATATATATTTTTTCTCTGAGAAGTTGAAGAGTATAACACGTTTGACATTTAGACTCAAAAAATGCCAACTCTGTTTCTTGGATTGGAGGGAGTAGATAAAAAGTTTTTCCCTTTTTTGATTATTCCTATAGTCAACTTACCCCATTTATAAGGTCTGATTATATTTGTATTTTTGCTACTGCAGGGAATCTTATGTGTTCATGTATGCTAGACCATGGCAAAATGTTGTCAACTTTTACTCGAATGTTGTCAACGGTCAGACTACATTGCTTCAATTGTTTGGAGCCAAGGTTGGTGTTTGCTTATCTTATGTTCTCTAGCCCAATCAAGTTCATCATCTATGACGGGTGTACTCTTTGTATCCTAAGTAAATAGTTGCACCACAAATAAGTTGTTCGTTTAAATTACTGCCATAAACTTTATTCGCCAGTGTGCAGATATTTCGCCACTATGTGATTTGTAACAAAATTCATCCTTACCTGACAGAAAAGTGTCACTTCTATTCTATATTATTTTTGGAATGGATGGAGTTTTTAGAGAGATAATAGCTATGATATGTATTCCAACGTGAAACAGCTGATTAATTTGTTTATGGGTATATCTGCTTGTGGATGCTTTTTGGATGTCCCGAAGCATGAAAGCATATGAGGGTTATAAATAATGATTTCGTTTTGCACTTTTCAGTTCTGGAAATGACTAAAACCATACAAACCAAATGAACCTAGTAAATCCCACCGACTATTCTCATTTTATTTGGGATGGGATTTCAGGATTTTTATTGTGGCTTTCATGTTCAACTTAGTTACATAATCATTAACTTGGGTCATTTTGGATGGGCTATGTTTGTTGACTGCATCAAGTTCAAGTCCCAATATGATCGGTCCACATGAATTTTTTTAGAATAATGTAGAATCCTTCAGTTCAATATGGGCTTGCTATTTTGCTACGAGAATGTAAAATCCTTTAGTTCATTATGGGCTTGCTATTTTGCTGATGAAGACATCTTTCGTATGACTATAGACATCAAACATATCAAAATGGGTAAGTTTTTAAGCTCCCGGCGATTATTCCATGTGGCATGGAATCTAGAATTTTCTTAAGAAAGAGGAACCAGAACCCCAGGGCCCAGGGTATAAGAGGGGCATGGAAGGTGACACCCGAAATGTTAGAAATACTTCAGCCACTTCAGACAATCATCTTACTTCACCTGAGCTATGATGATAACTCAACACATTCTGTTAGCACATTGTGTTAGTTTTGCTAACTTGTAAAAAGTTATTTATTCTTTTATTTCTGTTAGCTAGCTAGTTGTGGTTATTCATTATATATAAGGCCTATGAAGAATTTTCTCTTGATCAAAACTTTCTCTATTGTTCATCTTCTATGTTCTTCATTTATGAGATTAAATCAATGTTAGTCAACATGGTAATAGAGCACGGTTTCAAATAAGACAGATCCTCATAATTTTTTCATATTTTTCGATTGATTGATTTGAAGCCTAAATCATTCTGGTGTTACATCTAAGTCTCATTGATCAGATTCTTAGTTTCTCTTCATCTATCACCATCATTTTTCCTGATCTGTTTTGATGATCTTCTTTTGCTAATAAGTCTCTGACATCAGTTCCTTTTGCATACTAGTTGTTTGATTTTTTTGTCTCAACAAAAAATGGCTACTTGAAGTGAAACAAATTCAATTGGACCTTCTGATCGTCTTTCTCTACATGTTTCGTTAATGAACGAGTTAAGGTTGAACCTCTGATGTGGAATCCAAGTTCTTGTTTATAGAAATCTAGAAACTTTGAAATAAAGATCAAATCTTGATAATTTCTTGCCCCCTTGTGCTTGAATTCGAACCGATATTTCAACCCTACACGATCAATCCAGAAACGTGTACTTTGAATCCCAAACTCCTTGTATCAATCCAGAAACTAAGTAGTTTGACAAATCTAAACCTCAAAACAATCCAGTAATCGAAGTTTAGAAAATAAGAACAAAACTCAACAAGTTAGACAAGGAATGTATAAAATATGAATTTTTATTGCTTGATCTTGAGCTACATGGTTGACCCTACATGTAATAAGCAATAAGGAAACAATGGATAACTACAAATAGAAGAAGGAAATAAAGCAATAAGGAAATATTTCCTAAAGCCAAACCATGTAAAACGAATTCAAGTGAATTCCAAAACCTTGGCAAAATCTAACTTAAAAGAAATTAAAGGGATAGAGTAGAAATAGATTGGGAATCAGTTTCCAACCTAGGTACACACCTTGGATTTTTCCTTAGAATTTCTGACCCTAGCTCATTGCTTGTCCTCCAAGTCAGATTTGTCACCCATGTATGTCTTTTATCCAAATCAAATCCCATTGGGTTGAGTAATAAAGTGACACTCTTCATAAGAATTTCCTTCTGAATTCACATCATTCTCCTCCTCTTCAAAAGAATTTGCCCTCAAATTCACATCATCCAAATTAGGAGAAAGATCACCCATATTGGAAGTAGCATTAACACCTCCGAAATCACTTGGCAAGTCTATCTTATAGGCGTTGTCTCCATATGCTTCAAGTACCTCAAAAGGACCATCTGCCCGTGGCATAAGCTTGTTCTTTCTTTTACTCGGAAACCTCTCTTTTCGTAAATGAACCCAAACAAGATCTCCAGGCTTGAAAACAAGTTGTCTACGGTTCTTCTTACTCGTGCCTTATAAATTGCATTCATCTTCTCAATCCTTTCTTTCACTTGTTCACAAGTCTTCTTGAACACCTCCAAACTTTTTTCCAAGAGCCTGTTTTAGGTGGGTGATCTCGAAAAGTTCTCCGATAATGATAATGTCGTCCACATAGACGATCATCACGGTCATTGTTTTAAAAAACGGCTGAGGCTTCTGCCTCAAGGCACGCCTCATGTTGAGGCGGCCAAAAACTGTCTATGAGGCATCACCTTCTATAGTGTTGATGATGCGTCCGCCTTACAAGTGTGGGGCAGTGAAGAATCAGTGAGGCGGTGAAACAATGATGACACATTCGACTTTTAATGGCTTAGAGTTTAGTGGATTAGTCTTAGTGGATTAGAGTTTTAGTGGGTTAGTCTTAGTGGATTAGAGTTTTAGTGGGTTATTGATACCTTATCACCTGCACGTGGATGCATTTTTTTTATTTAAATAAATGACTAAAAAGTCAAAACTCTAATATTATATTTTTATAACAAACAAAAATGGCACCTTGTGACTTTTCCTCATACAACCTCACAACTTCTCTTTACCCTGCTCCATTGGAGACTTTTACAGTTGTACTAACTGTTAGCATATCTATATTATGTATTTGTATATATGTTATGTACAAGTGTATATATTATGTTTTTGTGTATATGCTACATAAGTATATATATATATATATTATGTTCCTGAACTTGCTGATACATACAACTATTCTAGCCTGCTACATACAAGTATATATATTATACATACAACTATTCTAGCCTGCTACATACAAGTATATATATTATGTTTTTTTGGGGCTTACGCGTCGACCGCCTTGAGGCTTACGCCTCATGTGTCCAAGGAGAAAACACCTCGAGGCTCGTTTCTGTTCCAAAAAACTCTGATCAGGGCAATTTGGCCATCCGGGGAGTGTTTGGTAAACATTGTCCTGTTAGTTTACCCTTGAATGAAGCCGTTTACCCTTGAATGAAGCCATGTCTCTTTACTACTCGAGCGAGCTTATCAAGCCAAGCACGTGGGATTGTTTCAGATCATATCACGATTTTAACAGTTTGCATGCCTTCCTAGTTCCCTCGGTTGTTGCCAAATTCCAGTGGTGGGGGTACATCTATGTAAATTCTTCCTTGAGTTCTCCATTTAGGATTGCATTCTTGATGTCCAACTGGTGTAAGTAGGTTGATCTAGCTGTTCAGGTTAGCACATATTGACGATAACACACGTATGGATTTAAGCTTGGCGACTGGTGTAAGTAGGTTGATCTAGTGTTCAGGTTAGCACATATTGACGATAACACACGTATGGACTTAAGCTTGGCGACTGGTGCAAAGGTTTAAGAGTAGTCGATTCCATATGATTGAATGGACCCTTTGGCGATCAACTTGGCCTTATATCTACTAACGCTTCCATCGGCATTGTATTTTATGGAGAACACCCCTAAGCAGTTAACACGGTCGGTTGCTGAAATTGCGGTTGGGACCTTGATTTGCAATAGCGGTTATCGCGGTGAGATAGCGGTAAAAAAATAGGTTCATAAATTAAATATGAATATACATAACTTAATATTGTATGCCTAATACATATCAAGTCAAACAATTCATTAATTCAAAAAAAGTGTCAAACCACACAAGCAACATAGTAATAGAGTTTATAAAGCTTGTAGATGAATAAATGAGCCAATTGTAATCCACCGGCTCCATGTCTGAATCAACATCATTTTGTACATCGATTGTTTCATTTATGTCATCATCCCTATCTTCCTCTTCTTCCTCTTCATCTCCAACTCCAAGTTGAGGAGTAGCAATTGAGTAGGAGTCGAGGAGTAGCAATCGAGTAGGAGTCAAGTGGTCTGGAGTCGAGGGTTCACGACTTCAAGTCTGAAGTTGAGAGTTTAGTGTTGGTACTTGGTAGTCGATCGATGAAGATGAGAAAGGTAGGGAGATGGAGTTAATTTAGGTCAAACTAAAGTCTAAAAGTAAAAGGCCATAATAAATTAGAAGCCCAAACATATTAAATTAAAAGGCCATTGAAAAAATTCCAAACGTTCTAAAAACTCAAAAGGCTTCTAACATACTTATTGCGGTACAGTGGACCGCTACTGTAAACCCAAATTGCGGTGCAATAGAGGTGAATAGCGCCGCTAATTGCGGCACCGCAATTTTGAACCGCAATTTTCCTCGAGACCGCAATCCGCAATTTCACCTCAATTTCGCTGCAATTAACTGCATACAACACCCATTTACACCTAACAGTCTTCTTTCCTTTTGGTAGCTCCATATATTTTCACATGCCATTGGTTTTCAGTACCTCCTCGTTCATTGCCTCATTCCATTTCTTTTGACAAAGAATTTCTTGTATATTCCTAGGAATTTGTATCTCATCAAGGTGGTAGTGAAAGCTCTATACTTGGGTGATAGTCTCTCATAAGACACGAATTTGCGTATTGGGTGCATCCTACAACTACTCTCCTCTTCCTGGGAGCTATTGGAATTTCCAGCTCATCAGAATTTTCAATATTACATGAGGAGGAAGGATTACTACCTGTATGGTCACTTGCTCACTTGTTGATTGTGACCTTGGAGAAGTAGCCTGATAGTGCCTTGACTCAAAAGTCGGTATTTATGACCTTGTATACACAATGTAATCTTTTGAGATGGTGTTATCTGTCCCAATTTGGCTCATTTTTTGTTGTTGAAGGCTAGCCTGAGAATGGTGAGGTCTGATTTGTGGAAGTCGAGGACTAATTTGAAAGTAGTGAAGGCTGATGTATGGTTGTCGAGCGCAAATTTGAAGTACGTGTGGCCGTGTGGGCTGATCTGGTGGTTTGAATGGTTTTGGCACCTGATTGGGGCTGAGGAGCTGTCTGAGTATGCCAGGACCGATATTCTTCCACACTCTCCCCCATAACATTGGTTTTGGTATAGAATGGTTCATTTTCAAAGAAGGTAATGTCATGGTGTTGTGCACTTTGCTTGTGGACGGAGAGTAGCACTTGTACCGTTTTTGGTTAGATGAGTACCCAAGGAATATACATTTAAACGAACGTGGGTCAAGTTTGCTACAAGTTGAGTATTGTGGATATAAGTGTTTGATGTGGTGTTTGTAAGGTCAGGGTAGGAGAGGACATGTGATTGATCAAGTATGTTGATGTCATAACAAATTAACAACCTCTCCCAAATAATGCTTAGGAACATGGTTGACTACTAGGAGAGAGCAGATAACCTCAGGTGCCGTTTTTTCTTCCAGCTACGCCATTTTGTTAGGGTGTGTTTACACATGCAATGATGTGGACTATCCCTTCTTGGGAAAAGTATGCTTCAAGTTCGGAATGGAAATATTCTTTGGCATTATCCGTTTTTAAAATTTGGATTTTTGAGGAGAACTGATTTTGAATCATTTTGTGGAACTTAGGGAAGATAGCCCGACTTTGGAATTTTCCTTCATCAAGAATAACCATGTTACGCGGGTGTGGTCATTGATAAACGTGAGAAACCACCACCCGATATATTTTTTTCATTTGAGATGGTCCCCATACATCACTTTGAATAAGATGAAACGGATGAGAGACTTTGTAAGGAGCTGGAGGATAGGAATGTCGAACATGTTTTGAGATTGGACATGTTTCGCATATTAGAGAACTAAGATTATTTGTTATTAACTCGGAAAATAATTTCTTCAAATACAAGAAATTGGGATGACCTTGTCTATGGTGCCATAACATAACATCATTTTCTCCGCTAGAAATTGTAAACAAGGTCGGCTTGAATTCGGACGGGTTTATGGACACGGTATTAAGCAGGTATAGATATGCCTGGACTTCAGTGCTGTCAATCTTCTTCCCGAGCTCAAAACGTGAGATTCACATAAATCGGGAATAAATTTAGCACGACAATTCAGATATTGGGTGAGTTTACTGATAGATAAAAGATTGTACTCCAAATTTGGAACATATAGCACAAATTTTAACACAATGTCCTTTGATACACAATTGTATCGATACGTGTGACTTGCGAATTAGATCAATCTACCGCTTGTATTGTGGTACCATTTGATTATGGCGGGAAGGTGGAGAAGATGTTTCGGTCACCATGCTCTAGACTCCACAATTCAAGGCTTGTTCTGCATTATACGAGTGGTCAACGCATTTCTTTGTGCCACAGATCAAAAGATTGGTTCCAGCAACGTGTCCGGGAGAATTTGTTGGAGGGCTGTATGTTTTCACTACTAAACGGTTCATGACTTTGAGAGGTTGCCAGGTTTGCACGACCATTATTTTATGAGAAGTTCGGTTTTCAATCCGCTGGTTTCCATTTCCAACATACTTCTTTTGTGTGACCGGTCAGTTTGCAATAGTCGCACCATGGTCGTCCTGACATGTTCTGGGGATTGCCTTGTTGAAATTTCCCACTAGGTGATGGGTATCGGGCAACCGCGTAATTAGTAGTGCTTCCAAGCATTACCTTTCTTCTACTTTCCTCTCGTTGACCCTCATAGAATGCTTCTCAGATGTTAGGCACCGGCTTTGTGCCGAGAATTTTTTCCTCGAACTCATCTAGTTCTCGATTTAGACCGAGTGGGAACTTGTAGATCATGTCAGTTTCGAGAATCTATCTATACTGCTTTGCGTTGGTGGGGCAACTCCATATATTTTCATCAAGAGCATCAAGTTGATCCCAGTAACAAGTTATGTGTAATAATTTGTGACTGTAGAATCTCCTTGTCGGAGATCATGGAGCAACCCCTTAATTTCAAAGATAATAGAGGTATTATCTTTGTCGGAAAAGGTGTCCGTTGCTGCTTCCCAGTTTTCGGTGGCGATTATGTAGTTGATAAATTGCTCTCCGATTTCGGCTTTCATTGAACTGAGAAGCCAAGACATTACCAGATTGTTCTCGGTTTTCCATTGTTTGTAAGAGGTGTCTTCTTCGTGTGACACTTTTTCCATTGAGGTAGTCTTCTTTTCCCCTGCCGCGGATGAAGATATGGATGGAATATGACCATAGGCTGAAATTCTGGCCGTTTAGCTTGTGACCCGTGATGGGAAGCGACCATTTGTTGACCCTGAGAAGGAGGGTTGTTGGGTTGGTTTTGGCCGGTAGTCGAACCGTGGACTTGCTAACTGGAGTTGATTGGCTTGGTTGGTTTCGACCGAAAGAAGGGAATGTTTCCTATGAAAGGCGATGCTCTGAATATTCACTCTGATACCATTAAGAAACGAGTTAGGGTTGAACCTCAAAGGTTTTCATATATTTCTTATTGATTCACAAACAGAAAACAATAGTTTTTATACAAGTGATGGAGAATCCTCTCCATATCTTTCTCAAATAAGGAAAGGATAGGAACAATCTCTTAATTTAAAGAATTATAAAAATTAGGGATAACTCCCCAATTTACTTGATCCACGAGATCTTTGATAAATCACGAAAATCTTAAGGAAATCTTCACTTCCGAATTTTGATAATCTAGGAATGCAATTGGTGTCCAAACTTTTTGATGGAACATGATTTGGTACTTGGAGAAAAGGCATGCTGATTGCATTATCAGCCAAAAACAAACTAGGATTGATAAGAACCAGATTTTGATGGAACATGAGTATGGCTAGATATTTTTTGTGAGTATGAATGACCTCCATCTTTATGGATTCAATGTCCAGCGGACTCAAACCTTTAGCCATGGATTCAGAACGACTCTGATACCAATTTGATAAGAACCAGATTTACTAAATAATTACAATAAAAGAAATGTAGAAGAAACAATAGCGGGATGCTTGATTAACAAGAAACTGATAAGGTAACTAGCTATTCAAAGGCTAATCTCCCAAGAACAAACACAATATTTTTTCTTCCCTGCCGTACTCTCCCCTCTATCCCCTATTTATTAACAGCCCTAATAACCCTAATGGGCTTGGGCTTAGGTTAGTACCTATCAGATTTGTTTTTAGTATTGTCACAAAGCTTGCAACAACTTTAGATACTTTTTGCTTAGTGGAAAAGGTGTAACAATATAATAATCTCATGGATTCTAATCATTCTTTCTAGTGACATTGCTAAAAGTGTGTTCCACTGTGATTCAACTAAGAAAAAGAAAATTTGGTCTAAATGACAAGACAAATTTGGACAAGCAAGTGGTGCCATGCTTGACCAATTACAAAGCGATCTTAATTCAAATTCATAAGGAAATTCTAAATAGTTGCATATTATACCATGATCAAACAAACCTAGGATGAACTTAATATGTTGTCTACTTTACTTGCACGTTATGATGGAGTTGCTAAAGCCTTTGCCAAGTTTGAAGAAAATCAAAGGCTTATTCAAATTCTCATGGGTTAAATTGTGATTACACCATAATTAGAGGTAGTATCCTGATGGAAGGCCTTACCAACCCTCAACCAAGCATACTATTTCAAAATGAAAAGGAAAGAGAAATTCACTCTTCTACTCAATTTGTTGCTGAATCAGCTTCTAAGGGAACCAATCTCAGGGACATAAGGAAGAAAATCATATGTAGTCATTGCAAGAAACCGGAACAAACCAACAAGTAAATGTTATAGGTTGATTGGATTTTCAAGAGATTTTAGGTTCACTAAAGGGAAGCAGTAGGGTCCGTTTGGTTTGTAAATGGAATGAAAAGGATTGGATTTCATATAGGGATTTGGATTTGTAATCCTTTTGTGTGTTTGGTTTGTAGGATTGGAATGGATTTGAATTCCATTATTTATAAAAAAATATTAAAAAATTATAAAAAAATATAAAAATAATTAAAATACCTTTTATTTAAATGATTATTAGAAACCAAGTGTTTTTAACATATTTTTAAACATTATTATATAAAAATCCTACAAAATCCCTTGAAATCCTAGCCATCCCCTTGGGATTTCAAATCCTATGTTGGAGGGATTTCAAATCCGGACAGTCCCACAAACCAAACACGGGATTGGAATGGATTTGAAATCCAAATCCCTCCGATTCCAATCCATTCCGGCAAACCAAACACGCCCTAAAGGAATTGTTGCTCCTTTTTTGACCGATTTAGATGGTTCTAATGGGCAAGATTTATCTATTGATTCTTCTGTTTCAGTCAACTCACATAGGCTTGGTTTATCTCTTTGAGGAATACAAACGAACTTCTGCTCAAAGAAACTCATTTCGTTAGCAAAAGTGCAGCTCGGCGACAACTAGTTTCCATCGTTTTATCCACTTCTTTCTGTCATCATGCTTAGCTTTAATTATAGTTTAGTTCGTAGTTCGACACTCAGTTTAACTTGGGGGGGGGGGATTTAGTTCACCTCTTCGGCTATCATTCACATAGCAAGTTCATAATTTATAGCGGAATTAGTACTTGGTCCATTGTTCCCTGTGATTGACTTATATGCTACAAAACCCATACACTTGCAGTTTTTTTAAAACATATCAAGTTTTTGGCAAGTCTCGCCAAGTCTTAACTAAGTTACACGTTGTCCCATCGGATTTCTTTCTGAATTGTTTGAGTTTGTGTTTTAGAAAACCAAATCTCTCAAGCTTTAGCTCTGATACCAAACATGTAACACCCCATTTCTGAGGCGCAAAACCGAGACCCGAATGTGGGTTACGTTCATTTCTTTGTTATGATCACAAAATGTAATTTAGCATAACCTTGTAAAACATGCAGAAATGATAAATATAAGTTTCCTTATATTAAAAACTAATACATATGATGGAACCAACCTTACAATTGTACCTTCTACCAACTAAAAACATAAAAACTAATACCATGTTACAATGATTTATGTAGTCAAAAAGATACCAAACTTGTCAGGGCTGTAAACGAACCGAACGAACACGAACCAGGGCTTGTTTGTGTTCGTTCGTTTAACTTAACCGAACAAACGAACGAACACGAATGGTAAACGAACGAAGTTTTTTGTGTTCATGTCCGTTCGTTAAGAAAATATGTTTGTTCGTGTTCGTTCATTAAAAGCTAAACGAACGAACATAAACGAACGTAAATGAACGAACATAAATGAACGAACACAAATGTATAAAAAACAACCACCGTTACTCATCATTTCGTTCGTAAAAAATAACATAATAAAATGAAAACCAGGAAAACTTACGAGGTATAAAAAAATAATTTTATAAAATTAATTTAATTAATGCTTTTACACATTAATGTCATAATATATGTAAATATATTTATATATATATAAACAAACATAAACGAACGTGAACGAACATTAACGAACGTGAACGAACATTAACGAACGAACGTTCACAAACGAGACCATTGTTCATGTTCGTTCATTTAACCAAATGAACAAAAAAATGTGTTCATGTTCGTTCATTTATTAAATAAACGAACATAAACGAGCTTCCCGCCGAATGGTTTACGACGGTACGCTGAACGTTCGGTTCATTTACGGCCTTAGTCACCACTCTCGTGAGCTCTACTCCCATCACATCGTTTGATCCTTACCTGCGATTCCCATACACTTTTAAGCAAATATATTTGTCGGGGTAATTACAAGTTTCATGATGCAATATGTAAATACTTTTCATGCCATTATCATGCTGAATTCCATGCTTTCAATGAAAATATGTTGTCATGTAAAACTGCGTTGTAATTGGATCAAGAATTACACCAAGGAACTCCTCAATCGGTTCCTTACGTGTTGTATTTCCTTTCGAGACGGAAATTCTCTCCAAGAATTCAATTACAAATTTTCTGAATGAATATTACAAAGACACCTTCCTCTACTTATCCCTCTCACATCTCCACTACAATCTGTTACACAAAAAGAGATAATGGACACCACTAACTCAAAGAAAAAGACTAAACTACCCTTTGTTCCTCCTAGAGTAAGTATACTTAATCTCCTTTGCATCAATACCCGCCCGCCAAAGCTGCACCTTGTTCTCAAGGTGAAAATCGGGAAAACTTTGGTGTACTAGTTGGTAATCTTCCCATGGCGTTCAAATGTTGGAAGCCCTTGCCACTTGATCAACACTTCTAATTCTCCTCCGGCCTTAGTTCTGCAATTAAGCAAGGATTCCGGTGCCACTATCAACTCTCCTTCTTTAGTCAATTGGGACGAAAGTTCTCCTGTCGATAGACCTTCACCACATGTTGGCCTGAGCTGAGATACGTGAAAAACAGAGTGAATCTTCGCTGAAGGTGGCAAATTCAATTTGTATGCTACTTTGCCCACCCTTTCCGTTACTTCAAATGGACCGTAGAATCGAGCAGAACGTTTCTGATTGGCTTGTGTTCGCAGCGTTCGTTGCCTATATGGCTCTAACTTCAGAAATACCCGATCACCCACTTCGAATTTCCTCTCTATTATGTGCCTATCTGCTTGGTCTTTTATACACTGCTGGGCTTTCAACAATTTCAACCTCAAATCATCAAGGAACACATCTCTTTCTTTTAGCACGTCTTCTACCTTTGTAAGCTCTCCGATCCTTCACGGTACTTCAGGATCGCTGGGGGTTCTCTCATACAACACTTGAAAAGGTGAGCATTGCAACGATCGATGGAACGATGTATTATAGGAGTATTCGGCCCATCCCAACCATTGCTTCCATTTCTTAGGGTGTTCCGAAATAAAACACCTCAAATATTGCTCTACACAACGATTTACAACTTCGGATTGTCCATCCGTTTGAGGATGATAGGCCGTTGAAAATGCTAATTTTGTCCCTAGCAACGCATACACTTCCTTCCAAAAACGACTAACAAAAATCTTGTCTCGATCGGAGACAATTACTTGCGGTACACCATGGAGTTTTATAATTTCCTTTGCAAAAACAACAACCACTCCTCAAGCATCAAACGGGTGTTTTAAAGCCACAAAAACAAGTCAACATAGTGTGGAAAGTGGGGTCGACCTTAATGAGCATATTTACTCAAACGATCCACCACCACCATGATCGTATAAAATTCAGCGGCTATCCGTCGAAATGCTCGATCAATACCTGCATGGCCGCCTATCGGAGAAGCATGAAATTCCTCCAATAACATCTTGAGAACAGATGATGACTTTGACAACACCAATCTGCCTTTGTACCACAATAAAGACTGTCGTGCCTCAAACCCTTTATGCATGGTACTTCCTCAATTTCGGACATAATTTTCCCCAACACTGCATCCCGTCGGATCTCGTCTTTAAGTACCATCCCATTGCCTCCATTGCGGACCATCCATCACTGCACATTCAACCTCCATTCTGGAAAAAGCATCGGCTGCGAGATTATGTTTGCCCACCTTGTACACAATGTCAAAGTCATAACCCTAACAGTTTCATCACAACAGTCTCATCACCCATATATTGGTGATCTATGACTCGTTGCTCAAGCAAGTACTTTAGACTTTGTTGGTCTGTCAGGACGATAAATTTCCTTCCTAACAAGTAGGCCCTCCATCCGGTCACCGCGAATACGGTCGCCATTAATTCTTTTTCATAGATAGCTTTCTGTCTAGCTTGTATCCCCGGTAGAAAGCTAAGCTATAGGTCTGTCATCTTGCATTAGCACTGCTCCTAAACCTCCTCCCGAAGCATCTGTTTCGATGACAAACGGTTGATCAAAATTGGGTAAGGCTAATACCGGTGCTTCGGTCATAGCCTTCTTCAAATTTTCAAAAGCCGCTTGGGTAGTCCCGTTCCATTCAAACTTACCCTTCTTCAACAAATCCGTCAAAGGTTGAGCAATTTGGCCATATCCCGCCACAAATTTTCGGTAATAACCTGTTAAACCATGAAACCCGTGCAACTGAGTGATATTTTTCGGTATTGACCATTTAAGCATGTGAGTCCACCTTTGACTTGTCCATTGCTCTGATACCAATTGATGTAATTGGATCAAGAATTAGACCAAGGAACTCCTCAATCGGTTGCTTACGTGTTGTATTTCCTTTCGAGAGGGAAATTCTCTCCAAGAATTCAATTAACAAATTTTCTGAATGAATATTCCAGAGACACCTTCCTCTACTTATCCCTCTCACACCTCCATTACAATCTGTTACACAAAAAGAGAATGGACACACCACTAACTCAAAGAAAAAGACTAAGCTACCCTTTGTTCCTCCTAGAGTTATAGAGCAACAGATAAGTAGTTTCGATGCCTCTAGTCAAAGGTTTGGGACATATTCAACAATCCCATGCCAATGATTTATAATCCAAGTAAATTTGGGATGTCTTTAAGCGCTATCCTTTTTTGATTCGTCTTTTCACGAACATAAACTCATTTGGACAATATTGCAGATTACACAATCCTGTAACGAAATGATCTTTATACATATATGAACACGAAAATAAAACCACAAAGTAGTCTTTCCCGGCGGACTTTGCCATGCGATGTCTTGAGTCCACATCGAGCATCACTCGACTAGCCATTCAAGCGGCTAATTTTGAGGTAAAAACTACGCTCATTATGTTTTCAGCAAGACCCAACTGTCCCACCAATATTGTGCTACAAAGACTAACAAAAGGAGAATTTTGGTATAGAAATCATGTATGATGCAACTTCACAGCTAACACTATAATATTCTATGCAGTCTATGACAATGTGAATGCCATAATCAGTCCAAGTTTGTCCATGAAATGCATCCCCCTGTGGCCTTGGGGTGCTTATGCTTTACTTATGTACCCATTCATTTCATTTCAGACAAACAAATGTCTGGTGTTGCCCACCCCACCCCACTCATAATATCTCCCCTTCCTCCATCTGTGCTTAGACTGACAGTGGTAAATGGCAATACTAAGTGTGTGCGGTTTCTTACCTGCTAAGATTTTAGAGCCATTCTGTATTCCTGTAAATTGACAAGGGTTTGCTAAAATACTAATTTATTTTAGCTTCTAGTTTGTTAACTAATATTTGAATCGTCTTATATAGTAGTGCATGTTTATGGATTAACTTCAGTTAATATATCTTCTATTAGTAGTTTGTTCCTTCAGTGAAATAATTGAAATCCATTGATAAATGCATTATCTTAGTGATTTATAAGGCATGGATTCTGTAGCTGCTACCTTCTTTTTCAGTATATGGTGCTGTATGACTTTTCTTCCTATGTGCATTTGTTGGGGAGCAATATAGGGTTTCTTAAGGAGCGGTAGCTTCCTTATTTCTTGTCTATTTCTTAGCCTTTAGAACTCACGCTAATTCAACAAACTGGAGGTTATATAATTTTATATTTTTAACAGAGATACCATTTTTTGGTTATTTGTAATATCTTTGCAGACACATCACATTCCTGATGATACTAGTATAGAACCTTGTGAATCTGAAGTTGTTATTACTCCGTCTCAAAAACGAGCTGGAAGGTGGGCACGAGCAAATTTTAAGATAGTCCTGTCATATCATGGGGGATCCTTTGATGGATGGCAGAAGCAACCGGCCTTGAATACTGTTCAAGAGTAAGATGTTTCCTGATGATTTTTAAACACACATTTATCATATGAACCCTCTCTGACTACCATAAGTCCAAGAACTATCTTGACAGCTTGGTTGAATAAGGAAAATAAATAGTTCAACAGTAAGATGAAATCTTTGCTGTTCATGTTCTAATGCATGCTATTTATTGCTCTCCCTGTTCTGTTAGTTCCAACGATTTCTTCTACACAGGGTGATTGAAAAGTCTCTTGGGAAGTTTGTTGATGAAAAGAAAGCTGCAGTACTGAGGGATAAGGATTTACCACTCCAAGGCACTGTTGTAGTTGCTGGACGAACTGACAAAGGGGTGACAGGTTTCCAACAAGTCTGCTCTTTCTGTATGTCATAACCTAATATTGCCCTACTACTCTTCCAAATCTGACGTATATTTTCAAAGATATTTTCCTTAAAAAAACTTGTATATCAATGGAACAAACAGTTGCATGTGCCATATGATATTGTTGCTATTTTCATGAGACGGAGGGAGGATATTTTAATTTTGCACGGTGTTGCTTATGGTGCCTTGTTTTATTTATAATGTGATGCCATGTTAGGGTGTTGCATATCTCCCTCAGGGAAATGAAATACAAAACAGGGACAAGAAGCATGCCATCTTTTTATGTGCAAAATTGAAAAAGAAAAATAACACTCAGGCATGTTCTGAAACCGACTTATAGCAATGTAACAACCACCTGTGAGATTATAAGAAATGGACAAGTGACTTGTCATTGTTAAAGTGTAAGCCATGCTACTGAAAGCCTTAACATAACTTGTTCAATTATTAAAGATGAACCCCTAGGTTTCTCCAAAATTTCTCACTTCTTTCAAGTAAATATATCCTTAACGGTACAGCTCCATTGCTTTCTAAGAATCACCTAGTTAAGTATCCGCAGGAATGCGATTGCAGACTGCCCAGGTGCTCCATTTAAATTCTAGTGCTGGGACCATTTTTGGTACCTTTGTTCTCTTGCACACCATCATATGTCTCTACATCCGGAGAAACTGATGAATGTGCACTTGTCTTCATTTTCTTATTTCATTGGATGAACTTCACTAATCATATTTATTCTTCATTAACTGCTGAAGTTTTTTTCTTTCGGCAAAGAATTGAAATTTTGTATTGGCAAGGATCCCACAGAGATTCTCAATACTACACCTGCCTTGACGGCTTGAGAGATAGGCAAGCTGCTTTCCACATACAATGACATTGCCATTAAACAAAAGATTAATTGGCAAGGAAAACCCCTTAAGTACTTGAATAATTGAGAAAACAAATGTGTTCTGACAACATATCTTGATCTGCTTGAATCCAAGCTCTGTGGATCCTCTTGAAAACGGAAGAACGAACAGTCATAAGGCTTGTAATGGAACTCAAAAAGGTTGTTGTTCAACTCAACTAAGCAAGATTGAAGGCACAAAACTACCGTTTCTATTGAGCAAGATTAACCTACATAACCTGGAGTGTTCCAATTGTAACACCCTAGTTTCTATTAGACCCGGCAAAACGTGTCTTGTCGTGTCGGGTTCAAAGTTAAACGGGTTGAGTGTGTCTAACCCTAACCCGACCCACCTAACCCGTTTAACATTTATAAACCTAAAAATTAAAAATCAAAAATTCACAAAACAGTACAAATCCAAAATTCAAATGAAAGCTTAGAAATCCAAAATTCAAATGAAAGCTTAGAAATCTAAATTTTATAGTTCAAACTTATAAGTTCTAACCAAATCTAAAACATTTAAAATCTAAAGCATTAAAAAGAATACTTATAATATATATATATATATAAACGGGTTATTCGGGTCATTTTCGAGTTGAAAATTTTGACCCTGACCTTGCCCGTTTAATTTTCGTATCATGTCGTGTCAACCTGTTTACTTAAACGGGTTGAAATGTATTACCCTACCCTGTTTTATTTCGTGTCGGGTTAGTGTGTGTGTCAATTTTTGCCGGGTCTAGTTTCTATATATGTTAGAGTTCGTTGTTTCAAGTCTTAAATACAAGGCACTAATATCTGACCAACATTAGTAACTATAAATCATCATATTTTATATGACAAGTAGCTTACAAGGAAAAGCATGGCAAAACAATCTAGTTAGAGGCAAAAGTTATGGATGGCAAAGCAAGTCTAAGGAAGCATGATAAAACAAGTCTAGGGAAGCATGATAGAGCAAGTCTAGTAAGCATGACAAAGCAAGCTAATTATGAGTTGTCAAGGCTATAAACATGTGTTGGCAAAATTATTGATGACAAAGCAAGTCTAAGTAAGCATGACAAAGCGAGCTAGTTATGAGTTGTCAAAGCTAGAAGCATGTGTTGGCAAAGTTATTGATGACAAATCAAGTCTAGTAAGCATGACATAGCAAACTAGTTATGAGTTGTCAAGGCTAGAAGCATGATGTGTCAAGATTCTTTTATCTTAAAGCATGAGGTGTTTAACTCTCATAATAGTAGAACCATGAGAGCACAAAACAAGGTGAGTACGTTATGAGATTCACTGAGATACATATGTGCTATATAAATGTATTTTATGCATTATGAAGTATTTGATAAGATGTTTTGGCATGTTCGCTTTACATGAAATGATGATACGTTTATGTAGCCAAGATATATGGCATGTTATGAGGTGTTTTATACACAAGGCGTGAAAGTTTTATGTATGTTATGTATGACCATAAATATCCAACGTACAGGATATTACATGAAGGGATGTCTTGCAAACGGACCTTGCAAATGGACCTTATGGGGCAACCTTTATGGATCCCGGGGTTAGCAAACCTCAAGGCAAGTATGGCATACTTACATGTCGCAAGTGAGATCTCAAAAGAGTATTTATATGCATGATAAGAGTTTTAGTGAATTATCATTCACAAGTTGATAAGTGTCATGAAAGTTGTTTATTCATGAAACCGTAACTGCTCAAGCTTTAAAGCTTATGTATTTCATGTACGTATCTCAGGGAAGGAGTAAAGAGGGATAGCATGAAGTAGTTAATATTCTAATCAATAGCAAATTTTGTTGTATTATAAGCTATTGAGTTATGTTTCCGCCGATGATTAAACTCTAATGTAATATCAATATATGAAAGAAATAAAGTTAAATTAAGGGGCTGTTCGGTTTGTTTTCCATTAAGTCCTGTATAGGCTAAGATGTCTGTGTAGATTTAGTTGTCTGTATGATTTAGGCTAAATTATTGTTAGGTTATTATGGTGTTGAATAACCGAACTGAATAACAAAAATGACTATTTTACCCTTCGCTTTATATTAAACATCTATTGAAAAAATTCATATAAACAATGAAGAATATCAAAAACATGAAATCTTCCATATCTTCAAACCATTGATCTGACCTCATCTTCTCCACCCCACACAGAAGATTTCACCACTGTTGTTGGAGTACTTCCACCATCATAAAATTTCAACCATCAATATTCAAGGAATAATGTTCACCTGGAAATTTCCATCATCCTTTGTAAATGGAATTTTGAAAAAAACAACACCATCTAAGCTCAAGAACCCTAAAACGAAAACACAAATGGAAATTTCCTCCATCCCTTTGTAAATGGAATTTTGAGAAAGAAAAAAACCCATCTGGGCTGAAGAACCCTAAAAAAAATGAAAATTTCCCACCGTCCCACTTCAAATGGAAACACAAATGGCTCAAGAACCATCACTCTTCCACTGCCCCTTTGAAAAAATTCTCTACGGTCCCCATAAGTTCCTCCATTTGTATACTGATTTGGGCTCAAAAAACCTAGATTTCATTTGTGTTTCAATTTTTCAGAAGAAGGGAGTAGGAGGAATGAAGCAACAAACAAGGACCGTAAAAAGAAGGATGAGAAATCGATGGAGAAGTCGAAATCAACATACAGGATGATGGAGATGCAAACGTGAATAGCACCTTTGGAAAGAGAAGAGGGGAGGAGGGTAGTTGGGGAAATTTAAGGGATTTTACTGGCTTAGTACAGATGACATTAGTTTTTTTAGCTGACCCATTCAGCCATGGGCTGAGCGAATAAGCCGATACCGAACAGCTAGATGTGGCTGTGCGAATAAGCCATGTCTATTATACAGCCCATTAAGCTCCTACCGAACATCGCCTTAGTTCACATGCAAGCCTTTAGACTTTGTATATGAAAAGAAAGTAAGTAACGACACCCATTATGGAAACGGGGTGTTACACCAATGATCTTCCTTGATTGAACGCATCTCAAAACAACATTGTAGCGGGAACAATCCCAAGCATTAAAAACCAGGCACCACCAAAGTGAACAGATCACAATACAAGGCTACTCACATCCACCTTCATATACATGGATTAGAAATCCTATAACTTCCAGTGAACAGATTTCAGTACAAGGCCACTCACATCCACATCATATATATGGATTAGGAATCCTGTAACTTCTTCAACCTTACAAGGTGATGGCAAAGAAACCTCAGGAGAGTTGATGCCAAGTACGGATTATGATGATATTAGTAGTGCATCTGAATCACAAGTTATTTTTAAGTAGTGAGTGGTATCCATTACTCAGTCACCCTCCAAAGAGGGGTTCTTGCAGATCAAGATAACAATGTTCCTTTCCTCATGTTTAGCAAGTAATTCTAAATTTCATCGCCTGCAACCACCTACAGCTGAACATGCACAAGCCTGGCACTCGTCAACTTTGTTTTGATGATTGATAATTTGAATACATCTGGACCATGCTTTCTAAGGAGAAAAGGACCTTTTTCTCACTACAAAAGACACAAACACCATGGGAAAAGCCGACTCAAAGATACAAAAATGGCCTGCAAACTCCATTTTAGAACTCCTATCAGCCTTAAAAGGAAAAAAGATACAGATAAAGAAAAAGTATATCAACAAATTTATCTTCGCTTTCGCACACCAAGTCTATAATCACAAAACTTCATTTCCAGACAATCCTATCTTCTGGGACTGTATTAGACCTGATTAAATTGTTTGTTTACTTGTCGTCCACCTCCCCAACACATCAACAACAATAACACCAAAAGCAAAAAAGCAAAAGGAAAAGAAAAATATAGAAGTAGAACATAGAGTCAAAGTAGACAGATAAGCATGTCGAAATCGACATTTAACTGTGTCCAAGAGAACCGTCCAAACTTTCTGATGGAGATCTAGTGTTTCACTGACTTACTACTGCCATTTATATACGTTTGGAGTTAACCATCTGTCTAGCTTGTGATACTTACCTTTAATTGCTTAAATGTTTAGATACTTGGAGAGAGGATGTTAGAATTCAAGATATTGAAGATACCATTAACAACACAGTACCAGGAAAGCTAAGGGTCAAATCTGTTTCTCAGGTACTGTAGTTGACATGTGTAAGAGAATGAAAAATGCTCAGCCCCTCTTCTCCTGCTTCAGTGTGTTAAGCACATGACATGATTTAGAAATATCAATCATGGAATTTATGTATTTTGCAACTTATTCACTTTATATTTCTTACAATGGTGGTGTGTTAATTATTATAGGTATCACGTACATTCCATCCTAATTTCTCTGCAAAATGGAGACGCTATTTGTATATCTTCCCTTTGAATGATGGGGAGGCTGGGAAAGAAAGCACGCAGAGTGAGGAAGATGCCACATTATGTTTTCATGAAAAATTTGGTGACCAAGAAAATAATACAGATGATTTTGTTGGTGAGGGATGTTTAGAATCTGCTGTTGATGATTACAAAGATGATCTGGGAAGTATAAAGAAACCAACCAGGTTCAAAGTTAGCAAGGTTAACAAGCTTCTTCAACAACTAGAAGGGAAATTGTTATCTTACAAGATATTTGCTCGTGATACAAAACCCTCAAGAAACATGTAAGCTTGATTTTACAAGAAATAATTTATTGTTGTATACATTCATCTTCTCGCGAAACATGTAAGCTTGATCCATTACCTAACACTCAAAACTAAGGTCACCTCAATGTAGTGAGTTAACTTGTTAGCGAGTTAACATGGGACCATCCAAGAAAAGAAACCAAATCCCCTTAGTAGATATAGAAATAGACTAGTGAGATGTTCTTGGAAAGCATGGCCAACTCACCAAATATTTATCTTATAAGTTTGATGCACCATGGGACATGAATGATTATATTGTGTATTTTTTTTTACAATTATGCGTCTTTTTTCTACTACTATAAAAAAATCGGTGATATGTCAAGCAATATGTTTGTGGTAAAACATCTTATTATGCATCTTCTTACGCTTGCTTCTGTTAAACTAAATTTATACCTAAAATCATTTTCATACAAAAATTCAGGTGGTGTTTCTATGCTTTTTTCACCTTCAAATACATTTTATAAGCTTTTCCTTTGAGTTAACATGTAGTTCATGCATGCTTGAAAAAACATAGTGATTTGAGGATTTACTTTTATTTACTTCTGAAACTGCTCGACCACGTGGACTTGCGGTTTTTCTGGGAGCCGAGACTAGCATTGCAGTTGCAACTACATGCAGTTTCTCTGCTTTCATTGCGACATGTTTTTGTTGCATTGCTTTGATCACTTGTTGGAGTAGAGTTCCTAATAGCATGCTATCCTGTCTTATGTAGTCCATTGTTCCTGTATTAGCTTAGGCATACATTTTATGGTACATCATAAGGAGAAATATGTTAATCACATGACATGAATTCACAAAAAGTGGAGGACTTGGAGAAAATGTTGGCATGGTGTTCGCATGAGAGCAAGATGGCACATTTTGGTGTCTTGCAGCTTCAATGTATTTCTCTTTCCTATAATTTTATAGGAGAAAAGAAAGTCATCATACTTTTTGAGTTTTTTCTGTGTATTATGTAACAAGAACTTCAGGATGCACATGTGAATTAACTTATTACATGAAACCTCTTCCAGTTCGTTACTTAAAAGATTGCCTTGTATGTTTTTTTACATTTATGCTAATTCTTTAACCTGCCATTGGCCATCTGAATAAGAACATGTGAAACATGTTTTCCTGTTTTTAAGTCTGTTGAAGCGATACAAGTCCATTTGTTAGTTGTTCTTGTTAGAGCTGACTCATCAGCTGCTCGAAGTCGGTCTCAACAGAAATTCATTCTTGTTCTAAAACTTTTGTTCTCTAACTGCATAATCTGTTCATATTGCAGTGGTCCACCAACAGAGTGTTTTGTCTTCCATGCACGAGCCACACAAGTATCTTTAAACATTGATAAGGAGGTTCTCAACTTTTCCCTTGGCAGAGCTGAGATTTGTACTGTCTAGTGTTACTTTTGGGCTTATGTCTCACATCAAGTCTTCTATTCTAATAGCAATGATCAGTTATGTGTTTTTTTCTTACCCCTATGGTGATTGCTGCACTTATTATGATTAACCCAAAAGAACAAGGCTATATATTGGGGAAGAGGATTGTTTGGTGACTGCACAAAAGTACAAGTAATTCTTACTCTTAAATTCAGTCATGGTCTGATAGTGCTCTTTCTTATTCTAAGGTTGGTTTCGAGGTGCTCCAACATTGAGGTTAATGGGACATGATTGCATAAAAAGAAAGTTGGGTGTTAAAGAGTAAATGAAAACTTGAGGCATGATTTTAGTCTCTTTTAATAATATAAAAAACTGGAAAATTAAACTTTATTATATTTATGAGATATTCTTCTGCTAGTAGTTCCTTGCAATGTAAGAGTTCTATGAGCAGTTGAGGAATTTAAAAGCCTTGCCTAAACTTTCTTGATTAGATCTTGCTTTTGATATAAATCACAACACTTAATAAAACCTTAGTTCTTTTACACATGGTATGAGGTTCTATGAAACATGTGCAGATGTAAAAGTCTTTGACTTGTCATGAGCCTTGATCTAAGAAATTACGTTCTCTTCTGTTCATTCGTGTTGGAAGTTACTCTACTTCTGCATCTCTCCATATGTTTGTTCCATCTATTCTTTATCATTGATCTCACTTCCATTTTGCGCACATAACATGGGTCCCGAGTTTCAATCATACACTGATCATCTTGTAATTTCTTAACTTCTTCGCATTTTCTCATTATTATATGTCGCATTTCTGCTTTAACCTGTTTGATTATACCTATGGAATGCAATTGATATCTGCATTTGCTAGAATTTTACGCTTTACTAATTGCTTTCCACTTTTCATGAAGAAAGGAGAATATACCGAGGCAATGTGCATCGAATTGGTTGCTAATCGCTTCTTACGCAAGGTATAAATCTGATTAGATGATCTTATCTGCGTTTTTTTTGCACTAGTTCTACTATAATGTAATTTGACAAAACTGCAACCAGAGAAACTTTATACCCAACAGTTTTGGCTTGCTTACCATCTCCGTTTCCGTTTTTAGCCCTTTCAGTGGATACATAGAGATATGTGTGTATTTATATTACATAGGTCACAGAACAATAGTTTACATTTACTTCTCAAAAGCTAGGTAAGGTGTCAACGATAGCGAGCACCAACAATAACAATAGGATTACATAACTTTTGCAGACCGATTTCACGAAGCAGTAGTGGTTGAAGTGTCTACAGTATGTTATACCCTGGTGGCTATTACTTGCATTGAGTAGAAGTAAAGGGGTAGAATGGGAATGTTTTGTTACAAGGGGTAAAAAGGGAAAAGTAGCTTTTAAGGGTATGTTAAAATGGTGCGAGTAGGAGGGCGGGAGGGCATTCTTTTTTGTAATCAATTTGGCGGGAGGGCATTCTGTTTTGTAATCAATTTGGTGAAAAACCTTTGGGAGAGACATGGCCTCTCGAAAGCCAGAGAATCGATTGTAGATCATCGGTGTAATCCTTTGATTTCCATATCAATATGATGAATGTGCAACACAGTCCAACTTCAGTTCATAGAAAAATGATACAAAGGACGCTTTGGTTTTTAAATAAATTAATATTAATGTGAGGAAGTAGTGTTCTACTAGTTTCTTAAGCAAAGTCTTGGAGCAACTCATAAGGTTAGTGGTTACTCCTTTTTGAACAAGGTAATGGGTTCGAGTCACAAAAACCACTGCGACCCTCACAAAGTGTAAGACCCACTTCGTGTGTTGTCATTTTTTCTCAAAAAAGAAAGGGTTGTCTGCCAAAACATCAATTTTGTTATCGGAAGTATGATTCATCTATTTCTTGTTACTCCTTTAGTACCGAAATCCCAGTCTAGTTTGTGCATAAAAATTCTCATTTAGTGTAAAATAAGCAAAGACATGTACCGTTTTGTAACTATGTGCATCCTTGATCTTTGTTAAACCGGAAAAGCACTGTGGTTAAGAATTCATTGGCTTGACAGATGGTTCGCGTTCTTGTGGCAACATCAATAAGGGAAGCAGCTGCTGGTGCTGAAGATGATGCTTTGATAAAGCTGATGGATGCCACATGCCGACGTGCCACGGCTCCACCAGCACCCCCTGATGGCCTTTGTCTTTTTGATGTGGGGTATAAAGAGTTTGATTCACGAACTTGCCTAATCATATAAGGTAATCACCATCCATGATGAGTATGGCTAGATATTTTTTGTGAGTATGAATGACCTTAATCTTTATGGATTCAATCTTCTGCAGACTCGAACCTTTAGCCATGGATTCGGAACGGCTCTGATACCAATTTGATAAGAACCAGATTTACTAAATAATTACAATAAAAGAAATGTAGAAGAAACTGTAGCAGGATAATGGCATGAGAAAACGGTGGGCTTTGAGAAAGATGTTGACTTTATATTTTATACGTACCACTTTAGAAATCATGATTCAAATTCAGTTTAACGATTTATATGCTTATGATGGAAACTCTTGAACTCACTAGGCGTTTGCCTAACCTTTTTACTTGTCGGCATGTGCATCAGGTTCTGGTTGGGGATTAGTACTTGCAACACTGTGAAGAGATGAGTGCTAGTTGTGTGCTCGAGAAGGTTCTAGCTTTTGTTGACATCTTCCGCTTTTGGAGATAGCATTTGTTATTGGGTTTTAGCAACACCCGTCCCTATTATAGACCTTGTATAAGGCTTGATTTGTGCTTATTGAAGTTAAACTTAAATTGTTATTTTAGGTGATACATTTATTGATGTATTTAGAAAATTTTAAATTAGTTGCTATCTCTGGATTTGAGGGTGTTACAAAACTGGAGGTTATATAATTTTATATTTTTAACAAAGTTACCATTTCTTGGTTATTTGTAATATCTTTGCAGACACATCACATTCCTGATGATACTAGTATAGAACCTTGTGAATCTGAAGTTGTTATTACACCGTCTCAAAAACGAGCTGGAAGGTGGGCATGAGCAAATTTTAAGATAGTCCTGTCATACATGGGGGATCCATTGATGGATGGCAGAAGCAACCGGCCTTGAATACTGTTCAAGAGTAAGATGTTTCCTGATGATTTTTAAACACACATTTATCATATGAACCCTCTCTGACTACCATAAGTGCCTTCGAAGGCTAAGGACAGCCAATAACTATCTTGGCAGCTTGGTTGAATAAGGAAAATAAATTGTTCAACAGTAAGATGAAATCTTTGTTGTTCATGTTCTAATGCATGCTATTTTATGCTCTCCCTGTTCTGTTAGTTCCAACAATTTCTTCTACACTTGAATAAAGTTTGTCCTGGGGTTCCGTCCCCTTTTTCAAAAAAAAAAATTCTTCTACACAGGGTGATTGAAAAGTCTCTTGGGAAGTTTGTTGATGAAAAGAAAGCTGCAGTACTGAGGAATAAACATTTACCACTCCAAGGCACTGTTGTAGTTGCTGGACGAACTGACAAAGGGGTGACGGGTTTCCAGCAAGTCTGCTCTTTCTGTATGTCATAACCTAATATTGCCGTTACTACTCTTCCAAATTTGACGTATGTTTTCAAAGATATTTTCTTTAAAAGAACTTGTATATCAATGGAACAAACAGTTGCATGTGCCATATGATATTGTTGCTATTTTCATGAGACGGAGGAAGGATATTTTAATTTTGTACGATGTTGCTTATGGTGCCTTGTTTTATTTATAATTTAATGCCATGTTAGGGTGTTGCATTTCTCCCTCAGGGAAATGAAATACAAAACAGGGACAAGAAGCATGCCATCTTTTTATGTGCAAAATTCCGCAAGTTGTTGAGTTGCAATCATGGGAGAAGAGCAACGACAACGACAACCATAACCGCAGATTGTAACAGTCAACGATCTTAATGATCCTCTATATCTTCATCATTCGGATAGTCCATGACTTGTTCTGGTTACGCATCCTCTGGGTGGTGACAATTATACATCATGGAGTCGAGCTATGTTGCTTGCGTTATCTACAAAGAACAAAATAGGTTTTGTTGATGGAAGCTTTGTCAAACCAAGTGATGATGATGGAGTGAAGTTTAACTCATGGACTCGGAGTAATGTCATGGTAATTTCTTGAATACTTAATTCTGTGTCAACAGATATTTCTGCTAGTCTAATTTTTAGGGAAACAACTTTCGAGATCTGGACTAATTTACGAGACCGTTTTCAACAAACTAATTGTGACCTTATTGAGATTTCATGAAACTGGTACTTAAATATTTTTATCTGTGTGGGATTATTTCAATTGGGTCAATATTGATCCAAATTTGAATTTATCTTGGCGGTTTCATTGCAGAAATGTATGTTCTTAACTTGATGAATCAAGGGCATAGTTATTGTTTGGTCCGACTCATTTATATTTAAATTCAAAATGGGATGATATTATAATTATTCGATAGGGATATTTGTAGGACGTAGGTATTGCAACCATCACCAAAATGGGGAAGAGAAAAAACTCTGAAGAACATTTGTTAGATTGATCGGTTGCTTGAGAATGTGAAAGGACTAGGTTTTGTGCCAAAATTGTAATAAAAGCAACAAGAAAAGCAAGAACATGCTTTCCATTGCAAGCTAGTTTTGGTAGGTTAAATTAGAGACCACATTTGAAGGAAATATTTGCCAAGGGGTTATATGATGGAAAAACTCTTACATTTTTCTTTAGATCATTATATTGTGCAAGTTCTTGAGGGGGTTTATTTATTTGAAGTTTGTTAGTTTTATGCTCGACACCAAGAAAAACTAGACCCTGCTATCACAGACTAGCGGAGCCGATGAGTAAAGGTCAGTTAACGGAAAAATTCATAGAAATTAGGGACCAGGAGGTGGAGAAGAAAGTGATGAGAAAACATAGAAAGTAGTAAGGAGGACTTATATTTCAGTAATATTCGGTCTGAATTCCATTTGCCTTCACAACGATTTTTAGGTAAACACATGACATGGCCTGTGTTTCTCTCTCTAATAGAACAAACAGATAAAAGCACTAAATTAAGTATTAAAACCATATAAACCTAAAAGATGTCGTTGGGTCATTTAATTCCAACAACACTGCTTAGGGACTAACCGCCTTCCCTCCAATTTTACATGCAGCTTACGGATGCCACACTTCCCTTGTTCTGCCTCCTGCTTTTGCTCCCTCGTGGTCTGTGGTGCACAACACTTAATGAGGAACTAAGAAGTACAGTACTCGTTGAGATATCCATGCAACTTTTTGCCTGTAGTGATTTGAAAAGATTTAGAATAGAAAAGTGTGGAACAACAAGTTAAAAAACTCAAGATTTAATTTTGGGTCTAAAATGTATTCCCCTCATCTTGTGAATTTTGCAATGTTTGACTCAGTACCTAATTTAAGTAAAGTGATTAACTATTTATCAAATATTTAAATTGCTGGTCGATAAAGACAAATAAAGGAATCTTGTGGACCCAAATCAATATGTTAGGTTAATCTAACTCTGGGTACTTTCCAAAAAGGAGATGACGAGGAAGAAGAAAGGGAGCTTTCTTGTTTTCTTTCTTCCTATGGAGTGAATTTGCCTCTTCCTGGTAATGAATTAAGCGGCAGCGAGGAGGTCTGGTTCCATAGTGATTTCGTCTGCTTTTGGACCCATCTGCGGGGGGTTCCATATCCATCTCCGTGGAGATCCCCAGATCGTAAGACATTATCGCCTTCACAGCACCATACTACATTCGGGTTCTTAAGAAGAAAAAGAAGATCCCGAAACCAATTCATGCAGAGGGTTACATTTATATTGGAGGGTTACAAGTACTGAATGTTATTGAATCTTGAACTGATAATAAGAATCACTAAAAGTTGGGGTGCATCTATGATCTATCTATATACTTGAATTGAATTTATTGCACAGTTTATTGTGACTCTGGTGCTGATTCTTTGGGAATATTGTTTACCTTAATAAAACAATACATTAATACTATATTTTTTCATGCCTTCTACTAGTATGCTGATTTGTTTAGGCTTTACTTTTGTAGTATCTAAATGTAAACATAGTGAGTGACATTTGTACTTTTGAGGCATTGTTCGACATATTCTTATTTTTGGTATAATGTTCTCCAGCCCCAAAGAAAGCCACAACAAAGGAAGTGGAACGAGTAGACAACTTCTTTGCATCATATGCTAATACTTCAATAGGCATGATTGAACAAGTATATACATGTTTTTCTTAACTGGTCCAGACACATTTTGCCATGGAACTGGATTTTATTCTGTGAAGTTTTATTGAACAATTTATTGTGGTTCTTCTTATGCAATAGACTTCTTTTGATGATTTTGACCTGTTCTATTAAATTTCTAGTTCCTATTTGTTTATGTAAACCTGTTTGCTAGTATGTTTGTAGAAAAGAAGCGCCTGTATCCAATATCTTGCATTCTACATATTGCAGTTGCTTGCAGAAGTTACTTTGATGAAATATAATTCCTTGTTCTGATCTTATTTCAGGACTGCAATCATTCTGTGTTTGTTTGTCCATGGGGCACTTGAAATATGGAAATAGACCTGCATATGTGTTAGTTCGCGTTTAGTCATATGTCTTGGTGATAGATACCTCTCATCTATATATGATCCTCCTAGGTGGTTCTGAATTTCTCAGCATGATTCGTATTTATATTAATTTTCTTTTGTCATTCAAATAGACACCAGTACCATTGTACCAACAACCTGCTACTTTTTGAGAAGTAGACTCTGAAACGAATGCAAATAATCATAAAGCAATGGGATTCTGACATCCACACATTTTGCCCCAATACCAAGAACTGCATGATCTTATGAAGATGCTGTCTATGTGAATTGGGTTCATAGATATTTTATGGTCACTGCCCCAATATTTGCTTATGACTAGAGTGGATACAAATAGCATTAAGTGGCAACAACAAACATGCATAAAATTACTAAATTGGGTACGAAAAAACGGAGGGATGAAAGATATTAAGAAATTCTAAAACCTTGAGGATACGGAGGTGCATTTATATATATATATATATATACACTGTTAGAAATAGAGATCCTTCTAGAAGATAAGCATTATCAATTGTAATCTGTTAGCCTAATCTTCTGAGATAGAATCGATAAAGTTTAGGTTGTTTCCTTATCTTTAGGATTAGTTTGTTTTATCCAGTACTATATATATTGTGCTCTTCTAGCTCTGGAAAATATACAGAAATATTTTCTCATAATAGATTATATATATATATATATATATATGTGCATACATAGACAAATCTAAAAGTAAGAAGTAATTTCATGATTTATTATTTCATACTTAAAAAATGTAAGCAAAAATATACACTAAAGCCGCCTAAATCTTATCATGCTATTACTTAGTGTGTCCATATTAGTATATTAGTTTAGACTATCAAAGAGATAAAGTTGTGTAGTCTCACCTTTTGTAGTCATAGAACTTTTGTTTTTAGCTTTAGCCTTAGTTTCTAATTTTGAACATTGTGAAATTTTTATTTTTATTTTCGGTAAAAACCAAACTATGTCTTTGCATATATTGGTAAAAGAAGGAATAAACTGCTCCTTGTGTTTCTTCTTGTAACCCTTTGATTTTGTGGTAAATAGCTTGGGGATACAGTCAACACCACACCCCTGAAGAACCATACCTTGAAAGTACTCGATAGGGGTTTGAATGAGAGAGAGGTGCAGGGATAAAATCTCTACTTTGAGAAAGCGAACACTTGTCGAACATTCAAAGATGGACATGAAGAAAGTAGGATGTGTACTTGTCGGATTAATAATTTTAAAGCGGTTTAGTAGTTTGTTCATATCCACTATTTTGTGATAGTTTTATGTTATATTTTCTGAAATATGTAATTGTAGAAAGATAAAAGGCTGCCATGAGAAGCCAACATTAGAAAAAGTTGCTTAATCCGAACGAAATACTCTTGCTAGAGTACACAATCTCTACTAAAAATCAATATCAGCGAATGCTTCTAGTCTCACTTTATAATTACCAAAACAAAAGTGTTATATTCTTCAAATATAACCATTTCCCAACTTCTCAATGGGATTTTTGCCTGCCATTATGTGCTATGTCCTTGTGTAGACCATAACATACATCAAGCTGCTAAATGCAACATTATTTGTTTTCTTATCATTCTCTCCTTTACCGGGAAAGCTTGTACAAAATATCAATGTGCTTGATCTTGTGAAATTGGAAAGTACAATCATATAACAATGGCCTTGTTTTTATTTTTGTGACCGACTATATTTGATTTAACATGGTCTTCTTCTTGAGCTTCACTACTTCACTTAGAGTATGCCGGCATTGGCCCACATTCACCCCTTTGTTTCGTCGAGTGTTAATCAACTCCTTGTGCTCTGTGTTTCAAGGACACTCTTGGGACAATATAGGCACTTGATCTGTGAAAACAAGAATCCTTTGTAAAAAAAAGTTAAGGATACATTGGTGCATCTATATATGTGTGTGTGTATATATATATATATATATATAGACACATATTCTAGAGTAAATTTTTGGAGATCATCAAGCTTAATTACCATTGTAAAAGAAAGAATAAGATTAGGAGGAGAGAGAATGTGTGTGTATATATATAGGGTGTAAAACTTTCTTATAAATAATGAAAAATCAATTCAATTCATTATGAAAAGAAGAACTCATAATTTATGGAGTATTTTGCCATATTAATAACGTTGATGAATGATGGTAGCTGCTCTTTCTATTCCCATAGAGGACGCATGTTGCATTGTAACACGTGAACAATGAACACATGTTCCACTATATCCATTTTAGAATCCAAAATTGACCTTGAAGGTCTTAAACTGCTCAAAATTTACATTTAAATAATGTTTTTTTTGCGGCATCGAAACCAAAACTATTGCTTCCACTTCCACTAAGAATACAACATTTCAGAGCATCGACAACATATTCTTCAAGATGGATAAGATAAAGATTTTAGAGTTTTTATCTTGGTTTTTTCAGTCACCAAAAAGCCTCTGCATATTGGAGAAAGTATGAAAGAGAGTTTAAAAATCTTCAAAAATAACCGGAGTTGTATGAATTTTTTCCCCAAGACTAACTTTTTTCATCCCTACTTTGGAGAAGTATGAAACCATTGGAGATGCCCTCATGAACATCACAAACAAACCACATTGACATCAACAAAACATAAAAGCTTGATACTAGGAAACAAAAAACAATTAAGTAATCCTAATATGATTCCTCTATGATCAAACAAAGTTATAGCAAACTTTGTACATAAACAAATCTCTTTGGTTAAAATACCAACGTCAACGTTCTCACTTATCTTATCGGATAAAAAATTAAAACGGCATCGTATGCAACAATTTACTAAGAGTCGTTACTCTCGCTTACCGAGTAAGACTCTCGGTCCTTGCTATCGCTCTTACGAATATCGGTCCTCTTCATATTCATCCGGAAAGGTGAGTGACCCGGTAAGCATTTGGTAAATGACCCTTACTTTTTCGCCCAATAGCCACAATGATATTATGCATGAAATCCTTTAAACAAGTTATCACAAGTCCATGGAGAAGAAAAACACTTTCATGCACCCATAAAAGCATACTTGTTTGGAATACAAGAGTTTGAATAATTAGCACACTTAGGAACAATAATGTAACAAACATGTAGTGAGAGCAAAGGGATAATATGATTGTTTTCTATTAGTTTATATTTATATTTTGCGTCAAAATGCAGGACTGCATAATCTTTTTACATGGTTGTTTTAGAGCTGGGCTACACTAATGTTCTAAGATAACAAAAGATGAAAAACTTTTAACAAAAAAATGCTGACAGGTTGTTATTGGGATTGGATCAATCAACTTCTTTTTCTTGTTACTACACAGGAAGAACATCAATTCTTCACTATAAATATGCCAAATCAACTATTGACCTGTAAGATCTATCATAGTTACCAATAAACAAGATTTTTTTAAGCTTCCCATGAAAAAAAATCAAACCCCATTATACAAATCCATGTGCAACGACCTTCAACAAGACAACAATCAGTGAAGCAAACAAAATCAATCGGTACATTCATGTTTTCCTTGGCACATAACATATGCACTGAAGCATGGGATTCAGATATATATACATTCCTCAATATATGAAAGTTTGAAGAGCCACTATACGTCATCTGCAAACAAGAAACAAGATAAAACTAAACATCATTACCAGAGAACGGTGGTTAATCCCATAATATGCATGTCCTACATATTCATTAGTTTCATTAGTAGGGAGGATTAGGAGAACATATTGGATTAAAACCTTATAATTCACCAAGATTGGTCCGACCAAAGTGTAATATAAACTAAATTATCCATGTCATCACAAATCTACACCCCTTTCTGTACTCTCCCTCATAGTGGGCTACAAATTATTGCAGATAAGATTGAACCTGAGAACACCCAATCTATAACTAAAAATTCAACATTTGTCAGAATTTGCTTGTCGATCATTTGTAGTTGTGCTGGTCACAAATTGGTCTTGAGACGTTTTAGAAATTCAGTTTGTGGTGAAAGGAGCCAGTGAGAACAACCACACATAAAGCTTCCTAGGGAGTCATTTGAATTGAAAAGTGCCATGCAAAAGAGATAAATTACTAACCCCTAGGACAATCTACAATAAAAATAGAATAAGGTTACAAATCTAAATCCAGAACAATTGTTCCTGCGTCAGTGTTTAAATATGGATCTGCAATGAAAAATAGTTGTTAAAAGATGAATAGCTTAAAATGGCAACAAAAAAACAAGAAAAGCATAAGGGTTTTGATATAAATGCATTATAAGGTAAGTATAAGATTATATAGACCTCATCTTCTAATTAACCACTCTCATTAACTGTAACACAAAAAAATAACATATGGATTCATTTCAAATGTGTTGTATACATTGGAAGTCATGTATTCACTTCAAAAATGGATTCCACCTATTATTAGCTTCAAAACTTGTGTATACAACAACTTCCTCGTCTAGCTCATCACCGGTAGATAAAACCTTAAAATATGGATTGAAGAATCAATTTCACCATTAAAATAAGTAAATTATCATCAATATAATCCCAGATTCATTATACAATATGGTCACTACATTTAATCACCTTCAAAAGCACAAATAACCATTTATGAATAACAGATACAAATTTCTTACCCTAATTTCAAGTTGACTTTTGTATATTGAAATTTTTTTCAAGTAATTAAAAGGCAAGAGTTCAAGAAACCTAACTTGTAGCAAACCCTGAAGTCGATCCATTTTGGTGACTTTTCGATGCATCATGGCTATGGTTGAACCAGAAACCAGTTGACGATGCTTTTGTTACTTGAACTCCTTGGTGACTTCAATTTAGGATGTGGCTAAGACATTTGATATTAACATCGTGCCGATGCATAGAGGAACATTGCACAAAAAATGTAATTACTGCATATTAACGACAAGCATTCCTTCTGAAAATGTAAATCTGAACCAATTCCACGAGCAGATGAACATTCGTCATTAAAATGTACTAAATAGATTAGATTAAAACAAGGGTTGGTTTTAAGAAAACAAAAGGGAGTGTGGTGTATCTATCAATAGAAGTATGAGAGAAGGCTTGGCAGGTGGCAAGAGACAGAGGTGTTGTGTTTGGGAAGGGGGAGGATAAAGAGGACTAAAAATAGGAATTGGATGGAGAAATATGGCATTTCATGGTTGCATTGAGCAGGATTTTTTGGTATTCAAATTGAAGATTTGATTTTATTGTTTTAAGACATCTGCAAAGTATCCCCATATTCGGCTTCATTTTACTGGATATACGGAGAAGTTAAACATTTTGCCAGAAGGCGAGAAGTGTTTAATAACACATGTTATTTTGACAATACATAGATGTTTAATCATACATGATTAAACACATTTACAAGCCGTGTAATCATATATGATTAAACACTTCTCGCCTTCTCGCAAAATGTTTAACTTCTCGCATGATCCTCCCTCCCTCTCTATATATATATATATCTTGGACATTCATTAACCAAGGCATCAAGTATTTTTAACATGTTTTTTCACATCAACATTTTTGGAACAAGTTCAAACAGTTTGGGTAAATTCTTCAAATCCAATTTTCAAATATCAATCTTGCCTTTGTCTAAAAATAGGGTGGATGGTAATAACTGTATTTTATACTCTTTATGGTAGGTGGAATTCTTATGGTTTCTTTTGTCATGTAATAGTCCACAAGGGGTTTTATCATGAGTTTCAAAAGGCGATGATGCTTAATTAAATGCATTTTGGGCCTTCTTTGGATATACAATTTTTTTTTTGGGTTAATTAAAGAAGACAACAAACAAACAACTTGTGCCTATCAGGGTTGGATTTGAACATTTGACATCTGTTTCGCATTTTATAAATTGACAATTGTTCGTCGCTCTTTTCTTGCAACACTTTTAAATCAGCTTGCTAGTTGATAGCAGCTACTCCTCTTAATAATCACTGCTCTTAGTAGGCCAAAACGTTCAAATCGACGACTTATTTGCTACTCAATGGGTGAATCACATAATTGCTCTTCTTAACCCTATGAATACCTGCTACTTTGCTCCTGTTTTCATCTTCCAGTTCCTTCATCTCTTTCTTTAGTGTTTCTTTTGATGGGTGTCTCCATAAGTATGGTCTTCAAGAACAAATTATCTAGGTGAAGATTGTTTCTAGCCCTTGTTTTGGTATTATATGATACTGATGGAGCTTCAGTTCTGAGGTTGAAACACATATACATACAGAGGCATAGATCATGCAATGACAATATTGGTCTCTCCTCGAGATCGCACATGTGATGCCGTCGACTATGTTGTAGGAGCCGTTTTTTAGGTCGATATGTTAATAATATATAATGCTAGTAAGAAGTACTTGAACACCTGGATGAATTACACCACAATCAAGGAGGAAATATATAGTAGTGATATTTGCATTGGATAAGCTTCAGTGTATTGTTGGGATCATTTATCATATCATGTTGCCTTCAATTATTGATCCTTGTCTTCTCAGGATGAGTGGCGAACGGGCCTAAAATCTCTTCATGCTGACACTCTTAAAAAGCTAAAGAAAGAACTCCCTGAGTTGGAGAAAGAGGTACTTGTTTATCATGTCTCCCCCCGTAATTACATGTAGAAATAGTTCAAGTCCAAATAGTATCTTACATCATTTTTTTTGAAGTTAATAATATCTATATACGACAAATTAACTCACACTCTTCTCACTTGGATAACCACTAGGCCAAAGGTTCTTTGGTTAGTATCTAACATTTTGTTGTCCATGTCCTTTGAGAAGGTGGCGAAGCAAAATAATTTTGAAGATTTCTATTGCTATTCGTTTCGTTACTGCCTAACTGGTAAGCTTCAATCAAATGGAAGACGTACCTTTTCTTAAATGAAAGATTGTATTCTCAAATATTTGATCACATACCCTTTTCTGATCATTACATCAAACCGTTACGACTTATTTGTGTCACTTTACGTATTTCAAAAGATAAACAGAAGAGCTTAGATATTGAGAGCGTGTGCATGTTACTTGATCTTGTTCTTGGACCCTACTTTCCTCTTCAGGTTGATTCATTTGTCGAGTACTTAAAGGTTTGTAGCTAATTAGCTTCTGTCTGTTTTATGCATATGATTCATTCATCGATCACTACGTAGCATAACTGTATGTGTTTGTCAGATCCAGAAGGAATACAAGGGGTGATAGACATGGACCAGTGGACAAACTTTCTACGTTTTTGTCACGAGTTACTCTGCTAATCATTGTTATTGTCGAATAAAACTTGTAGTTTCCATATTATTACTTCCTCTGTCTCATAAAAACACTGTTAATTGCGATGTTTTATTTATTTAAAGCTAAAAGTGCTTATCTTCCGGGGGTTAGATGTAGAAGGTTGGTTCATAATATTTCTTTAGTTTTATCCTTTTTTTTCTTCAATGACTGAAATGGGTAAAAGTGGATTAATTTATCCCTAACGAGACTGATAGATAAACTTGGTAAAGATGTCTTGTATATTATATTGTAATTGGTAGAATACAAGAGTATTTATAGGAGAAATATTTACAGACTACACCCTCTAAGTATACAAAGTTTGTCTAATATTCCCCCTCAAGATAAGGCCGGGAATCGACTCTTAGCTTGGACTTCAAAAAAAGAAAATGCTCAGATGACAATGGCTTTGTGAAGATGTCGGCTATTTGATCATGTGTTGAAATGAATTGAACCGACAGTTTTCCTTGCGCAACTTTTTCTCGAACGAAGTGAAAATCAACTTCTACGTGCTTTGTTCGCGCGTGAAAGACAGGATTTGCAGACAGATATGTGGCTCCCAAGTTATCACACCATAGAGTTGGAACCGATTTCATTGGAATGCGAAGTTCTCGTAACAAGGTTTCAAGCCAAGTTAATTCAGCCACCGTATCTGCTAATGCCTTGTATTCCGATTCTGTGGATGACCGAGATACAGTCTTTTGTTTTCTAGCAGCCCACGAAACAAGATTAGATCCAAGATATATCGCATATCCGCCCGTGGATCGACGGTCATCTGGGCAGCCAACGCAATCCGCATCAGAAAAGGCACTCAAGGAGTTGAACGCAGCATCAGTGTAAGCATGCAACCCGGAGGACGATGAACGAGAGATTAAGAGGCCATGGCTCGCCGTACCGTGAAGGTATCGTAAGATACGTTTGATCGCAGACCAATGATTCACAGTGAGTGAGTGCATAAATTGACATACTTTGTTGACTGCAAAGGTAATGTCAGGCCTCGATAGTGTAACATACTGCAAGGCACCCACCATCTGTTTATATTTCACCGGATCATCAAAAGGAACGCTATCACCAAGAGACAAGTTTGTGCTCGTGGTACACGACGACGGAACGGGTTTTGATTGTGAGAGGTTTGCTCGAGCTAACAACTCGTTTATGTATTTCTGTTGAGAGAGAATGAGATCAGAGTCTCGGCGTGTAACCTCAATGCCCAAGAAGTATGATAAGGGTCCCATATCTTGGACTGCAAATGACTTGCTCAGGCTATGAACGATGTGGTCGATGGCTTTGTTGTTGTTTCCTGTCAAAATAATGTCATCGACATACACAAGCATATACATAAGTGTACCATGAGCCGAGTAAATAAATAATGAAGGATCCGTTTTGGAACCCTGAAAACCAAGAGAGATCAGAGCCGAAGAAAGTCGTTAAAACCAAGCTCTCGGTGCCTGTTTAAGACCGTATAGAGACTTGTGAAGCAGACACACCTGATCCGGTTTGCGCGGATCAACGAAACCTTGGGGCTGTTGCAGATACACAGTTTCCTTCAGATCACCATGTAAAAAGGCATTTTGGACATCAAGCTGTCTGAGATACCATTGGTTGGTAACCGCGAGTGAAAGAACAACTCGAATAGTGGTGGACTTTACCACTAGACTGAAGGTTTCTGTATAGTCAATGCCCGGTTGCTGGTTAAAACCTTTTGCAACAAGACGCGCTTTGTAGCGCTGAATCGCCCCATGCTGATCTCTCTTGATTTTATAAACCCATTTGCAAGCTATCACATTGGCTTTGGGAACACAAGGAACAAGCGTCCAAGTGCCATTTCGGATTAAAGCCGAGTATTCATCCGCCATAGCTTTACGCCAGTTCTGATCTTTGTTGGCAACAGAAAAGGTGGTTGGTTCTTGGAATGAGGTATTGGTGGATGTGTGAAAGGCTGATGGGTCGTATGGTTTTGTCTTTTTTGGATTTTGCCGAAGATGGGCTGGTCTTGAGGGTTGGGAAGGAGGGATGGTGGTAGAGGTGGGGGGCTGTGGTTGTTGGTCTGGTATTGGATGGGTAGGTGTTGGAGGAGGGATTGGAGGGGTAGGGGCTGCTGGAGTGGTGGTGTACTTGTCAAAGGCAGGAGTTGTGGTGGTATGAGGGTCGGTGGAGGTGTGACGGGAGTAGGTGTGAGTTGGTAAGGGGCTGGTCGGTTGTGGAGGAGTAGTATGTAGAGGGATGTTTGGTTGAGAAGAGAAGTTTGGTGAGGAAGTTGTAGGAGTAGGTGTGGTTGTTTGTGTGGCAAGTATGGACGTAGGATAGGAGGAGATATAGGGGTTGTTGGGAGAGAATATGGAGGTTGTGGTATGAGGTGTAGAAAAAGGGAAAGAGTTTTCGTTGAACCGAACGTGACGGGCAATGTAAATGTGTTCGGTGTCGGGATCAAAACATCGATATCCATGATGTGCGGTGCTATAGCCAAGAAAAATACAAGAAGTGGATCGTAGATCCATCTTGTGGTGATTATATGGGCGAAGATGAGGGTAACATTGGCATCCAAAGACTCGAAGAAACGAGAAGTCGGGTTTATGTTTAAAGAGATGTTCAAAGGGAGAAATGGTTGAGTTTGTTCGTGACGGCATTCGATTTATAAGATAAACCGCGGTCTCAAAGGCAAAGTGCCAAAAACGGTTTAGGATATGAGATTGAGCCATGAGAGTGAGTCTGGTTTCGACAATATGACAATGACGTCTCTCGACAACCCCATTTTGTTCGCTGGTGTGAGGGCAAGAGAGACGGTGAATAATGCCAATAGAGGAGAAGAATTGTGATAAATTTCGAAATTCACCCCCCCCCCAATCGGTTTGGACTATTTTAATTGTGGTGGAGAATTGACATTCAACCATGGTGACAAAACATTTAAACACATCAAACACATCTGATTTTCGTTTTAAAGGAAATAACCACATGAATTTGGAAAAATGATCAACACATAAGAGAAAGTAGTTATGACCATCAAACGAGGTTACCGGTGTGGGACCCCAAACATCACAAAAGATTAAATCTAGAACATGAGAACTTTTATAATCAGAAGACAATAAATTGAGTTTGGAAGATTTCCCAATCAAACTGGAATTACAATGAAAATCAAAAGTCTTATTGGAAATAGGTAAACAATATTTGGAAAGCATAGTCTGAAACAGCTGGGAATGTGGATGTCCGAGTCTTTGGTGCCAGGTGGTTGTGGTGGCTCGGGCTGTTGAGAAAGCAACTTTTGGAAGGGGTTGATTTGTTGGAAGGTTGATTGAGTAGAGTCCACCGTCACTTGGACCCATGAGGAGGGTAGTGTGTGTTGACTTGTCCTTAACAGCAAAATAAACATGATTATCGTGACAGAATTTTTGGACAGACAAAAGGTGTTTCTTGATTTCAGGGACGTGAAGAACATTGTTTAGGTAAAAGTTTTGTTTGGTGAATAAAGGCGTGAGGAACCAATATGTAGGATAGGTAGGGCCTTACCGTTACCAACATGCAGACTGTCATCCCCGTAGTAGGATTCGGCAGAATCAAAACCCCTCATATCCGGTGCAACATGGTTGTTTGAACCTGTGTCCGGAAGCCAAGAGGTGGACGCTTGTGAGCGATAATCAACGTAATTGGCGGTCGGTTGTCTCATCCGAAAGGTAGATGGGTCGCTGATAACTCTCATTTTGAGAGTTATTTATTACTCTTTTTTTAGGATTTTATATCACTTTTATACCCACTTTGCTCCTATTCTTTTCATTTGGTCTAAAAATGTGATAAAGAGGTGATGAATTATCAAAAGTTTATTTTTTTGGAAAAACTGCACTTTTGTGGCCAACTGTGGGCAGGTACTCTACCCACTGTGGGCATCGACGAACCACTTGAAGAAACTGCTGGACGCTGCGTTTATCCGGACGATAAGGAGCAGATTAAAATATATTTGTTGGAGCATGCTTGTCTGCAGAAATCTATGGAAATCTTTTAGGCATAGGTTGTAAAAAGAAGTGGGTCTTGCCCCTTGTGTTTTTGAAGAAAGAATCCCTTGGGTCTTATGTTTTGGAGGCTATATAAAGAGGAAGAACTTGCATTTATTTCATCAACTTATCACCATCATCCATCACAAGACATTCACTTCTCTAGCTTTAGTTATCTTCAAGTTACTTGTTAACTTGAAGCTTGTAGTTTTAAATTCTAGTCCTTTACTTTTCTAGTCTTTTACATTTCTAGTCATTTACTTTCTTAGCACTTTACATTTCTAGTCATTTACTTTCCCTTGTAATTTAATTTCCGTAATTTACATTTATGCAAGTAGTTATTAATTATTTCGCTTATTTCATCATGTCTTTCTTTTTAGTCATGAGCTAAGCACCTTATTGGGTGTGGGTGTGAGTGAACTTGAGACTAGTAGGATACACTTGGGTGTGTCTATAATTACTTGTTCTTGAGTTTGGTCACTTGAGTCAGGACATAACTCAATGCGGATAAGCCGATCACTTTGAAGTGTTAATATTAGATCTTAGACCTCGAGAGGGGCGGATCCGAAATACGGTTTAAGTGATGCACAAAGATTTGAGAAAGTCTTTGATGACCACGTAGAGATGCGGGTTTTGTATGATTTATTAAGGTTCAAACGTCGGTCGGAATTTATATCACAAAGAGATTTGGGTATAAATCCCCATACCGGTAGAACTAGACGCTTAGATTCAAACTTAGATAAATCGGCAAACTCAAGTACAATAATTATGGGCACTTTATAGGTACTTTTGGGCATAATTTATAAAAATTCGTTTTCGAGAGATCGGGATTTTTATACATGGCTCTATGCACTTAAGCGCCTAACCATTTGGTAACTACAATTATCTCAAGGAAACTTACACCCATATCCAATCCTTAACTCATTGTTAAATTTCTTAATTAATTTAGATATTTCACCAACAAAACAACAAATTTTTCTCACAACCGAAGCGTGTGCAAGAAGTTCATGAAACTCTCTGATTCTCAGTAGTCCAGTCCCTGTGGAAACGATATTCGGTATACTTACCATTTTATTACTTATAGCGATCATAGTTGAAGTGTATACTTGCGCCCCCACTGTGGGAACACTGTGGCCACTGTGTGGAACTATACGATTTTCCGCTATCAGTCGTGGTTCGGGTATTATGATGGAACATGTTCAGTTCCACACCTGTTACATGTGCTATAAACTGTGTTTTGATTAGAAGCCCAATTAAACTGACATGGATTGCGATTTCCTCCTCCTGATCGGTTTCGATTAAAGTTGTTACTACGACCTCCACGACCGCGACCACGGCTGCTATTAGAGGACCAGATCGATTTGTGTAAAAGGCCTGAGAAGTCGGTGTGGATGATATATTGGAAACCGACTGTAGTTGGAAGCCAAGGCGTGAAACAAGTTTTTGCAAGGCTTGAACTGTATCAGTTTGGAGAGAGGAACCGACTGTTGTAGCAACCGTGAATGCTTGAACCGGGGTAACGGCTGGAACCGGTTTTCGTATAAAAAACTCATGATCGGCCAGAAGTCCAGGAAGTTCTGAAAACACAGCCGTGAAATGTCTTGCAAGGAGACTTTGTTTGACTCCGTTATATTCATCCCGAAGACCTGTAACCACTAGCATAACAATGTCTTTTTCTGACATAGGCTGTCTGATATTAGCAAGAGCAGTGGCATACTCCTGTGCCCTAGCAAGATAGGCTGAAGAGGTCTCGTCACCCTTCATTTGTATTTTTAACAACTGAGCTTTCAACGTGAACTCTCTTGAAGAGGTATGAGGTGCGTAATCACGTTCAAGAGCCAACCAGAGATCACGAGAAGTCGTACCTTGAACATGTTGAAAAGATGCCTCCGAGATGGTTGACATGAGTAGCATACGGACGTGGGAGTCATTGGATATCCAAATCGCGTGACTAGGGTTTGGCGTAGAGGTAGAAGTAGCGGCTTCTCCTTCTTTTCCAGATGATGCGATCAGCGGCATAGGGCATGGGATTGTATGATCAACGTATCCAAATAAACCGTTTGTAATGAGAAACGGTTGGATCATAGCCTTCCAATAACCATAATTTGTATGGGACAACGTGAAACCAAACTTGTGAGAGTTGTGGGTAGTTTTCTCGGTAGAAGAAAAGGCTACGAGAGGGGCTGCCATTAGGATTGACTGTTGTTGTGTTTCACGACGGAAAGTACTGTTCACGCCAGAGCACTGTTCACGCAGGTGTACTGTTCACGTCGGAGGTACTGTTCACGCGGGATGTACTGTTCACGAGCGGAGGTACTGTTCACGCGCGAAGGTACTGTTCACGCCGGATTTTTTTTTCGGAGCGGCGGCTATTAGGGTTTTTGGAGCGGTGGCTCTGATACCAAGATAAACTTGGTAAAGATGTCTTGTATATTATATTGTAATTGGTAGAATACAAGAGTATTTATAGGAGAAATATTTACAGACTACACCCTCTAAGTATACAAAGTTTGTCTAATACTGATCTAGATTTCACAATCGGCTTTTTTAAGCTAAAAAAAGCTTAAATTATTGTTTGTGCAGCCGGGTGTTCTTCATTTGCTGTTCCATTTCGGTCATGTTTGGCAACCATAAGCTAGCTTGTCTTTGAGTTCATTGAAAAGTCCCGGTTTGGTTAGCCATAAGCTAGCTTTTTGAAACACTACTTAAGCTCCAAAGGTTTTTTGCCACTTTTTTTCAATTATACCCCTTGCAATTAATTTTTGAACATGCCCTTTTATGTCAATTTACATTGTCATCTATCCAACTAGTTTTTACCAAACATAGTCATCTATCGGCTAGCTTATTAGCAAATAGTTCTATTAACAACTAGCATATAAGCTAGTTGCCAAACCTAGTTTTTATTTATGCAATGTGATTTTAAGTCATTTTACGGAGTCCCTTTCAAGCTAAAACGATGTTTACAAGGTTTCTACGAACACATTCAATTTGTTCATTTCTTTTCGCTTTTTACTACAGATTGAGTTTCCGGACCTTCAAAATTATGACGCCTGTCAAGCATGGCCTTTGGTTCTTGACAATTTTGTAGACTGGTTGAGAGAAAAGTCGACAGCAGCCTGACACTTGATCTGTGACTACCCCCGTTGTATGATGCTGCTTATACAAAGGTAATTGTTACTCCCTCCGTCCCATAATAAATGTCCAGGATGAAAAGGCACATCGTTATAGAAATGTGTAATTATTACAATTTTTAATTAACTAAATGACAAATTTACCCTTGATAACGGAGGGAGTAATAAATTTCTCTATCTGGTGTGAATGAGGTTTTTCGGAGAATAACCTTCTGACATGCCTTCAAACATATTTTGAGGCATTCTTTAGGTAAACAAATGTGTTCTTAAATATGTCAGAAAGTCATACGTCAGAAGGTTGTTTTCTTAAATAAACCTTTTCTGCCACGCTGTTATGTTTTGTGGATTTAAAGAACACATAAAAATTGAAGTATATATTTGAAGGTAACCGGCTAGGGCGGCTTTTTTCTTGGCAGGAATTTTGTACAATGATTTGGTTACAGATGTCATTTTTGCTGAGAAATGAGAATACCTTTTTGCAACCCCGTTGCTCGCCTCTACTTTGTTGCGCCAAACGGTGCCTCTTTGAATGTTTGTTCGTAACACGAGATTTTGTTGTCTGAGTAGTATATCGTTGAATGAAAAACAATCTTGATTTCAGATACAGATGTTATTGGTTTGTTCAGACTTTGGTTCAAATATGTAGGGGGTGGTTTTTTGAAATAAGATGATGTAGAAATCGTTTTCTTTTGATGAGATCGTTGAAATTTGTTTCTTTGTTGTTTGTTTTTTGAAAAACGCGAGTGTTTGAGCCAATTTGTGTTTGATTTGTGGGATTTGGTGGAATTTAGAATTGGATTTCATTCACATTTCACGTTTGGTTTGAAAGAAAGTTTGAATTGTTATCCACAAACATTGGATTTAGAAATCCTATGGGGTAGTGGTATTTCACATTATTTTATAGGATTTGTTTGTAATGATGATTTAATTATTTATGTTCTTATTTATAATTTGTTTCTATAAATTATCTTTAAAGAAAAGAAGTAAAATTTTTTATTCCAAATTTTAAAAACCAAAGATTCCAATTTCTTCTACAAATCCATATCCCTCAAGAAAATGTTTTGTTAAACCAAACATCCTCTAAAGTTCACATTCTTGTGTTATTTGCATGGTGTATGCTTCTTTCTCAACTCTCAATCACATTTGATTTTATGAATGTTGCCTTGATATTTATATGATTAAGGGGTTCTTTACCAAATATTTATTGAGTAAGCGCTTGCTTGTAAGATTCACCTTTATCACTTACTTTATGGGGTTACATTTTCGGTCATCAAAATAGATTGTTGGTACATGTCTTCCCCGGTAAGCACTAGTCAGGTAAGAGTCTTAACCCTCGATTAACTAGGTAAGATTTTCGGTTTTTGTCGTCCTTATCTGATAAGGTAACACATAGTAAGATATGAAAAGGGTGAGATGATGTGTGTAGTTACTTTAAAATGGTAGTCTCTTTGTAAAGACCCCTATTTGTGGTGAAAATGCTAGAATTCACCATTAATGAATAATGAAGGACTAACATCCAACACCTTCAAAAAATTAGGGGTGTAAGTGTTAAGTTTTTCCTAAACTAGATTAAATATCTATATATGATAAATTGGGGATATCTTGAAACTAGGAGGCCGTACCCAACACTTACCTATAAGAGTCATCATCCTCAATTACTTTATCGGGGAATATTTTCGATCATCAAAATAGATTGTTGGTAAAGTATCTTTTACCCGGTAAACACTTACCGAGTCCTTGTCACACTCAGATAAATGACATCTTAGTATGTGCTTACCCGGTAAGAGTTTGATAGACGTCCCTTAATTTGATTCATTTGAATCTAACTGATAAAGTTTGGATCCAATCGTATTGATGATCAATAGTAATCACAAATGGATTAAACCGATTTGATTGGATTGAATCGATTATCCAAAATTAAATGAATTAGATTGGTTGAAAAAACCCAATTAACCAATAAATGATTGAATTTGATAATTTCCATGTAAATTTATTGGGTTTCAAACAATGAACACGAATCAACATCAAATGAGTTGATCTAAAATGATAAATTCATCATTAATGAAAGGACTAATATTCAATATTTTCAAAAATTGAGGGGCGTAAGTGTAACATTTTTGCATAAATCAGATTATAAATATTTTTGGTAGTTATATACGGTAGTACGACTACCGGAGTACGGTTCTCTATGTTCTCCAGCGCGTTCTTTCACGCGCAAACTCCGACGGTTCTCTTCAGTTCTTTCGGCCTATCGCCGTCGCCACCTACCTCTTCGGCGTCTTATTCTTCTAAGCTCAACTGCAATATTCGCTTATCAATGGCCTCCTCAGTCAGAATAGTCATCGTCGGAGATGTTGTGAGCTTCGTTTTCCCCTGTGTGTGTTAATCGTTATTACTTGATAATCAATGGATGTTAAGCTATTAATTATCTTAAATTTGTTGGATTTTGAAGCATGATGATTGGAATCTTCAAGAAGATTCAAAGGCTATTGAGCTATTGCGGGTAATTACTCAGTTTGGCTTAATTTTCTTTTATTATAGCTCAATATGAACTAATCAACTCCTTCTGGATCCTAGAAATCAGAGATATATTTTTCTGTTTTCAAATATAGACTTTATGATTCCAAAATTTGAAACTACGTAAACTGATTGAACTTTTGAAACAGTCAAGATAATAATCAGAGTTAGTTCTTATATCGTTCACAAAAGAGGTAACGTCGTGTTCTATATTTATATATAATTATATCGACGTTGAAGCTCAAGATTTACTTTAGTAATTCCAAATGTATCTTATGATTTTTTCTTTTCTTTTGCACATCTGAATGCATCAACATGATAAATGTGCCTATCTAAAACATGTCGGTAATTTTAGTGAAATCATCGGTTCATTTTATGTAATTGGGTTCACAAGATAATAACGGGGTTGGTAGCTAAGCTATAACACGAGCTAGGAGGTGTGGAGTGCACACTCGTGTAAACTAGCTAGCACCCGAGATTGTTGGATGGTCATGATTGAAGGGTTACTAAGTGGAAATGGTTAGGTTGACAGTGTCCAGCGCGAGTCTCCGTGCGGGACTCTGGAGGGTTCGACAAACGGTGCTTGGCGTGGGTTACGGCGCGACTCTATCCACGCCACGAGTCGGGACACTGGATTGTTTGTCAAACAATGTTTGGCGTGAATTTCCGCGCGCGGACCTCTAGATTTGTAACTGCCAATCTTTATGGAAAATCAATTTTGTAACCGCCAGACAATCAATCCCATTAAATGGGAAATTATTATCATTAATAATATAGGATCGGTTACGACTCTCTTGGTGTTTAAAAAGGATCGATTTCTGCCAGAATCGATATCGGTGAATTGAGATTATCCTCGAGTGAATTTCGTGATACCCTGGCAGAATAAGGTCGAAATATCACTTAAGGAAAACGAGCTCTCACGCGATCTCACATTCTTATCCAAGTCGATCACTCTCTCATCTTCTCTCCATCGATATTCTGCACACACTCCCCAACAATCTTAAGTGATATTGCTCATCGTGTGAGAGATGGCGAGTGATCAGTCCGCGAGAGATATGACGACCAAGTTCACCAAGCTTGAAAAATTCGAAGGTGTCGACTTTCGAAGATGGCAGAAGAAGATGCATTTCCTGTTGACGACATTGAAGGTAGTGTACGTGCTAAGCACTCCTATGCCGGAGGTGATGGAAGATGAGACGTTGGAGATGACCCGGCGTCGCGGCAAATAGGAGAACGACGACTACATCTACATCTGTCGTGGCCACATTTTGAACGGTATGTGTGACCCCCTCTTTGACATTTATCAAAATGTCGAATTTGCCAAAGAGCTATGGGACTCTCTTGAGTCCAAATACATGGCGGATGATGCTTCTAGTAAGAAGTTCCTCGTTAGTAATTTTAATAATTACAAAATGGTGGACTCAAGGCCTGTGATGGAGCAATACAATGAGCTCCTACGCATTCTAGGCCAATATGCTCAACACAATATGAAGATGGACGAATCCTTCTCCGTATCGAGCATAATTGATGAATTGTCTCCCTTTTGGAAAGATTTCAAACACATGTTGAAACACAAGAAGGAAGAGTTGTCTCTTGGACAACTCGGTAGTCACTTGCGCATAGAGGAATCTCTTTGGGCGCAAGAGACTGAGAAACCTAAGATGAAAGATGTTTATGCACCTTCGGTGAACATGGTGGAAGAGGGAAGATCCAACAACTTCAAGGGAAAACGCAAGTTCAGTGAAGCCAAGAAAGGTCCTAACAAAAAGGTTAAATTAACCTGTTGGACTTGTGGGATGACCGGCCATCTCAAGCGGGATTGCGGGGTTGTCAAAAACAAGAATGGAGCAAGCACAAGTGGTGGTGGGCATGGATCCAAGGATCAACACCCACGGCAAGGTCAATTTATTGACTTTGGTTTTAATTCAAATTTGAATTATGTACCACTAATATCCGAATCATTTTATGTGCAGGATGATGATGATGCTTGGTGGATTGACACGGGTGCCTCGAGTCATGTGTGTAAGGATCGACGTTGGTTCACCAATTTGGAACCGGTTGAAGACGGATCCGTGCTACACATGGGGAACGAGTCAAATGCTCCCATTCTTGGACGTGGCTTAGTTAGGCTAGAGTTTAGTTCTAGCAAAATTATTGAACTTTTAGACGTTTTGTTTGTACCACAAATTCGAAAGAATTTGGTTTCCGGTAGTATCTTGAATAAGTTAGGATATAGGCAAGTTTTTGAGTCCGGCAAGTTTACGTTGTCAAAAGGTGGCTCTTTTGTAGGATTTGGTTATTTGAATAATAATATGTTTATGTTAAGTTTGAATAAAAAGGATTGTGTTTCTAATTCCGTTTATGTTGCAAATGAGAATTGTGTTGATTCTATTTTATGACATGCAAGGCTTGGTCATGTTAATTTTAAAAGAATGGTTGAAATGTCAAAAGACGGTCTTATTCCGGCCTTTGACGTTAAAACCGAAAAATGTAAAACTTGCATGTTGACAAAGATCACTAGACCACCTTTTCCTAATGTGAAAAGGGATTCGTCGGTGCTTGAATTAATTCATAGTGATATTTGTGATTTGCATTCAACTCCGTCTTTTGGTAATAAAAAGTATGTCGTTACTTTTATTGACGACGCTTCACGTTTTTGTTATATTTATTTATTGCACTCAAAAGATGAAGCGTTAGAAAAATTTAAGATTTATAAAACGGAGGTTGAATTGCAAATGAACGGTTTTATTAAATGTTTACGCACCGATTGTTGGTGATTTTAGTGAAATCATCGGTCATTTTGTGTAATTGGATTCACAGGATAATAATGGGGTTTTATCTATGCTATAACACGAGTTAGGAGGTGTGGAGAGCACACTCGTGTAAGCTAACTATGACCCGGGATTGTTGGACGGCCGTTTGGTGCGTGGGATAAAACAGTGACTCACGCGGGTTAACCCGCACGATACACTGGTGCGTGGGATAAAACAGCGGCTCACGTGGGTTGTGCCGTGGGTTAACCTGCGCGGCTACCCGCGTGATGCACTGGTACGTGGGTCGAAACTGGTGCGTGGGATAAAACAGCGGCTCACGCGGGTTGTGCCGCGGGTTAACCTGCGCGGCTACCCGCGTGATGCACTGGTACGTGGGTCGAAACAGTGGCTCACGCGGGTTGTGCCGCGGGTGAACCCGCGCGGCTACCCGCGTGGCGCACTGTTACAGATTCAGATCTGTAACCCCCGTTTTTCATTTTGTAACCCCCAATCCACTCATAACCACCAGTTATTTTTGTCCACAATCAATCTCATTAATGGGAATATTATTATCATTAATAATTTGGCATCGGTTACAATTCTCTTGGTGTCTAAATATGATCGATTTCTGCCAGAATCGATACCGGTGAATTGAGATTATCCTCGAGTGAATTTCGTGATACCCAGGCAGAATAGGGTCGAAATATCACTTAAGGAAAGCGAGCTCTCACGCGATCTCAGATTCATATCCAAGTTCATATCACTCTCTTCTCTCCACCTACCCATCGATTTCTGCACCCAACAATCCCCAACAATCTTAAGTGATATTTACTTTGTGAGAGATGGCGAGTGATCAATCCGTGAGAGACAGGACGACCAAGTTCACGAAGCTGGAGAAGTTTGAAGGCGTTGACTTTTGGCGATGGCAAAAGAAAATGCACTTCTTATTGACCACGTTGAAGGTCGTGTACGTGTTGAGCACGCCGATGCCGGAAGTGATGGAGGACGAGACGTTGGAGATGACCCGGCGTCGCGGCAAATGGGAAAACGACGACTACATATGTCGCGGCCACATCTTAAACGGTATGTGTGACTCCCTCTTCAATATTTATCAAAACGTTGAATCCGCTAAAGAGCTATGAGACTCTCTTGAGTCCAAATACATGGCGGAGGATGCTTCTAGTAAGAAGTTCCTCGTGAGTAATTTTAATAATTACAAAATGGTGGATTCAAGGCCTGTGATGGAGCAATACAATGAGCTCCTACGCATTCTAGGCCAATATGCTCAACATGATATGAAGATGGATGAATCCATCTCCGTATTGAGCATAATTGATAAATTGTCTCCCTCTTGGAAATACTTCAAACACATGTTGAAACACAAGAAGGAAGAGTTGTCTCTTGTACAACTCGGTAGTCATTTGCGCATAGAGGAATCTCTTCGGGCGCAAGAGACTGAGAAACCTAAGATAAAAGAGGTTTCTGCACCTTCGGTGAACATGGTGGAAGAGGGAAGATCCAACAATTTCAAGGGAAAACGCAAGTTCAATGAAGCCAAGAAAGGTCCCAACAAAAAGGTTAAATTAACCTGTTGGACTTGTGGGATGACCGACCATCTCAAGCGGGATTGCCGGGTTGTCAAAAACGAGAATGGAGCAAGCACAAGTGGTGGTGGGCAAGGATCCAAGGATCAACACCCACGGCAAGGTCAGTTTATTGACTTTGGTTTTAATTCAAATTTGAATTATGTACCACTAATATCCGAATCATTTTATGTGCAGGATGATGATGATGCTTGGTGGATTGACACGGGTGCCTCGAGTCATGTGTGCAAGGATCGACGTTGGTTCACCTCTTTTGAACCGGTTGAAGACGGATCTGTGCTACACATGGGGAACGAGTCAAATGCTCCCATCCTTGGACGTGGCTTAGTTAGGCTAGAATTTAGTTCTAGTAAAATAATTGAACTTATTGACGTTTTGTTTGTACCACAAATTCGAAAGAATTTGGTTTCCGGTAGTACCTTGAATAAGTTAGGATATAGGCAAGTTTTTGAATCCGGAAAGTTTACCTTGTCAAAAGGTGTCTCTTTTGTAGGATTTGGCTATTTGATGAATGATATGTTCATGTTAAGTTTAAATAAAAAGAATTTTGTTTCGAATTATATTTATGTTGCAAATGAAGTTCTTGTTGATTCTATTTTATAACATGCAAGACTTGGTCATGTTAATTTTAAAAGAATGGTTGAAATGTCAAAAGACGGTCTTATTCCGACTTTTGACGTTAAAACCGGAAAATGTAAAACTTGCATGTTGACAAAGATCACTAGACCACCTTTTCCTAATGTGAAAAGAGATTCGTCGGTGCTTGAATTAGTTCATAGTGATCTTTGTGATTTGCATTCAACTCCGTCTTTTGGTAATAAAAACTACGTTGTTACTTTTATTGACGACGCTTCACGGTTTTGTTATATTTATTTGTTTCACTCAAAAGATGAAGCGTTGGATAAATTTAAAATTTATAAAACGGAGGTTGAATTGCAAATGAACGGTTTAATTAAATGTTTACGCACCGATCGTGGTGGGGAATATTACGACCCCATGTTTTTCCAATCCGTAGGAATTATCCTTGAGACTACGGCGCCTTATACACCACAACAAAATGGTGTGGCATAACGGAAAAATAGAGTTCTCAAAGAAATGGTGAACTCTATGTTATCCTACTCGGGATTGAGTGATGGATTTTGGGGTGAAGCCATGTTAACGACTTGTTATTTATTAAATCGAGTTCCCAATAAAAGGAACAATATTACCCCATATGAACTTTGGTTCAAGAAAAGGCCTAACTTGAATTATATTTGAGTTTGGGGTTGTCGAGCGGTTGTTCGACTACCCGGACCCAAAAGGAAAACATTGGGTGAAAAGGGTATTGATTGCATCTTTGTTGGATATGCCGAGCATTCCAAGGCATATAGGTTCTATGTTATTGAACCTAATGATTCTATATCGATTCACACCGTTATAGAATCGAGAGATGCATTATTTGATGAGACTAGATTCCCTTCACTACCTCGGCCGAAGGATCTTGTTCCAAATACTAGTGTAACTAGTGAGGTTGACTAACAAGCAATTGTTCCAACCGAATCTCTGATGCTTCGAAGGAGCAAAAGAAGAAGGATTGAAAAGTCCTTTGGTCCCGATTTCCAAGTATACTTGGTAGAATGATCAAGAGATGAAATTGGTTCACAATTCTCTTACTGTTATAGTATTGAGGAAGATCCAAAATCATTTGATGAGGCTATGAAGTCTCAAGATATTGCTTTCTGGAAAGAAGCAATAAATGATGAGATGGATTCCATCATGGGGAATAATACTTGGGTATTATCGGACTTGCCACCGGGTTGTAAACCTTTGGGATGTAAGTGGATCTTCAAAAGGAAGATGAAAGTCGATGGATCAATCGACAAGTTTAAAGCTCGATTAGTAATCCAAGGCTTTAGGCAACGGGAAGACATCGATTATTTTGATACCTATGTCCCGGTTGCAAGGATCTCCACGATTAGATTGTTGATAGCCTTAGGAGCTATCCACAATTTAGTAATTCACCAAATGGATGTCAAAACGGCATTCTTAAATGGTGACTTGGAGGAAGAAGTTTACATGAAACAACCGGAAGGTTTCATTATGCCCGGGATGGAGCATAAGGTGTGTAAACTTGTAAAATCATTGTATGGGCTTAAACAAGCACCCAACAATGACATCTAAAATTTGATGAGGGTATCTTGTCCAATGGCTTTATGTTAAACCAAGCGGACAAGTGTGTGTATAGCAAATTTGACACATCCGGTAACAGAGTAATCATTTGCTTATACGTTGATGACATGTTGATCTTTGGCACCAACCAAAATCAAGTTGATAAAACCAAAGAGTTTTTGTCATCAAAATTCTCCATGAAAGATATGGGAGAGGCGGAGGTGATCCTTGGAATAAGGATCAAGCGTGAGAACAAAGGGATTGCAATTATGCAATTTTATTACATTGAGAAAGTATTAAAGAAATTTAATTGTTTTGATTGTTCTCCGGTGAGTACTCCATTTGATCCGAGTGTGAAGCTTATGCCCAATTCGGGTGAAGTGGTGTCACAACTCGAGTACTCAAAGGCTATTGGATGCTTGATGTATGCCATGACAAGCACCAGGCCGGATATCGCTTTTGCCGTAGGCAAGTTGAGTAGGTATGCTAGTAATCCTAGTATACATCATTGGCAAGCGATAAGACGAGTATTTAAATATTTGAAGAAAACCCTTGATTATGGTTTGTCATATGTCGGGTTTCCTTCGGTTTTGGAGGGATATTCGGATGCAAGTTGGATTACCAACTTAGAAGATCACTCTTCTACGAGTGGTTGGGTATACTTGCTTGGGGGAGGTGCCATCTCATGGGCTTCCAAGAAGCAAACTTGCATCACGAGTTCGACTATGGAGTCGGAATTTGTGGCATTAGCCGCTGCCGGTAAAGAGGCGGAGTGGCTAAGGAATTTAGTCCACGAAATTCCGTTATGGCCGAAACCAATATCACCAATTTCTATCCGTTGTGATAGTGCGGCTACTTTGGCTAAAGCTTATAGTCAAGTATATAATGGCAAGTCTAGACACCTAGGTGTTAGGCATAGCATGATTCGTAAGTTAATCACGAATGGGGTGATTTCGGTTGAATTTGTTTGGTCACAACAAAATCTAGCGGACCACTTGACGAAAGGGTTAGCTAGGGACTTGGTTCACAAGTCGGTGATCGGGATGGGATTAAAGTCCATTTGAATCTCTAACGGTGAGATACCCAATTCCCTTCTGATACAACGTTAGAAGTTGAATTCAATGGGAAAGCTCACTCTAACGGATTGGAGCACAAGATAATCATCCCAAGGTATGTGCTCAGTACCGTAAGCGAGGAGGTAATTGTTCTTTTGTAAAAGTGCATGTGCAGGTGCATGATGAAATGAACTACCTATATGAGTGCGAAGTGTGGCTGCTTCGAGAAGCTTGGACTTGGCTTTGATGCACTCACGAATGGATAAGGACACATGGCCTGTATAGTGTCAAGTTTAAACTTTTAAATTCATGTGTATGTTATTTTCTGATACTCAAATGGGTTGAAGGGTTCAATCCATAGGACACGCGGATTCTCGAGTATTTGAAATGTGTAATGTACTAAGATGGAAATTCAATCTTTTAGATATTTTCATTTATGCATGAGTTTGTTTCCTATATTAACTGTTATTTGTGAACCAAGGATTGCACTAAAATGGGGGAGAAATGTTGGTGATTTTAGTGAAATCATCGGTTCATTTTATGTAATTGGGTTCACAAGATAATAATGGGGTTGGTAGCTAAGCTATAACACGAGCTAGGAGGTGTGGAGTGCACACTCGTGTAAGCTAGCTAGCACCCAGGATTGTTGGATGGTCATGATTGGAGGGTTTCTAAGTGAAAATGGTTAGGTTGACAGTGTCTGGCGCGAGTCTCCGCGCGGGTTCAGTCGCGCGGGACTCTAGAGGGTTCGACAAACAGTGCTTGGCGCGGGTTACGACGCGGCTCTATCCGCGCCACGAGCCGCGCGGGACACTGGATTGTTTGTCGAACAGTGTTTGGCGCCGGTTTCCTCGCGGGTCTACTCGCGCCGCCAACCGCGCGGACCTCCAGATTTGTAACTGCCAATCTTTATGGAAAATCAATTTTGTAACCCCCAAATCATTGTGTAACCGCCAGACAATCAATCCCATTAAATGAGAAATTATTATCATTAATAATATAGGATCGGTTACGACTCTCTTGGTGTTTAAAAAGGATCGATTTTTGCCAGAATCGATATCGGTGAATTGAGATTATCCTCGAGTGAATTTCGTGATACCCTGGCAGAATAGGGTCGAAATATCACTTAAGGAAAGCGAGCTCTCACGCGATCTCACATTCTTATCCAAGTTGATCACTCTCTCATCTTCTCTCCATCGATATTCTGCACACACTCCCCAACAAAACATAGAAAGGCATTCTAGGTTTTCTAAGAGTAAATATGCAGTACTTTACACCGGGAGAATGATCTGTATCCAGAGCTAGGTGAACCATGATTTCCATCCAAATTTAGGTGGCGTTTGTTTTTTAAGAGGTCTGAAGTGTGTAGTCTTATTTCACTTCTGATTAATAAGAGGTGGTGCAGAAGTCTGAAATCTGAATCAATAAGACTGTATGTTTTTTGTAACGTGTGGAGATGTCTTGAGAGAAAGGAGAACATATGAAATGAGGCGGCGATAAGAGATTTTAAGAAGTTAGGTCCCCACTTTTTATTTCAGATGTATTTAAGAGTCATTAAGAGGTTCTGAATACTAGAAAAAAACAAACAGTCTGAATGTCAAAAGGTGTTAACGATTCAGACTTAAGAGCCATTAAGAGGTCTTTTAAAAAAAACAAACAGCCCCTTAGTCTCACCATCGAATTGCACATCTAAAATCTACATGTCTCATCCATTTATAGGGAACCAATCCAAAGCCACTATTTACTGTGGGTTATTTCAACAATTCGTATCCAGGTGTTGATTGCTTTGTTAGACAATAGACTTGGGTCACACCTCTACATGGTTGGATATAAAATTTAATGTTGTGTAGATTAAGCCATTGTTTAATCTCAGTTGTTAGTTTGGTCTATTTCATGACTCTCAATAAATTGGTTAATGGCAGTTCACAGTCCCTGATTCACAAACCACTTCTGGATGAGGATCAACATCATATATGTTGGAATCGATCATATTATCGATTCCGTTCAAGTTTGAAAGCCTTGTTGATCTCCTCATGTTTCTGTCACAATCTTCCGGTTTACACAGTACTGTTCGTGTGTGTATAGAAGAAAGAAAGAAATATAATGAACAAGAATAATACACAAACTGATATGTATTTCCACACACAATAATTCTGTTTACAACACATATATATACACATAAATGGGTGCCACGTGAACCATCACACTGGTTCATCAAATGGTGCCATTTAACTATCATTAACGACCTATGCAGTTAATTAACTACTTCCATTATTTATTTACATAATAAGGTACTTAATGAAACTAACGACACACTTAGGAAGTGATTAATATCATTAGGTTCAACATTCTCCCCCGTAATGATATTAATCCATCACTTGTCTTCAATCAACCATTAGAAGGTTGTTACCATTGTCCGGGTCCGCAACCTCATCCTTTTCACCATCGACACTATCTTGTGGTCCTTCAAACGAAACAATTAGAGTTTCACCATCATCATATTCTATAATCCCGTGCATGCCATCTTCTTCAACTCTTTCCTCTTGCCTCTCAACTTCTCCAACTTGATCATGCATAGTCTCCCTCTCCGGTGAGTTTTCAGACCCTCGGTCTCTCGTATCTATGTACTCCGCCATCTCGGATACGAGTTCCTCACTGGTGTAGTCTCGCGCTACTTCATAGTAAGCCGCTAGGAGACTTAGGTGTGTTGAGTAACACTCCTTTAGGTCATCCGCACAATCCTTTGGAAAACCCATTGACGAGGCTACTAAGGACCACTCGTTCTTTTTAGATACATGAGTGTGTCCTTTCATACCCTTCACGGTAAGGTATAAGTCCAAGAGGCAAACATCGGTATTGTTAATTCTTACTGATGTTGGTCTTTCCTCGCATTGCATAAAGACCCGGTAAAACCACTTCACCATTTTCTCGAAATGTTCCGCTACTAACCTTTTACAACCGTCGCGTATCTCTTGCTTGTTAACCATGTGAAGAAAGCCGATTAGGCTTTCAAAGTCGTTCTTGGATGGTGCCTTAATTCTTTCTTCTTCCGTCACGATTGTACAATCTTTGAAGTACAATGCATCATAGTATCGTATTATTGCCCTTATAGCCTTCTCCTTATCTTGATCAAGGCCACCATCTTCCTCAACGGTCACGTCTTCGTTTCCTCCTTCAATAACCATATTTCCGCTGGCTTCGGTTCTAGACCCACTATCTTCATCCCTCTCATCGCTACTAGTGGTATTACAAACATTCTTTAAAACACACTTAGAGTCCTTGATGATCACATCAAAACCTTGATGTATCAATTGATCAAGACTTAGTATGTTCAGTTTTATATTAGGAACATAGAATACACCGGGTATCACGTACTTGTGACACTCGGTTTGCACTAGTACTTCGCCTAACCCCTCTACTTGTATACCAATTTCACTCGTGATGCTTGAACTTGCGGAATCTCGTTTGAAACTTTCAAATACTTCAAGATTTGGGGACATATGTCTCGAATGAACGTTCGAGACGTACCAAAACTCATTCCAACTCTTTCCGTCTGATCCAACAACATCCCAAAGTGGTATATCTTTGTTTTGAACGTGTTCTTCAAACTTTCGTGATCCAAGGCTTATCCGTTTTCCCTTCTCCAAATCTGTCCCATAATTGTTATTTGGACAATTCCAATACGCATGTCCTCTTTTATGGCAAACGTAGCATCTAGAGCGCTTCATCTTTCTTGCGTCTTTATGGAAATTCGAGTAATATTTGCTTGTGAGCCTTGAATCAAACAACGTCATGTTACTGAGTTCTTGTAGGACTTCCTCTTTTCTGCGATTCCAAAAATCGCTATCGTAACGACGATGCTTCTTGAAATTTCTGCGGTGGGTTCTTCGATTGACTCCAAAACAGCCCCTCGGTATCCCCCTTGGGCTCTGATACCAAATGTTGGAATCGATCATATTATCGATTCCGTTCAAGTTTGAAAGCCTTGTTGATCTCCTCATGTTTCTGTCACAATCTTCCGGTTTACACAGTACTGTTCGTGTGTGTATAGAAGAAAGAAAGAAATATAATGAACAAGAATAATACACAAACTGATATGTATTTCCACACACAATAATTCTGTTTACAACACATACACATAACTGGGTGCCACGTGAACCATGGTTCATCAAATGGTGCCATTTAACTATCATTAACGGCCTATGCAGTTAATTAACTACTTCCAATATTTATTTACATAATAAGGTACTTAATGAAACTAACGACACACTTAGGAAGTGATTAATATCATTAGGTTCTACAATATAATACACAAAACATCAAGTAGTCGACAATGCATCTTATACAGCCCATTGATTATTTGATGGCCTAGACGTATTCTTATCAGCACCACTGTAGTCCACATAGGCCTATCTGAAATACCATTTTCCAGCATGTAGCATAATACACCGTCCACTGTTGTTTCCACGTATGTTACTGTCAATTGATAATGCATGTGTCTCTGTGTGTGTTTTCTACCTTGAACAAAATAATGAAGCTCTCTCATCATCACACATGAGGTTATTGTTCTGCATTTTTCTCCTATCAGTTACAACTTACAAGTTTTTGTTTGAAATTTCAGCCAGATTTGGTGCTGTTTACAGGCAGGTTTTTTCACATGATGCTTGTTTCTTCTTGATTTTTCTGGCAAGATTTCTTTCACTTTCGGTTTTGAAGCATTTCCCTTGTGAACTAAATGTTTATATTTTAATCATTATAGTGATGCTTTTCTTCTTCTTTATTTTCCAATTGTCTTCCGTTTCTTTGCCTGTATGCTTTTCCAGGTGATTTTGGTAATGAAAATGTTGAACTTGTTAGAAGCATTGCAGCACTTAAAATTGCTAAAGCGGCTATTCTAGGGAACCATGATGCTTGGAACACGCAAAACTTTTCCGAAAAGTAAGTACAGTTATATGACGCATTTAGAATTAGAGTAATGCACAACAGTTGTGACCAGACTTTCATGGGAATACCACTTATGCCATTAAAGAATTCCCACATTCTATCACAGCACAATATTTTCGAGCACAGAGAAGAATCACAACTTATTAGTTCCGTTGATAAAATCTCATATGTGAAAGGGGCAAAATGGTAATTTTGAATGTACCATCTTCCTTCTCGTATTCATTTTTTTTCCAGTTCTTATCATCTTCATCTTCTCTAACCTCAAATTGAAACCAAACAACTTTAAGTCCAAGCACAAATCCGAAATCAATTCTAAATAAATTAAATAAAAAACCAAACCAAACCTATCCAGAAAATCCCAGTTGGAAGTAGGCCTTGGGACGGTTAGATGCACGCAGACCATACCTCCACCCCTAGGGGTAGAGAAGCTCTTTGCAAGAAGATCCAGACTTGCAAAAGTTTTAGGGAAGTTTGAGAGTATTAGAGAAGGTTTTGGTAAGCTTGAGACATTAGAAATTCATGTCCAGAAAACATGTAAAAAGGCATCAAAGATCTAAATAAATTAATTCCAAAACACAAAATAAAAAAATCCAAACCCAATTGCACGAAATTGAAAATTTCAAACCCTAATGAAATTGAAAATTGGAACCCTAATGCCAAACCAAATTCAAAACATCGAACCCCTTCTGATTATAAACACATAATCAAATTGAAATTCATTTTACTTGAAATTGCTATGATAAAGAAAATATCTTTAATGTAACTTTATTATCCTTCTGGATTAATCATCCTTCTCTGTATGTGGAAGAATTGTACTCTCTAAAGGTGTGAGATGCTTCATTATCTGGGATTGTTTTAGATTAGTAGACAATTGTGAGAATATTGGTTATAGCCCTGCTGTTTAAATCACAATATCATCCTGCTTGGTAGCTTCCTTATTAAATACCATTTACACATCACTGACTGCAGCTTCGTAACCCTTTTGTGGCCCTTTGTTAGAGCTTGCATTTGAAATATAGATGTGCTTGACACTTGGGTGGTATTTTGATTTCAAGATTACAGAGGCTGGGTGAAGGATTAGTTGTCCTGTTCGTATATTAATGTCAATATTACATATTTTTCGCTTTTAATTATTATGTAATCTCAGTTTTACGCTGTCCACTTGATTTTGAGTTCATCACTAGAAAATGGATCGGATGTTTTTATTTTTGTCCTAGGATTACGGTTTCAATTTGGGTTTGTGTTATGATTGAAGTTGTTTGGTTTGATTTTGTGGTTGAAGAAGGAGGTAATGTAACACCCTACTTTCTTAAATCATACATGACCTATTCGTAAAGTCGTCATACGTCTGTTTCATAACTTGTGAATTATACATATATACATACACACTACACAGACTCCAAACCATAAGTGGGTACTTGCACCGTGTGTACACTAACTAATACTTATATACACCAAAGGTATTCATACAAAGTCCATTGCATACTATCTTGAACTAATTTTCCATTCCAAAGAGTACGTTAGTCAAAACACCGTGTCAACCAACAAAATTATTTGTCAATGCTACACTTACTTCCACTAGCACTATCAATAAAACCTCATCCAGATCCTCAGATACATAAATTAGGCTTCACACCTGGTGTGTTCAAGAGTTTACATTATAAAACATTCAATCAGAATTAACTAGATTCATGATTCCAAAACAATGCATGTTTGTAAATACCAGTAGTATGCAAATCAACACATTACTTTTTACCAAAAATAATAATAGACGTGGGTATAAATTTCATAAAGAGGTAACACGCACCATGTGGGGGAGACCTACAACAAAACCGGAATCAGTGAAGCATTACCCGACAATTCACTTAATATGCTAATTTAAGCATAATCACCATGTACATGTTGTGTCTTACGGACACAATGCCTATTAGTCGAGTATCAGACACTCATCCATGCATGGTACTCCAATGTAACACCTGATGGGAGCAACCCATCAATTGTAAATGGAGCGACCCCAATACAACCACAACAAAGGGGGTAACCCTAAGTCGCCAGATCCGGATATAATACATCAATGCCATAGAGCAACAAAGAGCTGCCATCACCTCAACTCTACAAAGTGTGTTCCACCAAAAACTTAAGCCAATAGCATGCTATGTAAATATCAAGTTTCAAAACACCAAAAGTACATTCCACTTGCTTTTTCATAATTATTTAACATGCTCATTACACTTCAAATTTTACTTTTGTATAAAGTATTTAATAACCACATGTTATAACTTATAACACGGTTAAATCATGCATTTTTTTTTCACAACACACATTCTCACACAAACAACATTAATGAGTTATGTAAAAATACATACATTTGACGTGTATGGTGTACCTCTTTAAAATCAACTTGAACAGTTGAACTCACCTTAACCTATTTAATTATCATCCCATTTATGCTCAGTCCTGCATTCTAACCTAAAAAGCATGATAAATATTGTTAGAAATAGTAAAATCAAAATGATCATAAAGCTCGTTCACATTTCCCAAAACAATATGTAATTAATGAGAGATATACTGTTAGAAGGAATCAAATGAGTTCAATATGTCCCGAATAACCACATCTTGAAATTATATTGCATCATGACTTACACATCTCATCATTATTGTCACTCAGGAATAGGATACTAATCCACCATCATATATAGGAGAGATCCGTGGACAACTCTATCTCCGCTTCTGCTCATGCACTCACTAAGCGGTACCATCCACCCTACCCTACCACCTATAGGCGGCCGTCCGTCACTGCGAGGACAGAGAGACCTCCTATGCCTTGGTCTTAGAATACAAGCCTCCTCCGGTTGGCTATCTGTCTCCTTATACTACAGGGGAGGTGAACGGAGTGAGTGCTTTCTTACAAGTCTAATAATTCTTAAAATTTTTGGGATGATACCATACAAAGCTTTACCATTTTGCCTCTTTAAAGATGGTCATGTGTCTTGCATGTGACTGACTTAACAAGTTTTATCGTCCATTGACTGAATATGAAAAGCTAAATTCATTAGTAGCAAAAGTGGTGCTCCCAGAGTCATCCAATGGTAGCCACTGTACTCCACTCCTAAATTATCTTCGTGGCATGAAGTTGTGTTTTTTCTTTTGGATGAAATGTACTACTATTATAACATATAAAATGCAACACATTGTTGTCTCTATTTGCTTTGATGAGGTAAAGCTGGTGCATGCACTATATTCCATTTCACCATATGTGTTTTTTCACGTTGTTCTTTGACATAGTTTTGTCGTCTCCAATGGTCATGGGAGTTCTTATTTCGTAGAACTGGTATGTGGTCAGCGTCTTACTATTGATACACCGTTATTCTAATGACAGTGGAGGCAACCTGAATCACAATTCACACCTAGGTTTGCCTCGAAAGAAATAAAAATTGCCAATTTGACATGTGCGGTATTGTGCCTCTATTAAAGGTTATGTTTTGTCCCATTTTCGTTCTTGTGTCAGTTATGCAATCGATTTCTTTCCAATTGAGGGTTTTTCTTACGTAACTTTTCTTTCAATTAAGATTAAATCCAAACAGATAGTTTGATAATTGTTAGTTATGTTTATGATTATGCCTTTTTTTAAATGGTTGTCTTCCCCTTATAATCAGTAATTAAATTTCTGTCCTTCAAACTGTATGCATTTTCACTTCTTGTCACGCTACCTAAAATTTGCGAAAGAGTTTTGTCTCAGGTAGTCTAGACATATATTTCTTGAAGGATAACTTTAATATTGATTTCCAGAGGAACAGTGACGGTTATTGTCAGTTTGTACCAATCAAAAAAAATTCACAGAGTTCTTCCCTCACTTTCTTTCATGTTAGTAAAAGAAAAAAAGAAGAGATGCACATTATAGAATATGGCTTCTAGAAAATAGTTTCAATCATTCTGTTCTTCTTGTGCCCTTGTCTCGTTTAATTTCTTTTTGTACCTTCTAACTGTGTCATTGATTTAAAGGAGGAAAGATGCTGTCCAACTCCAGCTGGAAAGGTGAGCTTTAGTTATTCCCAATTATGAAGATTTTTCTCTTGTTAGTATATCATACTTCACTGTTGTTTCTAATACCAAACGTGTAAATTTTCTTTTGCAGTTCTCATTACTAATAGTTAATTTTGTTTTTTCCCTACCCCATTTTGGGATAAAATGGTGGTGGTTGTTGTCTTCAATTTTTTTTTGAAGTATATAATAATTATATACGGCAAATGCAACAAATAAACTCACACACCCTCCTCACCTTTGGTGAGGTTTGAACCCCTGACCTCCAAGGAGGCCAAAGGGTCCGATACCGCTAGGCCAAAGGCCCTTTCATGCCTGGTTAAAATCGTACTTCTGTCTAACCTGAAGTCGCCTCTGCTTCAAAATAAGAAATACATTTTCAGATTTACGAAGTCAACTTAGAAGTCCTTGCTTTCAAAAATTACATGAATATCTAATATCTGTGCATGCAACTATAGCTATTATATCACTGGACTGATTTTCAAATCCCTAAATCACAACAGTTTACTCAGCCAAGTCACACATTTATATGGAATTCACAATTCGGCAATCTAAACCACACATGAAAAATCGTTGGAGCTCATCACAACATTTTCACTGATCCAACGTTAGTATTATATGGATGAAACATTCAGTTTCATTGTTATGTAATCCCTTTGTCACAAGGATACGTGTATGTAATATGGGGATGCTATGATTCTTAGATTCTAAAAATTGAGGATACATCATACAAGGGTTCGTACTAGATATATTGTGATAAAAGATAACTGATGTTTGGTTATGCAAACTCGAAGCGATCTACTAGCATAGGTGAACTTTCCAGATTTTACAGGTTAAAAGTTTGGCAGTTATGCAATTACACCATGTACTGACAATTGTCATAAACACCATTCTCCTCACTTGGGATGTACAGATCATAAAGATAACCTTCGTACACTGGTCATTGCTTGCCCTACTACTTTGGTGAGGTTTGAACCCCTGACCTCCAAGGAGGCCAGAGGGTCCGATACCGCTAGGCCAAAGGCCCTTTCATGCCTGGTTAAAATCTTACTTCTGTCTAACCTGAAGTCGCCTCTGCTTCAAAATAAGAAATACATTTTCAGATTTACGAAGTCAACTTAGAAGTCCTTGCTTTCAAAAATTACATGAATATCTAATATCTGTGCATGCAACTATAACTATTATATCACTGGACTGATTTTCAAATCCCTAAATCACAACAGTTTACTCAGCCAAGTCACACATTTATATGGAATTCACAATTCGGCAATCTAAACCACACATGAAAAATCGTTGGAGCTCATCACAACATTTTCACTGATCCAACGTTAGTATTATATGGATGAAACATTCGGTTTCATTGTTATGTAATCCCTTTGTCGCAAGGATACGTGTATGTAATATGGGGATGCTATGATTCTTAGATTCTAAAAATTGAGGATACATCATACAAGGGTTCGTACTAGATATATTGTGATAAAAGATAACTGATGTCTGGTTATGCAAACTCGAAGCGATCTACTAGCATAGGTGAACTTTCCAGATTTTACAGGTTAAAAGTTTGGCAGTTATGCAATTACACCATGTACTGACAATTGTCATAAACACCATTCTCCTCACTTGGGATGTACAGATCATAAAGATAAACTTCGTACACTGGTCATTGCTTGCCCTACTACTATTAGGCGATCTTGCAGTTAATGTATGCGATTTGGTAACTCTATTAATCACCATTCCTCATGCATAACTGCATAAGATCGTGTGTTGCATGTTACATGATTCAGAAGGTCATTAATCAAAGGTAAAATCAAAGGTAAAGAAAAAGTATACGTATACAAAAAGGGTTCCTGCTGCTAGTGAGTAGATCCATTGCTTTTACCTCTACACAGGATTGACCAGACTGCATGAGTCAGTATTTTGATATAACGATCAATTTTTATTGCCATATGTTACTTTTTTTGCTTTATTAAAGAACTCATTGATGGATAATATGAATACTGAACACATATCGTGACATCCAGTTTTGGGGAAGAACATGTTGGTTACCAACGATTGGACTTTCGTTCATTGAAGTTGAGTGTTATTGGAGGGCGCCCCTTTTCTTGTGGGGGTGAAAGGTTCTTCAGGAAACAACTTCTGGCTAAAAGGTCAGCGTATTTTTTTGTTGTCTGCTTATATCAAGTTTAAAAGGATTGGATGGAAGAACCCCAAAATCTTAACATCTTTCATTGCATCTTACATAGCCTGTCTTGCTCAATGAATTAGTACTGTGTATGGCCCACCTTATAGAGCCAGAAGTTATGTCTAACTATTAATTCCCATGAAAACAAGTGAAAGTCAATTTACAAAAATTTTGCCCGCCATCGTGAATTAACTCTTACACCCTCCATCTCAAATTGCATCAGTCCTTTGACTTTTGGTTTTGTTCCAAACCAAATGTCCCATTTGATTTTTCCATCCTTTTAGGAAGAGTTGCATGCTATTTTGCGTTCTTTTAAACTGTGAATAGACAATCAACTAAAATTTCACACTTTTTTTGGTGAACCAAACCGAGTATTATATTTTATCATTCAACATGTTTTTTCATCAAACTTCATATATAACACTTGCAAAGTTTTCAATAATGTCTATCAACAATAATCAAACAAGTACCATTCAGAAGGTACTTTTTCTATTTATTTATCAAATTTCACACAAACAATTCAATCCTTTTCAAATTTTCATAATGTTACACTACATGATCCTTTTAGATGTTATGACTTATGGTGAACAATGAACTTTCAGTTCCTATAAATAATATATTGATAGTGATTTACATATGACAATGGTAAAAGGGTTTCCTAATTTTATGTTTTGAGTGAGAAGCTCATTCGATTTGAAATGTTGGGACTTGGGAGTATGTTACTTCTCGAGGTTTTCTGTTATTGAAACTTGATTATTCCTTGGATATCCTTCAGACCAATGCTAGATACCTCTTATGGAATTAACACCTTTGATTGCTGATATTGGAAACAACCTTATAGATATGGAGTTCATAACATGAACGAGAGTGCAAAGAGAATCTCTGAAGCCTCTTTAGGGACACCAAAGGATCATTCCATTATTCTTCTTGCTCACAATGGACCCACAGGTCTGCCACTTCCTCAACATACACATATTTTTTCCACTTTTCATTTCAAGTTTCATGGTCAAATGGTTAATCTATTGTGTTAAATATTCTTGTTTGTATGTTCAGGTCTTGGTTCCAACCTGAATGACATTTGTGGAAAAGATTGGGTGCGTGAAGGTGGAGACCATGGTGATCCAGGTGATAATTACCCCACATGCAATGTGTTTACCATGATTTGATTGACACCGCATAATACTCATGAGTTCGGTATGCTTAATACATTGAATATAATCTATTACTTCATCTGTCCAAAAAGGTTACACTTTTGATTCTAGAAATCTAAACATGATACTTTCCAAATTCATAGATTCGTTTTCCTTTTTTTAATCTCCAATATACACTTACTTTTCTACATTTAATAAAGTTAACTTTTTTCAGAATGAAAATATAGTATAACTCATTTGCACACAGAAGGTCAATTTGCAGTTCTTTTTGAGGATGGGGTGGTATAATTCTTACTCTCCCAAATTAACAGACATTTAATTCCATGTCCCAACTGCAAATCATAGATAAATTTAGATCCAAGTATTTAAACCATATGTTAATCCATTTAAAGTATTTTGTTTTAGATAATTTCTCAATAGGATCAGGATCAGGATCATGTGGCAAATTTTCACTTTCCTGAGGTGAGAACAAGTGAAGATACCTTTATATTGTGTTAATATTATGTTATATCGTGTGAAGATTGTAACTTTCACATCACCTTCAAATGCGTATTGGAAGGTTACATTATATTGTGTGAATGCTTTAACCTTCAGACAATATAAACGTATCTGCACATTTCTCACGATAAATGCTCACAGAATATAATGATAACTTCACATTTTCTCACGTTCTCGTGGAAAGGGGTTGTTCTCACCGGAACCCAACCCTTTCTCAATATACATTTGAATCAAGTTTAATTTCCAGATTTTTCTTTTTTATTTCCAAAAGCCAAAATGCATTCTAGTTGGTAGAGTTGGTTTCAAATGTACCATCCAGCATCATGACACTTTTTATCTCCTTTAATATACATGTATGTATGTATGTGTGCATGTGTATCCTGATGCTTATACAATCAATTTATGGTACAGATTTAGCACTTGCAATTTCTCAACTTAAAGGTAACACCAAATATTCTGTTCCCCTGGTCGTGTTTGGTCACATGCATAAGGAGCTGGCATTTGGAAATGGTCCACGTAAAATGATTGTGGTCGGGGATGACAACACCATATACCTAAATGGGGCCATCGTTCCTAGGGTCAAAAGATTCTGTGACAAACAAGAAACTCATAACAGCAGCTCAACCACCAGCACCCCTACTTTGACACCAAACTCAGAAGGTACGTCGCGAGCCTTTACTTTAATAGAATCAAAGGGAGGGAAATTAGAGAAAATCACAGAGACTTGGGTTTCAGTAATTGGAGATAACACCGCTGTCGAGGAGGAACACATTCTATTTAGTAATAATGTGCCTACAACATATCATCTATAAGGGAAAATTTCAAATTTAGCCATGTACTGTAGAAAAATTAAGTTAACTAGTTGTTGTGCCAAAAGCCTGTAGCATCATGTAAACTGAGGTCACATATGTTGTATGCGCTGATATTGAAACCGATACTCAAATTTTAAGCCATATGGTTTTAAAGACTTATTACTACCTCATTATCGCCTCTTACCCTGGTCAGAGATGCTATTGTTTGTCAAACCCCTCTTACTGGTCCATGATACTAACCGAGATGCTGACGTGGTAAGCTGAGGGACTCTTACTCGGTCAGTGATCAGTGTTGATCTGATTTAGCTTTTATCGGTTAGTGCTTACCCGATTTGTGTTAATGGCTCTTGTTGTTAAGTTTTAGTGTAATATTAGGGTAGGCTTTTTTTCTAGAGCCAAAATAGACCATCAACTATCAAGGTACAACTATAGCTGTGTTGATGCTTTGACCCCACAAAAATTGGCTAGGTCCATGGAGCTAGGAATCAATCTCTGCCTCCGCCATAATATGTTGACATCCATAAAACCAAACGAACTCAGGAAATCTTAGATAGGGTTAGGATGTACACAGACGTTACCTGTAGAGTCTACCCCAAGGGGGTAAAAGAAGTATGTTGATATTCATCTTGAACTTGTATATTATAATATGTTGGATTCTTTTGGTAGGGGATTTATATGGTGAACAAATATAGTTGGTAAGAAATTGATAGCACATGTAAGATTGATTTATTTATGAGGTTTTGAAAGTTTATGGGCAGGTGAAGTTCACATAAAAGTAGTGACCCACCATGAGGTAGACATGTTGAAAGGTGAAATAAAAAGTAGTAATAAAGGGTGAGTGATAGGAGGTCAAATTTATAACCTATTTTGGAAGTGTTAACTCATTTGCTTTAGAATAATAGTACACCAACTTTACTTTATCTGTTTACTTCTTGTTGTTTAAGTTTTATAGTACACCACACTCTTTTCCATCATACAAAAGTAGCTCACCCTCCAAGGATTGCCACTTGCCCATATTATCTTTTGATTACAACTATTACATTTAGCATCCCCATTGTTTTCTATTATCATTTTTTGTTATGAGTAATGCCAGTTTAAATATATGTTGTGAGAATATATGAAATTTCATTAGATTATTTTTCAAGAGTCATTAAGGAGAAAAGAGAGGTTTTAACATATATTTAGAAGAAAGGATTCAAGTTTAGCTGACGTAAGATTCCAACATGCCCCCTCTAAAATGATAAACCTTAACTGACTCTGAAATCATGTAAAAATATGTAGAATAGTATCAGATTACTTTCCAAAAAATCATCAATAAATGAAGTTCCATAAAGAGTTCAATTTAACAAATATAATGATAGAATTTGAAGCTTGTAGATTTATTTAATAGATGAAATATGAAAAAGAAAAAGGTGATGTTGTAATCTTTAGCTTTGTTCAAGGCATTGGCTTTTGTTAGGACACCAACTTCCATGCCATCTCATGTGTTTTTTGCTTGGTTTTTTCTAATCCTACCCCCTCAAATTTTTTGAAAAAACACACCCCCTTTCCTACTTTTTATTTTTTTTTAAATTTATAGTTACAATTTTGGTCCCTAAACTCATTTGATTAATTTACTTTATACCTTTTTGTTTTATATTTTATATTTTATATTTTTATTACATTAACACATATAAACGTATATTAACTAAAATACGTTAAAAAAGTAATTTTTAATTTTAACAAGTTACACCATTATAATCGTCTCGTTAATACCTTCGAAATGAGCCAAATATTGAATATTTTTTGATTTAATTATATTATTATATTACTCCCTCCGTCCCAAAATAAGTGTCCACAATTGACTTGTCACACAGTTTTAGACATGCATTATTATTACAAATTTTTCTCACCAAATGACATCTTTACCCTTATTTAATGTTTCTCTGTTTTCACAACTCTCATATATTTGTGCATTAATTAAAGGTAAATGTGAGAATTTAGTTATTTACTATTTAAAAGTGGACACTTATTTTGGGACAAATATAAATAGAAATGTGAACACTTATTTTGGGACGGATGGAGCATTATATGTCATATATTGTATCTTGGTTAATCGATTTTTTTATTATTCATTTAAATCAACATAGTCACGAGTATTTTTTTTAAACATATTTTAGTTAATATACGATGAATATGGTTAAACGTATTTTACTAATAACAATATTTTTCATTTGCCACTTTTGAAACGTATGAATATGGGTGTTGCTAAGGCTACCCCCTTACCTCATGAGTTTAAAATAATCAAACGAGTTTAGAAGGTGCAACCGTATTATTTTAGAAGTGCTACCGTACCTCGTAATCAACCAAAAAAAAAAATTTAAATCAACCAAAAAATCCGAAAATATCTCTTGAAATCAACTAAAAATACCGAAAAAATCTCTCGAAATCGATAAAAAAAACTTAAAATCCCTCGAAAACCTTTAAAAGTCCTTCAAAACGGCGGAATTAGGCTAATAACATATCGGACGATATTGAATGTTAGTAAAAAAATGAAGGCACGTTGAAAAAGTCCCTGCGTCCATCCCTGGTTGAACCGGACCGCACCGCACCGAACCGAATTTTTGGTTATCGGATTTTTCGGTTTCAGATTAAACGGTTCGGCTTGTTTTTTCGGTTTTTTTTAACACACCTAACAAACACATGTTTTGCAAAATGACTTGGAACCCTGTCGAGTGAAAAATGAAATTACAATGCAAATAACGTTGAACCATGTCGAGTAAAAAATGCAATTGCAATATACTCCATACCAAAACATATTTTTTTGACATATTTTAATATATAATAAAATAATTAAATTAAAAAATATTCAATATTGGGCTCATTTCGAAGGTATCGAAGAGACGATTATAATGATGTAATTTGTTAAAATTAAAAGTATTTTTTTAAATATATTTTAGTTAATATACAATTATATGTGTTAATATAATTATGGTGTAAAATGAAAATTAGAAAAGTAAAAGGTATAAAGTAAATCAATCAAAAGACTTTAAGGACCAAAATTGTAACTATTAATTAAAAAAACAAAAAAAAGGATGTGAGAGAGAGATATGTAAGAGAGTATTGGGTATGAGGGAGATGATGAGGTAAGAGGGTAGCCTTAGCAACATCCTTTTGCTTTTTGACCTGGTCAATCCCTTTTATTTATTTATTTATTTTTATAAATAAGTATTTTACTTTTTTATACATAGCTGTAGTGGGGATTGACTTTTTGAATTATTGTATTTTATTTACAAATATATGTGTGTACATACATTTACAGTTCATGCACAACTTTGTTGGCACAAGGAGAAATCTTGTGTAGAAAAATGCAAAGAGTTGGTGATGATGGATTATTGATTGCATTAGATCAACAACTTATACCTCAAATCACATTTTTATTTAAAATATGTCGATTACGAAATTGTGCATTAGGCCATGGCGTGCCACGAGCTTAACGTGGCGTGAGACACAAGCCTTGGTGCCATGGCGGCTGTGCGGCGAGTTTTTTAGAACAATGGGTTAAAGCAACTGTAGATTAGCGTAAACACAAAGATAAACAAGACGCATTTTGGAAGTATGATGCAGAGTTAAACCAGATAATGACCTCCGATAGTTGAGCAATTTGATCCAAGAAACATTACAACCTTGCTACACTTCGAAATGTAGAATTATGTTAGAATTGAAATAAGCTAAAACGTAACAACGTTGTCAATGATCAAGCCCGACAACACCTAAACAACATAGGACAATGATAAAAATGATATCGAGGATGAAGACTAAAAGATTAATGAAAGACAAATTCAAAAACGAGACATATACGTGAATAATACATTTTTGAACGCACGAAGGCTCAAAATATTGAGAGAGTGAAGCATGTGTTTCCTGTACATTCTAACTATTTTCCCCTAGTTAAGAGACCCACTTTCGCTATGGCTCTAGTGGGTTCCCTTAACCAAGTCACTTGTCTCATTCTTTCGTCAGCAAGTTGGACCGTTCTTGCTTGCTCGAGTACGGGACTTTGGTGTAGTAGTACTATTAACGGTTTTGACACATACAAAAGACTCCTTTTGTAAAGCATGTTATTGTGTGAAGATTGAAAACAACTTAATAACGAGACGAAGTCGCTAATATATAGAAGCTTGAAAACGATTTTAGTAAAAACGTCGTAAAGACATTGGAGATTGAAGACCGATTTGAAATACGAAACTGTAATTTTTTTTATAAAGTTATAAAAATAGGACGTGAAGTTGTGAAAAATAAATTTTAATAAAAGTTGTGAAAAATAAATTTTAATAAACCAAAATTTTTAGTATATTCCCATAATTCAGTTTAAAATACAAAATGAATCAAATAACATCAATTTTATTAGTAATAAATGGATTTCTTTTCTTAAATATATCATAATTTTCTTGGACCGATTTAAAAGTAAAATCAAGCTTAACAGTTAAATTATAATTTTATTAGATCTGTTTCGTAATATTATTTTTTTTCCTCCATATACTTTTTAACAATATAAATCATGGGGGTGTTATTTGCACCAAAAAGTGCAAATAGTGAATGCATTGGGATTTGTAATCCCATCAACAATCAAATCAAATACATAATATATTTTATTTTATTATTATTGTATTATTATTATAATATAATATAGTTTATATTAATTAGTATAATTATATATATATATATATATGTGTGTGTCTTATATATTGTGTTGTATTAAATATATTATATATTATCTATATTATACAATGTAAATATATGTGTATATATATTGCGATTTTTTATCTATTTTATTGTATATATATATATATATATATATATCTAGACGTCCATTCATTTGGTGATATTGGTGCTAACCGTGATATTATGTAATTGATTTGATTGATGATGGAATTACAAGTTCCAATGTATTCAAATGGTACCAATAGCAATTATTTGGGTGCCATTAGCCTCCCCTAAATCATTTGAGTGGCTATGAACTCTTTTTCTTATGATAAGTGTTAAAATATATTTTATAACAAATTCATAAAACCAATCTGAAAATATAAATAATCTGTTTATAATGTTTGAGTTGTCTTAAAAAAATATTAAGGGACCTTAAAAAGGTTTAGGAAACAAAATTATTCATCAATTCATACTCACTTTTGGTTTTCCTAAAAAGGATTTATGCGGTTTGATTTAGAAAAAAAGGAGCTTTAAGTCGTTGGATATATATATATATATATATATATATATATATATATATATAAATTGTTGGATATTAACACATTTTTTTACAAAGGAAAGGGAAAGCAAGTAGGAAAAAAAGAAAAAATCTTGTGTTCTCGAGTTTTTTTTTAAATAGTGAAAGGTAAAATAATGTTGCTTTTCTACTCAAAACTTTGCTCCCAAATATGGAAGGAAAAGAAATGAAAGAAAAATGAACAACCTATAACAATTAAAAAATATTTATAAATTTACACATTTACCTATAAATTACAATCTCCGGTAAAATAAACAAGAGTATATTTGTAAGAATAACGTGTTTTTTCCTTTCTTTCCAGCTCAAGAACATTTATTTCCTTTAATTTCACTCTCAAGAACACAAAAAAAAAAGAATATTTTTTTCCAGATTCGAGAACACAGCGTATTCAATACACCTCTAAAACACAAAAAAATGAGGGTGTTTTCTCCTCTAGTCAAACTTTATCCTTGGTCGTTAAAATGATGTTTCATTTAGCCTCTATATATGGAGGTCAAAAAACTTGGTCCTTAAATCTAAATATTCTTATTTTATTGTTTATTATTATTATTATATAAATTGATTGATAGTTAATATATTTAATATTTTGTATTAAGTTTAGTAATTTGTTCATTTGTGTTTTTAAATGTAAATTACATGTGGACAGTTTAGTTGGGATAGGCTAAATGCACCGGTATATATTGTTAAATGCACATATAACTATTAATTTTGCTCTATTACACATCAACAAGACTTACTTTCAACATTCCTAAAACATGATTTGGTCTGATTCTGACATAAAAGAGTTGCATATAGTATCATTCTTTTATAATAACAATGAAACAAAGCATAAACAAAACAAATAGGCTAAATGCACCCATACTTCCTCCTCACACACATCAACATCAAAACTTATTTTTTACATTTTCAATGCATGAGTTGCCCTGATTTTGACATTAATTGGGGTGCATATAGCAACACTCATATTTCATTAAACAATTATTCTAAAATTCCAATTTGTTTTAATAAAATAGTATAATACTAAATAAATATGTTATTTTATTAATAATATAGCATTAAATATGTTTTTAGTGCTTTTTTTAGTCTATGGGTAGAGTTGATATTCTTTAGTGTTAAATGGACGCATCATTTTTAGTGTTTTTTTAAATGTTGTTGCACTAGTCAAACAATATATAAAGAATGATGATATTTTTTAAATAATAAACAATAATATATAGTTTTAGAAAGAAAGTTCTCGGACCATTGTCCTTTTCGTTTGAGTGATAGTGATCATGAATTCGGTCCTAAATTTACCCTTTCGATATTTTGATGCTTGGATGGAGGATGCAGACTTTTCAAGAGTAGTCTAATCATCATGGCTAAAGGGGTCAAATCTGTAGTCCCATATATAATTTATCATGACAGGCTTAAGAATGTAAAGGTTGATTTTCGAACTTGGAGCAAGCAACAATTTGATAATGTGGGCTTAGATCTAGTTAATTTCAAATTTTGGCTAATCGGCTTAAGTTGGAGGCGGAATCACAGGTTCTGTTGGAAGCGAAAATCAAAGTATGGAAAGACACTTGAGTAAAATGGTTGGATTTGAAATCTAAGAAGACGAGTCCTTAGGTAAAAAGCTAGATTAATAATCGGTCTTGCCGTCTTGGAAGATGATGAAAATTCTAAAAAAATTCACTCGTCTAAAAGGATGTACTTCAAGAGTAATTTGGATGGAGTCTCCATTGGTGGAGTTTGGAATGTTGATCCCATTGCTATCAAGTCTGCAACGTTTATTACTTTGGTTCTAAATTCAAAGAACCTCGAACCAATTGTCCAAAAGTTCATAGCTCTTTCTTCAAATGCTTGGATCAAGGTGAGGTGGATTTTCTTGAAGCTAGTTTTTCGGAAGATGAAGTTTGGAGCGCGATTAATCTTTGTGGTGGCTCAAAAGCACCTAGTCTTGATGGTTTTAACTTTCTCTTCATCAAAACTTTTTGGCACCTTCTCAAGCTGCATATCATGGATTTTGCCAACTGGTTCTGGGAACATGAGTCTTTTAGCTCGGGTTGTAATTCCTCTTTTATTGCTTTTATTCCAAAGATTTCAGATCCTATCATCTTTGGGGACTTTTGACCGATTAGCTTTATTAGGTATCTTTATAAAATTGTGGTTAAACTTTCGGTAGAGGGGATAAAAAGGGTTATTGGGAGGGTAAATCTCAAAATGCCTTATTGGAAGACAGATTCATCCTCGACGGGGTCTTGGTTGCGGATTCTAGTTTGGCATATGCCAAGAGATCAGCTAAAAAGATTGTTGTCTTTAAAGTGGACTTCGATAAGGCCTTTGATTGTGTTAATTGGAATTACCTCCGAGATGTTATGATCTAAATGAGGTTTGGCGGAAAGTGGTGTCGCTAGATTCTGGCTTGTCTAAATTCATCATCTATTTCGACTCTCATTAATGGGTTGTCTTCTTCGAAGTTGAAAATGGATAGGAGCGTTCACCAAGGTGATCCGCTCTCCCCTTTCCTATTTCTCATCATGGCTGAAGGTCTTAATGTAGTCATGAAGGATGCGGTTCAAAATGGTGTTTTTAAAGGCCTCATGGTTGGTCGTAATGAGGTTTGCATTTCTCACCTTCAGTTCACAAACGATACTATCTTCCTTTGGGACATCTCTAACATTGGAAACTAGTAGGTATTCCAAAATGCTTTGAAATGGATTCGAGCCTTAAGATAAATGTCGCCAAAAGTAGCTTGTTTGGTGTAGGAGAAGTGGATCATGAAGTTTTGACATAGCTAATGCCTTCGGTTGTCTGTCGGTGGCCCATCCTTTCTCCTATCTTGGCCTTCCAGTGGGGCAGAAAACGAATAATATTGACTATTGGAACATCATAATCAACCGCTTTAAAGCAAAAATCTCTAATTGGAAACTACGATGTCTAGTAGAGTAAGATGGATACCATCTGTAACACCCTCAAATCTGAAAATAGCAACTAAATTAAAATTTTCTAAATACATTAATGAATGATTCATCTAATCACAAATTAAGATTTAACCTCAATAAACACATTCATTCTACACATACAGTCTATAATAAGGACGGGTGTTACTGAAACCCAATAATAGTCTCTATCTCCAACTGCGGAAGATTTCACCAAACTACTTACTCTCGTGTAAGTCTAATGCTCAACTCCTCAAAGCACTGCAAGAACTAAACCCCAACTCGAACCTGATGCACATGCCGACAAATAAAAAGGTTAGGCTTAACGCCTAGTGAGCTCAAGAGTTTTCATTAGAGATAAATAAAGCATTAACTTTAAGAATGTTATTTAAAATCATGATTTCCAAAATGCAATACATTTGATTTGAAAGCAACCAAAAATTAAATACATTAAATCTCAAAATAATCTCATTTCATCATTCACCCTTTTCGTGATTAAAAATTATAAAACAAACGCCTCCTGAAATAAAGCCAAAACCCAAAGCGCACGTAAAACATAACTGACATTATAATGATCAAAACTGAAAACGTAGATAACTCCAACTTCCAAAACATCCCAATAACTCGAATGAGTTTCAATAACCAAAACCTTAAAACATAGATAAATACCCATACTCAAACGTCTCCGAAAACATGGATTATAAAACTCCATAACCAAAACCACACCTATTGGTGACGGGGAAGACCCGATTACATTGTACGTGACGGAACACAAAAGTAGGTCACATAATTATGTAAGAAATCAAAACATGTGGGTTACACATAAAACACCCACCGAGCTCAACTCCTCTGAGTCTATCACTCGAAAACATCAAGTCAACTTCTCTGAGTCTATTCCTGAAAGTTCCAAAACAGGGGAACTTATGCACAAGGGAATTACACCTTACTGCCCATGAGACGCTGCCCGACCGTATAGGTCCACACCTTACTTATCATGGTGACCCGATGCCTATTCCGTGCCAAATGGTGAACCAAATGCCCAAAACGGGGACTTAGGAACACCGTGCCTATGGATCCATTGCACTAACTAAACCATTACATGACTCAAAACGAATGAACTAATGCATTCAAAACATGTAATTCTCAACTAAGACACAGTAAATGCAAATCATAACCAAACGCTCAACATTGAGCTATTAAAAGCGGACAAGTGTCCACAAAACCCAACAAAATCCAAACTGAGCCATAAGCTCAACAAATCCAAAGACCAAACGTTGAAATTCATAAAATGGAATCAAACATAAACAACCCGTACTTATGTAAACCCATGCTCCAAAACATATAATTAATTCCAACGTAGTTTAGATTGGGACAAATCGTTTTCCAAGAGAGTTTATAACATTTATCCTTTCAAAACGCCCCATAACACAAAACCATGCATTTATCCAAAACACAAAATGAAATACATCTATACTCAAAATCTACTTCCATAAAATAAATCATTAAAATACCAAAATATATGATTTATTTATCATAATGCCCAAAATCCCAAAGATGTGTGCTATATAAGTTTATAAAGTTAAACACTTTCAAAATAACCAAACTTATCAGCAGTTAACAATTTCATGTAAGACACAAAACACTTTAAAATAAACATTTTGGCATGTACACCGTTTTCACAAATCAACTTGAACTCACCTTGCTAGATTTAGGCTAAATCTAGATTTTACCCCATTTTGAGCTCCTTTGAAGAACACTTGAATCCACAAGCAAAACCTTCCAAAACCTATATTCACAAGTTTCCAACCATGAATATACTCATCCAACCAATAAGAATAAATCCCCAAAACATTTTCCATCAAAATCCCAATCTTGACCAAAACCCCAAATGTGACCTAATTTCACTAAAACTATCAAATCCGAAATTTGAGAAACCAATCACTAGGAAATAATCAAAGAAACATTTATATCTTATATTAGGGTTTAGAAATGGATGGGATACACTTACCACTTAGGTTTTGATGAAAACCTAGAAAACTTAGAAATCTTCAAGAAATGGTGGAAGAACACATGAACTAGCACATGAGGTTGAGATCACAAGCTTAATGGTGAAGAAGCACCTTGAAATCCATGGAAATGGATTTAAAATGAGTTAGGGTTTGTGGATAATGAAGAAGAAACGATTTGAGAGAGAATGGGGAAGACTTGGAGAAGAGAATGAGAAAGAAAGCTGAAAATTCGTATTTGACAACACCCTGGTGCCTGGTGCGACAATGACCAGCGACAATACCCTGGGCATTGTCGCCTGGCAATGTCGCCAACTCCTCCCTAGCCACTGTTTTCTGCTGCGACAATGGCAGGTGTGACTATGACACTGTCATAGTCGCCGGGCATTGTAGTCGTGCCCGAACCAAGCCCCGAAACTCGACCTTTTCAATGCCAATACCCCCGATACTCTAAGGGACTTTAAACAACACATTTCCCAACAAAACGCCACTGTTTACAAGTCACATAAATGTCCGAGTGACATTTACTTACCGAAAATTACGGGTGTTACACCGTCCTAAACAATATGTTAGTTACCGAGAATGAACCAAGGAAGTTCTAAGAATCTGTAGGATAGAAAAGTACAACAACAGAAATAAAAACTCGTAAATACCCGAGGCTTGTGCTGGGCAAAATGTCCTTAAAGCAAATTTGCCCCCTCTAGAGCGTCTGTTTCCTATGATACAATGGATTAAACCGACACAAATATGTTGAACTATACCTGATGCGTGAAGTAAGAACAAAGTGTTTCTATGTTTTTTTCAACCTCTTGAAGTGTGCTAAAATAGGAGTGGAAGACGCAAATATATAGGCGGTGGTTTAATGTCATCGTGAACCCATTTGTTGAAATCGACGGGAGTTTGGAAACTTAGAGGGTCAAGAGTCTCACCTGCACCCTAACAAGTCCCCATTCACTTTTGTAAATCCAACAATACCCTACATGAATGAGAATTGTCCTATATGACACAAAAACGTAGTTTCAAAGTTCAATGGTTGAGCCGTACAAAGGATAGGTTATTATAGATTAATGTAAGGGTTGGTTGAAAAGTTGTGAAGTAATTACAGAATTTGTTGTAAAAGGATATCTGTTTTCCTACAGTCTTTGACACTCAAAGGACTGATGTTTATTAGAAGATTAAGAGGTGTAATCAATGTCACAGGATGTTTGTGGTAGTAGTTGAGTCTATAAATAGATAGGTTTTATGTCCATATGAAGATGATAAAATAATACAAAATCATATCTTCTTTCTGTTGCATTCTAATATGGTATCAGAGCGACATTTCGCAAGTTGTTGATTTGCTATCATGGGAGAGAGCAATGGCAACGACAACCGTAACCGTAAATTGTAACACTCAACGATCTTAATGATCCCCTATATCTTCATCATTCGGATAGAGTCATGACTTGTTCTGGTTACGCAGCCTCTGGGTGGTGACAATTGTACATCATGGAGTCGAGCTATGTTGCTTGCGTTATATACAAAGAACAAAATAGGTTTTGTTGATGAAAGCTTGGTCAAACCAAGTGATGCTGATGGAGTGAAGTTTAACTCATGGACTCAGAGTAACGACATGGTAATTTCTTGGATACATAATTATGTGTCAATAGATATTTCTATTAGTCTAATTTTTACGGAGATAGCTTTAAAGATATGGACTGATTTACGAGACCATTTCAACAAACTAATGGTCCAAGGATTGTTCAGGTTACGAGAGATTTAATGAATCTCTCACAAAAACAAGACACAATGAGGGTATATTTCACAAAAACAAGACACAATGAAGTTGCTATGGGAACAATTATGAAGCTATAGGCCGCAATGTACATGTATATGTAGGGGAATAAAGGAGATGAACTGTTTATTTTGAAAGAGAATATGTAAGAGTTTTCTCATGATCTTACATGAGTCTTATGCTCAAGTCAGAGGACAAATATTAATGATGGATCCAATGCCTTCAATCAACAAGGTATTCTCGTTAGTTGTTCATGAAAAAAGAAAACGTAGCATATCTAATTATGTATCTGAATCATAACCCATGTCGTTCAATGTTAGCAATGGTAAGCAGAAACGTAATACCGGTCAAAATTACAAAGGATTAAAAAATCATCAATCTCCTTTTTGTACAAATTGTAAGAAAACAGGACATATGAAAGAAAAGTGTTATTAGTTGCACAATTTTCCACTTGGAGCTAGACAACAAAAGGTTAATGCTGCAGCAATAACTGGAAGCAACAATACATCTAATATCAATGTCAAAAACTCATGGAGACCTTTCCCGATGTATGCCATCCTCTCCTTCTATAAATATGGCAGCTACAGAAGTTGAAAAGGCTGATATGCCATCAAGTATTTGTTGTTTCATGTCATTTAACAAAAAAATATCATGAATCTCAAAATTGAATACTGGATTCAGAAGCTACGAAACATATATGAAACAATGCATGCATAATGGTAAACATAAGAACAATAGACAATGTTACTGTTGTGTTACCAAATAAAACAAAATATAGAAGTTCACTTGATTGGTGATGTGAACTTTGGCAATTTATGAGTGCTTAAAGATGTGCTATGTGTTCCTAACTTTGATGATTTGTGAGCTTGGATTGGACTTTCAATTGGTAACAGAGCCTAATTTGAAGAAATCAACAAGATGAAGAACTCGCATCCTGTTTTGTGATGTTGTGATCGAATTCTTATAATTGTTGTTGAATTTGTCAATTTTCTGCTAGTATAGTGATCGATTGATGTTCTAGATGTGTGAATAAACAATCTGTTTCCTCCCAAATCCATCTCATGTTTATCTTTTACATTGAAAATTATGAATCACTTGACCTCACAAGTGGTATCAGAGCCTAATAAGTGAAATTACTCATTGAAATCGGCCATTATTCATAAGTTTTCAATGGAACAACAACCTTTGTCGTGAACTGTAACTACAGATTTTGATTTCTTCTTTTTGGAGCTAAATTGGACGAGATTTGATGATAGATTGATTCTGTGCTTATAGTCGAATCAATTGGAATCAATCACAGTGTGTGATTTCATCAAATAAGGAAGAATCGATTAAATTTTGAGGATTTTTGGTTTGAATAATATATTTACTGTGTGATGATCAATTTTGCATTTAGAGATGTTTTCGTTGAAGATCATCAACTACAAAAGTGCTTCAATGTTATTTTCGAACACATCTACAAAGTTTGGCCTCGAAATTTGAAGTATCAAAGGAGAATTTGAAGATTTTGTGGATTTTCAGTTGACAACATTCGCAAGATCTCAAGAATTCGCATGACTATGGAAAACTCGCATTGCTCAGTATCGAGGAATTCGGATGACACATCATCCTTGGACACAACATTTTTTTCTAAGTACATAATTTGCAAGTAGCTAGATGCGAAAAGTGAAGAATTAGCATGCTACTGTGCTTAAGTTGTGTGCGAAAAGGTGGAATTCACAAGCCACGTGGTGCGAATATTCAGAAATTCGCATGCTGTTATATGCGAAAAGTGGCTTCTAGGATGAAAATATTTTCTAAGTATAGAATTCGCATCGATACGAAAAGCTTAGATGATGAAATTTTTCTAAGTACAGATTTCGCATGAAAGGGTATGCGAAAAGCTAAGAATTCGCATGATGTACCCTGCAAAAAGCCAAAACTCGCATGCAGTTATATGCGAAAAGTGATGAATCCGCATGTAGGCTGATGCGAAAAGCTGGAATTCGCATACAAGTCTATGCGAAAAGTGGGATTTCGGCTTATGCCTCATGCGAATTGTGCCCTTAAATGTTTAATGGTCTGCTAATTGTTGTTATGCAAAAAGTTGCTGTTCAAAACCCATTTTGTAACAAGTTTGCCCTGTTCATGAGATTTTCTGCGTAATGCAAATGTGACATCATTACTATCTTATGTTGGTCACACATTTTTAGCAAATGATCATATTTTCACGAGTACTCATGCCAGTCAAGATTTTCAGATACTGGGTGTTTGAATTTAGTCTCTGATTGGATTGGATAAGTAGCTTGAGTATCTACAATCATCAATCTGGAGTTTTTCTCAACGAAGCTAGACCTTTGAATGAAATCACTTTCAAATATCAATGAAGTTCAAATGGGGTTTATTACCATCGAAAAATTGGTTCATTTTGAGACATGGTAATAATAGAATCAACAAAAATACTAAACCGTCGTGTAAGAATACTTGACAGTATATGGAAAAGATAATACACAAGTATTAATCTTTGGAAACACACGGTTAGTTATCAATAAAGTTCATAAAAGAAAACATTTAAAATCACACTTCTGTATTCATGAAATCTGTTTAAGAATCGAGAAATGGTTTGAACGTTCAAGAACTTGTTTTCATATCTGAAAGTCGTCCATATTTCAAATATGTATGAGATTAAGATTAGAATAATCCTTACGCTCAACTTGAATCTCATAAAGTCAGCTCCAAAGTCACGATAGATATGATCATGTAAGCTCCCCCTCAAAATCTGCATTTAGTCAAAAAGTCGTCAAAGTACAAAGTCTTATTCACAAACTTTATTGAAAAATAAAGACATGAAAGCAATAAAACTTTTAAGAACGAGTTCTGATCAGATGTAATCAGAAGTCAATTACTCCCTCTGAAAATATGCATTCGTAATATTATCAGTAGAGATGATCCCTAGTTTTACACGAGGGTAAGTAGTTGGTGAAGTCTTCCGCAGTTTGGAGATAGTGACTGTTATTGGGTTTTAGTAGCACCGTCCCTATTATATATTGTGTACATAGAATGAAATGTGTGTGATGAAGTTAAAACTTAAATTGTGGTTGTAGATGAATCAATTATCGATGTATTTAGAAAATTTTAAATTAGTTGCTACTTCCAGATTTAAGGGTGTTACAAGTTGGTATCAGAGCTTAAGTTTGAGAGAATTAGGTATTGATTTTGTATGCCTAGACTCAAAATAGCGTTCTTTTAAGTAAATGAGAGAGAAATCACACCAATAGGCACTTTAAGATTGGATGTTTTGAGGTCGGTGGAGCTTCTAGAAACGGGAATCACGTCGAGAATAGCAAGGATGACCATGTACAGTACGTTCATAATTGCACCTGGCCAGTGTTATGGTGAACCTACATGTTACATGTGTATGCTTGAACTGCCTTGGTATGATGACCGTTGGGGTAGTGAAGAAGTTTCTCAATGAGTAACCGTTAGAAGGAGTTGATGATTTTAGCATTCGTCACTTGGAGTGACAGTAAGCATGGTGATTGCAATAAGTGGACCGTTTCAATTCGGAATGATTGGTTGGATTAGAACCGTACACTTTTGGGATCGACCTTATTCGAGGAGAAATTATAAGGCGAACCTATGAAACCTTCGAAGATTGCCTTAAGATGTTTGATCATCCGGGTGACAATAGTATGACGAGAAATTGGGAAGCGTAGTCCTAAGATATTGAGTGCCGACCAAATTCATGCACAAAATTTATTTCTAAAATAAATTTGCATAAATTGTTCCTCATGTTTTTGAAGCATAAAATGAATTATATTATGAAGTCTTGGTAAAGCATTTATCACTCATCAGATTTCAAACCGTGAGTTTAAGCATGCATGAAATTGTTTTGTTGCACGTGGTTGCAAGTTTTTATCGAGAATCCCTTCATCCTCGTTTTGTGTCTAACTCTAATTTCGGATGTTGTGATATCCGTGTTTTAATGTTATTTGGAGTATTGGGCAAGTAACTGTGAAATTTCAACTTTGACATTGGATCTCCTCCACGTATGTTAAGGTTTTAAAGGAAAAGTTATTCCCATGTTCTTGCGTCGGAGTTTTTTGGGAATTTTAGTCTATATGAGTTTTGTTGAATTTTATGGAGTACTATTTTGCGACGTTTTTCGGCGCGTGAGTGAACTTTGAAATGCGTAAGTTTTAATTTTGTTGCATGTAAATTTACGAGTTTATTAGGCGTCGTGTCCCATGCAAGTTTTGTTGAAAATGGTCGTTTTATCTTACGTTGTGGTCTTAGAATTTTAATATTTTTAGACATATTGTCGTCTTATGCTTTTTATGTTGGGAAACAAAAATCTTGACACTGCTTGATTTTAGCGTTAGTGAGTTTTATGAAAATTCAGTTAGGTTTTATGGTGTTTTATTTTACGACATTCTGCGTCGCGTAGATAACATTTTGGAACGCGTATACTTGCATTATTGTATGCGTTAACTTATGAGTTTTGTTTAATATTTTTGTCTGTCTTGCACCGGTATTTTCGCAACCGTAAGAGACGTCTTGAGAGTTTTGTTAGTATATATTACCCCATATGTTATTTTGGAAGCGTCAATGTCGTATGATTTCTATTTTGGGTTTTATACACGTGTTATTAGTTGTATGCTATTTAGTATTTGAATTGATTTATACTGTTGGCGTGAGTAAGCATATGAAAGATTTATGTTGTTTCGTATTGAACTTTTGCTCTGGACATGCTTCAGTTGTTGATTTCACTATCATAAATTTTTCGCAATGCATTAAATGAATTATCTGTATACATGTCAATGTAGCTGCTATTTTTAGACAAGTGCATTTTATTTGTGCGGCCCAAGGTTTGAACTCGATTTGAAATTTATTTGCGTTTGACCAAATTCACACACACCTATCGTTTTACTTAGTTTGGGGAATAAACTGACGTATATGGGCGTTGTCGGGAATTTTATTCCACGACGTTTTGTGGTTTAAAGAAAAGAATTTTGAAGTTGAAATTGTGAAGCCCCCTTTTGGAGTTGTACAAACATTTGTTGCACATGTATAGTGCAGAAGATTATTTTCACGTACATAGTATAAATTGATGCATGCTAGGACCATGGTAGTCTATTTGAAAATTTTGTTGCACATCTTTTGTTATTGTCATTATTAACGTGAGTAAGGACCAAACGAATTTCGAAATTGCTTTATATGTGTGACTTTGATGACCATTTTGCACACCTATCGAGAAATCAATAGTGGATTTTACTCATACGATTAATTGTTATAAAGCTTGGGTATTTAAAAGTTTTATAAAATTTCAATTGGCGTATTAGTTGAAAACCCTTGTACTCATTAGGGCTATAGATTTAAAACCCTATCTTGAAAAGAGTTGTAATTAGGGACTAGATGAGTCCTTGGGAATTGAAGCGTCAGATGATCCGACTTGTGGTCAGTCTTGAATTTTGGGTTTCAGTTTTTAGATGTGTGGATGCATGAATAATTGAGGTATTAGATTTATGTCTTCCTAGTTAATTAAGGGGTGACCTTTCTGTTTCGGTAAACCTACGGGATAAGGTCTTGTGGGTTTATCTGCGCCTGGTTGGGTTCGATTTGATGGGTTGCTTGTATGTTTGACATCATGTTATATGTTGACGGTGTACCGTCTTAATGGGTTTTCATGGACAAAAGAAATATTGTGGTCCGTTTGTTAGGGATGTAAGATTGGGAATATTAGTCCCCTGTTAGGCGTCAACCTTAATGCGACAATACTTCTGGAATGAAATATTGGACGGGATATCCATGTTTTCGATATCACCGTTTTGATTTTGGGCATCGACTTGTTTTCTTGAAATCAATGAATCTTTGAATGTTTGGAAGTATTCCCGTTAGATCATGAGAAATGTTAACGTCTCGGTGGTGAAATTTAAAGGAATATTAGATGTTGGTAATTAAGTATTGATGTGTATAGGTTTTCTTGATGTGGTAAAGATCTTATTGAGGGAATGTTTTGAGGTTTGAGAGTAGATCGGAGTTGAGTGATAGTCGGATTGGCATTAACCAGCTACCCGGAAAGCGTATTGGCACGACCTTGGAAGGACGACCTTATCAATATCAAGAATGGATCATTAAGAATTTTGAGAATTCTTTGGGGTTTGATGTCGATCATTGGTTTTGGGTTCAGAAACATTTGGATCTGAGGTGAATTGACCGGTGAGAAGTTGAGATCACAAACTATCCTTGAGGTAGTATGTGTCACCCAAGGTTGGGAGACAACCGCAGTCTCATGGTTAAATGCTACATTAGTAAAATAATTGTTCATTCGGATATAAGTGTGATGGGCCCAAGGGGACATTTATCGTGAGGAACAACATAAGGTTATGGTGGAGTAGAGACAACCAATCCTGCATGCAACGTTTCATGGGAATCTAGATTTCGAGGACGAAATCATCCTAAGGTTGGGAGGATTGTAACACCCATATTTTCAAGAAAGTAATAAGGCTCCAATTTTATTGAAATAAAAGATCTGCCATTGGTAATTAGGGTGAGAAAGGTTGCTTATGTTTCCCTAATCATCGAAGACTGATGATGCCTCTCAGAGATCCAGATTCGGTCAGCACTATGCAAGAAGAGCTGACCGAATTTGAAAGAAACAAAGTTTGGAATCTCGTTCCTTGACCATCTGACAAAACTGTTATAGGAACCAAATGGGTGTACCGTAACAAGTTAGATGAAAATGGGACTGTGACCCGCAACAAAGTTAGGCTAGTTTCTCAGGGGTACAGACAAGAGGAAGGCATAGACTATGATGAAACCTTTGCCCTTGTGGCTAGGCTCGCAGCAATTCGACTATTCTTAGCCTATGCAGTTCACAAAGACTTCAAAGTATATCAAATGGATGTCAAATCAGCATTCCTAAATGGAAATTTGAGTGAAGAAGTCTATGTTGAACAACCCCTAGGGTTCTCTAACCCTAAACATCCAAATTATGTATATAAACTGGATAAGGCTATCTATGGGTTAAGACAAGCCCCTCATGCTTAGTACGACACTCTCTCATCTTTTCTAATCTATGAAAATTTTGAACGTGGAAAAAATGAAAATACTCTGTTTTTCAGAAAGATTAAAGGTCACATTATTCTTGTTCAAATATATGTTGATGACATTATATTTGGTTCCACTAACCCATCTCTGTGTACTCGATTCTCTGAACGAATGAAGAAAAAATATAACATGACTATGATGGGTGAGCTAACCTACTTCCTTGGACTTCAGATCAAGCAATCTGATAAAGGCACGTTCATTCATCAGGGTAAGTACGTTAAAGATATGCTGAAAAAGTTTGATCTCACTCAAACATCAGCGATGAAAACTCCTATGGCACCATCGCTGACATTAAACAAGGATCCCGCTGGAAACCTGTTAATGTCACTGCCTATAGAGGAATGATAGGCTCCCTTCTGTATCTTACAGCGAGCCTACCTGATATCATGTATTCCACCTGTCTTTATGTTCGATATCAATCAGAACCCAAGGAATCCCATCTGATCGCTGTCAAGCGAATTTTCAGATATCTAAAGGGAACTCCTAACCTAGATCTTTGGTATCCCAAAGACTTAGGGTTCGATCTCACTGCCTATTCAGATAGTGATTTTGCAGGTTGCAAACTGGATAGAAAAAGCACCACAGGAGGCTGTCAGCTCCTAGGTGGAAAGATGGTAAGCTGGACAAGCAAGAAGCAAAATTTAGTGTCCACCTCCACCGCTAAAGCTGAGTATGTAGCCGTGGGTAGTTGTTGTGCTCAGGTCTTATGGATAAGAAATCAGCTATTAGACTATGAATTTCAGCTATCAAAGATCTCTATCTATTGCGACAGTACTAGTGCCATTGCTATGGCAAATAATCCTGGTCTATGGATGAGAATAAAAGAATTCATGGAAAAGTGTGAAATGTGAGCATGTTAAATTACATTTATGGACAAAATATTATGTGAGTCTATTGCGCATGAAATTCATAGTCAAAATGTTTATTGGTCATTGATGAATTATGTGGTTTAATATGGTGAGGACCCAAGGTAAAGATCCATGCATAGGGTTGAACTTGGTGCTCCTTTGGGGTAAAGACTTGGACAAGTTGAACCCATATTTACATTGAACTAAAGATTCATGAATAGAGTTGATGTTCTAACGGCTAAAGATTCACGAATAGAGTTGATGCCAGTAAATAACCATTATAACTATTTTGCCCCACATGGGTCGTGGCCTACTTTTGTGTTCCGCCGCGACTTATGGTGGAACGGGTCTCCCCCGTCTCGCATAAGGTTCACTGTTGAAGAATTCATTCATTGTTGTTATTTAAATTTCCATGATCATTCATCTACGCACTACATTTTATGTTACTTATATTTGGATGTTCTCACTAGGCTCCTAGCCTAACACTTGTTTGTCTTGGCGTTCTTACCAGGTTCCATTAGTGGTGGGGTGATGAGGTCTTGAGAGAGAGTTGGTAAATTTTTGGAGACATAGCTTTGACGAGACGTAGAGCGTACAGTCTCACATGTCGATATTTTGGAAATAGATGACGACACCCAAGTATAATCTAAATTAGATTGTTTAGATTAAGTAGGTTGTCGGTCCTCTTTTCATTCATTGGAAATTGTAAACGCCTATACTTTCCCCAAATTGTGTTGGGATGATGTCAATTGCAAAACTCGATTTTTATACAAATGTGCCAGGTTGTATTCTCTTCAATTTATAAACGTTTTATTGCGAAAATTTATGTTTTTAAAAGTTCCAAATTTTAGGGTGTTACAGTTAAACCCTACTTTGGTCCCCTTCTGTATTTCATCCGCACCGGAGTGGTTATCCAACCCGGGTGACAATCCTACACCCACGTCCTTCACACAGGCCCGACTCTACTCCAAGTTACACGGACCCGCGTCATTAATCGTGCTAAACCCGATTCCCTTCCTCCCTGTTCTCTCTTTCACACCCGCGCCTAACACACCCGGCTCCACACACGGACCCGCCTATCTCCCATACACGGACCCACATCTGACTTCTCACCCACATCTCTCTACACCTTTGACCTCACTCATCTGCTTCCATCAAGGCCCGAGTAGACCACCCAAACCCGATTCCAAACCCAGTCATTCTTAGACCCGGGTGATCTCTCTTTTGGTATCTGATTGCTATCAGTCATCTGATCAACATTCATTTTTAAAAAAATTAACTGTTAAATTAATTTTTTCTGAGTCGTGTCTTATCCTCATATTTGAGTCTCTAGTTCTCATCAGTTAGTGTTTTCCGTTTCTATAAACCTTTCTTGAATCAAATCGCGATCGTCTCACGATCAATTGCAAGTGTTGAACAATGTCTACTCGCGAGGCTTTGGCTATGGGTACAGACACTAGACCACCCGTCCTTTTTAAAGGTGAATATCCTCAGTGGCGGGACAGATTTCTGGATTTCATCACCAGGCATGATCTGGGAGAGGAAATTCTTGCTTCTCTCAACAATGGACCAACCATATTTTACACCGAAACACTTGCTCTACCGAACACGGAACCACCTAAACCAGCAGGCGTAAAAATAAAGGAAAAAGAGAAATACTCGGAAGAAGAAAAGAAAAGGGCTAACGGTGATCAACTCGCAAAATCTAACATGCTTCAAAGTCTTCCAAATGAAATCTACACCACTATTGACAGCTACAAAGAGACTGCCAAAGGTATGTGGGTACAAGTAGAGAAAATGATGATGGGAACCAAGGTTGGCAATCAACTAAAAGTTTCCATCTGCATCAACAACTATGAAGTCTTTAAAGCCAGGGAAGGAGAATCACTTGAAGAAACTTATGATCGGTTCTGTCTCCTACTCAATGAACTCAACAAGAACCAAATCCACAAAACCGTGATTGAGAACAACTACAAGTTTCTCAATAACCTGCGGCCAGAATGGAAGCATTTCACCTCTCAGATAAGGCAAAACAAGAATTTGTCTGAAATCGGATTGCATGAAGTCTATGAGATTCTTAAGCAAAACGAGGAAGAGGTTTTGGAAATTGTTGAGGCGGACCAAAATATGGAGAGACCGACAGATTCTCTTGCACTTTTGTCTGATAAAAGGAATAGAAGAGCATCACGGATGACAAGGAAAGAAAAAGAACAAAGTGAATCAGAGGGGGAAGATGGTGAAAGTGAGGTTGATCCAGAGCTTCAGGACATTATGCAAGCCATGGCGTTGCTGACCAAGGCCCTTCACAAGAAGTTCTACAAGCGGTCTACTCCCAATAATCAAAGGTACACTACGAGAGGTTAAAATTATGAGTACAAGGAAAATTATGATGGAAAGAAGCGTTTGGATGCAAAAAGGCCAACTGAGGCCAAACTGGAGATTAAGGAACGGACGAGCCACCGAAGTGCTACAATTGTGGTCAGACAGGTCATTTTGCTCGTGAATGTCGGAAACCAGTTGTCAAGAATTCAGATTACTACAAGAATAAGTTGCTCCTAGCCAAGCAAAAGGAGGTCGGGAAAGCTCTACTGGCTGAAGATTCTCACTGGTTGGATCTCTCCGACGATGAAGAGGAAGAAGACGCACCCATCCACTTATGTTTCATGGCTAAGAATTCAGAGGCGTATAACTCAGACAACGATGATCGCGGATCACAATCCTCTGAAGATGGTTATGAGGTAAGTTCTTCTACATATACTACTTTACTCGATCAGATGCACACTATGATGGCTAAGCTACAAGATCTTTCTAGTCGTTTGAAAAATGAACAAGCTTTTGTTGCCAACCTAGAAGCACGTTTACTAAATAATGACAAAGTCCTTTCACAAGTAAACGGTGAATGTGCTGATAATCTTTGTTGGGCTAAGAGCTTGCAAAAAGAAAAAGCCAAACTTGCTGAAACTAACAAAGATTTAAATGTACAGGTATCCGGTTTGTCAGCTAAGCTTAAAAAGTCTGAAAGTGAGACTGAAGATTTCAAAAATAAATATGAGTTTGCTTTAGTTCAAAAGAATGATTTACTTGATAAACTGAAAAATCTTGAACTCAAACTGTATAAACTTGGACAAACTGATCACACCTTTTAGTTGAACAAACTCAAAGAATTCAAGTATTATAAAGAAAAGGAAGGCCTGGGCTATGATAATCCTGGCTACCTTACAAAGGATTTGTCTGAAACGCCCACTCTATACAAATTTGAATATCTGGATCTTGGTCCAGAATATCAAATACAATTTATGGAATCTCCTGAGGAGGTTGAGGCAAAGGAGGACTTGAACAGAAAAAGGACGGACAAAATGAAACTTCCTTTCGTCTATGACGAACTCAATGCGAGTTATCGTACGAGAGAACTAACACTCTCGAATGATTACTTTCATAGCTACTCTAATGAAGAGATCCATTCAAAACCTAAAAGAAAGATTTATGAAACAGAAATTCATAAGCTATCAAACCAGTTGTCTAGCTTAGCAACTGAGATTTTACAAGAACAATAGGTTACAACGAATATTCAAATGGATCTGGAAGTAGCTACGAGTTCGTTCGACAAGGAACGGGAGTTGCTAGTTTCTAAAATTGAGGAACTTCAATTCCAAACCCCAGCTAAGTATAAGGATACTTATGTTCCTGAAGTAACTCATTCTGAAATTCATTTAGTGAAATCAGAAGCATCCTCATACAAAGCTTTCATAGGGGTAACTGATGTTCATTTTGACATGCCTCTAAACTCCTGTGACTCACCAAATCTAGGAGATGAATTAAAATCGGACGAAGAAATCTTTTTTGCCCTAATGAATTTCGAGGAATGTTTGAATGATGATGTGAACATGTTTGATTTTAATCCTAAGCTTCCAAGTCATACTAAGTTTCTTGACAAATCTAAGAACAAGATTTTTCCAAACCTCATGGATATGGGCGAAAGCTCTAAATCTAACTCTCAACGCGTCTCTGTGAATGCCTCTCAGTCTAAATCTAATTCTAAATCCAAAAGCCGTTCACAGAAACGACGAAAATTTGGCAAATCTCAAAAATCAAGTACATCTCAATCTTACCCTTCTGACCCTCGGTTTACTGGTTTTTCAGATAATCAAATCAAACAAAAGGGAGTTAAGCAAGTTTGGGTAGCAAAGCAGTCATTAAAGGACAAGAACAACAACAAGTCATTTCATTCCGCTTCTAGTGATAGGAAAAACAATATTTCTCATGGTGTTTTTTATAAGGATGCTATTTTTGAACAATGTTTTCCTTTTCCTTGCAAAGTTAATTCAGTAAAGCATTTTATTAATATTGCCCATGATAATATTTGTTGTTATTGGTGTGGATGGAATGATTTTGTTGACAAATATACTGCGTCTGATTTGTTTGGCATGTATAATCCTAACTCTCGTAATTCTCATTCGTTAGCACCTAAACGTCATAGAGGCCCTGTTTATAAATGGGTGCCTAAATATGGTACTTCTCCTAACACAAAAGGACCCATTTACAAATGGGTACCTAAACCTCGTTAATCGGTTTTGCACGCTAGTCATGTGTGGTATTTAGATTCTGGTTGCTCCAAACACATGACTGGAAGAAAGGAGATGTTGTCGAATTTCACTAACAAGTATTGCGGCATAGTTCATTTTGGCAACGATCATTTTTCACCGATTATGGATTATGGGGACATTGTGCGAGACACCATCACCATCAAGAAGGTCTCGTATGTCGAAGAACTAGGACACAATCTTTTCAACATCAATTAGTTTTGTGATAAGAATCTGGAAGTCAACTTCAAATCCAGAAGATGCAGCATTCGCACCGATGATGGCACGGAGCTCTTGGCGGGAACACAACAGTCCAACCTTTACACCATTAACTTGGCATCTGTAAATCCCGAAAAGGCTGTCTGCCTTCTATCCAAAGCCTCCCTGCAACAGAACTATCTCTGGCATCGTCGACTTTCCCATATGAACTTCAAGAACATCAACAAGTTAGTTGTCGGAAGGTTAGTCAAAGGCTTGTCTGACCTCAAATTTGAAAAAGAACATCTCTGTGCAGCCTGCAAGATGGGCAAGATGAAGACAACTTCACACAAACCGAAGGTAGTACCGAACACAACGATATCACTCGAGCTGATTCATATGGATCTCTGTGGCCTGATGCGCATCCAGAGTATAAATGGCAAGAAATATGATCTTGTCATGGTAGACGACTACTTGCGTTAAACATGGGTCAAGTTCCTCCGGACCAAAGATGAAACTACAAAGCTTATCATCACTTTTCTGAAGAGTGTGTAAGTCAATCTGCAGTTGACGCCACAATCCATCATAACCGACAACGGAAAGGAGTTCAAGAACATGGTGTTGAGTACATATCTCGAGTCTGTCGAAATCACTCACACCTATTCGGCAGCTCGCACTCCCCAGCAAAACGGAGTCGTTGAAAGAAGAAATCGAACACTCGTAGAAGCTACCAGAACTATGTTAACTCAGTCGAAGCTGCCACTATTTCTTTGGGCCGAAGCCGTTGCAACTGCCTGCTTCACCCAAAACCGATCGATTGTCAACAAACGGTTTGGAAAGACCCCATATGAGATCATTACAGCCGCATCCCTAATATAAATTTTTTTCATGCTTTTGGATGCAGTTGTTTTGTCCTGAACGATAGAGAGGATCTCGGGAAGTTCAATGCAAAATCCAACGAAGGCATCTTCATCGGCTACTCCTCTGAGTCTGCTGCCTTCAGAGTCTACGTCAAAAAGAACAAAACTGTTACGGAGAGTGTCAATGTCACCTTCGACGAGTTAGAAGATTTGGCTTCTGAATACATCAGTTCAGAACCCGCGCTAACCAGTATTTTAGCTTCAGATCACTAAACGCCACCTCCAAATCATGCTTCTACATCTCAATGACCTTCAAATGATTTGGATTAATTATTTCAGCATTTTTATGATGAATATTTTGGTTCCACTAAGCTTATTCCTACTGTCTCAAACAGGGTCAATGGAGCAGGTGTTGAGACCGATTTCTCTCTCCTAGGATCATCCACTTCTCCAGAAACTACAACACGCGATGATCCACCTATCCCTGTCGCTACTACTGAAGAACCGAGCTCCTCCACTCATCTAGTTGTTTATGTCGGTGTCGAGACGTCGACCTCTACTGAAGGATCCACCGAGACAAGGTCGCCTGAAGATACGAGCGGTCCCTCATCTTCAATCGTCGCCCCAGAACAACCACCTTCGACTTCAGAACCAACTTCGACTTCGGAACAAGCTCCTCCCTCATTGAACTTGGCATCTATTCCATCTGGTTCACAACCATCTCTTGAATCAGTTCAAGACATTCCATCGGGAAACTATGTCAACTATGCACCTGATCAAAACACTCAACCGCTTCCGTACACACACCGTTGGACAAAGTACCACCCACTACACCAGATCATTGGCGATCTGAACGCCCATGTTCAGACACGGTCCATGTCCGCCAACGACTGCTTGTTCTCGATCTTTCTGAGCAAAATAGAATTGTCGACAGTTTCTGAAGCTCTTAAGGACCCCGACTGGATTATCATGATGCAAGAAGAGTTGAACTAGTTTGAAAGCATGAAAGTGTGGCGACTCGTACCTCGGCCTCATAACAAGACCATCATTGGTATGAAATGGATTTTGAAGAATATACGATATGAAGACGGAATAGTGGTTCGGAATAAGGCACGACTTGTGGCTAAAGGCTACCGACAACAAGAGGGTATTGAATATGATGAGATGTTTGCACCCGTTGCACGGATAGAGGCTATAAGGATGTTCCTGGCATATGCAGCACACAAGAACTTCACGGTCTTTCAAATGGAAGTGAAGACGACTTTCTTAAATGGCATCCTGAAAGAAGAGGTGTACGTCTCTCAACCGGAAGGTTTTGTGGATCCAGACAAACCGACTCATGTCTATCGACTGGACAAAGCTCTTTCTGGTCTCAAGCAAGCCCCAAGAGCCTGGTACGATGTTTTATCTCAATTTTGAGTCAAATCGGGCTTTTCGAAAGGTAAGATCGATACCGCTCTTTTCATTAAGAAAGAAAAGGCTGATATCATACTCATACAGATATATGTCGATGATATTATATTTGGCTCTACGAACCCACAATATTGTAAGAATTTCTCTGCCTTAATGATGTCCAAGTTCGAAATGAGTATGATGGTAGAAATGAATTTTTTTTCTTGGACTTCAAGTCAAACAACTTTCAACTAGAATTTTCATTAATCAGTCAAAGTATATTTTGATATTTTAAAGAAATACAAGTTGGAAAACAGCTCTCCCATGAAAACTCCTATGGCACTAGGGTCTAAGCTTCACTCCGATCCTGACAGAAAGGAAGTTGATGCTACGACCTATAGAGGCATGATAGGGTCATTAATGTACTTAACGACCAGTAGACTAGATATTATGTTCTCAACATGTTTCTGTGTGCGATATCAGTCTAAGCCTAAAGAGTCTCATCTCATAGCTGTTAAGAGAATTTTTCGTTACTTAAAATGTATTGTTGATCTTGGTCTTTAGTATCCCAAGGATACCGGGTACGAGCTTATTGCCTATTCTGATGCAGATTACGCAGGCTGTATGTTGGACATAAAAAGTACTACGGGTCATCTGCAGTTCCTTGGAGACAAACTCGTAAGTTGGGAGTCTAAAAAGCAGAATTGTGTATCCACCTCCACAGCTGAAGCAGAGTACGTTGCTGCCGCGAGTTGCTGCTCTCAAGTGATATGGATGCGCACGAAGCTGAAAGATTACGGGTTTCACTACTCCAAGATCCCGATTTATTGTGACTCGAAGAGCGCAATAGCCATTACCAGTAATCCTGTCCAGCACACCAAGACGAAGCACATTGACGTTCAGTACCATTATATTAAATATCACGTCAAACGAGGTACGATCGAACTCTATTTTGTGAATATAGACCTTCAGTTAGTAGACCTGTTTACAAAGCCTTTGGATGAAAAAAACGCTTCAATTTTCTTGTGTCCAAGCTTGGAATGCTAAATCTGAAAGTTTAAATTGCCTTATGTGTTTGACACAATTTTTATATATTAAACGTGGACTGTACCCTTATCCATCCCGATTTACCCTCTGGATGGTCACAGTAACACTCCATATTCATCATATTCTAATTGTGTCGAGCACAATATCGTCTCAACTTTTGTATTCTCAGTTTAGATTTCAATTTTCGTTCTCTGTTTACGTGTTTCTGTGTTTTTCTGTGTGTCTCGTTTAGTTTTTTCCATGCTCATAAGTTCAGGGGGAGTTACAACGCTGAAAAATAGGTAAGAATTCTTTCTCGTGTTCTCAGTTCGAGGGGGAGTAAGTCTTTTTTTTCTTTCGCAAAAGTCGAGGCGGAGTAAGATTCAAAATTAGTTTTTCGGTTGAGGGGGAGAAAGAAATTTTTTGATTTAGGGGGAGTTATATTTCATAGTTTTTTCTTTAAAACCCTCTTAAGTTTCTATTCAATACTCCCAAAGTGAGACTTCCAAAAGTCCAGAACGCAGGGACTTCCGGATAGGGTGCTAAGAGTGTAAAAATAGTGAGGGGTTATGGCGTGGGAGGTGCCATGGACGACCAAGTAACTGCTAGTAAGGTAAGACCAACCGAGCCCAATCCTGATACTTCATCTACACTTCATGATGTATCGGTCACCAATGACCCAACATTAGACGGTACTGAGAGTAACACATCACAGGGTCATAACCCGTCGAGCTTATCTTCACCATCATCTGACTCTACCCAATCAGATGCCGAAAGGAACCAATTTCGGTTCGCACCTACTGGAACCAGTGTCCCATCTCCTATCTCATCCACTCAACCCTCCCCCAACCTAACTCACCATCCCATTCCTCTTCCCAATCCCAACCAGCCCCACTCACACCCATATCACCTACCCCATCTCACCATACATCACCTACACATGCTTCACCTCTTCCACCCTCTCCCACACCATCACACCATCCTACACCTACACCTTCCCATTCCCAAACCGACTATGGAGAGATAAGGAGAGTGGAGGGAGTTTCAGTTGAAAATGAAAGTGAAAATGAAAGCGACAATATGAGAGAAGGGCGAACGAAAAGAAATAATGAGCGATCGAGCATCACGACCAAATCTATCTGGGTAGCCACATCTACTGTCAAATCCCATGTGTTAGGACGAGGCATTGAAGAAGACGCCGTGGACCCAGCGACACAGGCACAAACCCCACCCGACCACTCAACCATCTCTCAACAGATGGTTGTTTCAGATACTCACGGGGACTTAGCACATATGCTACCGGGCTCTCACTTGGAGAGTCAAGTTATTGAAACAGATAGGCCCCAGCCCCGACCATCGACTTCTATTCTGCACGCATCGAGTCTAGAGCCTATACACTCTAAGACACATACTTAGTCTATTGTTGTGAGCCTGTGTGGCCTAACCGGAACAGCCATAGTGACACCCACAAGTGGTTCTCCATGAGGATTGGCTGGAAGTACTACCACAACTATCATCACGTCAGCTGTGAACGTAGGCGGTATGACTTCAACAGTCGTCACCACAACTGGAGGTCTATGTGACCCATGTGTTAGCTTACCCAGATTCATTACACTGGAACTATTGCAGCAGGCTTTGCAGGATGTCGATGGTTCTGTTTCTCGCCAACTTGAACAACAACACCGATCAGCTGAGGAGTTCCAATAAACGGTTCTCCAAATGTTGAAAGGCAAGTCCACAAAAGTTGAAGCTCCTCTTTCAGCACCTTCACTGCCACCACCTCCACCAGTTCAGCAGCGGATCCATAGATAAAAACCTTATCGCACGTTCGAGTCCATAGATAAAAACCTTATCTATGGTATTGGGTCGTTAAGCAGACGGAAACAGTTGGAATATTGCGCTCTAATGATGAACCGAGATAGACCAGGTAAAGAAATCAGAACAAAACTCAGAATCAAGTCTGTTGATGAGATTGGATCTGATCCGTTCAGTAAAATATGGTTCCCGACCTTCGTTGTTACAAGAGATGATGATAAGCAATGGAAATTCTCAGAACTTGAGTTTTAGTATCTAGAGCTTCGAGATTTTATGATTTTTCTACGTGACTTGAAGACTCGAACCATACGTCCTGGAGTAGTTCAAGATGCTCTGACTGCCGTAAAAGGTTTTATGAAGACCACGATGAAGTTAGCGTGTCTTGAAGACTTACAGATTGGTATTGAAAGTCATCAAGCCAAGATCAATCTGGTCAAACCTGATCTGAGACTACCAAGTAGCTTTAAGGATGATCCAACTTACAGAGTGATTCAAACTGCAGAACTTGGCATGACGTATCCAAACATGAAAGATCAAATGCGCTACTTCAGATTTAGCCAGATTGCCAGATTCTGTGATGGTACTCTGTACATTCTTAGAAACAAGCTTTGTGCCATGTTGTCTCAACATGACAAAGGTCAGAATCCGTTAGATCCAAATTACAGAAAACTCGTGTCTAGAGCCTTGAATCTGATCCTTGAAAGACTAGAGTACAGAAATATGATAAGAATTTTTTAGATGCATGCATTTTGGGCTTCGAAAGGTGCATGTTCCGAACTAGAGAGACAATGAATTGAAGGGGGAGATTTTTAGGGTTATTTTAAATGTTGAACTGAAGTAGAGGGGTGCAAATTCTAATGTTTTATTTGTATTATTTTTTTAATGGGATTTTCATGTTAAACGGGCTTTGGGCCTGTTAGGTTGAAGCCCTAAGTAAAAATAGTTTGTTTAACCTAGTTTCTAGGTTAATGGTCAGTTTAGGTTTACACGATTTTCATTCAATTCTCTCTGTAAACCTTTTGAGCTTTATTAGTTAATACAATCATTTGACCATAGTTGATGATAATAATTGATTGTTCTTCATTGATTTATTCGTTACACTTGCAAACTGGGATTCACAGGAATGTTTGCTGAGGAAGAGGTTTCAGCCTGAGGTTCGTCAATAATTAACTGTTGAGGTTTAGGTTGAACGTCATTCACTGAGAGTTCTTCAGAGATGAGAGGTGATTCAGAGGTTGGAGGTTCAAAGGGTGGTACAGTGTTTAAGGGAACAGCTAAAACCCACGAAGTGGATTCAGTGTTAGGTGGAACAATGATTGGATCATCATCAACATTTGTAAGGCATCCAGACATCAGTTTCATCATTATCAGTGATAGGCTTTGAGTTCACTGATCTGGATTCGTCAAAGGTGACATGGATGGTTTCTTCTACTATTTGTCTTCTTTGGTTGAAGACTCTGTAGGCTTTGGATAATAAAGAGTATCCGAGAAATAGTCCATCATCAACCTTTGGATCAAACTTTACAAGGGTATCTCTGTTGTTTAAAATGAAGCATTGACAACCAAAGATATGAAGGAAGTTGCTAGAAGGCTTTTTTCAATGGAAAAGTTCGTATGTAGTCTTGTTGAATCTTTTGACAATTAGAGATCTGTTTTGAGTAAAACAAGTCGTATTGACAGCTTCTGCCTAGAATTGAGTTGGAAGATGAGAATCGTTGAGCATTGATCGAGCAGCTTCGATGATCGTTCTGTTTCTTCTTTCAACGACTCTATTTTGCTGAAGAGTTCTGTAACACCCGTATAAATTGCTTACACTTTGTGGATGTATGTATATACTAGGTACATTTATTCTCGAGTCAACTGTTGTTGTTCTTCTCACTTGTGTGAGGTTTCCAAGCTTTAACACTTGAGATTTGGAATTAGGGGAGATTCACAGTGACTTGCGCGGGATGGCTCGTGGCTTGAGAACCGCGACCAAAGTCGCAGGACTCACTGGAGTCTCACGGCTGAGAGCACGTGCGTCCTGCACCGTGGCCTCATAGCCACGGTCAAAGCCGCGGGGAAATCCCAGCTGAACATAAACGGGATCCTTTCTCTTTTTCCCTCGTTTCTCACTCTTGCTTTTGTTTGGCCGATTTCTTGAAGAGAAAAAGGTAGGTCACCTATCTCTTTTCATTCATTATCATTTGGGAAACCTTATAAGTGATGGTTAATGGTTGGTGTAGGAGATCCTTTGCATTTATTAAGGGGTTCTAGTGGTTCAAGGATTCAAGCTCTACATCTCCCTTCTTTCTCTCATCCATCAAATATCTAGGGTTTGTTCATATCCCCCAAGAAGGTGAGTTTTCTACCCTTTGATTCTTACATAAATACTAGGGTTTATGTGTTATCACCCTTAAATATGTTTTATAACCATGTATTAGTATGAGGCATTTTGACCTAAAATGGGTTTAGGGAAGAATGGTGGTTTATGACCTAAATATGAATGTTAGAGAAATGTGTTTTAAACTAAGATAAATGGTTATCTATATTCATCTACTTATTTGGTATTCAACTCTTGTTCCTTGGAATTTTGTCAATGCTCAAAGTGAGAATTAGGGTTTTGGGGGAAAAAGGCAAGTATTAGATTTATTATTTACAACCATGATTTTAGGAAAGGGAGTATGTGGTATTATTATTGATGGGATCTAATGTTCCATTTTGGCAAGCTTATATCTATAAATTTTTTACATACATTGTTAAGTAACGAATATTAGATTTATTATTTACAACCATGATTTTAGGAAAGGGAGTATGTGGTATTATTATTGATGGGATCTAATGTTCCATTTTGGCAAGCTTATATCTATAAATTTTTTACATACATTGTTAAGTAACGAATGTGCTGAAATGCTTTGAGTATTTGGTCTTAGTGCAATGGATCCATAGGCACGGTGTTCCTATGTCTCGTCCGGACATTTGGTTCACCACTTGGGCACGGAATAGGCATCGGGTTCCATGGTAAGTAAGGTATGGGCCTATACGGTCGGGCAACGTCCCATGGGCAGTATGGTGTAATTCCATTGTGCCTGAGTTCCTCTATTTTGGAACTCTCAAGAATAGACCTGGAGTGGTTGACTTGATGTTTTCGAGCAATAGACTTGGAGTAGTTGAGCTCGCTATGTGATTAGAATTATTTGTAACATATATTGATCACTAATGGTTTATTGGATTTGTTTTGATTTAGCTCACGACTAGATCAGCTGTATGACTTCAAACGGGTTTATCATTTATTTATCTTCCCGCTTAATTATTCTCACTAGGCTTTAGCCTAACGCTTGTTCTTTGGTGGTCATGCATGACAGGTATTTCTAGCGGTGGGGCTCGCCGGGATTGAGAGGACGACCTTGGGGTCGAGAGCGGTCGTTTTGAAGATATAGTGACCAATATATTGAAGAATTGAGATTACACATTTTGGAAGAATAGCGACACCCGACCTTAATCTTACTTGACCAAGTTAGATTATTAGGTTGTCGAATTTTATTCTTTAGTTGATTAGGGTTTGTAAAGGTCATACTTTGTTCCCCGTGTTGGGTTGACATACGCTTGGGTCAGATTGTCATATCCTTATACAGGTTGTTTGGTCTCCCTTTTTGGGTGGAATTTCCGTTGTATCAATTTATAAAACATGTTTGAAATGAGGTGTCCATCTTTGAAAGTGCATAACATTGGATAAGAGTTGTTTTCTACGTTTTAAAGTACATCAACTGAAAGGTCATGACTTTAAGCGAAGTTCAGCATTTTAAAGATATTTACTCATGTAAAACTCTTGAACTCACTAGGCGTTAGCCTAACCTTTTTATTTGTCGGCATGTGCAACAGGCTTCGTTGGCGAATAGTTCTAGTGACTCTATGAAGAAATGAGTGCTAGTGGTGTGTCGAATAGGTGATTAACTTAGTGAAGTCTTCCGCATTAGTATTGTGAAGAGCAACATGTATTGGGGTTAAGTAGCACCCGACTTCAGTTAGGCCCTTGTTTAATACTGAAGTTTGTTATTGTTGAGGTTATTTATAGAATTTTATATTCGAGGCATACTGAGCTTTGTTATGCAAAGTGGAAGTTTTGTCCTTTATTTGTTATTAAATTGAGATTTTTAATTAGTTGCTCTTATCAAATTTGAGGGTGTTACAAATAGTCTAGGTAATTAAATGTTTGCTAATAAATATATAAATAAAAAAATGCAAAAATTGAGAAAAAAGAAAAATATGATTTGGATGTTTGGAGGATGTCACCTCATTGTTGGTAGGTTTTACTTTAATATATATACATATATATGTTAATTAGATTGTTATTAAATTTTTTGTAACCGTAGATGGTGAAGATGAATAGTCTAGGTAATTAAATGTTTCTAATAAATATATAAAAGATGGTGAAGATGAATAGTCTTAGGTAATTAAATGTTTGCTAGTAAATATATAAATAAAAAAAATGCAAAAATTGAGAAAAAAGAAAAATATGATTTGGATGCTTGGAGGATGCCACCTCATTGTTAGTGAGTTTTACTTTAATATATATATATAGATATATATATATATATATAGACTAGTTGGTGGACCGTGCGATGCGCGGTATCGATCAATAGTCATATCCAAGCTAAACAACAATACATCTCTGAATGTATTTACCAAACTTCTACAACCTACATAATCCTTAGAACCCTAGAAACTCCATTGTTACGCTGTGAAAAATCTTATGTAAAGGTTTTTTACTACACAATTAAGCATTAGCAATAACATTAATTTAATGATTCCAATATGGGATAACCAAAAACTCAACCACAATCAATATTTGAGAATACTCAAATCTTATGGTTTCATGTCATATCTTATTTTATCTTTATTTTTATATAGATATATTTAGACACATCTTCGTCCATTTTTTATGAAAGTATATAATATTTATATACGGCAAATATAACAAATAAACTCACACACTCTCCTCACATTTGGTGAGGTTTGGACCCCTGACCTCCTAGGAAGCCAGAGGCTCCGATACCACTAGGCCAAAGGCCCTTTGATATCTCCGCTCATTTTATCGTACTCTAAGATCTCACCTTACACTTACCGTTGTTCCTTATATTTATAGATTCAACTGATTTATATATAATAATTTTTTTTGCAAAATAAGGGTCACTCAAAATAAGACAACCCCATGAGTATGAGTTGACACACATACATCTCATCCTTCTTTCTTATACAACCTTACTTATTCCAATCTTTCAACTACTCACCAACGTGGGACAACTTAATCTCAACCACAATCCACACTTTGATCAAATTTATTATACCAAATTTATGATGATGGAATCATTGTTCCAATTTATTTAATAAAATTATTTTGAATGTTTTCATTAATTATTATTTACAAAATACGCACGATAACCATTATACATAATATTAATTACATGATAATGATTACACATATTATTATTTACATAATACCCATATTGCATATTATTTATAAAAATACTTTAATATTAAATAGTTAAAATTTTTAAGGGAAAAACTTATTATAACCTATCAATCTGAAATACTTATAACAATTGAATACAATTACATAACAATTATGATTTCCTATCAATTTATTATTTATTTACGTTATAATTGTATTTCAGTTTTTCTCTATATAAAGGTTGTAGAAAATTATGTCACCTTAAATTCCATTGGTTGTTTCATTTACACACACACTGTAATAATTAAAATTTTATTTTCATTTTCATTTACTTTTTCATTATATATATATATATATATATAATGAAAATGAAAATGAAAATAAAATTTTAGTTATTACATGAAATGTTTTATATATTGATTGTCTTGATAATAAAAATATGTCTATTAAGTTTGGTACCTATTATAATTTTCATTACTAAATGAATAAAATTATCAAACAAATACACACAAAGTATTTATTGTTCGAAGTGCAAATGAAATTAAAATAAATACAAAATTATTGATGTTTCTTTTTAGAACAAATGTATCTACATAATAGATCAAGAATGTACAATGCTATTGAAATCAACATCGATCTTTAATTATAATTTTAAACTTTAAATTAACAACCCTACAACTTTCAAAACTCATAACAACTTTAAATATTTTCGCATTGCTTCAACATATGCTTGAATTTGGACACCATATTTCTCATGATTGTTGTAACCACTAGGGTTACTTTAAAAAAAAGGTGAAAAAAATGAAGTAAGTCAGAATAAACCCATTATATATAGTATTGTAATTTAAACTTTTGACCACATATTGATCCATTTACAAACACAAACATATCTTAACATCCAATAATCATTTACGTCTTTCAAATATTTCAACTTTACATAATCAATTAGCAAAAAACATAAAAATACAAACAATAAAACCTCCATATTTCTCTATAAATACACCTCACTTTTATGCATATCAAACAAACAAAAAACACCCAATTCATCAATGAGAAAATCATAATGCATGGTCCATGATGCAACTAAAACACAAAATCAATAGAAAAAAAAATACTTTAATGTTCATCAACTGAAACGAACCTAACATCATGATTCATAAAAAAAACATACTAAAGTTTATAATTTATCAATAAACAAAACCAAATTTATGAAATAAAAAAAGGAAATCAAATTAATATATACGGTACCATTGTTGTTAAAAGATGTTGAAACCCTAACATGTATTCTTGAAAGTCATCAAAGCCTTTATGCACATATTTTAGTTGCTAATTCCAAACAAACAAAAACACCCAACTCATCATATTATTAAAAATCACACATGACCCAACTAAAAACACAAAAATCAAAAGGAAAACATTTCAAATTTTATCAAATAAATCAAACACAAGATCATGATATGTCAAAAGAACAAACTACAATTATAATTCTACATTACCCTTTGTACACGATTTCCACGATCGTGTTCTCGTAAATGTTGTTCTTCAAGGTTGCTATCAACATCCTTAAATAGGAACGTTTGGAGTTATGTAGCTTTAATGTAAAACAAACCCAATATCATGATATGTCAAAAGAACAAACAACAATTTATTTCATCAAATAAAACAAACCCAAGATCATGATATGTCAAAAGATCAAACTACAATTTATAATTCTACACGACCCTTTGTACACGATTTCCACGATCGTGTTCTCATAAATGTTGTTCTTCAAGGTTGCTATCAACATCTTTAAATAGGATCGTTTGGAGTTATCACTACAAGAAACTGCACTTTTACCCGCGGGTTTGGGAAGTCCGTCGGTAAAAGTAACTTTTACCGGAGACTTAGACGAAAGCCTCCGGTAAAAGTTCGACTTTTTACCGAAGGAAAATGCCGCCGGCAAAGATGCACTTTTGCCGGCAAATTTCGTATAATCCGCCGTTAAAAGTTATTTTTACCGACGGATTTCTTAAACCGCCGACAAAAGTACCTTAAAAATTTTAATGACATTTTCACTAACTCGTCGGCAAAAGTTATTTTATTATAAATAATAATTTTTTTCACTTAAACTTTTGCCCACAGACTTCTCAAATTCACCGGCAAAAGTATTTTTACATTATTAATAAAAAAAATACTTACAATTCTGTTTGGGCACAACCCAAATCTGTTGGACTTTGTATATTAAATTCATTAATATTTTTTATTTTTATTTTTACCGGCGGAGTTCCCAAACGCTTTGACAAAAATATTTTTTAAATTATGATGAAATTAATGAACTTTTTTTTCCCAGTGAACTTGATTCAATTGGGAAAAAGGTTGATACCGGCAACTCTGACCGACCCCATACTGACCCTGCCTACTCGGGCATCCGTATGAGGGGGCATTTTGAGGCTCACTCAGCGGATGTGGCTAGCGGGGGAGCCTGGGCTCGAATCCAGGGCCTGTTAGTTATTGGGCAAGTCTCCCCGCCCCATTGCCAACTGAGCTACACGCCATAGGCAATGAACTTGATTAAATGATACAACCTAATCTAAACCAGAATTACAAACAACCTAACCCCATACGGGTTGCTATTATTCAACACGAGGAATTACAACCCAATAGGAGGTATTACTACACATGATAACCAATAGAGCCAAATGTGATACATTACCACCCAATACGACCAACATAACCCAAAAGGACCCAATTATAACTCAACATAATACAATGTGTCACTATATATGACTTTTTATGACATACTACTGTAGCCCATCAAAGGCCTATTAACTTATTAAGAATCACTAAGGGGTCGTTTACCAAACGCTTACTCGGGTAAACTCTTACCAAGCTTACCAAGTTTTATTACATTAACCGATTAATATGACCATGACCAATAATCTTACCCGGTAAGAGCGAAAGTAATGGTCGAGAGTCTTACCCGGTAAGTGAGGGCAGCGACTCTTACCAGGTTAGCGGTTACCGGGTAAATCTTGCCTACGATACCATTTTATGGACTAAAATCTTACCTGATAAGGTAAGTGATAACGTCGAATTTAATCGGTAAGTGCTTATTGGGCAAGTGTTTGGGTAAACGGACCCTAAAAGAAGTCCCAACACACACACAGACGTACATATATATACATATATATATATATATATATATTGATAATCCAATAATCCTCTAAATCTTAGAGAGAGAGAGTTGAAAGCGCAAAGTGTAATTCCTTAGAAAGTATGCGTGAGTTCTTTTCAACAACAAAAGCCCAAAGGGACTTAAATACCCAAGGCTTATACAACACAGATATGCAATCTAAACACAGTATAAAACCAAGCCTATAAATACAATGATTACTATAAAATCAGACTTAACAATCTCCCCCTTAGTAATCATTGGCGCTGTGGTCTTCAAAATCCATCTTCTAAATCAACACAGACCATCTAAGCGACTTTGCGAAGCAGCTTCTTGACTTAAAAAAAAATTTCTTCTCAACATCTTTTAAACTCAGTTGCCTTTGCTGCCTTGACAAGACTGGACCAGATTGCAATAATCTTGGAAGAACAATCGGTTCATCAGCTTGTGCTCTAGACGAGACACCTCTTTTAAATGTACTTGAAGAAACTGTAGTGGTCGGAGCTTGAACAACAAATAGACAAGTTTTGTTGAAGAAATTTGAATCTTGAGCGAATCTTGATCAACAGATAAACGTTTGAACTCTTTGTCTCTTTATCATCTCCTTAACTTCTCCCCCTCATGACCTTGATGATCTGGATCAACATGGTCATGCAAATGTTGGAGACGAGACAACTTAAGATCTGCAAAATCAGAATAAAGGAGAAAGAGGAGAGGTTTGCGCGACATGTTGGTGCCGCAAAGTACGTTTTGCGCTAGCTGAAGGTGGCGCAAAGTGAGGTTTGCGCTACCAACTGTTGGCGCAAATCTGACTTAAACTCAGAAAATTTTACCTGATAAGCTCTTTGACTCCCCCTACACAAATGCACTAAATATGACAATTCAAGTTAGCATTCACATAGAGAATCAGATACTCCCCCTCAAAAACAGATATTATCTAATCAGAATATTCTCCTTATTCACTTCCCCTTGAATAATGCACAAACCCATTTAAAAAATATATATATATATATATATATATATATGAGAACACAAGAATTGAAATATCAATGTAGAAAAAAAAATATACTGAATATGTATTTTGAAACAACTAAACATATAAAATTTTAAACACTAAACAAATTAAATTCTATTTAGTAAAATATCACAGATTGATCTATCAAATGAAATCAAATATATGTTGTTGGATACAGATACAAGTTTCATTGCATATCAAGTTAAAACATGTTCAGTTTCAAAAACTTTCATCAATCTATTCAGTGTGCTAGCATGCGAACTTCGATTAGCTTCAAGAAAATGTAATTCTAAAAATATAATAGAGAACTTTGCATTTACTCACACTAAGCCATCAGAATTTAAGATTTTCACAAATTTATAGGTTTATTGCAAGTCAAACATATCACCAAGTATCATGAGATGTGTGCTCATTGACATCTTTTAGCATTGTGCTCTATGGCATCTTTACATGAGTGTGCTCTTTGGCATCTTTTAAGCTTGTGCACTTTGACATCTTTTAATCAACTTAGAGAGAGAAAGTAGAGAGAGAGAGAGAGTTGAAAGCGCAAAGTGTAATTCCTTAGAAAGTATGCGTGAGTTCTTTTTAACAACAAAAGCCCAAAGGGACTTAAATACCCAAGGCTTATACAACACAGATATGCAATCTAAACACAGTATAAGACCAAGTCTATAAATACAATGATTACTATAAAATCAGACTTAACATATATATACATATATATATATATATAGAGAGAGAGAGAGAGAAAGAGAGAGGTTCAAGAGAAAACCTCAAATAAATGGAAAACTGAGGAACACCCTAATAGCCCTTGATCCGAACGGTATGCACAAGTAGTTATTTTTGTAGTGTATGTGGCTTTAATGTAAAACAAACCCAAATTCATGATATGTCAAAGAACAAACAACAATTTATAATTCTACACGACCCTTCGTACACGATTTCCACAATCGTGTTCTCGCAAATGTTGTTCTTCAAGGTTGCTATCTACATCCTTAAATAGGAGTGTTTAGAGTTATGTAGCTTTAATGTATGATAGTAGTTGGGAAGATAAATGGCTTGGAGTTATGTTGATTGAATTAATATAGAAGTAGATGGATGGTTTGGAATCGAATGTATAAATTTAACTAAAAAAACATAAATTGACAAAAATGATAGTAGTGCATATTGTGAGAATTAAGGAGAAAATAGAAAAATGAATTTCTAAGACTTAGGAGAAGCCACGTCAAACACCCGTGGTTTCTTCTTTAATATATATATTGATTGATTGATATATATTGTAACAATGTGTCAAATCACTTAGTATAGGTTTTCCCTTAATTAGTAGGTGAAAAAATGAAAAGACTATAACGACTATGTCTAGAAAATTATGTAGCTTGAAAGTTAAAACTAATTAAATTGGAAGTGAAATTACCAAAGAAGCCTTCTTATAATGAAATACATATTTTTCATTTAGGGGTAGAATAGTCATTAACTTATTTAATATTTAAAAAACTCAAAACAATAAGAAAATTATTTTAGACAAATTCTCTTCTCACAATGTGCCACATAATCATTCTTGGTTGGTTTTCCTTATATATATATATATATATAGATAGATAGATAGATAGATAGATAGATAGATATAGAGGACGGATATTTTGCAACCCTTAAAAAGGTTGCAACCCTTGCAACCCACATCCTAGTCGTAGATCTCAAATAGATTTATTTTATTTTGTATTTTCTTTTTTAAGGATTCGTAGGGGTGTTTATGTCATTTATAAAAATGTTTTTTTATTATTATATTTAATTAAGAATTACATTTATCATTTCCATAATTAGAGCGGTTATTTTGGGATGAATATTGGAAACCATTATATAAATTAATCCAGAAAACCGGCATCCATCCAACAGACGTCGGAATCCTAGTCGTAAATTGCAACATCTTCAACCCAACGCCATCACTATCAGCCATGCTGCCATGGTAGTCAACCACTACAAAATGAGAGGAAACATCTTGAGCTTCAACTTAGGCGTGATGGGTTGCAGCGCCGGAATCATAGCAGCCCATCTGGCACGTGACATGCTTCACTCCAACCCTAACAACGTGGCGGTGGTGGTGTCCATGAAGATGGTAGGGTTCAACTGTTACATTGGTCAAGAACGGTCAATGCTCCTCCCACTGCTTCTTCAGAATGGGTTGCTCCCGTCATGCTGTCCAACCGCCGTCGTGACCACCGCCGAGCCAAGTACAGTCTCGAACACATCTTTCTAAACCATAAGGGTGGCGATGATGTAAGCTTCCAAAGCGTATATCAAGAAGAAGACGAACAACGATTTAAAGGGTTGAGGGTTAGCAAAGATGTCGTCGAGACCGTCGACGACGCCGTCAAGACTAAGTACGAAGTGGACCTGTCTCTCTCCGGCAACTTACTTTCGCCGGTTATGATCCCACCTCCCCGTCATGAAGAAATTGTTTGAAGAAGGTCTCATGAAGAAGGTTTCATGAAGTGATTACATATTCTGAAGGTTTCATGAAGTGATTACAAATTCTGAAGGTTTCATGAAGTGATTACAAATTCTAAAGGTTTCTTGAAGAGATTGTTTGCAGAAGGTTTCATGGGGTAAGTTGGCTGGAGATCTTTGCCGGAGATGATGAATCAGAGATCATGAAACATATTTCATGAATGCATGTATCCTATTTCAGCTCATGAATCGGAAATGAAACCCATTGAATGACATCATGAAAGCAGAATCATCGTATAAACATCAAAACCTGCATATCCTATTTCAGCTCATGGTCGGAGATCTTGTCAGAGATGATGAAGACGTTGGAGAGATGATGATGAAGATGAGGGTGGATCCAAGTTGCCATGTTTATGAAACGGTTGAAGAGGGTGGATCCAAATTGCCATGTTTATGATTAGTGGGTAAAATTATGTTTTTCCAAAATTAGGAAAATGTTTCCATGATTAGGAGAAAGGTTTGAAATTTATTTTTTGACTATTTTGCCCTTCAACGGCCTTTTTTCCAGGAATTAAAATAATTCAAAATGAATTTAATAAATATAAATGGGTTGAATTGATCTTGGCCGTTGTTTTAGTAATTGATGGTGATGATTTGGGTTGCAAGGGTTGCAAGCTTTATCAAAGGTTTCATATTAAACCAACCCGATATATATATATATATATATATATATATATATATATATATATATATTGATATATATTATAACAATGTATCAAATCACTTATTAGGGTTTCCCTTAATTAGTAGGTGGAAAAATGAAAAGACTATAATGAATATGTCTAGGAAGTTATCTAGTTTGAAAGTTAAAACTAATTAAATTGGAAGTGAAATTACCAAAGAAACATTCTTATAATGAAATACATATTTTTCATTTAGGATAGAATAGTCATTAACTTATTTAATATTTAAAAAACTCAAAACAATGAGAAAATTCCTTTAGACAAATTCTCTTCTCACAATGTGTCACATTCTTGGTGGGTTTTCCTTATATATATATATAGAGAGAGAGATAGGTTTATACGAGAATGATAACGATTTAAAGGAATAAAGGGACAATTCTGGACCAATCATAATTAAGAAATTAATAATTGTTTATTTTAATAAAAAAGGGTATAAATGTCATTTTTCATTAGTAATTTTTATTTTAAGAAATTAGTAAAATGAAGTCCTAATTTAATGGGATTCTTGATTCATCCCTTCCATATTTCTCTCAACCCTTCCATATTTCTCTCAACCCTTCAATCCTCTTCACCCTTCAATCCTCCATCAAAATTACCCGGCGGGAATGGTGAATTTGACGTCTCCGACGTCGTCTTCTTCGCCACAGCCGCTGCAAAACCGCACCACCACCACCACCGCACCAACATGTGACTGTCAGCGGCGGTGGGTTATACTCACCACCACCGCACCACCACCAACACCACCACCAACATGTGTCTTCGCCACAGCCGCTGCAAAACCGCACCACCACCACCACCGCACCAACATGTGACTGTCAGCGGCGGTGGGTTATACTCACCACCACCGCACCACCACCAACATGTGGTGTTATCCGGTGGTAAAGAAGATGTTCTTCCAAATCTCGTCGGACGGGTGGAAATCGAAGAATTACAACAACACTAATCATCATCATTATCATTCAGGTGAATTCGAGAATACTGCTGCTCTCCTTCGATGCCGCCGGTGGCCGGTGCTGTTGACTACGGTGCTGCGATGCTGCCGCCGGTGGCCGGTGCTGCTGACTACGGTGCTGCTTTGATGCCGCCGGTTGCCGGTGCTGCTTATACTATGTGCCAATTACTATAGTGGCCACAATTTTTTCATATGTATATTAATTATGTATAGTTCGTATTTGAACTAATCAACTTTTCTTCCTATTTAGTACAAATCATATATGATTTTGGTGTTAAGTATAAATTTGGTGTTAATTATTTAGAACAAAATCACATATGATTTTGGTGTTAAGTATTATAGCCAAGTTATTTAGTACGAAATCATATATGATTTTGGTGTTAATTATTAATTTGGTGTTAAGTATTTAGAACAAAATCACATGTGATTTTGGTATCAAATATTATATCCAAGTTATTTAGTACGAAATCACTTGTGATTAACATGATAAACCAATTTTGAATTCATTATAGCAGCGAATCACTTATGATTACCATGATAAACGAATTTTGAATTTTATAGCAGCAGATCATTTGTGATTAACATGATAAACCAAATTTGAATTCATTATAGCAGCGAATCACTTGTGCTTACCATGATAAACGAATTTTGAAGGATTTCTTTTTTTATTTGAATTAAATATTATAATCCCTTTTTTTTGGAAGTTAATACTGTCCTAAATTATTCATAACGTAATATGACTTTATTGCCCTTTTACTCTTAATTTTAGAAACTATTGTTTTTGGAATTAATTTAAAAAATGATTGGCTGAGAATTGTCCCTTTATTCTTTTAAACACACTATGTTCTCGTTTGAACCCACCCATATATATATATATATATAGAGAGAGAGAGAGAGAGAGAGAGATAGATATATAGATAGATTACCAAAGAAACCTTCTTATAATGAAATATATATTTTTCATTTAGGGGTAGATTAGTCATTAACTTATTTAATATTTAAAAAAACTCAAAACAATGAGAAAATTCTTTTAGACAAATTCTCTTATCACAATATGTCACATCATTCTTGGTGGGTTTTCCTTTTATATATATATAGATAGATAGATAGATAGATATATATAGATATATAAAGATGATATGTTGATTTTATATATTGCGTTTAAAATATTTATTTATATTACTTTTATAAATACTTGAAAATAATCTAATGAGAACCACAAAAATATTACAAACCGAGGAGAATCAATCTAAAATTCTTTTACATGATTATTTTCATCAAAGACTATTATTAAATTATTGTTTCACATATGTTTGTGTTCACATTGTAAACGAATACATATGAAACTTTTCAAGGGTTAACATTGTTAAAACAAAAAATGTGGGTTAAAAAGTGTCACATTGTGAAACAAATATATTTGCAACAATATATTGAATCATAACATTTGATAGAAAAAGTTGATGTAATATTTTAAGATTATCTAAAATGAAGAAAAATGAAGATTTTAGGGATTTTGAATAAATTTTTTGCTCTAACAAATTTTCAATAGATTCTTCAAAATTAAGAAAGTATGAGAGAGAGTGTAAAATTTTCTAAGTTATAATGGGGGAGACTAATTGCACCATTTGAAATGCTAAGTGCACCCTCATGATTGAAAATCATGATTACTTTTTTTTTTGTTTTTTGTGTTTTTGTTGTCTTTTCTTTTTCTATTTTATTTATTTGTATTATATTTTTTATTTAGAGTAAATTACATTTTTGGTCCTTATGGTTGTCACTTACTATCAAGTTTGGTCCCTCTCCTAAACTAATTACAATTTTGGTCAATATGGTTGCCATTTTGTTTCACTTTTGGTCCTTATGACAAACTCTTGTTTAAAAGATTGGTTAACTTTTTTGTCTTGTTCCCTTTTTTGTTTTATTAGACCATAAACTAAATTATGATTCAAGTCCTTGTGGTTTGTCTTTTTCCATTTTTGTCTTTCCTATCAATTTATTTTTCATTTTATACCTCTTCTTATATTAATTAATTAATAATAATTTTAAATAAACTATACTAAAATATGTATTTTTATCTTGTAAGTTACACCTTTAAAAAGTTTTGTCGACACCTTTAAAATAAAGTATTGAATATTTTTACATTTTTATGCAATTTACCCAATATATATATATATATATATATATATATATATATGCAAACCCGTAACTTTGTAGGAATTGAGATGAGAGAAAGAGAGAGAGTGTGTGTGTGTGTGGGGGGGGGGGGGGGTGAGGTGAGTGCAGCGGCTGACCGATGCAAGTATAGGTATAACGATGTGCTACGAAACAGGATATCCAATGTTAGGAGAAATCCAAAGGAGATTTCGCATATGTTCTTCAATTTTCCGAAGATTTGGGAGGTAAGTGATTTATGGAAGGTTTTCAAAAAATATGGAACAATCATAGATATATATATATGGCAAAGAAGACACTGAAAAATGGAGAAAGGTTTGGTTTCGCTCGATTCAAACATGTCATCGATGAAAAACAATTCGAATCAAGGCTCAACCAAATATGGATTGGATCGTATCATTTAAGGGTTTTTTTTAGCTAGTAAGAAGGACAAAGAAAATAGAAGGAACGGTCGTAACAGTAGCGCTGAAGGAATGTCCGATGGTAAAATACGAAAATAAGGAATAGACGTTAGAAGAAACAGGTCCTATGCAGAAGTTGTTGCTGGAAAACAAGCTGATAGGAAAGTATGTGAAAAACAGCCTACGGTGGGAACTTGGGTGCCATAAAAAGAGAGGCTGGAATATCTCAACAGATGTGCGGTTGGTACGTTATCTTCGATGGATAATCTGCAAGTTGTACAATCGATTTGCAGTCCAGAGACTAGGGAAGGAATTGATATGAAGTTAATAGGAGGAAGGAATATACTTATCGAATTCGAGTCTGAAAACAAACTGAATGCGATAATAAGAAATAAAGTCCATGGATTACACCACTAGGTAAAAGACTTACGAAGGTGGACGGCGGGTTTCCGGACGGCGAATAGAATCACTTGGGTAAGAATAAAGGGGGTGCCATTACACGTATGGAATGAACCAACTTTCATTGATATAGCGGGCAAGTGGGGTAATGTCCTAAAAACAAAAAATTGCAACATGATGGAGAGTGGAAATTTGATGTGGGGAAAAGTTTTAATTAGTTTGGGACAAATCGAACGAGTAAGCGAGATTACAAGTATCAAAGTGGGGGAACTCTTCTATGTGATTAAGGTGGAGGAGGAAGACAACAGTTTGTTAGAAATACAAATAGACGAGGAGGTCTTTAAAGACAAATGGGCTAACAACGAAGACGAAGATAACTCATCTATACCTTCGGAGTGGACGAAGGGGGGGGGGGTAGAAAAGTGATGAAGAATGCATGGTCGAAGAAAGTGTTTTCGATGTCGGGGATCAGAAAGATGATAGAAGAGATCAAGAAGTCGAAGGAATCAGAAAACGACAACAACAAATGGAAAAGAAAGTGAAAAGGAGGGAAGTGAATGCACACCGGAGCAGCAGATCGACGGGAAATCGGCGACCGGTGACTTGTCGGAAGTCTTGTTGCCGGTTGGAGAAAACGAAGAGTCTCAAAGCAATAATAGCATCACTGAACATGTGGAAGTCCCAAGAAATGACACTGCAATCGATAAAACATATATGGCAGGGATGGATTCGGAAAAAAAAGGAAATGATATTTATCAGACTCCTAATAATTTGGAGGAGTGTATGCAGGTTTCCAAACTTATATCGGTTGTGGGCCATCGCCAAGAGGTGGGCATTAATGATAATGGACTAAATAAATTTAGTGGAAATCTGTGTGGGCCTAAATTTTTTCAGCCCAACAAGGAAATAAACAACAAAGAAATGAACGACCCAAATAAAGGGAACATCATCGATGCTTATGGTGAAACAGACTCTGGTCAAGAAGCTGGAAAATGCAGCAGGGAGACAACATCCAAGGCAAGTAAAGGTAAATTCTCATCTGCTCGTGGCGATCCCTCAAGATTGAGAAGGCGAGAAATTCTGTCTTTTGGAAGGAGTAGGATGAGTTTTCACCACTTGAAACAAATTGCTAGGGGTCAAGTACAGAAGAAAGGAAACCAAAGAAAAACTGGAATTGGGGGAGTATTGAAGAAGAAGGGCAAAAATCGATCGCAAAGCGGGGGGGGGGGGGGGGAGCTAACTGGTTGTTTAGTCCGGGGGTCGCAGAAGAAGTGTTCGAGTGGATGAAGCAGAGAAACAAAGGGATTATTACAAATTTGGCTAACTGGTTGTCTAGTCTGGGGTTGCAGTAGTAGATGCTAAGTTGCAAGAATCAGCTGCTGTTGGTGTTGGAATTGGAAGGCCGAGTTCGAATGTAAGCTGCAAGGACCTTCTGTTTGTAATGGCGGTCGTCGACAGGTTGCTGAGTTTGGATTTGTTACACGACTGTGTGCATAAAGGTTGCTCCCGGAAACGCTGATTAGCTCAGATTTTGATAACGACAAGGTGGCTCGTGGTGTTTTGCTTCGTGAAAAAAAACCATTGTTGTCCCGCTGCCTCCGTAATTTTTGATCGAGGGCCTGCACTGCACTGCACAACTTCTACATACACACTGTTTTTGGTTTTCCGCAGAGGTTGATATTTACTCGAGGCAAAGATTGAGGCTGTTTTAGTAGCTGATTGATATTCCCAGGTCTCATCTCGATTGCGGTTGTTTAGCATCTCGCAAATTCAACTGCTGTTTTACTGGTTTTGGGTGTTTCTTGAACCATCTTTGTGTTGATTTTGTAATCTCTCTTTGATCGTTGGGTGGGTTTGTTTCGTGTTGGGGCCTTGCCCCGAACTATTAGTTCTTCTTTCGTTTGGTATTCGATTCTTATTGTCGTTCAAAAAAAATAGAAAACTTCATAATATAACAATACTTTTTTTTAAAATATCAACTTCAATTTATCATAATGAAAAAATAAACAACTAATTAATAGCCACACGTTTTCAAATACTTAATCTTTAGTAACATAAAATATAGTTTTAATAACGAAAAGGGTAAATTGCATGAAAAAGTAATCTACATTGATATGATTCCTATTTTGGATAACGTAGTTTCAAAACCCTTATTTTGGTACCTGAAACAAGAAATCTCAAACATTTAAGTACCTATATCTATAAATTGAGGGGTATTTTTGTCTTTTTATTATTTTTTTAAATTTTTATTAAAAAATATTATATTATATTTATATTAAACTTTTCTTGTACAAACGTCCAAAGCATTTAATTAAATGAAATACCTAAAAACGATACATTTTTTAATGGACATAAATAAATTTTGATTTTTATCATACATATATAAGAAAAAACGATACACTTTTTAACCCAACTTAAAATAGAAAATGAATTTTTGGATTAAATTAATGTAGACAAATTTGCAAAGAAATATCGAATCAATTACATAAAAATTTAAAAATATTCAATATTTTCACTCATTTTAGAGGTACTGAAAAAAGGCATAATTTACAAAATAAAATACACATATTTAATGTATTTTTAGTTAAAATTATCATTAATTAATTAATATAGTAAGAGGTATAAAATAATAAAATAAATGAAATGGTAGGAAAACAAAATGGAAAAAACACAAACTAGAGTTTTAACCAATAAAACACAAACTAAACCCTAAACCCTAAATTAATAATTTACTCTATGGTCTAATAAAACAAAAAAGGGAAAAAAAAAACAAAAAAGTTAACCAATTGTTTTAACCAGAGTTAGTCAGAGGAAACAAAATTGAAACAAAATGGTAACCATAATGACCAAAACTGTAATTAGTATAAAAGAGGGACAAAACTTGATAGTAAGTGAAAACCATAAGGACCAAAAATGTAATTTACTCTTTTATTTATTTGTATTATTTAGTTTAAAAAGTTTTTTTCTTTTAGTTTTTGGTTTTATTTAAAAATAAACAAATATTTATAAATATAAATATTAGAAATTTTTTATAATTATATATGTTTATGCCAAAAATCTCCCAAGGAAAATTTAAGGTAAATGTGGAGCTTAATCCAATCAAAGAAAGTACCTTCAATAATCGTACGACAATAATAAAACTGAAATAAATGAGACAAACGAATTGATGACGCGGAAAACCCCTAAAATGGGTAAAAACCGCGGACGAGTGTGAGTCGTTGTGCACTATGGACGTCAATCAGGGACGTCGTCCTTGTTAACAAGTGTTCCAAATGAAATGTAATGTAAAACAATATAATAAAGTAAAGTCGGTCGTGCGTCGTGTGTACTTAGACTTCAGTCGTGCGTCGTACGATAAACAGCAAAGGCTTTATGAACTTCAAGAGAGATTGAGTGAGTTTGAGAACGTAATTCGTGAGCTTGTAAAGTCTGAGAATCAGATGTCCGAATGTGAAGTTCAATCTTCATATTTATACTCCAATTGTCCGTTAGCAAGTCTTGAATGCATATCTTTAATAGAGTAACCGTTTGATATTGATGATAGCGTCCGTTACATTCGTTGTTATTGGTAACGTCTTCCGTTATGATCTCTAATCATAAACGTTCTTGAAATCCTGCACTAAACGTAATATAAAGTATGTTGTAATTTAGTAACTGAAATCATGTCGTACGACAGCCCTCGTGGACGGGTTTTGATAGTTTGGTCGAAGTCGCTCAAAGGAAGGGTGTCAGTTATTTCTCTGGTCGTGCGACTATGGGCTAATGGACTGTTGGAATCTCTAGTCGTACGACAAAGAACTTTTGTTATTTTTTTTACCCAAACAGTTTGCCCCCAAATTTAAAATTCAAGCGGCAACTTTTTGAAATTTAAATTTAGGACTAATACACGTGTTATAAAAGAAAAGCGGGTAACTTACATAGAACCGAATCGGTTCGTTTCCAACTAAATAATGACGTCACTTTTAACAGAATAAACAATTTGACAGCTAATGAAGGACAGGTGTCATGCTCTCGTTGAGTGTACTCGAGGGGTTGTCTGACACGAACGACACGTGTCAATTTCATTGACCGTCGATTTCATTGACCGTCGATTTCTGGCGATTCGATTTCCTGGCGATTTGATTTCTGGTTTTTAGTATAAATAGGAATTATCCTTAATCTTTTCCTTTTTTACGTTTTACCCTTTTAGAGATTTCATACTTCCGGCGAGATATACTTTCCGAGCGACCAAGATCCCTTCCATTCTAAGTTCGAGGTTTAGAATGCTATTTAAGGTACGATTTTCCGTTCTTCCCTCTGTGTCGATTTATGCATAAGAAGTCCATAGCTAGAAAGCCTAGGAAAGCTTGGGATATTCTTAGTTATTGGCGTACGACTTTAAATATCCCGGATTTCCAGATGTCGAGCGAGCCTGTGAGCCTATATAGGGAGGAAGAGCATTTAGATTACTTTAAGAGTTTGGCCAGGCTTCCAGATGAAATAAATCTGGTGTCGCCGGAAGATTTAAGGCCGGATGAAGTTCCGAAGGGATATTGTGTTCTATATGAATATCCCTTCAAAATAGGGTTTACTTGGTCGTTTAGTCCTTTAGTTAAGGCATTTTTAGATGCATTCGATCTAACACCTGGACAATTAATGCCTCAATTCTGGCGGATTGTCCATGTTATCGGGCGTCTTACGGCCGACTGGGAGGTTCCGTTCAACGTGAACGATCTCCTGACTGCTTATAGCGTTCGACCGGATAATTATCACCGGTACAGCTTATTCCCTCGATCGAAGGTAGATAACGTACTGGTGCATAATACCGCGGTGAACGACCGTGGTTGGAAACGTCAGTACGTTTTCCTCCAGGTGGCGTCTGTGAACAACGAAGATAGCCAATGGTTGTCGTCCGGATGGAACGAATCGGGTAGGTTAACTGTTTTGTCGTGCGTTTATAATATATACTAATGATGTTTTTCTTTGTTTGGCAGCAATTGACTTCACTAAAGTGAAGCCAAACAGAAATTCTCTTAACAAGATTCAGAGGATCTTGGAAAGGAGTATTGCCGATCGTTCGTTCTCTGTTCGGTCGAACGACGAGGAGGACGAGGTTGTTTTTGTAGCTGAGGCGACGTCCGTCGAGGGTTCTCATCATGAAGAAGAGAAGATAGAGGAGAAGGAAAAGGAAGAAGAGAGGGAAGAAGAGAGAGAAGAAGAAATGACCGGTAAGTCGCTTGACAATACCTTTCACTTGTATATCGTACGTCATTTCATTTTTAACTTGCTCTCTTTTTTCAGAGGACGCAGCTGTAAATTCGGATGCCGTTAAGTGAGCCGAGCAACTGGAGCTCGCCCGCCAAGGGAGGGAGAAAACGAAGAAAAGATCTGCCCCTTCCACGGGGGTAGATCCGAGATGTGTCCGAGGCAAGCCTCGGTCCTCGCCCAAGAAGAAGGACGATGCCACTCTTTCGTCCCTTTCAGGGGCGACACCAGCGAAGGGAACCGTTGCTGGGGTCGAGCTTGGAGGCTCGACCAAGGCGACGAAGGATGCCCCAACAACGGGGGTGTCGGGCGTTGAGAAGCCCTTTGCCGCACCTTCTTCCTTTAAGAGTGAAGAGAATAATAAGGAAAAATTGGGAGACACGATATTCAAAGCCACTCTCCCAGCTGACTTTATGGATAATGACATTCTCGAGAGAGATGTCATTTTTCCACACCTGGAAAAATTCCTCCTCCCGACTTTCTACGATCGATACAAGGAATCTCGGGTTGAGGACACGGGGGCACATGCTGCTGGTCTCTCTTTCATGGTAAGTTTTACTTATTCTCCTTCTTCGTTGCTCATTTTTTACTACTAATTCTTTTCCTTTTGTCGTGCCGGGCTTTCAATCTTGTCTGAGCTTCTACGCTCAGACAGAAGGTCTTAGGGCGTCTTTTCCTGATGTCAAGAAAAGGGCCGACGAGGCTCTTGAAAAGGAAAAGGTCGCCCTAGAGGCGGTCGAGGCTGAAAAAGCGAAGGTTGAAAACCTTAAGGTCGAACTCATCAATGCCCGGAGTCTACTAGAGATTTCGGATCGTGATAAGGTCAAGCTCAGGGACCGCCTCTTTGAGCTTGAGGCGTGTTCGACTAAATTGGAGATCGAGAAAATTATGGCTATTACCACTGCTGCTGCTTCTGCTGACGAGATCGCGACTCTGAAGAAGAGGGTCGAAGAATTGGAGGGTGACGTAAAGGACTTGCAGATGGAGAATAAGCAAATCGAGGCTTTCTCCCGTTTCACGGACCGAGCTGCCTTAATGAGGCCTCACTTGAAGGGGAAGGATCCCATGGCGTCGGCCTCTGAAGAACTCAAAGCTTACCTCGACACTGTCGGGACTGAGAGGGACTTGGATGAAGACGACGAATTGGAGGAGAGTGATGTCGTAGGAGAAGTGGCGGCAGCAGAGACCGTCATTGTACAGGAACAACCTGACGTTCCTCCTACTTAATTTCTTTTGAACCTATCACCTAAAGGTCGGCCGTCTGTGGTCGTCCTTTATACTTGTAATTTGATATCCAATGAAAAAAGTCTCTTTTGTTCGTCGACGCTTATTACTTGTTCTTTTAATTAATCGTATGTTTAAGTAGATGGACAACTACATTATATCATACATTCAACCATACCATCATTTATAAAGAAATCAACTGAAACTTTCGATCGATCTTGGGTAATTTGTAATAATGGTTCTTGATTTTAAGTATTTGAACATCAAGTGCATAATTTAACCTTTGTCATCCATTCAAATCGAACATATACGTGTGATCGCATGAGTTTTACTCGACACAAAGATTTTAAATAAGTCGTGCGTCCCTGCGAAAAACGACATTAATGGGGTGGTCGTTGGTTTGACCAACGACCCTCCGATGCTTAAGTCAGTAATCTTTCTTAAGAAATAATCGAAGGAAATAAATATGAAGTTTAAAAGAAATACCTCTTTAAATGAACTGCATTCCAGCTTCGTGGGATATCTCGACCGTCGAGGGTTTGGATTTTATAAGCTCCTTTACCCACGACGCTAGAGATTTGATAAGGACCTTCCTACTTAGTGGAAAGCTTACCTGCATTGACCTCTTGAGTATTTTGAAATACTCGACGTAGAACGTAGTCACCTTCTTGAAAAACTTTGATTTGGACATTTTTGTTGAAATGTCGCTCGACCACTTGTTTCTGTGCCGCCATGCGAATGTGCGCAGCTTCTCTAAGCTCTTCTAGAGCATCGAGGTCATAACTTAGGTCGACCAAGTTATGCTCAACGGACGTATGCCTTGAAGTCGGTAGTCGTAGCTCAATAGGTAACACAGCTTCACATCCATAGACTAAGGAAAAGGGAGTTTGTCCTGTGGACGTACGAGGTGTCGTACGATTAGCCCATAGAACGGAAGGCAATTCTTCCACCCACTTCCCTTTGGCAACTTTGAGTCTTTTCTTGATTGAATTGATGATAGTTTTATTACTCGACTCGACTAGACCATTCGACTGTGGATATCGAGGCGTCGATGTTACCAACTTGATGTTCCTTTCTTCACAAAATCTTCGCATTCGATCACTGATGAATTGTGTCCCGTTGTCGCACGTTATTTCAGATAGAATTCCAAACCTACAAATGATGTTAGTTTGGATAAAAGAAACGACTTCTTTTTCCCGAACCTGGGAGAAAGCCGCTGCTTCGACCCACTTAGAGAAATAATCTGTTAAAACTAAAAGAAATACTTTTTGCCCAGGGGCAGGTGGTAGTTTCCCAACAATGTCCATTCCCCATTTGATAAAGGGCCATGGGATCAAAGTCGAGTGCAAGGGTTCAGAGGGTTTATGAGACATACCTGTGTGTCTTTGACATGCGTCGCACGACTGTACATACCTGATCGCATCTTGCCTTAATGTCGGCCAATAGTAACCTTGTCGTGATATCCGGTTGGCTAGACTGCGACTTCCTGAGTGGTTTCCACATTCACCGTCGTGCATATCTTGTAGGATTTTCCGGACTTGCGTCTTGTTGGTGATACATCGCAGATTCAGACCAGTCGAAGATCTTCGATATAATTGTCCTCTGATCATAACATACCTTGATGCTTTAAATCTAACCTTTCTTGCTTCCTTTCTGTCATCAGGCAGTTGATCGTTCTCCAGATAATTTTTAATGTCGTCCGACCAAGAGTTTTCTTCCTCAATTGGTGCGACCAAAATATTACCATCGTCTTTGATGGATGGTGTTGCAAGGTGAACTATTGGGATATTGTCGAATGTCGTTTGATTAAGTGCTGATCCCAAATTGGCTAATGCGTCAGCTTGAGTGTTCTGATCTCTTGGTACCTGTTCGACTATGAAGCGACTGAACTTCTTTGCTTCTTCCTTTACTATTTTATAATAAGCAATCATCCTTGAATCTTTTGCTGCAAATTCTCCATTAACTTGGTTAACAACTAGGGACGAGTCGCTCTGGACATGTAGACATGTTGCCCCCAAGTCATGAGCAATTTTCATTCCTACAATTAGTGCTTCATATTCTGCCTCATTATTTGTTGCCTTGAAGTCGCACCGTATGGAGTACACTATTTTGTCCTCTTGTGGGGACTGTAGGATGACACCCAGGCCTGTTCCTCGTATGTTCGACGAACCATCGACGTCGAGCGTCCAAGTAGTGTCGTGCAAAGTCGCCACAATTAACTCGTTGGACGTCATCGCTTCTTCTAGTTCCGGACTGAAATCTGTAACAAAATCTGCCAAGACCTGTGATTTGATCGTCGTCTTAGGCTTGAAATCCATATCATAATTGCTGAGGTAGATGCTCCATTTAGCTAGTCGTCCTGTTAGTTCAGGTTTTCTTAACACATACTTTAATGGAAAGTTAGTTACCACAGTTATAGGATGCGATTCAAAATAATGCCATAGCTTCTTAGCGGCCATGACTAACGAAAGCAAGAGTTTTTCTATAGAAGAGTACCTGGTTTCAGCGTCTAGTAGAGTTTTACTTACATAGTAGATTGACAATTGTTGTCCGTCGGTTTCTCGTATAAGGACTGCACTTACCGAATTAATGCTGACGGCCAGGTAGAGTTGAAGAGCTTCACCTTTCTCAGGTTTAGAGAGGAAGGTAGGTGATGTCATGTATTTCTTGAGTTGTTGCAACGCCTCCTCGTGCTTATCAGTCCACTCGAATCCTTTATTTTTTCGCAGGACGTTGTAGAATAGGTGACATCTGTCGGACGACCGAGAGATGAACCTGTTCAACGCTGCTACACGTCCTGTTAGTCGTTGGACTTCTTTAAAATTTCTAGGTGATTTTAGCTCGATAATTGCTTTAATTTGGTCTGGATTAGCTTCGATTCCTCGTCGTGTAACCATATAATCGAGAAATTTGCCAGCTCGAACTCCAAAAGAACATTTTGTCGGATTCAACTTCATTTTGTATTCACGCAAAATGTCGAACGATTGCTTCAAATGTCCTATATGATCGTCTGTATGTTTCGATTTGACGAGCATGTCATCTATGTATACCTTCATAGTGTCGCCCAAATGCTTTTTAAACATCATATTTACTAGCCGTTGATACGTCGAACCTGCATTCTTAAGACCAAAAGGCATTACCTTGTAACAATAAATACCTTTATCTATCATGAAAGCCTTTTTTTCCTGATCGTTGGAATGCATCAATATCTGGTTATATCCAGAATATGCGTCCATGAAAGTGAGTAATTCGTGTCCAGCTGTAGCGTCGACCATAGAATCGATGTGTGGCAATGGAAATGGATCTTTTGGACAAGGCTTGTTAAGGTCTGTGAAATCAATGCAGACTCTCCACTTGCCATTTTTCTTTTGGACGACAACAACGTTGGCGAGCCAGTCTGGATATTTGACTTCTCGTATCTTTCCTGTTTTAAGCAAATTATCAACTTCGTCGTTGATAACTTTATTACTTTCAGGAGCAAATTTTCGTCTTTTCTGCTGAACAGGCTTGAACGATGGATCAACGTTGAGTTTATGAGAAATGATACTTGGATCAATACCTACCATGTCTTCGTGCGTCCATGCGAAAAAATCATAGTGATCCTGCAAAAAAGATATTAGTCTCTTTTTAAAGGAAGGGTCGAGCGTCGAACCTATGTAAACCATCTGATCAGGCTTATCCTGGTTTAGGACGACAACTTCCAAGCGATAGTCGTCGTCAGTCCCAGGAACGTCCTGGTTCTGTAATTGCTATACTGTCTGCTTCGGGGGCTTCAAAGAAACTTTGTAACATTCCCTAGCAACTTTTCTTTCGCCTTTGATCTCCTGTACTCCCCATTGCGTGGGGAATTTCAAGATTTGGTGATACGTCGAAGGTACAGCTTTCATGTCATGAATCCAAGGTCGCCCAAGGATAACATTATAAGCTGATGAGCAATCGACGACATTGAACTTCGTTTTCCTGTTGATTCCTTTAGCATATACTGGTAGTGTGATTTCCCCCATGGTATTTGTCGATCCCCCGTTAAATCCAACGAGTGTAGTCGAACGTCGTGTAATCTCGGATTTGTCGATTCCCATTGCTTTCACTGCATCAAAAAAAAAAATGTTAGCTGAACCACCTCCGTCGACGAGTATCCTCTTTGTCAGACAATTTCCAATGCTCAATTGGATAATTAGTCCGTCATGATGTTTCTGATGTACATCGTCGAGGTCTGCTTGGTCGAACCGGTTAAAGTAGTCCCGGATGGACTCTCCATTCTTCCGTACGACATAGTAAAGGTCGCTCGTTTGTTTTTCCATTTTTCGACTACTAGCGAATTGTTGAGAAAATTGGTTCACTAATTCTGCAAAAGACCCAATGGTTTTGGGTTTGAGATTGATCAACCATTGTAACGTTGCTCCAGTCAAGGTTGCTCCAAAACTCTTGCACATGCAGACTTCTTGGAATTGATGCGGTATCGAAATAGTCCACATGAGCTGTTTGTATTGGGCGACGTGTTCTGTCGGATCAGTGACACCTGAATATTTTGGGGAGAAGGTCGGGATGCTATACTTCTTTGGGACGTCCACCAAAGCGATTTCATCGACGAACAGCGACGCCTGAAATCCTGTTCGTGGCTCGACATCAACTGGGACTGCTGCCCCCGGCAATTTGGCCAGCATCGACAAGACACGCTCATTCTGCTCTTCCAGAAACTTCAATCGTTGTGCAACGGGATCCATTGGTATACCCCCGGGAACACCCAATGGAACATAACCTGATCCGTTGAAGTTAGTCTGTTGCAAAGAATCAGAGGCATATCCATTAAACGTCATAGAAGTCATAGGCATGGTTGGGATTACGAAGGTCGCAGGATTAACTGGTGGTGGACGAGGGTAATTAGGCAATGGAGGAGGTACGTTCCAAGCACCAGTATAAGCATTCGTAGTTCCCAGTCACATTGTTTCCACCTTGGCTTCTTAGATGCTCGATGGTTTCAGCCGCCTGTCGAGCCTGGGCTGTTAGGGCGTCAATACGGGCACGAGCAACAGTCAGCTCCATGTTCATTTGGGCCACAACATGATCTTGAGTTCCTTGGAATGACATTATTTTGAATAACTGAAAAAAGAGAACACTCGAAGGAAAACGTTAGTACGTCGTATGATTATCGAAGATTTTCTTTGGATGGGGCCCCACGGTGGGCGCCAAACTGTTTATGCCAAAAATCTCCCAAGGAAAATTTAAGGTAAATGTGAAGCTTAATCCAATCAAAGAAAGTAGCTTCAATAATCATACGACAATAATAAAACTGAAATAAATGAGACAAATGAATTGATGACGCGGAAAACCCCTAAAATGGGTAAAAACCGCGGACGAGTGTGAGTCGTCGTGCACTATGGACGTCAATCAGGGACGTCGTCCTTGTTAACAAGTGTTACAAATGAAATGTAATGTAAAACAATACAATAAAGTAAAGTCGGTCGTGCGTCGTGTGTACTTAGACTTCAGTCGTGCGTCGTACGATAAACAGCAAAGGCTTTATGAACTTCAAGAGAGATTGAGTGACCTTGAGAACGTAATTCGTGAGCTTGTAAAGTCTGAGAATCAGATGTCCGAATGTGAAGTTCAATCTTCATATTTATACTCCAATTGTCCGTTAGCAAGTCTTGAATGCATATCTTTAATAGAGTAACCGTTTGATATTGATGATAGCGTCCGTTACATTCGTTGTTATTGGTAACGTCTTCCGTTATGATCTCTAATCATAAACGTTATTGAAATCCTGCACTAAACGTAATATAAAGTATGTTGTAGTTTAGTAACTGAAATCATGTCGTACGACAACCCTCGTAGACGGGTTTTGATAGTTTGGTCGAAGTCGCTCAAAGGAAGGGTGTCAGTTATTTCTACGGTCGTGCGACTATGGGCTAATGGACTGTTGGAATCTCTAGTCGTACGACAAAGGACTTTTGTTATTTTTTACCCAAACAATATAATTATAAAAATAAAACATAAATATTTCGATTTAACATATAAATAGAACATAAAATAAACTATATTACATTCGATTATTCTAAAATAACATTATCCGTAGTACAATTAACACGTAAAAGTTGCATGTACTTCTGTATCCACTCTGAATACGAGGTAGCCCATCCAACAACACACAGATAATTGTAATGGAAAAAATGTCTTACAATTTGCGAAAACGGGTATCCTTCTGCCATATCTAATTTCACATAATTGTTATCATTAACGTACCTAATTGTAAAAACAAACATGTTCAGATCACACTGACGGAGTGGACCTAAGCGGCAAGTACGTCCCACCGCCGGTCATATATATATATATATATATTATATATAAAGATAATGTGTATATATATATAAACAATAATATATATATATATATATATATATATGTCAAGTGAAATGATATATGATTCCTTAAAAATAATTGGCACAAATCTAGATGCATTCAACACCCATTCAAAGGGTGCAAATAGCATGGCCCATTATAATTACTAAAAAATTATTACCATGAGAGAGAAATAATTTTTTTATTATGTTTAAGGTGGCGTTGGTTCGCAGATTTTGATAGAATCTGATGGAATTGGAATGTTGAATTCCTTTGACCAAATTTCATTCCTTTGTTTGGTTCATTCTTCTCTATGGAAGGAATATGTGAATTCTACCAAATTCTACAAATGAAGGATTTAGACATTCCTTGATATAGGTGGTATTTTAATGGAAAAGCATAATAACCGCAATTTGTCTGATTAATGGAAGTTTGGGTGAGCAGATTGGCTAAATCTCAAAGTAGGAGGGGCTTAGCTGTAAATTTGATTAAGAAGCGTAAAAACCCTAACAACACAGCCGCCTACTTTTTGTTACCTCTCTTGAAGGCTATTGTTTGCAAGGAGGCTCTCTGTGTGTTTTGGGTGCAGACTTTGTGGAGTAGAGGAACCAAGAGATTTGAAGGAAGAACACGTATCAAATTCCATCAAGGTAAGTCCACGGTTTTCTTTTATTGATATTTTGAGTTAATGGAGCATTTTTGTAATCGATTGTGAAGGAAATCCTTAAGAAATCCTTGAAACTCTGTGTATTGGAATGTTGAGCTTGGGTTTGTTTTTCAATCGAATGAGAAAAGGGGAACTTAATCCTAGTTGTTTGTTTTCCTTAATCGGCTTAGGGAAGGATGGATTGAAGGGAGTCTGTTTGTGAAATCAGTCCCCGACCGGTGTTAGGTCGAAGGGACTGGATGCTCGTGACGACGAGGGAAGAACCTCGTTGCGGAGCTGTTATTGACGCCGGGGGTGATGCCACCACCGGGCGACCCCGGGAATGTGTATCCGGGAGACCCCGGGAGCATGGTGCTTGGTGACCCGGGAATTTTGATACCGGGAGACCCCGGGGACGTGGAGTCCGGGTGATCACGGGAAGTTTCTACCCGGGTGATTTCGGGAGACTCTTAATCGGGCGACCGTGGGAGTTCTAGCATCGCGAGCTTTTCCATAAATCAAACCAAGTTCCGGTCGGGTAACCATCTAGTCGTAAGGTTATCTAAAGCTTTAGTTTTGGTGACGAGGTTTGAGAGTCTTTACGTTTAGAAAGTAACCGAGTGATTCACCAAACAATTATATTTTTTATGCCTTAGGAATCCGTTACCGGACAAACTTGCAAGTGTGAGAAATTTAAGCAAAGGACGCAGGTGAGTTTTATAACCAGAGACTTCCTCTTGTTTATGCTACTGTACGCATGAGAAGTTTATTAAATTACCGTTGGTATTTCTGCTACTTTTATGCATGCGAGATTTAATTAAACGGAAGTCTTTCTAACTGAAAGTGTGGTAACTTGTATTTTAATATTAAACGCATGAAATGTTATGAGACCGTATACTTATCTGATGTATGAACTGCATATTTTGCAATGTGTAAAAGTTGAATGATTGTATGCATACATTTGGGTGTGGGTGTGTAACGGCTAAGTCAGAGGATGTATTCTGCCAGTACTCACGTCGGGGGGGGGGGGTGTCCCGCTTGTGCCATGGAGGGTGTGTTCCGCTAGTGCTCATGTCGGGGGGGGGGGGTGTTTCGTTTATGCCATGGAGGGTGTGTTCCAGTTAAGGTAGCGTGAGACTGACGCGGTGTGTTCCAGTTAGGGCAACGTGAGACTGACACGTGGTCACGAGTGGCGTGACTTCAGTGTGCCGATTACGTACGTGGGTTGCGAGTAAAAGTTTAAATGTTTTAAAGTGGAGAATTGTTTTATAAACGCCATCAGACTGTTTTAAACATTGTTGTTGATACGAATGTTGTTATTAGAGGGAACTCACTAGACCTCATGGTCTAACCCTGGCCCTTTCAAAACTAAAAACCTTTTCAGGTAGACGCAGAATAGGAGGATCCGGTAAATCCAAAGAGAAGGTGAGAGCAGTGCCCAATTCTAGAAGACTTCCTGACACTTAGTTGTTTTAAATTCTCAGTTGTGTAATAGGTTGTCTTACTGCAAACCTTGAAATCTTATTGTAGACTTGGGGCCGTTTTGGCATGGATTTATATTATTCGATTATATTTAATTGTTTGAAGTTTTGGGTTGTTATAATTGGTATCAGAGCCGTAGTTTAAGGGATTTAGGTGACCGGATGGGCCTAAACTTAAACTGCGGAGTAAGGGGGGCAAAACTGAGATTTAGGAAGCCTTTAAGGAAGACTTTAATCATCGAAAGTTGTGATAACGATAGTGAGGACTCTCATATAAGGTAAATTCAGAATTGCATCTGACCAATGCCATTATGACTTTACAGGTGCATGGGCATACCTGATTACTATTGTTGAGATAATCGATGGGTGTAGTTGTGGGTAGTGAGTTCTATCATTGGAATGATAGCGTTGGTCTGGCGTGCTGTGTGAGCTCGCTTATGATTTTAAGGTTAATACCGTTTGGGATGAGTATTGTGCGAGATGTAGATATTTTGTCTTGAGGAAGAACTTCTTGGGTCTAAAAAGGAAAGAATAACGATTGGAGGTGAGTTTTTTGCTTCAAGGGTTTGGTAGTTTGTTATGTCGATCAGGGGGAATCAGGAGAGTGTTGACCCAAGAATCGAACGATAAAATTGATGCTGTTGAATTGGTAGTTAATTGAAGGGTGGTTGAGAGACGATATCGGTGTTGACTGATAAAATGGAGTGAGAATCGGATGTAAATGAGCTATTGATGGTAAGTTTGCTTGGCGTCAAAGTGAGGACGTGCGAATCAATAATCGCGGTGGTAACTTGTATTTGGGCATTCAAGGATGTTGGAAGACATTGGTGTCGGAGGTTGTGGCACATGTGAGGACCCCGACTGGTTGGTCAAATGTAGCGGGTCACGGATAAATTATAGTGAGTGCAAACAGTTGACCTTGTTAGAGTAAATAGCCTTCAACGTAAAGTGAGTCTCATGCATTGTGTTTCGAATAAATTGCTAGAGTCTTTCATATTATTCTTATCATATATCTTGGCATGCGTATGCCTTGCGAGGTATTCGTTTTGAAAACGTGACGATGCGGGTAATTGTGTGTTTGCATTGAAAAGACAAGTTTTTGCGTTGGGTGATAAATTTCGATTTTGGTTGTGGGAGAATTATTTTATATCTTTTTATAAATGAGTTAACTTTTGTTGTGAAAATCATAACAACGTTTGATCACATGATTTTTTTATAAGTGAATTTGGTATGGACATGTGCTGTCATATCAATGAGGGTGAGAGTCGTCTGACTCGCTCAGTGTAAGCAACTTTGTAGTATTTTTTTTTATAAATCGCATGGGTAAAGTTCACCGAAAATAATTTCAATAAAATAATTTCAATTGTGCCAACATCGAATTTGGGTGGGGTGAGACATAAATTATCGTGGAGTTGAGGGTGAACGATCCTCGAGATCGATGTGCTTGGTTAATCAATAATGCTGGTGTAGTGTCGTGTACACTCAAGCTTGTTTCATAGTGTGGTTCCTACTAAATTTTCAAATGTGTCAAAAGTTTAAATTTATGGTGTGTCAGGCATGAAGGCTATGAACTCTCTAGGTCGTGGGGAAGGTTGCGACTAAGGATAAGGAAGTGGGACGCTCGAACAATGGGTAGTCGACCCTATGACTTTGGTGTTCCTGTTAAGGAAGGGTGGTGAATAGTGGAGGTGGTTAATGGAGGCCTTGATCTTTGACGTTAAGGATGTTTATATTATAATGGCTTACTCGCTTGTTCAGTGACTTGAGATGTGGATGTCGGCAAATGGTTGTGACCGGGATGGACGAAGTAGTTAAGTTACTTCTTATAGCAGTAGGATGCTGCATCAGAAGAAGTAGGTTCCATTGGGAATCCTTATTGGTCGGAAACATGATGGAAGTATCACAATGTTGACTGTTGATGTTGAAGCCAACGACCATTTTTGAGGTTAATGACGGGACGCCGAAATTGAAGAAGTAGCTATGGATGGTTTCGTTGAGTTTCATGAGGAAGCAAGAGTTTTTTTGGGAAAAAGTGTGTACCTGGCGTGATGTTGGATCACCTTGTGTAAGTATTACAAAAATGGAAGACCGCTAGTTCGATCAGGTGAATTTTTTTCGACGAGGTTTTGAAGGTTTATGTAGGAGTGAAATTATATATATATATATATATATATATATATATATATATATATATATATATATATATATCACAACTGGAGGGGTTGTGCTTTGAGCATTTAGGTCTATGGGGTAGTACGCTAAATCTTTCAGGCTACCGTAATTCATTTCTAGCAGGTCGCGATGAGCCGACAAGGAGTGATATCTTGTCGAGTGGTTTAGAGGATCATGATTTTGCGATTTATTCAGATTCGAGAAAGACAAGGTCGTGAAATGCCTTGAATTCAGATATTGGTGTTATGATCAATATGAAGAGGACGATATATGTATGTGTGCAAAGCGGTTGCGGAGATTTTGACTGTACTGTGATGAGGTGGTAGGGTGATGGTTGTATCTATGAGTTGGTGATTTTTATGCCATAAGTAGACGTGCAAGTCATTAAGATGGTATGGAGCTTCTTTGAGGATAGGTAGTAGGCTGGTATTATTGATATAGGATGAGCGTCCTTGTCCAATGATTTCTAGGGAATGATTTGTAAGTGGCAAGTATGTTGATGCGATGTGTGGATGTTGGTTGGTATCGGGGTATTACTAAGTTGAGGATAATTTTTGAATGATAGTTGGCGGCTATCTAAGCGAAGAACCATGTGTTCGGGGTCGCGACGAGTTATGGGCAGGTTTATCTTATACCCCTAGAATGTTAATGGAAGTGTTGAACTGCTTAGTTCAGGAGGTTGGGTAGTAGATAGGAAATCATTGAGCATGTCGAAGAATTCTTTGGAGTGTGAAGGGATTGTAGCAGACTGGGTAATCCTGTTTGGAGAGCGAGTATTGTGCGGTGCTTTCGAGTAGTGGGTGATGTTTTGGAAGAGCTTGGTGGATTATCTCGCATAAGAATTGTGGGTAATCGGTTGATTAAGTATTGTAATGTAAATGTGATTCGACACATTTTGGGATCATCGAGGAATGGAGTAAACAATGTTGAGTGAGCAATGTTTCATGCAACAAGAAGAGAGTGATGATATTATGTAGGAAAGGTGGGTAATCTGAGAGCATGAAGTTTGGCAAGTGGTACGAAAATGTGGAAATTGTGTTTTCAGATTTGTCGTTAGTAAGTTTATGAACCCCTAGCGTGGGTGTGAGAAAGAGATTATGGTGTACGTTGCGGTTTGGGTGTTGAGTAATCTAAATCGTGTGGTTGGCCTAAAGCTTGCACCACTAAGCAGTAGGCTGGTCTTTAGAAGTGGGTTTGAAGTCTTATAGAAGAAAGGGAAGAGGTGGTTGAACGTAGTGTTCAGAGTGAAAAACCATAGTGTCAGACTTGGTATTGCGTGGAAAAGATCCCAAGTTAGTCGTTCGTCCAATGTTAAACTATTTGGAATAGTTTGTGTAAGCGTGGTCACTCCGTGTTGAGTGAGTGAAGCTTGGTTTTATTGTACATATAGTTGGGAGATTGTGGATGCAATGAGAAATTGAAGTATGCGTCACATCATTCGGTCAGTTGAAGCTGGTGGGCTACGGAGGTTTTGAATTATGGAGTTTTCCTTCCATTACGTAAGAAGTTGGGGTGATGTCGTTGGGGCGATGTATGTTGGCGTGTCTGAGTTGGGTAACACCGATGAGTTGTAGTCGATGTGGTTCGGGAAAGAAAGTGTTCCTGCGTTAAATGTATGCCGTATTAAGAGAGGTTACTTCGCAATGGCAGGTTACCGGATGAAGAAACTAATAGCGGTGAGTTCTTGGTGATATCTAAGGTTGACAATATGTTATGTTGGCGAATTGAGTGGTTATTTTAGTCGGGGAGGCACTTTGTCGTGGTGATGACTCTAGTAAAACCTTTCCTTTAAGGAAGTTGTGGTTAATCGAGGGGTAAATCTGGTGGTTACGTACGACTATGTAATTGAACAGAATGACTTAGGCAATTGAGTGGAGCTAAGTTGTCTAGATTGAAAAGTATGAGGCTTGAGTCCCAAGTGAGAGCAAGGTAAGGTTACCAGTCTCGCCTTAGAAGAGTGTGGTCCATTTCAGAAAGAAAGGGAAGTTAAGACCAAGATTCGTTGGGCCATTCGATACCATCAAGCGAGTTGGAGAAGTAGCTTACAAACCAGAACTACCCGAGGATCTGCATGCGATCCATCCCACTTTTCATGTGTCAAATCTGAATAAGCGTGTGACGGAAATCGACGTGGTAGTGTCGTTGGATATTTTTTTTTTTCGCGTTGATGAGAAATTAAGCTTCATAGAGGAGTCGGTGGCCATCTTGGACCACAAAGTAAATAAGCTAAGGAATAAAGAAATCCATTTAGTGAAGGTATAGTGGAATTCCACAAAGGGAAAAAGGCAACATGGGAGGTGGAGGCGGACATGAGGTCCCAATACCCCAGTCTGTTCAACGATGGAATTCCGTGGACGAAATTCTTTTAATGGGGAGATATTATAATAACCGCAAATTGTCTGATTAATGGAAGTTTGGGTGAGCAAATTGGCCAAATCTCAAAGTAGGAGGGGCTTAGCTGTAAATTTGATTAAGAAGGGTAAAAACCCTAACAACACAGCCGCCTACTTTTTGTTACCTCTCTTGAAAGCTATTGTTTGCAAGGAGGCTCTCTGTGTGTTTTGGGTGTAGACTTTGTGGAGTAGAGGAACAAAGATATTTGAAGGAAGATCACGTATCAAATTCCATCAAGGTAAGTCCACGGTTTTCTTTTATTGACAGTTTGAGTTAATGGAGAATTTTTGTAATCAATTGTGAAGGAAATCCTTAAGAAATCCTTGAAACTCTGTGTATTGGAATGTTGAGCTTGGGTTTGTTTTTCAATCGAATGAGAAATGGGGAACTTAATCCTAGCTGTTTGTTTTCCATAATCGATCGAGGGGAGGGAAGGATTGGAGGGCGTCCGTTTGGGAAATCAGTCCCCGACCTGTGTTAGGTCGAAGGGACTGGATGCTCGCGGCGGCCAGGGAAGAACCTGGTTGCGGAGCTGTTGTTGACGTCGGGCGTGAAGCCTCCACCGGGCGACCCCGGGAATGTGCATCCGGGCGACCCCGGGAGCATGGTGCTGGTTGACCCGGGAATTTTGATACCGGGAGACCCTTGGGACGAGGAGTCCGGGTGATCCTGGGAAGTTTCTACCCGGGTGATCTCGGGAGACTCTTAATCGGGAGACCGTGGGAGTTCTAACATCGCGAGCTTTTCCATAAATCAAACCGAGTTCTGGCCGGTTAACCATGTAGTCGTAAGGTTATCTAAAGTTTTAGTTCTGGTGACGAGGTTTGAGAGTCTTTACGTTTAGAAAGTAACCGAGTGATTCACCGAACAATTATATTTTTTATGCCTTAGGAATCCGTTACCGGACAAACTTGCAAGTGTGAGGAATTTAAGCAAAGGACGCAGGTGAGTTTTCTAACCAGAGACTTCCTCTTGTTTATGCTACTGTAAGCATGAGAAGTTTATTAAATCACCGTTGGTATTTTTGCTACTTTTATGCATGCGAGATTTAATTAAACGGGAGTCTTTCTAACTGAAAGTGTGGTAACTTGTGTTTTAATATTAAACGCATGAAATGTTATGAGACCATATACTTATCTGATGTATGAACCGCATATTTTGCTATGTGTAAAAGTTGAATGATTGTATGTATACATTTGGGTGTGGGTGTGTAACGGCTAAGTCGGAGGGTGTGTTCCGCAAGTACTCACGTCGGGGGGGGGGGGGTCTCGCTTGTGACATGGAGGGTGTGTTCCGCCAGTGCTTACGTCGGGGGGGGGGTGTTCCGTTTTTTCCATGGAGGGTGTGTTCCAGTTAAGACATCGTGAGACTGACGCGGTGTGTTCCAGTTAAGGCAGCGTGAGACAGACACGTGGTCACGAGTGGTGTGACTTCAGTGTGCCGATTACGTATGTGGGTTGCGAGTAAAAGTTTAAATGTTTTAAAGTGGGGAATTGTTTTATATACGCCATCAGACTGTTTTAAACATTGTTGTTGATACGAATGTTGTTATTAGAGGGAACTCACTAGACCTCATGGTCTAACCCTCGCCCTTTCAAAACTAAAAACCTTTTCAGGTAGACGGGGAATAGGAGGATCCGGTAAAGCCAAAGAGAAGGTGTGAGCAGTGCCCGATTCTTGAAGACTTCCTGACACTTAGTTGTTTTAAATTCTCAGTTGTGTAATAGGTTGCCTTACTGCAAACCTTGAAATCTTATTGTAGGCTTGGGCCGTTTTGGCATGGATTTATATTATTCGGCTATGTTTAATTGTTGGAAGTTTTGGGTTGTTACAAAAAGAATTCAATATTTTCATAATTCCTAAAATATCCTTAACCCCAGCTACACCATAATCTTTTCAAACAACCGACGCTTTCTCATCTTCACGACTTCTATCTGGAAGCTCTTGACATAGGCACAGATGTTCGTCTTCTCCATGGGTTTGACTTTTCCAAAACAGGTTCGTCTTCACTATAGGTTCAATTTCTCCACTGTTTCGATTTCTTTCAGGTTTGGATTTCTGTTTCGATTCTCCACTGATTGTAAATCTTTTCCGATTACTGATCTACTGTTCCTATTTCTTTATTGTTTCGATGTTCTATATTGTTTCGATTACTCTATGATTTATCTACTGTGTAAATATACTTTTTCGATTTCTCTATTGTGTAAATCTGTGTTGTTGGATTTCGCTTTTTCTAGTGTGCAAATCTGTGTTGTTGGATTTCTCTTTCTCTACTACGTAAATCTGTTTTTCTAGATTCGATTTTCTCTTGTTGTAAATCTATTTTGATTTCAGGTTTGTTACAATTTTTTACTTCACTGCTTTTAAGCATATGTATACGTTTTATTGTTATTAAAGTATATACTGATTATTTTATTAAAGAATTTTTAGTTAAAAAAAGTTAAGATTATAAAAAAAAATGGTATTTTGGTCATTTACCAACATTTCAATTCAAATACAAAGCTACATTATGTGAAACAAATAAACAGATAACAATTCTTTTAACAGATTTCATTTAAATCCTGTCAACCAAACAAGTGGTCAAAGCTTACAACATTAAATTCTAATTCCTTCAAATTCAAAACTCTTTGACAAATTCCATATAATCCAAAAATATTTTGCAAACCAAACGCCACCTAAGTATCTAGGAAGAAGAAATAATATTTTACTAAATGTCTAGAATATTTAATAATATAAATAATGTTGTATTTTTCAAAATAAAATATTTTTAGAGTTAAATATGATTATTTATTTTTATAGAAAATTTGAATTTGAGCTATTCATTTTTAAGAAAATTTTAAGAAGTTGTTAGAGATACTTTAACCATTTCGTTCATTTCGACTATAGCATCCGTTAGAAATATAATAAATAAATTTTATTTATCATTGATCTAATGTATATTAAGATATAATTGTTAGATTATCTCTATCAGCTTCTCCAAAATAGAGAAAATGGAGATTTTGGGATTTTGGGTATGTTTTTTTTGCTCAAACGTATTCCTTAAAACTTTTCTCCAAATTGGAGTGTGTAAAATGAAGAAAGTATGAGAGAAATTATGTAAAATTATCCAAATTAGTAAACTTCCCAAAAATGATTACAATAAGAGAGAAATATTTTTTTTAATATATTGTTATCAATAGGAAACTTTTGAAATTAAATTATTAGAGAGAGAAATAATATTTTATAAGATAATTATAATAATTTAATAATATAATCAATGTTGTAATCTTCGAAATAAAAAATCTGTTGAAGTTGAATATATATTTATTTTTTAAGAGATTTTGAAGTTTCATTATTCATTTAGAGAAATTTAAAAAAAAATCTGTTGGTGATACTATTAACAGGTTATAAATTAAAGAAAATAAATAATTTTCTGCACTTGCGATTGATTTGTAAACATTATTTATGGTTGTTAATTGCACTCTGGCATATAAAAGTGATCCACAAATTACGAACATCCATTTAAAACGTAGAATACACAGTGCAAAACAAACTTTCTATTTCCACACTCACCTCGAACATGTCGTTTTGGTTCTGCAAAAATTGATAAAATGAAATGATTTTAGATAAGATGCATATATGATAATTGATTAGTAATTACATTAATGAAGATCTGCAAATTTCAAGTTTAATAACCAAAGAGAAAAAATGATGTTTATTTACGTTGGGAAAAAGTGAGAGTTAGATCCATATGAGGAAGGTTTTGAACTCATCAAGAACAATATCCTCATTTTAATCCATGCACGTGAACTCCCAACACCTCTGTTCATGAATCTATGTCCAAAAGTTTTTGTTCGGTTAAAATTTGCATGTTTTAAGTTCTAAGTACCCATTAGGGCTTGACTTAAAAATTGACACCATATAACTAAAATGAAAAGATAGCGATATATGATGTAACAATTACCTTGATCTTGTCTTCCTATACATAGTGGAACATTTTTTTTTGTCAACATGCCATCTGTAAACTGAAATGTAAAGATTATGTCGCATACTAATATATGCATGACATTGAAATCTGACATGCATATAAGCTTATGAAACATTATCATAACTGTATCGAAACATGTTAAGTGTAAGTTTGCAATATAATTAAACTTGATGTCCTAGCTTTCAGTAACAGATTTGGATATCGACGAAATTTTAATCCCAAATGGAAATTTAATGGAACAAAGTGTTTTTATTTATTTATTTTATTGTGAGAATAGAGGCGATAAAAATACGACTTATTGGTTTCAAATTAAAATGGAAATTAGCATAGACACATATTTAACTATTTATGTAAAAAAAAATCAGTAATAACTTCAATTGTATGTCCAAATGTAATCAATAAATATTACCTTGAGTCAAATGTGGGTTGGAGAGATGTTGCTAAAAACTTCATGGTAAACGATATTTTTTATGTATTTTCGGTCTTCCATATTCAAGTTCGTTCCTGACATTTTTAGGCCCTGGGCAAGATATAAAAATGGGTCCTTGATAACTATGAAATTATTTTCAACATAATATATATATCATCAAAAATAACATTGAATTCAAGAAATATTAATAATTCATATAAAACCGTTTTTTCTTGATATTCCTAACACAAGATCAATCAATAATCATTTCTAAATTAATATTATCTACCATATCAATTTTACATAACATCGTCAATCAGTTCTACCATCAAAGACATCTTATGATATACCTTTAATATATAGATTGAAATCATTTGACGTCACTATGTTGACTATTCGGAGTAACACTTTAAGTAAATCAAGTAAATCAACATAACTCAGTTGATATTCCACATATTACCTGATGTTAATGTTTTTCATCATCATTTTAAACTTTTAGGGATTAAGCGAACTTTTTAAGAACCATCAATCTTAGAATCAAAAGTCAATGTTGGTTATAGTTTGAAATCATATTATTGTTTTAGAGATAGGAGAGTACTTAACATTCATGCACCTACTATTAGATAATAAAGAGTCAATAATGTATGAAAAATGAAGTATCTTTGAAATACTAAATATAGATATATGTTGGGTCGTCTCATATAGTTTGATAATTGTTTTCAAAATGTAAGAGTTTTCTTAGTTAATAAGAAATCTACTATATTCTAACAAAATAATAAATTCATGCGGATGGAATAATGAAAAGTGTATGTAGAAGATGAGTAATGGAGTGTATATCAAGGATTATAGGCAAAATTAGTTTTTAGATATTAGTACTAGATAAAAAATAAAAATAAAAACTTAGACAAACAATAAGTAATACTATAAAATGAAAGACTAAATAATTTTTTACAAATTTTCTTGTCCAATGTTATTAATTAATAGATGTTTAGTCCCTTAATATAATGTTAAATTCTTTTTGGTTCCTATATATACTAAATTTTATTTGTCTTTTTTATGTACAATTTTTTAACTACTAATATATAGTATATACTAAAAAATTTGGGCCCCTACTTCCTTTGGGCCTTGGCGTGCGCCCGGCCCGCCCTCTCCGACGATCTTGTCCATATCTTCATCGTCATTAAGTATGGTAAGCCCTTCACATGATGTGACCCGAGACACAACAACATACAACTAACCATGTGTAAACACCTGTGTGTAAATATGTATTGATAATTAGTTACAATATAAATTGAAATGTGACAATAAAATGGAATTGTACCCATGTAAATACCTATTTTGTTTTGGAAGGTACAAACCAACACGTTTAAAAGATCGTCCTTGACTCTTATTGATTGTCATTGCAAAGCATGGTGCCAATGATAATTGGCTACGATTGAGCTTAGAAAGCCACTTGGATTCATTTGGGGACATAATAACTGCCCCAAGATATTCACCGATCGTAACATTTTTTCCTAAATTTGATCCAAAAATTATATCTCCTCTATCAATCCATTTTCCAAGCAATGTGATAATCATCTGTGTACCATTACACAAGCCCTCAGTTTGATTAAGATTTTTGAGTAGCATAACTAGAGTACCAAGTTTGAGATGGATTTCATGGTTTGGTATGCCACTAAATCTCAGGCTATTAAGAAATTATGTTGGATAGAGAAAATCTTCTTCACTTGTTTGTAAACTTCCTTTGCATACCGTGTCAAAGCTAAGGTAGGTCATTTCTTCCCCCGGAAGAATATCCATGACACGTTCGTTAAGTTCTTGGACCTTATCATTTTTGGGGGTCAAAATTGCTCGTTCCATGAGATATGAAGGGGACCCATAATTTTGTAAGATGTGGGGGTATATCGATTGAATGATCGAATTCATTGGATCTTAATAACTCTATCGGTGAATATCTTCGGGTGGTTGAAGCAACTCTTCATTGGATCCGCATAGGCGGATCCATAACCTATTTGCAACATCGTCAAAGGTCTGAATTAATTTTAGTGCCTCAGTTGCTGAAACACCTTCACAATGAAGTCTCATGTTTTGATTGATCTCGTAAACCAGAAACATTGGCCATAAATATGATGAGTTGAGTGATGCATTAACAATGTCTGTCGAGTTCCTCTTGGTATAGCAGGCAATATATGGCGAAAATCCCTACCGCAAACAATCCTAAGACCACCAAACGGTTTGTTTAAACTGTTAGTATATCGTGTACTCATAATGTCACGTAAACTCCTATCTAAAGCCTCGAATAAGTATTTGCTTGCCATTGGTGCCTCATCCCAAATTATCAATTCAGTTTTTTGGAGTAGTTCTGCAGTAGAAGTGCCATGTTTGATATCGCATGTAGATTCTGGTGAGATGTCAAAAGGAATATGAAACCTTTAGTGAGCAGTTCTTCCATTTGGGAGGAGCAAATCAACTATACCAGATGTCGCCACCCGTAAAACTATTTTCCCTTCAGATTGTAATTTTGATACAACAGTGTTCCATATGAACGTTTTCCCGGTGCCTCCACGACCATGGATAAATATTAACTGACCTTCATCATTGTAGACAGAAGAGATAATAACATCGTATGCTACACTTTGACATTGATTAAGTGAAGCCAATGAATTGATGTGAATGACTTTGAGATCATCACGATTGTAATCGAGTTCTTCATTGACTAATCGGTTGCGTACTTCTCTTAATAATTTTGAATTAGAGAGTGGCATTCCATCTATGTCTCTCAAACTTTTACCCATTTTTTGCATGATGCATTCAATTTCAAACAATGTGTATGCCTCAATTTGACCATCAGTGAGCTGCATGTTTTGTGATTTGAATTTTCTACATTACCTCACAGCTATATCTTCATACAATGTTTCATAATGTGTTTTCCAAATATGGATTACATTTGAAGCTTGACATTGTGTGAGAATTGTAACAAACAAATTTCTTAATTCATGACCACTCGCCCAAGATGCAACTTCCTCCAAACAGTCAATCCACTCTTTGTCGTCATCTAGCAAGCCCAAAGCATAACATGCACCTTTAAAAATAGGATATGTGACCCCATTAATTGTTAGTATCTGATTGAATCAAATGCATCATTTGACAAAGTTTAAAAGCATACACATGTAAAACCGTTCTCCAGCAGAAGGATGTGTAAAGTAGATTCTCCCAATAGCCATGCCTTTTTTTCCTTCTAGTCCATGCCTTATCTTGCGAATTCCAAACCCATCGAGTTGGAAACTCTGAGTAAGAAAGTTGGTGTGTGTCTTCATATTTCTTCTTTGATTCCAACCATTCTGTGAACTTAGTCTTTTCTACCCCTGGTTTATTAACCACTGCTTCGAGATTAGTGTTTTCTTCAAAAGTTACAGTATGTTCACGTGGTAAGTGGAAAGGCAACTGTTGATGAATTTCAAAATTGGAATAAGCGCCAACATGCTTCATGCAAAGATGTATCTATATGTTTTTATTTCATCAATCGCCTGAGCTGTATCCGTAGAATCAACAGTTGCAGTAGTCCTATCATACCCTTTATGAATATACTTGAAAAGATATTTGATGGCTCTTGAATGGTTGCACAATTCAACATTGATATGAGCATCAAATTTGACTGGAAAATTTTGATTATAAGGGACAACGAACCGATTATCCAACAAATGCTTTTTCTTCTCAACATAATCACCGGTGTCTTTTCTTTTGTATACAGGAAAACCCTCTGTATCAATCGTTGTATGAGTATTAAAAGACTTTGGAAAATGTTTAGAACACTTGCCTTTTATCATACATGGAGAATTGGGGTAAGATCACCGCAAGGGCCATGGATCATGAACCTACTAACAGCAGAGAATGCGTATAGATCAGTATTTGCATCAGGAATTTCTACCGTTATGAATTTGTCAATCTGGTCAGAGGAAGGTTTTTTGCTTCAGATTCCAAAAATAGCAATAAGTGAGCATGAGGGAGGCCACGTTTTTGGAATTCAATTGTACAAAGACTTACAAATCAAGTGGGAAAGTTAAAATTATAAGGAACAATTATATGAATTAGAATACAATATGAAAGTTTGAAAAAAAAAGGTTATAATATTATTGATTCAATGTAATTGGACTTACTGGCAATAATTTTCCCAAACAGATTCTTTGTTTTCAAATGCAACATCAATTATGTTAACTTAATTTCAAACACTCTACAAATGATGTCAACTCTGTTAGGATCATCTTGCTGATCAAGGAAGCTAAGCATTTCATTAATTTCTGGCCACTTGGGGTTGCATGTAAATGTTAGAAAGAAATCTGGATATCCTGCCCACTTACAAATAGCCATTGCATCCTGGTAATTTTGAATTATGTAGCGAGGTCCACCAGTACGTGTGAAGATGGCAAAATAATTGACTTCCCTATTCTGGAACTATCTGAATCACCACGACTTACAGCGTCCACTAAGCCCGAAAAAACGTATGATCTTAATTTCTTTTGATTATTTCGAATCCATCGAAATTGTCCTTCCTCAACAGAAGTGTAAGCATCAACTATGTATTGTTGTAGCAATCTTCCAGATCGAAGTAGAGTGTGTCCTTCACACAACCTTTGTTGCAATCTAAAACAAAAATATTGTCTCATCGTTAATAGTTTCCTTTTGGAAGAATCGCCAACCATTTTTTCGCAATTGTATGTTTTGTCGAGAACCATCTTCTCCAAAAGGGTGTATCAATGGATATGACATAGCCATGAAACTTGGATGTATATCTGTGATTCATTGTAGCCCATTTGTATGGTGTTCGACAATGATATCACGTTCAAAGTTAGAATCGCTTAAGTCTCCCACTATTAATCTAGCCACCTCATCAGCATTTGGCATATTGTATTGACGACCGTCTAAGCTTCAATCAGTGATGAGGCGCAAACGGAATGTGGAACTGGGTTCAACTTCATATCTATCTCTTGCCATTCGAAACGATTGTACCAAAATGTTATGTTCTTCTAACATTTCAGACAATTCATTTGTTAATTGAACATCAAGGGCGGTACATTCCCTTCGTATTGCATTGATTCTGTTTGATGTCTCATTTTGGGTGTCATAAATATAACGTGTTAGAGCACATATTTGTTGGATACAAGATCATAGAAGACTAAAGATTAAAGTCAAAGCTCAAAGTCAACTCTCAAGCATGAAAGTCAAAGTCTTTGTAATAAGTCAAAGTCAAAGTATTGTGTTTAGTGTATTTTGTTTCTTGTATAAATAGTTCCTGTCTTTTTTGTTGTAAGTGAGTGGTAAGCAAGTAATCTGAGTAAGTCATACGAGCAGATTAGAGAAGAGCAGATTGAATATTAATCTAGTGAGAGAGTGTAGAGAGAGAAAGTAAATCTTGTAATCTTGGTGATTGAATCAATGACATGTGATTATGATTTGTAATCATCTTGATTGTTTGTTACATTTGGAACTTGAATTCTGGGACTAACAATTGGTATCAGAGCAAATCCAGATTGAAATCAAGAAAATCAGAGTTCAATATTGTTCCATTGAGTCTAGGATCGAATTTTTTGTTTTTATGTGTAATTCGAGTTGTAATCAATTGGTTTGAGTTCGATTTGAGTATTAGATTGAGTTTGTATAAGTTTTGTATTGAATTGCAATGTAATTTTTCATCAATTTGATGAATTTGTTGTTTTTCGTTTTCACGAGTTCAAACACTGTGTCATAGATCAAGATGTACATTTGAGTGAGTTTTGTTGGAAACTTTGATTGTAATATGTTCTAGATGTATTAGGGAACATATTGTCAAAGTTTCACTTCGAAATTCGAGGTATAGATAGGTTTTTGTGAGTTTCAGAAGTGTTTTTCATTCGAAATTCGAAGAACTCGCAAACAGATCTGAAGAACTCGCAAGTCTTTCAAGAACTAGCAGAAAGAATTCGTAGAATTGTTGGATTTCGCAGATTTCGCTTATTTAATACTGAAAATTTCCTAAGTGTAGGATTCGCATCTGTGTGATCTGCGAATTGCAAAGGATTCGCAAAGTTTATTCTTGCGAATTTTCAGATTTCGCAGAAGTATTGTTCACGAAAACTCATAATTCGCAAGTGTGTAGGTTACGAATTCCTCATAATTCGCAAGAGTGTTGGTTACGAATTCTTTGAGATATCATATAAATTTCTAAGTACAAAATTCGTGAGTTTCTTATGTGCGAATTTTAGTCTGCGAATTCTAAAATCCTTGTAGCCTGCGAATTCTTGACTTATTTTTGGTTGCGAATTCTGATTTTGTTCTATCTACGAATTCTTAGTACTTCACTTTAATTTGCGAATCCCAGACTTGGTGAATTTTGAATATCTTTAATTTCTAATTTTGTTTCAAAGTTTTCTGTATTTTTGAGATTTCATTTGGATTAACGATCAAATTCAAGTTTCTTTTTGTAACAGATAATTCAAGATGGGATATTTTTCTGATGATGATGAATAAAAGATTGCCAAGCTCAAATTAGAGAACAAAAAGCTCGCTTCTTCAGTTGACTATTATTCTAAGAGATCAAAACGATATAATAATGAAAGGAAGATACTGAGAGAAGAAGTTAATGCATTAAAGATGGTTAATGAAGAACTTCTGAAACAGACTTCTGGGCTTAATGAAGAAAAAGTGTTGATTTTGGAAGCTGAAAACACTGAGTTAAAAAACAAGATCTTAGACTTAGAAGATCAAATTGTCAAGTTTCAGCAAACAGGGTGTGCTAATGAAAATAAGATTTTTGAATTAGAACTGCAAATTGTTGAAGAAATATCAGTTTTTGAGAAAGAAAAGAAAGAGTTCGCTAAGAAATTCTCAGAGTTTTCCAGGAAGAGTGTTGAAGAGAAGAAGATAGTTGAGCTTAAATGTTCAAAGCTTTCTCAACAAGTATCTGATTTTGAGAAAGTGATTATCTTGGAAAGAGAAAAGTTTGAGAAGGAGAAAAAGACCAAAGAACAGAAGAATGTTGGAATCTTCAAAGAGATATCAGGTCAGAGAAAGAATGTTGAGAAGAACTTTGAAGATGAAAGGAATATTTTTGAATATGAGATTAAGAAGCTTATTGAGAATCTATCTGAACTTTCTACATGTGTTTTGAAAAAACAGAAAGCGAAGTCTGAATTTCAAGAAAAGTTTGACCTAATTGTCAAAGAAAGAGATAGTTATTCTTCAAAGATAAAAGAGCTTGAAGACATTGTTTCAAAGGTGGTGGTGACTGAGAACACGACTCCAGAGTCAAAAATCCGCACACCTAGAAATGATTCAGCTGATTCTGAATGTTCATTCAAGACAACTGCAAGCTCACATCAGAAAACTGTTTCTACAAGAAGGTCAGTTAACTCATATGATCAGATTCGTACTACTAATATCTTTTATGATCGAAATGTAGATGGTTCGGGTATACAAAGAAGAAGAAGGAGGAGATATAATGAATAGAAATTGGTCTAGAAAGTAAAACCAATAGATGAAGAAAAGAATGATTAGAAGAAGGAAGAAAAGAAAGGAAAGAAAGGAAGAGAAGAAAAGTAACAAATCATTTGTACACGCATCAAAAGCTAAAAAGAACAATGTGCGGAAAGGTAAACCTGATTTTTCTTATTCGAGAGATCATTTGATCAGGTTGTCTAGAAAAAGGTACTATTCTTACTGTCATACATATGATTTTGTTCATAAGTCTAGTGATCATTACTGGTATGGTTCTTATTCAATTACTCCTACTCGAACTGCAACTCACAAACATGGACCCAAATACCAGTGGGTAGCAAAGCCAAAAGGTGATTTTGTGTTGCACGAACCTAATGTCAAGGGGGGGTAAGAGAACCGATGCTTCTGAATAAATCAGTTCAGGACCCGTATTTCAACAGAGTTTGACTTCTAAACACAACAGTTTAGGACTCGTTCTTCAATGATTAAAAGAAATGATGCTCCCGGGCTAAGAAGACATTGTACTCTAATACTCAAATGAAGAAATCAACCTTCAAGGGGGAGTACATATTTTTCTGGAAATATGCATTCGGAAGATATGATGAACTACACTTCAGGGGGAGTTGTAGATCTCTATCATGTGCTTTTTCACTGACATATTTTAGATGCATATTTTCAGGGGGAGTAAGAATTATGAATTCTGGTTACTTCAGATCAGAACTCGTACATTCAACGTTTTACTGCTTTATGTCTTTTATTTTTCAATAAATGTTGTGAATAAAATTTTGTACTTTGACGACTTTATGATGGATGCAGATTGAGAGGATGCTTACACGTTCATACCATTATGACTTTAAGCTGACTTCATGAGATTTAAGACAGATCGAAAAGGTTTATTTCTATTCTTAATCTCATATATGATTGAAAGAAGGACGACTTTCAATCATAGAAAACATATTTTTAAACGTTCAAACCACTTCCTGATTCATAAATAGATTTCATGATTTGGAAGTGGGATTTTAAATGTTTTCATTATTAGATGCGCTGAAATGTTTATAAACCGTGTGTTTCCAAAGATTAATACTTGTGTATTATCTTGTCTATATATTGTCAAGTATTCATACACACAACGGTTTATTTTTTGTTGAATATGTTATCACGATGTCTCATATTTGAACAAATTTTCGATGGTGATACACCCCGATTGAACTTCAAAGAATTTGAGCGTGATTTCATTTCTAAACGTTCTTTCAAAAATGTTTATATTCTTGTTTCGTATAGACAATATCAATTTTTTTGATGACCTAAGCCTTAATCGATAAATCATTCGATATTGATCTTTTTCATACAATGTCAGATTTTCAAACAAGTTTCTTGTATTCATTTCATTCATTCAATTAGCTTGTTTGAAAAGTCTTTCATGTTTACAAATGCTCAAATCTTCATGATTATCTCATTGAGCATACTGATATCTGACTTGTATTTCATATTTTGTGCTTTATTGCCAAGTTAAACCATTTTTGAGCAACATTGTGCTTTAATAGAAAAATATGGGTTCATTGTGTAGGACTTAATTGAAACTTCTATAGATTCACGTTAACCAGTGTTTCCTACCCAAGAAGTTAATCCTTAGTGATCGAGTGTGAGGAGTCAAAATACTGAGTGTGGGTTGAGTGATGAGGTAAAATGGAATAGAAAGTTTGGTTAGAAGTTAGCTCAACGATTAAAAAGAAAGAGGGTGTGAGATCAGAGTAAAAGAATATCAAACTCTACACCAACTTTTTCTGAGTTGGGCAGCCACATTACTAGTGTTTCACAATTCTTCATGGACATTATTGAAACAGGCAACTAGCCCATGCCAACTCTTGATATAAAAACCCCACCGGCCACTCATTTTCTTCTCAACAAGAAAATGTTTCATATTTTTAAGGGGACGCAACACATAATCTATCTAATTTTCGTTTGGAAAATCTGGATATTGAAAAAGAAGGCCCCACCTTCGCATTTCGATCATGCACAATTGAGTCTATGTTTAATTACTGTTGTCTCAGTGGTTTACACAATTTTGAGCCTTATATAAGAAATCATCATGTGCTTAATTCTTTCTAACACTTGCACGAGCACACAAGGAAATTGTTTTCTTGTTGTTAATCATAAAATCCCAATCACAATAAGCAATTACTCAAGATATGACATTAAAGCTCAAGAACTAGAGAGAGAAAATAGATCTTGTATTACACACACTCTAGATATTACAATTGAATGCTTTAGCCACTAGTTCGTTACTACAAGATTACTAACAAAACCTATATATACTACCAAACTAAAACAAAGCCTTAAAGGCTAAGGAAACTAAACTTGCTTTGACTAACTATTACAAGGTCAATGTTGACTTTTACACATTTGACTTTCCTATTAAATCTTGGATACAATATTTAGACTTAACAATCTCCCCCTTTGTATTCAAGATTTAATAAAAAATTTGATGCAGATCTTCAACTCTTGATTCTTCATCTTTTGTCTCTTGAAGCTTTCAAAAACTTTGCTCTTTTGCAGCTTTTGAAGAATCTTGGAAAGTCTTTTTAATCTTTGAAGCTTTGGAAGGTCAACATGCCTTGAACAAAACAGGAAATTCTTGAAACTTCTTTGAAACTTGAAACTTCATTTCTGAAAAATCTTTCGTCTTCAAACAAAATTGTATCTTCATCACTTTGATCTCTGAATCGTCTTCGGAAGAACAAACCTACTTGAATTCTTGAAATTTTCTTTTGAAGAAACTTTTGAAGAAGCTTTTGACTTTGAATCAGCCTTTGAAACAGTCTTTGAAACAACGTTTGAAACAGCCTTTGAAATAGCGTTTGAAACATCCTTTGTAACAACGTTTGAAACAGCGGAAGCAAATTGAACTTTAGGCTTGAACTTTGAACTTGAACTCTGAAATTGAATCTTTATAATTCTCCCCCTTTTTGATGATGTGAGCATCATTATCATCAAAATATCATCAATTTCAGCATAGCCTTTGATTTCCCCCTTTGTGAACAACAAACAATCTCCCCTTGATATTGCTGTACTTTTGATCTGAAGAGCCGAATCATGAACAATATATATCTGAATCTTTTCAAATTCAGACATAATGAGCGTGTAACCCTGATTCAACAAATGAAACAGTTAGAAATGTCTGTCAGTAACACGAAGTTACTGTGTACAACGGATGTACAATGTAAGGAGTTGGTTTGATGTTGACTCCCCAGGACTTCCATTCAATCATTGAAAGACACAAGGTAATTCTATGAATGTTCTGACAGAAAAACATATTCTCTGTGTGCTCGTGCTTGTGTTTTGAAAGAATTAGCACAATGATTGTGTTTCATAAGGCTCAAAGTATGTAAATCACTGTGACAGCAATGATTATACATGGACTCAATGTGCATGAGAAAGGGTCGAAGGTGGGGCAACTTTCCTTCTTTTTCAATATTAGTATCTTCCAAGAGAAGATCCGATAAATTATGTGCTGTTTCCCCAGAAAATGTGAAACATTCTCTTTTTAAGAAAAGAATGAGTAGCTGGTGAGGTTGTATGCAAGAGATGGCATGGGCTATTTGCCTATTTCAATGATGGTCACCAAAGAAATGTGAACCAATCAGTAATGTGGCTGCCCGGCTCAGAAAGTGGTAGGTGCAGAGTTCTGATATTCTTTTAACTCTGATCTCACACCCTCTTTCTTTTTATCATTATACTCACATCTAACCAATCTCTCATTTCCATTTTACCTCTGCTCACTACCACACTCAAATATTTTAGACCCCTCTCCCCTTAATCACTCAAAGGATTTCTTCTGGGGTAGGAAACACTGGTTATCGTGAATCCATGGAAGATCTATTAAGCACTCATACTGAATCTCATGTTCCTAAAAGTACATGCTGGTCAATGATTTTTCTTGACATGTAAAGCACAAGAAATCATATGTCAGAGTATGTATGCTCATTGAAAAATATGAATGAAATTTGAGCATTTGTTCTTTGAAGATTTCTCAAAACAAGGATATTGAATGAATGAATATGAAGTCAAGAGAATTGTTTTGACAATCTGACAATGAATCAATCAGATCAAATCAAATGGTTAGGGTATCAAATAATTGGTAATTTTGTTTATATGAACGAATATAAACAATTTATCAAAGAAAGCACAAATATGAAAAAGATGAAAGATGCTCAACAACTGTGAAATTGCAAACGGGAGTATTACCATCGAAAAATTGGTTCGAACTTGAGACATGGTAATAACAATTTCAAAGAAAATACTGAACCGGTGTGTGTGAATACTTAACAATATATGGACAAGATAATACACAAGTATTGATCTTTGGAAACACACGGTCAGTTAAACATTAAAGCGCAAAAAATTGAAAAACATTTAAAAATCACACTTCTAAATTCATAAAATCGTTTGAGAATAAGAAGTGGTTTGAACATTTAAGAAAAGGTTTTTTCTTGTTCGAAAGTTGTCCTTCTTTCAAACAATCCGAGATCTAGGATCAGAAGATATTTACCTTTTCAGCTCCCCCTTAAATCATGATATAATGATTTATGTCTTTTAAGCTCCCCCTGGATGTTAGCACAATATCCTTCTTTGATTGTTGAAGAACGGGTCCTGATCTGTCATTTGATCAGAAGCCACTTTATTCACTTTATTTAAAAATAAAAGACAGAAAGCAGTAAAACAGTTTATAGATTGAGTTCTGATCTGAAGTAATCAGAAGTCATCACCTTTACTCCCCCTTAAATTAAGCATCTGAAATATGTCAGTTAAAACAGGATAGAGATCAAACACTCCCTTTGAATTGTTAGACCATCAATATCAGAAAAATCTAGCAAAGAAAAAGTATAGGATAGAGATCAGATCAATTCACTCGGGATGAAGACCATCAATATCCATCGGATGCAAGCATACAGGAGTAAGGTCTTTTTGATCTCTGAGGTACGGGTCCTAAGCTGTTTTGCTTAGAAGCCATTTTCTTGACATTTAGGTTCGGGTCTTGAACTGTGTTATTCAAGAGCCATTGATCTCTCACCCCCCCTTGGATTGAGGTGCCTGCAACACAATATCAATTTTCTTCTTTGGTACCCGCTGGTATTTGGGTCCATAAATGTTAGTTGCAGTGCGTGTGGGGGACACAGAGTAAAAACCATACCAGAAATGGTTACTGGTCTTATGGATATGAGCATGTGTACAACAAATAGAACAATAATATTTCTTACCGTTAGGTGTTTTGTTCTTCTTTGCTTTGTGTACATGTACACATGATTTCTTCTCTTTCAACTCATTTTCCTTATCATCTTTGACTGGTTTCTTTTGCCAAACCAGTTTCTCTTTCTTGAAACCTTTCCTCGGATAAGTATCTGAACCATCTAAAAATTCATCATAGAAAAGGTTAGTGCGACGAATCTGATTAAAGGATTTGACTGACCTTTGTGAAGGGATGAATTTCTGATTTGAACTTGAAACAGATTTTTCAAGTTCTTTAATCTTTGACGCAAAATTATCTCTTTCTTTCACAAGCTGGTCAATCTTTGTCGTGAATTCAGACTTCGTCCTTTGCTCTTTGAGCGCAGCAGCAGACAGTTCAGACAGCTTTGAAGTTAGCTTCTTAATTTCAGATTCAAAAATGGATCTTTCTTCCTCAAATCCTTTTTCTGATTCTGTTCTCTGGCCGGATAATTCTTTAAAGAATCCTACATTCTTTTGTTCTATGGTCTTTTTCTCTTTAGCGAACTTTTCTCTTTCTAAAATCAGAACTTTCTCAAAATCTGAGATTTGTTGAGAAAATTTTAAGCATTTAAGCTCCACCGACTTCTTTTCTTCATAGCACTTCTTGGAAAAGTCTGAGAACTTCTTGGAAAAAATTTTCTTTTCACTTTCAAACTCAGCTTTATTTGCAACAAGCTGTTTTTCTAAATCAGATAAATTCTTTTTAAGCTCAGTGTTCTCAGATTCCAATCCTTTTATTTTCTCATCAGAATGTCCAGAAGATCTTTTCTGAAGATCTTCATTAAGAACCTTTAAAACACAGAGTTCTTCTTTCAAAGATAAGATTTCATTAAAATATTCTATTGACTTCTGAGAATGAAATTCAACTTGATGACCTAGATTAATCTTCTCTAATTCCACCTTTCTGATATTTTCTTCAAGATCTGTAAAAAATCCCATGATTAAAGAGTAATCAACTTACAGTGAATGATCGTTCCAAACTAATGTATCAGAAAATCAAAAATCAGATAGAATTGAAAATTTTCGAAAAATATTAAAAATTGAAAAATTGAAAAACACTTGAAATGACACAAAGATTAACAAAAAAAATAGATGACACACCAAAAAAAAAAATTCCAGACTTTTTTTTTTAAACTGACTATTCGGGTCTCACTACACGAGCAAACAAACTTTGCGGGTCTCACTACACCCGTAAAGTAGAGGTTTGCGGGTGCTGAAGGAAACGCATAGTATAGAATGCGGGTCCTTCTTGAAACGCAAGATGAGCTTTGCGGGTCCTTCTTGATGCACAGAGTATGGTATGCGGGTCTCACTTGAAACGCAACGTATGGTATGCGGGTCTCACTTGAAACGCAAAGTATAGTTCTCAGGTCTGTATGAATGACCCGCAAACCGTATGAATGACACGCAAAGTCGATTTCTTGACATAATCTTTCTCAAATCGATTGATTCCTGCACAATTGAACTTCAAGAATTTGTTAGCATCATCGAAAAACAGTTCTAAACACACACACGCAATCAATTTTCGATTAAAAACATCAAATCGAATATTTTCAATCAAGAACAGTAACTGAACACGTTTTGACGAAAATCTCAAAAATCAAAAATTGAAACCGATTTTGTTCGAATTTAGAGATGGAATCAAAACAACAATCAATCACCAACATAAATCGAACACAATGAATCCAGTTTCTTGCATTAAAACCGATTTTTCACAAAAAAATTCAGATGAAACAGTAACAAACTCGTTTCTTGAAAGAAAATTCGAAAAATAACGATTTTCAATCCAAAAACACACAAATTTCAATTCAAATCATGATCTAATCATTCCTGAACAGTTTGGTACGACTTTGATACCAATTGTTAATTATAAAATCCCAATCATAATAAGCAATTACTCAAGATATGACATTAAAGCTCAAGAACTAGAGAGAGAAAATAGATCTTGTATTACACACACTCTAGATATTACAATTGAATGCTTTAGCCACTAGTTCGTTACTACAAGATTACTAACAAAACCTATATATACTACCAAACTAAAACAAAGTCTTAAAGGCTAAGGAAACTAAACTTGCTTTGACTAACTATTACAAGGTCAATGTTGACTTTTACACATTTGACTTTCCTATTAAATCTTGGATACAATATTTAGACTTAACACTTGTCATAACGTTCATAAAAATATCTTTGTGGTGTTTCCATGATTGAATGGAAGACCTGGGGGAGTGAACATCAAAAAGCTCCTTTTCAATGTGTATTCGTTACACACAGTGACTTCGTGTTACTGACAGACACTTCTAACTGATTCATTTGTTGATTCAGGTGTTACACTCATAATTTGTCTAAATTTGCAAAGATTCGGATAAATATCCTTTTGGATTGAGGAAGAATCAGAGGCTCAGTATGAAAGATCAGTGGTCAGATTATATCAAAGACATTTCTTATTGAAAGTTTTGATGATCTCGATGTCGCAATCATCAAAAAGGGGGGGAGATAATAAAGAAATGTTAGAAGAAGTTAAAGAAATGTTCAAGAATTGACCGTGAAAGAAAGAAAGATTGTTGAAGTTTGTTCAAAAGCTGAAAGAGTTTAAAGATTTCAGAATTGTTGAGGATATTACCGAAATTTTATTTGGAGATAATTTTCTGAAGCAATCAGAGCTATGTCTAAAAGAAGTTTATACCAACCTTTGGGGAGAATGCTAATATTTTTGAAGAACAGACTTTTGGAAGATTGATAAAAGTTTTTGAAGATACCGAGTTTATCAAAGAAAGGGGAGAATGTCAATTTTTCATATGAATAGGGGGGGGGAATGTTGATTACTTGAGAAAATCATTTTTACGTCAAAGGGGAAAGATTCAGATTGAGCTTAAGAGAGAAGATTGAACTGCAAAATCTTTTTAGAGATGATCTTGATCCAAAGCGGGAGAATGTTATAGCACATATTTGTTGGATACAAGATCATAGAAGACTAAAGATTAAAGTCAAAGCTCAAAGTCAACTCTCAAGCATGAAAGTCAAAGTCTTTGTAATAAGTCAAATTCAAAGTATTGTGTTTAGTGTATTTTGTTTCTTGTATAAATAGTTCTTGTCCTTTTTGTTGTAAGTGAGTGGTAAGCAAGTAATCTGAGTAAGTCATACGAGTAGATTAGAGAAGAGCAGATTGAATATTATTCTAGTGAGAGAGTGTAGAGAGAGAAAGTAAATCTTGTAATCTTGGTGATTGAATCAATGACATGTGATTATGATTTGTAATCATTCTTGATTGTTTGTTACATTTGGAACTTGAATTCTGGGACTAACATAAAGTTGTGCTAATTGGGGTTGTTTACCGAGATTAGGCAACAGAGACCCTATTCGATGATAATTTTTCCCACTGATTCTATAAATATAGGGACCTTTTCCACGATTTACACTTGTGTCAACTCGACCACCCATTGATGTGAATGCAAACATTGCATTGAACGTTCTTATATCTTTGCGAAAAGTCACCCCCTTTTGTCCAAATTCATGTCCAAGAAGATATGATAGAAGATGAGGAGGTTGTTTCATTAACGGTAGTTGGACACGTCCTTACAAATTACAAAAAATAAATTTTGGGTTTGATAACTTGCGGTCTCTTCTTGTTCGCTCTTCATACCGTAATATGGCATCAAAGTGTATACATGTGTGACTTGGTGCTTCCATGGAATATCGCGAGGTACTAGAAAAAAAGTAATTAGACTTCTTAATAAGGTAAAAAGTGATGTTAAATTTGATATAGGAGTTAAGTATTAGATTACCTTCACTGTGGTTATTGGTGTTGTTGGTAAGAGCGCGAAAGTTAGGAGAGTTAACAGAGGGGTCAATTGCTTGCACTGTTGATAAAAATAATAAGAAAACATGAGATACAATTACAATTATAGGAAATATACAACTATTAATATAATGGGATCGTAGTGTGGTTGAGACTTATAATAATGTGTGTACCTTGTTCTACAGTTGGTGGTGCAATTGGTATGTTAATGGGTAGTTCATCGTTGACAATTCCATTATGTTGCACCACATGGGGATCTATAAAATGCAGTGCAACTAAATATTATTCAATGATGTATTAAAATTTGGTTTTATAGGCAGGTTTAGAATGTTCAAAACTAAATACAAAAATAACGTGGAGTACTATTTAAATTCATTGGACAATGAAAATTTATTATATAAGTCGTATAATAACAGTTAATTAGCGTACCGATGCAAATAGTTGACATGGATTCGGCGAATGTGTTAAGACATTGAATTGTTAATTCTAACTTTTGGGGAACCAAAAGTCTAGAATTGGAACTTATGATTGCTATCTTTCTTCGTAATCTAGCATGTTGGGAAATTTGTTTTCTTAAATGGCGCAAAGCGTTATTGTTTGTACGGGTGGGTGGCAACATTGCCCTTCTTTTGAGATTGATGATTGCTCGCCTCCTACTCCGTGCAAAACATGATAGAATTTCATGTTGCATTCTATATGCCTCTCTACTTCCATTTAACCTCTTAAATTTGAATATGCAAAACATATCTACTTTGATGATATAAAGTAAAAGACAAACATGAAATGAGCAATTAATGATATAATCCAAATCAAATTATCTAATTGTATACATAAATAAATTCTTATTTTCTAAACATAAGCAATATAATTTAGTTAAAGTTGTTAATCATGCTTAAAGATATGTTATACAAAACCAGTAACAAACTTTGTGGAAAAAAAAATAACTATGATTTGAGATTCTATTAAATATGTTCTTGATCTAATTTTTGGCAATTGTAATATATTCTTTTATGAATATGTGTTCATTGTATTGGAAAAAGTGTTTTTTTTAATTGAAATTGATTTTAATAATTAAATATATTTGATGGAAAATTGAAAGGTTGTGATTTAATATTTGAATTTATTTCAAGTTTAATTCTCATGATTTTTTGAGTTTATTTTAAATTTAATTGTCATGAATTCTTAATGAGGATTTCAAATATATTCTTTAATTGTCAAATATATTCTTAATTCTCATGATTTACATGTAACTATCATCGCTTATAAATAAGGTTCATGGATTGAAATGTGGATGAAAAAATGGGATTGGAGAAATTCTCTATCTAGAGTCCATGATCATTGTTTCACACTTTATCCACTTTCCTGGGTTGTAAAACATTGTAGTAATAGAGAGAAGACACATCTTGGTTCGCCTAGTTAGTCTGGTTGTGCTGCCAGAGTTAACTGTTGTTGTTATATCCTGGGAGATAGACGTCCAAGTGTCTCTAGCACGGAAAAGAGGACGAATCTGTCTTAAGGAAACTGTGCTTGCCACAGGCCTCAACATTTTCTTACATATTCGATGACGAGCATGCAAACAAACCGGTTCGTATCATTTGTTGAAAATAATATTTTGTTTATCGTATTATTTCATCTTTTATAGCAAATATTTCTAACACATTGATCCATATGTCTTATTTGAATTTATTTTATTTTTAATGTAGTAGATGTTAGCAAAATCAAAACATTTTTGAGACAAGGAATGAGAACATTTTAAATGTAGATAAATTGTACATCAAATGAAAAACAAAGCAATCTACTTGTATAGACTGAATGTTGAAAAGCATTACACACCATCAATTGTTGAATGATATGCACAAACGTGTTTACAAAATTAAATTGTTCGGATGAGATAGACATGTCATCACCCAAATAGTCTTTTCTTTTATATTTTTGAAATCAGTGTTTAACATAAAAAAAATTCCTCTTACCATTTGACATCTTATTAATAATAAGACACAGGTTGAGAATGATGCTAAAAAAACATCTTTTTATGGCTTAACAATACTAACTAAACAATACTAACATTGAAGAAGTTTTATTGGAAATACCTTGTGTAAACTTGTGGACACTTTGTTCTTCTCGAACCAAGAACAAACCTTGTCTATGTGAGTAGCAACAAAGCTTTTTGATGATAAACAACCTCGTTTATTTGAGCATCGACATATCACGAACAAGTGAAGTACCTGTTAAATAATAAAACATCTGAAAATGAAGCAATAGTAACACAACATTTTTAGACCATCATGTTTTTTCATCATCGAGTTTTATACCTTAAGCCATAAAGAAATCCTTGATATCCACAAACTTACCCTTTTTTAGTACCAACATAGAAAAGTTGTTGAGGTTGAAAAACTTACAAAAACTATATGCGAGATTGAAGACACTATTCTTATGGCATATGGTTGTTGGATTCACAATGTTAAACTAAAATACAAATTACATTTAATAAAACAACCCATGAAAAAGAAAAACAAAAATGAACCTTAATTCATTGAGAGAATAAAACTTGCAAACACAAAAAACACATGGTTCCTTTCATAAAGATACAACTGTTAGAGTAAATCACATACCAAAATTTTATACCCCATCTATGTATATGTAAAAGTATATCTCTATTATCAACTACATAAAGCCAACATGTTTGGGAGAACACATAACATATATCTAGTAGGGTGTGTTTTTAATCTATTTTAGCCTTGGAGAGATGAATATTTTTTAATATTAGTAGTGAATTACCGACTTAGAAACTTTCTTCCAACAAATTAATAAACATAGTAACGAGATTATTCCTCACCGTTGTCATTAGAGTTTGCTAAATGATGGAACAAACAAATTAATTACCAATATGCGAACTTTAAAATATATAATGCATGTAAAAAGAACATATCCAAGTTAATCAATTCTTCATTCTTCTTTGAGTTTAAAAACTATCACAACCTAGATACTCTAACTTTGTCCGCCTAATCAAATCCTTGAGGCCAACAAACTCCATTACAGATTGGGAGAATGTGTGTAATTGTTTTTTACTACACACAAATGTTTATCACCACTTATATAAATATAAAAAAAAAAACATTATTTATATATTTAATGCATTGTCGGTTAAATATATGCAAGGTTGTATCTTAAAAGCAATTAATAGATGGGTGAAAGGCTAGGACACAATTAAGCATACTAATTTAATTATCGTAGTATTGCACTAACTACAACTTATTAATAAAAAACATATTGCATGGTAAGTTAAATATATGAAATGTGTGTCTTAAACCAATTAATGTAACATTAATTTTCTCACATCATTAGATAATGGTAATAAAGGGTTTAATATTAACCTAAACCACATACTAAGTCATTAACTATACATTTAAAACTACTAATAGACATCAACTTTCTTAAATCATTAGACATTGACACAAAAACTCGTAGAGTACCTAATGCAAAACCCTGACAAAACCAACTAAAAATGCAATTTCTAAATTTGTACATACTTGTGCCTTTTCGCTTATGCAACTTCCCAATCGTTGGACTTTCCAGATAGATCCAACCTAAATTTAGATTAAGTGCAAGTGAAAAACAGCAACAACAAATGTTGTGCTTCAAATATACTTTTTATCAATTGGAACGAAGTTAAGGTGTGCCTTAAAGCCGCCAAGGCCACTGAAGCTTATGGGGATCTATACTAATCGAATGCCACAACGTCAAGGGGGACAAATGATCATTGAAGGATCTACATCGTTACAAACTAATTGAGGACGATCTAACAACACTAACACCATTAGAGCTTCCACTATTCCTTGAAGAGAGATGCCTCTGAGGCCGTTTGAAGATCTTTAATTCGAAGGAGGTTCTACATGATTGCAGTCTCAGAAACATAAGAAGACTACCAAGAAAGCATGTGAAATAATCACATACAAATTTATTATTAAATGGAATTAAGTTGAATTTCTTACAACTTCTATGGAAAATAAAAATAATAATGAAATCACAAATTTCATATTTATCATTAATTCAATAAATGTTTATGCAATAGAATATAATTCCATTTCAAACAACCCTAAAAGTCAAATGAGAAAAAAAAATGACCAAAATAAAACTAAAATAGACGCTAAAAAGTTCTCAAACTTAATATCAAAATCAATCGTTCCATATCTTTAATTAGAGTTCTGCCATTTAGTCTTTTTCTTCAATAAAGAACTTCCTCTTTCTCATAGGTGTTGTGGCAACGCTCAAAAACTCGCACTGTTGGGTTCTATTAGCATCCTCCATGTTGTTAACCAAGTTCAATGTAACACTCGGAAAATCCGAGTAAGCAACGCTAAAGAATTTCCTCTACCTTAATGATATTTTAATCCCCTTAGAATTATTAGAACCTTCCTATGATGTTAGTCTTTCATTAGAATGGTCAAAGCGTAGAGTCAATCGAAGTTTGGGGTAAGTGTCGGATTGGAGCGAGATTGCCAAGAGACTATGACACTCGTGTCACAGTCTCACCATACAGTCACCGACATTAGAAGGAACTCGGTTCACCCTTAGCGACATTGCCCTGCGACAATGCCTCGAGCATAGTCGCTTAGGCATAGTCACAACCTTGGGGGAGGGGCCGGTACATGGCCAGCGACATTGACTCACGACATTGCCCTGGGCATTGTCGCCCGGGCATAGTCGCTCGCGCCCTTCAGGGGTATAAATACAGACCACCCGATTTTCTTGCTCATTTTTAACTACTCATCAGTTTTGAAGACGATTTTTGGGAGCTCTAGGTCGATTTTCTTATCCTTAAGGCCCCATCCCATTTACTCCAAAGCTAGGGTTTTAGCTAACCCATTTATTGTTCATCAAGGCTCTTTAGAGATCATTTATTGAGGGTTATTGGCAAGGGACAAGTGTCCTCATCTCATCCTCTCCAACAAATCCTAGGGTTTACCAAAGTTTCTAGGTTTTCTATTAAAAACCTAGATTGTGAGTTCCTAAACCTTTCTACGTGCCTTATGGCTTCATTGGACCGTTGGATGAACTAAAGTAAGTATAAACTAGGAGGACATAGTCTTAGGTGCCACCGTGTAGGTATGTGCCTAGACGTATGCCATTCGGGGCAATGACTTAGTCGTAACCCTCGGATATGCCGAGCCTTTTGGTGTCACTCTTGATAGTTGACACTAAGGTATCTCGTCTCTTTGGGTGGAACTTGATTAGTTTTATGGGTCTCCCCCCATTGACTTCAATTATTGTTGTATAACTTGTTATCCTTTATCATTATTACATCATAATTGAATGTTATTGATTGTTCAAACTCACTAGGATTTTTGGTGTAACATTTGTTTAGTGTCGATGTGTATCTCAGGTTCTAGTGGCACCGCACCTAAGAAGGTCTAGGTGAGTCTCGTGTGAGCTTGGGGGTATGCATTTAGGTGCACTTTTGTGAAGACTTTTGTTGGATTAGAGACAACACCCTTTTTGTAATCATATTTCTGTTTTAGAAATTAGATTAATAGGTTGTTGTTTATTTCCGTTAAACAACAAACTGTAATTAAACATGTGTTTATACTTTTCCTATTTTTGGGAGGCTCATGCTATGACAATTATTATACCACATTTCCATTTTTGGAAGTTTTTGTTTATCCCGATCTTTGGAGTGTTACATTCAAAGCATCATCCTATTATACATGACCATAGATCACAATCTATTAGATCAATCCTTATAGTCATTTATTTTTATCTTTTAGGAAAGAGAGCTCTCGTTCCTTCATCTTTTATATTAATAAAATAAAACAATTTCGAGAATTGATGCTTACATTTAGAGGAATTTCCCCACATTTGCTATTACTTTTACTTCCATTTGTAGCGTTCTTAATTTTTGGATTTGTTAGATAATGTAATAGAGATGTTAGACAAACCATAAAAATGTAATACTAAAGTTTATAAAAGAGAACAACCTAACCTTAGCTCCAATAGTATCTTTGTTTTTCTTCTCCAATGTATAGTCGGGGGTCAAAGGCCTTGTTGACGGTAAAAGTGGTACTCCCATGATTGATGTTGTACTCGGACGAATATAATCTAAATACAAATTTCTGCCCGCAAAGATTTCATTGGGAAATTCATCGCTATTCGGGTTAGATTTGTTGAACAGTTTTAGTGTAGACGAATCAACCATACGCTCTGCATTTTTTTTTGTAGAACAACACAGGTCTTAGTACCGGTGGCATCCCGCACACATAGATGTATATTGTACCTAGGAAAAAATGGAGAAATTAACAGTTATTTAGAAAACAAAATGATTGTAAGAATGTAATAATTTGTTAAACACTTACAATGTCAAAGCATTCTTCGATTCGGTATTGCAAAGAGGATAGCATGTGTATATACAATCAACAGGTGCGACTTTCCGACAACATGCTTTGCACCCCAAATAAAACCATCCATGTTGGGTTTCAATCGTATCAGTTACTCTCAATATAGTGATATGATACCCCTGCATTTTAGAAACAATATTAAATCCATATTAGGTGGTTGAAAATACATGAAACAATTGCAAGACAATTGGATGAATGTATTCTATAAATTACCTTTGTCTCATTAACCCATTCAACCATCAACAATTGTTGAATGTCCATCTTGTTCTCAAACATTTCATCGTCTAACGATTTTTTTGTCGCAAGCGATGGCTCTAACAATGTGAGTCGAGGACATATGTGAGCAAACCTCTCAACAAAGAAAACACATACTCATTGTTCAAATTGAGATATACCTTGTTTTCCTTTGATGTTGCAAAATTAATAACTTAAAACAATTTTAGAAAAATGAATTAGATTTTAAGTAGCGTGCAAGAGAAGATTGGAATAGATATTTACCAAGTAGAAGAAAGGGTAAAATATAAGTAAGAAAAAGTGATAAAAGAAAACCAAACCATATACCAATGAATCTAGTTACTTAAATGGAAGAAAGACGGGAAATGGTAAAAGATCAAAATAGGGGGAAAATAAATAAAACAAATATGGTGGATATTTTAAATTATTAAAAGAAAATGGGATGATTTAAAAACCATATACCTTGGAATTTTTTAACTTGAGTAGAAGTAATTATGATGATGATAGGAGCACTTCCATTTTTACCAATATCTTCATGTGAAAAACTTTCACCAATCTCTCCCCATAATGTAACCTTGCATGTTATTGAGCTGTTTAAAACAAAATATGTAACAAGAATGTTGTGAGTCCGTGATCGTTTACCAGATAAATCAAACAACAAAGAAATAGAAGATAAACCAACCTGTTTCGATAACAAACGATGATTACACGGTTGAGTTTCTTGAAGTTTTAAGCTCTCTCTTTGTTTTTCTCTTTTTACCCCTTATCTGTGTGTGATGTGTGTGTTCTTCTTAAACTGATTATCAAAGAGAGAGAGAGAGATAATATCTATTTCTTAGATATTATCAAAACTAATATTAACTAATATTATAACTAAAACATAATATCTAATAATATCTAGATATTATAACTTTGACTATTATTACAGAATAGACCCTAGACTATTGTTGAGAGCGACTTTCAGCATTAACTTCAGATTGCGATCTTCGTATTGGATGATCTTGAATCCAATGAGACTGTGTCTTAACAATCTCCCCCTTTGGATCAAGATCATTACGAAAATGATTTAGCAATACGATCTTCTCTTTCAGCACAGAAGAAGATGCAATCTTTCTCTTAGTCTTCAAGATATAGTAAACTCCCCAAAAGATGTAGTTTTTCTTTCTTGGATGTTGGGAAGAAATTATCTTCAGTTTCAGCTCGAAATTCTTCAGCAAAGTATCTTCAAAGAAAATTTCTCTCGAATCAGCATATCTTCAGAATACTTGCTCTTTGAAGAATTCAATCTTTGACGAGATTCTTGAAACATGGGATCTTTGAAGAATTCAATCTTTGACGAGATTCTTGAAACATGTGATCTTTGCCATTTCTTATGTAGTCATTCTCCCCTTTTTTTGATGATAAGTGCAACGATGTCACACCCCGCTAAAGCGGAAACACGAGGCATAACAGCTCTGATTTCATAGCACAAGATTATAATCATACCGACATTCATTTAACTTTCAAAAGACATTACATTTTTAAGAACGTAGTATTGTCATTGTTTACAATTCCCAAACTTAAAATATAACGATACGCATAAAACAAAATAATCTTGCTTCAAAATATGAAGTGCGCTGCTAAAACATCATGGAATTACCTTCTCGATTCCTGAAAAGCATGTATAAAAACCAAGGTCAACTACAAAGAGTTGGTGAGTTCACAGGTTTTAGATATGCACAAATCAATTTATATGCAAGTTGACATTGTAAATCACGTGTAAAAACCAATCTTCAATTCTTTGATTCATGAGTACCATAATTCAATTTCTTTATGATAAGTGTATACAAAGATAATATTACGTTGAGCCACTACTAAGCCGTCCCTGACCAATTTCAATGCCCCCGATGAACTAACTCAGCGGTGGTTCGAGCCACATGTTTAGTCATCTTCTCTAGTATAGTGCACCCCTGCTCGTCAGCATAAGGTGGGCTTGTCACACCAAATAGCGCTATCCACTAATACTATAGGCCCGATTTTCTTCGAGTTAATAGTAGTGTCACGGGGTCTTAACATTTAATACTCAACACATCAATTGCATACTTATCATATAGCTTATAATTCCAAATGCTTTTAACAAAGCCTTATAAATTGCCAATTCGCAATACTTTCAAACAATTCTCATGAATCTTTAAATACGCAACTAAAGCATGCTTTTCACCCCAAAATCAGTTAAAACGATAAAAGTGGGGCTGTGAATACTCACCTTTTGAAGAAAGTGCGGTGCTTTAGGGATAGAGTTCACCGGTAGTTGTCAATCCCTAAGTTTTTTATAACGAAAGATGCCATACGTCAAAACTTGTTCCTAAGTCCAAGTAATCCGTCCAAGTGATTTATTGAAATGCCAATAAGTATGTGTATTAGTTCAAGTTCAACTTAAAGCTAAAATAGAATTTAGAATACTTAAATACAATGCTTAAATTTGATAGAACTATCTTTCTGGATTTTCAGCACTTGTTGTCCAGAAAATGAGTCTACAAAATGATAAAGATAACTGATCTTCCAAAGGACTTTCTTTACCAAAATTTTTGAGGAATTAATATACTGAGTTATGAACAATTCTGCAAAATTTCATAATTTATATAGGTGTTTTGATAACCCAAATAAATTCCACAAAACAGAAGGTCACTGATTTTCAGATCAGTGACACACTTCACTTGCAGCTTACATTAGGGATATCAAGACTCAGAATTATGCAATGAGCCATATATGGTTGCAAAGATAACTCAAAAATCTAACTTTTGGAAAACATTTCACTCAATTTGGACAAAAATTGAGGGTGTTATGGTCTTTGGAAGATGGGTGAATGATTCTGCCAATTCTGGATAGATTACACCACTTTCTTCTAAAATGAATTTGAGTGACCAAATCTCCATAATTTTGAGTGATTCTTGATGCTATGATTCACTAACACCATAAACTGAGTTTTTGTAACAAAAAGCCCAAATTTTTATAGCTTATAAACTGACTTATAAAGCTCAAAAGTGAATGCATAAACCATGACAGCAAGCTGTGATATAGATTAAGCTTGCAAAAAGTGATAAGATGATCATTTGGTCATGGTTTTTAGAAATAACACATGACCTCACATCATGAATCAATATACAATAATTTTTAACAATCAATTATGCATCATGGATTCATAGCAACCACCAATGCTCATCCAATCCCATGCATTACAATAACACTTACCAAACAATTGATATCAAGACATTTAAATGCTCTTAATCACATAAGATGGAACAATCTTATTCTAAGAGTTTATTTATACTTAAAATTGATACAAATACCTAATTTCCACTCTAAAATCATAAAAATTTCGTAGGTAATAATACCACACTTCACAAGATTGAAATATTTGGTAAAAATCTCAAAGATTACATTCAAATCCCCAATTTTTACTTGGAAAATCATACAATGGTTTTACTTTACAATGGTATAATCTACCAAAGCATCCCATTTCATTTCCAAAAACAAGGTTATGCAACCACAAGAAAATATGATGAAGAACACATAAACTTTTGATAATAAACTTGAAAAATGAGAATGTTAAGATGATTACCTTCTCAAAAAGTGATGAAAACTTGAATTGTTGATGAAATAAGGTGGTACTTTCTTGAAGATTTCTTGAAAATTGATGGAGGTGAGGGTGGTGTGGTGGTGGCCGGCGATTAGAGAGAAGAGGAGAGGGAGATGAAAAGGTTTGAAAATGAGAGAATTAAGCTTGTCTTGGTATTTTAATGTTCTAATTATTTATTATTATTTTTTTTAAAGAAATTAACAAGTAAAATGTTATAATTATGACATGTGTCCTATGACTAATCAAGGAAATCATAAATGAATTTTAAATTTTTTTTTTTAAATACTTAGCCTATTACATTGAAATATCAGATATATTTGAGAACCGAAATACCCGATTCTCAATTTTTGCTTAAAACAACTTTTATGTAGAAAAAAATGCAAATATTTCAACTAAAATAATATAACTTTATAATTTTGGTCTTTAATTGTAATTTTGGCATTTCTGAACTGTGACGGTCTGTTACTGGACTGTTCCGGGTATTCTACGCATCTTCCGAAATTTTTCGGAAAACTTTTATCTTAGTGACTTTTAATTAAAATCTAGGAGTGACAAAACTTATAATATAATCTAAGGGTGCTAACCTTAAGATTCAGAATTTGACAGGTGTCACAAACGACTTCATCAAAACTTTTTGTAAGAAATGTCCTTCAGTTAGAGCCCCTGATCTGTCAATTCAAAAGATATTTATCCAGATCTTTGCAAATCTAGACAAAGTAGTCTTGTAACACCTGAATCAACTAATGAATCAGTTAACATGCATGTCAGTAACACTAAGTCACTGTGTGTAACAAATACACATTGGAAAAGAGCTGTTTGATGTTGACTCCCCCAGGGCTTCCATTTAATCATCGAAACACCACAAAGGTTATTTCTATAAACATTATGACAAAGAAACAAATTCCTTGTGTGTTTGTGCTTGTGATAGAAAGAATTAAGCACTTGATGATCGCTTATAGGCTCAAAATTGTGTAAACCACTGAGACAACAGTAAGTTAAACACAGACTCAATGTGCATGATTGAAGTACGAAGGTGGGGCAGACTTTCTTCTTTTTAATATCCAGATTTTCCAAATGAAAATCAGATAGCAAATGTGCTGCATCCCCTTAGAAAATGTGAAACACTTTCTTGTTGAGAAGAAAATGAGTAGCTGGTGGGGTAATTTCAAGAGTTGGCATGGGCTAGTTGCCTGTTTCAATAATGATCACAAAAGAGTTGTGAAACACTAGAAATGTGGCTACCCGGCTCAGAAAAAGTTGGTGCAGAGTTATGATATTCATTTAACTCTATTCTCACACGCTCTTTCTTTTAAACATTTTGCTCACTCTAATCACACTCATTTCTTTTCGCTTTGCACACTCAATCACTAAGGATTAACTTCTTGGGTAGAAATCACTGGTTAAGGTGATTCCATAGAAGTTGTGTTAATCCTAGCACAATGAAATCCTTGTTTTCCTATGATGCACGTGATGCTCAGATTGGTTTAACTATTTCAGTTAAAGCACAAATATGATCGTTGAAAACATTTAAAGTCACACTTCCAAATCATGAATTCGATTTTAAGAATTGGGAAGTGGTTTGAACTTTTAAGAACAATGTTTTCAAATGATTGAAAGTTATCCTTCTTTCAACCATTTATGAGATAAAGATATAGAATTATACCTTTACGTACGATCTTCCATCTCATGAAGCTAAGCTTAAAGTCATAAACAAATGAACTTGTAAGCATCTCTCAAAAATTCTGCAAAAGTCTTATGTCAAGTCAAAGTAAAATTTATTCACTTAAATTGAAAAGACAAAAAAAAGCAGTAAAACTTTTAAAGTACGAGTTCTAATCAGAAGTCATCACCTTTTTACTCCCCCTGAAATTATGCATTTGAAACTTATCATTGAAAAAGATATGCATTTAAAATTTCAGAAATGTATGTACTCCCCCTTGATGGTTGATTTCCTTATTGGAGTATTGGAGTCCAATTTCTTATCAGCACAGGAGTAAGGTCTTTTGATCTTTGAAGTACAAGTTCTAAACTGTTGTGTTTAGAAGTCAAACTTCGTTGAAGTCCGGGTCTTGAGCTGATTTACTCAAGAACCATATGTTCTTTGATGTCTGGGTCTTGAACTGTTGTGTTCAAAAGCCTTTTCTCTCCTACTCCCCCTAGACAGTAGGTACCTGCAACACAGAATCATTCCTTTTCTTTGGTATCCATTTCCAATTGGATCCAACTGTGTTAGCAAACGATTTTGGCACCCATTGAAATTTGGGTCCGCTTTCATTTTTAAAATCAAATGAAGAATTTGAATTATAAGAGGGAACATGATATGTTCCAAACCAAATGTCAGAATCTTGACAAGAAGCATAATCATGTCTATCATAATTTGAAAACTTTCTAGCAGACAAAGATAACTGGAATAATTGTTGTTTTGAAAATTTCTTGCGAGAATCAACAAGTTTTGGTTTAGAAAAAGCAACATCCACAATTATATCATCTTTACTAGTAGTAATCTTATTACAGTCAGCACTAGAACATGATATAGCCGTCTCGTCAAACTCCTGTTTCGGTTGCCATTTAGATTTAACTTCAAGTCTTTTCTTGTTCATTGCTGAAACATTTGAAACTTGTGAGTTAGACTTTTAAGCAACAAAAGAATGCACCTTCTTCGGCTTACCAGTAGTGATTGGTTTCTGTGAATATTGAGATTTAATATTACCTTTAGCATTTTTAGCTTTCACAGAGATTGATTTATCAACTTTCGTTGATTTTGCACTGTTAACAAGCGTACTGGTTTTTGGAAGTTTGGTATTAAAGTCAAATTGTTCAAAACACTCATCTGAAACACCATCAGAGTTTACACCTAACATATCTTTAGAGTTTGAAGCGTTAGAAAGAACAACATTTTTAAGCATGGTTGAAAAAACTTTTTGTTCAATATTCATCAAAAGTCTTTCATCTGTTAAAGAATTCTCGAGTTCATAAATTTTACTTTCTAAAACGAGAGGAGGGACATATAGTTTACCTTGAATAGGCTTCGCCTCCATTTCTTTTTCAGAATAACTTTGAAAGAAGTCATTTGAAAGAGATTTCTTCTTTTGATATATTGGATTCTCATTATAACTATTATTCAACTTCGCATAACGAAATGGAAGATGAACTTTAGATGATTTCAAACGTTTTTCAGTTTCGTTGGCTTCATCCTTTTCAGATACTTTAGTCCAGAAAGTTTTAAACTCAGGGATTCTTCGAGCTAATTTCAAAGAAAGATGATCATAAAGTGCAGGCACTTCAGATATTCCTTTTTGAAGACAGTGAGGATTCTTATAACCGATTCCCCATCTCTCTATTTCCTCTTTGGGTTTGTTCAGATGAATAGTTTGTTCAGTTTGACCCATTTTGTATAACTTCTCTTCCAAACTTTTTAATTTACCAAGTAAAGAAAAGTTTTCTTTGGAAGTTAAAGATTGCAAATTCGTAAGCTCATATAAATCAAGCTCACTTTTTCTCAGTTTAGACTTGAGTTTAGAATTCTTTTTAAGAATTATAGTCTGTTCTTTGGCGTTGGTGTCATTGTTTCTATGTAAAACCTCAACCAATACTTTCTTCTCATCGTTAAGTTTCTGTATCGATTGGTTTTTGTCAGTAATAACACCATTTTCACGCTTAAGATTCGACTCTAAATCTTGGAGTTTTATCTTCATGGCATGCATTTGATCACATACCTCTTCATTAGAATCAACTTCGGTTTTTATCTTTATCTGACTCAGCAAGCACAAGTTTGTTTTCTCTTTCTTCTTTCCTTGTTTCTGGATTTTAGCTTCGCTGATATTCATTCTGATTGATTATAAGAGAAAACTTGACAGATATGTTCCTTAAATGCAAATTAAAATCAGATAAAATTTAGAAATAAAAATTTCCAAAAATTTCCAAATTTAACCAAGTCTGGAAATGGAGCAAAATTCACACTTTACGTTTGTAGTGGGTCGCGCAAACTTGAGGTTTGCTTGAGCAGTTGGTTACGCAAAGTAGAGGTTTTCGTTTCACTTGGGTTGCGCAAACCGGAGCTTTGTGTTTCACATGGGTCGCGCAAAGTGGAGCTTTGTGTTTCACTTGGGTTGCGCAAAGTGGAGCTTTGCGTGAGTCTGAGGGTCGCGCAAACGTGAGACTTGACCGGACTCTTGTTCGATCGGTAATAAGTCTTCGACCGGTAAGATGTAAAAATGATGCTCGACCGGTATAATGTTGGACCGGGAAAAATGATTGACCGGTAAAAAATTTCTTATGTTGACCGGTACAATGTAAAACAATTTCTTCAACCGGTAAGTTGATGCAGTTTGACCGGTACAGATAGTAAGACCGGAAATATGTAAAGAACCGGTATTGATTGCTCTTTGTTCGACCAGAATCTTGAGAGGACCGGGAAATTGGGTTTGACCGGTACCTTGCAAATTGTTGTTAAACTCGACCTGTAGAAAAGGTAGTTCGACCGGGGCTGTTTGTCCGGGAAATATCGAAGGACCGGTACCTTGTATTCTTGTCCGGTATGCTATGTTTGAGAGTTTTTCATGTGGAATAAGTGGACACGTGATCTCAAATTAGGGTGTGTTTGCATGAGGATGTGTTGCATGTGGAATAAGTGGACACGTGATCTCAAATTAGGGTGTGTTTGCATGAGGATGTGTTGCCACGTATCAAATAAATAGTTGCCACGTATCAAAGAAAATTTTCTTATGTTTGCATGAGGGTGGTTTGCATGTAGAATAAGTAGTTGGACCTTTGACCGATATTTGAAAATGTGTAGTTGACCGATAAAAAAAAATTGAGTGGACCGATAATCTAGTGAGTGGACCGATAAATTGTAGAATAGGGCCGGTATTCAATGATATGACCGATATTATAAGAACCGATAATATATAATTGACCGGGACTTAGTATTTGACCGATAGATTTCGACCGGTAAATTAAGATTGACCGATATAACAACGACCGATACCTTTTCTTCTCGGATTTACGGCCCTGTAAGTCTCAAATCGACCTATCTAGGAGTCGATTTACCACACCAAAATTTGACACTAAGATCTCCTTATCAATTAGAACAAGATACAACCATTTGATTTCGAAAACAACCACAAAATGAAAATTTGGATTGATAGCACAGTGGTTTGAGAAAATGAAGAACACAGAGTCTAAAATTTTGATTTTTGAATCTGGATCAAGCTGTGATACCAATTGTGAGTCCGTGATCGTTTACCAGATAAATCAAACAACAAAGAAATAGAAGATAAACCAACCTGTTTCGATAACAAACGATGATTACACGGTTGATTTTCTTGAAGTTTTAAGCTCTCTCTTTGTTTCTCTCTTTTTACCCCTTATCTGTGTGTGATGTGTGTGTTCTTCTTAAACTGATTATCAAAGAGAGAGAGAGAGAATATCTATTTCTTAGATATTATCAAAACTAATATTAACTAATATTATAACTAAAACATAATATCTAATAATATCTAGATATTATAACTTTGACTATTATTACAGAATAGACCCTAGACTATTGTTGAGAGCGACTTTCAGCATTAACTTCAGATTGTGATCTTCGTATTGGATGATCTTGAATCCAATGAGACTGTGTCTTAACAAATGTCATAATCAAATTTATGTTCATGTTTTATATAGGAAATGTATAAATTTGCTAATTACAATAACTTACAAATCCGATACAAATTCCAAGTCTCTTTTTCGAAATCCACTCGTTACGGTCTTAACGTCACTGACAACAGTTAGACAACCAACAATATCTTCATCAATTTTATAATCATCAATCACGTACACACACTATATATACATACTACACAAATTAAAAAATAGTACTAGTCAGAAGGGTGTTGTCATTAACACGTGCATCGATTATTTTTTGACCAACAAATTGAAAACCATGCATCGGAATAGCAGGATTATCCTCAACCTTCTTCGATTTTGTTATAAGAGTGACCAAAATCTTGAACTTGGAATCAGTCACTCTAAATTCTCCAGAATTTGAAACAACCTTGAAATTTTGGATTATGTAAACGCCACCTTTTTTCAGCAAATTATCAAACCTAGCAACAAAAATTTTCCTTACTGTTGTTGTCATTAAAGATTGCTACATGATGGAAAAAACATATTAGTTACCAATATGCGAACTTACATAATTTTAAAGGATATAAGACATGTTAAAAGAAGGAAAGTACCTTTTCGTCAATAAAAACCATATCCAAGCTAATTAACTCTCCATTCTTCTTTGAATTTAGTGACTCCCACAACCTACATACTCTAACTTTAACGACCCAATATTCATTATCAATACTTAAATCATTGAGGGAAACAAACTCCATTATCAAGATTGGAAAACGTGTGTAATTGTTTTTACTAAACACAAATGCTTATCTCCATCTATATATATATATATATATATATATATATATATATATATATATATACACACACATAAAGAACAATACACTATTTATGCATTTATTGCATTTTCGGTTAGATATATGAAAATGTATGTCTTAAAAGTAATAAAGACATGGGAGAGGTTAGACAATTAAACATAATAATTTAGTAATTACAATATTGCACAAAATACAACTTATTAATTAAAAAAACCACACACTAATTGAACAATTATTGCACAGTAAGTTAACCACAAGGATTGTGGCGTACTGGTTAAGGTCCTGGGGGATGTGGTGGAATATCCCATCTGCCCAGGGTTCGAATCCAGACGTACACAACAATTATGGACATTAAGATGTCTTACAGTTATAATTTGCCAATGGATTAGTCTAGGCATAGCTTAGGACACCCTTCCAAAATATATATATATATACATATATATATACATATATATATATACATATATGAAAGGTGTGTCTCAAAACCATTAATGGGTCATTAATTTTTTCAAATCATTAATGGTACAAAAAGTGATTATGATTAACCAAAAATCACACACTAAACATACATTTAACAGAGAGTAAGATAAAGATATGAAAGATGTGGTTAAAAAACTAAGCAATGGATAAATGGAAATTAAAACAAAATTCTCTAATTTTTGATTTTTTGTCCCTATCAAAATTCATAAGCAAAATTTAATGTTATTAAGTATCAATGATCATATTTAATATCTACCAAAACGTATTTATAAAAGGTTCTGCTGAATTATGCAGTTTCTTTGTGATAAAAAGATAGTACCTAACATAAACCCAACTTAAAAACATATAGCAAATATGTTAAAATGGTGCCACAAGAGATTTGGGGTTGAGATATGGAAGGAGTTATAAAGGGGTGTTGAGTAGTGGTGCTAGACTATACCTGATACTTTATGGTTTGGGGCCACTTCATTGTATATGCAAGGATCTTATGTCATGAGAGTATATATAGAATGGTTGATGGAAAAGGACGTTTTTTTATGTTACTACCCTGGCCAACACCAATTAAACTTGGTTTGTGGTCTGAATTTGATCCTTTACAATATTGTTTTTGGAGTTAAGGAGTCTGCACCAATTTAAAGGTTTGGTTTTAAAATTCTGGTCCTTTATGTTCTTCAACTTATTCTTGGTTTGAGGGGTTTGATGGTTGTTGTCTCTGCATCCAAATTTAGCACAACCAAATTCAATTGAAATTCTAGTGATTGACGATAAATATCACGAGAAGCAAGTACCTTTTTGTCCTCATGGAGGATGGTGGAAGGGATCTTATTTGAAAAAATCTTGTAAAATATCCATACCTTAAAACTTGTAATAACATCATAAGAAAAGATGGGACAATGGTGGTGCACAATGAAGAGCAGGCCTGAAAATAAAACAGATAACAAATTAAAACAGTAGACCTACTTTAGAAGCTTGTAACATCAATGAAGAACAGAATTGTCCGGCGTTGACGATCTATTTGCTAATGAATCAAAACAATACAACTGAGCTTTCTGATTACTAGTTATCTTGTCATATGTATTGGCTAATTTCAGCCAAGTCTGTGTTTTGTGTTAGAGAAAAAGTGATGGTGTATATAGCCGGTCCCAAGAGGAAGACTTTCCACTTTAGTGATGGTTTTTAACAAAGTTTGTTTATTTAAGCATGAATCTTTAATATACTTTGATGCTCATAATATATAGATGCACACCATCGTGATATGTAGAGCGTTATAATCACGGTGTCTTAAGAATGATCCGTTAACTATCAACAACCTTAATCATTTAATCTTAATTTGAACCGGACTAAAATGTAAGAACACGCGGGAATCAAATTACCAATGTAAGTGAGCGCTAAAAATTAATCAAAAAAAGTTGATATTAAAACAGCGGACCCTTATGTACAGAATATATGTATATATTTTTGGTACGGATGAGTTATTTTACCTCTCTTTGTTCTTATGGACGGATCCCGTCGTCTTTGGGAAATATTGACAGATTGCAACAACTATAAGTTTGCCTCTCATAGTACAAACATGAATTGAATTGAATTGAATGTTACATAAATTGCTTTTTATTGTGGGTCATATTGCATTGCATCAAGAAAATTATAATTGTTGATGATATGATGGACCACAATAACATACTTGGTGGATTGGTGATGGTCTTTAACACACTTTGTTTATTTATGTATGGATATTTAGTATACTTTGATGCTCATAATATATAGATGCACACCATCATGATATGTAGAGCGTTCTAATCACGGTGTCTTAAGAATGATCCGTTAACTATCAATAGCCTTAATCATTTAATCTTGATGCATTTGAACCGGACTAAAACGGAAGAACATGCGGGAATCAAATCATCAAATTACCAATGTAAGTGAGAGCTAAAAATTGATCAATTACCTAGATGGTATTTGTTTAGTTCAAAAATCCACGACCACGACGAAATGACATTTAATGCATATTTCGCACGATTAGTCTTGTATTAAGATAAGGTCCCGTCGACCAAGCACGTCTACGATACCCTTCGACACTTTCTCAAAAGTCGGTCGAGCGTCGTACGACCATAGTAGAGATTGCTCTCGACCTCGACCATACTAACGTACGACCTAACGTTCTTCTCTTGTTTATTCAATGCATGTTTAATGCTTATAAAATTCAACGGATATAACTGACAACGGACATCAAAGTCATTTAAACCTTCGACCGTTATATCAAGAATCAATGACACATTTATGAAGATCAAAAAACTATAAATACCGAAGACACACACTTCATTCGTACATCTACAACAGTTAATACAACAACAATTACATCCGATTTCCAGAGTTCATAAGTTATACGAAGAACAAACACACGACTGAAGCATTATTCACACGACAGAAGTTTTTTACACACGATTTACAATTATTACTTGTTTCTACACTTGTTTTACATATTTATCTTGTGTAAACATTGTAATATGTAAGGACATTGCTTCTATTTGACGATCATAGTGCACGACGACCTCTCCCAGTCGTCCGCGGTTTTTTCCTCGTTGAGGTTTTTCCGCGTCAACAAATCTCTTATCTCTTTATTTCGCTTATTTTCGCGCATATTGTCGTCTGGTTACTTTCTTTAGTTGGACGATTTTTGGCATTAACAGTTTGGCGCCCATCGTGGGGCCCCATCTAAAGAAAATCATCGACAATCGTGCGTCGTACTAACAGTTTCCCCGAGTGTTTTTTCTTCTTCAGGATAATAACAACTCCTCAAGGAACCCAAGAGCAAATCATGGCTCAAATGAATATGGAGTTGTGTAACACCCGGAAAATTCTCAAGGTAAGTACTTGTTCCCTTAAATACGTTAATTGTGTCTATTTGAAAATATGAGCCTTTATATGCATTTAATGATCGTTGCTATGTTGAAATGTTGTGTAAATTGATATACCATCTTTAATCGTTCAAACCTCGCGCTCATTATCGAAATTGGTCAAGTTTCGGGATGTTGGGGGCTTGGTGCGACAGTGACACGCGATTGTGACATGGTCACTCTCACCGTGTCACTCTCGCGGGGAGTGTACCGTGAGTGGGAAAGAGCTCGCGACTATGACACGCGACTGTGACATTGTCACTATCGCGGTGTCAAGGTCGCGGGAGGCGTACCGTGGCTTAGGGGGAGCTCGCGACTATGACACGCGACAATGCCCATGGCATTGCCGCGGGGCACTTTCGCCGACGGGATTTTTGGGTTAAATGAGTTTTTGACCTAAATTGCTTCATTTTATCTCATTTCACTTAGAGAAAACGGGAGAACTCTCATTTTGGCGATTTTTGGGTCTTCATCACCTACCTCTATAAATTTCTAGGGTTTGGGTTGGTGAGAGCATTAAGTTGTCATCAAAGCTCCATTCAAGTGTTTCCATTGAAGTGTTTCTCAAGATCCTCATTTCTTACCTTCAAGTATCATCTTCTTCAAAGCTAGGGTTCCATATTTTCTAGGTTTTTGGTTCAAAACCTAGATAGTGAGTTTACTAAACCTTAATTAAAACTAGATATACATCATAATCTCCTACTTGTATTATTGTATCATTCTCCAAATGTTTATCTCTATGTGCTCAAATATTTGATGGTGGGTTCATGTTTAATATGTTGGGAGATTTATTTGGGTATCTTGCCATGATCTACTCTAGTTGCCAAGTATTTGGGATTTATATCATGTATACGTAATGTTGGCTTTTTGGCATGATTTGGGATATATGTGGCATAGTAGATGATATATTCTACTTGGAATGCTTTCTTAGCAATATTGCATCTAAACATTGGTTATGTTGGATTTTGGTCTCACATTGGACTTATGTGATAGGATGGTAACATAGTACCCATGGTTGGTATCGAAATGTATTGGTTGAAATATACCTCAAAACCTCCTATATAATATGTTGGACGAACCAAGTCAGTAGACACTAGGAGGATGTAGTCTTGGGCGCCACCGTGATGGTATGTGCCTAGACCTCCGCCATTCGGGGAATTTCCTTAGTTGTAGTCCTCGAGTGTGCCGGGCCTTTCGGGTGTCTCTTGTTAGAGGGCATCAAGGTATATCGACTCTTTGGTTGGAACTTGATTGGGGCTATGGGTCTCCCCTATTGACTCCACATTTGTTGAACTATGGTTAACTGCTGATAAGAATTGTATCTGTTCATGCATGCTTATTATTGTTCAACTCACTAGGCTTTTTGGCCTAACACTTGTTTGGTGTCGATGTGTATCTCAGGTTCTAGCGGCGCCAGTTCTAAGCTGGCATAGTGCTTGGGTGAGAGCTTGGGGAATACATGCAAATGGACATTTATTGGATAGAAGAACTTTGGAATTATAGATGACAACCCTTTTGTAATCTCTTTTCTAGTTGTAGAAATTAGATTAGTTGGTTGTTAATTTATTGTCCGTTAAATTACAACTGTGATTAAACAAGTTTGTATATTTCCCCATTTTTGGGAGGCTTTTGCTTTGGCAATTTTATATACCGCATGTCCGTTTTTTCGGATTTTTGTTATCCCTATTTTTAGGGTGTTACAAGTTGGTATCAAAGCTTTAGTTTAAGTGAACTAGGTATTGTTTTAGCATAGCTAGACTTAAGCTTTAGATTTTATGGTTTCACTGTCCATTTGGGGTAGGAATCCTAGGTGGGGAGAGCGTTAGGATTACGGAATTACTTAAATTGAAAGTTATGATGATGGTGACAAGAATTCTTGTGTATGGTTTGTTCATAATTTCACTTAGCTACTGCTATTATGAATGCATTGTTACGTGAGCATACTTAGTTTACTATTGTTATGATAATTGATGAAGGTATTAGTACGTACAATGGGTTCAACTCTTTTAGTCTTTTCTCAATCTATTTCTCGTACATGTATGGTAGATCGAAATGGTAAACACTCGGAGCAGGTTACCAAATACGCCGGATGGCCACTTGGAAGTGGAGTCTACAGGTGAACGGCCTCGTATAGGCGTAGCTACCGAGGGACCTCCCATACCCATAATCTTGGGAGGAGGACCTGAACAGATTCCGCGCCGGAACCTCAATGCGAATGATGCCATCATGGAGGAAGTAACCATGGAGACCAGGATTCGGGATAGCATGATGTTGGCCATGAACTCAGCCATGGCCCAACAGCAAGAGTTTTTCATGAAGCTCCTTGAGGATCGAGACGCCAGTAACAGACAACCGGAGACAATGGCGGAAAACATTGTTATGGGGTCGGGTGGACCAACTGTTGTATCGGTTGAGGATCCAGCGGATAATGGGATTAAGGCGAAGACGAAGGGGTGCACCTACAAGGCGTTTCTGGGGTGCCACCCTAAAGAGTTTACGGGTTCAGACAACCTGGTTGCTTGTATGTATTGGCTCAAGGAGATAGAGATGACCTTCGAGTCTAGTGAATGTGACTCTTCTCAACAGGTCAAGTTTGCTTCTCAGCTACTTCGGGGAGAGGCTCTGATTTGGTGGAATCTCACTCGATCCGCCCTCACTCCTGAAGTTTTGGCTAAGTTAACTTGGCCGGTGTTCAAAGAGAAGATCATGGATAAGTACTGTAGTGAGCGTTCGTTGGATAAGCTGGAACGGGAATTTCGGGAGCGGAAGAAGGGGACTCTGTCCATTGTCGGATATTCCAAACTCTTTTTGGAGAAATTGAATCTGGTGGGACATCTGGTTCCCGATGAAAAGTCGAAGATTAAGGCCTATCAACAGGGTTTACCGGACGAGATGCGAACGGCGGTGAGAAATGCTAGGGGTTTGACCTTGCAAGAAGTCATCGAAGAGTCCTTGCTCATTGAGGATGACATTAATGCGGAAAAGGAAGAAAAGAGACAAGTTGGTGAGAAACGGAAGTGGGAAGGGCCATCTGGGCTCGTTTGTCAATCAAGACCCCTTGTAAGCGGGAGATCGGGTGATGATCATCGTGAGGATCGGTAGTGCCACAAGTGCAAGTCAAAGCACTCGGGGCCATGTGCTCTAAGAACTTACTCCGGTCCAGCAGGGTGTGCCAAGTGTGGTAAGAAGAGCCACGCAACTCGAGAGTGTCCCATCCGGGGACCGGTATGCTATGAGTACAGAGATCCGGGGCATATGAAGAGGGATTGTCCAAAGCTAGTAGGAGGAAATGGTGGAAATTCTGTAGGTTCGACGGCTAGAGTCTAGCAACCACCAAGGGCGCCAAGTCGAGCTTTCCGGATGACTACCGAGGAGGCAAAGGAGACCGCTGATGTTGTTTCGGGTACGTTTCTAGTAAACTCCTTGTCAGCTCGTGTTTTGTTTGATTTGGGTGCTATGTGTTCGTTTATGTCGGACGCTTTCTGTAAACAATTCACCACTCCTATTAGTGTCCTTCCCGATGCGTTAATAGTAGAAATAGCTAATGGGGATCAAGTGATCATTCGTGACCGTTTTTGTGATTACACTCTAGAGATTGATGAGAATTCTTTCGGAGTAGATTTATTGCCTATGGCTATAGGGGGGTTCGATGTGGTCATAGGTATGGATTGGTTAGTGAGGCATAAGGCTGACATCTTTTGCTCCAAAAAGATGATCCAAGTGCCATTGTCGGAAAATGGTGTGGCTACCATTTATGGGGAGAAAGGGAAGAGGAATAATCCCATTATTTCATCTCTTAAGGCTCGTAAGTTTCTAGCAAAGGGTTACCCTTCGTACTTGGCCTATGTGGTGGACGCAAAAAAAAAAAGAAGTCGGTAGAAGATGTGGATGTGGTGCAAGATTATCCGGACGTCTTTCCGGAAGACTTACCCGGATTATCGCCGGAGCGGCAGGTAGAGTTTCAGATCGACCTCACCCCGGGAGCAGCTCCGATAGCCCGTGCTCCATATCGTTTGGCACCGACGGAAATGAAAGAGATGATGACACAACTGCAAGAGTTGTTGGAGAAGGGCTTCATTCGACTGAGTTCGTCACCTTGGGGAGCACCGGTTTTGTTTGTAAGGAAGAAGGATTGATCCATGCGGATGTGTATCGACTACCGAGAGCTAAACAAAGTCACAGTGAAGAATAAGTATCCTCTACCACGCATCAACGATCTTTTTGACCAACTCCAAGGTGCGGGATGTTTCTCGAAGATTAATCTTCGGTCCGGATACCATCAAGTGAGAGTGAAGAAAGAAGATATTCCGAAGACGGCTTTCCGAACGAGATACGGTCATTATGAGTTTTTGGTGATTCCTTTCGGGTTAACCAACGCTCCGGTCGTATTTATGGATTTGATGAACCGTGTATGTCGCCCATTCTTGGACAAATCCGTGATCGTCTTCATCGACGATATTTTAATATATTCGAAGGACGAGTCCGAGCATGGGAAACACTTACGGGAAGTGTTAGAGGTTCTATGAAGGGAGAAATTGTTTGCGAAATTCTCAAAGTACGAATTCTGGCTCCAAGAGGTGCAATTCTTGGGGCATGTAGTATCAAAGGACAGAGTAAAGGTGGACTCGGCAAAGATCGAGGCAATGATGAGTTGGGAGCCTCCAACAAGTCCGACAGAGATCCGAAGCTTCTTGGGTTTGGCGGGTTACTACCGGCGTTTCATTCAAGACTTTTCCAAGATAGCTACACCGCTCACTTCTCTTACAAGGAAGAACGTCAAGTTTATTTGGACCGATGCACAAGAGCAAGCCTTTCAGACGCTCAAGAGGAAGTTGTGTGAAGCTCCGATCTTGTCCTTACCCAAGGGATCGGAAGACTTTGTTTTGTTTAGTGACGCTTCCAAGATGGGGCTTGGGTGTGTCCTAATGCAAAGGGGGAAAGTAATAGCCTACGCGTCGCGGCAATTAAAGGATCATGAGAAGAATTATCCGACTCATGACTTGGAGTTGGCGGCGGTAGTTTTTGCGTTAAAGTTGTGGCGACACTACTTATATGGGACGAAATGTACTCTTTTCACGGATCACAAGAGTCTCAAGTACATCTTTGATCAAAAGGAACTCAACATGCGGCAAAGGAGATGGCTCGAGCTTTTGAAGGATTACGATTGTGACCTACTCTATCATCCCGGTAAGGCCAATGTGGTGGCGGATGCATTAAGTCGAAGGAGTTATGATGGTGGTGTCAAAATGTCCCTTATGAGGATCGATGTGGTATCGATTTTGTTGGAAAGTATAAAGACGAGTCAAGTGGAATCACTTAAAGAAGAGAACCTCAGAGCCGAAGTCATGGTGAAACAAAAGGAACTCTTAACGGAAGACGGTCGTGGACTAAAGCTCTTTCAAGGACGGATTTGGGTGCCGAAGTTGGGAGGAAATCGGGAGTTACTTCTTGAAGAGGCGCACAAATCGAAGTATTCTATACATCCCGGTAGCACCAAGATGTATAGAGACTTGAAACTGAACTATTGGTGGCCGATAATGAAATTAGACGTGGCCAATTATGTGGACAGGTGTGTCACGTGTCTTCAAGTCAAGGTGGAGCATCAAAGACCGTTTGGAAGTTTGCAACCGTTGTCCATTCCCGAGTGGAAGTGGGACAACATTACTATGGATTTTGTGACGAAACTACCGAAGACCTTGCGTGGGCACGACACCATTTGGGTAATCGTTGACCGATTGACCAAGAGTGCGCATTTCCTTGCAATGCGGAAGACTTTGCCAATGGAGAAATTGGCCAAACTTTATATTGATGAGGTGGTGTTGAGACACGGAGTTCCGCAATCTATCGTGTCGGATCGGGACAATCGATTTACTTCGAACTTTTGGGCTAGCTTGCAGAAGGAGTTGGGTACTAGACTGAATTTGATCATGGCGTATCATCCTCAAATGGATGGTCAAAGCGAGAGAACAATCTAGACACTAGAGGATATGTTGAGGTCGTGTGTAATAGATTTCGGGGGAAGCTGGGATTCACATCTACCGTTGGTACAGTTCGCGTACAACAACAGTTACCATTCTAGTATCGGAATGATACCGTTCGAGGCATTGTATGGACGGAAGTGCAGAACCCCGGTTTGTTGGTTAGAAGCGGGCGAGAAATAATTCGTCGGGCCGGAAATAGTTCAAGAGACGGCGGACAAGGTGAAAGAAATCCAAGAGAGGCTAAAGGAAGCGCAAGACCGACAAAAAAGTTATGCAGACAAGAAAAGAAGAGCGGTCGAGTTTCAAGTGGGCGACCGTATCATGTTGAAGGTATCACCATGGAAGGGAATTATCCGGTTCGGGAAGTGTGGGAAGCTTAGTCCTCATTTCCTTGGACCTTTCTTCATCTTGGAGAAAGTTGGTTTACAAGCCTACCGGTTGGATTTACCACCAGAAATGGATGGAAAACATCCTACATTTCACGTATGTTACCTTCGGAAGTGTCTAGCCGAGGAGGAAAGCGTGATCCCTTTGTCGGAAGTTCGGGTGGACAATGGAAATCGTTGTGTGGAAGGACCAGAGTCGATTTTAGAATCGAAAGTGAAGAAGTTGAGGCATAAATACGTGGTTATGGTTAAAGTCAAATGGAAGCACCATCGGGGTGCTAACATTACTTGGGAGTCTGAAGATGATATGAGGAAGCGATACCCTCACTTGTTTAATTTAGGACGAGATTTCGGGGACGAAATCCCAATTAGGTGGGGAGGATTGTAACACCCGAAAAATTCTCAAGGTAAGTACTTGTTCCCTTAAATACGTTAATTGTGTCTATTTGAAAATATGAGCCTTTATATGCATTTAATGATCGTTGCTATGTTGAAATGTTGTGTAAATTGATATACCATCTTTAATCGTTCAAACCTCGCGCTCGTTATCGAAATTGGTCAAGTTTCGGGATGTTGGGGGCTTGGTGCGACAGTGACACGCGATTGTGACATGGTCACTCTCGCCGTGTCACTCTCGCGGGGAGTGTACCGTGAGTGGGAAAGAGCTCACGACTATGACACACGATTGTGACATTGTCACTATCGCGGGAGGCGTACCGTAGCTTAGGGGGAGCTCGCGACTATGACATGCGACAAGGGCACTGTCGTCGACGGGATTTTTGGGTTAAATGAGTTTTTGACCTAAACTTCTTCATTTTATCACATTTCACTTAGAGAAAACGGGAGAACTCTCATTTGGGCGATTTTTGGGTCTTCATCACCTACCTCCATAAATTTCTAGGGTTTGGGTTGGTGAGAGCATTAAGTTGTCATCAAAGCTCCATTCAAGTGTTTCCATTGAAGTGTTTCTCAAGATCCTCATTTCTTACCTTCAAGTCTCATCTTCTTCAAAGCTAGGGTTCCATATTTTCTAGGTTTTTGGTTCAAAACCTAGATAGTGAGTTTACTAAACCTTTGTTAAAACTAGATACACATCATAATCTCCTACTTGTATTATTGTATCATTCTCCAAATGTTTATCTCTATGTGCTCAAATATTTGATGGTGGGTTCATGTTTAATATGTTGGGAGATTTATTTGGGTATCTTGCCATGATCTACTCTAGTTGCCAAGTATTTGGGATTTATATCATGTATACGTAATGTTGGCCTTTTGGCATGATTTGGGATATATGTGGCATAGTAGATGATATATTCTACTTGGAATGCTTTCTTAGCAATATTGCATCTAAACATTGGTTATGTTGGATTTTGGTCTCACATTGGACTTATGTGATAGGATGGTAACATAGAACCCATGGTTGGTATCGAAATGTATTGGTTGAAATATACCTCAAGACCTCCTATATAATATGTTGGACGAACCAAGTCAGTAGACACTAGGAGGATATAGTCTTGGGCGCCACCGTGATGGTATGTGCCTAGACCTCCGCCATTCGGGGAATTTCCTTAGTTGTAGTCCTCGGGTGTGCCGGGCCTTTCGGGTGTCTCTTGTTAGAGGGCATCAAGGTATATCGACTCTTTGGTTGGAACTTGATTGGGGCTATGGGTCTCCCCTATTGACTCCACATTTGTTGAACTGTGGTTAACTGCTGATAAGAATTGTATATGTTCATGCATGCTTATTATTGTTTAACTCACTAGGCTTTTTGGTCTAACACTTGTTTGGTATCGATGTGTATCTCAGGTTCTAGCGGCGCCGGTTCTAAGCTGGCATAGTGCTTTGGTGAGAGCTTGGGGAATACTTGCAAATGGACATTTATTGGATAGAAGAACTTTGGAATTATAGATGACAACCCTTTTGTAATCTCTTTTCTAGTTGTAGAAATTAGATTAGTTGGTTGTTAATTTATTGTCCGTTAAATTACAACTGTGATTAAACAGGTTTGTATATTTTCCCATTTTTGGGAGGCTTTTGCTTTGGCAATTTTATACACCGCATGTCCGTTTTTTCAGATTTTTGTTATCCCTATTTTTAGGGTGTTACAAGTTGAACGCTGCCCGTGCTCGTATCGATGCTTTCACAAATCAATATAGACAAGCGGTGGAAGAGATTGCATCTCTGAGAAATCAGAATGCTAGCAACGCAGCAGGGCCTTCGCATGGTCTTGGTGGATCCAGTATGCCTTGGTCAGGACCTTCGCTTTCCAACTATCCAAGACCTATTTTCTCTGGCATTCCCAGTCAGCCTATGCCGACGATGCCACCGCCACCTCCACCATTCTTTTCCACGACAGTATCGATCCCCTCGATGCCATCAATGTCATCAATTCCACCATTCTTCCACTCGACGACACTAATTCCCTCGATGCCTCCTACAACATCGATTCCCAGAATGTCGATGCCAAACTTTTCATTACAATGGAGATGCTCTTGACTCGTCTCAGTGGAATGGTTTCCATAATTCAGGGCATGTTCCAATGGCTACTCAAGGGAATACTCAAGATGACCCTGTCACCCAATGATTGAAGATGTTGGAATAGCAGAATGAACGCGTTTTGTCGTTACTGCTAAGCTTCCAGGAGCAGTAGTACCTGTCGACGTCGAGCGACAAAAAATCATTGAGTGTGAAGAAACCTGAGTTCAAGGCTAAAACAACAGTTAAAGAAGAGCTATCGCGGGAAATATCGAACGTTAGGTTCGTTAGAAATAAGGTCTCGACCACGACCAAATTCCCTCAATACCCCAAGATCTCCTCTTATGGATTCAAAGGGACTTCTAAAGACTTGATCGAGGCATTGAGAAATGCACAGTCAACTATTCAATGGCCGAAGAAAAGTGACAAAGCTGATGACAAGAAAGATAAGACCAAATGGTGTGACTTTCATGGCGACCATGGTCATACAACGGACGATTGCATAGCCCTTAAGAAAGAACTCGATTGGCACGTTCCGAAGGGCAACCTCAAGGATATCTTCGACAATCCAGCAACGCTCGATGACAACGCTCGACCACCGTCTCCTATCCACGAGGAAGTCGTGAACTATTTTACGGGAGGGTCTGACGTCTGTGGTTTGACGTACTCCGCAGCAAAAAGACATGCCAATCAAGGGGCAAATAATCAACCAATCCCTCGATCCTCACGACCAAAGGAAGAACTGGAACTAGAGTCGATGAAGATAATGTTCGACCAGGATGACCTGGGCGACCTGCATCAAAAACACCACGACGGGTTAATCATTCAGCTCAAGATTGGCAATTGTTTGACCCGGAGAGTGTTGGTTGATGGAGGAAGCTCAGCGAACATAATCTTTCTCGACACCATCAAAGCTATGGGTCTCGACAAGTCAGAGATCACTCTACTTTCGATGACCCTAGTTGGTTTCAATGGGGACGCGACAAGAACCTTTGGAGAGATCACTCTACCAGTCTACGCCAAAGGAATCAACAAGCAGACCAGATTTAGCGTCATTGATTGTTCCTCAGCATACAACGTGATCCTTGGTCGACCCTGGATCCACGACATGAAGGCAGTCCCTTCGACGTACCATCAGGCAATGAAATTCCCAACACCGTGGGGAATCCAGGAGATCAAGAGTGAACCAAAAGTTGCTCGGGACTTTTACAAGACAATGATGAAACCTCAAAAGTAGTTCATCTGGCAATTACGGTACCAAGATGCTCCCGATACTGTGGATGATTATCGTTTGGAGGAGGTCATCCTGGAGCAAAGCAAGTCGGACTAAGTCGTGTTTATAGGTTCGACTCTTGATCCTTCTATTAAAAAAGAACTAATCACTTTTTTGTAGGAACATGCTGTCTGTTTTGCTTGGACTCACGAAGACATGGTGGGAATTGACCCTGATATTATTTCACACAAATTGAATGTGGATCCATCATTCAAACAGAAATGTCGAAAGTTCGGTCCATAGCGAAACAAGGTGATCAACGATGAAGTCGACAACCTCCTTAAGACCGGGAAGATACGAGAAGTAAAGTACCCCGACTGGTTGGTTAATGTCGTGGTCGTACAAAAGAAAAACGACAAATGGAGGATTGGAGGGTGTGGATTGATTTCAGAGACCTGAACAAGGCGTGTCCAAAGGATCCATTTCCTTTACCACACATATACTCTCTAGTCGACGCAACAGCTGGACACGAACTCTTCACGTTCATGGACGCATATTCTGGTTACAATCAAATACCTATGCACGTCGATGACCAAGAAAAGACAGCCTTCATGACAGATTGAGGTATTTATTGCTATAAGGTTATGCCTTTTGGTTTGAAAAATGTAGGTTCCACATACCAGCGATTAGTCAACAAAATGTTCAAGGATCAACTGGGCGATACCATGGAAGTGTATATAGACGACATGCTCGTCAAGTCACGACAAGCTATCGACCACGTCGAACATCTGCGACAGTCGTTCGATATTCTCAGGAAATACCATATGAAGCTTAACCCTAAGAAATGTTCCTTCAGAGTAAACGCCGGGAAATTCCTAGGATACATGGTGACAAGACGAGGGATCGAGGCTAATCCTGACCAGATCAAGGCCATAATCGAAATCAAGTCGCCAAGAAATTTCAAAGGAGTTCAACGTTTGACTGGTCGTGTAGAAGCCTTAAATAGGTTTATCTCACGATCGTCTGACAACTGCCATTTGTTCTACAACGTCCTACGAAAAAACAAAGGCTTCCAGTGGACAGACGACCACGAGAAAGCATTGCAGAAACTAAAAGAATACATGGCTTCGCCTCTACTGTTATCAAAACCAAAGGACAACGAGGTCTTGCAGCTATACTTAGCCGTCAGTCTTAATGCGGTAAGTTCAATCCTGGTTAGAGAAGACGATAAACATTAACTGTCTATCTACTATGTAAGTAAGTCTCTACTCGATGCTGAAAACAAGTACTCATCGATGGAAAAATTATTACTTTCATTAGTTACAGTTGCTAAAAACCCGCAACATTATTTTGAATCGCATCCTATAACTGTCATTACTAACTTTCCACTTAAGTCTGTCTTGAGAAAACCAGAATTGACAGGTCGACTGGAGAAATGGAGTATATACCTCAGCAGTTACGACATCGACTTCAAACCCAGGACCGCGATAAAATCGCAAGTCCTAGCAGACTTCGTCGCTGACTTTAGTCCTGAACTAGAGAAAGAAGCACAAGACGAAGCCTATTATGTGACTCACAACGAAAAACTTTGGACTCTACATGTCGAAGGATCATCCAATGCTAGAGGTACAGGATTGGGCGTCATCTTAAATTCGCCACAGGGGGCAAGATGGTGTACTCCATACAATGCGATTTCAAAGCAACCAACAACGAAGCCGAGTATGAAGCCCTGATCGTAGGAATGAACATGGCGCACGACTTGGGGGCAAAAGGGTTGCACGTCAAGAGCGATTCCCTCCTTGTCATAAACCAAATGAATGGCGAGTTCGCGGCTAAAGACTCAAAGATGACATCGTATCTTAAAATAGGCAAGGAAAAATTTGAAAATTTCAAGCCTTTCTTGATCGAACAAATCCCAAGAGATCTGAATACTCAAGCAGATGCTTTAGCCAATATTGATCGGCACTTAGTAAACCATTGTTTGACACAATACCCATGGTACATCTCACAACATCATCCATCGATCACAACGACATTGCCCAGATCGATAACGAAGAGGAAAATTGGTCAAGCGGCATAATGAACTATTTAACACACGACCAACTTCCTGAAGACAGAATGGAAGCTCGAAAGATTAGATTCAAGGCATCTAGATATGTCGTGATACAAGGTAGACTCTATCGATGATCGTCCACCAGACTTAATCTATGATGTGTCATTAGCAGAACCCAAGTCCAGAACATCCTACAGGAAATGCATGACAGAGAATGTGGCAACCATTCAGGTGGTCGTAGTCTAGCCAATCGAGTATCACGACAAGGATACTACTTGCCAACACTACGACAAGATGCCATCAGGTATGTATAGAATTGCGATGCATGCCAGCGACACTCAGGTACGACACATAAACCCTCTGAACCTTTACACTCGACGTTAGTTCCCTGGCCCTTCATGAGGTGGGGAATGGATATTGTCAGTAAGTTACCACCTGCCCCTGGGCAAAAGATATTTTTACTTATCCTTACGGATTATTTATCCAAGTGGGTAGAGGCAGCCGCTTTTTCCCAAGTTCGGGACAAAGAGCTCATATCCTTTATCCAGACTAACAGTATATGTAGGTTTGGAATACCATCCGAAATTGTTTGCAACAATAGGTCTCAGTTTATAAGCGAAAGAACTCAACAGTTCTGTGAGGATCGCAATATAAAACTCACGACGTCGACACCGCGATACCCTCAGTCGAATGGACTTGTAGAATCGAGCAATAAGACTATTATAAACTCGATCAAGAAACGTCTAAAAGCAACAAAGGGAAGATGGGTCGAAGAACTTCCTTCGGTCCTATGGGTAAATCGTACGAATCTATGTACGTCCACAGGACAACCCCCTTCTCCTTAGTCTATGGATGTGAGGCGGTTATACCCGTCGAGATCCAATTACCAACATCAAGACATAACTCGGTCGATCATAACTTAGTCGATTTAAGTTACGATCTCGACGCTCTTGAAGAAATGAGAGAATAAACATTGATTTGAATGGCATCCCAGAGACAATCAGTCGAACGTCATTTCAACAAAACCGTAAAGACTAAAGTCTTCCAAGAAGGTAACCACGTCTTACGTCGAGTGCTTCAAAAAACTCAAGAGCCAAACGCAGGTAAGCTTTCCATCATATGGGATGATCCTTATCATATATTTAAAGTCGTGGGAAAAGGTGCCTATAGGATCCAAACTCTCGACGACCAGGATATCCCTCGTAGTTGGAATGCAACACACCTCAAAAGGTATTTTTTTCTAAGATCCTTATTCTCTTTTTCCTTACGATTATTTATTATGATCAATACTGACTTAAGCATCAGAGGGTCATTGGTTAGCCAATGACCAACCTCTGACATTGTTTTCTCGCAGGATCGTACGACATAAGACCGTAGGTCTTTCACATGACTTGGTCTTACGAAGCTTAAGGATGTATGATCTAAGTTCTTAACTTAGAAAAAATTTCACTGTGAATAAATGCCTTAGTCGCAAGAATCTTTAAATTGTTTGAAAATGCCTTAGTCGCAAGTATACTTGGGTGAAAATTGTTTGAAATGCCTCAATCACAAGATTATCTATTATTGTTGATGCCAAAAATCACCCAATGGATAATTTAAGGTCAGTGTGGAGCTTTATCCAACTAAAGAAAGTAACTTGTCGACAATGCGCGCGATAATAATCAAAATAAAGAAACAAGGGATTTGGTGACGCGGAAAAACCTCAACGAGGAAAAAACCGCGGACGACAAAGAGGCGTCGTCGAGCACTATAGTCACCAAATAGGGGTGACATCCTTGAATATTACAATGTTTTACACGATGGATGCTAAAAACAAATGTATGATCTAACGACAAGAGCAGATCGTATATGTGAACTCTTGTGTCGTGTGTATTGTACTGTTGTCGTGTGTTGCTTAGAGAAATATTGTAAATGTTCTTCGTGTAGGTTGTAAGTTTCGTAATTCAGTGATCCCCTCTCCAATGAGGCATGCATCTTCGGTATTTATAGTCACGGATTCTCATAAATGTGTCTTTTGTAACGGTTGATCATTCATAATGGCTTTGATGACGTTGATCGGTCTGAATTAAATGAACAAAATGCGAACGTTGCGCCATACATTAGTATGATTGTAGTCGAGTGTATCTTTACGATGGTCGTGCGACGCTCGACTGACTTTCAAGAAAGTGTCGACGGATGTCGCGAATATATTTGGTCGACAGGACCTTATCTTAATACAAGAGTCGTGTGAAATCATGTCGTCTGTCGAGGTCGTGGATTTTCACCCAAAAAGTTTGCCCCAAAATTTTGAAATTACGCGGGAATTTTAAATTTTAATTTTTTAATTTTGTTGAGAATTTTGGCGGTTGCCACGTGTCACTTGGGGGAGAGGTTCTCGTTGCGGTGGAACCGAATCGGTTCGTTTTCGATTAGACCCATGATGGTCTAACTGACACACGTGATGTCATAGTGGCATGGATCCGCATGCGTGACAGGTGTAGGTGACAGGTGTCAACAATCTAGAGACGCTTTTGAAGAGTCGGTCGACACGTGTCGACCATCGAGTGCTTATGCTCGATACGACTTTCGCATATAAATAGGGCTTTATGGGGGGAGTTTCCTTTTACGCTTTCAGAGTATCTTAGAGAGATTTCTGCAAATCCCTTCCAAAAACTTATCGAATCCTTACAAAAAAAACCTTGTTCGATCCTTGCCAGATTTAGGTCTTTGATCGAGGTTTAGAGAGAGTATTTAAGGTACAATTTCTTCTAGTTTTTACATGCGATTTAAGACTCAAGCTAGGAAATGTAGGCGTAACTGGGATATTCTCAGCCTTAGTTGTTGAAAATTAACCTTGCCAGTTTAGCAATGTCGAGCGAACCATCTAGTTTGATCCAGGGTCAAGATGCCCTGGACGACCTTAGGCGCTTAACGCAAATCCCCACCGATATCACAATAAATTCCCCGTTTCAGGTCCGTCCTAACATGTGCCCAGATGGGTTCTTTGTGATCTACGAATACCCCTTCAAAATAGGGTTCAAATGGCCCTATTCACCTCTATCAAGGCTTTTCATGCTTGTTAATGCCAAAAATTACCCAAAGAATAATTTAAGGTTGACGTGGAGCTTTATCCAACTAAAGAAAGTAGCCGATTGACAATATGCACGATAAACGATAAAATAGAGAGACTAGAGATTTGGTGACGCGGAAAAACCTCAACGAGAAAAAAACCACGGACGACAGGAAGGTGTCTTCGTGCACTATGATCACCAATCAGGGGTGATGTCCTTTGATGTACAATATGTTACACGATCAATACAAGAAATATGTGTTTAAACCAAGAACAAGTGTATGTCGTGTGTGAAAACACTATCGTCGTGTGACTATCGTGACTATCGTGTGAAAATCAGGTTGCAGATGTTCTTCAGAGAGCTTCCTCTATTGCTTCACGAAGATTGATGGCCTTAGACACATGGACCATGTTCCCCATATCAGATGGTAGACCTTTAATATAGGCCTTGATCTTTTCTCTTTCAGTTGGGACCAAATGTCCTACTAATCCCAGCTTGTCCATGAATTGTCGGTTGTAGTCTTTCACCGACGTATACCCTTTCTTCAAGTTGCGAAACTCTTCCTCCATTTGATCCATCGATCTTTCATTGCAATATTCTTCCAACAATTTCTTCTTAAAAGTTGGCCAGCTTAGATTGGCCAATATCGTGGCCTCAACAGAAGTAGAGTAGACGTTCCACCATGTGAGGGTCGCCCCTCTAAGCATTTGAGAACCAAAAGTCGCTTTCTAGTCTTCACTGCACTCACTCGATCGGAAGGTTGTTCCATTTCCCGAATCCAGTTCATGCACGCTACTGGATCGTCTGTGCCCTTAAATTCCGGTGGTCGGCAACCAAACAAAGCCTTGAAAGTGCAAGTTTTCACCACTTTCCTTGCTTCTGGGGTTGCGGTCTCAGCGGTATGAACTCCATTCCTGGTACCCCCGGATCCGCCACAATAATATTTTCAGCGACCATTTCGTGCCTACGGTTATTGGTGTCTCTGTCCTCAAGTAGCTTCAAGAACATTTCCTGTTGTTGAGCCATAGCCGCATTCATGGCTTGCATCATCCGATCCATCATCCTTGATTCTGGAGTTACCTCTTCCATTTTCGGCTCGGATGTGGCTATGTTGCGTTGGGGTATGTGCTCAGGCCCTCCACCCAAAACGTTATGCTGGGGTGGGGTAAATTCAACCGTCGTTACCCTTGGTTGGTCGGTTGTAGACATCGTCGCATCATGACCATCCGACCTATTACGAGTATTTACCATTGTCTGCCACACGTATGCGAGAATAAGGTGAGAATAGGATATAAGAATTATAGACAAGGAAACGTACTACTACATTCATTAATCATCATAACAACGGAAAACAAGTATACTCACATAAAACATCTTCATAATAATGTTATCTAAGTGAAATTATGAATACATGATACGTAACAATTCTCATCACCATTACCATAACTCTTAATTAGTGTAATTTCCGTCAACTCTAAGACTGCCCTATCTTAAGAGTTCTACCCATTCTCACATCTCATAACTTAAAGTCACAACTTAAGTCTAGGTATTTTACATTCATACCTAGTTCACTTAAACTACTGCTCTAATACCAACTTATAACATCCTAAAATTTGGAGTGAATTTAAAATTCGAAAATTCGGCAATATAACGTCTATAAATAGAGTAACCTGTACACCCTAAGATAGGGTACATTTAAACTTGTTTAAAATAGTAGAATATTCTAAACCAAAACGTGCCATTCCAGAACGGGGAAAAGTAAATAGCGTTTACAACTCTATAAATGGAAATTAAAAAGGGACAATACACTAATCTAAACCATTTAAATCTAGATTAATACAATTGTCGACCAATTTCCCAGAAAGGCCTCTAATCAAATATGTATGCCAAAAATCCCCAATCATATAATCTCCCAAAAGAAGCCGTTAAAGGCCAACACGCTCACCCTCAAACTTTGTGAATCCCGTCGGTAAGAGATCCTGTTTACACAAATTAATTCAAGACAAGAGTTAGGCTTGACACCTAGTGAGTTCATCATTATAAATAATAATAAAGAAAGCCTTGATTGCACGTGTAAATAAGTGACTACCTCCATGGATTCGCCACAAGAAAGTGTAGGTCCACGAAGAGACCTACATTAAAACAAGCCATCAAATATATTCCACATTTATTCCAATGAACATCAACCCAAACCGGGTCTTTAGTTTTGATGGACTTCAACCCAAACTGGGTCTTTAGCCTACAATTCAACTTCAACCCAAACCGAGTCTTTAGTCTAAATGCACCTCAACCCAAACCGGGTCTTTAGTTTTGGTGGACTTCAACCCAAACCGGGTCTTTAGTCTAGCTGAACATCAAACCAAACTGGGTCTTTAGTCAAATGAACATCAACCCAAACTGGGTCAACATCAACCTAAACCGGGTCTTTGGTCTATATGGACATTAATCCAAACAAGTAAACTTCCAACAATACTTCATTAACCAATAATAATTTTGAATATGCATACTTGACCTAGATTTCCAAATCCATATCCAAAAGAAATATTATCATAGATGTATAACATATATATAATGCTCTTCCATAGGCACTTACCTTTGCCTAATTTTATCATCAAGAACAAAACCCTAAAAATTCCCTTAAACATAAGTTTAATAATGTACCACCATGGAACGAGATAAATCATGTAAATGATGTTAAATATGTATAATACTTCCAAGTAATTAAGGAAAATTGATGAGGGATGAAGATAACTCACTCAATGGGGTTGTTAGAGAAACCCTAGATTTCTTAGCGGGGAAATAGAGAAGAGTTGAGCTCTTAGCACACTAGCACCTTGCAATAAATGATGATGGAGCCCTAGAGTTGAAATAAATTCACTTGGATCTTTAGCTTAGCAATCAATGAGGAAAGATAGCAAAGAGTTGACTGAAATCGCCTTTGAGGATGAGAGAAAATATATCTGATGTCTTTTTTTAAATGTTTCCCCAAAACCCCTTTTTATCATATCTGGATTTTTACGCCAAAAAGCCCGATGGAGATAGTAACATGCGAGTATGCCCTTGCTGGGCATACTCGCCCAAACTGTACCGTAAGGTATCAGTATCCAGCGATAGTGACACCGTAAGAATGCCCCTGGCACTCTCGTCGGGCATTCTCGCCCAACATGTACCGAGACCCTCATGGCCCCCGTGATTATGACACTACGAGATGCCCCTGGCATTCTCGTCGGGCATTCTCGCCCAGAGACCCCCAGTCGTTGTTTCTTCCCGATTCTGACCCGATCCAACTCTAAAAGACTTGACCCACAAACGAGTATATTGCAGCAAAAAAAATGAGCATTTCTACGACCATACCTAAGCACCAAATAACACTCTGTCGTACAAGAAAAAAAAAGATTAACAAGGATTAGAGTGAGTTACGTACTAGAAACTTGAGGGTGTTACATATTTTGTGTAAACATAGTAATATATAAGGACATTGCCCTTGTTTGGAGATCATAGTGCACGACGACCTCTCCCAGTCGTACGCGGTTTTTTCCTCGTTGAAGTTTTTCCGCGTCACCAAATCTCTTGTCTCTTTATTTCGCTTATTGCCGCGCATATTGTCGTCTAGTTACTTTCTTTAGTTGGATAAAGCTCCACACCGACCTTAAATCTTCCTTTGGATTATTTTTGGCATTAACAATATTCAAGCGAACGAGCAGAATCAGATTCCAGTCAGCGAGCAACGGATCAACCTTTTGATGTAGAAAACAAATATGCTGAAACAAAAAACAAAGAACGACATTTTTTTTCCACTTTAGCAACTACATGTTGAAAGTAAATTATAACCAACAACCATTTCTTCCATGTAGTAGAGCACTCAGATTATGAAAACAATACAAACCCACCGTATAAAGTAACATATAACACCATAAAAAACCTAAATAACGAATTGGAGATTAACAAAAAAAAGCACGTTAATTACTCACCTGATTAAAATTTTTAGAAATATAGCACGAGGATCAAAATATCAATTTACCAATGTAGGTAAGAGCTAGATTCCGAGCAACGAATCAAGCTTTTGATGTACACGACAATCCGCTGAATCAAAACAAAAAACAGATTATGTGCAAAAATGGAACACAAAAGGAAAAAGACGAACAATGAAAAGGTAAAAAGAAAAAAACCGATGCCAACAAACCAGAAAATTGTTTAAAGCTTACATCTGTGCGGGCGAGTGAGAAGACTTGATCGGTAAATTCAACTTATCTATCCACGAATTTATCTTGAAATTTGTGCAACTCTAATTGGTTCAATAGATGAAATGATTCTTTCCCGCTGAAGAAGATGGGTCGATTTCCATTTGCACAGAAATCCTGATACAAAAAATGTAGACAAATTTCTAACACAACAATGTGCCACATCATTGGTGAAGGTTGTTGTTTTTATATATATAAAAGATAGTTCGTTAACGAAAAAAGCAGTTGTTATGGCCCAAGATATTGTCATATTCAGGGTGTTACATGTACTCCCCTCTTAAGAAGAAAACATTTGCAAGTAAATCAAAAAAATAACATAAAAAAGAATAGATTTGCAAATAAAGCAGAAAACGTATAAAAAGGATTTGAGAAAAGAAAGTAAACCATAAAACGCATAAAAAAGTAGACCATCCAGATGCTCTTAATTGGATGCAACCACAATAACAAAGTGCTCTCCATTGATAACCTTCTGAAATCAACCAACAGTTTTGATCAAGCCAACATCATTGGTTGTGTTAGATTTGGTGTAGGCTTCAAAGCCACACTTCCGGATAATCAGAAAGTGGCCATCAAATGACTCTTTCGTGACTGTGGTCAAGTCGACACTCTCGAGAGCTTAGCATCCAAACCTCATCCTCCTTCAAGGGTATTGCAAACACAAGAACGATAGGCTCCTTATCGTGGGATATGTTTCAACGATCAGAAAGTCGAGACCACAATAGAGCTCACCACGAACTTAGGATAGCAATTTTTATCAATGAACGCCTTTTGCCACTCCAATTCTTCAAGTTGTTGCTTTCTTGGATCATTCGGAATGGCATAGATTGTAATATCAATTTCTCCATTGATTTAGCTAACTATAAGAAAGATATTTATAACAATTACTATATTTTAATTTTCGTATAAATGCAATATATTTGGCTTAAGATCGTCTACATTTTTTATTTTAAATTAGGAAATAAATGTGTTCCATAATTTGTCGGTGATCTTTTCTAGAGAGCAATTCAGAAATATAACAATTTATACCTGATCGGGACGGAGGAACACAACGTTTCCCAAGACGATGATGTCTCCAGCTTGATCTAACATTTTAAAAAACTCTAGACCTTGCTCTCATAATTGGTACAAATGTCAATGCAGAGGGTGAGAAATTGGGAGTAGCTAATGGAGTTCGTCGGGATCTGTTTCAAAGCCGATCTCACCTTCTGCAACTGAGAAAACATCATGATTTTCCTGGCATCGTTCACGGATATTCTGATTGAATCTACGGAAACCGTTGGACGATCTACCGTCGGACTCCTCAAGCCATCAATCCTAAGTCGTTCTCCACTAGAGATTTTCAACTTCTCCCTCCGTGTCTCCCCAACCGGAAACAAAAACAACTTCGGCCATTTCATTCTCCCTCGGGAACCGCCGGAAGAATCCGGCATCATCAGAGGAATTAGGGGAGCCGTTTCGGAGGAATTAGGGGAGCCGTCATCGGCTTTTAGACCTTTGAGATAGTAAAGAATTTAAAAAATCAAAAAAGTTAGAAAAATTCCTTCCAGGATTCCTAATCAACGAAGCTGATACATCATGTGTTGAGATTATTGCTTTTATATATATAAAAGATAATGAAAATAATCGTCAAGTCGATATTCGTATACATGTTTAAATATCATTAATTGTTACGAAATATTTATACTATTAATTTTGATTTATAGCTTTATGTTATTAATGAACTTTTTATATATCTTATTATTAGAGAAAATTAAATAAAAAATCATATTTTTATATAATCAAAATAGTATAAATCTTTACTATATTATAAAGTACTTACAGCATGTTCTTAAAAGAAATTCAAATTTTAAGTTTACACCTTATTACTGTAGAAAAGGTTCAAACGAGAACGTTAACTATTTAAGAAAATAAGAAAATAAGAAAATAATAAATCATGTACAAAATCATATGTGATTTTACATTTAAGGGTAAAAATTGGACGCAGACGACTTTGGCTGCGACTTAAGTCGCGAGCCAAAGTCGCGTGAATCATGTATGATTTTGTACATGATCAGTCGTTCTCGTGTTTTCTTAAATAGTTAGTGTTCTCATTTAAACCCACCCTCTATTACTGTATACATATAACATTTTAAAATTTTACATTTGAACTCTATAAAACAAACTGATAAACACATTCAAATACACGAGAAACGATCAATCCATAAAGATCGACATAAATTAAATAGACACTCACAACAAGTGCATGTTTGATCATCATTAACCAACTTGTTAAGTTGATCTCTATTAATACAACATAATTTCTTATAAAGTTGATAATTAACTACAAATTATTTACCTCTTTTAATCGAATAATTACTTATCCCAATAAATAAAAGACAAAAAGAATAGAAAATGCAGGTTCGTAAGTTTCATATATATATATATATATATATATATGGGTTAAATCTAGTGATGACCAAAAAAAATTAAGGACTTGAGGACTAATCTAATCCATTGATTAGAATAGATCAATGGTTATTATAAGAAAAGCATTTTAGTAATAAATAAATAAATAAATAAATAAAGGGTAGATTTGTCAATGTGCAAGGCATGTAAAGGGTATTATGGATATTTTATATTAAAAGTATAGTGTGGATGTCAAATAACATTTCAAATCATTTAATTTTTTTTTCATCTTCAATCTTCTTCAAACGTATATGATGGATGTTTTCTTTATTCAACAAAAACCCTACCACAATCACGCTTCCATGGCCGACGAGCTTTTTCTCCAACGGAAAATTCATCCAGACACTCTGATCAAACAACATCCACCACCACCACCACCACCACAATCACCATCGCTAAACCAAAATCATCTACTGTCGATGGAGGAGGAACAAAGAACTCGGCAAAATCCTTTTGGGGATTTAAGAGAAGTAGCAGTTGTGATAATGGATACGCCCGAAGTTTATGACTGATTCCTCTGTTATCTCGAAGCAATTTCCGCTGGATGATCCACAAGCACAAAGAGACCATCGTCCTCAAAAGAAGGTTTTACTCATAAAAATCATCATAATTTCCAGAAGCCTCCATTAAGGAAAACCAGATATCCGAAGCTCCACAAACCACCGTCGATAACGATGTCGTCGTTGTCTTTCGACAAACTGATATTCAAATTGGAATCATCGTCTTCATCTCCTTCTAGTTTCTTGATGTTTTGGGGATTATTCAATTGTATCGGATGATTCGTCGTAGTTATCTGAGTTTCCGGATCCAGATCAATTGCTAAGATGGATCGGAAGAAATTTGTGTTTGATTTCATGTGGTGAATTGTCTTAGGTTTCATGAGGTGAATAAATAATAGATGAACTTTGTGTTAGGTTTCATTAGGTGAAATACATTATAGATGATTTTTTTGTGTTGATTTCATATGGTGAATTAAGATATACATGAACATTATGTTTGGATTTCATTAGGTGAAATAGTATATTTATGAAAATCCTGATTTCTTTCATCTGGTGAAACAAGGTTAGTATGTGTTTCGTATGGTGAATCTGTGTGTTTTATCTGATGAATGAATCTATATGTTTCATTTAGTGAATCTTTTTATCAAAATGACGATTATGCCCTTTTTTTATTTAAAAACAATTTTCAATTAAAACCGTAGGATCAAAACTAAATTAAGGCTTAGATCGGTCCTCACGGTTCTCAACATTTTTATTCATTTGATTAACGTCCTATATATATATATATATATATATATATATATATATATATGGTCTCCTTCTTTTGTTAACCATGTAAATGGTGTTAACTTTGTTAACCCATCTTGACCGTTCAAAAAGTAGATCTATGATTCAGATTAAACGGAGACAATTTTGTAAATAAACATATGTGAACGATGGTGAACAGGGGTAATTGTGTAAAATGCTTAACCACAACTAATTAAGAAAAAACTATAATTCCCTTCAATTTTTTAAAATCTATCCACTTTTCTAAAATATCTCCCGTTATATTGAGAAACCGCATTAAATATGATTTTGTGGTATGATTAGGATAATATTTATATCAAAGATGCATGTACAGATTGGATTTTTTTTTTCAATATGCTTGAATATTTCTGGAATTTGTATGTTCCATTATGTTCCTAAATGAACAGTTCGAATATACATGAAAATTTTGAATATTATGTTTCATAAATGAACCGTCTAAATACACATGAACACTTTGAATATTTATGCATCTGATTCATACATGAATAGTTTGAATATACATGAACAATTTGAATATTTATGAGTCTGTTAATATACGAACAGTTTGAATGTACATGAAAATTTTGAATATTATATTTCATAAATGAACCATCTGAATATACATGAACACTTTGAATATTTACGAATTTGTTCATACATGAACAATTTGAATATTTATGAGTTTGTTTCATATATGAACAGTTTGAGTATACATTGTAAATTAAAACTAACAACACTGATCACTTTCATGAATGAACTTAGAAAATGAAAACTTAAAAAAAGAAACACTTCATGCACATGCTATTCATGAATGAAATAACAAAAACATAAATTGCGTAAATACAAGCCTTAGAAAAACACTTCCTGGAAACAATGTTCATACATGAACAAAAAAATACATCTACAACGTGCATAACTCAAACACTGAAGAAGACGACATGCAATTGAAGAAGACGACCTGCACAAAAATACACCTACAACCGGATTCGAAACACTTACCATTACACTATCAATATTGGATTCTCAAAAACCCGAACTACAAGATGGATGGTTACGATCATTATCATGGTGGACAGTTAAATCTTCGATGCCATGAGAATCAAGCAATTCGTCCATCAATGGTGACTCTAATCGTGAATAATTCTCTAAAATAGAACAATACTCCATATCAATCATAACATCATAAACGACAATTTAGTTCAAACGAACATAACTACTATTAAGAATTTATTGATTAACCATTGACAGAATGTTGAAGACGATGAACAAATTTTAAAAAAAATCATCTTGACCAATTCAATTTAATAACCTCCCGTAATTATCTTTGAGATAATTAAGGAAGATATGGATTATACGATTTTTTCTATTTTCAAATCTTTTAGAAAAAACAAAATTACAAAAAAGCCCTCCATACATGTAACAAACACGGATGAAACCAAAATATTTTGTGAAATTTGATTGGTCCATTCTAGGTTAACAAAGTTAACACTAATCTCTTGGTTAACAAAAGAAGGAGCCTATATATATATATATATATATATATATATATATATATATATATATATATGTTCAAATGAGAAATATTAAGTGTGTGAGAAATAAAGAAGTAATCCTAGCCATTCATACGGTGAAGATCGGATTTTACTAGTCAAATATTGTGTCTTTGATTGGTGAAGAATTGCGGTTTTGACTGGTCAACAGTTGCGGTTTTCAAAAAATAGGACAATTTCGTTATTATTTACAAACACACGGGACAAGTTCATATATGAACATGTATGATTCACATATGAACTATATGTTCATATGTGAACTAGTGTAATTCACATATGAACTCTTTTAACTGATTCATATATGAACTAATTAACTGTAGCTTCATATGTGAATCAGTTGAACTAATTAACAGATTCACATATGAACTTTTGTGATCCACATATGAACTAATTAACTGATTCTCATATTAATTAGTTAACTGATTCACATATAAACGTATAGTTCATATGTGAATCACATAGGTTCACATATGAACTTGTTCCGCGTATTTTACAAAAGTACCCCTCTATCTTCTACAGACCACGCAAGGAATTAACTGGTGCTTCACGGTCAAAGCCACAAATGTTGACGAGATGAAGGGCTAGGATCATTTCTCTATTTCTCACACTTAGCATTTCTCATTTGAAGCTCTCCTTATACATATAATCTTTTTGTTATTAATGGTTTCCTTTCATATGTATATATACATACATATACGTCACCTCCAAACAAAATCGAGAAAGACCAATTATATGACAAAGATTGAAGTAAGATTAAGGGATTTTGGCATACCCGAGAAGCATTATGCGGTACATAAAAACTGACATTAGAATAATATTTGGAAAATTGACTGAAATGACCAAACTTTGGGGTCAAACTGATCTCTTAGCCAATTCTCTCTCGGATTGACCCAAATGTCACTACATCCGCAATACCCACAACCCCAATTGCGGAAGTGGGTAAAAAGTGTAATTTTTTTGAATTTTGAACATACATCCGCAATAACACCTCCGCATTTATTGCGGAAATGCCACATGGCAGCCTCCCGGGGAAACCTTAATCTATAAGCGCCTGCGACCAGCCAGTCCGCAACTGATAAGTGTCAGTCCGCAACAGCAAGCGGATGCAGATGCATATGTGCCTATTTAACGTGAAATGTCCCTCATCTTCTAACCACCTTTTTTAAGCTACGATATTTGTCTATATAAAAACTTTGGCGGGATCATTTCATACCCTACACGACCAAATCCATTTTTTCATACACGCGCTTTGCTCCCCCGTGTTAAGCAACGAATCCCGCACGTGTCTTCTAAAGAGAACACTTATACGTAGACGTAATGGCTAACCAGGTAAGTTTTTTATGCTCTTTCTTTATTTTATGCTCAAACGACCACTACCACAACACCACCACCACTGTCAGGAGTTCATCCGCCGGCGAGTACAGGTCATTCAACGTCGGTCAACACAATCTCCGCAACAATTGCGGACCCATGCCACCGTAATTGTGGATGTATGGAATTTACAGTTTTGGCCCCTTAAAATTTGATGATTTACAGATATATATAGGGGTGTTCATCGGTTGAAATCTAATGAATTTAGGTGGATCAGATCCGATCCAATCATCCATTGGATGTTGGATTTTGTCATCCGATCCAATCAAATCCAATGGATGATTGGATCAGATCGGTTCCATTCATTGGATATTATTATTGGTTATCCAATGGATCAACTTGGTTTCATCCAACATTTTGAGCCAATTCTCGACCAATTAATCTACTATTTCAATCAATTATTCATATATTTACTTAAATTTTAATAAAACACTATATATAAATATCAACTAGAATACAATATCGTAAGAGCATCTCCAACATCATCTTCAAAATTTCTCCAAAATGGAGAATTAAAAGTCAAAATCTACATAAAAATTTACATCCATCTCCAACAGATTCTCCATTTTGGAGATGAAATCATTACTTATAATATTAAAATATTGTATAAATCTAATAAAATATTATTTATCTCTCATACCCATCTCATTTGAAAAATCTTATTGGTAGAATATAATAAAAAAACAATTTCTCTCTCATGGTAATCATTTTTGGAGATTTTGGAGAGTTCTCCATATTTGGAGAAAATTACACTCTCTCTCCTACTTTCTCCATTTTGAAGAAAGAATCTGTTGGAGTACAAAAATGCCTAAAATCTCCATTTTCTCCATTTTGGAGAAGCTGTTGGAGATGCTCTAAGATGTCAATAATTATATATAGTAATTAGGTGGATGGTTGTTGGGTGACAATTGGATGACCATTGGAATGGATTGGATCGGTTCGGTCTTATTGGATTTTGGATTGCCATCCAAGAAACGACTGATCCAAATTGGATGTTGAAATTTTTGATCCGATTCGATCTAATTACAATTGTATATCCGATTATGGTCGGTCGGTTGTAATTGGATTGGTTGTTTTAAATTGGATCGGTTGACTTTCTGCACACCCCTAGATATATATAGGGTCAGGTTCACGTGAGACCAAGTTGTTTCCGTGAGACCGCGTGAGACCAAGCCTTAAAACATGAAACTTCACACCGAAACACTGTAAAGGTAAAAAACATTCGAACCTTCATAATGTAATCACACTATGAAGGTAAAAAAACTAAACCAAGTTAAAAAAAATCAAACCTTCACAGATAAAAGACTGTGAAGGTATATCCAAAACTTCACAGTGAAGACGCTGTGAAGGTAAAAAAAATACGAACATTCACAGCGAAAAAACACCGTGAACGTAACATTTACGGTGTTTTCCCTATGAAAAGTTCGATTTTTTTTTACATTCACAGTTTTTTGGTGTGAAATTTCATACTTTAAAGTTTGGTCTCACCGGTCTCACGGAAACTGTTTGGTCTCACGCGAACTTAAGTCTATATATATATATATGCTTGGAATTTATAATTACAGTTGTGGTCTCTAAACTTTGATAATGTGTACACTAGGTCCATAGATTATGATAATGTGCACACTAGGCGCTTGTAATTTGATAATTTATATATTTGGTCCCTAAACTTTGGTGATTTGCACTTTAGGTCCCTAAACTTTCATAATTTTGCACTTTAGGTCCCTAAACTTTGATAATTTGCACTTTAGGTCCCTAAACATAGATAGTTTGCAAATATTGGCCTTACACTTTATTCCTTTACACACGTGCCCTTGTGATTGGATAATTTACAGATTTGGTCCCTAAACTTTGGTGATGTAACACCCTCCATTCGGAAAGAGCAACAAATTTAAAAACTTTAAATTAAACATCCAAAAAGGATAAAATCTATTCTACAATTCATCACTTGAGTCACTTCCAATAAAACACTAGATTTAACTTCAACAAATAATAGGTCAAGTCTCGTATAAAGACTAATCAAGGTCGGATGTTACTAAAACCAAAAAGAAACAGTTGCTCTTCTCAACGACTAAGCAGAAGACTTCATCAAACCACTCACCCATGCACATACTCCTAGCACTCAATACTTCACCAAGACACTAGAACCTCTTTCCCCATCCGAAACCTAATGCACATGCCGACAAATAAAAAGGTTAGGCTAACGCCTAGTGAGTTCAAGAGTTTACAACAAGAAATAGATACATTTACTAAAGGGGGAGAAAGAAGTTTAAATCACAGACCTTCAGAAAGGTTTACTTTAAATAACAACCGACACTATTTTCCGAAAGTACACCTTTAAAACAAGGAACCCAACATGAACCTTCTTTCGTAAAACCACTTTAATCCCAAACTCACCCAAGATGTGAATAGTAAGCAAAACTCCCAATTTATAATAATACGAAACAAGATTTTACTTCTCGAAGCACCCCAAACGTGGGCAGGTATAAACATAACCCATAGATCTTGAGTAAACAAACCCGTATATGTAACACGCCACCGAAAATATGGATAATAAAATAATACTCGTTAATACCCAATTAACACCTTTCGGTGACGGGGGAGACCCGATTCCATTGTATGTGGCGGAACACAAAGTTAAGCCACATAACCCTGTTGTCGAACTACACCTCAGATCGTGACTGTATTGCCTGCTCTGCTGAGCTACACCTCCAGTCATGACTGTATTGCTTGCTCCGTCGAGTTACACCTCCAGTCGGACTTTATTTCAAGTCCTAAACATTGTATCCCCTATTGCCTGCTCCGCCAAGCTACACCACAAGGATACACGATCTTATTGCATGTTCGGTCTCTAGCGGAGTTTCATCTTCAGGGTACTCATTAGACCCCTAGTGCCTACTCCCTAGCATTCAAGATAGGAGCCTCAACTTTTTACTTGATAAATCCCTATGTCTAACCTCGTGCACAAGAATTAGACATCCAACACAAGACTCATGGTCCCGAAGTACAACCCATAAAGGTTCCTCTTCGCCAAACAACCGGGACGACACCAATGCCAACACGACATTATTTCCCAAAGTGAGAATCCCAAGAGTCCTCACCATTAAACACGACTGACTTACATGCCTATGGATCCAATGCATTACGGTCTAAAATACATGACTCCAATTGAATGACACACACACTCATAACATTATTTCTCCAAAATAAAGTGCAATAAATGCAACTCACACCCAAAGCTCCACTTTAAGTTATTAAAACCGGACAAAAGTCCCCGTTACCCGACAAATCCGAAAACTGAGCCTTAAGCTCAACCAATCAAACGACCATATGCTAAAACCCGCAAAATGCAATAAAATGCAACGACCACATTTATGCAAACACATGCTTCAACTACATGAATAAACTCCAACATAAAACATTTTCCAAACAAGTTTATAATCTCATTTACTCTTTCCAAAATGTCCCATGACACACATTTAAATGACAACTACTCAAGAGGTTTATATCCATACGATAAATCATTTAAATATCAATATCACCGGTTTACTCAATAAATACTTAAGTTACATCTTTTCCCAAAACCCAAGGTTCATAAGTTCATAAACGTTTGCCAGGTTGGGGGTGACCAAGCGCCCATGACTCACACGGTGATATTTTTAAAACATTTCCCGATACAAAATGCACGTAATACCAACAATAATAAAAATGTATTCTTACCCAATACTTTCCATTTAGGTAAACGAGTCATCAAATCATTTTCATTTCGATGCATTTAACAACATACTCAAAAATCCCCAAGATGGGTGTTTTATAAGTTTACAAAGTTAAACACTTCCAAATAATCAAACTTATCAGCAGTTAACATTTTAATGTAAAACACAAACACTTTAAAATGATCATATTGGCATGCACTATGTTTTCACAAATCAACTTGAACTCGGCTTGCTAGATTTAGGCTAAATCTAGATTTTACCCCATTTTGAGCTCCTTTGAAGAAACTTGAATCTTCAAGTCCAAAACTTCCAAAAACCTAGATTCACAAGTTTCCACCCATTAATAAACATACTCAACCATTTAGAATCGATCCCCAAACACTTTACATCAAAATCTCTGTTTGGCCAAAACCCTAATTTTTGACCCAAATTTCTCCAAAATCTTCCAAACCGAAAATAAGGAGATCAAACACTAGGAAACCATAAATGGAGCATTTATAACTTATTTTAAGGTTTAGAAATGGAAGGGATATACTTACCACTTAGGTTTGACGAAAACCTAGAAAACCCAACAATGAGCTTGAGGTTGAAAAAGAAGATGAAGATGGTGAATCCTTTACCAAAGCTTTCCATTTTACCACTTGATGGTGTTCCATCTTCATAAAATACAAGGGTTTGAGCCAAAGATAGGTTAGGGTTTGAAGGGGAAAGAAGGAAAACGATTTGGGAGAGAATAGGAGAAGTATGGATGAGAGGAAATGAGAAAAGGCTGAAAATCCCGTCTTAACAGCAACCTACCCCTTATGTGCGACATTGACCATGCGACATTGCCCTGGGCAATGTCGCTTGTCATAGTCGCTGGTATGTACCAGCGCACGGTTCACTCCATGTGATTGTGACAGTGCGACTGTAACTCGTCATAGTCGTCGGGCATTGTCGCGGGACCTTTTCGGAGCCCCAAAACTCGATTTTTTCACTGCCAATACTCCCGATACTCCAAGGAACTTTAAGCAAAACATTTCCCAACAAAACCCCACTGTTTACAAGTTGCAGAAACGTCCGGGTGACAATTACTTACCGAAAATTACGGGTGTTACAGGTGATTTGCACTTTAGGTCCCTAAACATTGATAATTTGCGCTCTAGATCCCTAAACTTTGATAATTTTCACTCTAGGTCCCTAAACTTTATTCCTTTACAAAACTTTCCTATGTAATTTGATAATCTACAGATTTCGTCCCTAAACTTTGGTGATTTGCACTTTAGGTCCCCTAAACTTTCATAATTTGCACTTTAGGTCCCTAAACTTGCAAACTTTGGCCCTACAATTTATTCCTTTACACACTTGCCCATGTAATTTGAAAATATACAGATTTGGTCCCTAAGCTTTAGTTCCCTAAACTTCGGTGTTCGCACAAAATGCAAGGTTGATTTCATAGGGCGTCTTTGACATTGAAGTCAAAGATCACATTTGTGTCAGAGATTAAACATAGATTAAATATGGATAGGTTGGAGATTTTTAACTCCACATGTTTTGGTCCATGATTGGACCTCACTAACGATTCGGTCGACCCCCTAATTTGCTACGTCTTCTTACAGACACAGGTCTTCCCGGATAATGTATCGGAGGACGCAGCTTGGTGACTATACTCTTCGATATGGGGAGGAGGAGTTTTGTCTTGTGTCTGAACTCTGTTTTTAACCAGAGCTGACCCTTCGTTCGACTTTGGACCATGACAATTGCATGATGAAGATATTTGGTGATAGGAGGGTCAGGGTTAGGGACGTAGTGCAAAAATTTAGGTCCCTAGGTACCCCAGACGACACTCTTTCGAACGATGATGATGTCCGAGTTTGTTTGATGTTGATGGTTGACGTCTTCTTTCTTGGGCGTCAGGCTCCTTTTCCTGTTACTGATACCGTCAATAGGGTGGTAGAGGATTTTCGGGTTTAGAACCAGTTTCCCGGGGGATCTTATGTCTGGGGACCCACTTATAGGCAAATGAATGGTGCCTTCCAACGACGAGAAGAGAAGAAAGATAAAATGACGTTGATGGGGTTTTTGTTTGCTTTCAAGGTTAGTTAACTTATTGTTATTTAAATATTTATGTATTTTATAGGAATTTCCTATTTTTTACATATAGACATTTTAATTTTTATTTCACAGATTTTGGTTCTAGAGACATTGCATGTTTGTATCGAGTATTTTCATCGGCAGAACAGGCTTCTAGGGAAGTGCGGCGTGTTAGGTCCCTTGTCCTCATCTGGAGGCATATTCTCGATATAGTGGATGTATCGAGGGTAAGTTTTTTACATACTTATAAATATAATTTAAGTTAGCCGTACAATTCTAACATTATAAGGTTTGCCTTGAATATATTAGAAGGCCCGGAGGCCACGCGGGCGGCTTATGGTGATAGCTGAGGAGAGGTCGTTGTCGTGGTATATAGACAACCACCGTTGGAGATGATGATGGTGACGACAACGACGACGATGGCGGTGACAATGATATGGACGACAATGATGACTGCATTCATCATTCAAACACCGATAGGGGATACCAGGACCCACAGGATCATCCAGGCTCTAGCCAGACACATCAGCCCCCCCCCCCGACAGCATACGACAACCGATTTTGAGTATTCTGCATATTGGCAGTGGTTGACCAGTTTAGAAAGAAAAGTTGATTCCTTTATGTCGTGGAGGGTGGTCCAGGAGACATTTACACGTGAGATGTGGGGAATGCAACAACAATTTCGAGATTTTCACGTACGTATTTCATTTTAATTATTGCTCACGTTTATCTATTTAATTGTCCAACTTAAACACATTGGTTAACGATTTGTACCCGTATGTAGACGTCATCCCATTCACACCAGATATCGCCCTTCGACTTGGCCAAATTGTTATTTTCCCAACCATGCCTGATCCCACCCCTCGTACATCCCCCCAATATATGCAAACGGTAACTTTTACATTTTCTTTATGTTTCATTTCTTGTTTTCTTTTTAAATTCTACTGAATATATAACCATTTCATTATGCAGGGCATGTCAGGGTCGTAAGATATAGTGGGCAGTCATATGTTTGGGTCGTACGGTATGCGTGACACTCCTATACCCGGATCGTATGTTGGTAACGACATGTTCGACGCTCCCTCTCCAAGACCACCTATTATGCCAGACTCGTCCGTGTGCATACCGAGCCCATCCCCCTCTTCGTACGGTGGTGTCGGCCTTTTCACCACGCCAGCCACCACCAGCGTACCTCTGAGACCACCTCCGATGGAGGTACTTGGCAGGGGGGTCCGCACACGTGTTCTGAGTCATTTGATGGTGTCTCCGTACATACCCCTACCTGACACTACTCCTCGTCCTCAGTGGCCACAACGGGTAGTCCATGCAATACCTGCCCAACCGTCTATAGTCGTTGAACTATATAGACGGAAGAGATTGAGATCGGGCATGTAATACCCCAGAATCAAACTTTACATAGCATAAATTCAAACTCCCAAAACGGGTCTCCATACAAGCCAACAAAAAAGAAAGATTGACATAGCTCAAACTAAATTAGTTCTATCACAACCGAGATACTACGGATTCACCACGGGCACCGCCTCTAAACCGACCATCATCGACTTCCTCTAGCTCTCAACACTTTTCTTTCCAATTGGACGTAGCCTCAATGACTCCCTCACCTGAAAATGGGTTTTAAGAAGATTAAAAACGAGGGTTAGACCGAATGGTCTAGTGAATTCCCACCCCTCAGGTAGTTTTACAATAAAGTAAGAAAAATCAAGTTGAAAGTAATTAATTTGCAAATACCGATTTCCATATTCAACAAGCCACGAACGAAACCGTAATCGTAATCGGTTACCGAAATATTTTAAGAACAACCACACTCGGGCCCCCCAGTAAATCCCCATACGGCCCCCTAGTCGATGTCGTTTCCGTGTGCACAGGAAACGAAATCCGGGCACACGGTCTAACCATCCCTGATGGTATCTCACAAGCCATGGCCTCACCGTACAAACATAATTCCACGTATGTAATACCAATTAACCAACATTTATAAGAAAATAACGGGTGATAAACTGATTTCACGGTTATCAAACCTTATCCTGCATATAGTTGTCCTATAACAACATAACGTGGTTATAGAATAATTGTATCAGGGAACTCACCTGGAAGGTTGAATTCCGGCGCACATAGATATCAATCCCAAAAGTTCGAGCTCCTACATTTTATTAGAGTTTACGGTTACAACCCGGATTTCAAATCCTTAATAAATTCTTGCGAGGTTTCGATCCAAACACTTCTCAAATTCACCCAATTGCCTAAAGATCTTGACCCAAGAATGAGCCCAAGCAAGTCATGGGCCACGGCCCAAGCCGCTGGGTACGCGGGGTTTGTCCACCCAGGGCCGCCCGGGACAACCCGAGTCTGGGTATCGGCTCCCGGGTCCCTCTTACTCCCGGTTCCAAGAACTTTCCCGGCACACCCGGTTCGATGCGTTCCCGGTACGCCCGGGTTGTAGAACTCCGAGGACGCCCAGGTTGATGAACCCCAGGTACACCCGGGTTGGGAACATTCTCGGTGCAACCGGTTGAGGGGACTCCCAATTCGCTTGGGTACGGCGGCGAACTCAATCGACTTCCAGGGGTTTCTAACTCACCCTCTTCGATTCTCCAAAACCCAATCGATACTAAAATAATCTAAGGAGGAGAGTTGTTTCAACAATTATCACTCTAAGATTCAGACAAACCTCCCCCAAACCTAAATAAATCGGCTCACCTCTTGGGGATTTCCCAGAGAAGCTTTAATACGAAGAGCTTCCCTAAACAATATAAATTTCTAAAATCAATAAAAGGGGTTAGATGGTTTACCTCTTGAAGACGGATTTCCCCACTCTGATTACTCAAGGATTTCAAGAACAATTCTCCAATGCTTCAATAGTTCCAAGAACAATTTCTCCACCCTTTCTTTCTTCAGCGTCGCACACCTACAAACCACAATGACTGAAATGAGAGATTTTCCTAGGGTTTTTAGGCCCTTTTTGCATAACTTACAAAATGGTCCTCACACTACCTTATTTTATTCTTTCAATCCCACTTAGCTTATCTTAGAGTTAACGCCGAGATAACGATCGTTATAACACTCCCCCCTTTAGAAGAATTCCATCCCCGGAATTTCCTTTTTAAAGAGATACGGTTACTTGGACCCCATTTTTGGTTCCACTCCCACGTCACTTATTTCCCCTTATGAGAACTCCATTGGACTTTCACCAAAGTTATTTCTTTAGTCCTCAACCGTTTATCCTTACGACCGACGGTTGCATCAGGTTCCTCACGAAATTTGAATTTGCATTCACTTGCCCATCTTGCAATGGCACCTTCATTCATCTTCATATCATTTTTCGCTAAGCACTTTCTTAAGTTGGAAATATGAAATGATTTATGGGCAGCTCGTAATTTCACTGGTAGGTCAAACTTGTATGCAACTTCCCAAATTCGTTCAATGATTCTCTACCACTTTCTTATATCGGATCATTTCGTAATGTTTGCATGTGACGTCTCTGATCGACTATATCATCTGTACCATCATCCGCCATAATTCAAGCAACCTCTGTAATTTCCCACACCACAATAAACCCACGATGCAACCCATGATACAAACCACAATACAAACCACAATAGTTGTAATCTTTACAAAAGAAATTTTTGCCTCCCAACTTGCCAACTTAGCACAAGGTTAACCTTGAATATCCCATTCGGCTCCAAATCGAGAGTCCTTCATTGGAAGACATATGATTCTAGATTTCTTTCCCAATACGACCTATGACTAACACAAGAGTACTTTCTTTCCCGAGTCAAAAGACTACGACCCAGAAATGCCAACCAAAAATTTCAAATGCTTTCACCACATCGAAACCCCCACACTTGTACATACTAATTATAGGAAGCCTCCCCCATCAATAATCTGATATATCTATATCAGCTAACCACGCTAAATCAAAACTTGAAGACCCGCTCAAATTCTCGCTGCATTCAAACAGTCATCTAACCATATCTGAAATAATTTCAAGTTTCAATCGCTCAACAAGGAAGAGTGACTTGTCCTCGCAACCTAACCTCACTAACTTAATACTGATCGAAAACTTCACTTGGGAGTGTTTCCGCAAAAATATTGAATCTGATCCAATGATCCTTCATTCCAAACGCTTCCTTCAACTACCGTTCCACTCCCTTCTCGAGAACATACATCTTATTCCCAAAGAATCGCTCACTAGTAATTGCATGTTTTTGATCAAACATACACGTTAGTATCCCACGTTTTGAACCTTCCTTAGGAGTTTAGGTACCCACTTCTGACAGTAACCATATACAAACATTGCTCCACAATTTTAGTGTTACTTACTGAACTTCAACATTCCAATTACTCTCTTATCTCGGCATACCATCTTTACCACATCTTGTGAACCACACCCCACATGCCGGTAACACATAACCTCGACTATGCCTAACTAATGATCTCACCCTAATTCTCACTCGATAATTCCACTACGTCATCCCGAAATAGCACCAACGTTCGAAGCCACCACACACTCTTGTTTTCCCACAACTATTGTGTTCTCAGGAAATTCCTTCGTACACATAGGACAATTCACGTTCTTCCTAGATTCCGCACCTACTACATAACATAGTAACCTAACCAGTCCAACACGTCCATCAATTCTTCAATGATCTCAAAATAAACTCACCCAACGACTCACGCAACCCAAAAGGCACATGGCCCCTCCTTTTGAGTAAACACCATTAACCGCTCCACCCCTCCATTCTGAGATAGTTCTATCATACGCCAACTTATCGTCCATGCACCCCAACGATATGTTTAGCATTTTATATGAACTTATCCAACACCTCCAAAAGCTTCTATTTGTGCTTAACATCCTTTAACAACACATTACCCTATCGCTGACCTAAATGCCTAAATTGGCAAATGATACCACCGACTTGTCCACGGAATCTCTACCCACAACATCGAACCACAGACTAGGTTCTTGCGATCATTTGCTTACATAAACAATCTTGTCTTCATATTCATCAGTATGCATACCTATCCAAGTCTATTTCATGACTTTGTCTTTTCCCTGTCTCAATGAACCACACTCAGGACTTCCTGGTTTACTCAAAACATTTGTTCCTTAACGGTTTGCTGCACTCTCCAGGAACCCATTCCCACGACAAGGCACATTCTCTTACTGGTCGACATAATCAATGCACTTACTTTTGTTGTACTACATACTTCATCCACTTACAAACCGTTAAAACCTCACAACACAAGCCCCCCCCCCTCTCAGCAGCGATCTCCCATTACAAAACTCCCACATGCAATGATCCAATTTCCGGCAAGCATATAACTTACATCTCCGCACATCCAGGTAAATTCTTAAACTCCAACCTCCTGACCATGACTTTAACTTTGCACAGCTTGAACCGTTGCTAACTTTGATCATAAGAAAAAAAGTCATGATGATGCTTCCATAATTTTCTCGACAACAAGAATCTCTAACATAACCTACTTTTCCCAACAAAATTACATTTATCTTAGCACTTCAATGTCCTCACTAGAAATAGGTTCAATGCTTATTTGGTGCGAGGTCTAACCTGCAAGAACACCTCAAAACTCAGGCTCAATTCCTTTAACACTTTTTTACTATATCTTAACGCTACACATAACGAGCTACTAATTTCAGTACCTCGACGACTTCGAGTCTTACACCCCAGACATAATCGTCCGCAAACAATGAAATCCTAATTTACCAGAAAAGTCTGCGCTATCATAACAAGAACGTTACCCCTTTAACATACAAGATTTTCGTTATCCATCACCCTTCTTTAACAAAACACCAGAGCTTAATGCGACCATAAATGGCTCAACCGACGATTCCAACTCTCGAAACCTTTCTTACTTTAATTGCCTCAACTTCCATCACCTAGAGAGTTCATAGCCTTCACGTAGGACGACACCATGATTTAAAATCACTTATCCTATTTGAACATTTGAAAAGTACAACCTTTAGGGAAAAAAAACAACTTGAGCACGCACGACACAATACTCCCATACTTCAAGTAATGCTCAATGATCTCGAGAATCGTTCGCACTAATCTTTTGGTAAAACACAACCTTGATCACTAAACGATGTCGTTACAATCGAAATATGGAAGGGAACCTTTGCTGTACGACTAGAAAATTTTGAACAAAATCATTTGCACAAAGTAAAGCAACCGGCTCCCGCATTCAGTTATAAGATATCAACGTGTCAAAACTCATTTTTGGGTTACATAAGTTTGTAGTTAAATTTTTTCGTGATCTTCGCAACGAAGTTTATCTCAACATGAAGAAAAGATGATATATTTCGCAAATTACTAAGTTCAAGATTTTATTATGCAACGGAAAATGGGTTTGTCTTTCTTCTTTACACACGTTGGCATGTGTCAAATTGTTTTCAAAACATAAAATTAGGTATGTACACATCTATTCTTAATCTTGAAAAAGATTTCGCAATACCCAAAAAGAAACACACAATGCATGAGACTCAACTTGAAATTGAAGGCTATTCACTCACTCTAGAGAAATTATTGCACCCCCCCCCCCACACACACAGTTATCATTGGCACTCCGCTTTTGACTAAGGATCGCTACCTCATCTTAGTAACAACTTAATGTACAGGTGTTTCACAACCTGCCTAATTAATCACCCCACCACGTTCTCGCCTTGAACACTGATTTACAATTCATACTATTTCAATCTTTGACCGTTACACGTAGATAAACCAAACATGTTTTCTTCTCATTCAGTTCCTCTAATGATTCAATTCAATCCTAACATCTTCTCTTCAACATTCTTACCACTCCACCGCTGATTAGAGAGTCATAGGTTCACTTATTTCCCCAGCCTTTGGGTTGAAATTTTCAAAATCCCACACAGTCCTCTTCCCTTGTCCGAAATAGTCGGCACATCAGTTCCGAGCATAGGAACTCACTAGAAACTAAGTGTTTATCGTGAATCAATCATTCACCCATATCGAACTCACAAAGTTCAACCTTTGGTCGGTCTGTTAATGCTCTGAATAATGTAACATCCCATAACAACCGTACCAAATATTGTCCGCTTTGTCCACACACCTGGACTCACGGTTTTAAAACGCGTCTGGTAGAGGAGGTATCCAATCCCTCATAAGGCAACTTTTGTTCCCCTCCCCAGCCAATGTAGGATCTTGCATATAATACCCCTTCAAGGGTTGTCAACAATTACACCTCAAACGACCTCACGCATCACATCAAAACCAATGCTAACACCGCAAGACTAGAATTTTACCCCATTCCATCACCCCCTTCGTTGACTAACCCATCAATAAAAAAACTCTTTTGATCATGACGAAAACTAAACTATCCGCACGTAACCAACGTTCTATTACCTACTACACATAGAAAGGTAATTTGAGCACGTACATGTACTTGTAAATTCGCAATTACACTGGCTAGGTGTAATGAAAATTTACTTTTCATTACAATCCTCACTACCTTAAATTGTGTGCCTAAAGGCATCCTACATCTCGGCTGTGTCCTCAACTCTACTCCACAGTTTAATTTAGGCCCATCCGGTCACCTAAATCCCTTAAACTATGGCTCTGATACCAATTTGTAATACCCCATAATCAAACTTTACATAGCATAAATTCAAACTCCCAAAACGGGTCTCCATACAAGCCAACGGGAAAAAAAAGATTGACATAGCTCAAACTAAATTAGTTCTATCACAACCGAGATACTACGGATTCACCACGAGCACCGCCTCTAAACCGACCATCATCGACTTCCTCTAGCTCTCAACACTTTTCTTTCCAATTGGACGTAGCCTCAACGGCTCCCTCGCCTGAAAATGGGTTTTAAAAAGATTGAAAACGAGGGTTAGACCGAATGGTCTAGTGAATTCCCACCCCTCGGGTAGTTTTACAATAAAGTAAGAAAAATCAAGTTGAAAGTAATTAATTTGGAAATACCGATTTCCATATTCAACAAGCCACGAACGAACCCGTAACCGTAATCGGTTACCGAAATATTTAAGAACAACCACACTCGGGGACCCCCAGTAAATCCCCATACGCCCCCTAGTAGATGTTGTTTCCGTGTACATAGGAAACGAAATTCGGGGCACACGGTCTAACCATCCCTGATGGTATCTCACAAGCCATGGCCTCACCGTACAAACATAATTCCACGTATGTAATACCAATTAACCAACATTTACAAGATAATAACGGGTGATAAACTACTTTCACGGTTCTCAAACCTTATCCCGCATATAGCTGTCATATAACAACATAACGCATTTATAGAATAATTGTATCTGGGAAGTCACCTGGAAGGTTGAATTCCGGCGCACACAGATATCAATCCCAAAAGTTCGAGCTCCTACATTTTATTAGAGTTTACGGTTACAACTTGGATTAAGAATCCTTAATAAATTCTTGCGAGGTTTCGATCCAAACACTTCTCAAATTCACCCAATTGCCCAAAGATCTTAACCCAAGAATGAAGCCCAAGCAAGTCATGGGCCACGGCCCAAGCCGCTGGGTACGCGGGGTCTGGCCATCTGGGGCCGCCCGGGACAACCCGAGTATGGGTTTCGGCTCCTGCGTCCCTCTTACTCTCGGTTCCAAGAACTTTCCTGGCACGCCCGGTTCGATGCGTTCCCGGTACAGCCGGGTTGTAGAACTCCCGGGACGCCCAGGTTGATGAACCCCCGGTAAGCCCGGGTTGGGAACATTCCCGGTGCAACCGGTTGAGGGGACTTCTAATTTGCTTGGGTACGGCGGCGAACTCAATCGACTTCCAGGGGTTTCTAACTCACCCTCTTCGATTCTCTAAAACCCAATCGATACTAAAATAATCTAAGGAGGAGAGTTGTTTCAACCATTCTCACTCTAAGATTCAGACAAACCTCCCCCAAACCTAAATAAATCGGCTCACCTCTTGGGGATTTCCTAGAGAAGCTTTAATAAGAAGAGCTTCCCTAAACAATCTAAATTTCTAAAATCAATAAAAGGGGTTAGATGGTTTACCTCTTGGAGACGGATTTCCCCACTCTGATTACTCAAGGATTTCAAGAAAAATTCTCCAATGCTTCAATAGTTCCAAGAACAATTTTTCCACCCTTTCTTTCTTCAGCGCCGCACACATACAAACCATAATGACTGAAATGAGAGATTTACCTAGGGTTTTTAGGCCCTTTTTTCATAACTTACAAAATGGTCCTCACACTACCTTATTTTATTCTTTCAATCCCACTTAGCTTATCTTAGAGTTAACGCCGAGATAACGGTCGTTACAGGGCATATACCTTAGGTGTTTAATTCTCCATGGAGTAAGTCGGGAATGGTGGGAAAACTCATAGGATTGTGTAGGGATGGGTGGTTCGATATATCGGTTAGTAATATTGTTTAAATTTAGTAATACTATTTTAATAGTACTAATATGTAGTTCTTGTCTAACATTTTATGGTTTATTAATAACATGTCAAGGCATGGGTACAATTCATACTTTCCTCACGCGCTCCATCAATGTCTTGGACATTGGTGCTTGGAGACTGGTGGACCTACATGATCGGCAAGTACGATTTTGACTATGTCACCAGTATGGAGAATGGATAGATGATGGCCAAGGGATCCTAATCAAACCAAGCATGTGTATTATGTGCCTTAAATAATTTTTTAACCGTAACTTGTTTTGTAATAGTTTAAAAATGTAAATTCATATAAACACAAAATATATATAAAACATTTTATTCACGAGTAAAGTAGAACATGAAACAACAACATAGAAACTCCAGGTACGAAACAACAACATAGAAACTCCAGGTACGAAACAACAACATAGAAACTCCAGGTACAAAACAGCAACATAGAAACTCCAAATACGAAACCAACAACACTAGCACCATCTAAGGATAAAGTCATTTACATTGATCAATACAATTTTGTTTCTCGGTTACCTGTGCTTGAAGTATTGCGAACTCTTGTACAATCTTCTTCACTTGTACGTTGTCCTAACGAATACGGTCTTCCTTATCTTTTATTTCCCTCTTCAACCTTTTTACCTCCTCCATGTCCGTGTACATCCTTCTCATGTGTCCATCCTTCTTGGTCATCATTTGTTTCCACTGTTCAGTGAGTTCCTCGATCTTCGATTCATTTTTTTCTATCGATCGTTTCATCCTTTCCCGCATTATTTGTGAAGAGGGTGTTGAAGAGGATGCGTTTCTGTTAGAGCATAAATCTGTTGGATACAAGATCAAGAAGACTGAAGGTCAAAGTTTAAGAAGTCAAAGCTGAGAAAGTCAACTCTCATCAATGTCAAAGTCTTTTATAATAAAAAAAAGTCAAAGTATTGTATTTGTATTTGTTTTTCTTGTATTTTAGATGTAGGTATAAATAGATTTGTATTTTCTGTTCTTTGTAGAAGCCTTATTGAGAATTTGAGAATACAATTCAGAGAGAGAGAATTGTAGAGAGAGAAAGAAGAGTTCTAGAGAGAGAAAGTTTGTATTTGAATTGAATTGAAATCAAAACAGGTAATTTGATTGAAATTTGTTTGTTCATTAATTGTTTGTGATTAGAAACTAGAAACATGGAATAACAATTGGTATCAGAGCAGATCCAAAAGTGAAATCAATTCAAGAAAATGAGTTTGGCACTGTTCTTCGACTTTGGAGATCGATTTTGATTTTTCAGTTTGTTTTTCGAGTTGTAATCGATTAGGTTGTGATCGTATAGTGTTATTGATCGAGTCTATATTGTTCAATTTGTCAATTGCACTGTAATTGATTGTTAATCTTGGATTTTGTTGAGTTTTTAAGGCACGAGTTCTTGAGCACTGTTTCATAGATCAAATTGTAATTTTGAGTGTTTGATTTTGTAATTCGTGTATTGTAAATTGTTAGAATATTGAAATCGAGCATCCCTACAAAGTTTCAAGTCAATTGGACAAGTATTGGACCGAAATCAGATGAAAAAAATCAAGTTTTTGTTCGACAGACTGAAGAATGCGCAAGATCTACGAAACGCGCAAGTTCTTCGCAAGAACGCGTAAGTTGAAGAATTTGGTCTCAAACGCGCAAGGCGTTATTAGCGAGTTCATAAAACGCGCAAGGCGTTATCTGCGAGTTCTAGAAACGCGCAGATCGAAGCCTGGGAGTTTGAAATTTGGGAAAAAGTTTCTAAGTGTTGAAACGCGCAAGTAGACACTTGCGAGTTCAGGAAACGCGCACGCCATTATCTGCAAGTTTTAGCGATTCTTTCGGTCTGCGAGTTTGACAAAACGCACAACCCTTTGCTTGCGAGTTTCACAAACTCGCACGCCTTAGTTTGCGAGTTTCACTGTGAATAGTGATCTGCGAGTTTCAGCGCCTGCGAGTTTGAAGCTTCTTTAGTGATCTGCGAGTTTCCTTACTTAGAATTTTTTTTCCTGAGAATTTTTCAAAACTGTAATATGGCCTTTAATAGCGGGACCCCCGTGCTAAGTCTGCGAAGGGGGACATATTTTTTATGGTGATCAAAATTTCTGATTTTATATTTCAAGTTTTCTGTATTTTCTTGATTGTTTCATTTGGACTAACGATCAGTTTCTAGTTTCTTATTGCTTTTATTTCAAACAGTTTTAATCAAGATGACTTCTAAAGATGCTCTTTCCATTGGCACTGATGTCAAGCCTTCTGTTCTGTTCAAAGGAGAATACGAACAATGGAAAGACAGATTTCTGGATTTTGTAGACAGACATGCAAACGGGGAAAACATTCTGCTGTCAATTACAGAAGGTCCTATGGTACCAATCACAGTTCAAATACCTGATGATGACTCATATGATAGTGAAGATGGTACTGAGGAAAGAGAACAGAAGATGAAAACAGTTCCAGTAGAGTATGGTCAATGGTCAGAGGAACAGAAAAGCCGATATAAAGCAGATAAGCAAGCAAGATCCCTTCTTCTTCAAAGTATCCCGAATGACATCTACGTCAAGATAGATAGCTACAAGGCAAATGCTAAAAAGATGTGGGATCAGTTGCAAAAGATGATGATGGGTTCCAAGGTCGGGAAATCAAATGAAAGTGGCTAACTGCATTAACAGTTATGAAGAATTTAAAGCCAAAGAGAATGAAAGCTTGGAAGATACTTATGAACGTTTTGTCTTGCTTCTGAATGAGTTGTCAAAGAACAAAGTGAAGAAGAAGCAGATTGAAAGCAAGTCAAGTTTCTCAGTGTCTTACAACCTGAATGGAAAAAGCATACCCGCCGGATGAAGTAGATGAAAGATTTGAGCGATATCCCACTCCATGAGGTATATGAGACACTAAGGCAGAACGAAGAAGAAGTGGAAGAGAAAAGAGCTGAGAAAAAGAAGGTTGAGAAAGTTCCAGAACCTATTGTTCTAGTGGCTGGAGAGAAGGAGAAAGAAAAGAAGAAGAATAAGAAGAAAGTGCTTACCAGTTCTGAATCAGAATCAGAATCAGATGGAGATGATGGAGAAAGCCTCAAACAGGCTATGCTATTACTGACCCGAGCTTTCCAAAAGAAATTCTACAAGAAGTCGGGATCAAATTCACAAAGATATTCTTCATCCAGCTCTAAGAACCATGAGCACCGAGAAAGAGTTGAAGGAAAGCGACATGAAGATAACCGGTATATGGAAAGGAAGCCGGAAGAAAAGAAGAAGTTTCTGAATGATTACACCGTTGCTGAAAAGCCAGCAAATGATTCAATCAAATGTTACAACTGTGGCAAGATTGGACATTTTGCTAAAGAATGTCGAAAGCCAAAGGTTCGCAACTCCCAGTACTATCAGAACAAATTGCTATTGGCCAAACAACAAGAAGCTGGCATAGCATTAATGGCTGAAGACGAATTTTGGTTGGATCATTCTGATCAAGAGGATGAAAAAGAGAAAGAAGAAACTGCTCATCTCTGCCTAATGGGAAAAGAGGTCAAATATGATGATTCAGACGATGAGACTGCTGATGAGGTAATGAACTTAACTGAAAAAGATTTCATAACCAAAATGGAAGCCATGATGGTTGAGCTTAATGATCTTCAAGTAAAACTGAAGAAAGAAAAAGACAGAGTTGCTAAAAGAAACAATAAGATTTTTGAGCTTAATAAGTCTGTTATTGGGAACAAAGATCTAATTGATTCTTTACGCAAGTCTGCTTCTGATTCTAAAATTCAAGTAGATTGTTTTGAAAAGAAGATTTCTGATTTTGAAGTTAAAATTTCTAAGTCTGAGTTTGAGAAGAAAGAATCTGCACTAATTATTCATAAATTGTAGGTTGAGAACAAGCTTTTGAATAAGAAGGTAAATGGTCTGGAAGCCAAACTCTATGAAAGAGGCCAAACAGATCAAACCATTTTTCTCAATACACCTAACGAAGAGGCTGATGTTAAGGAAAAATGGGGACTTGGTTTTGAAAACCCCCATTACTTAAAGAAAGCCATCAGAAAACAACCAGCACTATATAATTTTGATTTTCTTGCCTGTGCTGGTAAACATACTCATTTAAAACCCAAATTTGTTACCAAATTACCAGAAGAAGTTGAGGCCAAAGAAACTGAAAATAGAAAGAATATAAAGAAAATGCAACTACCATTTAACTATGCAAAGTTAAATGATAGTTATCTTTCTGAGACACCAAAAGTTCTTTCAAATGACTATTTTGCTAGTTATTTTGTTTCTGAGATGAAGGCAAAACCTGTAATTGCAAAGGTTTATGTTCCTCCACTCATTCTTGAAAGAAAAATAGTTGAGCTTGAAAATGTTGTTTCTGATGAAAGAATTTTGGTAGATATTGAACAAAGTGTGTTTTCTACAGTTTTAAAGAACACTGTTTTTCAATCTAAATCTACAAAGTGTTCTACAGTTTCAAAGGCACCTCAAACTTCGTCTGATAATTTTGATGACTTATTTGAGTCTGCAAATGACTTTCTTAATTCTGATGATGGGTGCATAGAAGAAATTGATATGTTTGACTTCAATACTCCTCTTCCTGATCATTCTACTTGTCTTGTAACTGAAAAAGTGTTACCAAGTGGTTTTAATATTAGTGAATCATTAGCTAAGGTTGGTGAATCAGTTTCTATAACTGCTGATTACTATGCACAAGGTAAGAAACATAAGAAACAGTGATTACAGAAACAGAAATACACTGGTACACAAAAGAAAACTCAATCTCAGAAATCTGATTTTCCTAATAATTCTAAATCTTATGTTTCAGATTTAAGGAAGAAAAGGTCGAAAGCAAGATCTGAATGGAGACCAAAAAGGAAGAATGATGAGATTGTTGAATCAGTTTCTGATAACTCGTGTAATAGATCTGATAGTAGTAATACTGATGTAGTTGGTCAACTTGCTTCTCATAAACAAAACCTTGTAACTTCTTACAAGCATTATTCAATAAAGCAATTGATTCAATTATCTCCTACTACTATTCAATCTTATCATTATCGGAGAAATGATTTTGCTTATCATCATAATTCTACTGATTGGTTTGGATCTTATCATGTTTATTCTTCAAGATCAAATGTTTTTAAAAGTTTTCAAAGAAAAGGAGGGTCCATATTTAAATGGATACCAAAATCATGTGCTAATCTGTTAGGACCCGTTTTTAAATGGGTACCTAAAGTTATTGTTTCCTGATTTCTCTTGCAGACCCGGCATATGTGGTACTTGGATAGCGGTTGTTCCAAGCATATGACCGAGCAGAAAGCTTTATTGTCTAATTATACCGAGAAATTCAGTGGCAATGTTCGATTTGGGAACGACCAAGTTTCACCAATCTTAGGATATGGTGATATTATTCAAGACAACATAACGATTAGGAAGGTGAGTTATGTCGAAGGCTTAGGGCACAACTTGTTTAGCATCGGTAAATTCTGCGACAAAGGGTTAGAGGTCAACTTCAAAGCTAAGAGATGTTTGGTTCATTCTGAAGACGGGACAGAACTCTTAGTTGGCAAGAGAAAGACAAATATCTACTCCATCAATCTTTCAAAGGTCCAGAATGACAGTCACGTTTGCTTATTGACAAAAGCTTCGATGCAACAAAGTTGGCTTTGGCACAGACGACTATCACATCTGAATTTTCGTTATATCAACAAGTTGGTCAAAGATAAGTTGGCAAAAGGACATCCTGAGCTGAGATATGAGAAAGAACACTTGTGTGCTGCATGCGAAAAGGGTAAGATGAAGAGAGCCGCATATAAACCGAAGCCTGAACAAAGCACCAGTTCTCCACTAGAGTTGTTACATATGGATCTCTGCGGTCCGATGATAACACAAAGCTTAGGAGGAAAGAAATACGTGTTGGTTATTCTGGACGATTACTCAAGATACACGTGGGTCAAATTTCTACGATCAAAAGATGAGACACCCGAAGTTCTCATTACTTTCTTAAAGACGACCCAGGTGAATATGCAGAGACAAGTCAAGCTTCTTCGAACTGACAACGGCACAGAGTTCAAAAACAAAACTGTTGAAGAATATCTCGAATCGGTTGGGATATCACATCAATACTCTCCTGCTCGTACGCCTGAACAAAATGGAGTAGTCGAAAGGCGAAATCGGACGCTAGTCGAGGCCGCTCGGACTATGCTGAGCCAGTCTGACTTACCTCTATTCTTGTGGGCAGAAGCTGTGTCAACTGCATATCATACTCAAAATCGATCCATGGTACACCGCCGTTTTCAAAAGACTCCATATGAGCTGATCAACAATAGAACACCAACAATCAAGTATTTTCATATATTTGGGTGTAAGTGTTTCGTGCTTAACGACAGAGAGAGTCTTAATAAATTCAGTGCTAAGGCGGACAAAGGCATCTTCATTGGTTACTCTTCAACATCTGCAGCATATCATGTTTATCTGACGAAGTCCAAGACAGTTGTCGAGAGCGTTAATGTAACATTTGATGAAGAGATGGCTTCTGAACAACTCAGTTCAGAACCCGTTATCACTGGAGTATTAGCTTCTGGACAGATCAGTCCAGAACCTGTTTCTACAAAGAACAATTCGGATAACGCTTCTACTTCAATTTCACATTTATCTGATTTAGATTTGTTATTTGAATTCTTTTATGATGAGTTTCTAGGATCTAATGTATCTAAATCTGCTGTGACTGACAGGTCTAAAGACACAAGTTGCAATCATCCAGTCACTTCAGAAGTTATAAATGAACTTGTATCCCCCGTTCAGTCAGAAACTCACATTCCATTGAATACTCCTACAGTTGAAGATATACAAGTAACTGCTGAGCCAGAAGTAACTGTATCAGTTGGGTGTGATATACTGTCTACTCAACAGCCAGAGTCTGTTGTTCCAACTGTTGCTTCTGCACCTGAAACTTCAACTGCAAACCTCCCTCCTATTATTCAAACTGAAGAGCCTGATAGTGGATTTTTAGATGATGATCATGTTCAAACTTCATCTACTCCACTCCCTCATGAGCATCGCTGGACCAAATAGCACCCTTTACACCAAGTAATTGGAGATCTTAACAAGCCTGTACAAACTAGGTCAGCAACCTTAAACTAGTGTCTGCATGACTCATTCCTCAGCAAGATAAAGCCCACGCGAGTATCAGAGGCTTTAGCTGATTCGGATTGGGTATCTGCTATGCAAGAAGAATTAAATCAGTTTGAAGCCCTGAAGGTCTGGAGAATAGTTCCAAAACCGGAAGGTAAATCCGTGATTGGCACTAAATGGGTATTCAAAAACAAGAAGGATGAAGATGGTATCGTCATAAGGAACAAAGCTAGACTTGTTGCCAAAGGTAACCGGAAAGAGGAAGGCATAGACTACGATGAGACGTATGCTCCAGTAGCGCGTATAGAGGCAATCCGCATGTTTCTAGCCTACGCAGCTCATAAGAATTTCACAGTCTATCAAATGGACGTGAAAACGGCCTTTCTGAATGGCATTATTAAGGAGGAAGTCTACGTATCTCAACTAGAAGGGTTCGTGAATCCAGATAAGCCAGATCATGTCTACATCTTTGACAAAACCCTGTATGGTTTGAAACAAGCCCCTCGAGCATGGTATGATGTTCTATCAAAATTCTTGGTCAAGTCAGGTTTTTCCAAAGGTAAAATTGATACCACTTTGTTCATTAAAAAGGAAAAAGCCGATATCATCCTTATTCAAATATATGTTGATGATATAATATTTGGCTCTACTAATCCTAAATATTGCAAAAACTTTTCTAACCTCATGGTGTCACGTTTTCAAATGAGTATGATGGGAGAGATGAATTTCTTTCTCGGATTACAAGTAAAACAATTTTCAACGGGGATTTTCATTAATCAATCTAAGTACATTTTGGATATTTTTCGGAAGTTTAAAATGGAAAATTGCAAACCAATTGGAACCCCGATGGCACCAGGTACTAAGATTAGCACTGATCCTTCTGGTAAAAGTGTTGATGTTAGAACTTATAGAGGTATGATAGGATCGTTAATGTATCTTACTTCAAGTAGGCCAGATATTATGTTTTCAACATGCTTATGTTCTAGATATCAGGCTGCTCCTAAAGAATCCCATTTGGCTGTTGTCAAAAGGATTTTTAGGTATCTTAAGGGGATTGCAGATCTTGGTTTGTGGTATCCTAAGGATACTGGTTTTCAACTGACTGCTTATTCAGATGCAGATCATGCAGGTTGCATGTTGGACAGAAAGAGAACTTCAGGTCACATTCAATTTCTTGGAGACAAGCTTGTTAGTTGGGCTTCAAAGAAATAATTATGTGTTTCCACATCAACTGCTGAAGCAGAGTATGTAGCTACTGCCAGTTGTTGCTCTCAAGTCCTGTGGATGCGAACACAGCTAAGAGACTATGGATTCAAGTTCGACAAAATACCTATATATTGTGACTCGAAGAGTGCAATCGCGATATCTGCTAATCCTGTCCAACATACGAAAACCAAACACATTGACGTCAGGTATCATTTTATAAAAGATAATGTAGAAAAAGGAACAATTGAACTTTATTTTGAAAAAACAGATTATCAGCTTGCAGATTTATTTACCAAACCCTTAGATGAAAAGAGATTTAATTTTCTTATATCTAAGCTTGGTATGCTAAATCTTAAGACATAATCGGTTATTACCTAATAAAGTTACGTATTGCTATTTTTCATCATTTTCTTTATTCTTATTTCTGAAGGATATCTGCACTTTAATAGTTTGCTCATGATCTCAGGAGGATAATGAGATGCACTTTAAGATGATCTACATTCTTTTGAGGGGGAGCATATCTAATTTATGTATTTTGTTTAACTGACAAATTTTTGTGATGCATGATTTTAGGGGGAGCATATAAATCACATCAAAAGGAGTAAGACTATGATTTCTGATTATTTCATATCAGAACTCGTATTTTAATCATTTTACTGCTTTACGTCTTTTATATTTGAATAATTTTGTGAATAAAGTTGCTTTGACTAGACCTTGAGACTTATGCAGGATGAGCGAAGCTGACAAGATTATATCTTTATGACTTTAGCTTGACTTCATGAGATTTAAGATTGCGCGAAACGGTAACTTTCTTATCTTAATCTCAAATGTATCTGAAAGAAGGACAACTTTCAGATATAGAAAACATGTTCTGAAATGTTCAAACCACTTCCTGATTCTTAAACAAGTTTTCATGAATTGGAAGTGTGATTTTAAATGTTTTCATTTTTTTTATTTTTGTGCTTCAATGTTTACAAACCGTGTGTTTCCAAAGATAAATACTTGCGTATTATCTTTTCATACACTTTCAAGTATTCATACACACCGGTTTAATTTTTGTTCAAATTGTTCTTACCATGTCTCATATTGAAACATATTTTCGATGGTAAGACACCCCGCTTGTACTTCACTGTATCTTGAGCGTCATTTCATTTCGAAGCGTTCATTTCAAGAATGTATATATCTTGTTTCATATAGACAATATCCATTATTCTTGACCATAAGCCTTAATTGATATATCATTTCATTTCTGATCATTTTCATACAATGTCAGATTTTCAAACATGTCTTTTACATTCATGTTCATTCATTCAATATACTTGTTTGAAAATACTTCAATGTTTTCAAATGCTCAAATCTTCATGATTATATTTTATGAGCATACATTCATCTGACATTTGTATATGAGCTTTAACTGCTATAGTTAAATCATTATGAGCAACACGTTCTTTCAGGATAATATATGGGTTCTTTGTGCTAGGAATTAACTGAACTTCTATGAAATCACGTTAACCAGTGATTTCTACCCAAGAAGTTAATCCATAGAGATTGAGTGTGAGGAGTCTAAAAGAAATGAGTGTGGGTGTGATGAGATAAAATGTAAAGGAGAGTTTGGTTAGTAGTGAGTTTAATGATCAAAAGAAAGAGGGTGTGAGAATAGAGTAAAAGAATATTAAACTCTGCACCAACTACTTTCTGAGCCGGGCAGCCACATTACTAGCGTTTCACAACTCTTTGGTGAACGTAATTGAAACAGGCAACTAGCCCATGCCAACTCTTGACTAAACCCCACCAGCTACTCATTTTCTTCTCAAAAAGAAAGTGTTTCATATTTTAAAGGGGACGCAACATATAATCTATATGGTTTTCATTTGGAAAATCTGGATATTGAAAAAGAAGGAAGTATGCCCCACCTTCGCACTTCAATCATGCACTGAGAGTCTGTGTTTATCTACTGTTGTCTCAGTGGTTTACACTATGTTGAGCCTTTATAAAAGCAATTATTCGTGTTTAATTCTTTCTACACTTGCACGAACACACAAGGAATTCGTTTCTTTGTCAAAACATTCATAGAAATTGCCTTTGTGGTGTTTCGATGATTGGATGGAAGCCCTGGGGGAGTGAACATCAAAAAGCTCCTTTATATTGTGTATTCGTTACACACAGTGACTCGTGTTACTGACAGGCATTTTAACTGTTTCATTTGTTGATTCAGGAGTTACATGTTCTTATTTTGTCTGGATTTGCAAAGATCTAGATGAATACTTGGTTATGGATCACATAATCAGAGGCTCAGTTTGACAGATCAGAATGGTCAAAGACATTTATCGGAAGAAAAGTTTTGATGATATAGATGCTTAAATCATCAAAAAGGGGGAGATGGTATCAAGAAATGATAAAGTTTTGAAAGATGATTTTTATAGAGATGTCCAAGTCAGAAGATTCAAAGTAAAGATTTGAAGAAGATCAAAGAATTTCTGAAGATGTACTGATTTTTGAGGAAATTTTCTTTGAAGATTATTTGCTAAAGCAATCCGAGCTGATTTTGAAGACAATTTTTTTTCCAGAGTCTGAAAGTGTTTTGTGAAAGTTTTTGGGGAGATTGTTAATCGTTTTGAAAACAGTTTTGGAAAAAATACCATCAAAGAAAAAGGGGAGATTGTACAGACAGAGCTTAAAAGTGAAGACTGAATTGCTAGATTTTTCAATAATGATCTTGAATCCAAAGGGGGAGATTGTTAGAGCATAAATCTGTTGGATACAAGATCAAGAAGACTAAAGGTCAAAGTTTAAGAAGTCAAAGCTGAGAAAGTCAACTCTCATCAATGTCAAAGTCTTTTGTAATAAAAAAAAGGTCAAAGTTTTTTATTTGTATTTGTTTTTCTTGTATTTTAGATGTAGGTATAAATAGCTTTGTATTTTCTGTTCTTTGTAGAAGTCTTATTGAGAATTTGAGAATACAATTCAGAGAGAGAGAATTGTAGAGAGAGAAAGAAGAGTTCTAGAGAGAGAAAGTTTTTATTTGAATTGAATTGAAATCAAAACAGGTAATTTGATTGAAATTTGTTTGTTCATTAATTGTTTGTGATTAGAAACTAGAAACAGGGAATAACAGTTTCCAGCCATGTGTTTGGTGAAAGACGAGAGTCTTATGATATTAGTGGATGGAAATGTTGTATGGATGTTGTGACATTTAATTTGGAAATAACGGGAGTATTATAGCCAGACGGAGCCACCTTCGCAATTACGAACCTAGATCCACCTCCGCAATTGCGACCTTTTCAGATGAATCTTGCAGCCTGTCCAGATGAATCTTACGACAATTGCAGCAATTGCGGAAGTGAAATTGGTCAAGATAATGATATTAAATTCAGACGAATCTTGCAGCCCTTTTCAGAAGAATCTTGCAGGCGCTTTTCAGACGAATCTTATAGCCTTTTCCAGACGAATCTTGCAGACTTTTTTTGAAGAGGCTTGTCCAGTTTTACTTCTGCAATTTCAAAAGAAAAACCCTTTCCACGTTTCCCAAATATTTTGTTGCGGATGTGCCTCCACGTTTTCCTTTAATTTAATGTAAACACTTAACACACACTTATCTTTATTTAACTTAACATAAACACTAAACAATTGTGTAACTCGGTAGAAAAAATATATAAATACACCCAATATATAATAGTAGATTACAAAGATGTTCATTACAGGCATGATTTACTCGTTAAGATCAATGTTAAGATCAAAAGTATCATGTCTATTGTTTGGGTAAAAAATACACGATCTCGACGAAGTAACATTTAACGCATATCTCGCACGACCAATCTTGTATCAAAATAAGGTCATTTCGACCGAGCATAACCCTGATCTCCGTCGAGAGTAACTCGAAGGTCGATCGAGCGATATACGACAGACGTAAAGACTAATACTCGACCTCGACCGTACTAACGTATGACCCAACGTTTCTTTCTTGATCATTTAATGCAGGTTCAATGCTCATAAATACCAACTGTCATAACGGCTCAATGCCATCTAGAACATTTATGAAGCGCGACAGTTATAAAAGACACATTTATGGAGAATCAAGGCTATAAATACCCAAGATCAACACTTCATTGGGGGGACAGAGGCACAATACACCAAGTATACGTTTACAAGATCTCCGAAGAATTTCTGCAATCTTTCATTCACACGACAGCCTCAATTTACACACGACTATAGTGTTTTCATACACGACGCACACTTATTTTACAATCGTACATCTATTTCCTGTATAGATCGTGTAATACATTGTAAACATAAAAGGATATCACCCCTGTTCGGTGATCATAGTGCACGACGACCCTTACCTATCGTTCGTGGTTTTTTCCTCGTTGAGGTTTTTCCGCGTCACCAAATCCCTTGTCTCCTTATTTTATTGTTTATCGCGCATAATTGTCTATCGGTTACTTTCTTTAGTTGGATAAAGCTCCACGTCGACCTTAAGTTATTCTTTGAGTAATTTTTGGCATTAACATTTTGGCGCCCACCGTGGGGCCCCCTCTAAAGAAAATCCTAGACAACAGTGCGCCGTGCTAAAAATTTCCTCGAGTGTTTTTTTGCGTTTCAGAGGATAATGGCAGCTCAAGGAACCCAGGTACACATCATGGCTCAAATGAGCATGGAGTTGAATGCAACTCGTTCTCGGATCGAGACATTAACAAAGCAGCACAGGCAAGCCGTGGAGGAGAATAAATCCTTGAGAAACCGTAATGTCAACAACGCGGTAGGGCCTTCGCAAGGACAAAATGGTTTCAGTGCACCCTGGACAGGACCAACTCTTCCCAACTATCCGAGTCCACTTTCCTCTGGTTTTCCAGACAGCCGATGCCGACGTTGCCACCTTCACCGCCACCTTTCTTTCATTCGACGGCATCAATACCTACAATGCCTCCACCAGTATCGGTCCCCTCGGTACCGATACCATCTTTCCAGTTCAACGGGTATGCTTCTGACTCGTCGCAGCAGAATAGATTTTAGAATTTAGGACATGTTCCGTCGGGTGTTCAAGGAAGCATTCCGGTCGATCCTGTCGCCCAAAGGTTGAAGATATTGGAAGAGCAAAACGAACGTGTTCTGTCGCTACTTGCCAAGATTCCAGGAGCAGCGGTACCAGTCGAACCTCGTACGGGGTTTCAGGTGTCACCTTTTGTCGATGAGATTGCGATGGTCGACGTCCCAAAGTAGTACAGTATCCCCACGTTCACACCGAAATACTCTGGTGTCACGGATCCGACTGAACACGTCGCTCAGTATAAGCAATTAATGTGGACAGTCTCCATCCCTCACCAGTATCAATAGGTATGCATGTGCAAAAGTTTCGGAGCAACCCTTACAGGTGCATCTTTGCAATGGCTAATCGGTCTCAAGCCAAAGTCAATCAGGTCGTTTGCCGAGTTGGTAAACCAATTCTCTCAGCAGTTCGCCAGTAGTCACAAGATGGAAAAGTAAACTAGTGACCTCTATTACGTCATTCACAAGACCGGAGAATCCATTCGCAGTTACTTCAACAAATTCAATGCCGAGATGATCAGTGTTCGTAATTGTGATACCAAGACCGTGATTGAGGCCTACAAGCGTGGCCTAGACGAGAGTTCGGGTCTCTACACTTATCTGACAAAGTATCCCCCCGAGAACTTTAAAGACGTGCGTGCAAGAACTTTGGCCTATATGAGAGTTGAAGATGACGCAAATTTTTGTCGTAAGCATTCTAATGACAAGAAGTCGTTGAGTGTAAAGAAGCTAGAGTTCAAAGCTAGATCGACAGTTAAAACCAAGCCATAGAGACAAATTTCAAACGTTCGATTCGATAAGAAGAAATTCTCGACTACGACCAAGTTCCCTCAGTATCCTAAAATCTCCTCGTATGGATTCAAGGGTACACCCAAGGATCTGGTCGACGCATTGAATATTGCGCAAGCAACTGTTCGTTGGCCAAAGAAAAGTGACAAGGCCGACGACAAGAAGGATAAGACCAAGTGGTGAGACTTTCACAACGACCACGGTCATACCACCGACGATTGCATAGCACTCAAGAAGGAACTCTCTTGGCACATCCCGAAGGGTAACCTCGATGGATAGGTAACTCCCAATCGAAACATTCGACCACCATAAGTTGATCATGAGAAAGTCGTGAACTGCGTGACTGGTGGATCAAACGTATGTGGTCTAACCTACTCAGCAGCAAAGAGACATGCGTCTCAAAATGCAAACATCAACCAATCCCTCGATCTTCACAATCAAAGGAAGAACTGGAGCTCGAGCCTATGAAGATAACATTCGACCAAGATGACTTAGGCGACCTGCATCAGAAACATCACGATGGGTTGATCGTCCAGCTCAAGATCGGCAATTGTCTGACCCGAAGGGTGTTGGTTGACGGAGGAAGTTCGACGAACATCATCTTCCTAGACACCATCAAAGCTATGGGCCTCGACAAGTCAGAAATCGTCCGACGTTCGACAACGTTGGTCGGCTTCAATGGAGATGCGACGAGCACCTACGGAGAGATCGTCCCACCAGTCTAAGCTAAGGGAATCAACAAGCAGACAAAATTCAGCGTTATAGACTGTTCGTCAGCATACAATGTCATTCTTAGACGACCCTGGATCCACGGCATGAGGGCAGTGCCCTCGACCTACCATCAGACGATGAAGTTCCCAACTCCATGGGGGATCCAGGAGATCAAAAGTGAACCGAAAGTCGCTCGGGATTGCTACAAGACGACGATGAAGCCTAGAAAGCAGTCCATCTAGCAATTACAGAGCCAGGATACTCTCGATACTAATGACGACTATCGATTGGAGGAAGTTATCCTTAACCAAGACAAGCCGGAGCAAGTCATCTTCATAGGTTCGACGCTCGATCCTTCCATTAAAAAAGAACTAATATCTTTTTTGCAGGAATATGTGGACTGTTTCGCTTGTACGCACGAAGACATGGTTGGCATAGATCCTGACATTATTTCGCATAAACTAAACGTGGATCCATCGTTCAAACCAATAAAACAAAAGCGGCAAAAATTCGCTCCAGAGCGAAACAAAGTGATCAACGATGAAATCGACAATCTCCTCAAAACTGGGAAGATACGAGAAGTGAAGTACCCCGACTGGTTAGCCAACGTCGTGGTCGTATAGAATAAAAATGGCAAATGGAGAGTCTGCATAGACTTCACAGATCTAAACAAGGTGTGTCCGAAAGATCCATTTCCTTTGCCACATATTTATGCGTTGGTCGACGCTACTGCCGGACATGAACTCTTAACGTTCATGGGCGCCTACTCAGGCTACAATCAAATACTTATGCACGTCGACAATAAGGAAAAGACAACCTTCATGATGGATTGCGGTATCTACTGTTATAAGGTTATGCCATTTGGTTTAAAAAATACAGGTTCCACATACCAGAGGTTGGTCAACAAAATGTTCAAGGACCAACTGGGTGACACCATGGAAGTATACATTGACGACATGTTGTCAAGTCTCGACAAGCCATCGATCATGTCGGGCACCTACGACAGTCGTTCGACATCCTCTGGCAATATCACATGAAGCTAAATCCTACAAAATGCTCCTTTGGAGTTAGTACTGGAAAATTCCTAAGGTACATGGTGACTCGAAGAGGCATCGAAGCCAATCCAAATCAGATCAAAGCCATCGTCGAGATCAAATCGCCAAGGAATTTCAAAGAAGTGCAACGTCTAACCGGTCGAGTAGCAGCCCTGAACAGATTCATATCCCGATCGTTAGACAAATGTCATTTGTTCCATAACGTATTGTGAAAGAACAAAGATTTCCATTGGATGGACGACCATGAGAAAGAATTGCAAAAATTGAAAGAGTACATGGTGTCACTTCCACTGTTATCAAAACCACAAGACGATGACGTCTTACAGCTCTACCTAGCCGTCAGTTCTCACGCGGTAAGTGCAGTCCTGGTAAGAGAAGACGACAAGAAACAATTGCCTATCATTTATGTAAGTAAGTCTTTACTCGACGCTGAAACCAGGTATTCCTCAATGGAAAAACTTATACTATCACTAGTCACAGCTGTAAAAAAAAAAGCTACGACGTTATTTTGAATCACATCCTATAACTGTCATTACTAACTTTCCACTCAAGTCTGTCTTGAGAAAGCCAGAATTGACAGGTTGACTAGCGACATGGAGCATATACCTCAGCAGTTATGACATCGACTTCAAACCCAGCACCGCGATCAAATCGCAAGTCTTAGCAGACTTCGTCGCCGACTTTAGTACTGAACTAGAGAAAGAAGCACAATGCGAAGTTTGTTCTGTGGCGACTCACGACGACAAACCCTGGATTCTACATGTCGACGGTTCGTCCAACGCTAGAGGTACAGGACTGGGCGTCGTCTTAAAGTCGCCATAGAGGGGCAAGATGGTGTACTCCATACGATTTGATTTCAAAGCAACCAACAATGAAGCAGAGTATGAAGCCTTGGTCGTCGGGATGAACAAGGCACACGGCCTGGGGGCAAAGGGGTTACACGTCAAAAGTGACTCTCTCCTCGTTGTGAATCAAATGAATGGTGAGTTTGCAGCTAAGGATTCAAAGATGACAGCATATCTCAAAATGGCAAAGGCAGAATCCACAAAATTTGAGCCTTTTTTATCGAGCAAATCCTGAGAGATTTGAATACTCAAGCATATGCTTTAACCAATCTTAGATCGACATTAAGCAAACCTCTGTTTGACACGATTCCTATGGTACATCTAGCAACGTCGTCTATTGATCAAGATGACGCCGGGCAAATTGACAACAACGAAGAGGATTGGTCGAGCAATGTCATGAACTATCTAACACACGATCAACTCCCAGAAGATAGAACAGAGGCTCGAAAGATAAGATTCAAAGCATCACGGTATGTCGTTATACAAGGAAGACTCTATCGACGATCATCTACAGGACTTAATCTACGATGTGTCACAAGCAGAACGCAAGTCCAGAATATCTTACAAAGAGATGCACAACGGTGAGTGTGGTAATCATTCAGGTGGTCGTAGCTTAGCCAATCGAGTGTCTCAACAAGTCTATTACTAGATGACACTACGACAAGACGCAATTAAGTACGTACAGAATTGTGACGCATGTCAACGACATTCAGGTTCGATGCATAAACCTTCTGAACCTTTACACTCGACATTAGTTCCATGACCCTTCATGAGATGGGGAATGGACATCGTCGGTAAGTTACTACCTGTCCCTGGACAAAAGGTATTTCTACTCATCCTTACAGATTATTTTTCCAAATGGGTTGAGGTAGCCGCTTTTTCCCAAGTTTGGGATAAAGATGTTATATCCTTTATCCATACTAACATCATATGCAGGTTTGGCATACCCTCCGAGACTGTCTGTGACAATGGGTCTCAATTTATAAGTGAGAGAACTCAACAGTTCTGTGAGGACTACAATATAAAGCTTACGACATCAACACCACGATACCCTCAGTCGAATGGACTTGCTGAGTCGAGTAATAAAATGATTGTTAATTCAATCAAGAAACGTTTGAAAGCAGCAAAAGGAAGATGGGTCGAAGAACTCCCTTCGGTCTTGTGGGCAAATCGTATAACTCCGTGTACGTCCACTGGACAAACTCCCTTTTATTTAGTCTATGGTTGTGAAGCAGTTTTACCCATTGAGGTACAACTACCTACGTCGAGACATACATCGGTCGATCATAACTTGGTTGATATGAGCTATGATCTTGATGCTCTAGAAGAATTAAGAGAATCAGCATTGATTCGAATGGCATCCCAGAAACAAACGGTCGAACGACACTTCAATAAGAATGTAAAGACTAAAGTCTTCCAAGTGGGCGACCACGTCTTGCGATGAGTGTTCCAAAAGACTCAGGAACCAAATGCAGGTAAACTTTCCATTAAATGGGAAGGTCCTTATCGTATATCACAGGTCGTGGGGAAAGGTTCCTATAGGCTCCAAACTCTCGACGACCAAGAGATCCCATGTAGTTGGAACGCAACGCATCTAAAGAGGTATTTCTTCTAAGCCCTTGAACTATGTTAATACGATTATTCATCTCAAACAAAGTACTAACTTAAGCATCGGAGGGTCGTTGGTTAGCCGATATGAGACTATAAGTTATTCGCACGATAAGTCTTTCGCACGACTTAACCTCACCGAACACCGAAGGGTGTGTAATCTAATTTCTTAACTTTGAAGTATTTTTTATTATGGATGAAATGCCTTAGTCGTAAGTATCTATGGTTGAATTATGGTGACATGCCTTAGTCGCAAGAATCCTCAAACTTATTTGCATTTCTAAGAATGGTTGTCTTATGAACTATTTATTTGGTCGTACGATCTTTAAGACCAGAAGAGGCCCTAAGTCACCTGAATAGCCCTAGTCGCAAGTTCAATGACATAAATTTGCAATTTAAAGTACTCGACGATGTAGCAAAAAGATCATTTACATTCAAAATTCGATGGTTACAAGGGAAAGACTCGACCACCAACGGTCGACCTATTAAAAACTATAAAATTAAAAGGAGCTCAAGAAGGGGGGGCATCCCCTGCTAGATGTGACGAGGAGGCGTCGTCAGTCTGGCCTTCATCTACCTTAACTTCCTCGACCGCCTCGACTTCCTTCTCCTCCTCGGAGTCCGGAACCTGTTCGGTCCCAACGTCCGCAAGGTAGAGTTTGAGGTCTTTGGTAGCGTTGGCCAAGGGATTTTTTCCATTTAAGTGGTGTCTCATGATGTCCGCCTTGGTCGTCCACCGAGTGAAAACCTCGACGCCTTTCAGCTCCTCCTCCAAATACTCGATCCTGCGCTCTTGAGCGAACACCTTTGGCTTAAGGTCCTCGGTCTCTTTCTTACTCTCAGCCGAGGACACCAAGGATTGCTCCAGTTCGACCCGCATCCCCTTTAGCATGTCACATGACACGTCCAAGCGGATCTGCAGATCGGACCTTTGCGTCCGGACAACGTCCATAATCTTCTGGGTCTCTTCCAAGCGACCATTCAGGGACTCCACGTCGGCCTTGGTCGCACTTTCTCTGGCCAAAGCCGCCTGCTCCCTCTCCAGTGCAGCCTTCTCCCGCTCCAAGACCTTCGGCACAAAACGCCGAATTTTGTCCATTTCATTATAAAGACCGAAAGAGGACTGAAAAGCCTGCAAAACACACGACGGTCAATAACAAATCTAAAACAGGAAAAATTGAAATTTTTTTATCCTTACCAGGAAAGACAGGCCCACAACGTGCGACCGCACGTCCTCGGCGACCATCTCCCCGAACATCTCCCTGAAAGACGGGAGCAAATATTTCTTTATATGAGGGAATAGCTTCGCCTGGTCGAACGAGCCATCCCTCATGAAGTCCGACGGCAATGTAAAGTTAACCGTATGGACCTCCACAGGACCCTTCCCTTTGTCGCCAGACGGGGGAGGAGGACCAGAGGCCTCTGGCGCCTGATTAAAACACCCGACCTAGAGATCCTCAGGGACCTCCACCACTGGAGGCTCAGTTTGGGTCGCCTGTACGGCAACATCTGTCTTCATTATATGGGGAGTGTCAACGCTCGATGCACCACCATCCGTCGATAGAGGTTCCTTCGAGACGTGTACGTTTCGGAAGGTCCGGCCCCGCAGCCTTAACTGCCTTCCTTTTCTTCTTACCATTTCGGGCTAACTCCAAGAACGCCTTCTTTTGGTCGGCCACGTTGGAGGACTTCGAGGGAGAAAAACCTGAAAAAGGAATTCAAAACAATGATATAACAAGCAAGGGAGAAAAACACAAAGAAATTCGAATACAGTGTCTGACATCTCTTTTTTCTCTTATTCTCTTTCTCCCCTCTCCTCTACGGGAGACGCAGCGGACGATCCGACGAACTGCAAATCGTCGACATTCAAGTCCCAGTCGACAGTATAGAATGAACGCTCCTCGACACTATACTCGATAAAGCGTTTGATCTTTGCGTCAGAGTCAGCAGAAGGCTCGACAGCAGAAAAATCGATTACTGATAAAGAAAAAGACATGGTCAGTAAAACTCAAATGACTAAGCATGAAATACGGAACAAAAACCTACAATCTTACCATCAGTGTTCCACCCCATGGAAAGCCACTGAATGTCGCCAGCGACCGAAGCTAGTCGACCAAAGACATACTTAGTCTTCCAGTTTCGATCGTTATCTGCGGTCTTGTGGACTAAAACATTAGACTCCCTGGACTTGGAGGTCAGGCTGTAGCGATGGTTCGGTTCCGACTTAACCGAATAAGCCGAAAGAAGGTCCGAGACAGTAAAAGATGACTCCCATTTACTCGTCACTCGTTCAATCACTTGAACGACTCTCCAAAACTGGGGCATCATCTGCCCCGGAGATAAATCGAAAATCGTAAGAAACGATCTCGACAGAGGAGAATAGGGCCATGAAAAACCTATCTCAAAGGGATATTCGTACATCACGAAATATCCCTCGGGACACTGCTCCAGACGGAGCAACACCGGTGGACTAAGGGTTACATCCTCTGGAATCCTAGCCAATCGTCTAAAGGACTCAATGTCTTCCTCCTCGCAGATAACGCTAATAGGATCCAACTACATAACAAAATCAGGGTCTTAGATAGTTGCTACGTAAAAACCAAAAACGTCCCAACCCTTCCTAGGATTTTGAGCTTGAGTTTTAAAACGCATGGACTTGAGAAGAGAGGTTGTACCTTAAATAAATGCTCAAAACCTCGAAGAGAACCTAAAATTAGGCGAAGATCGTCTGAAATCAGGAAGGGATCGCACGAAAAACTCAACGAAATCTATCTTTAAATAAACACTCTGGAAGCGTAAAAGGAAATGATCCTGAATATCTTCCATTTATGTACGAATGTCGAATCAAGCATACTCGCTCGATATTCGACACATGTCGATCGACTCTTCAAGAGCATTCCTAACTGATCGACATCTGTCACTCTTAGTTGTCCTGCGTATTCCCCAGTCCATCATGACGCGTGTCAGGGAATCTAGTTAGAAACAAACCATTTCGGTTCTGAAGCGACGAATACCTCTCCCCAAGTGACATGTGGCACTCGACAAAAAAATTAAAATTCCCGCCAAGAAAAATTTTAACGCATATCTCACACGACCAGTCTTGTATCAAAATAAGGTACTGTTGACCGAGCATAACCCTGATCTCCGTCGAGAGTAACTCGAAGGTCGGTCGAGCGACGTACGACAGACGTCAAGACTAATACTCGACTTCGACCGTACTAATGTATGACTCAACGTTTCTTTCTTGATCATTTAATGCAGGTTCAATGCTCATTAATACCAACTGTCATAACGGCTCAACACCATCAAGAACATTTATGAAGCGCGACAGTTACAAAAGACACATTTATGGAGAATCAAGGCTATAAATACCCAAGATAAACGCTTCATTGGGGGGACAGAGGCACAATACACCAAGTATACGTTTACAAGCTCTCCGAAGAATTTCTGCAATCTTTCATTCACACGATAACCTCAATTTACACACGACTATAGTGTTTTCATACACGACGCACACTTATTTTACAATCGTACATCTATTTCCTGTATAGATCGTGTTATACATTGTAAACATCAGAGGATATCACCCCTGTTTGGTGATCATAGTGCACGTCGACCCTTACCTGCCGTCCGCGGTTTTTTCCTCGTTGAGGTTTTTCTGCGTCACCAAATCCCTTGTCTCCTTATTTTATTGTTTATCGCGCATAATTGTCTATCGGTTGCTTTCTTTAGTTGGATAAAGCTCCACGCCGACCTTAAGTTATTCTTTGAGTAATTTTTGGCATTAACATCTATAACTACCGTAATTCTATTGGGTAGATACTGGTTGAGGTTGTCGGCTACTAGGTGCTCTTTGAGTTTCCACATTTGTTGGTGCAAGAGTTGGACAGTTTACCCGAGTATGTCCAGTTTGTCTACAACGAGTACATCTTCTTTGGATGGGATCCTCACTACGAGAAGGGATATGATCATGGTTACTCGGTCTACCGGCCCGTCTCCTTATCAACGGTGGTTTAACGGTCATTAGCGGGTAGTCTGGAACACCCATGTTTTAGAAGGGCCAACCGGATGTATGAGTTCTGTGTATGTTGCTCGATAATTATGTGACCTGAAATAACCATCCGCCAGGTGGTTGGAATCCGTACAGCAAGTTAAACCGGAAAGCTGCCATTTCATACAAAAGCAAGTATAATTAGGATAACATATTTTTGCATTTAGGCGGCCATCGCGAACCTCATACCAACCACGAACAATGTCATGTACTGTCCAGGATTCCGACTTTATCCACCTCTTTTTAACTTTGGCTTCCATTGTCGAGGTGAGAACATTCACCGTTTGGTCTGCAAGAAAAAATAATTTGTAATCTTAGTATTCTAACAAAAAATAAATTCATAATATAATTAGAGATTTGTGACTATTATAACCTCCTTTAGTCCGGCGAATCGAATACTACTCTTGTTGAAATACCCTTAAGTAATCCATTAGGGCTACGATAGGTAGTCTCCGAGTAAAACGGGACAGTACATTTATCGAATCGGCACTGTTTGAAGTCATTATGTTGTAACGCATTCCTGGGAAATGGGCCCTTGACCATTTTCCCGACCCAATCTCTTCCATATACGGAGCGTCGAGAGGTATAGCGCCTCGTAGAGCTGACATTCTCAGATTGAAGTCCTCCACCTTGTACGCTTTACACGTCTTCCAAAATAATTTCTTCCTATACTTGACCATGATGGCAACAACAAAGGCCATGATGTGGGTAGACTGTTGTAATAGCTTGGTTTATTGAAGCAACCTTGTCGGATACGAAAACCAACCCTTCCACTTCTCCGATACATTGCTTCAACATGGACAAAAACCAAGTCCACGCCTCCCCACTCTCAGACCTACCCACTCCGAAAGCAATGGTCACAATTTCATTATTTGTGTCCATAGCAACGACTAAGAACATTGTGCCCAGGTAAGTCCCCTTCAAATGAGCACCGTCTATTATAAGGACCCGACGCAAGTGTCCCAGAAACGACCGAATCTGGAAAAATTATAAAGTTTACAGATTAGAAAAATTATAATACCTATTAGTGAAAAAAATTATAAATTAAGTTTACAGTGGTGAAAACGTTAGAAGAAAAATTATACGTACCGCGCAACCAAGGGCATCGAAACACATCTCACAACGGCCCATATTACCTGTCCTTATGCGGGTAATGGTACCAGGATTCGTCGCCTCCAAGTTATAGAGAAACGCATCGAGTCGGGTAAACGATTCCACGGGGGTACCACGGCTCAACGTTAGTGCATAAGCTTTCGCACGCCAAGCTTTCCAATATGAAATATTTATTTTCATATGCAGTTTCATGTCGTTCACAATGTCGGATCCACGGAGTGTCCTACTAGTATCCTTCACCTTAGGGAGAAGTAAATGACCCAATACTCTTCTGTTGTAGACATGGAAACAGGGCGGGGATGGGGCAGGGAATGCAATCCCTGGCCCCGGCCCCGATTTCACTACCCTATCCCCGGCCTCGGCCCGAAGGGTACAGGGAATCAAATCGCCTCACCGATTTTTTTAGGTTTATCCCCGGTCAATCCCCGGATCAAAAAATTAGTGGAAAATTATATTATATTTATATAATGCATATTGAAAAAACATAATTTTTTAATTAATATATATACATACGGGGATGGGGCGGGTTGGGAATACATTACCCCGCCCCGGTCTCCGCCCCGGTTTTCAACATCTCGGGGATCCCCGGCCCCGGTACTCTGTTTTACGGGGAATCCCCGACCCGAACGGGGCCGGTGAACCGGGTCCCCAACGGGGCGGGGTAAATCACCATATTATGTTGGCTTGACGGTGGTTAGGATGCATCTGGGTCTTCAAACAAGTGTACGTCATTCAACTTTTATACATCGAACATCTTGGTTTTTTCGACAGATGTCGCCATGATACGCCAAACACAATTGTCATGCAGACATTTCGCTTCGTATCTGGTTTCTAAAGATCTGTGCACTCTAAATTGGAAACCCTTTTCAAGAAACTTCAACACGAGAGCAAGTGTCATTTCATCTTTCAAAGGGAATACATCCGCCACCTTTACTCTTCCACTTCTATTATAAGATATGGGTTCGTTAGGTGTGATGATAGACTCTTCTTCTTCTGGAAGCGGAGGAGGCATACCAAAGAAGTCATTTATCCTACCAAATGATTTAACGGGACCGACTTCTTCATCATTATCGATATCAGATATACCGAAGTAGTAAACATGAGACTCATCATCGTCATTATGAATTTCTTCTTCTTCTTCTTCTTTTTTCTCTTTTTCTCCTCCTCCTTATTCTTCTTCTCCTTCTCCTTCTTCTTCTTTTCCTGCTTGTTCTGTATCTAGAACAAAATCGGGAATATAGTCACTAGGACCATGTGACTGTTCTGGAACAAAATTGGAGGTAGCCTCATATACATGTGCATTTGAAGAATCAAACTGAGGCACGTAGAAAGTTTGATTCTGCTTGGAACCATAGACATCGCCGATAGTGTTTGAGGAACTACCAAAATTGCTTCCACCATACACTGGAACATCGAGATTAGCGTAAAGTATTGGCAGATTATTTGAATCGGCAGTAAATTCTAAGAAAAACGAAATAACGTCATTGTCACCTAACTCGTAAAGTTGGCCATAATACTTGTACGCCATTCTAGTGATACCAAGAGAAGGATTGATACCACATTTTGACTGAACATATTTGAGAAACCTAGAATGTGATATTCTTGTTGGCACCATGATGCAGATCATTGGTTGATCAGAAAAATACTCCCATCCTTGATTAGTTTGCCACCTCACACCCCCACCAAGAATACATATCTTAATTCTATCAGATGCAACACATAACTCATTTTGAAACTAAACTCAGAGCAAAGGAAGCAAAAAAAAATGAGAGAAATAGTTGGTTGAAACTTGGTGATATTAAACATTCAAGGGTCGTGTTTTTATACAAAAACTTGACGAAATAAAATTTTAAAAACACATTTGGGTCAATCACCTGTTGAAGTTGTACAATTCAACTTTTTTGTGGAGAAATACAGTGCACGTCCGTAAGAAAATTTTCTTTGAAAAACAATGAAACCCAATCACGAAAACCAAATTTTAAGAAGAACATCCGGATATCCTACATTCGCAATTACGGTCCCACATCCACATCCACATCCGATTGCGGTTGCGGAACTGACAAGTGTCAGTTGCAGACTGGCTATCGCAGCGGTGTGAGATTAGGGTTTCGCCGAGAAGCCACCACATGACACTTCCAAGATCAAGATTCGGGATGTACAGTATGACATATCACATATAATACATATATTTGGGAGGTGGATGGTAATCTTGTTGGGGGAGTCCAGTGCCTAGCCTAAAATCACTTCTGAACTTTTTTTTATAACATATTAATTACATAGAATTTATAATTAATTATAATTATATAACGGGTTGTGAGGGCTTTTCCGGAATTTATTTTCATCACCCGAGCTTGTCCATTAATTTTAACTGTTCACCCCAAGCATGCCCATATTTTTACAATGGTTGTACAAGCCTGTTTTTCTAACGGGTTGGATGAGTCAAGTCTAGCACGTTGTACCACTTATGAACAACTCTAGTCGGGGGTAACCATGGCACTGTCCATCTCTATCTATATTCGTTCTCCTTTCTCACTATCCATCTTCGTCCTAGCCACCACCAAATTACACCTTCACCACACCTCTGCCATTGACCCCTTTCTACTTCTGTAAACCCTAGTCATCCAACACCACGATCCACCCCATCTCCAACAATCTAATCTAGGTTAAAGTTAGCGACAAACTATGAATCAAACACCGTCTCTCTTATCCCTTCTCACTTTTCCATTCCCCTCACTGTACAACCCAACACCACCAGGTTGCGACCCCAAATCGACACCTACTTGTAACAAGATCGAATTAGCTCCAACATGGCTCGTTATTATTCATTTGACAATACCATTATAAACATTTTCTTCAAGAGTCATGCAATTTCTTCAAGAATAACTCTCTAATTTCTATATTAAAGTTACAGTTCTATACATAAAACCCCCTAACAGCAACATATCTTCGAAATCGAAGATCGTTCAACCATTGTTGGCTTCCAACACCATCTAGTTTCCACAACAAACATAAAAACAATGGTATACATTTATTGGATCAAGGAATGGTATATAAAAGGGAAGGAGGTGGCATTAGAAAAATAGGAGTGCAATTTTTTTTAAATGTTTATACACAAGCATTATATAACTATAACAAAAAAGACAAAATGATGTAAATGCCCCTCAACTAATGGAACTGTATCTTTACCCCTAGCGAACTGCTCTGGATTTGCATTTGGATTTCGTGGATCTGTTCGGGTTTTTGCTTGATTCGGGCGGTTAGCAGCAAACACTACCATTTTGCAGTGGGTTGCAGTGGGTCGGGGTTGGAGTCGTTGGTGTGGTTTTTGCCTCTCGTAAACTATATTTGGTGGATAATGGATCCTGCTGCGGAGTCGTAATTTTCAGACAGATTCAGGGTGGAATATTCTGATTTCGGCAATAGATGATCATAGATGACTTGCTAAGGGACAGTTTTAGGTTCTATCTTTGAGTCAGAGTTCGATTTTTGATCGCTGACTTGTTTCGGAGGTGGATTGGAATGGTTTCAGTGACGTGCGGGGAATGCTTTTTGCTGCTGTTTGTTTGGTTTTTCGGTCTGTAATAGATTATGTGGAGTTTAGTATTGTTCCTTGATTCTTGCGGTGGTTCTAACTGTGAGTGGTTTTTTGTGTTTGGCTATGAATTAGTTTGCCTCTTGCAATCCTTCTCATTGGTCCATTGTACCAATTGGGTTGTTTTTAATACATTTGCTTTTCAAAAAAAAAAAACTAATGGAACTACAACTAAAAAACTTAAAATGAGAAACTATTTTCAAAGCAAAAATGCATACTGCAATAACTATTCTTGCGACTTTTACAAAGGAAAATACCACTTTCATAACTTTTATACAAATCCTAGGGACCAAAATTGTAGTTTACTTTTAAAATAATTATTTTAGATAGAAAAAGCCAAATAAATTGGATGAAAAAACCTTAGAGCATCTCCAACAGAATTGCTAAATTTTTTCTAAAATAAAGAATGAAAAGTCAAAATCTCTAAAAACATTTTATTCTAACTCAAACAACTTTTCTATTTTAGAAAATCAATCATTATTTATATTATTATAATATTCCATAATTTATCATCCCAATACACTTTTTAAAAAAAACTTAAAATAAAATGTTAAAAATTGAATCTTATTGGTTGGATTTAATAAAATAATATTTTCTCTCTCCAATTTAGAGATTATAGAGAATTCTCTATATTTAGAGATTTTTTGATCTTTCTCTATTTTAACAAACCATATAGCAAAGCTGTTGGAGAGGAATAGCAAAGAAAAAGTCAAAATTTTCTATTTTAGCAATGCTCTTGAAGATGCTCTTAGAACATCTCCAACAGCATTGCTATAATAGAAAAAAATGACTTTTTCTTTGTTTTTTGTCTCCAACAGCTTTGATAAAAGGATTGCTAAAATAGAGAAATGGCAAAAAATCTCTAAATTTAGAGATTTCTCTATAATCTCTAAAATAGAGAGAGAAAATATTATTTTAATCCTTTTCCATCAATATTAGAGAAAAATTTGTTGGAATATTAAATATATTGAATATTTTAATAATATAAGTAATGATTGATTCTCTAAAATAGAAATACTGTTAGAGTTGAAAGAAAATATTTTTAAAGATTTTGACTTTTCATTCTCTATTTAGAGAATTTTTAGCAATGTTGTTGGAGATGCTTTTAAAGCATAAATTTGTATTTGTACTTTGACTTTCGAAAATCTGTTGTAGCTTTAAATGCAACAAAGCCTGCAAAACCTAGAGTAGAGGAGCATATGCCAATCAAGACGACTTAAATAGAGATCATCGCCATCCCACCATTACTATTTCCTATTCCTCCTTCATCCTTTTTGCATTAATTTATTCATATCCATTGATTTTGTCTCAACCCATCTCTTATTACCCCCCCCCCCCCCCCCCCCCCCCCCCTCGAAAACAAAAACAAAAATCGATATAATTTTGTAAGATTTCGAGGGAAATCATTCAAACCCAGATAAAGAAAGTTTTTGCTTTCAGTTTTTTAGGGGGGGAATTAATGATCTTCATGAGGTGGGTCTTTGTTCATCAATGGGAAATGTAACCTCAAACGTAGCTGCAAAATTCGCATTTTTCCCACCTGACCCACCATCGTATGATGTTTTCAAAGATGAAGATGATCCAACAAGGTTTGTTTTTACAGGAATTACAGCAGATAAAAACGTTGATGTTCATTTGGTTGATACAAAGGGCGGGAATAAGGTTGTTGCTACCTTCTGGAAACACCCATTTGGGAAATTGACCCTTTTATACTCTCATGGAAACGCTGCTGATTTGGGTCAAATGAAAGACCTCTTTATTGAGCTTCGAGCTCACCTCCGAGTCAATATTATGAGGTATTTTTCTCAAACTTTCTATTTCTTTCAATCTTCATTATTACAAATATTTGATTCAGTTGTGTTTGTTTCTTGGTTTTGGAGATTTCAATCAATTTGGGTGTTTCAAACTTTGGGGGGTTTTAGTTGAATAATGTGTTGTTGTTAGGGTTTGTTCTTAAAACTCTTGATTTTGTTCTATTGGTTCTTTTGTGTTTGATAGTTGGTTTGCATTAAGGATTGGATAATCAGAAGAGAATATTGCAAGATTCTTGAGGTTAATGCAAGTTGTGAATTTGATCATATAGAATACAACAAGGTTGTTTTCCAACTTTGGAATTACCAAATTGCACATACCATTATGATTACAAAAACTAGTTGTCAATCATTCTGATTCACATGAATTCATTGTCTTATGGATTGTTGAATTGTCTTTCAATTAGCTTTAAAAATCTTTGTTTTAACCTAGGTGCATGGTGAACCATGGTGGTGGCTAGCCAGAATTAGGGGTTGTTTGTTTTTTTTTTAAAAACCTCTTAATGGCTCTTTAAGTCTAAATCATTCAGACCTTTTTACACACCACCTCTTATTAATCATAACTAAAATAAGACTTCAGACTTTAGACCTCTTAAAAAACAAACACCACCTTAGTAAGATGTAGGTGAAGATCCCAATTAGGAAGATGAAGGTTTTGAATGAGGGTAATTGTGTCATTTTTGCAAATTCCATTTGACAAATAAGTTCAATTGTTTTACATATTAAGCCACACCTACATAGTACATGTGGTTCATGTTCTAGATCATAGTTTCTTTGAAATATATTATTTTTATATACGGAAAATGAAACTCACACACATTTGTTTAAACCCTTGACCTCTGAGAAAATTGGATTACCAGATACCACTGGGCCAGGCCCTTTGGTTCAATATCATAGTTGAATGATGAATTTAAACCGTCTTGATGTTCATATGGATTTTATGCTACTTTATATGATTTAATTTAGACGTAGCAAATAATCGTCTTAATGCTCGAAAACATGAAGAAATTAGCTCTAGGAGTACTAAGAACGGTGCTAATGGTTACAATGTTACTTTTGGCATTTAGCTAGTGCTCCCTCGAAGTGTCCATATTTCTATCTTAGTTCATCACAAAATATGTGTCCACTTTTAAAAGTAATTGTCTACTTTTTAATTTTACCCTTAGTTATGAGATGGAGAAATTTGTTTCTCCCTTTCTTGTTAAAGGTAAAATTGTCATGTAATTAATTACAAAGCGTAATAATTACACATTCCTAGTTTTTCATTGAGGACATTTATTTTGAGAAGAAGGGAGTAGTAGTTAGCAATATGAGTGCTTGAAATCTTTTAGATAATTTTGACAACTATAGTAAACTTTATAAAAAATGGAACATGGTGCCAATTTTGTTATGAATTCCATAACATTTTGAATTTGAATGATAATACACTTGATCTAAAAAGTCAAAGTCATGCTATTAACTCGGTTTCAACCATGATAACTGATAACGATACAATATATCTCATGTAACCATATTTTGCATAATTTATTCACACCCTAAATATGCTTATATTGCAGTTATGACTATTCGGGATATGGAGCCTCCACCGGCAAGGTAAGTCAAAATTACGTTCTTTTCAGATATCCCACGAAAATTGCAACAATTTCTACGATGACATGAACTTTACCAATTTCAGTTTTCGTTTTTTGACCAATTTTTAGGCTAAACAATACTTGTATCAAGGGTATTTTAGACATTTAACTATGTCCACAAGATTCTCCTTATTTTGTATCAAGGGTATTTTAGACATTTAACTATGAAGCGAGTATTTTCATTAAACCATGTGCATTAATGTAAAAGTGCAAAAGAAGAGTATCCCAAAAATAAATGTGGTGTTTTCTATTTCTAGCAAGACATCAACCCAAAATTACCTCTTTTCTCATTGTAGTAACCGAAAAACATTGATAACTTCGATTTTGGTCCTCAAGGTTCTCTTACATTGCCGTGATTGAAGGGTATTTTAGATATTTGAGCAATGGTCAAACAATAACACTCCCGGTAAACTACTAATCCATTGTTGTTGTTTTTTTATCAGCCATCTGAATTTAATACGTACTATGACATAGAGGCCGTCTACAATTGTTTAAAGAACAATTATGGAATCAAGCAGGAAGACATGATCTTGTACGGACAATCCGTTGGCAGCGGGCCCACATTACACTTGGCTTCTCGTCTTCCAAGATTGAGAGGTGTTGTTCTACACAGTGCTATTCTTTCAGGAATACGCGTTCTTTATCCCGTCAAAATGACATTCTGGTTCGACATATTTAAGGTAATTTTTTAGTTGCCCTTCAACTATTTGGCACCGACTTCACTCGGATTCATTCCAATGACCCTCACCTTGTTCTCTTGATTTTTTTGAAGTACATATAATATTTATATGCAGCAAAACTCACACACACTCCTCGCACTGTTCTGTTCTTTTTTGTACAGAATATAGACAAAGTACAAAAAGTCAGCTGTCCGGTACTAGTTATACATGTAAGTAACTTCCACTACTTTTACTTGACTAATCGCACTTTATCTTCAATCAATTGGTCGAAAATAGCAAATAAAGCACCTATGGTTGGTAAAAGTAAATCAAAACAAACTTACCTAGTATATCTCATCCGGAGGTAGGGTACTAGGGTCTGTGGAGGGTACGATGTATGCAGGTAGAGAGGTTGTTTTCATGAAGACCCCTGACTTGTAAACCTATTCTTTAAAGTAAACCAAACGTATCTAGTATATCCCATCTGGAAGTAGGGTTTAAGGAGGTTATGATGTATGCGGACCATTCCTCTACCCCTAGGGGTAGAGAGACTGTTTCTGTCAAGACTCTTGACTTGTAAACCTTTTCTTTTAACCAAACATATCCGGTATATCCCATCCGGAGGTATGGTCCGGGGAGGGTACGATGTATGCTGACTATTCTTCTACCCCTAGGGGTAGAGAGGTCGTTTTCATTAAGACCCCTGATTTGTAAACCTTTTCCTTAAACCAAACTAAACAAATCCTATCCAGAGGTAGGATCTATTATACCTCTACCCCTAGGGGTAGAGAGACTGTTTCCATGAAGATCCCTGGCTTGTAAAACTTTTCTTTAAACGCTTGGTAACAAAATAATTTCTGAAATGGTTGTTAAAGAACTTGTTTGATCCACCTATGGTGATTCATGTTTACTTGGGCCAAAGTCGATAATATTGAACAAAACACTCCAAATTGCTTGTTGGATTGTTTCCCTTTACATTTTTTGCAAGTACGTTGGTTGTTTAGAAACGAAACATCAAGTAAAATGGTCAAAATGCTAATTTCTACACAAAAGCACTCAAAAGTATCGATGCATAAGGAATGAAACGAAGCTCATGTGGTCATGGAACTGGGATTCCAGAACACACACTCGTTAGTTGCATGATAAGACCTTGAGTTTGCTCCCTGAGGTCACCAGCCAAGTCAAGTCAAGTCCCGTTGGGGATACCAGAGGGTTTGCCTAGTTGTTAACTTCAGGGCCCCATAGGATTATCGACGACACCCACAGTTACCAAAAGAAATGTATATAATTACTTGGTCAAGAATTTTTGAATGGGCTTATAGGTTATTTTCTCATTTGATGTATCTTTGCTTGGCCCATTGTTGGTTTTTTGAATCGTAGGGTACAAACGATGAAATAGTTGATTTTTCGCATGGGAAACGATTATGGGAGCTTGCAAAAGACAAATACCATCCGTTGTGGGTCCAAGGTGGAGGTCATTCTAACCTCGAAAGTTACCCAGAGTATATACGACACCTGCGTAAATTTATAAACGCGATGGAAAAACTCTCCTCAAAGCAGAACAACCAACGGCTTTCTTCGGTCCCCAGTATCAGGGAAGTCAAACACAACAGGTGCTTGAGATTCGGAAGAAGATGATGATTGTGTTCTTCTCTTCATTCGTATTTGCAGATAAAGAAGTCTTTAAACAACCCGAACCAAAATCATGTCTGTTTGATCTGTGTTTAGAAGAAATCCGGTATGTTTTCTTGTTTATGCTCGCATATCTGATCGCGACTGTAATTAGAATGTTGATTTTCATGCAGATGTTTAGAAATCTTTGTTGTTATTCAATGAAAAATCAAATTTTTGAAGAGCAAGATTGGAGCAAATCAAGAATTTGATGTTTTGATTTTGGTTTTTGGTTTCATTTGAAGTTAATGGTACAATTATTGATGCATTAGGTACTGGTTTCAGTTTAAACAAAACAACACAAAAACACAATGATTCTAGAAACCAGTTACTCTTAACTATCATGAAGAACTTTTAGGTATACAACTAGGCATTAAAACTAAACTAAACAAACTTGGTATTTTCCAGTCGGAAGTAGGATCCGGAGATTTGATATGTTGAAGTTTCGTATCGGCTAGACTTGTACTATTTCTTATCAAATGTGTTGTAACCTCCTTTCTCTCATCAAGAGCTCTTTTGTAGAGTAATCTAACAGGGTTTCACATATTCTCACATGGTATCAAAGTTGAGGTCTATCACTCTAGGGACTTGACACTTTGGGACAATATATGTTAGCTAGACTTGGGCCTTTTCTCCTAAATATTGTTTGAGGCTACCACATCGGTTCTTTATTTCTTTAGAGTTCTCTTTCGATCTCATCCCTATATATATATATATAGGACGATAATCAAATGAGAACCAAAAATAGGTTGAGAACCGTGAAAACCGATCTAAGCCATAATTTGGTTTTGATCATATGGTTTTAATTAAAAGTTATTTCACTTCCAACTTATTTCAAACTTGCATTGCCTTTAATGACCATGGATTAAAATTAATCAATGGTTTAGATTGGTTCTCACGGTTCTCAATCTTTTTTTGGTTCTCACATGATTTAACCCCTATATATATACACACACATGAGGGATCGTGTGAGAATGACCGTTATCATGAGAATGGTAAGAACACTTTTGAGTCTTTGGATAAGTTGACTTTTTTGTCTAAGTTTTTTACTACTTTCAAAACATTCATCACCTTCAATTACCTTCAACTACATTCATCTATTTTTATCTATAATTTTAAGTTACTTTCACGAACTTTTACGTATATTTAATCACTTTTACTGCATGAATTTGTTATATTTCCGGTCATTATGATAAAAATAGGTAAATGAAGGTAGTTTTATCTTGTATTTAGATGAAGGTATATGAATGTTTTGTTCTCACATTCTCACCATAACTATTAATTTCACCGGAATCCAATCATATACATATATATATATATATATATATATATATATATATATATATATATATATATGATGAAATCTCCAATCTCTCCTTAAGGGCTCTTTTAAAATGTAATTTAATGGTGTCGCCACATATTCTCACATGGTATCAAAGCCAAGATCTACCAAACTAGAAACTCCACACTCTAGGGACAGCATATACCAGTCTAGCCTCCATTGAAGGGGTGTGTTGGATCATTTTTCCTGAATATAGGATGAAATCTCTCTTTTGTCTTTTGGAGAGTAAGAGTAAGTAATTCCACATATTCTCACAAATATACATAGGAATCTCTCTTTTTTCTCCTCAAATTCACTTTTGGAGAGAGCAATCTAACAAAATTTCACATATTTACCTAAAATAATATAAAAATAAAAAATTTGAAAAGGATATTGATGGAGTAGTTGAGTGTTATACAACTGGCATTAGTAAATGGTAAATCAAAATCAAAATTATTGATAAGGAGACAAGAAAATTGACTTTAGTTATAAACTAAAGGAGATTCCCTATGCATGACCTGGATTTGTTCTTCAACTTGTGAGTGTTAAAATACTAAAAAACTGTGTGGCCAACCCCTACCCACACACACTCACAAGTACACAATCATCCAAATCCCCACAAACATGATTTTATACCACCATGATTCATCTAACTGTCTTGGATGAATCATGAACCCTTGGATAAAGGATTAAATGCAAATCATCATTCATATGCATATACAAAGATTAAATAACATCTTTTGTAATTAAGGATACACCTTTAGATCCCAATTTCATAACTGCACTAATTTGGTAGGTTTGATAATTAAACTATCTTAGGAGTTGTTCCGTACATTTTCTATTAAGACTTGTATGAATATATTTGTCTATATTGATAAAATTGTTTGTATGATATAAGATAAATTTTTGTTTGGTTTTTATCAACATCATCCTCAATATCTCTCATTACGTAGTCACAAATCTACCTTACTATTTGTATTTGTGTACATCTGTTTTATTGATATATTGTCTTCTAACCTTTTTAAACCATCACAAACTTTACCATCTTCCTATATATCTGAATTTAATAAAACTATTTTATCTGTTTGATTTATTTTATGATTCACATCATTATTGAATACAAAACAAAAACACAAACACAAACAAAAGTATAACATGTCAAGTCCTATGAAATTATGACAAGAAAAAAAAAACACAAACACAAACAAAAGTATAACATGTCAAGTCCTATGAAATTTTGACAAGAAAAAAGATTACTAAGGGATTTTGATTAGAAAGATGATTATGATCAACAATCCACTAATTACTAAAAAGTAAGGGTTAGTGGTGATGCATGATTCAAAAGTTCATGGGATCTTTTTTTAATAAACATTAATTCATAATAATGATATAAATTATAAAATTCATATATATATAGAGAGAGAGAGGGGGAGGATCAAACGAGAACAGTAATTATTTAAAAGAACACGAGAAATAACAAAATCATTAGTGATTTTACATTAACGCGCAAAAAAGTCCCGTGGACCTGAAGCCGCGGCCAAAGTCCCTTTTTTTAGTGTGTTAATGTAAAATCACTAATGATTTTGTTAGTTCTCGTGTTCTTTTAAATATGTATCGTTCTCGTTTGAACCCGACTATATATATATATATCATTTACGTTGGACATAGTTTTTGAGTGATTAAAGTTTTTTATAAATTAAAAAAGTCAGTATGTATCATGTCTGGTAAATAATAAGGACGTGTCAACAAGTTGATGGCAAAAATGTTGATTCTTTGTATGTGATTTTCAGTAAAAATGACAACATGATAGGTTTTTATGACATCAGTTCAACCGTGTTTACATGGAACATATATGGGATGTAAAAAGATAAATCTAAGTTGTGAACCTAAGACGGATTCAGATCACACATGTGTTTTTAAACCTCATTATGATTATTTGCCGTAGATAACTTGTACCTTATACGTAAAATGTTAGCATGAACTAAGGAAATCAGGGCAATGACATACAAATTAAGAGAGAAGGTACTCGATCCCATAGCCATTGGTTCTATGGAAGCAATCCTTTACTTCTGTTAGAGAAAGTAGGGCAATATAGTCGATCAGGTGATCAGATTTCTTGAGAATCGTGTAATTTTACTTTTTGAATTGGTATTTCGACCATATGCCTGGGTTACACGAAATCCAATATGGGATAAGACTCAAAACCACTATCGTTTTTAGGCATAAAAACGAGAGCACTATACTGGAGAGTATACGAAGTTTGTTCAAAATCGTGAGTCTAAAACATAAGTATATATGGTATATATACTAGTGTCATTCGTAAAATAGGAAAATAACTGAAATGGAAATAATAGCAAATTATTAGCAATAATGATCGGTTACAACCGTTTTAACTAAAATCATGGGCTGGAAAGAACTGAGCAATAAATGTTTAGTAACTGCAAGCTCAGAGATAGTCAATCTAGAGATAGGCACCAGAGCCTCTAGTGCAGAAATAGACACCAGAGCCTCTGCAGAGATACTCACCAGAGCCTCTGCAGAGATAACCACCAGAACCTCTGATCAAGTTTTTCCACTGCATTCCAAGTCCAAAATTCTGAAGAGTTTTTGAGCCTATGCTCCTTGGACCCCATAAGGGGGTGCGACCCCCCTTGACCCCCGCCATTTCGTCGTGTCCGGGATCAAACTCATCTTATAACAAGTGTGTAATCCGCACCACCTAACTTGTATTAGATCACAATTTGAAACTCATTAGCACTCGTGTTATATCCAATTACACTTATGATCCTGACACTAAAATCACCGACAACTTCAAGAAGTAGAGGTAAATTTTACATATATTTTTCTTTTCTCCGGTCCTACTCCATGTGGGATTTATTACATTTATGTGATTTTGTTTAGAGAAATAGTTATCGCCTTATAATGATTTTTTTGTAAGTTTTAAATTTTCAACATTTATTTTATGAACAAACATCTAAATAGGATTTTCCATCTTGGATTATTGATGCAAGACTTATTTAAAATATGTGTTCTAGAACAATATTTAAATACTTATATAAGAAACATAGAATACAATACTTGTTAAAAAGATCTCAAATTATACGAAGTTAATATTTTATTATTCGTTACAATAAAATTATCTACAATTTGGTTATTAGGATTTTTATTTATCTAAATTCTTAGGTTCATACGAGAATAATAACCAAATAAGATAACAAGAAAACGTTCAAATCATATGTGATTTTATACTAAAATCACGTGTAAAATCACAAGTGATTTACGCGACTTTGGCCGTTACCTGAGATCGCGGGTCGGGTCGCGTGCTGACCCTTGCGTTGATCGTGTTCCGTAATTGCATGTAAAATCACATAGGATTCACATTTGATTTTAGCATTTCTTGTTCTTTTATTTTGACCATGTTATATATATATATATAGGGTGCGTTTCATTTGAAAACCAATCAATTCGTGGAAACTCTGCAAACCATTGTTTTAGGAAACAATATATATATTTATGAAAAACTATTATGATTCATTAATAATGATTGTGATATATATGGAAGATGATAAGATTCATTTATTATAATCATGACTTTAGATTAGAAACTTAACAAAATGTTTCCTAAAATAGTAGTTTGCAAAGTTTGCACGAATTGATTGGTTTTCAAATGAAACACACCCTATATATATATATATATATATATATATATATATATATATATATATATATATATATATATGATTAGATTCATTTGAGAAATGCTAAAAATATGACAAATGAAGAAATGATCCTAGCCCTTTATCGGGTCAACATTTACGGCTTTGACCGTGAAGCACCAGATAATTCCTTCTGTGGTCTGTAGAAGATAGAGAGGTAGTTTCGTAAAATACGCGGGACGAGTTCATATATGAATCTGTATGATTCACATATGAATTATATGTTCATATTTGAACCAGTGTAATTCACATATGAACACTTTTAACTGATTCATATATGAACCTTTGTGATTCATATATAAACTCGTATGCGAATCAATTAATATATGAATCAGTTAATTGGTTCATATGTGAATCACAAAGGTTCATATATGACTCTGTTAATTAGTTCAACTGATTCACATATGAATCTACAGTTAATTAATTCATATGTGGATCATTAATTGGTTCATATATGAATCACAAATGTTTATATATGAATCAGTTAAAAAAGTTAATATGTGAATTATATTGGTTCACATATGAACATATAGTTTATATGTCAATCATACATGTTCATATATGAACTCGTCCCGTGTATTTGTAAAAATTACGAAACTGTCCTTCTATTTTGGAATAGCCGCAACTTTTGACCAGACAAAACCGTAATTGTTGACCAGTCAAAGACACAATATTTGACCCGTCAAAGCCAATCTTGACCGAATGAAATATTAGGATTACTTCTCTATTTCTCATATATTTAGCATTTCTCAAATGAATCTCTCCCTATATATATATATATATATATGTGTGTGTGTGTGTAGTCATAAGTTCAAATGAGAAATGCTAAGTGTGTGAGAAATAGAGAAGTAGTCATAGTCATTCATACGGTCAAGATCGGAATTGACTGGTCAAATTTTACGTCTTTGACTAGTCAAGAATTGCGGCTTTGACTAGTCAAAAGTTGCGGCTATTCCAAAAATAGAAGGATAGTTTCGTAATTTTTACAAATACGCGTGACGAGTTCATATATGAACCTATATGATTCACATATGAATTATATGTTCATATGTGAACTAGTGTAATTCACATATGAACTTTTTTAACTGATTAATATATGAACCTTTGTGATTTATAAATGAACTAATTAACTGATTCACATATAAACTAATTAACTGATTCACATATGAACTAATTAACTGTAGGTTCATATGTGAATCAGTTGAACTAATTAACAGATTCATATATGAACTAATTAACTGATTCTCATAGGAACTAATTAACTGGTTCACATATGAACTCATCCTGCGTATTTTACGAAACTACCCATCTATCCTCTACAGATCACGCAAGGAGGTGCTTCATGGTCAAAGCCACAAATGTTGACCAGATGAAGGTTTAGGATCATTTCTTTATTTCTCACACACTTAGCGCTTCTCATTTGAACCTCTCTCTATATATAGATATATATATATATATATATATATATATATCCATATATAGGAAGAGGTTCAAATGAGAAGTGCTAAGTGTGTGAGAAGTAGAGAAGCGATCCTAACCCTTCATACGGTCAAAATTGGTCAAGAATTACGGCTTTGACTGATCAAGATTTACAGCTATGCAAAAAAGAGAGGGGTAGTTTTGTAACTTTTACAAATAGGTGGCAAACGAGTTCATATATGAACCCATGCGATTCACATATGAACTATCTGTGCATATATAAACCATTGTGATTCACATATGAACTATTTAACTGATTCACATATGAACCCCATGTGATTAGTTAAATAATTCATATGTGAATCAGTTAATTAGTTCATATGTGAATCACACGGGTTCATATATGCACAGATAGTTCATATGTGAATCACATGGGTTCACATATGAACCCGTTTGCCGCCTAATTGTAGAAGGTACGAGACTACCCCTCTATCTTCCGCATACTATGCGACTAAATTATCTTGTGCTTCACAGTCAAAGCCGCAAATGTTGACCAGATGAAGGGCTATGATCACTTATTTACTTCTCACACACTTAGCACTTCTCATTTGAACCTATGGCTATATAGGTGAAGGATCGTGCGAGAAGTTGAGGTAAACATGAGAAGCGTGAGAAGTGGATCTGAATCGTTGATCACTTTTAATCAAATGCCCTTCCATGAATTGCGGCTTAGAAGTAAATTGATCCGGTGCATCTCGGTGCATCTTATCTCAGTGCATCTCATCCTAATGCGTATCTATTTCTCATTTAACGATTGATAACCACTTCTCACGTTTCTCAGCGGGATCAAACTCTGTCTATGTATACATACATACATATATATATATATATAGAGAGAGAGAGAGAGACTTAATCAAATGAGAACTCGATATTTTACAATAACCGTGAGATCCAATGTAAGCCACTCGTTTAAGAAAATTAATTTTGCTATTAATTAAACATTAAAAGGTAATTTAGTCATTTATATGTTTTGACATCTAATAAATCTATCTATGTATCTTTCCATATCTCACGGCTCATCAAATCTTCTCTCTATTTTATCTCACCATGCACTAATCAACCCTAAAAAAGAGTTTCTTCTTTTCCCTCTCCCTCTCAATCTCACCGGCCGTCAAGCTCCAACACCAGTACTCAAACCCCTTCCATGTAACAACGGTGAACTCCACTCCCTCCCACCCCTTCAAAGTGATGATGATGTTGAACCACCATTGCATCTTAAGTTTTCCATATATTTTGAACTTATAATTAAATATGTATACATTAAAACTAAAAATTAAGGTATATTGTTGTATTTATATGAAAATAAAAAGTCAAAAGAACTAATAATGCATGTTCTTATAAAAAAAAAAGGGCACTTTTAAACATTGCTATTGGTGGCAACATAAAGTAGTGACATTTGCCTCTTACTTCCATCAATTCGTATTATTCAATCTACCAACCATTTTTATTTGTATTTTCTTTATTTAATTGGTGTATTTAATTATTTATAATTTCTTACGTATATTAATTTATTATATATAGAAAAACATCAGATATCTAAAGTGGGCTTTTCTTTTTAAATTATATAAAAAGGCAATGTCTAAGTTTATTTCTATTTTTTCCTATCAAATTATCTTCTTTCTAATGTAAGACGAGACGTTTAGATATATCTGTAATTAAAAAACTTATACATACAGACAAAATTAAAAAGAGAAAATGAGAAAAAAACCTGATCATAAAGATGCTATGATAAGATTATAAGGATATGATGAAACTCGTTTTCATTCGGTAGCAAATGAAGGTTGCTTTCATATACTTGGAAAGTAGTTAAAGCATTTCCAACAGCATTGCTAAATTTTTTCTAAAATAGAGAATGAAAAGTCAAAATCTATAAAAACATTTTCTTCTAACTCCAACAATTTTTCTATTTTAGAGAATCAATCATTATTTATATTATTATAATATTTCATAATTTATAATCCCAATACACTTTTTAAAAAAACTTAAAATAAAATATTAAAAATTGAATCTTATTGGTTGGATTGAATAAAATAATATTTTTTCTCTCCAATTTAGAGATTACAGAGAATTCTCTATATTTAGAGATTTTTTGATCTTTCTCTATTTTAGCAAACCATATAGCAAAGTTGTTGGAGAGGAATAACAAAGAAAAAGTCAAAATTTTCTATTTTAGCAATGCTGTTGAAGATGCTCTTATAGTCATATTTCATTTTTTATATAATAATAACAAGTGAATATATAATTTAACATAAATCTTTTTAAAACGTTGATACTAATAAAAGAATGGTATTGTTTTTTTCATTACATGAATTTATTTATTGATACGTAATTTACATAAATCATTTGGCATTTGGTCGAATATTTGAAATATATTTCAAGAAAACACTATGTAGAAAGTTTATGAACTAAAATCAATTTTAAAATTATTAATTTATTATTATTTTATAATAATTAATAATTGACAAACAAATAAATTTGAACCAAACCACTCAAAATGCTTTTGTTTGAGAATAAAAAATACAGTTTTCATTTAAAGTAATTTAAATTTTCATAGTAATTGATTAAAAGAATGTGATATTGACTTTCATAGATATATTATTTGCACTTCATTTTGAAACAAGATAAAATAATAATGTAAACATTTATTTTGGAACGGATGAGAGTATTTGTTTTTTATATATCAAGTAACCGAGTTATAAATGTATTTCCAGGATGCCAAAATTTAACACAATTTGTTAGAGTTGTTAGTTTAACGATTACTTTTTCAATAAGTGTAACAAAAATTCAGTTTTTTATATAATTTTATACTATTTTTACTGATATATCTTGTAAATATTAATAACGTACATGTGAAATAATATTGTAGTTATTAATTAGAAGGTAAAAATGTAAGATCAAAAATCAATTGATGTCATAAATGTTGAATACTCGATTATTAGATACCAGTACAAAATAAAAGGAATTGAACATTCGTTGCATTAATAAAGAAAAGAACTCATACTTAGATTAAATAAAAACAAAAACAAACTTCTTTAAATCTTGATACACTTTATCATTTTCAAAATATAAGTGTGAATTATAGATTTGGTCCCTGTGTTTTTATTGGTCCCAAAAGTAATGGCAATAGAAAACAAACATTGTAGAAGGGGGTTGAATAGATTACTCAAATTTTTTGACTTAATTTAATTTTTTATTAATGTAAAATCAAGAATTACACATAGAAAACTTTTAAGATTATTGCGGAAAGAACAGATAAACTATTCTAACAATCTATCACAAAGACAACTAAAACACAACTTAAAACACAAAGATTAAAGCTATGAAAGTTAGAGAGAACAAGTTGTCAACTTTTTGCTTGAGTGCACTGAGATCTCTTTTCAAAAGTGTAACCTTGCATGGGAGGAGTCTTCACCTTTATATACCACCATGTGCATTAAATGCATGAGGACACTTGTCAAGTTGGGATTGAAAGTCAGAGATGTCATCCAAAAAGACAAAGCATCCTTTTTGTCTCAACATGGAACATAGTTGACCTTGGGACCTTGTTGTAGACAACACCTTAACCATTCCAGTTTAAACCGTTGATGATTTCGAACCACTCGTTGAGACATAAGCCCTTAACCATTCCAGTTTGTCAGTTTGGCTCGTCCCTCTCTCTCGAGTTATGATTAGCTAGATAGGATCCTTTGCAGATTTTGGCCTTAAGATCCTAACACTTGAGATTGGGGAGCTGTCGTGTCGGCTGATCAGGGACTTTTTGTACCATTGGATGCACTTGGCTTTCTGCTCATCAATCTCTCTAACCGATTTCTCCAAACTCCGAAGCTCTAATTTTTGAGCTTCGATCGAATCATTAGAAAGATGAGCTTTCTTGGCCTCTTCTTCGGATAGCTTCCGAATGAGTCCTTAGTTGTCGTCATATGCCTTTTGAGCGAGTTTGACAACCTTGATCTCTTCGGCGGACATCCCCAACTGGTATACAATCTTTAGGGGTGGTTGAAGCCTTAGAACATCTGACCCCGAAGCCCGTTTATTTCGTTCCTCTTTTCTTCATTTTAAGTCGGTTGCCTCTTCTTCGGGAGTCATTGGCAACTTTCCTTTATCCTTCAGAGTTCCCCCCTCAGATTCTTCGGCCCGATCGGTAGGATCCGATCGGCCGATGCCTTTCTCTTCGGATCGAACGCTAGAAATATTGACTTAAGGGGTAGGATTCTCCCCTTTAGCGGCCGAAGGAGAAGAGACCACACGATGAGTAGACACACGACCCATCCACCTATCCACTCGACGGAGGCAATCCCGATCATTATCTCCGAACACTATATCGTCGAGATCGATGTCCCACTCCTCCATCCGAGATTTGGAGATAGAGGCAGGGAGATCATCAACCTTTTGATGAAGGCTGTTGAGAGAATCCAAGATCTTAGAATTTACCAAATCCTGGGAGAGGAATTTGGCTTTCAAGAACTCGAGTTCCTTATCCTTTGCATCGGAGGAATCCTTGAGGGCAGCAAAGGATAAGGATAGGTCGAGGTGGGAAAATAGGAGTCGCTCGAGCCGAGTGTTGACCGCACCAAATGAAGAGAGGAGAGGCTTGGCCAAATCTGAAACATCCTAGGCCATGCCATCCATGCACCGAAAGAAACCGGCCTGAATCCGCTGAACCTCAGTATTCTACTCCTTAATGATCCGAAGTAGATCATCAATAGAGGTGTTGTAGTGGGTGAGATCCCATGCAATCTGATCTTCCCAAAATGCATTATGATCTAGAACAGTTACCCGGTGTCCAGTAGCAGCCGTGAATCGATCAAACTCAGTTTCAAGGGAGACCAACTGAGCACCAATGAGCCGGTGCTGCTGATTTGTGTCAAGGATATCGGCTACCATATCACCAAGTATGGTGATTGGGGTTTGGGACACAGGGAGGGGGTGTAGCCGATGAGGTGGAGGGGTGGAATGAGGTTGGGGTCGACGGGTAGGGGGATATCGGGGGAGGACTTGGAGGAAGAGGTATCAGATGGTGAGGCTTGGGGGGTAGGTTTTGGGGATTGTTTGGATAAGGGTGGGGAAGTTGTCGGCTGGGGAGAGGTTTTCGGTGGAAGGGATAGGGTCTTCTTGGCGGTGGGTTTGGGCGAGGATTTCGGTGGGGGGATGGGCTCTTCTTGGGGGTGGGTTTTGGGGAGGATTTCAATAGGGGGATGGGGTATTCTTTGGGGTGGCTTTCGGGGTGTCGGTGGGAGAAACCTCTTTGCTTTTGGTCGGGGAGGGATCACGTTCTTCAGGAAATCTCATGACAAGCTCGGGAGAGGGCTTAGAGCCTGTATGAGAAAGAAGGAAATCCAGGAAATCCTTTGGATCCTCCGGATCGACCCCTAGAGTGGCCGATCCCTCCTTGGATCGTGCAGAGTCATCGGGAGTTTCAATGTCGGGTGATAGGTTGTGCGGTGTAGAAGATGGGCCTTGGACCAGGGAGATGTCCAAATCATCCTCATCGACTAAGGAGTAAGTCGAAGAGGGTATAGCAGGGGTTCCCTTTTGTAAATCTCACCCTTTTGAGAGGGTACGAAGGAGGTGGCTTTTGGCTTAGCAGATCCCCCTGGCCCGGTGGGGGTGATAACTTCGTTATCTGACGAGTTTTTACTCTCCGAATCATAAGTTTACGACTTGTCTTGAAGTAATAATTGGTATTTCGGACTAATATTTTGTGCAAGTGTTGTGTAGGCATACAAGATGTCAAGTGGAAGGAAAAAATGCTTATTTATGTTCCATTTTGATGTCCCGGTTGAAGACAATATCGAACCAAGCGAACGAGGGAAGAAAGAGACCACAATTGAGGTCCAAGTGACAATGACCATGCGACTATGACCAGGTCATTGTCGTTGGTCAAAGTCGCACCTCATGTACCGCAGGTGGGTGACCAACGACGACAATGACCATGCGATTATGACATGGTCATAGTCGCGCGTCATAGTCGCAGGCGTGGTCTGACGATATAAAAAGTTGCAGGAAATCATTGTCTAGGGTAATCTCGAGATTGACGGAGGCTAGGCACATAGGGAGACCGTTGGAGACGATTTTGAAGCCGAAAAGACATATTTGATTGATTGAGAAGGTGGAACAACGTTTAGAGTGGGAAATTGGTAGCGAGTATCATTCATCGAGGGAGTTTTATCATTCCATTTGAATTTTGTTGAGAAACAATTTTTTTAGGTGTTGCGATTCTATTCACTATGGTTTTAATTGCTACTAGTTTCATGAACTAATCCTTTTGAGGTTGGGGGAAGGATGGATTTTGGTTTTTCACCGTTGAATATGTGATTAATGTAATCTTTTGAGTGACTACACTTGTTGGTTGAAGTTTATCTATCTTGTGTTTATTGTTTATAAGATTGGCCATCTTATTTATCTATTGGTTGTTTTTCCTCTGGAGAAATTGGATTTACAATTTGATTAAAGTTAGATAAACCTAGGGTGAGATATTGGATAGAGATATACCAAGTAAATCCTAGTTTTGTGTTGTGATTCTTATGCTTAATGAATTGAATGCTTCTATTTATCGATCGAGAGATGTTAATAGATATTGCATGATTTATTCTTGCTATTGCTCGGAAGAGAGTAGTGAGTATAATTGGAATCACTAAAATCAACCTTTTGTATTAGCTCATTGATTGTGTATCACGTATTTATTGGTGAGATCCAAATGAAATCCGACCCCTAGCCGCTTCTCTATCATATCAATAATCTCTTGTGGTGTGAATTATTGCCTGATTAGTATTTCCGTGCCTGCTTCATTTTCTCTAGATAATTCTTATCAGCAGTTAGCTGATAGAAACCAACCATTTGATTTAGTCTAGTTAATAGTTGATATAGTCTTGTGGTAATTAACACCAAGTTCCTACGGTTCGATACTCGTACTTCCGTACGTATTACTTGATACGACACCGTACACTTGCGGTCCGTGTGAGGAGGGTGTAAACCCGAACTATCAAGTTTTTGGTGCGGTTGTCGGGGAACTTGTTTTTCGTTAATATCACTATATTCTATAGAGATTATTAGATTAGACATTTTACTTTTTACTTTTTAAGTTGTTATTATTCCTTCAATTTTGGGACCTAAGACTTGTGTTTTGATTTCAGGTTTCTTTTTGGTTTATGCCAAGAAGAAGACTCTTCAGAAATCTCGAGCCCCTTGACCCTGAAATGGAGAGAACCGCGAGGCAGTTACGCCGTGAAGCCAGAAATAGAACTGTTAGAAGAATGGGTGGCCGATGGACTCATCATTGATTAGCCGAAAAGGAGACTCGAAGAGAATAGCCGAACTGTCAATCGGTTAGAGTGAAGTAGTCAATCTATAGAACCAACCGAAAGAAGACTAACCGAAGAGAAGACTATCCGATTGAAGGAGTATCCGATTGAAGAGTGGCTGAAACCAATCAAGAGAGACTAGCCGATGAAGGTTTGGATAATTTTTTTATAGATCAAGATTTAACATACCTAGTGAGCCGATCAGAAAGTTGAATCGAGCTTCATCAAGAGGTTTTGTGAAAAGATAAACTAACTAAAGATCACTTTTGATGAAGTGAAGTTCAATATCACCTTTGGAAATGTGATCTCTGATGAAGTGATACCGGATATCAATGTGCTTAGAGCGAGAGTGAAGCACAAGATTGTTGTAATGGCTATTGCTCTTGAGTTGTCACACAGTATGGGTACTTTGGAGTAGTATTGATTGTAGTCTTGAAGTTGATTCTTCATCCACAAGATTTGAGCACAACAACTTCCAACAACAACATATTCAACTTCAACAATAGAGGTCGAGACTGGATGTTGTTTCTTACTAATTTCCACCAAGTAATTGGCAGCTTCCTGTTGTGCTCTTCCTATCAACCTTAGATCCTGCAAAGTCAGAATCTGAATACCCGATGAGATCAAAACCTGAGTCTTTGGGATACCAAAGACCCATATTCATGGTATCTTTAAGATACCAAAAAATGCGTTTTACAATTGTCAAATGAGATTTCTTAGGATTGGCTTGATAACGCGCACATAGGCAAGTAGCAAACATGATATCGGGCCTAATAGCAGTAAGATAGAGAAGAGAGCCTATCATCCTTCTAAAATTGGTGATATCAACCGATTTTCCATCGGGGTCAGCATGAATTTTTAGAGGTGGTACCATTGGAGTTTTCATTGGAGAACAATTTTCAAAAGTAAATTTCTTAAGGAGATCACGAATATATTTGCTTTGATTTATGAAGATCCCCTCAGAAGTTTCTTTGATTTGAAGACCTAATAAAAATGTGAGTTCTCCCATCATGCTCATCTCATATTTACTTTTTGATATGCGACAACTTAATTGATAAGTTGATTTCACCTTTTTTAGTTTCTTTTTCGTTTCTTTAATTTGTCAAAAGTCGTTAGATTGAGTATTTTTATGTATATTTTCGATTTTCACATTTATGGAGTTTAGGTAAACCAATGACCAATTTCACTTGTTTTTTTATGCTTATTTGTGGCTAATCTTTTGGTTTATAGTGTTGATTGGAAAGCGCTTTTTGTGATACTATAGGATGGAAATGGAGGAGTAGTTATGCTTTTGGATGAGGACAAAGCTTAAAAAGGATTTGGTGATTTTCTTAAAATCTTCCAAGAGATTTTGTTGCTAAGTATGGAGCATATGGACCATTGGTTAATACCTTTGAAGTTCTTCATCATGTTGTCTCCTCCAAGGCCTTATAAATAGGAATGTTTTGTAACTTGTAAAGAATCCTACAAGATCATCTTCTCATTCTAATCCCATCATCCATTTACCCCTTGAAACCTCTCCATTATGTATTCCTCACCTCTTGCTACTTCATCTTGGTAAAAAGATGAAGTTTTCTCTAAGAACTTTCATTCTCTTTTATAATTAATGCATTAATTTTTTAGTATTTTACTTCTTGCCGTCTAAATTTTATGCATTTTTAGTTTACGCTTTTATGTTATCATAAATCTTTATTTTTAGTCGCATCTTTATTAACTCCGTCTAGCGGAAGTGTGTTATCGTAAAATTTCGTTCACGTTCTAAATTTTAGCCATTTTGATTTATTTTACTTTGTCGTATTTCTCTTTCGTAACTTAGATCTTTCACGTTTTTGTTGACTTTCGTATCGTAAGACAAGTTTAGTTCTCGTAAACTTTTATTTCGTCGTTATTTAAATATTTAACACATGTCTTTCGTTTTTCTTAAAAATCAAAAAATGCAAGGAAACCGAGCAACGATATGCTGACAACCTTAGCTCGGGTGTAGGGTGAAGTTAAGATAAAAAACCTATTTTGATGGTAGAATTTTTTTGACTAATAATAAATCGTTCTAACCATTCATTCAAGTTTATATTGTTGAAATGTTAAAGTGTGATGAACTCAGAAATGAGCCATCTTGAACACATCAACTTGAACGATATGGAGGTAGGCTCGAGAGAGTTACTTAGAACCAAGGAAACTTGTTTCATTCTGTACAACTTACAAAAGGGATAGATTGTGCCATTGCCAAGACTTTACTTTATTTTGAAATTATTAAAGTTAGTCCATGGATGCGTGCCTTTCTCAACCTCGAAAGAGTGCCTTATGCAAGTTGATGGTTAAATAAGAAGAGTTGTTTGTCACGAAACTCTATCTGATTTATTCGCTTTGAAATATTAACGAATCCCTACACCATTGCTTCCTTTTTAATTAATTGTTATCTCAATAGTTTGTAATCAACCTAACCAACAATATTTCTTCAAAATCGCCATCTGAAATCATTTTTTCTGGACATTGATTTAAATATTTTACTCCTTTTTCCATGTGGATCGATACTCGGTATTTTACCGTTTTATTACTTGTAAAAGACGACAATGGATTGAGAAATGTATACTTGCATTATTCTGCATTTGTATAAAGTCTGAGAGGTTTATTCTATATAAATCTTGCAACACTTTTCATGAGAGAGGAAAACTCCTGACAAAGAAATTCATCGGTGGCACCAAAGATGATATCATCCACATAGATTTGTACAAGAATTATATTAACTTTAGTCTTCTTGAGGAAAACAGTGTTGTCAATTTTACCTTTTGAATACTTGTTAGCAAGCAACAAGTCTGACAGAGTGTCATACAAGGCACGAGGAGCCTGTTTGAGACAATATAGAGCTTTGTCAAACTTATGAGTGGAGTCATCAAAACCAGGAGGCTGTTTCACATAAACTTCCTCGGCAAGCTCTCCATTGAGAAAAACACTCTTAACATCCATCTGGAAGACTCTGAAATTCTTGTGAGCAACATGAGCAAGGAAGATTCTTATAACGTCAAGTCTAGCAACAGGAGCAAAGGTTTCATCAAAGTCAATTCATTCCTCCTGTCGATATCCTTGAGCAACAAGTCTTGCTTTGTTGCGGATCACCGTACCTTCTTCATCCATCTTGTTTTTTAAGACCCATTTGGTTCCAATAATTTTCCTCCTAGGAGGACATGGAACAAGTCTCCAAACTTTGTTTCTTTCAAATTGAGAGAGTTCTTCTTGCATGGTTGTTATCCAACATGGATCGGCTATAGCTTCCTCAATTTTCTTAGGTTCAATGATGGAGAGAAAGTTCACATATAGACAAATGTTACCTACTCCCCTTCTAGTTTGAACTCCAGCTTGTTGATCACCGATGATTTGATCAATAGGATGATCTTTTTCCACTTAGTAGCTGGAGGAAGAGGTGCGGGGAGCATTTTGTGAGGTTGAGAGGAAGAAGGATCGGTTGGTGTGATGGGAGCTGGTTCAAGAGAAGGATTGTGATAGGGAATGGGATCAGCTGGATCTTCAGATATAACGATTTGAAGATTTGGGTTTGAAGGTGATGAAGTAGATGGGTCATTATTTTGATAAGATGACTCAGGCATGAAGGGAACAGAGGGATTTTGGTTGGGTGGGTGACTTTGAGAAGCTTCACCCACACATGAGGTAATCCGTTGATTTAATTCATCATCATCACATGAGAGAGAAGATGATTTATGGTCATCATGTTAGTGAATGCCCAAAAGCTAATCATACGATGATTGTAATTTTGAGTTTTGTTTCATGAAATTAATAAATAAATAAAAGGCATTGCCCAATTTATTATGTATATGTTAGTTTTCCAAAGAATTTTGAATCACCCTTTTTCGATATGGTATGAATTTTGTATTAATTTTATACGGTGGTGTTGCAAATCGGCTTTATGTTTCAATGTGATTGAATATGTATAATGTGATTTGCTTGGTGAATGGTTATAGCCCTTAGTCATGGATGTATTATATTTGGTAAATACGACTTGCATGTCGTGCCTTTCTCTATATACTCTCTTTGTACATTCTCCTCTCATCCAATCCCCTCGAATGTAACTCGAGGTTTCTTTGTTTGAAATGTAAAATATTTTGTATAAAAGAAAGCAAGAGATGGAGGCGTTATGAAGTGATGAAGATGAGAAGACTTAGAACCATAAGAATTTATTTTATGTAATGATATTCATACTTGGCTTTATGAATATCGCATAGGGGGGGCTATAACCATCTCACATTTATTTTTATGCTTTATTTTACGCTTTATATATTATGATATATTATGTGTGGTTGTATGTATGTGATATTTGTTACAACATTTAAAAACAAATATGATTTTAAAATATATAAGTAAAAGGAGTTTTACAAATCAAAATGAGTTTTGATAAAATAAAAATTGATATTTATATAAGATATAAAGTGGACCGTCGATCTTGAGTGATAAGGTCTTAGTACATCATAGTAAGATTTCAACCGGTTTTGTCACAAAGGCCTAAACCGCCAAAGAAAGGAAGGTATTTAAGTGATCCTCGTGATCCTCCTCCAATCTGGATTCCGGTTAAATCAAACTATGAGGAAACAATCTATTACAAAAGAAAGAATGGTAAGATCAAACTAACTAAAATCCCTCACCAAAATATTAAGTTTAAGATGCCTTCCAAACATGGCACTTGTCAAGACTTTGATCATTGAGGGTGGGTCATGCTAAAGTTGGGTACTCTCTTTAATCTTAGTAAGATAAGGTAAGCATAGGATTCCTACAAGCCATTTTGGGTCGGACTTAACCAAATTAAGCCTAATAGGATTGGGGATTTGGAGGCATGTGTTGGGAACATTCATATAATGAATTTAAATAAAAGTTATTCACCTAACTATCCAAGAGTTACATAGAGATGTAATTAGCAATATTTTTGCTTACCTAAAACATTATTGGTTGATCAGTTAGCTAAAGTTAAATTGATCGATAATGAGAATATGGATCTTGGCCCGCTAGAAAGCTTATGACGTTTTCCGAAACAATAAAAGAGGGTTGTTGTTTTGATTAAAATAGTGGGAGCTTGTTTGATGAAAGTCCTTATTAAACAATAAAATTTCATGACACTAAGAACTCTGCTTTTCTATTGTAGATTACCAATGGCACAAACCAACAATGGAAACAAAAACAATTTGCGATCGATTCTTGAGAAAGAAAAACTAAATGGAACAAATTTCATCAACTGGTATCGTAATTTGAGAATTGTCCTCAAAGCTGAAAAGAAACTGTATGTCTTGGAGCTACAAATCCCTGAAGAACCTAATTCTAGTGCTCCTAGAACTGAAAGGGACACTTTTAAAAAACATGATGAAGATGCTTTGGACGTCTCATGTCTAATGCTAATAACCATGGAACCTGAGCTTCAGAAGTAACATGAAAACATGGGGGAGTTCAATATGATCGAACACCTAAAATTGTTATTCCAAGAGCAAGCTAGACATGAGAGGTACGAAACATTCAAGGAACTGTTCCGTTGTAGAATGTCTGAAGGTAGTCCTGTTGGCACTCATATGCTTAAAATGATTGGGCATATTGAGCGTCTTGAAGGACTAGGTTTTTCTTTACGAAAGGAGTTGGCCATTGATGTAGTTTTGCAATCGTTGCCAAATAGCCACAGTCAATTCGTGATGAACTACAACATGCATGACTTTGACAAATCCCTTCCAGAATTGCTCAATATGTTACGAACAGCCGAGCAAGAGCTTGCAAAGAACAAGTCCACCATTTTGATGGTCCGTAAAGACAAGAAAGGGAAAGGCAAAGGAAAGTCCATTGCCAAACCCACTTCTAAATCTTTGAAGCCAAAAGGAGGCATTAAGAAACCTAAGGTAACTGTACCTAAGGAGGGTGAGTGCTTTCATTGCAACAAACCCGGGCATTGGAAGAGGAACTATCCTCTCTACCTTCAGGAAAAGAAGAAAGAAAGTGTAACTTCCACTTCAGGTATCTATGTGATAGAAGCTAATATTTCTACTTCTTATACATCATGGGTATTAGATATTGGTTGTGGTTCTCATATTTGTAGAAATGTGCAGGAACTCAAAAGGACTAGAAGGTTGAGTAAAGGTGAAGTTGATCTGCGTGTTGGAAATGGGGCAAAGGTTGCTGCTATAGTCGTAGGATCTATTTTGTTAACTTTACCAACCGGATTATTATTAGAACTTGATGACTGTTATTGTGTACCATCTATTTCTAGAAATTTGATTTCTGTATCTTGTTTGGACAAGAAAGGTTTTACCTTCAGTATTGGAAACAAATGTTGTTCATTCTCTTTTGGTAATATATATTATGGTGACGCAAGTTTGATTAATGGTCTTTATGTTCTTAATATGGATAATCCGATTTATAACATAGATAAAAGGGATGTCAAATCGAATAGTTCAAATTTAACCTATCTCTGGCATTGTCGTCTTGGTCATATAAACGAAACTCGCATTTCCAAACTCCATAAAAATGGATTATTGAACAAATTAGATTTTGAATCATATGGGACGTGTGAAGCTTGTTTAATTGGAAAGATGACAAAGGCTCCTTTTGTTGGACAAAGTGAGAGAGCAAGTGATGTATTGGGAATCATACACAGTGATGTATGTGGTCCGATGAACATACATGCTAGAGGTGGTTATAGATACTTCATTACATTTACTGATGATCTCAGTAGGTTCGGTTATGTATATTTAATGCGACATAAGTCCGAGTCCTTTGAAATGTTCAAAGAATTTCAAAATGAAGTACAAAACCAACTTGGAAAGAGTATTAAGATTCTTCGATCTGATCGAGGTGGTGAATACTTAGACCAGGCTTTTCTTGATCATCTTAGAAATTGTGGTATTGTATCACAACTCACTCCACCTGGAACACCACAATGGAATGGTGTCTCCGAAAGGAGGAATCGTACACTGTTGGACATGGTACGATCTATGATGAGTCAATCTAACCTTCCGACATCCTTTTGGGGTTATTCTCTAGAGACAGCGGCTTTCACACTAAACCGAGTTCCATCAAAATCTGTTGAAAAGACACCATATCAGATATGGACTGGGAAGAGTCCTAAATTATCTTTTATGAAAAATTGGGGTTGTGAGGTTTACGTACGACGTCTAATCACAACTAAATTAGAACCAAAATCTGATAAATGCATATTTGTAGGATATCCCAAAGAAACTATGGGATACTACTTCTATCATCCTCACGACAATAAAGTGTTTGTTGGGCGTACCGGTGTCTTCATGGAAAAGGAATTTATTTCCAAAGGTATTAGTGGGAGGAATGTAGAACTTGAAGTTGTTCAAGATCAAAATATTTCAACATAGATGGAATTAACACAGACACCACAAGTAATTGTGGATCCACAAAGCGATATGGAAAGGCAGTCTGATGTCGTAACACAAAGTGCTCATACATCTAGTAGAAAACGGAATGATCCTGAGAGATATGGATTTCTTATCACTCATACCGGGGATGTGATGCTCATGGATGATGAGCCCACTAGTTACCAAGATGCTATGGCAAGCACTGACTCCAAGAAATGGCTAGAAGCTATGAGTTTTTAAGAAAAAGACCGACATGGATGGTAATGTGATTACCTATAAAGCACGATTGGTTGCAAAAGGTTTCAAACAAATTCAAGGTGTTGATTATGATGAAACTTTCTCTCCAGTCGCAATGATTAAGTCTATTAGAATTTTACTAGCCATTGCAACATATCACGATTATGAGATTTGGCAAATGGATGTCAAAACAGCTTTCCTTAAAGGAAAGCTACTTGAGGATGTATATATGATACAACCTGAAGGTTTTGTCGCTCCTGAAAAATCTCATATGGTATGCAAGTTGCAACAATCTATTTATGGATTGAAGCAAGCTTCAAGGAGTTGGAAACATCGTTTTGATGAAGCGATCAAAGAGTTTGGCTTCTTAAAAAATGAGGATGAACCTTGTGTCTACAAAAGGGTTATTGGGAGCACTGTATCATTTCTTTTATTGTATGTAGATGACATACTACTCATTGGAAATGATATTCCGACGATTGAGTCTGTAAAGGCTTGGTTAGGAAAATGTTTTTCAATGAAAGACTTAGGTGAAGCTGCCTATGTATTAGGCGTTCGGATCTATAGAGATAGATCGCGAAAATTACTTGGCTTAAGTCAGAGTACATATATAGACAAAGTGTTGAAACGATTCAACATGTCTGATAGCAAGAAAGGGTTCTTACCAATGTCTCATGGCATATCACTTTCTAAGACGCAATGCCCTACTACATCTCAAGAGAGTGAACGAATGAGTAAGATTCCATATGCTCCGGCAGTTGGATCTATCATGTATGCTATGATATGTAATCGATCTGATGTATCGTATGCTTTAAGCATGACGAGTAGATACCAATCCAATCCAGTTTATGGTCACTGGATTGCCGTCAAGAATATCCTAAAATACTTAAGAAGAACAAAGGATTCATTCTTGGTATATGGCGGTGAAGAAGAGTTAAGTGTAAAGGGTTACACTGATGCAAGTTTCCAAACGGATAAAGATGATTTTCGATCGCAGTCGGGTTTTGTGTTTTGTCTTAATGGTGGTGCTGTGAGCTAGAAGAGTTCCAAGCAAGCAACAGTAGCTGATTCTACAACGGAAGCTGAGTACATCGCAGCATCAGATGCAGCCAAGGAATCCGTTTGGATCAAGAAATTTATTTCTCAACTCGGAGTTGTTCCTAGCATTGATTGTCCTATAGAGTTGTTATGCGACAACAATGGAGCTATAGCACAAGCCAAGGAACCTAGATCTCACCAAAGATCCAAACATATTCTTAGAAGATATAATCTCATTAGAGAGATTATTGAAAGAGGCGATGTTAGTATAAGTAGAGTGTCAACTGACAGCAATGTTGCTGATCCACTAACCAAGCCGTTAACACAGCAGAAGCATGATGGCCACTGTAGATCCATTGGTATACGATGCATGGATGATTGGCTTTAGTGCAAGTGGGAGATTGTTAGTGAATGCCCAAAATCTAATCATACGATGATTTTAATTTTGAGTTTTGTTTCATGAAATTAATAAATAAATAAAAGGCATTGCCCAATTTATTATGTATATGTTATATTCTGTGTTTTAATTATTCATAATAAATAACCTTAGAATAATGTATTCTAAATGTCCCTAGTTAAATATTATTTTGGGTTTTAAGGTTGAAGTAATATGATAATGACTAGCATATGTAGGGATTCATATAGAGATATTGAATCTGCATATGGGTACAAAATGGAGATTTTGTGTATCGGACGTGACTCGCTATGAGAACACTTCATTGGATGTCATGTGAGTGTCATAAGTGTTTCTCATGTGGTCAATGTACATGTAATTCTTTGACTTGAGAAATATGGAGTTTGCTATGTGTGAGTAATATATTTTGACATTTGTTCTAATCATTCCGTAACTGGGTGACAAAATTATTGTTGGGTATGTTATAAATCACATGGTAGAACTAGCATATATCGAGATAGGATTTGTCCCTCCTTTATGACGGGAATGATGTCTCTGGGCCCCTTGATAAATATATATAGTAAGGAAATGCATGCATGCTCGGATAATTGATATGAGATATCATGATCTGTTTTATTAGTATATTAGGGAATCAAGAAACTAGAGATTGAACATAACGAGAATGACACATTTAATGTCTCGTGTTCAATCTAGACATCAAGGACAAAGGAATTAAATGTGTAAACTAAAATTGACTACAAAACGATAATTTGTTGTATCACCAATTCTCGTCATTTGGGTGACGATGATGTATTGCTAGATACCGCTCATCGTTTATAAATATAAATATGAGATTTATAATTATTACCAACATGTTGAGAACCCATTGAGTCACACGCTTTGAACATATTCGAATAAGGAGTTTTAATAGTTAAAATGTTTAGTTATTATATCTGAATTGTATTGATTTAATCTGATTAAATAAAACCAGATATTATTTATGTTGGATATAAATAAAGTTGACTAGGTATGGTTATGTAAGAAAGTGATGGTGCATGGCCACTCTTACACTCAAGTAAGGTGTGGAGATGATGGTGATTTCTTTAGGCCATACTTCCATCACCATATATAATGTATGACATTGTATGCAATTGTTGTTCTTGCAAATCTCTCTAAAAATCACCTACAACTATATGCTCCATTTCCTTTCTAAGTTTTGAAACCGTGACTAGCATCACGAGAAGGCAAAGGATTCGGATTGTTCGCGTGGATACCGTGGAGGCATCAAGCTTGCTTTGTTGCTGTGATTCAAAGTCTCGTTAACTGTGAGGTATAATTTCCAAACACCCGATTTATTCCAGTTCGTATGGGTCCTTGGAGGGTTACGGTTTTATTTTCCGCTGTGCTTGAGATCCCGTAACCCTACACATCAAACTTCAATATAGACTCATCAATGCATTTCCTCCAAAGATTCTAGACTCAGTAGGCCTATGAAGTCGGAGAATATCCCATGAAAAACCCTTCATCAGCTTTAGATCAAATTTCCCAAGGTTTTTTCGGCCATAGAAGACTTTATAGGGAGTTTTGTTATGCCTTTTCATAACTACTGACCGATTTTGAGTGAAGCAAGCGGTGTTGATTGCTTCAGCCCAAAAGTAGGTGGGTAAGTTAGACTCACTTAGCATGGATCGGGCTGCCTCCCATAGTGTTCTATTCTCTCTTTCCACAATACCATTTTGTTGTGGAGTTCTGACAGCCAAAAAGTTTTGAGAGATCCCCTTGTCATTAAAGAAGGCTTCTAGGGTAACATTTCTAAATTCGGTGCCACTGTTACTTCTTATAGATCTCACTAGTTGCCAATTCAGCATTTCAAACTTCTTGATGAAATGGATGATTTCTTCAGTAGTGTAACTTTTGTACCAAATAAAAGATACCCAAGTGTAACATGTAAATTCATCAACAATTACAAGAATGTACCATTTTCCACCAAGGCTTGGAGTGCTAACTGGTCCACATAGGTCCATGTGAAGCATTTGAAGAGGATTGGAGATGGAGAAACACTACTTAGATTTGAAGGAAGATTCTGTTAGCTTTCCTTTCTCACAAGCTGCACATAGTTTTTCTTTCACAAAGGATATATTGGGCATCCTAACGACAAGATCGTTTTTGGAAAGAATATTTAGTGTCTTGAAGTTGAGATGAGATAGACGCTTATGCCAAATCCAGTTCTTTTTAGCATAATCTTCTGATAAAAAACAGATACTTCCTTCAATTGAGCTTTGACTCATATTGATGATGTCCACATTGTCCTTTCTAACACTTGATAAAACAATGTGATTGTTTATATATGTGATGGTGCAGACAATGAGCTTGAAAGTGACAATGTATCCTACATCACACAGTTGACTAATGCTTAAGAGGGTATGCATCAGTCCTTCAACATAGGCCACTTTATTGAAGGTGATGGAACCATTTGAGAGAGTTCCATACCCTCTAGTGGAACCTCTATAGTTATCTCCAAAGGTTACAAAAGGTTCTTTCTCAGTCACATAATTGATGAGAAGAGACTTGTTGCCAGTCATGTGCCTTGAACATCCACTATCCAGATACCAGATTTGTTGATGTTCAAATACCTGCAATCACAGAAAAATCAGTCATTTGCTACCCATTTTGAGGTGGGTCCTTTAGGGTTAGAGGAGGAAGAAGAAGAGTCATCAAAAGTCTTTCTTTCTATCTGATATTTTGGGACAATCCTTTACTAAGTGAAAGGTGTCCCCACAATTATAGCATTTTCTATAAATAAAGACTTTCTTTGATTTCTGATTTAGATCTTTGTCTTTGCCTTTAACATTTATTTTAATAGGTTTAGAAGAGGAAGATAAAGGGCTAGGCTTTGGTCTAAGGATTTCCTTTTCAGAGATAGGAAGAGATGAGCTATAAATGCCCTTGGATTTTGATTTCTTCAAGTTCACAGATCTAGGAATGAACTTGGTGGGAAGAACAGGAGGTTCATTTTTAGAAGAAGAGGGCATTTTTCTCTTTAAGGGTAAATATGAGACTGTTGATTTTTCTTTGTCAGAGATTGAGAACTTCTTTGAGGAAGGTTGAGAATTTATTTTTAGAAAATTTGAAGGTTTAGTAGAAGGAAAAGAGTCTTCATCAATATTTAAAGATTTCAAAAGATCATGAATGGGTTTGGCAAGATCATTGATCTTTGAGCTTCCTCGGGTTGAGATTGAGGAGGAGAATCTTTGTCCTTGACAAAAATTCCAAATTTTAGAGACTCGCAAAGATCTAAGGAATGCACAAAGTGAGAGTCACTGAAATCAGAAACAGTGAATTCACAAGAAGAGGGTAGTTTTGAAGAAGAGGAAGGAGATTGAGTGGAAGAAAGGTCAACCTCCATTTTTCCAAAACCCATACCAGATTTGTCATCACAAGACATATGATCCTGAAAGATCTTTTCAAGATTTTTAGAAGAACTTGTCCATTTACTCATTATCTATTGCTCTCTTTTTAGACTTTTAAACATTTTGTTTTTCTCTTTGGCAAGAATGAAATTTATGGTTTTCAAGTCTTCAAGCTAAGCCTTTATTTTGTCAAAATATTTATGTTGAGAGAGACAGATTTGAAGTTGAGAGGAAAGAGATTTTATTTGAGCATTGGCCTTTTTTTTTGCATTTTTTTCATTATAGAAATCAATTGTTAAGGAGTCAAAGGCTTCGATCTTTCCAGAATCAGAGAGAGTGAAAGGGATGCACCTGAGATGAGAAGGATGAGAAGGAGGAACACTCAGTAGAGACAAGTGTAACTAGGCTTTTCAGATTTGGCTATATCATTTATTTTAGCCATCATACACTTTTTAGAAGTGTCCTTGTCACTCTCAGAAGTCGGCTCATTAGCCCAATCATGGGTTTCGGCTATAAGCCCCTTTCCCTTTCTGAGAATGCCTTCATTTCTTTCTTTTCCCCTCTTATATTTAACCTTGTACTTTTCGGCTCAATCAGTACTTTCTTTTAGAGAAAATTGAGAGGATTTTCGAGAGGGAGATCTGTTGGCAAAATCAGGTCTCATTCTTCTAGACTTAGAAGAATTTTGGTTAGAAGAAGTGATCTTGGATCTTCCTAAGGACTTGCTTCTAGACTTAAAGGCAAAGTGGCCTTTCTTGCCACAATTAAAGCATTCCTCATTTGATTTGTCAGAGGATCTTTTAGAAAGAGATTAAGAAGATTTTCGGTCAAACTTGGATCGACTGGAAAGAAATTGATATTTAAATTTTGAAAATCCAGCAAGCATGGCCATTTCATTAGACATCTGATCAACCGAGGTTTCTTCATCTTCATCATCGGCCTCACTAAGATGTGTGGTCGAATGGTGATTTGAATCATATTGACTTTCATGATCAGAAACCTTAGAAGGATAAGTGATTCTAGGGATACACATAGATTTCTTGGAAGTATCACCAATAAGAGCTACAAAGGAGCTTTTTATTTTTTTTTATGACAGCCTTCCTTTGGATCTTGGTTTGCTCATAGTTGAACAAAGATCCATAAAGAACAGTAAGAGGCATATGATCAAGATCCTTGGTAGTCTTGATACAAGTACATATGGTTTCCCAAAAATCAGGAAGACCATCCATGAACTTGCATAAAACTTCCTCATTGTCATACACCCTTAGCAACATTTTTAGGTCGTTGAGGAGGCTGTTAAAACGGTTGTTGTAGTCAGAAAGAGATTCTTCATTTTCATGAGAAAAGAGTTCATACTTTCAGATTTGGAATGGTCGATGTTCTTTATCATCATTCCAAATCTGAAAGGCACACATATGAATACACGATATATAGCATAATTTGAGCAAATGTTGTCAAAGACTATAATAAGATTACACTCTTTTTTCTACTCAGCTATTCTCCGACTTATAAACCCCCTAGGGAGTGCTTACTTCAAATTTTGCTAGCATCCATGGAGCACCTGGGAGTTATTCAAGGAACTATTATTTATGTTATAAGACAAAGAACATTGATAAAGAACATCGAGAACTTTGGGAGTTATAGCAAGTAAAATCACACATCTTCGTAAATCAATATATTGATTTTTTAGTGCAGATCATTGAGAAAAGTCCAAAGACAAAGAATATCTTTTGCAACTATGAAAAGTTGAAACCATAACAGTTCTTTATAAGTGATTGAATCATTAAGCCACTAACAAGTAGTCATGTAGAGCTGACCAAATAGCTGTGAGCTCCATTAAACTCATTAAGATGTTAACAAACAGGCCCTTAGTCTCACATTAGTCCATTACTCATAAGATGATATAGTTTTACTTGCAAATAAATTGATGGAAGACAGATATAGCTTGTTACCATGTTTTTTAATGATGAGAATATTAATTGCATCAATATGTATATGGTTTTTATGTATAGACACATATTTGTTACCATGTTTTTGACTCGCTAAAATAGGCACGTCTGCTGAAGAAACCTTTCTCTCTGATGACTATTTTGGGTGCATGTTCTTGAACAAAGGGTGGAGACTTTACAAAGGGAGCTAGATGTTTCCATTTCAGCTATGGCTCATGCTCATACAGAAAAACTTTAGGCTAAAGCAGGACAAAAGGGATTAATGCTCAACCAGCTTCAAGAGCAGTTTCTATACAAATGCCCAACCAACAGCTTCACATGCCTATACAGTTTCAAATCATCTCTTGAGTGTCACTTCTACATAAATGCCCAAGCAAGAACTTGAAGCATCCATCAAAGCATTGAAGAATCTCTTTGGAAATGAAAATATTTGGGAATTATGTGTTAGGACTGAAAGTCCTAGTGCGTTGAAAGTTGTATAACTCATTTATAGAGTTTAATTGATTTTATTTAAAGCATTGTAAAAAGCCTTAATTCGTTATTGGGCTTAGTTTGTTTGTAATGGGCTTTGGGGTTTAGACCAAAGCCCCGGTATTTAAGGTGAGATTGGGGTTAGAGAGGAGAGGTTTAATGGTCATTAGAAGGTTTACCTAGCCATATTAAAATTTTCTATGTAAACCTTAAACCCTTTATTAATAAATCTAATCATATGACCAACAGTTGGTTTCACTTTCTCACGGGGACTCAGCACATATTCTACCCGTCTCTCACTTGAAGAGTTCCGGTATTGAAACTAGAGGACAACTGCCTCAGTCCTCGACTTCTTTCAGTGCATAGTGTCTAGAGCCACTAGGTGACATTATTTCTTTGACTAGGACACACGTACATACTTCGGATACTGTTGGACGTCTTAGTGACCCAGCCGGAACACCCATAGTAACTCTACCTATTGCTGGATTACGAGGATTGGGTGGAAGTCCTACCACAGCTATCATCACGCCAACTGTGAACGTAGGCGGTACGACTTCCACAATTGCTACCACAACTGGAAGTCTATGTGACCCATGTGTTAGCTTTCCCGAGTTTGTCTCAAGGGATTTTCTATACGGCACCCTAAAGGTTGTCCATTCTCTCATGCGATCTGAAATGAAAGATGAGGTAGATGCTCTGAAAAGAATGTTTAAAGGTAAAGCCCCAATACCTGAGCCTGAAACACTACCTCCACCACTACCTCCACCCACCGATTACTCGATAGATGACCTCAAATCCATGTACTGCGCCAAATTATTATCCCAATACCAATTTAAGCCTTCCTAAGATGCCAACCTAATCTCTCTCCTATGTTCTCAAGTATCACCACCTACACCCCCCACCCCCACCCACTATCTCTCCTGAAGCTTTCCAGCAACAATCCGCTATCCTTCAGTCTGTGCATCAATCTCTAGATACACTTACTGAAAGGGTTACATCCTTGGAGGCAACCTGCCGTGGTCAGGCAGAAGGGCTCAAGCGCAGACATGATGACCAGGATGATCCTGATCACCATGAGGGGGAGAATCTCCAACGTACATCCGAGCCCAAGTCAGCACAGGCAGTGGTATTGTAGAGGGAGACAGTGATGGTTACAGATACACCAAACGAAGTCAGGTTATGGATTTAGTGTTATACGACGCCAATCCAATGGTTGAAAATCCCGAGGAATGTGACAGAGGTTCATCCGAGGATCCGGACAGTTAGGTAATTATTGTTGATCCATAGATTTAGATACTTCAAAGGAACCGATCAACAAAGAGAAAGCATTGGTAGTTTTTCAAGCTGAAATCGATGATTTTTTCAATTTCGAAGGTGAAGAGTATATGCAACGAGAGGACTACGACAACTTGTTCGAGCATGTGGTTCAAGATCATCATTCAGCCGAACACTCTTCTACCGGTATACCCCTTCTTACTTATTCAACTTATCATCCCGATCAATCTCAGTCAGATCACCCCATCCGATCTCCGCCAGTCTCACCAGTTCATGAAACTAAAAGTACTCAGCCTGCTCCACCATTGAAATGGGAAAGAGTGAGAATCAATATTCCATTTCTTGAAGAAAGTCAGAAAAAGCTCTTTGCCCATTTTAATTCGCCCGTATGATGAGGTCGCTATGTATGGTCTTCAGTCAATGACAGACAGAAAGAAGCAACACGAGTATATTTTTATGTACAAAAGTCTAAGAAAAGTGAACAGCCCTGACAGAACAAAGCACAGAATCAGATCGGTTGATCAAATTTATTCATGTCGCTTTATGAGCATATGGTATTCGTTATTTGTTGTGACCAGAGACGATGGAAATCAATGGCAGTTCTCTGAAGCTGACTTTGCAAGTCTCGAGTTGCCAGATCTTCTATTTTTGCTCCGAGACATGAAGACTAGAAATATACGACCAGGAGAAGTTACAGATGCACTGGAAGCTGTCAAACGATACATGAAGTGTGCCATGAAGCTTGGATCTATTGAAGACTTCCAAATTGGGTTAGAAAGCATCCAAACAAAAATCAATCTGCTCAAGCCTGATCAAAGTCTTCCTCCCGATTTTCATAATGTACCTGCTTATACAGTGGTCAAATTTCTAGAATTCGGCATGACTTACTTTAATGGTAAAAGTGATATGTGGTTCTTCTGATTCAGTCAGATTGCCCGATACTGCAATGGTACATTGATGTTGCATTGAGACAACCTGAGGTGTTTCATTGATCAAGATGACAAAGGGGTTCAGTCTTTGGATTCGAAATACAGATGCCTTGTCCTCAAAGCTTTGGGTCTGATTAAAGATAGGCTGGAGTACAGAACTTCAATGAGACACTTCGAGATCAGTTTCGGTTTTCGGAAGACACATGTTCCCAACTGGAAAAATTACGAACTTCAATTCAAAGGGGGAGATTGTTAGGGTGAATTTGTGTTGAATAGAAGTTCGGGGTGAAAATTGTAATTTCGTTAAAGTTATTTTGGTTGTTGGGATTTTGGGCCCAAGGTCTTATACGCTTCATATTTATTTGTTGCTAAACCTAGGTTTTAGGTTGAATGACCATTCATAGGTTTAAACTTGCGTATCAGAAATTCTATCTGTAAACCTTAAACCCTTTATTGATAAATCTAATCATATGACCAACAATTGTGATTCAATCCTTATTGTTTCTTGATTATTATATGTGATTGCACTGTTTCTGGGATCTACATTATGTAATGTTAGGAATTAATGACAATCTTTGGAATTTTGTACTCCTGCTTCTTTAATGAAAATTCTCAGATTGATGTTCATACTCACTTTGTTCCCATAAAGAATTACATTGTTATATCTTTTCATAGACCTGTTTGTACACAGACTTGTTTATACACATCCAGGCTCTATTTACAGCCTCATACCATATTTGAATTACAAAACCTGTTTTTGCTAAATATGCAAACAAGTTCAATTTTCCCTGAGCAGAGCTCAATAACTGGAAATCATGTTGCAGAAGAAGTATACAATGGAAAGAAATTGTCGTTTCTTTTACTTGACAGGCATATACAATGTTATATCGTTTCATAGACCTATTTGTACACAAGCCTATTTGTACATAGACATGTTTATACATACGACACAAATCTATTTTTGGAATCTATTTGCACACGACAGAAATCTGTTTTTGGAATCTGTCGGGGCATAAATCAGTTTAGTTAATCTGTTTGCACAGGGGTTGACAAACCATTACGAAAAGCATGTACAACAAAAGAAACATGAATGTATGAAATACACATTCCTATTAGAGATATGAAGTAAAAGTTATTGAAAATGTAAGCATTAGGAATTCTTAGAACTCAAACCAAAACCAAACCTGTCTAAATCTTAGAACACAAAACCAAAACACAAATGAACTAAAACCAAAACCAAAACCAAAACCAAAACCAAACCTGTCTAATCTGTCCAAAAGCACAATAGGAACAAAGATGAATGAACCCAACAAAATTAGTTTGAAAACCAAAACCAAACATGTCTAAACTTGACTCCCAATTGACTGTCCTTTGCATGTTCGTGAATTGTGCCCCTGTTTATTGCACTTGGCACATGTAACAGTCTTCCCAACCCTCCTAAGTTGTGTCTTGGTTGCTTTGACAGCCTTTTCAACCAACTCGTCCAACACCTTTCTTCTTATTTTCTTGGGTCTTCCTACTTGAGTATGGTGTGTTGGAGGGGTCAATGTCATTGTAAAAATAGACTTGGGCCACAACCATATTCCATTTGTTAGAAAAATCTTGAAAGCATACATAGCCTTCCAAGTATCTAGCCAATATGTGTTGTCAACCCACTTCTATGGTAAGCCCACATTTATCCCATTCAATGCCATGTTCCACATAGTTGTAACTGAATGCTTACAAGGAATTCCACTCAACTCCCACCTTCTACATGAACAAACTCTATTCTTCACATCCACAATTCATTGGTCCATTCATGGACCTTTCACTTGGTATTGGTCCCCCCATTCCAAGTAGCAATGTACTTGGTAGCTTCTATCTTGATAGCATCCAACATCTTTGGCCACTGGTGTAAGAGGATCATCAGCCTTTTGAATCATATTTTGTACAATCACAATTCTTTTCATTAGGTACTCTCTTATGTACTCTAATGCTGAGATAATTGGTTTTTCCCTCCCATCCACTAGTTGCCTATTAAACATTTCACACATATTGTTCAACAGGACATCACTGTGGCATCAACCTGAAATGGAATAAAGTAATTAGGTAACACTGAAAGTTGCTGAAATGGGATAAAGTGGCATCTTACTGGTATGTTATTAAGCATTACCTGTAAAGTGTGACCTTGACCAATGATGTGGGGGTATTTTGTTCAACCACTCATATGCAAACACATTGAAAGCTTTCAAATTATTCATGGCTTGTTGAAACTCTAGTAGTGTTGATGATGTTGCACACTTCCAAAGATGCTCCTTGTATACCCTCCCCTTCCATGCATGTTTCATATTTCCGTGTATATGTCTTAAACAATACTTGTGCTCAACACAAGGAAATACTTTTTCCATAGCTGGAATTATGCCCTATATTTAAGCATACCAAGTCAGATCTAGTATTATTAAAAACTTAAAACATGAAAGATAAATAAGTCATATCTCAAAGCATAGTAAAAAATACTTTTTGCCTGTCACTTATGAATGTGAAATTGGAATTAGAAGACATGTCCAAATCATCTCTAAGACATTCCAAAAAACAAGCTCATGAGCTTATCTTTTCGGCTTCAACAATTGCATACGCCAACAGATATATACCATGGTTACTATCAATGCCAACTGCAGTTAGGACTTGACCTGGAAAAGATCCTTTCATGAAGCCTCCATCAAGACCCAACAAGTCTCTACCACCTGCCATAAAACCCTTCTTCAGTGCTTCGAAGCAAACATAAATCCTTCTAAACTTTCTTGTTTCATTGTTCGGATTAAGGTCAGTTTCTATATCCAACTTCGTTGTGGTGTCTGGGTTTGTTCTTTGCAGCTCTAGTATGTAGTCCCTCAACACGCTATACTGCTCTACATAGTCTCCTATAAGCTTCTTGAGTGCCAATTGTTTTTCCCTAAAAGATTTCGTCTTCGAAACTTTAATTGAATACTTTTGTTCCAAGTTAACTTGCAAAGCCTTCACATGGATATTTGGGTTTGCAACTAATGTGTCTGAAATCTGTTGAGATAAGAAAGTTGTTGTACACGCGGAAACTTCTCTTAAATGAAGGCATATGTAGGTTTCTACATATGTTTTAACCATCCACGTATCATCATATTTACCTGGAAATATGTGCAAAACCCATGGGCAACTTACCGTGACTTCTTTACCCTTGCTTGACCCACCTACTTCTTCTTTCAGTTCTGGAATATTTCCTCTACACACAGCCCTTATCCTACGAAGATCGTTCTTCACCACCATAATTTCCCTTCTAGTCTCAATGGCATGTTGGTCAATCATCATTCTTATTACTTCTTTGCAACCAAAAACTTGGCCGACATAAAAGTTGACATGTTTTTCAAGGCCCGTGTTAGATCCGTTTTCCTTTCTTAGCTTCTTCAAGTAATTAAACCTTTTGATCTCCAAATCAAATTCATCGCTATTGCTTTCAAAATCTTCCAACTACACTAATGCATCATCATGATGATCATTTTCTTCATTTACCTCACTTTAACTACACCATCATCTAATACATTTTGATCATCATGTACAAACGCATCACTATATCTCTTCATTTACCTCATCTTCTTGATGACCCATTGTTTCATCAAATAGATTAAAGTCATCATCAAATGGTTCAAAACCTCCAACATGTTGATTCTTATCAACACATTCAAGTAGAATCCTTGTATTTAGCTGTAGACTCACTTCAGTGTAAACCTCTATTATTTTGCACTCGGGAGCATATTTTAAAAGATTCAACACATCAAGATCATTGCCTAAAGCTTATAGGCCAAAATTCAAGTCTTTGCCTGGAATTTTGAAATAACAAACGGTAGATGCATCATCTTTGATACCTATTTCTTTCGTCATATCTCTCAACTCATGTACTGAAAACTCCTCAGTGTCAACTAAATCAACAAAGTGATGTTTACCATTTACGTACTCCCTACCAGGATGTAACATCCCGAGACAACTGTACCAGATATTGTCCGCTTTGTCTACACACCCGGACTCACGGTTTTAAAACGCGTCTGGTAGAGGAGGTATCCAGTCCCTTATAAGGCAACTTTTGTTCCCCTCCCCAACCAATGTGGGATCTTATAATCCACCCCCCTTAGGAGCCCAGCGTTCTCGCTGGCACATTAGTCCGGTTCCCGGCTCTGATACCATCTGTAAAATTCCGGGACAACTGTACCAGATATTGTCCGCTTTGTCCACACACCCGGACTCACGGTTTTAAAATGCGTCTGGTAGAGGAGGTATCCAGTCCCTTATAAGGCAAATTTCGTTCCCCTCCCCAACCAATGTGGGATCTTACACAGGATAAGTCGTGAAAACACCTTCGTGATAAATCTTTAATTTAATAAGCGTCGGATAAACATCTAGGAACAAAAACAATGAAACCTATCATTAGAACAAAAGCGTGAAAACCTACCATTCGACAAAACCAATGAAAAAAGCCAAAATGCAAAACTTTAAGTGGAAACTTACATGCGAATAAAACCAATAAAATAATCAAACAAACAGACTTGGTATATTAAGTGAAACATGTATATCATTGGATAAAAACAATGAAACAAATATTATTGGTTTTGCTGATTAATCTGAAGAGAAAAAAACTGACAGTAAAACTTTTGTATTTTCAATCAATAAAAGTGGAAAAATGACTAAATAAAAATATGGTTCAATCATTAAAAGTGGGAAAATGACTAAACAAAAATATGATTCAATCAATAAAAGTGGAAAAAGGATTAAACAAACTTGGTATATTACGTACTCCCATTGCATCTATATGTATATTCTCAATTGGAGCATGAATCACCCAAGATTCAGATCTTAATCACCAAAACGAAAAAAAAAATCTGAATCAAGTTTATTAGATGAATCCTCTCAATCAAAGAGCTAAACAACAACCCACAAATCCTTTGTATTTTCAATCAATAAAAGTGGAAAAAGGACTATCCCAGATCAATCATCACAAGATTCCCTTAATCCAACAGTGAAACCAACAAGAGTCACAAAAAAATCTGGGTTTTACCTTTTTTTTTCTTTCAAAAAAGGTGGTCAGAAGTCAAAGACGATACATTAAATCTAACAAATAGATGATCAGGAGAGTATGATAACAATTTAAAGAAGGGAAACGATGAGAATGGAAAAGAGGAAAAGAATGTTGACAAGGTCTCCTTGCATTTGAATAATGAGTTTTAGAAGAACAAAACAGTGAGTTTTTTTTTTGAAAAACAAATATTTATTACCACAAACCACCAACCCAAACAACAAAACAAGGCCACAAACAGGCCTACAAAACAAAGAACAGAGCAGCCCAGATTTGCAAGACACAAACCAAAACAAAATAGACAAACACCAGCAACAGCCGATCAAAAACGCAGGCTCAACCAAAAACAGAAATGCAGGGAAAAAAAAGAACAAACCAAAACAAAAGCAAACACTACCAAGAAGCATCTAGCAGGTCAAAATGCAACAACCCAATAGTGAATTCTTGATCAATTAACGTACCATAAACGTCAAGAATATGCTTCTCTGTTAAGTTTTTTCTAAGTAGCCACGATGTACGCACCATTTTTTTGAGTTTCAGATGAACAATTGCAGGGAACAATTACTTTGATGAAGATTATCAATTGGGTTAGATGAAGATTATCGAATGGGTTAAGCTACAATCAGTTTTTTCATGTTCACGTAGGGTTTTTCTTGTTCATGTAGTGTATAAGAATATGGTTTCCAAATAAATTATTAGAAAAATAGGGTTTTTTTTAAATGACAGAAATGCCCTCATGTGAGAGACATGTGAGGGGTTTAACGGATGTCAATTAAACGGTAACAAACGGAGGGACCTGATCCAAAAAAACAGAGGGACCTAGTCTGAAACAAAATCCAAACCACGGTGATCTAACCTGTAATTAATTCATTTGAGGGACCTGCTCCAAATTTTCAGAAAATCACAAGGACCAAATCCATAATTTACTCAAAAAAAGGGCAAAAAGACTAGAATTACCCTTGATTTAACAGAATGAACGAATTTATTTTAAAGGTGTTAGTCAGAGGGACCACGGTCAAGACAAATTGAATGTCATAGGAAACCAAAAGTCCAAAACCATAATAAACATATCATAGGGACCCTAACTAATCAGGAAAAAAACATCAAAACAAAAAAACCAAGTCCATAATTCACTCAAAATATAATTACAAAAAAATCAATGTATTTTTGAAGTTGACTAGAATAATTTTTTTTACAAACAAATATTTTATAAAATATACTTCATTCGTCACAAAATAAATGTTTACAATTCTATTTTAGTTTGTCATAAAATAAGTGTTATATTTTCAAAAATAAATGTTTATTTTCTCATTCTACCCTCAATTATGAGATGAACAATGTTCTCTCTCTATTATTAAAGTTAAGAATGTCGTTATTTAGTTGATTAAAAAGTGTAACAACATCTCCAACAAATTTTCTAAAATGGAGAATCAAAAGTTCAAATATCCACACACAAAAATTGTGTTTATCTCTAAGAGATTTTCCATTTTGAAGATTACAATATGAATTATATTACTAAAATATTTAATATCTTTCTTATATTATTACTCTCTCTTATACATTGAGTTTCAAGGATTATTATGGGTAGCAACAATAAAAATAATAATCTCCCTTTCATAACTAATCATTTTTGGAAATTTTCCAAATCTAAAGAATTTCATCTTTCTATCTTCTATTTTCTTCATTTTGGATAAGGTTTTAGAATATTTGTTAGAATAAAAATTCATAAAATCTCTATTTTGGAGAATCTGTTGAAGATGCTCTAATACTTCAAGCATCTTCAATAGATTTTCAAAAAAAAAAAATCAAAATCTCTAAAACAATAATATATTCATTCTAACATATTCTCAATTGTTAAGATTACAACATTGATTATATTATTAAAATATTCAATTCACCTAATAAAATAATCTATCTCTAAAAACTAAATTCTAAGGTTTTTTATTTGGTGGGAATATATTAAAAAAATATTTATTTCTCATTGTAATTATTATTGGAGAGTTTTCTCCAAATTTAGAGAATTTTAGAGCATCTCCAACAGATTATCTATAAATTCTCTAAAATAGAGAAACATAAGTAAAAATTCTTCAAAAAAGAATTACATTCAAATCCAGCAAATTCTCTATTTTATAGGTTTCAACATAAATTATATTATTATAATATTTTTTTAATTTTATCATCTCAATACACTTTAAAAAAACTATATTTACACTATATTATAAAGCATTTGAAAAAAACTCTTAAAAACAATTATTAAAGCTTAATGTACCGCTATTTACTGCTAATTACTTAAAATTTCTTAAAAACAACCATCAAAGCTTTATGTACTACTTTTAATGTTATTTACTTAACTTTCAACACTTATCTCTAACCCCTTCAACTCCCCTAAAATCACTCCCCGCATAATAAAAAATAAACAACTTAAAATAATCATTTTGATCCAAGCAACGAGTGAAAAGTTATTGACCCCACGATAGAAAACAATGAAAACAAACGCGTACATGATAAAAATATGATAACTATACGATGAACATAAAGGACGCGATGAGAGAAAGAGAGTAGGGATGGGGAAGGGAGGGAGAGGCGAGAACAGCGGTTGATCGGAATAGGATTAAGTATAACGATGTGCAAAGGAATAGGTTAATCAACATTAGGAGTAATCCAAAGGAGACTTCGTTTATGTTTTTCAACTTCCCGAAGAATTGGGAGGTAAGTGACTTATGGAGAATGTTCAAATTGTATGGGAAGATTTCGTATATCTACATGCCTAAGAAAAGAATGAAAAGTGGAGAAAGATTCGGGTTCGCTCGATTCAATCACGTTGTCGACGAAAAATACTTCGAATCAAAACTCAATCAAATTTGGATCGGTACATATCGTCTTAGAGTTTTTTTAGCCAGAAAGAAGAAGAAAGAAAATGACGAAGAACAAAAAAACTAGAAAGAGTAGGATGGTCCAAACAGGAGAAAAAAATATGAAAAGGAACAGTTCATATGTGGAAGTGGTGGCTGGGAACCATAAACAGTCGACGAAGGGAGAGATGGATGTCGGAAGACAAGAACAAACAGTAGTGGGCACTTGGGTGGCGGAAAAAGAAAGGCTTGAGTTCCTATCCAAATGTGCAGTAGGTACAATACCGTCGCTGGATAATCTCCAAGCAGTTCAAGCGATATGCAAACCAGAGATTTTGGGGATGAGTCGGATCGAGGTTAATAGAAGGAAGGAGTATCTTAGTGGAATTTGAGTCGAAAAGCAAGATGGAGACTACGATTGGTAACAAAACGTGCGGTATCCACTATTGGGTAAAGGATCTCAGAAGATGGTCGACAGGATTCCGAGCTTCGGATAGGATAATTTGGGTAAGGATTGAAGGACTACCGCTACATGTGTGGAAAGAATCGACTTTCACCAGAATAGTGGGTAAAGGAGGCAACATTCTGAAAAAAAAATTGTAAAATGGAAGATAACGGAAACCTCCTGTGGGGGAAGTTTTAATAAGCTCGGGTCTAGTTTGAACGTATTAGTGTGATCACTAGTATCGAAGTAGGGGAACTTAACTATGTGATTAAGGTGGAGAGGAAGACAATAACCTCCTCGAGGTACAATTTGAAAAGAAGGACATCATGGTCGGATAAGTCGGACAACAGTGAGGAAAACGATGGATCATTGGTACTTTCGGAATGGTCGGAGGGGGAGAGGAGATCAATGAAGACTGGATGCTCGAAGAAAGTAACTTCGATTTTGGAGATCAGAAGAATGGAATAAAAGAACAAGAGGTTGAAGGAAAAAGAAATGAATCGGCGGCAACCGAAGAAGTTTTCGAAACAGAAAGGGTCGATAACTCACCAGAGAATCTTAACGAAGGGACGAAGGTGGCCGGAGATACGCCGGTGGTAAGAAGCGAGGAGACACAGAGACACATTGATGAAACTCAATCAGTGGAAGTTCCAAGTAATGGCGTTGGGAATGCACATTCTCAGCCGACAAATATGGCATCCAAATCAAGAAATCAAACCTCTCCAAAAAAGACGCCGCTGGAAAACGATATGGAAAGTCTAAAAGAAACAAATGTGGGATTATCTCAAAATCATTTAAAATTTGGGCCCACAAATTACCGAAATTCTCTAAACCTTCTTGACTATCGAAATTCTCTAAATTTTAAATGATTTTGATAGATGTAGTGTAAGTGTCGTTTGTTGTAATTTCCATGAAAATAGTTTCGTTAAACATTAGGGGATTGGGGTCGATAAATAAGAAACAATGGGTAAAAGAAGTTTGCAGAAAAGAAAGCCTGTGTATGCTAATGTTACAAGAAACAAAAAATAAAAAAAATGGAGCTATGGGAGATCGAGAACCTGTGGGGAACATATGATGGTGATTTCGTACAAGAATTGGCAGTGGGAAATTATGGGGGTCTTCTAACGGTATGGAGAAAGAGAGCTTTTCAGCGCGAATTTGTCATTCAATAGGAAAACTTCATTGGAGTCGTGGAAGGGTGGGCTAACATGGACGGTTTGGTGGGATGCGTGAATGTTTGTGGGCCAAGGGAACAGAAAGATAGAGACTCCTTATGGTCTAAATTGGAAACTTTTTGCAAAAAGGACTATGTGAGGTGGGTTTTAGGAGGATATTTCAACAAAGTTCACAATGACAATGAAAGAATAAATTCGATCACCAATCGCAAAGGATCGGATGAATTTAATGCTTTCATACAAAAAGCAAAACTCATTGAAATACCGATGGGAGAAATAAATTTCACCCGTGTGAGCGATGATGGGCAAAAATGGAGCAAACTTGATCGATTCCTCGCGACACACGAATATGTTTTGAGTTGGAAGAATTTGGGAGCGAAAGTCCTTGAAAGAAAATGGTCGGATCATTTCCTGATCATGATTAGTGATGCTTGGGCCGATTTTGGACCAAGACCTTCAAATTTTTTGATGTTTGGATAAAGGATAAGAGGCTAGGGATAAAAATGTATCTTCGAGACGACCATATTGCATCTTCCGTGACAAATTGAAGAATGTTAAAGAACTCTTAAAGATTGGAGTAGGGCCGAATGGGGTAACTTAGAAGATGAGTTGAAAGAAAAAAGCTAGAGGTAAAAAGGTGGGAAAAGGGTAATATCAAGTTAACTTGGGCAAAATCGTACGACAAAAGTGGATAGCAACTAGAACAAGGTGGCTAGAATTTGAGAGGAAAAAAATGGAGATGATGAAACAAGAGGCAAAGGTTCGATGGGTTAGAGACGGGGATGAAAATTCTAAACTCTTCCATATGGCAATTAAAAGTAGGGAGAGGCGGAATTCTATACGAGGTCTTAACATAGATTCCAAGTGGACGGAAGACCCGGAAAAAATCAAGGAGTTTGTTTATGAGTTCTATAGACGTAAATTCTTCAATACAACGAAAGATAGACCATCGCTACAAATGGACAATATAAAAAACTTGCGGGGGGAGGAAGAAAAATACTTAGAGCGGAAAGTCACGGAGGAAGAAGTATGGAGTGCAATCAAGGGGTGTGGAAGCAACAAGGCACCGGGTTCGGATGGCTTCACGATTAGCTTCATAAAAGCGTTTTCGGGGATGATAAAACCGGACTTGATAACGGCAGTCGATTGGTTCATGGAAAGAGGGGAGTTAAGTGATGGATGCAATGCTTCATTCATAACTTTGGTCCCTAAGGTTGAATATCCAATTGGCCTAAACGACTACCGACCAATTAGTCTCATTAGCATATTTTATAAAATTGTGTCAAAGATTTTAGCAGAAAGATTGAAATCGGTGATGAGCAATTTAATAAGTAAAGATCAATGTGCGTTCTTGAATGGGAGATATATTCTTGATGGAATCTTAATTGCAAACGAGACGGTAGCCCTTTTTAAAAAATTGAAAAAAAAGGGGATTGATTTTCAAAGTCGATTTCGAAAAAGCCTATGATTTGGTGGATTGGGGTTTTCTTATGGAGGTTATGGAAGCAATGGGTTTTTCGGCAAAATGGAGAGGTTGGATAAAGAAGTATCTTTGTACATCCAAAGTATCCATACTCGTTAATGGGTCACCGACTAGGGAATTCAAAATGGAAAGCGGACTACGGCAAGGTGATCCATTAGCACCTTTTCTATTCCTTTTGGTGGCTGAAAGTTTACACCTTTTGATGGTAGAGGCCATGGGCAAAGGTTTATTCAAAGGAATTAAAGTGGGTCGGGATGAAATTCAAATCTCGCATCTTCAATATGCCGATGACGCGATCTTTTTAGGGGAATGGAATTTAGATAATATCAAGAACTTGTTGAAGGTACTAAAATGTTTTCACCTTGTTTCAGGGCTTAAAATAAATATGAGGAAAAGTAAAATTTTCAGGGTGGGTGTATCGGAGGTTGAAGTTCAACCTTGGGCTAGCTCATTGGGGTGTGGGTGTGCCATGCTTCCGTTTAATTAACCCGGTCTACTGGCTGGGGCACTTATGCAGAAACTTGTCACTTGGAAGCGGGAAATTGAGAAGATGGAAAAAAAGCTCGCATTATGGAAAACAAAGACGATCTCTTTAGGAGGAAGACTAACGTTGGTAAAGTCGGTTCTAGGTAGCACATCGTTATACTTCTTCTATTTATTTCGGGCACCGCTTGGGGTGTTAAACGTTCTTGAGCGATTGAGAGGGCATTTTTTTAGGGGGGGAGGGGGATGGTGGTGAGGACGTATCACAAAAAAAGAAACCGTTTGCGTGGGTGAAATGGGAATCGGTATTGGGGGGGTCTCAATGTTGGGGGACTAAAAGACATGAATTGGGCACTTCTATGCAAATAGTGGTGGAGGTTTAAATTGGAGAGGGTGTCGTTGTGGGTAAGGGTAATCCAAAGTATATAGTAGTGGGATGGGGGCCTTGGAGCGGATAATATTAGAGGTAAGGAGGGCAAGGGGGTTTGGAGGGACATAGTGAGGGTAGGGAGAGAGTTAGAAAAGGTTGGAATAAACTTTGTGGGATCTTTGGTAAAGGAGTTAGGGGATGGTGATGATAAGTACTCACTTTTGAGTACTTAGCACATTGTTTATATCCTTTTAGATTAGATTTTGCATCTTATAATCCTAACCTTGAGTCATTTTGGTTATTATTTTCCCCTTTCTTGATTTGGAGCTTAGGATATTGATTTGTGTAATTACATAGGTTGTTTAGACTAATTTTAATGTATTTTGGAAAATCTTTTTGGAACAGGTCATGCTGAAGCACTGTCGTAGCACTGGACCTGCAGGACAGCAAAGGGAATTGGAAACTGATTAAATGGGAGTGGACTTAGCCTTTTTGTGGACCGCTGGATAATAGCTTGTGTCAACTGATGTGAAGCTCTTAGTTGTAATATTCTTAGCTTTGTACTTATTTAATTAGTGTGTTAAACTAAGTAGCTTAACCCTAGTAATATTAGGCAAGATTTTACACTTTTGGGCCCTCTCTATTTCTATAAATAGAGGGCTCTTGGGACATTTGTTGTATCACTCATCACTAATCACTCACTCATCCACCCTCACTACTCACTACTAGATACTCTCTCTCTCATCATTGGCTGATTTTAATCTGCTCCAATTCCCCTTTTAATTATTGTTCTTCATTTATTTCTTCAAATCTTCATCCTAGTATATGAATGCTTGTGGCATTTCTGCAGCACTGGGGATTTTTATTCTTACTTTGCTTTCTTTATTTACATCTTGCATCTCTAGCTTTTCATTCAACTCATCTTCTAAGTATTTTCAGTATTTAAATTCCTTGTCTTTACTTTCCATTTTACTTTTTTGTCATTTACATTTCCTTGTAATTTACATTTCAAGTCATATACATATATTTATATATTTTCAAGTCATTTACATTTCAAGAGCAATTTACATTATGTCTACTTTTGTTGTTCTTAGTGTTTATCTTTCTTTATTTATTGTAATGAGTAGCTAAGCATATTAGCTTGGGTGTGAGGCAAATGTTGGTTATGTTAATCTAAAAGAAAGTGGACTTTTTGTGACATTAATAAAGTTTTATTATTCCAACTCAAGTTTTATCAAGATAATACAAATCCTTGACAAATTGATCACCTTGATAGTGTTAAAGTGTCATGGACCTAGACATAGGCCATTGAATAGCACGTCAATTTGAATGACATGGGAGGTAATATCGAAAGAGTTACTTGCAACGAGAGTTGTCACTTGTGTTATTTAAAATGATCCATTCTTGATAATGTGGTCCCAGTATTCAAGCAAACATGATTAATCAAACAAAAAAGAATTAACAATCAAGAATTAAGGTGAGAGAGAAATAGTCACAAGTAATGTCGTAGTAATTGATCTAACAAAGAGAATTACAATACAATGACTTAGACTGAAAGCTTACACACTTACTTACTAAAACAAGACAAAAGATGCTTATATAGGGCCAAACACAACCTTGACCACTACACAAGTTACATGTAAAAGACAACACTTCTTAACAAAACTACTTAACAAATTGACTCAAAATTCTATTCTAACATTCTCCCCCTTTTTGAGCAATTTGAAAAAAAACATCAATTCATCCATCTCTTCATGCTTGTTCTTCTCAATCCCAAATATCCCTCAAACCTTCTGATTGCCTATTTGAATCTAATTTTGTCCTTGATTATATCTATGACATCTTCAGTACAAATCCTTTGCATTATGGGCATAAGATCATTCTCAGCTAACCTTTGCTTCTCACTTTCCTCATACTTTTCTTCTAGATTTTTCAAGACATCTTTCAGAGTTCCATCAGAATACTTAGCAACTTCAGTTGCGCTCATAAATCTCGTTTCCTTTTTAAAATCATTCTCATACACAACACCAAGTTCTGGCTCTCTTAGTACTGTGTAGAGTGGAATCTCTTCAAGTAGAGGATGAGTCATGTCAGGTGCAAGAAAATTAACTCTCCTTTGATTGGTTTCAATTCCCAACTGAAAATTATACAAATAAGTATGATAGATATGCCTTCGGATAAATCTCTTGATGCAATCCAAAGCAAACACCTTATTTTCGGTTTGGATGCGGATTCGGATTTCGGACTATTGGGCACTTCTATGCAAATAGTGGTGGAGGTTTAAATTGGAGAGGGTGTCGTTGTGGGAAAGGGTAATCCAAAGTATATAGTAGTGGGATGGGGGCCTTGGAGCGGATAATATTAGAGGTATGGAGGGCAAGGGGGTTTGGAGGGACATAGTGAGGGTTGGGAGAGAGTTAGAAAAGGTTGGAATAAACTTTGTGGGATCTTTGGTAAAGGAGTTAGGGGATGGTGATGATAAGTACTCACTTTTGAGTACTTAGCACATTGTTTATATCCTTTTAGATTAGATTTTGCATCTTATAATCCTAACCTTGAGTCATTTTGGTTATTATTTTCCCCTTTCTTGATTTGGAGCTTAGGATATTGATTTGTGTAATTACAATGGTTGTTTAGACTAATTTTAATGTATTTTGGAAAATCTTTTTGGAACAGGTCATGCTGAAGCACTGTCGTAGCACTGGACCTGCAGGACAGCAAAGGGAATTGGAAACTGATTAAATGGGAGTGGACTTAGCCTTTTTGTGGACCGCTGGATAATAGCTTGTGCCAACTGATGTGAAGCTCTTAGTTGTAATATTCTTAGTTTTTGTACTTATTTAATTAGTGTGTTAAACTAAGTAGCTTAACCCTAGTAATATTAGGCAAGATTTTACACTTTTGGGCCCTCTCTATTTCTATAAATAGAGGGCTCTTGGGACATTTGTTGTATCACTCATCACTAATCACTCACTCATCCACCCTCACTACTCACTACTAGATACTCTCTCTCTCTCATCATTGGCTGATTTTAATCAGCTCCAATTCCCCTTTTAATTATTGTTCTTCATTTATTTCTTCAAATCTTCATCCTAGTATATGAATGATTGTGGCATTTTTGCAGCACTGGGGATTTTTATTCTTACTTTGCTTTCTTTATTTACATCTTGCATCTCTAGCTTTTCATTCAACTCATCTTCTAAGTATTTTTAGTATTTAAATTCCTTGTCTTTACTTTCCATTTTACTTTTTTGTCATTTACATTTCCTTGTAATTTACATTCTTGTCTTTACATTTCAAGTCATATACATATATTTATATATTTTCAAGTCATTTACATTTCAAGAGCAATTTACATTATGTCTACTTTTGTTGTTCTTAGTGTTTATCTTTCTTTATTTATTGTAATGAGTAGTTAAGCATATTAGCTTGGGTGTGATGCAAATGGTGGTTATGTTAATCTAGAAGAAAGTGGACTTTTTGTGACATTAATAAAGTTTTATTATTCCAACTCAAGTTTTATCAAGATAATACAAATCCTTGACAAATTGATCACCTTGATAGTGTTAAAGTGTCATGGGCCTAGAGATGGGCCATTGAATAGCACGTCAATTTGAATGACATGGGAGGTAATATCGAAAGAGTTACTTGCAACGAGAGTTGTCACTTGTGTTATTTAAAATGATCCATTCTTGATAATGTGGTCCCAGTATTCAAGCAAACATGATTAATAAAACACAAAAGAATTAACAATCAAGAATTAAGATGAGAGAGAAATAGTCACAAGTAATGTCGTAGTCATTGATCTAACAGAGAGAATTACAATACAATGACTTAGACTGAAAGCTTACACACTTACTTACTAAAACAAGACAAAAGATGCTTATATAGGGTCAAACACAACCTTGACCACTACACAAGTTACATGTAAAAGACAACACTTCTTAACAAAACTACTTAACAAATTGACTCAAAATTCTATTCTAACATTTTCCCCCTTTTTGAGCAATTTGAAAAAAAACATCAATTCATCCATTTCTTCATGCTTGTTCTTCTCAATCCCAAATATCCCTCAAACCTTCTGATTGCCTGTCTGAATCTGATTCTGTCCTTGATTATATCTATGACATCTTCATTACAAATCCTTTGCATTCTGGGCATATGATCATTCTCAGCTAACCTTTGCTTCTCACTTTCCTCATACTTTTCTTCTAGCTTTTTCAAGACATCTTTCAGAGTTCCATCAGAATACTTAGCAACTTCAGTTGCGCTCATAAATCTCGTTTCCTTTTTAAAATCATTCTCATACACAACACCAAGTTCTGGCTCTCTTAGTACTGTGTAGAGTGGAATCTCTTCAAGTAGAGGATGAGTCATGTCAGGTGCAAGCAAATTAACTCTCCTTTGATTGGTTTCAATGCCCAACTGAAAATCATACAAATAAGTATGATAGATATGCCTTCGAATAAATCTCTTGATGCAATCCAAAGCAAACACAATATCAGGATGTCTGATAGTTCTACTTCTGAAGTCATGATACATAAACTCAATATCCCAAAAGTTTATGTTGGGAAAATCATCTTCACTGAAAGTATAAGTAGACAAGTTCTTTCTCTGGACTTCAAACTGAGGATACCAAATACTGTTATACTTCTTCATGGAAACAAAGTACACTTGCACAATTTCATGCTTGATCCTGACTTCTTTTTTAGTTCGGCTCCTTACTTGCAACAATTTGATGTAATCCTTCTGGTATTCTGGTGACTTGTCTTGAATACCCAGAAGTTGAGCTTGATCTAACTGTCTGATATAGCTCACAAAAATCTTAACACCTTCTTCTAAATAAGGAACTCTTAACATTCTTCTGATTCTCTTAATCTCTTCCATAGACATACCAGATTCATCATAACCAGTAAATGGAGTAGAACTTCCTTCTGGTTTATCTGAAGGACCTGCTTCAGCTTGTGGAAAGATTGGCACAATTGGAGGTTCCTTAACAAACTCCTCTTGATGAACTGGACTTCCAGGCTTCTTCTGGTATGGCAACACTTCTTCCATATGAGTACCAGAAACATGAGTATCTGACATATGAACATCAGAATCAGGATTGACAGATGATTCAACATTTTGCTCAGCAACATCAGTTTAAACAACACTGGAATGAGAACTAAACTCACTGAATGAAGGAATAGATTAAACTGCAGCAATACTTGGTTCAAGAACACTCTCATGAACAAGACTTAAATGTAATCCCTCAGGTGTACTCTAAGCGAACATATCATTCAAAGCTTTTGTGTCCCTGTCCTCAAATAAATCATCAAGTATGCTTGCTTCATTCTCTGGAATCTCTTGAGCTCTTCTAACAAACTCAATAACATCAACAGCTTCATCATCAGATTCCAGCTCCAAGAATTCATCTTTTTGACCTTCCTCTTTCATTCTCCAATACAACTCATACTTTGCATCAGCTTCTTCAAAAGTATCATCTTCAAGAGCAATTACATCAGGATTAGGAAGACCTGTAATCTCCAGAATTTCCTGCCTTGTTGCAATCTTAGGCTTTTCAACCCTCGATTCAACACCTTCTCCAACATATAAAACAATCTCCATTTGATCATTCTGCTCAGAATCATGATCAGTTCCCCTCTTCTCACCTTCAACATTTTCAGTCCTTTCTTCCACCATGACTGATACACCAGATCCAGTAGCAGTTGCCTGTTTCTCCCTTTTCTCCCCCTAATGATCATTATTTGGATCATGATCATGTTCTCTAGTAGAAACAACTGCTTGGGTTTTGCAAGAAGTTTGAACTACCTGTTTGATTTCAGAAAGAGCAAACATAACATCAGATTTAAAAGAAGAAAACTCTGAGGCACTAACCACATCTGCTGGTTAAACAGTATGTGGCGGTTGATTTTGTTGGTGGGATTGCAGAAGGGTAAGAAGATATGCATCATGCTGAGAATCCGGAGCTTGATATAGCAACTTTGCAAGAAGCAAAGATTTAAGCTCATCAATGGACAAATCAGCAGGTTGAGTGTTTGGAGTTTGCTGACTAGTAATAACAGGCTCAGGTTCAACAAGTGGATTCTTTCCTTTCAAAAGCCTCTTTAGATCTCCAACCTCCTTTTCAACTTTCTCCATAATCCTGATTTCAACAGCCTTTAAGGCGCCGTCGAAGATTTCCTTTGACACAAAGTCTGGGTTAGTAACGCCGGTATCACTTAGATTATCCGTTTTCATGACAACTGATGAATCAATTGCATGGCATGTGTTCATCATTGGCAAAGACGTATCGATGACAGGACTTCCAACCGATCCTTGTAGTCCGGATTGTGGAGCTACTACGGTTGTTCCGATCGTGTCACTAAGACATTCGATGGTAGCTGTAAGAAAATGTGACCTAGGAGTAACAATTGGCAATTCAAAGGGCACTAGACTCGATTGTAAATGAAATGAAGTTGAGAACTGGGGCAGGTGTTCTCTATTTTCAATACCTTGATTCTTCGAATGAGAACCCGGTAGACATTGTGCTATATCCCCGTGAGAACATGAAACTACATCTTGTTGAGAAGACATAGAGTGGCTGGTTGGTGTGTGCAATTGCATAAGTGGACTACTTATGTCTTGTGCATCTGTACGCAACACATGCGATGGAGCACTAGATATGGTTGTTCTTTTGGATAGGTAGGTTCGGGTATACACACGCTCACTCTCACCATGTTATTTTTCTTTCCTTTCACTCTCTTTCTCAATATTTTCTACTTTATCTCCCTCAGTTCCCCTTATTTCACCAATTACTGCATCTAAAATGGAATCAACTTGGCATTGCTCTTCCACTTCCATGGCTGCAGTACCATAGAATGGTTCAAAGACATCTACATCACCAAGTATATCAGCTTGGGTCTCAACAAACTGAGTAGATTCTTCATCATCAGCAATTTCAACAACCTCAGTATTAGCAACAGTCTTAGAGGTTTCAACAGTCACAACATTAGCATCATCATCATGATCATCCTTATCATCATCAGCTGATCCACCAATAGAATCTGATTCAGTTTCCTCATCATCATCTTTTGAACTAGTAGCAGAAGGCACTAGACTTGTATCACTTTCATTATCAACCTGTTCATCATGTGCAAGATCCAGATCTTGTTCAGAGCCATGACCTTCATCGATAGGAGGTGTCACTATACGTGGGGTAACAACCCGTGACCCTGATGCCTCTAGTCGTGGTCTCTGACCCCTTCCAGAACCCCTCTCAAAAAATTTTCTCTTCTCTCCCCATTTCTGTACCCCCCATGGTATCAGAAACCTTCACAGACTCCGCTCGCCTAGGGGTGGAGCCTTGGATAGAGATGACCGGTTCTGGTCGTCCCATAGAGTCTCTATAATCCATGACACTAGGACACTCTGGATCTGCATAGTCTAACAACGCTTCAGGCACAGGCATGATGAATGAAAACTCTTTCTTCTGCCTCATTAAATACCTCATTTCACTGACAGGAGCATGTGGATGATTAATTCTTTTAGGAATGCTTCTGTTACTCCTTAACATGCTTCGGACAATAAGCGCCATGAATCTTTGGTAAGAAATATAGTTCAGAGCTTTAGCAGACTTCTTGGCCACCACTTTCTCATACAGTTCAGTCCAGAATATCTGAGCATAGTCAATATGCAAGTCATGAACCACTGAATAGAACAGTTTCAGAATGTGACTGCTGGCATTATCTGATCCAAAATTCTTAGCAGTGAGGCACCGATTGATCACAGAGAACAAAGTATAGTAGAACGGAGGTAGATTGTTTTTCTTGAACTGGATCACTTGAGTAAGCTGTCCTACATATCCCATGTCTCTAATGCCTCGGAGTACTTCAGCTTCAGAAGGTAACTCATCATAACTGGTTCTGCCTTCTATTGATGTCTCAGATGGAAGACTAAGAGTTAATATCAGCCTCTCTGGTGTGAGAATAGATGTAAAGTGGTCAATTTCCAGCTTGAAGATCTGAACTCTTACTCCATTTTCGTTCATGTGAGAAACCCTGATGGTTTTCCAAGCTTGTTGTACATAGAGTTCTGGAACAACAGCTTCAGCAGTAAGAGCATCTCTAAGTGGATAGTTTCTCAAGATATCCAGTACCAAAGGATCAATACGAATAGTGAACTATAGATGATGATTATTTGGCTGTTGTGGTTTCATTTCAGATGGTGATATCAGGAATTGATCAGGATTCACATCTTGTGGAATTTGAAAATCAGATCGGGATGATGGCATTGGGCACTGCTCAGAAGCTTGCTATGCTTCTGGTGAATTTTCACCGGTCTGAACTTGCTGATCAACAGTCTGATCTTCCATTTGTACCTGAAAAGATTTAACAATTTTGAACAAGGTTCAAATGGGTTAGTGAAAAATCAAAAAGAAAATTGGACATGAAAACTAAGTTTTGAAAATCACTAAGTCCAGAATTCGCTAGATAGACATCTGCGAATTCTATACATAGGAATTCTTGGAAACAATCAAGAATTCGCTAAACTCAAGAATTCGGATAACAGAATTCGTAAGAGTCAGAATCACGAATTCTTTACTTAGAAAGAATTTTGACAATCAAAACAACTCCAGAATTCGTAAGGGACAATTTCACGAATTCTATACTCACGAAAAGAAAACATGAAATTCAAGAATTCGTAAGATACACTGTATGGTCAAGAATTCGCAAAAATCATAATGTTTGAAAAAAATGTTTAAGTGTTCAAAACTTCAAACCCAACCCATATTTCAAAATTTCAAAATATGAGTTTTAACCCAATAAACTTATTCTGTTAGGATCGATTTAGGGTTTAAACAGATTTTAAACAACCAAAACCGACATTCAAGAACTTTCGATCATATAATTTTGAATATCCAATAAGTCTCTGATGAATATATCGAAAAGTCGAAAGGTCAGTTTATATTTCAATCCCAACAAGTATTGATTTTAGGTCAAAATGTTAAAAAAAAATCTTAGATTCGATTTGAGTCCATGAATATTTCTGTGATTCGAATTTACACTAAACAATTTATCAAGAACAAGATTTAAAAAAAAATTAAGAGTTCACGAGTTCTTGAAGAACAGTCATACGAATCGACAAAATTTCGAATCTAAGTCCAGTTTAGTGTTCCCTACACAAACTCAAACAACAAAACAACATAATATGAACAAACAAAACATCAATCAAACAAATAAACACCTTTTGGAACGAGAAATCGAAGAAAAACAGATGAAACTTGAAAAGTCGCAATGAAGGGTTTTGAAGAGGATTATGCATTGGAAAATTTTGTAAGCTAAAAAGATATGCGGAAAGTGAGGTTTCTCAGATATCAACTCTATTTATAATCGGGATTAAGAGTGACACGTGGCACGAATTAATTGGACCACAACTTTTCGCAATATACACTGAAACGAATTGTCTTAGAAAAAATAAGACAAAGTGTGTGAGAATTCGCAAAGGACAATTCTGCGAATTTTGTGCGAGAAAAACAAGAATTCGTAAAGGTGTGTGTTGCGAATTCTTCACATTTCGCAGAAACACTTATGCTAATTGTTAGAATTCGTGACACTCACATCTGCGAATTCTCAAGAATTCGTATCTCTCACATCTGCGAATTCCTCAGATTTCGCATGTGTGAGGTATGCGAATTCCTGACTTAGCCAATTTCCAACTTTTTGAAAAACATTCTAAATAAGGAAACTTGCTAGTTTTGAAAACTTGTCAAAAATATAAACTTTCCATAAATGGAAGCTTTCTAAAAATGACATTTTTACATTTTTTTTATTCCAAAAACATTTTCACACACACAGCACACTTACAACCCTTTTCAGATTTTATCATTAAGCTCCCCCTTGACTAGATGTCTGTTCCTTCTGTTCCTTGACATTTGATGTATTTGTCTGTCTGATTTTGTTACTGGGCTCCCCCTTGACATTATGTGGACCTTTTGAACAGCTGTACATAAATGCTCCCCTTGACATTATGTGGACCTTTTGAACAGCTGTACATAAATGTGACAATTAAGAATACTACATTCTCCCCAAATATTTCATTCTTTCATTATACACAATATGACATTTAATCTTAAAACTCCCTGGTATGATTTTGCAATCAAGATCATCAGTATCTTGACATTGAAGTTTGAGTCCTAGACTGCTTTTTCTAGAAGTCATAGTCTTGAACATTGAAGATTGGGTCCTAAACTGCTATGTTTAGAAGCAATTGTCCTGCTTAATCCTTCTTGATTAGAGAATCCTGCATCACAGGATTAATAGGTTTTGGTACCCAGATGAGTTTGGATCCAGTCTGGTTAGTATGTGGAACCTTTAGTGAATGGTTTCCACCTCTGTGATAAGCAGTATCAGTAAACTTCTTCTTTGAGGAATACTTTTTAGAGATATGTGCTTTATGAACAAAATAATTACTGCAACAGTATGAACAACAAAGTTTTCTTTTTGCTAACCTGATTAGATGCTGATTTGACTTGATAGCATCACGTGCAAAAGATTTACCTATCTGTGCTCTGTTCTTTTTCTTCAATTCAGCTTCTGCAGATGTTTTCTGATATTTAACTGATTCAGGAGAAACTTTAACAATCCAAATCATCTTCTCTTTCTTAGAAGCATTGAATCCATAAGCATATCTATCAACAGATTTGACATAAAATGGACTAGAAGGTTTAATCTGATTTGGTTTCAAAACTTCATATTTAACATTTTGTTTCTTGAAAACCATCTTTTGATACAAGTTATCTACTGATTGAAAGGAGCACACTGAGTCACTAGCATCACCATCATAAGAAGATAATACAGGTGTTTCAGATGCTAACTTGTCAGATAAATCAGCATTAGCTTTCTCAAGTTGACTGATCTTGTCATTCAACTTAGCTTTTTCATTACAAAGCTTGTCAAATTTACTTTGCATTTCAGATTTAGTCTTCTGTCCCTTTTGTATATCTGTTGACAGGACAGCTAATTTATCAAAAAGTTCAGAAATCACAGATTCAAAATGTTTTCTTTCAGCTTAAAAATCTTTCTCCAAGTTCTGATTTTTATCAGAAATTTCTTTGAACAGTAAAGTGTTTTTCTTTTCAGAATTCTTTCTTTCTTTGTCAAAGATATCTCTTTTAGTAATAACTATCTTTTCAAAATCATAAACTTGTTTTGAAAGTTTGGTACATCTGTGTTCTAGTTCTTGCTTTTCTGATTCAGCTTTCCTTGAAAGTTCAGACAAATTTAGATTGAAGATTTTCTCCAGTTCAGCTTTCTCTTTCTTGAATCTTTCATCAACTTTCTTGATCCATTCTTTTCCTTTTGATTCATAAGTTGATACTTGAGCTTCAGGTTTTGTTAGTTTGACATTCAGGGTATCAATCTCTGTTCTGAGCTTTGAATTTTGACTTTTGAGCTTTTCATTCTCAGCTTCTATATTTGGAATCTCCGGCATATATGACAATGCACATTCCCTGTTGGTAAGACAAATATTTCCTTTCTCATCAGTATAAGGCATGATTAAAATCAATGAACAGTTATGCTTGAAATGATCTTTTATCAGAAAACAACAAAATTTAAAGTGAAAACACTGAAAAATCAATTAAAATGAATTTTAAGGCAAGAATTTGTAAAACACACTCAAGACAAAATTCGCAAGGCAAGAATTCGTAAGTCACACTCAAGACAAAATTCGCAAGGCAAAAATTCGTAAGTCACACTCAAGACAAAATTCGCAAGGCAAGAATTCATAAAATGAACAGGAATTCGTAAGGTACAATTCGCAAGGCTCACACACAAAATTCAACAAGGAATTCGTAAGCAAGCAATTCGTAAAAAGGATATAAGTAAGGATACGAATTGTGAACTTTTCGCAAGAAGGCTTGTGCGAGTTCTTGAACTTTTCGCAAGAAGGCCTATGCGAGTTCCTTGAATTCGTAATAGACATAGTTGCGAATTCTTCAGAATTCGTGTTTCTCACAGATGCGAATTCTTGGCTTTTCGTATAAAACACTTGTGTGAATTCTTCACTTAGTCATTTTTCTTCTTTATGGATGCAAATTCTTCAGTCTGCGAATTCCTTTACTCTGCGAATTCTTTCCTTGATAATAACAAGAATAGGTATTCTGCGAATTCTTTCACTCTGCGAGTTCTACTTGCGAGTTCTTCATGAATGTTGCGAATTCTGTAGATCTCGACTTAATTTTGCAACTTTTTGCTAGAAATCCACCCAAAACTTGATGTTTGATCCTGAAACTTTGTAAGATCACTCTTTATATCATAGATAACAACCCTCTGGAGTGAATTTTCACATTAATCACAAATGAAGTGGGAATTGATCTTTGACAGTTCGAAAATGAAAAGTTGCTAAAATTTGAAAGATTGATCAAATTATGACAATCTATTGATCCAATGAGCAATCAACCAAAACAAGAAAGGATCCTCTATCTGATATGAACACTGTGGGTGCAAATTTACATCAAGAACTCCATGAAATCAAAAATTCAATTTCAATGGAACAGTGTCTTTCTAAATTCGGAAACTGTAACCAATCTGTCTTCAAATCGATGCTTCAAATCTTCCTGTTGTTTCTGTTCAGGCTCTGATACCAATTGTGATCCCAGTATTCAAGCAAACATGATTAATCAACACAAAAGAATTAACAATCAAGAATTAAGATAAGAGAGAAATAGTCACAAGTAATGTCGTAGTCATTGATCTAACAGAGAGAATTATAATACAATGACTTAGACGGAAAGCTTACACACTTACTTACTAAAACAAGACAAAAGATGCTTATATAGGGTCAAACACAACCTTGACCACTACACAAGTTACATGTAAAAGACAACACTTCTTAACAAAACTACTTAACAAATTGACTCAAAATTCTATTCTAACAGATAAGTTGTCACTTTTTCAAAGGGTTAAAATGGAGTAGACTTAGAGATAAGCTATTTGGATTACATCAACTTGGGAGGTATGGTGGTTATTTTCGAAAGAGTAACTTTTAACAAAGAGAATTTGTTTTGCCATATATTTTAAGAACTCCACTCCCATCATTCTTTTATCTTGAACATTGCTCAGAGATGAGATTGTTTGTAGCTACTGGAATAATGGGATGGTGAGAGTCCGAGAGGAACGTGTCTTGAAATATATAATAAAACTAGTTATTGTCACAAGCATGTTGCAGCATCCCTGCAGCATTGGTCCGCTGCAATCTGGGTTAACATATCACCATAAGTCTTACACCCTTGCTTCTCTCTTAATCTTGTTAAAGTAAACCTGTATTCACCAACCAACCAAAATATTGCTTCAAAATCGTCATCTGAAATCACATCTTTCATTGTACTTTTATTATACTTTTTAATCCAATCTCTGTGGGACGATATCTGGTATTTTACAACTTTATTACTTGAGAGGCGACATAGTACCAATTTGTATATTTGCTTTTTGGTATTATTTCATATCCCTAAGGAACATAAAAAGGGCTTGTCAGGTGCGAACACTAGATTTTGGGTGGAGAATTGGGAGTCAAGTTGATCCTTAAAGGAGAAGTATCCAAGACTATTCCAATTGGAAACAAATAAAAGTAGCTCGGTCAAGGATAGAGGGGAGTGGGTAGGGGAAGAGTGGGTGTGGAAATGGGATTGGAGGCATGATCCTAGGGGGAGGGAAGTAGGTGAGTTAGAATCTTTAGTGGGTGTGCTCCAATCCATAAAACCAAGAAGGGAAGTTATAGATAAGATAGTGTGGACGTTGGACACACAAGATGGATTTACAGTCAAGAAAATGAGGTGTAACAACCCAAAACTTCCAACAATGTCACAATATCGATTAATATGAATTCATGCCCAAAACGGCCCCAAGTCTACAATAAGATTTCAAGGTTTGTAGAAGACAACCTATTACACAACTGAGAATTTAAAACAACAAACTATCAGGAAGCCTTCTAGAATCGGGCACCGCTCACACCTTCTCTTTGGCTTTACCGGATCCTCCCATTCCGCGTCTATCTGAAAAGGTTTTTAGTTTTGAAATAGCGAGTGTTAGACCATGAGGTCTAGTAAGTTCCCTCTAATAACAACATTCGCATCAACGACAATGTTTAAAACAGTTTGATGGCGTTTATAAACAATTCTCCACTTTAAAACATTTAAACTTTTACTCGCAAACCACCTACATAATCGGCACACTGAAGTCACACCACTCGTGACCACGTGTCAGTCTCACGCTGCCTTAACTGAAACACACCCTCCATGGCATAAAGGGTGCGTTTGGTACGCAGACAGGACAGGACATGACGGAACAGAACAGGACAGTTGTCCAGTATTTGGCAAGACATGACAGAACAGGACTAGATTGGTTAAATGACGAATCTACCCCTGATGAAAAATTATAGATTACATCACATAAAACTAATTTACATCAATTATATATAGTGCAATGGATTATCAAAAACATAAAACTAATTTATCATGATTGGATTTTGGATATGGAAATCAAAACCCAAATTTTAAGTTTCGGATTTTAGGTTGTTTCGGGTTTGGGTTGGTCGAGTTTCGGATTGACGTCGGTCGGGTTCGGGTATTATATAATGCAAAAGTTATATATAAATTCAATCGTTTTTTAGGATGAATACAATCGATTGAAAGATTGATGAAATCGATAGCAAGTTTAAAATTTAGAAAAAATTTCAACAGAGTATAATTTACAATTTTCAAAAAATAATTAGATAAATAAAAATATATATATAGAGAGAGAGAGAGAGAGTATTCAAAATATAGATTTTATGTTATTTCGGGTTTTCGGACGGGTTAGTGGCCAACGATCAAACACAATCTGAACCCAGATATTCTCCCAAATGTTGGGTTTCGGATTATCGGATTTCGGGGTATTCGGGTTTTGCAAAAACACCTTATTTTCGGTTCGGATGCAGATTCGGATTTAGGACTATTCGGGTTTTGCACACCCCCAGCTTGGAGGCGTGGATGATAAGAAGACATGTTTTATGTTTTTGTTTTTAACAAAGGGTATATTAGTCAAAATATTGTTGTTCTACTTAGTTCTAGGGGGTTGGAGTGGGACAAGTGTGTCTCATGCTTGTTCCACTTAGTTCTAGCGTGTCCCACATATGGTCATTAGGCATGGAAATTGACCCCGACCCGTCGGGGAACCCGGTCCACCCGCCCCGATCGGGGATGGGGATTCCCCGCTAAACCGGGGATGGGGATGGGGACGGGGATCCCCGTTTGTCTCAAAGCGGGGATGGGGACGGGGACGGGTATCGCACTCCCCGCCCCGCCCCGTCCCTGTTATATATTTTAATTAATATTTAATATATATTATTTATTTAAACTAAATCGACAATTCATAATTTCCTATTTCCTAACTAGGTTTATAATATAAAATTGTTATTTTTTTTTATGTTAGTATGTATTTTGGATGTCAATAAAAATACAATTACTCGATATGGTTTTGAATATTACGCGATATCTTTTGGTACGTGTGAAGTTAAGTTTTTTTTCCGAATTCGGTTGAATTTTTGTTGGTTTTAAGTTATTAATTATTATATGATGTTGTGCTTTTTTTATATAAAATTAAATTTCTTTCGATTTTAGGTTTATTGGAAATATGTGAAATTTAAACATGTACGGTGTCTCATATATTTGATTTAAATAGCTTACATAAACGGAAAAGAAACCCCCCGTTTCCCCGATGGGGATCCCCGTTCCCCGTTGGGGATGGGGATGGGGATGTGATCATATTCCCCGGCGGGGACGGGGATGGGGACGGGGATGAAGATGAGGGATTGGGGACGGGGATGGGGATTAAGGTCCCCGCCCCATTTCCATGCCTAATGGTCATGCCTAACATGGGACAAACCTATTATGTTCTATCCTGTTCCACTCTGTTCTGCATACCAAACACACCCAAACATAACACACACCCCGACGAGAGTACTGGCGGAACACACCCTCTGACTTAGTCGTTACACACCCACACCGAAATGTATGCATACAATCATTCAACTTTTACACATAGCAAAGCATGCGGTTCATATATCTGATAAGTATACGGTCTCATAACATTTCATGCGTTTAATATTAAAATACTAGTTACCACATTTTCAGTTAAAAAGACTCCCGTTTAATTAAATCTCGCATGCATAAAAGTAGCAGAAATACCAACGGTAATTTAATAAACTTCTCATGCGTACAGTAGCATAAACAAGAGGAAGTCTCTGGTTAGAAAACTCACCTGGCCGCTTGCCTGACTCTCCACACCTACGCTATCGATCGGGAACGGTTTCTTCCTATGGAATAAATACAACATGAAGATAAATCAATCTCTTGTCCACAAAACATAATCGAACCCCCCCCCCCAAAAACCCGAGCACCCTTTTCTTTCTAGAAACTTCCCAACGAACAAAACCACATTTCTAGACTTCGAACCTCGGACCGATAAAGACGGGAACTTATCAACCAGTTGGGTAGTCCCGGGTTCGCCCGGTAGTTAACCCCCGAGCTCACCCGGTTACATAACTCCCGGGGCCGCCCGGTCATAGAACACCCGGGGTCACCTGGGGTCACCCAGGGTCGCCCGACCCTTAGCTCCTGGGATAACCCGGTCGAAGCTTGCCCGGGGTCACCCGGTGCTTGGCTCCCGGGGTCTCCCGGTGGCAGCCTACCTTTCCCGATTGCAGCGCCGACTTGGGTTTTGGGTTTGATTTAAGCGCTTCAATGGAGAATGTCGATCTCTGGTAACGGTAATCGACCCACAAAAGCAATCATCAACAATGTTTTCTCACCCAATAAACCCCTTTGGGATCGACCCAAAAATAAATAAATTTCTTCCCCAAAGTGAAAAGAACATAGTGATCCCAAGTATTCCAAACCTCCGATTAAAAGAATGGAAGCTAAAAGGACTAACTCTCAAATTCTTAACACTAAACAATAGGCAAGGATAAGGCTTACCTAGATGGATTGATGCAGACTTGAATCCCAAAGCAGAACTCTCTTGTGCTTTCTTCTCCAAAAATCGTCTTCAAACCTCCTTCCCTATCCAAGCTCTCAGCCGCTAAAATGAATTGGGGCAAAAGATTTCTAGGGTTTAATCACTCTTACTCAAATTACAACTAGCTCCTCAAACTTTGGGCTTTGGTCCACTAGGCACCCCAAACTTCAAAATTATTCATTTGAACACGGTTATTACAATATTCCCCCCTCAAAAAAATTCTGTCCCCGGAATTCCATCACTGAACAAACTAGAATACTGGGATCTCATATCCGATTCCAATTCCCATGTCGCCTCTTGTCCCTTATGAAATTGCCACTGCATTTTCACAAATCGTATCTCCTTATTCCTCAACTCCTTTACCTGGAGATCCAAAATAGCCACTGGTTTCTCCATAAAACTTAGTTTCTCATCCACGTACACTTCGTCCTACGGTATCGCCACGTCGGTTTCGGCCAAACACTTTTTAAATTCGAAACATGAAACGTAGGGTGAATCCCTCGTAGGTCCATGGGTAATTCCAGTTTGTACGCTACCTCCCCAAAACGTTCCACGATAGCAAACGGACCAACGAATCTCGGTCTCAACTTACCCTTCTTTCCGAATGGACTACCCCCTTCCAAGGCGAGACTTCTAACATAACCATGTCTCCCACGCTAGGGATTCATAAACTTACTAACGGCAGAATCTGAAAACATAATTCCACATTTTGCATCACTTGCCAAACTTGTTACTCTCAGATTACCCATCTTTCCGACATAATATCTTCACTCTCTTCTCATTACATGAAACACTACTCACCCAATCTTGCTTACTTTATTCCTCGATGATCCCAAATGTGTCGAAACACATTTACATTACTCTACTTGATCAACCGATTATCCACAATTCTTACGCGAGATAGTCAACCCGTTCTTCCAACACATTACCCACTACTTGAAAGCACCGAACAATTCTCGCTCTCCAAACAGAATTACCCAATCTGCTAGAATCCCTTCACCCCAAAGAATACTTCGACATGCTCACGGATTTCCTATCCACTACACAACATCCTAAACTAAACAATTCGACATTTCCATCATCATTCTATGGGTATAAGATAAACTGTCCAAAACTCGCCGCAACCCAGAACACAAGGTTCCTCTCTTGGATAGCCGCTAACTTTCAATCGAAGAGTATCCCCAACTTAGAATGCCCCGATACCAACCAACATCCACACATTCCATCAACATACTTGCCACTTACAAATCATTCCCTAGAAATCTCTGAACGAGGACGCTCATCCTATATCAATAACATTAGCCTTCTACATATACTCAAGGAAGCTACTTACCACTTTAATGACTTGCACGACCAGATATGGCATAAAAAAATCACCACTCAAAGATACAACCATCACCCTACCACCTCATCACAGAACAGTCAAAATCTTCATGATCACTTTGCATACATACATATACCGTCCTCTTCTCACTGATCATAACACCAAAATCTGAATTCAAGGCATTTCGCGACCTTGTCTTTCTCAAATCTGAATAACTTGCAAAATCATGATCTCTAATCCACTCAACAAGATATCGCTCCTTGTCGACTCATCGCGACTTGCTGGAAACCAATTTCGGCAGCCTGAAAGATTAAGCGTACTACCTCGAAGACTTAAATGCTCGAAGCGCAACCCCTCCAGTTGTGCTATATATAAACTTCACTCCCACATAAACCATCAAAACCTCGTCGAAAAATCACCTGACCGAACTAGCGGTCTTCCATTTTCGTAATACTCGCACAAGGTGGTCCACCAATACACCGGGTACACACCTTTTCCGAATAACTCTTTGCTTACTAATGAAAACTCAACGAAACTATCCATAGCTACTTCTTCATTTTTTTTATTTTTTTATTTTTTTAGCGTTCCGTCATTAACCACGAAAATGGTCTCTGGCTTCAACATCAATAGTCGACATTGTGATGCTTCCACCATGTCTCCGACCAATAAGCATTCCCAATGGAACCTACCTCTTCCAATGCAGCAACTTACAGCTATAAAAGTATCTTATCGGCTTCAAATTCCACCCTAGACACAACTATTGTCGACATCCACATCTCAAGTCACTGAACAAACGGGTAAGCCATTATAATACAAACTTCCTTAACGTCAAAGGTCAAGGCCTCCATTAACCACTTCCGTTATTCACCACGCTTCCTTAAAAGGAATACCCAAGTCATGGGTCGACCACCCACTGTTATAACGCCCCACTTCCACTCTCAAAACCTTCCTCACGACCTAGAGAGTTCATAGCCTTCATGCATGACACACCATAAATTTAAACTTTTGACATATTTGAAAATTTAGTACGTACCACATCATGAAACAAGCTTGAGTGTACACCACACTACACCGACATCATGGTTTAACCATACACAACGATCTCGAGGATCGTTCATTCTCAACTCCACGACAAATTACGCCTCACCCCACCCCAAAATCGATGTTGGCACAATTGAAATGATTTTTGTTGATCATTACCCACGCGATTTACTAAAAACACTACAAAGTTGTTTACACTGAGTGAGTCAGACGACTCTCACCCTCATTGATGACACCACGTGTTCGTATCAAATTCACTTATAAAATCATGTGATCAAACGTTGATATGATTTTCACAACAAAAGTTAACTAATTTATAAAGAGATAAAATAATTCTCCCACACCGAAAATCGAAATTTATCACTCAATGCAATAAACATTTCTTTTCAATACAAACACACGTTTACACGCATCGTCACATTTTCGAAACGAATACTTCGCAAGGCACACACACGCCAAGATATCTTATATGAATAATATAAAGGACTCCAACAATTTGTCCGAAACATAATGCATGAGACTCACTTAGCATTGAAGGCTACTTACCCTAACAAGGTCAACTGTTTGGACTCACTATAATTTATCCTAGTCCCTCTTCTTCCGACCAACCAGTCGGGGTCCTCACATTTGCCACAGCCTCCGGCACCAACGCCTTCCAACAACCTTGAATGCCCAACTACTAATTACCACCGTGACTATTGTTTCGCAAATCATGTGTTCTTACTTGACCCCAACAAACTTACCAACAACAACTCATTTCCATCCGATTCTCACTCCATTTTATCAGTCAACACTGATATCGTCTCTCGACCACCCTTCAATTAACTATAGATTCAAATGCCTCATCTCTATCTTTCGATTCTTGGGTCAACACTCTCCTGAACCCCACTGATCGACATAATAAACTACCAAACTGGAAACCCCCTTGAAACGAGGAGTTCACCTCCAATCGATATTCTTCTTCTTATGAACCCAAGAGATTCTTTCTCTAGACGAGATTATCTACCTCCCGCACAAAACCCATCCCGAACGGTAACAACCTTAAAACCATAAACGAGCTCTCTCAATGCGCCAGACCAACGCTACCATCTTAATAATAGAACTCACTACCCAGAACTACACCCGCCGATTAGCTCAACAATAGCAATCGAGTATACTCATGCACCTGTAAATTTATAATGGCATTGGCCAGATGCAATTATGAATTTACCTTACATAAGCGTCCTCACTATCGTTGTCACGACTCTCGAAGATCAAGGTCTTCCTAAAGGCTACCTAAATTCTCAGTTGTGTTCCCCCCCTACTCCACGGTTTAAGTTTAGGCCCATCCGGTCACCTAAATCCCTTAAACCATGGCTCTGATACCAATTGTAACAACCCAAAACTTCCAACAATGGCACAATATCGATTAATATGAATTCATGCCCAAAACGGCCCCAAGTCTATAATAAGATTTCAAGGTTTGCAGAAGACAACCTATTACACAACTGAGAATTTAAAACAACTAACTATCAGGAAGTCTTCTAGAATCGGGCACCGCTCACACCTTCTCTTTGGCTTTACTGGATCCTCCCATTTCGCGTCTACTTGAAAAGGTTTTTTAGTTTTGAAATAGTGAGAGTTAGACCATGAGGTCTAGTGAGTTCCCTCTAATAACAAAATTCGCATCAACAACAATGTTTAAAACAGTTTGATGGCGTTTATAAATAATTCTCCACTTTAAAACATTTAAACTTTTACTCGCAAACCACCTACATAATCGGCACATTGAAGTCACGCCACTCGTGACCACGTGTCAGTCTCACGCTGCCTTAACTGGAACACACCGTGTCAGCCTCACGTTGCCTTAACTGGAACACACCCTCCATGGCATAAACGGAACCCCCCCCCCCAACGTGAGCACTGGAGGAACACACCCTCCATGGCACAAACGGGACACACCCTCCGACTTAGCCGTTACACACCCACACCGAAATGTATGCATACAATCATTCAACTTTTACACATAGCAAAGCATGTGGTTCATATATCTGATAAGTATACGGTCTCATAACATTTCATGCGTTTAATATTAAAACACCAGTTACCACACTTTCAGTTAGAAAGACTCCCGTTTAATTAAATCTCGCATGCATAAAGGTATCAGAAATACCAACGGTAATTTAATAAACTTCTCATGCGTACAGTAGCATAAACAAGAGGAAGTCTCTGGTTAGAAAAGTCACCTGGCCGCTTGCCTAACTCTCAACACCTACGCTATTGACCGGGAACGGTTTCTTCCTATGGTATAAATACAACATGAAGATAAATCAATCTCTTGTCCACAAAACATAATCGAACCCCTCCCCAACCCGAGCACCCTTTTCTTTCTAGAAACTTCTCAACGAACAAAACCTCATTTCTAGACTTCGAAACTCGGACCGATAAAGATGGGAACTTATCAACCAGTTCGGTAGTCCAGGGTTCGCCTAGTTGGAAACTCCCGGGATCGCCCGGTAGTTAACCCCCGAGCTCACCCGATTACATAACTCCCGGGGCCGCCCGGTCATAGAATATCCGGGGTCACCTGGGGTCGCCCGACCCTTAGCTCCCGGGATAACCCGGTCGAAGCTTGCCCGGGTCACCCAGTGCTTGGCTCCCGGGGTCGCCAGGTGGCAGCCTACCCTTCCCGATTGCAGAGCTGAGTTGGGTTTCGGGTTTGATTTAAGCGCTTCGATGGAGAATGTCGATCTCTGGTAACGGTAATCGACCCACAAAAGCAATCATCAACAACGTTTTCTCACCCAATAAACCCCTTTGGGATCGACCCAAAAATAAATAAATTCCTTCCCCAAAGGTGAAAAGAACACAGTGATCCCAAGTATTCCAAACCTCCGATTAAAAGATTGGAAGCTCAAAGGACTAACTCTCAAATTCTTAACACTAAACAATAGGCAAGGATAAGGCTTACCCAGATGGATTGATGCAGACTTGAATCCCAAAGTAGAACTCTCCTGTGCTTTCTTCTCCAAAAATCGCCTTCAAACCTCCTTCCCTATCCAAGCTCTCAGCCGCTTAAATGAATTGAGGAAATAGATTTCTAGGGTTTAATCACTCTTACTCAAATTACAACTAGCTCCTCAACTTTGGGCTTTGGTCCACTAGGCACCCTAAACTTCAAAATTATTCATTTGAACACGGTTATCACATGAGGGGTCTCTTGGAGGATAAAAGATCGGGTGGAGCAAATACTTTGACGGAAAAAAAATGTGATCCATCGATTCCAAAAAAGATAAGCGTGTTTTTGTGGAGAGTAAGGCTTGGGAGGATTCCAACTAGGGAGGTCTTGGACAAAATGGGAATTGAGTTGGACACTATTCTTTGTCCAAGGTGTAGAAAATCGATCGAGACGATAGACCATGCCTTGGTCAATTGCGAAGAGGTAAAATCATTATATCTACAAACGGGACGATGGTGGAATACTAGCTTATCGACGATCAATTCGATCACGGATGTATTGGAGGTGGGCGGCCAAATTTGTTCGAACAACATGGCTTTGAAGCATTGGACAACGGCGGTTTGCTGCTTCTTATACATCATTTGGTCACACCGGAATAAAGTGGTATTTGAGAAGTAGCAAGGAAAGATTTCGGAAAACTTCTTCATGGTGCAACTAAAAGCCTTCGAGTGGATCAAATGGAGAAACCAAGCTCTTATCACAAATATGGCTAGTTGGTTGTCGAACCCATGGTGACGATAGATTGAAATGATTTAGTTATGTGTGGTGGTCGTTCCGGGGGGTGGGGGTGGGGGTGGGGGGAGGGGCGTTCGCCTCTCGCAAACAACCCTCCGGGGGGTTTTCTTCCTTCGTTTCGTTGTCTAGCCCGTTGTCGTAGGTGCAAGTGTTGTCTCTTGTAATTGAATTTTTTGTGGGAAATAAAGTTTTTCTTGCCGTTCAAAAAAATATTAAATACATGATAAAAATCAGATTTTAAATATTAAAAATCTAAAAGATAATCATAGAAATCTAACAGAATATTTAATGTTTATTTTATAAAAAAACATTATATTATTAACCCTAAAAAACATTATCGCTTTCTCAAAACTGAACAAAAACATATTATAAAATCGATAAAGACAAAAAATAAAACGAAACAATAACGTTGTATTCTCTAATCTTGAGAGAAAGGAAAAGAAAGAAATGGACGGAAAAGAAAGGGAGAGAAAATAAAGGAAAGGAAAATAATTTTTTATTTGTGTTTTCGAAATAGAAGGAAAGGAGAGGGAAAAAAATAGTTTTTCATGTTCTTGAACATGAGAGAAAGGAAAGGAAATGTGTCATTTTTACAAATATACCCTTATAAAAATATATTCTTTATAATGAAAGATTAGGTAGTTTTGTAATTTTAATAATTTCAGTAATTTTTTTAAATGATTTTAATTTATTTCCTTTCCTTTCCTTTCATTCCATTTCCTCCCACATTTGGGAGGAAAAGTTTGGGATGAAAGTTATCAATTCTTTCCTTCCGTCTCGTTTCATTTTTTTCCTGAAAAAGTTTCGAGAACATGAGTTTTTTTTTACTTTCCTCCCTTTTCCCTCATTTTCCTTTCCTTTCCTTCGTTAAATGAGTTTCGAGAACATATCGTAAGATATTCTGATGCATTATGCGAGTAGTCTTCTAGTATAAAATAATAATAATTCAATCTTATTAGTGAGATTGAATAAAATAATCATTTATCTCTCTTCTACTTTCTAATTTAGATAAGAGTGTTGAGGCTTTATAGGAGCAAATAAATATAACTAAAATTTCCAAAATCTCTATTTTCAAGTATATGTTTGAATTTGCTTTTACGAAACTGTGTACTTTTTGTTCTTATTGACATTAATTATGGGATGCATGAAGTAATTTATAACTTTTTTTTGTTATTTTTTATTATAGTTTTTTGCATTATCCAATAAGTCATGATTGAAAAAAGGTATTGTTATTAAAGCATATTCAACGGCTATGCTAAATTTTCGAGTAAAAAGAAATCAAAATTTCTAAAAAGTTTACATCCAACTCCAACAATTATTCTATTTTAGCAACTCTAGTATTAATTATTTTATTAAAATAGTCAATTTATTTAATTTTATTATTAAAATATTCAATATATGGAAAGTTAGGAGATGAAAAGTTTGTTTTTGGGGAGGTAATAATTTGTTTTAAAGGGAAACTATGTATTTAGAGATTTTTATAAATTTAGAGATAGCATAGCTGTTGGAGCAAAAAAAATGCTAAAATCTCATATATTTTTTTTCTATTTTAATATAGTTGTTGGAGATGCTCTTAAGTGACGTTTGTTTTTTAAGAGGTCTGAAGTCTTATTTCACTTCTGATTAATAAGAGGTGGTGCTGAATTCTTAAATCTGAATCAATAAAAATGTTTGTTTTTGTAATGTCTGGATACGTCTTGAGAGAAATGAGAGCATATGAAATGAGTTGGAATAAGAGATTTTAAGAAGTTAGGTCACTACTTCTTGTTTAAGATGTATTTAAGAGTCATTAAGAGGTTCTAAGAATTGGAAGAAAAAAAAACAGTCCAAATGTCTAAATGATTCAGACTTAAGAGTCATTAAGAAGTATTTTAAAAAAAAAAAACCATTAGTATCTTCTTTTATATTAAAATCACATCAAATAATACATTTACGAAACTAAAAGTAAGAAATGATGTCAAAAAAGTATACATAAAAACTATTAAAACATTATTTCACATAAAATTTAAGTTAAAAACTCCAAAAATATAAGTATCTTATAAAAACCCTCTCATGAAAACCTCTCTTTTGAAAATGTTCTTTAGTAAATACGGATGCATTTACCCTGGTCCTGAGTTGAGTTTCGATGAGAAACGTCAAATTTAGTGAGAATCGTGAGAAGTGGTTATCAACCGTTGGATGGGAAATGAATGAACATCAGGATGAGATGCATCGAGATGCACCGGATCGATTTCTTTTAAAGCCGCTATTCATGGAAACATATTTGACTATAAGGTGTCGTTTGTTTTTTAAGAGGTCTAAAGTCTGAAGTCTTATTTTAGTTATGATTAATAAGAGGTGGTGTGTAAAAATGTCTGAATGATTCAGACTTAAGAGCCATTAAGAGGTTTTAAAAAAAAAAAAACAACCCTTAAGTGATCAACGGCTTAAAACACTTATTACAGTTTTCCTAAAAGATTGCACTCCTCGCATGATCCCATGTCAGTCCTAAGAATGCGTTTGGTATGCAGAACAGAGTGGAACATGACAGAACAGAATAGGCTTGTTTCATGTTTTGGCGTGACCATATGTGGGACACGCTAGAACTAAGTGAAACAAGCGTGGGACACACTTGTCCCACTTCAACCCCCTGGAACTAAGTAGAACAACAATATTTTGACTAATATACCATTTGTTAAAAACAAAAACATAAACATGTCTTCTCATCATCCACGCCTCCAAGCTAAGGGTGTGCAAAACCCGAATAGTCCGAAATTCGAATCCGCATCCGAACCGAAAATAAGGTGTTTTTGCAAAACTCGAATACCCCAAAATCCGATAATCCAAAACCCGACATTTGGAAGGATATCTGGGTTCGGATTGGGTTTGATCGTTGGCCACGCACCCAACCCGTCCAAAAACCCGAAATAACATAAATCTATATTTTAAATATTATATATATATATATATATATATTTATCTAATTATTTTTTGAAAATCGCTAATTAAAGTATGTTGAAATATTTTCTAAATTTTAAACTTGTTATCGATTTCATCAATCTTTCAATCGATTGTATTCATCCTAAAAAACGATTGAATTTATATATAACTTTTGCATTATATAATATCCGAACCCGACCGACATCAATCCGAAACCCGACCAATCCAAACCCGAAACAACCTAAAATCCGAAACTTAAAATTTGGGTTTTGATTTCCATATCCAAAATCCAATCGTGATAAATTAGTTTTATATTTATGATAATCCATTGCACTATGTATTAGTGATGTAAATTAGTTTTATGTGATGTAATCTATGATTTTTCATCAGAGGTAAATTCGTCATTTAACCGGTCTAGTCATGTTCTGTCCAGTTCTGTCCAGTTCTGTCATGTCTTGCCAAATACTGGACAGTTGTCTTGTTCTGTTATGTTCTGTCATGTTCCAACTTGTCCTATCCTGTCTCCATACCAAATGCACCCTAAAAAAACCTAAATGGGTAAAGTAGACTACGAAGCTCCAGTGCGCCTGACAATAGATAATCACAGCCGGAACAAGGGGAGAGTAATCCACTATGCATTCGCAAATAATTGACCCTAAACAAAGTTTTAGTGGGGCCCATTGTTCTTTATTTTATTATCCTCTCAAAAAAAATATTACAATTGATTTAATATGTAATCATTTTTTTTTTTAAATTAGGAATAATTAATTATTAAAAATATTAATAAAAATGACTATAATATATCATTTCTTAATTTTTTTTTTTTGTGAAATTATGTTTCTAAACTAAAACACAGAGGCATTTTTGGGCTCACAGGACAGGACAACCTGCGACTGACGTGTCAAGCGGTCCCCACAACGGATGGCCCATTTTTGTAGGACTTGTCAGCCAATCAGGAAACGAAACGCAGATATAGTACGCGCAGTCGCACCACAGTAACGTGTACCTTTCTGGTATCGTCCAATTCTCTTTTAGACTGTGACATACCCAAACCTAAATATATTTCTCTAAAATACCCATCAAGTTTATATTCGCAAATGATGAAATTTTATTTTTTTATTAAGGGTTGAGTTGAGTTCAAATGAAAAGTTGAGGTTAACGTGAGAAGTTTGAGAAGTAGTTATCAACCGTTGGACGAGAAATAGATAAATATTAGAATAAAATACACTGAGATGTATCAGATCAATTCCAATCTAAGCCGCAATGCATGAGAGAATATTTGATTAAAAGCAATCAACAGTTCAGATTAACTTCTCACGCACCCCAACTTCTCACACAACCTTCCTTTCTCTTTTTATTAATTTACTCAACAATGGTAATTATAAAATGTCGAATTAAGGAACCACTTACCCAATTATTTACCCAATAAGCATTTACCAATGAGATTCAATATTATAACTTAACTTAATTCTAATCGATCAAAACGGTATCATATATAACAATTTATAGGGTAAGCATGTATTGGTAAGAGTCATCACTCACACTTAGGGATCGTTTAATAAATACTTACCCGGGTAAACGTTTACCTGTATTACTTACCTTACGGTTCTTACCTATTGAACATGAAAACTATCTAGAATCTTACCCGGTAAGAGTCATAACAAGGACTTAGAGTCTTATCCGGTAAACGTTTACCGGGTTTAAGACGCTTACCAACAATCAATTTTGATGGTAAGAAATGTTATACGATAAGATAAATGAGGCCAATGTCCTTGCCGGTAAACGCTTACCCGGTAAGCATTTTGGTAAACGACCCCTTACTGTAAAACTCCATCCTTATCCTCCCTCTAACCGGATAAGATTTCCAACCTTACCATGTTTATCTGTTAAAATAAATGATTCGATAAACACTTATCAGATGAACATTTAGTAAATGACCTTTAAAACTAAGGTAAATCATATATCCCAAATTTTTATTGTATTTCTATTAAAAAAAATGATGCTTTTATTGGTATTAGAAAACAATAATTATGGTGTAAAAACTCAACACATCGCTTTTTTAGTCAAATGTTTGAATAACTGGAAGGTACCATGTATTATGCATATCTTTAACAAATTAGTTTATTAACATCTCCGATAATTATATTAAAATAAAAATTTTAGAGATTGAATTTTTTCTTTTTTAACAACTATGCTAGTATCATAAAATAGAGTAAAGAAAAGAGAAAATTGAAATTTTGAAAAATCTCTTAAAACTCATTATTTAAGCGAGATAAATAAATACTTCAAAAAAACATAAATAATTTTTTATTAATTTTATAGGAGACATTGAAATATAATGTTTACAAGAGAAATCATAATAATTTATTAAATATATTAGAAGCATATTCGTGCAATGCAGCGAGATATGCTACGATTTTAATGTTTCATTTTATTTTTTTGTCGATTTACAGTACGATTTTGGATGGTTTTGAGAAAGTGATAATGTTTTTTTATAAATTTGTTTAATTTAGGCTTAATAATATAATGTTTTTTATATAAAAGTTTAAGTATTTTGTTAGAATTCAATGATTATCTTATATATTTTAATGACATCTAGAAAAAATAACCAGTTACATATTTAATAATATAATTAAAATAAAATTATAGTAATATAATATATTAATTAATAGTGATACATGAAAATGTCTGCATAAAAGGAAGGTCATGCACTGCTGCACATACCAAATTGGTGGGTGTTAGAAGTCTGCAGTAGTAATATGTATCTTGTGCTTTGATACTTGTAAATTAAGAGATTTTTAAAATCTTGTAAAAAATGATAGTACATTATGCCTAATAATTTGTATTTAAGAGTTTTTTATTCGTGTTTTATAATATAGTATAGATTTAATATCTTAATAATATAATTAATGTTGAAATTAATAAAATATAGTAATTGTTGGAGTTATATTTAAAAAAAATATTAGAGATCTTGACTTTTAATATTCTATTTTAGAAAAATTATAGAATATCTAAGAACATCTCCAATAACTATGTTAAAATAGAGATTTTAAATATTTAACATTTTTTTTGCTCCAACAACTATGCTAAAACATATCCTAAAATAAATAAAAGAAAAGGGAAGAAAATAATATTTTAATTATTTCCCATAAATAATAGGCCTTAAAAATAAATGTTTAGCAGAGAGAAATATAATGTTTTCTAATATATTAAATATTTTAATGGGAATTTAATAAAAATGCCCGTATTTCAAACATCTATTACCTTATTACCCAAAATCTCTACCGTTTTGCCGAAATACCCACTTAGGCCGGGATCCATGGCTGGGATTCAACTCATCCCGGGGTTGTCAAATTTTTCGAGAAATAGAGGGGTTACCTCGGGATTTAGGGCGATATTCCGGGGTTGGGGGTGAAAATTTTAATTGAATTTAGGCATATCCCGGGGTTGGGGTAAAAGATCGATTATATATGATTTTAATATATATTTACATTTTATACCCCTATAATTATTTAGTTAATTTACTTTATATCTTTTACTTTTCTATTTTTCATTTTACACTTTCATCATATTAACACATATAATCGTATATTAACTAAAATGTGTTAAAAAAATACGTTTTAATTTTAACAAGTTACACAATTATAATCGTCTCTTCGATACCTTCGAAATGAGTCCAATGCTATGTTTGGCAAAAAAAAAAGCTAGCTTTTTTTCCTGGTATATGTTTGGATGACTATAAGCTAGCTTATAAGGTAGCTTATTGAAAAGCTACTCAAAGTAGCGTTTTGAAAAGCTAACTTATTAGCTACCAGCTAACTTATAAGTTAGTTTGCCAAACATAGCTCAATATTGAATATTTTTGGATTTAATTATTTATTATATATTATATTTGGTTTAGTTTTAATATCATTATTATTGTAAAAACTTTTAACAATTATCGATTATAAAGAGACGACAATTTCAATACATTTATTTTTAAAATGAAGATATTTGAATTTGAATTTTATTATATATTATATTTGGTTTAGTTTTAATATCATTATTATTGTAAAAACTTTTAAGAATTATCGATTATACAGAGGCGACAATTTCAATACATTTATTTTTATGTTTAATGGGTCAATGGTAAAAAAAATCAGGTAAAAACATAAGGTGAAATGATTGACCAAATTTAAGTCATGTTTGTTAGTATCTTAAGGGTGTTTACTTGGGGCTTAATGAGCTTAATGACAAAAATGGCTTATTCGCACGGACGTTTGGAGTGTTTACTTGGGGCTTAATGACAAAACCGACTTATTCGTGCAGACATTTCCGGCTTAATCACTAGGTAGGGGAAAAATGTGTTGTCCCCATTAAGACACATCCTTGACATTTATACCCTTTAAAAATAAAGACATGCCTACCTTCCTACTCAATAATCACGTAATAAAAACCTAAGTGCTCGATTTCACCTTCACTACTTGTTCGATTTCGATTTCACCTTCACCGCTCGTTCGATTTTACTGCTTCGAGTTCATTGCTAGTTCGATTACACTATTTCAATTCACTGTTGGTTCGATTTAAACCCTAGACAATAATTTCCTTTGGTCGATTTTCCAAAGGTAATGATTTTACTGATTGTTCGATATTTGTTTCTTCTCCATACTCAATTGTTGTTCCATACTTGTTTCTTAAGTCGATTGTTGTTCCATACTTGTTTTCTTCAGTCGATTTGTTGTTCCTTGTTTTTTCAGTCGATTTTTGTTCCATACTTGTTTCTTCTCCATAGTTGCTCGACATTTCTGCAATGTACATTTTGGTAACCATGATTTCTACAATGTCGATTTCATACTTGCTACTTTTTGTTTGAACTTTGCTACATTGTGTTTGAACTTGGAAGTTTAAGTACTTAATGAATTTTTGTTTGATTTTTGGATTATATCAATGAATTTATGAATATATATGGCTTAAAAAGTAAACAGCAGTTTATAAAACAGCTTAAAATTCATATTCAAGGGTAAATTGGTCATTTATGTTATTCAAACTGTTAATTCAGATAAAAAACTAAACAACGACATCAATTTATCCAGACAGACAAATTTATCCAGACAGACACATTTATCCATACAGGACTTAATGGAAAATTTGGTAAACATCCCCTTAATATGCTTAATGGGAGTCCCACCTTATTTGTTAGTTTTACATGATTTTTGGTAGTGGTTTAATGATATTCAAAAATATTACTTATGTAGTATATATGATATATAATAAAATAATTAAATTCAAAAATATTCAATATTGAACTCATTTCGAAGGTATCGAAGAGATGGTTATAATGGTGTAACTTATTAAAATTAAAACGTATTTTAGTTAATATACGATTATATGTGTTAATATGATGAAAGTGTAAAATAAAAAATAAAAAAGTAAAAGGTAAAAAGTAAACTAACTAAATAATTTTAAGGGTATAAAATGTAAACATATATATTAAAATCATATAAAATCCTATTAATTTGTTACCCACTTGGCCCATCCCGGCCTCTATCCCGTAAATTGTAAATTCAATTAAATTTTTTACCCCAACCTCGGGATATCGCCCTAAATCCCGGGGTAACCCCGCTATTTCTCAAAAAAATTGAAAACTCCGGGATATCTCAAATCCCGGCCCATAATCCCGGCCTTAATGGGTATTTCAGCAAAAATGGAGAGATTTTGGACATTTTGATAAGATACGATTGTAATATGGGTATTTTAATTAAATTCCCTATTTTTTAAAGATTTAATAGTATTTTATTAAATATATTAAATATTTTAATTATTTTCCATAAATAGGGGGGGGGGGGGGCGCTATACATACCCCTATAAGATTTTATTTTCCCATTCTACTACATGTTTCCCTTGTAAACCAAATTTAATGGTTAAACCTCATCATTTCTAATTTTTAAATTACATTTAAGCCTTGTTTGTTTTTTCAATTTCAGCACTTAATAGCCACTTATCACTTATTCGGTCAGACATTTTTAGTTTCAGACCGTTTGTTTTTTTCATTTTTTCAGAGCCACTTATCACTTATTTTCATCTTACCAAATAAGTGACAAAGTTTCCACTTATTTCCACTTATTTTCATCTAATGCCTCCTCCCCCACTGTTACCCAAAATCCACCGAGACTCCATCAATCTCCTCTCAAAAATCACTCCAGACTCCATCGATCTCCTCTCAAAAAGTCATTCCAGACTCCATCGATCTCTCTCAAAATCGACTCCTCTCCGACATCGTCCCTATTTGAAAACGTGGCCTATTTTTTTTTTATTGTTTTGAAAAACCTCACATAAATAAAGCTACGTGATGACACACAATTGATATTGATAAATCCAAGACATGAATTATACAAAAAATTGCGAATCTTTTTTTATTCAGATTTCAGACTTCAGCACCACCACTTAAAAAACAAACAGTCTTTTGTATTCAGATTTCAGACTTCAGCACCACCACTTAAAAATCAGAAGTGGAATCAGACTTCAGCACCACTTAAAAAACAAACTCCACCTTAAACTCTTATAGTAATTACTTATTTAAACTACTTTATACCCCCCCTTTTTTCATTTTTCTTTCTACATCCCTATAATATTAACATATATAATTGATATTAATTAAAATGCGTTAAAAAAATATTCTTGCGCATCGCACGTTGCACGATTATGATACTTTTTTTTAGAAAATTTATTCTTTTAGTATACCTATCATCATTTTTCAATCTTTCATTCCTACTTCCACAACACTATTTGTCAATCTATCATTTTTTCTCCGAAGTGGAATAACCAATCCTAACATTATAATCTGAGACTTTTTGGAGTACTAAAAATTTACGGTATCACCTCATCTGCTTGATTTTTCTTTTTACATATATAAAAGATATATTGTTTTTTGCAAAAATGAGTCGGACAAATAAAAGTCAACTCTCCCGGTTGCACAAATCATTTCAATTCTATATGACATCCCTACTCCTTTGACATACTCATGACTCATCTCCTCGTCTCAAGTTATCATCTCCACACCTTAACAAAACCAACACCACAATTCAAAAAGTTTAGAATACTAAAAATTTATGGTGTCACCTCAAATTATCGTTTTGTTTCTTTTATATATATAAAGATATACAAATAAAGATTAATTTCTAAACGGATATTGTTTTTGCTAAAAGTGAGTCGGCCAAAAAAAGTTGACTATCTATGTTGACACAAATCGTTTCAATTTTGTAAAACATCTATACTCCTTTATATAGTTACCTCCCTCTAAAGAGTTATCATTTCCACACCGATCTGGGATAACCAAACCAATACCATGATTAAATATTTTAGAATACTAAAAAAATTATGAAGTCATCTCATTCTCCTTGATTTTTTTCCTTTTAAATGTATAAAGATGTTTAACAAAATATTATATCATTAATCGTGAAGAAATTTTTTATAAACTAAAATTAGCTATTTAACCCAAAATGTATTAAAATGAATTAAAAATCATGTAAAAAATTGACATTCTTCAACTTATATAATCACCTTCATGTTCCAACATATATCAATATGGGATAGCAAATAAGTACAATTCAATATTTTAGAATTCTTAATCCACATTTTGACATGTCATTCTCTTGGGTCTTACTTTTATATGTATATAAAATGAAAAGATATAAAAATAAAAAAATACTAAATTAAATAATGTATTTTATTAATTATAACACAAAATATAATATCTATTCAACATGAAGAGATATATAACTAAATTTAACTCTTTAATCCAAAATGGATTAAAGTAAATCATAAATCATGTAAAAAAAAGTTGGCATCCTTCTTCTTATATATCACCTTCATGTTCCAACATATCATCTTTTATCAATGTGGGATAACCAAAGTTAACCACAACTCAATATTTTTGAATTCTCAATCCACATTGTGTCATGTCATTTCTCTTGGTTTTACTTTTGTATATTATAATATAATTCTTAATCCATATTGTGTCATGTCATTTCTTTTAGGTAATTTTACTTTTATATATTATAATTCTTAATCCACATTGTGACCATGTCATTTCTTTGGGGTCTCATTTTATGTATATAAAGATGAAAAGATATAAAAATAAACAACCTTAAATGAAATAAGTGTCTTATTAATTGTATACAAAATTTAATATCTATTTAACATGAAGAAATTTGTAACTAAAAATTAACTCTTTAATCCAAATGAAATAAGATAAATCATAAATCATGTAATAAAAGTTGGTATTCTTCTCCTTTTATAATCACCTTCATGTTTTTCTTGGAAGGGTGTACTAAGGTTATGCCTAGACTAATCATTTAGCAAATTATGACTGTAAGACATCAACCTTGATTAAACCGCTTCATGTTCCAACATATCATTTTGTTATCAATGTGAGATAGTCAAAGTTAACCTTATTTCAATATTTTAGAATTTCCATTCCATATTGTGCTATGTCATTTCTCTTGGATTTTACTTTTATATATATAAAGATTTAAGTATCTTAAATTATATATATATATGTATATAATGTTATGTGAATAATACTAATTAATAACGGTCATTTAATAATATTAAAATATGTAATGAGTGTTGCGTAAATAACAATTAATAACAACTATTATTCACTAATATATAATTGTTATGTTGATGATTTTAGTGAAATCATCGGTTCATTTTAGGTAAATGGATTCATAAGATAATAATGAGATTGGTAGTTAAGCTATAACATGAGCTAGAAGGTGTGGAGTACACACTTGTGTAAGCTAACTAGAACCCGGGATCGTCGGATGGTCATGTTTGGCGGGTTACTAAGTGAAAAATGAATGTGTACGATTATGATCTCATGTTTGGCGGTTTTATCAAATTTATAACTGATGTCTTTTTGTAACCGCCACTATTTATGATATCATTTTTGTAACCACCTATTTATGAAATCATTTTTGTAACCGCCACCATTTATGTCCAACAATCAATTCCATTCAATGGGGTATTATTATCAGTATTAATATGGGGTCGGTTACGATTCTCAAGGTGTTTAAATATGATCGATTTCTGCCTAAATCGATACCGAGAATTGAGATTATCCTCGAGTGAATTTCGTGATACCCGGGCATAATAGGGTCGTAATATCACTTAAGGAAAGCGAGCTCTCACGCGATCTCAAATTCTTTATCCGAGTTCTAATCACTTTTTGTCTCCCACGACTTTCTGCACGATTTCTCCAAGTACTAGTGGAACTAGTGAGGTTGAAGAACAAGCAATTGTTCCAACCGAATATATGATGCTTCTAAGGAGCAAAAGATGAAGGATTGAAAAATCCTTTGGTCCCAATTTCCAATTATACTTGGTAGAGGGATCAAGAGATGAGATTGGGTCACGATTCTCTTACTGTTATAGTATCGAGAAGGATCCAAAATTATTTGATGAGGTTATGAAGTCTAAAGATGTTGCTTTCTAGAAAGAAGCAATAAAAAATGAGATGGACTCCATCGTGGGGAATAATACTTGGGTATTATCGGACTTTCCACTGGGTTGTAAACCTTTGGGATGAAAGAGGATCTTCAAAAGGAAGATGAAAGTTGATGGATCAATCGACAAGTTCAAAGCTCGATTAGTAATCTAAGGCTTTAGGCAACTTGAAGGCATCAATTATTTTGATAAGTATGCCCCGGTTGCAAGGATCTCCACGATTAGATTGTTGATAGCCTAGGGAGTTATTCACAATTTAGTGATTCACAAAATGGATGTCAAAATGACATTCTTGAATAGTGACTTGAAAGAGGAAGTTTACATGAGATAACCGGAAGGTTTTGTTATGCCCAGGATGGAGAATAAAGTGTGTAAACTTGTAAAATCATTGTATTGGGCTGAAACAAGCACCCAAACAATGGCATCAAAATTTGATGAGGTTGTCTTGTCCAACGGTTTTATGTTAAACCAAGCGGACAAGTGCGTATATAGCAAATTTGACACATCCGGTAACAGAGTAATCGTTTGCTTATACGTTGACGACATGTTGATCTTTGGCACCGACCGAAATCAAGTTGAAAAAACCAAAGGGTTTTTGTCATCGAGTTTCTCCATGAAAGATATGGGAGAGACGGAGGTAATCCTTGGAATAAGGATCAAGAGTGAGAACAAAGGGATTGCAATTACGCAATCACATTACATTGAGAAAGTGTTAAAGAAATTTAATTGCTTTGATTGTTCTCCAGTGAGTACTCCATTTGACCCGAGTGTGAAGCTTATGCCCAACTCGGGTGAAGCGGTGTCACAAGTCGAGTACTCAAAGGCTATTGGATGTTTGATGTATGTCATGACAAGCACTAGGCCAGATATTGCTTTTGCCATAGGAAAGTTAAGTAGGTTTACTAGTAATCCTAGTATTCATCATTGGCAGACGATAAGACGAGTATTTAAATACTTGAAGAAAACCACTGATTATGGTTTGTCATATGTCGGGTTTCCTTCGATATTAGAAGGATATTCGGATGCAAGTTGGATTACCAACTTAGAAGATCACTCTTCTATGAGTGGTTGGGTGTACTTGCTTGGGGGAGGTGCCATATCATGGGCTTCCAAGAAGCAAACTTTCATCACGAGTTCAACTATGGAGTCGGAGTTTGTGGCATTAGCCGTTGCCGGTAAATAGGCGGAGTAACTAAGGAATTTAGTCCATGAAATTCCATTATGGCCGAAACCAATATCACCCATTTCTATCCGTTATGATAACGCGACTACTTTGGCTAAAGCATATAGTCAAGTATATAATGGCAAGTCTATACACTTAGTTGTTAGACATAGCATGATTCATGAGCTAATCACGAATGGGGTGATTTTGGTTGAATTTGTTCGGTCACAACAAAATCTAGCGGACCACTTGACGAAGGGGTTAGCTAGTGACTTGGTTCACAAGTCGGTGATAGGGATGGGATTAAAGTCTATCTAAATCTCTAATGGTGAGATACCTAATTCCCTTCTAATACAACGTTAGAAGATAAATTCAATGGGAAAGCTCACTCTAATGGATTGGAGCACAAGATAATTATCCCAAGGTATGTGATCGGTACTGCAAGTGAAGGATGTAATAGTTCTTTTGTAAAAGTACATGTGCATGTGTACGATGAAAGAAACTACCTATATGAGTGTGAAGTGTGGCCGCTTCAAGAAGCTTGGACTTGGCTTTGTATGCACTCACGAATGGATAAGGACACATGTCTGTTATAGTGTCAAGTTTAAACTTTAGAGAATTATTTAAATTCATGTGTATGTTATTTTCTGGTACTCAAATGGGTTGAAGGGTTCAATCCATAGAACACCCGGATTCTCGAGTATTTGAAATGTGTAATATACTAAGATGAAAAATTCAATCTTCAAGATATTTTCATTTATGCATGAGTTTGTTTTCCTATATTAACTTTTGTTTGTGAATCAATGATTGCACTAAAATGGGGGAGGAATGTTGGTGATTTTAGTGAAATCATCAGTTCATTTTAGGTAATTGGATTCACAAGATAATAATGGGGTTGGTAGCTGTAACACCCTAAAAATTAGAGTAATTTAAAATTCGGAAATTAGGCAATATGACATTTGTATTTGGTATAAACCTCCCAAAAAAAGGGGAAAAGTACTAAGCCTTTACAAAAACCTGTGAACGGATATGGAAATCAACAACAAACTAATCTAAACATAACTATCTAGATTACATCGGTTGTCGACCCAAAATCACCAAAAGATGGGATTTAAACAAATGTCCAACAACAAATACTAGTCATCTAAAAAATGCCTCTAGACCATGCTCGTCACTCACGACCTTGGCAACCCACCGCTAAGGGAACCTGTTATACATATGATTTGAGAAAAAGTGTTAGGCTTAAAGCCTAGTGAGAACATACAGTTTATAAATTCAAGAGACATAAACAGTTGTACCGAAAGGAAACCTTTTCAAGAAAGTTTAGTTTACAATTGAAATCTTTGTCACATAAGGACCATTCGGTCCGAAAATTCATCTTGCGATGACGGGGGATACCCGATTTACCAAGGATTGTAGTGGAACACAAAAGTAGGCTACAATCCGAGTTGTGAGCTAAATACTTGGAATCCATGACCACGAACAACGTCGGTCCGTACTAAGATGTGAAGTAGGGCCCCCGAGGAAACCAAGTCATACTCGTTCACTAGGACTACATTATGACCCATGGCTAGTAACCGATCTCACATAACCGTACCAAAGGCCCCCGAGGGTCAAATGCATCCATAACTACAAAAAGGGGAATAGACACCCCAATAATATAATCCGACTCAATGCCTAGGGATCCACTAGTAATAGTCTAGACTTGTCACAATTTCATTTGTGACAAACCATAGTTAGTCATATGGTTCCAATAACATTTATATCCAAAATGCATTTTCAAGTTTAACTGCTGATAAGAATGAAAAATCATAAAATGAGATTATATACATTCCTTCAAGTAACTCATACAAATGTGCAAGTAAAACTATATTTTCCTTCAAATAAGATGGAACCCTTTATTTTTCTTGAAAATGATTGGGAACCCTAAAATTTCCCAAAACTCAAGTTAGGTCAAAATGTAGTAAACATAAATCCAACACCAAGGAGATATATAGGAGTTCAAAATGTAATCTTTGATATGTATAAAGTTTAGAAAAATGATAGTAGGAATCACCAAGTAGATTTTAGAGGAAAACCCAAAATCTAGATTTTTGACCCCTTGGAGAAGATGAAGATGGAGATGGTGGTGAAGCTTCCAAACCGAAACCTTGGATGATGCTCTTAACTCTAGAAATAAATGGAATGAATGGTGGTTAGACCAAACCCTAAGATGAAGTTAATGAAGAGGGAGAACTTGGGAGAGAAAACTTGGAAGAAAAGAAATGAGAAATTTAGGCTGAAAACTCATTTAACCCGCTGAGGGCCTCCGCGCGGCTTATGGCGCGGCCCAACCCGCGCCAAGCATTATTTTCTGTTTTCTTTAGATCTGACCAAAACTAAAATTCGTGGTGTTATAATCCTCCCCAACTTGGAGATGATTTCGTCCCCGAAATCCCAACTACTCGAAAAGATGAGGATATCTTCGCTTCATAGCCTCTTCAGCTTCCCACGTCACATTGGCTCCCCAATGATGCTTCCACTGCACCTTGACCATAATGACCTTCCTTGTGACGCAAATTCTTAGACTTCTTCTCTAAGATAGCGTCGGGTTCTTCTACACACCGGTTACCCTCGTCCACTCTTAACTCGGAGACAGGAATGACGCTTTCTTCCTCCGCAAAACACTTCCGAAGGTAACATATATGGAACGTGTTGTGGATTATGCTCAATTCCGGCGGCAGTTCCAATTGGTAGGATTGCAAACCCACCCGCTTAAGAACTTTGAAAGGTCCAAGGAAACGAGGACTCATTTTCCCACGTTTTCCGAACCTGATAATACCCTTCCATGGCGACACCTTAAGCATCACTCGGTCGCCTACTTGAAACTCCATCGGCCGCCTCTTCTTATCGGCATAGCCCTTCTGCCGATCCTGAGCCGCTTTCAATCTTTCCTGAATTCTTTTGACCTTATCGGCCGTCTCTTGCACGATTTCAGGTCCGGCGAATTGCTTCTCTCCCGCTTCAAGCCAACACACGGGAGTTTGGCACTTCCATCCGTACAACGCCTCAAATGGTACCATCCCAATACTCGAGTGGTAGATATTGTTGTATGCAAACTCCACCAAAGGTAGGTGAGAGTCACAACTACCCCCAAAATCGATGACACAAGACCTCAACATGTCTTCCAGCGTTTGGATCGTTCTCTCGCTTTGACCGTCGGTTTGCGGATGGTAAGTCGTACTCAACTTTACTCGTGTACCAAGCTCTTTCTGAAAACTGTCCCAAAAATATGAAGTGAACCGACTATCACGATCCGACACGATCGACAAGGGCACCCCATGTCTTGAGACCACTTCGTCGATGTAGAGTTTCACCAACTTGTCCATCGGTAAGGTCTCGTGCATAGACAAAAAGTGAGTGCTTTTAGTCAATCTATCGACTATTACCCAAATGGTATCGTGACCTCGAAGAGTTTTAGGCAACTTCGTCACGAAGTCCATGGTAATATGTTCCCACTTCCACTCGGGGATCTCTAAGGATTAAAGACTCCCATACGAACGTTGATGTTCGACCTTCACTTGTAAGCAAGTCACACAACGCTCCACGTAACGCGCCATATCAAGTTTCATCACCGGCCACCAATAATGTAACTTCAAGTCCCGGTACATCTTTGTACTTCCCGGATGAATGGAATACTTGGACTTGTGGGCATCCTCAAGAAGTAGTTCACGATTACCCCCAACTTTGGGCACCCATACACGACCGTTGAACAGTTTGACCCCACGGCTATCTTCCGTTAAGAGCAAACGTTGCTTTGTCATGACTTCATCCTTAAGGTTATCTTCCAACAATGCTTACACTTGCTATGTCTTGATCTTCTCAACAAGACTTGACACTAACTCGATTCTCGAAAGGGTAGCCCGAATACTTCCGCTATAGTCCTTCCGACTTAACGCATCGTCCACTACGTTCACCTTACCAGGATGGTAAAGTAACTCACAATCGTAATCCTTGAGCAACTCGAGCCATCGCCATTGCCTCATATTCAGTTCTTTTTTATCAAATACATACTTCAGGCTCTTATGATCCGTGTAGAGTGTACATTTCGTGCCATAGAGGTAAAGTTGCCAAAGCTTCAAGGCGAACACCACCGCCGCTAACTCCAAATCGTGGGTAGGATAGTTCTTTTCGTGAATTTTAAGTTGCCTCGAGGCGTAAGTGATCACCTTACCTCTTTGCATCAACACACATCCTAATCCCATTTTAGAAGCGTCGCTATAGACCACAAAGTCTCCCGACCCTTTGGGTAGCGACAAGATTGGAGCTTCACACAATTTCTTTTGTAGAATCCGGAACGCCTTCTCTTGCGCTTTGGTCCAATCAAACTTCACATTCTTCCGAGTTAAAGTTGTCAAGGAAGAAGCGATCTTTGAAAAGTCTTGAATAAATCTCCGGTAATACCCCGCCAGACCCAAGAAATTTCGGATCTCGGACGGACTCTTGGGAGGCTCCCAATTCATCACGGCTTTAATCTTGGAGGGGTCCACTTTCACTCCGTCTCGAGTGACAACATGACCCAAGAACTGCACCTCTTTAAGCAAGAAGTCGCACTTGGAAAACTTGGCGTACAATCTCTCTTTCCTCAACACTTCTAGAACTTCACGAAGGTGTTGTTCGTGCTCCAGATCGCTCTTGGAGTACACGAGTATGTCATCAATGAATACGATGACCGACTTGTCAAGGAATGGTCAGCACACTCTATTCATCAAGTCCATAAACACCGCCGGTGTGTTAGTTAGACCAAATGGCATCACGAGGAACTCGTAATGGCCATAACGCGTTCTAAAGGCTGTCTTCGGAACGTCTTCTTCTCTCACCTTCACCTGGTGGTAACCCGAACGTAAGTCGATCTTGTAAAAACACCCCGCTTCTTGGAGGTGGTCGGACAAGTCGTCTATCCTTGGAAGTGGGTACTTGTTCTTCACCGTTGCTTTATTCAACTCATGGTAGTCGATGCACATTCTCATTGTGCCATCCTTCTTCTTGACAAACAAGACCGGAGCTCCCCAAGGCGATGAGCTCGGTATTATGAAACCCTTCTCCAAAAGATCTTGGAGTTGAGCCATCATCTCTTGCATCTCCGATGGCGCCAACCGGTAAGGAGCTCTAGCAAGAGGAGCCGCTCCCGGCACGAGATCAATCTGAAACTCCACTTGACGATCAGGTGGTAACCCGGGCAAGTCGTCCAGAAAGACATCGGAAAACTCACGCACGATATTCACATCTTTAATCTTTGACTTCTCTAGTTTGGCGTCGATCACGTAGGCTAGGAAAGACGAGCATCCTTTCACCAAGCATTTGCGCGCCTTTGCCATGGTGATTATCGCCACTTCCCCTTTCCTCTTCTCACCATAGATCACAACCACTTCACCATTGGGATTGGGAAGTCGAATTAATTTCTTAGAACACACGATCTCGGCATGATTGTTCGCTAACCAATCTATACCGACCACCACATCAAAACCCCCGATTAACATTGGCATCAAATCGATTGGGAATTCTCTCCATTCGATTCCAAGGGTACACTTCTTCAGAACATCGCGGATTAGGACCTAACTACCATTCACTATTTCTACCACTAACGCATTCTCTAGACTAAAAAGGTTTATTGGCGGGGACCCATGGCCCCGTGGCCCACTTTTGTGGACCCTACAAGCCATCCCTCTACAAGCTTGCACCGGAAAAGACATCCTGTCTCCCCCCTGATTCGAACCCTAGTACGGGAACCCCAGGTAGAAGCGTTTACGGAAGAGAGGTGGCCACTAGGCCAAAGACCTAGTGGTTTTCTCTAGACTATTAGTGGGCATATCAAGCATTTGACGAAACATATCAGACACAAACGAGAAACTGGCACCTGAATCAAATAGTACATGAGCAGGTACGGAGTTTAGAAGAAATGTACCCGATACCATATCGGCGGATGCCTTGGCCTCATCGGCTATCATCTTAAATGCTCGACCCGGAGCCCTAGATGGGTTCTCTCTCTTCTTCGGTGCGCTACCCGACTTGAGCTTCGGGAAATCTCTCGTCATATGTCCCGGTGTCTTGTACTTATAGCAGACGAGCCCTCTAATCGGACAGTCACGAGTGGTGTGATCAGATTTATCACACTTGTAGCAAGATTTGGGAGTGGTGTTACAGTTACCGTGGTGCTTGGTTCGGCATTTCTGACACCACCTAGCTTCCTGATAACCGTTGAAGCTTCGTTTCCGAAAAAAGGTCGAGTTCTTTTGGGAGGAACGGAATTGCTCTCCCACTTTCTCTTGTCCACAACCACCACAACTTTCTCTGGTTTACTCTTCGCGTAAACCTCTTCCATGAACTGTTCCTCCTCAATAGTCTCACGAAGGTTGGAAGCCTTCGAATTTTGGACCATGGTCATCATGTTTGACGGTAGACCCTTCAGATAGGCCTTAATCTTCTCATTTTCTGTTGAGGCCACATGCCCCACTAACCCCAGCTTTTCCATGAATTGACGGGTATACTCCCTCACCGTCAAGTTCTGTCAAGATCGAAAATTCTAAACAAGAATTTAATATAAACTCAGAAACAATGTTAAAGAAGTTGCGGAATAACACTTTAACAAATAATCAAAAACACAGAATATGAACTCAAATCATAAGTTTATATTGCATAAAACTTAATGATTACAAACACAACCTCAATCTGTTGAACAAACTCAACAGATGTTCTATACTTCTCTATAGAAAGGATCAATACTAGTCTTGAGGTTAATTCTCTAAAACAAAAACAACTCTATCAATGTATATTTCTATCAAGAACTTCTAGACTATATATACAGAATTAATTAAAAGATAATTACAAAAGAAATATTATTCTTCAAAATCCAGTCCATAATTATCTTCATCTCCTATTCTTCCGCATCAATCCATATTTATCATCAAAAGCAGCATTAACTCAATAGCAGTATTAACTTTGTCTCTGGCAGTACTAACCATGCTTGCAGTATTAATCTCTTATGGCAGTAGTAATTTCCAAGCAGTATTAACTACTAGCAGTACTAATATTGCATAGCAGTATTAACATGCTAAGCAGTAGTAATCTTTCTTCACCTAGCAGTACTAACCAGACTTGGTTATTTCTGACCCAACAATCTCCCCCTAACTTAACTTTTCAAAATGAGAAGTTAAGTTCTTCAAGATGTGTTCCTCCATGATGCTTTCAAAACTCCATCTTAGTTGCATAGATTATGATCCAGACCCAAACTTTGATTGATAGTTCTTCTGACTACTATCTTGGCCATTTCAGAATCCTTTGAACACACCAACTTAGCATTCAACATACCTTGCAATTTGGCTTTGCTATGGTCATAGATCTTGTCAACCAAGTAGTACTCATGGTAGCTTTTGTCAATAGTGATGACATAGACTCCACAGCTTTCAAATAGCATCCAATTGTCTATTCTTTAGAATTTATTCTCCAGATGCAGATCTCTGACAACATGTTGAACTTTTCTAGGATCAAACATCATGCATAAGTACTCCATGGCTAGTCTTATTAAGCTCATTCCTGCTCCTGTTAAGTCCTTTTCATACAAGCTCATTCCAACTTTGAACATTTCTTCTAAGTTTGATCCGGAACAGTTTCTGATGATTTTGCCCCAAGTAGAGTAAACCTCATACTTGTCTCCCATCCTTTTAATCCTGAAGTATTTCTTCCTTTGATCTTCTAGGATATCCCAATGGATAATTTCAGGGGCTTGGACTGATATTGGGTCATCTTCTACAGGTTCACTGTCAGTCACTGTCATATACAAACCAACATGTACCTCAGATTGTTCAGATTGTTTTGCACCTTGTTGACTTGATTGTTCTTCAGGGGTTGCAACAACAGGTTCAATTTCTTTTTGAACTTCTTCAATCCTTGGCCTTTTGGTCTGTTTCTTTGAAGCTATGGTTTTCACTCTTTTGACAGCTTTGACTGTTTGAGCAAGAGTTTCTTCTTCCTGTTTTTCTTCCACTTCTTTTGTAGGAGTGGTTTCTTCATTCTCAGAAAAAGGTTGTTGGATATGCAGATCATGCCTTTCTTTCATTTTTCTTTCAACCTCAACCCTTTGAATGAAGTCTCCTTGCAGCTTTGCCATTTCCTTCTTGTAAAGTACTTCAAGCTTTCCAAAAGACATACCTTTAAACATTCCCTCAGGAACTCCAATGGCTCCTTTCAGGAAGTTTATCATCCTCCTTTTTTCTTGGTTGGCTAAGTATGTCTTGGAAGGCTGTCTTTGTCTAGTCTTCAGTGGTAGACTTTGCCTTGAAGCCTTCTTTGTGACTTTCTTAGCAGCAGCAGCAGACTTCAGACTCTTTTATATTCTTCATTGATCTTCTTGGCCAACTCCAATGCAATCTCTCTGTCTTTGGCAGATTAAATCTCATTTTCCTTTTCAAGGTCTGCTTGTATCTTCCTTGCCAATTCTTCATCCAGAGCTATTTGACTTTGTTTCTTTGATGCTTTTACAGATTCAACCACCTTCTCTTTGCCTTTACCCTTAATCTCAGCAATACTAGCTTCTTTTCTTTTCTTTGCTAGACCACCTTCTTTGATTTCCACTCCCTTAGCCTTTTGAGTAGCCTTGGGAGTGTCAGCTTTGGCCTTCACTAGTGTTTCAGCAATCTGTATTTCCTCAATAGTCAGCCCTGTTTCTGATGCTACTTTTTCAGTTTCTGCTGCAGCCTTATCAGTTTCTGCTGCTAGCTTAACGGTTTCTGCTGCTTTGCTTCCTTCTGCTTCTGTACCCAACTCCCCCTCAAATTTAGATTCCATGCCAACAGGACTTTGTTTTTCAGTTTCAGCTTCAGTTGTCTCCCCCTTTTTGGAAGCATCATGATCTATGCTCCTCTTCTTTAGCACAAACTGCTTTCTCTTCTTTTTCTGTACCAACCCCAGAACCATCTTCTTTAATTTGCTTATCTGCACTTGTTGTGAAAGAATCACCAGTTTCATCTCCTCTATTTCTGCACCTTGTTTGAGTACATCCAGATTGACATTTGCAATAGTTTCCATCAATTCCTCATAGTTATATCTATTCTCACCTCCTTTGGGTGTTTTTACCACCCTGGAAGGATCCTTGGAAGTTTTAGTAGGAGTCTTCTGCCTAGCAGAAGCACCCTCTACCCCCTTGGTTTCTTGGCACCTGGGACCTTTGGATGATTGCTCACCCAAAGTTGTCGTGGGGAAGGTCTTAAAGATGTTCACATTGTCCTGCCCTGCACTTTATGCAAAGTCAATAGTGTGATCCTCACTGCCCACATGCTCTTCCTCCTCCTTATTGAGCACCTTCTTGGGGTTGGGAGACACCCCTATGGTTTCCCTTTCGATATTCTCTAATGGAGAATGCTCCATTAGAGGGCTTGAAGGCTTTGGAGGTGAAGATACAGGAAGGGAAGGAACCTTCTGTACCTTTTTCCTGATGTATGTTTTGGTGATGGGGGATTTGGGCTTGACAATAGGGATCTGAGGAATATTAACAGAATGGAATGGTGTGGGTAGGTCATCAGTTGGGTGGTCAGATGTGGGCTGTGACCCTGATGCCTCACCATGGGAAAGAGACACACCCATCATTGTAGAGAACAATGGAGTGTCTTGGCCAGAAAAGTCCTTGGAAGACCTTTTCATGTTTGAGAACACTTTCCCCTTGGGGAGTTTTGGTACATATACCTCCTTGAAGGTAGGTAAATCCGTCAATTCCTTATTAAGTACTTCTTGTACAAACCTTGGATACATATAAAAGCTTTTTGATTTGGTATCCAGGTTTGACATTAAATCATTTAAGATCATTTGAGAGAAATGAAACTTTCTAGAGGTCGCTAAGAAGACCAAAGCATAGGCTATGGTGCTGCTGAACTCACTCTAGCCAGTTGTTTTTCTTGAAATGCAGTGTTGTAGGGTATGAACAAAAAATCTCCACTGAGGTGAAAATCTGTTCTTGAAAAACTTATATACGTCAATGGGACCTTCATACCCCATACGACTAAGAACTTGGAAGAGATCTTCCTTAGGAAGAGAGGTAATACCTGAGGCATCATCTAAGCGTAGATGGATGCGAATACACTCCTCTGAGATGGTCAGAGGTTTATCACACACCCTTGTTTTGATGACCTGAGTGCCCTCTTAAGTGTGGATGGTAGCATTTGCCCAAAATTGTCGTAGATGTTCCACACAGATTGTGGGATTAACAGTGAGGGCATGGGCAATGTGTGACGATTTGAGGAAATCCACAATTTAATGGAAACCTTCAGCCTGTTTGGATTTTTGCAGCATAGCAACCTCATTGTGTTCATCAAAGAATTCTAGTCCTGCCATCGTTCTGATTGATTCTAGGGTTCGAATCGCAACGAGGGTATACACTGGAGAGCAAGAAATCGAGAGAGAGAGAGAGAAAGAGAAGCAATGGAAGTTCAAAGAGTCGTTTGTATTTTGGCGGTCATAAAGGTGGAGGGTTTCAGTTAGAAGCAGTACTAAGTACCCTAGCAGTATTAACCAACTCGCAGTATTAACTCATATTAGCAGTAGAAACACATACTGGCAGTACTAACACAGACTATCAGTATTAACACATGCCAGCAGTAGTAACACTGATTAGCAGTAGAAACAAGGTAAGCAGTAGTAACTTTGCACTGGCAGTATAAACTACCTAGCAGTAGTAACCAGACTTAACCATATTTGAACTGTCAACATGAGTAATTTAGAGAGCAGTATTAACTTAACTAGAAGTACCAAGTATTCAATTTAAGCAATCTGAAACACTTAAACACACAAGGTTAGCAGCACCATGCACAATACAATATGAGAAAGTAGACAGGAAGGAGTCTATACAGAACTGGTACATAAAGCAGATCAAAGGAGGCTTATTCAGTGTTTATCATGCCTACACTTGTGACCAAGAATGTGAATCTACCCACATCAAAAGCTTTGGTGAATAGATCAGCAAATTGGTTACTTGTATGGACTTTCACAACCTGAATTAGCTTCTTTTCATTACAGTCTCTGATAAAGTGGTACCTGATTTCTATATGCTTTGTTTTGGAGTGCTTGACTGGATTATTAACAATGCTATAGCACTGTTGTTGTCTATGAAGATTGGAGTGTGAAGAAAAGACATACCATAGTCCAACATTTGATTCTGAATCCAGAGTACTTGTGAACAGCAGCTTGCAGCAGCTATATACTCTGCTTCTGTTGTAGAGGTGGACACTGTGGTTTGTTTCTTGCACTTCCATGACACTAGTCTTGCACCCAAAAACTGACATCCCCCTGAAGTTGACTTTCTATCCAAATTTGCACCACCCAAGTCACTGTCTGAATAAGCAAGTAGGTCAAATGGTGAGTCATGAGGATACCAAAGACCTAATCTAGGTTGACCTTTGAGATATCTGAATATCCTCTTGACTGCTTGAAAGTGTGACTGCTTAGGCCTTACTTGAAATCTGGCACACACACAAACAAGAAACATGATATTTGGTCTTGAAGTCGTGAGATACATGAGGGAGCCAATCATGGATCTATAATGATGAACATCCACATCCCCCCCCTCAAGATCTGCAGTGATCTGTTTGTGTGTCTCCATAGGTGTGCTTGCAGGCTTTGAATCTGAGAATCCAAACTTAGTAAGAATGTCCTGCACATACTTGGATTGGCTTATAAATATCCCATCTTTCTTCTGCTTAACTTGTAGCCCAAGGAAGAAGGTAAGTTCACCCATAGAACTCATCTTGAATCTCTTGTGCATCAAATCTTCAAAATCTCTGCACATTTGATCTTTTGTGGATCCAAAGATAATATCATCCACATAGATTTGCACTATTAGGATGTCCTTCTTCTTCCTCTGAATGAACAGAGTCTTGTCTATGATTCCTCTTTGAAAACCATTTTCCAAGAGATAGGTAGACAAAGTATCATACCATGCCCTTGGTGCTTGATGTAGTCCATAGAGTGCCTTCTTTAATTTGTATACTCTGTCAAGATAATTTGGATTCTCAAACCCTGGAGGCTGACAGACATATAATTCTTCTTCAATTCTCCCATACAGGAAAGCACTCTTTACATCCATCTGGTAGACCCTGAACTTCATGAAAGAAGCATAGGCTAAAAATAGCCTGATTGCCTCAATCCTGACCACTGGTGCAAATACCTCTTCATAATCAATTCCCTCTTCTTGAGTATACCCTTGTGCCACTAATCTGGACTTGTTCTTTATTACTATTCCTCTCTCATCTTTCTTGTTCCTGAAGATCCATTTAGTGCCTATAGCTCTGTGTGCTTTAGGAAGTTCAACCAAATCCCATACATCCTGCAGCACAAACTGCAGTAGCTCCTCTTTCATTGCTTCTATCCATCTTGGATCCTTCATTGAATCAAATGCCTTTTTGGGTTCAACCTGTGATAGAAAGCAAGAAAGCAATCCTGATTGTATGTCATTCAATCCTCCCAACTTGCTTTGATTCCTGGTGATTATAAGAGAATTGATGTCACCAATCACCAATTGAGGAGGATGATTTTTCAGAACTCTTGTTTGATGAACAACCTCTTCATTAATATCTTCTTCCAGATTAGAGTCATTATTTTCAGGAGTGCTGCCACCAAAAACTGAAGAGTTATCATCATCAGTGTCATCTTCTTCCAAACATGGCATCTCAGGACCTTTGATTCCTGAATCTTCCTTTTCACCTCTGTCCTCTTCATTCTGAGCTGGTTCAGTGTCCTTTGAATCTGAAATATCTTTCTTATCTTGGTCACAGAATTCAACAGGATCAACAGTAGGTGTTGGGAACAGCACAAACTCTTGTCTTTGTACTTGTACCTTTTCTGTCCCTGTTCCTGCATTATGCTCATTACTGAAACCCAAAGAATTAGTCAATGAATCAATGTCAAATAGCCAATCAAGACCTGAACCAAGTTGATTTGGTATGTTCTCATTGCATTTGACATTGTCACTTTCCTCAATAATCCTAGAAGAGGTGTTGAAAACTATGTAGGCCTTACTTTGAGATGAATATCCAACAAGAAACCCATCCTCAGCTTTGCTATCAAACTTGCCTAGGTGAGTTTTGGTATTGAGAATTGTGCAAGGACACCCAAATGGTTTGAAAAATCCAATAAAAGGTTTCTTCTTTTTAAAAATCTCATAAGGTGTCTTGTCTTGGGATTTCACTACTAGAACTCTGTATTGAACATAGCAGGCAGTATTAACTGCTTCTGCCCAGAAAGTAATTAGAAGTTTTGAATCTGCCAACAGAGATCTAGCAGCTTCTATCAGAGTCCTATTTCTCCTTTCAGCAACACCATTCTGTTGAGGAGTCCTAGGAGCACTGTATTATCTCTCAATGTCTTTTTCCTCACATAAGCTGTTTAGGTCATTGTTTTTGAATTCAGTTCCATTATCAGACCTGATGAATTTAACTCTTAGATTTGTTTGGTTTTCAACTCTAAGAACAAAGGATTTGATCAGTCCACTTGTCTCATCCTTAGTCCTCAGAAAATAGACCCAAGTGAATCTAGAGAAATCATCAACAATAACCAAGTAGTAGGATTTCTTACCAATACTCATCACATTTGTAGGACCAAACAGATCCATATGCAGTAAATTAAGAGGTGAAGAGATTGTATTTATCTCTTTAGACTTATGAGAAGTTTTGTGTTGTTTGCCTTTAAGACATGCAACATAATGATCATCACATGAAAATACCTTTTGTGGCAAACCTCTTACAAGATTGTTTTTCACAAGTTTGTTCATTGTTTTAAAGTTCATGTGACACATCCTTGTGTGCCAAAGACATGATTCATCCAATGAAGCTTTTGAAAATAAACAATTTAAAGATGAATCAGAAGTTACACTCTCCAAGTCTAAGCAATAAACATTGTCCTTTCTAGGAGTTCTAAGTAGTATCATATTTTCATCAACTACCTTTGAACCTTGGAGCAAGGATAATACATTCAGTATCATTGAATAATATGCTATGTTTCTTGTCACAAACCTGTGATACACTTAACAGGTTGTATCTCAATTGCTCAACATAGTATACATCCTCAAAGGTCATCTTACCTTTTGATACATTACCTTTTCCACTTATCTTTCCACCTGCTGAATTATCACCAAAAGCAACATGTCCTCCAACAATTCTTTTGAAAATTTGAAGGCAGGCTATGTTACCTGTCATGTGCCTGGAACAACCACTATCAACATGCCAAATGCTCTTTCCCTTGAGCTGTTGGTTGCCCTGCACATATAATAAAGCAGTTAGTTTTTAATAGGAACCCAAGCCAAAGTGGTCTTGGGTTTCCCATTCTCATCAACATATTCATATTCAGACTTGATGAGATTATCAAACTGAGGAATCTTATTGCTTGAATACTTTGTCAGAATAATGGGCCTCTCACTGGAAGCAGTACTAACTTTGTTAGCAGTACTAACATCATTAGCAGTACTAATTGGGTTAGCAGTACTAACTTTGTTAGCAGTACTAACTGGGTTAGCAGTAGTATTGCTTGCAGCAGCACTATTCTTGTCAGCAATACTATTTGAAGTAGCAGTACTAACAGATTTCTTTACTTTTGGAACCCAAACCTGGACAAAGGTGTTTGCTTTCTTTTTCTTTAAGTTACTCCTTGGCTTATTTGGAGTATTTTTCTTTGAATTAGCAAACTTATTCTGAACATGAGATTTTATAGGTGCCCTTCTCACATTCTCAGCCATATGATTCCTTATTTGCTTCCTATAACCAACAGAATTTTGTATATTTCTTTGAAAAGTGATCCTTTGGTTAATAGGATTGAAATAACAGTGTTTGGCTAGATGATTTAACTTGCCACAGATAAAACAAGGCTTTGGTCTGTTAATTTTTCTCAGATCAATTCCTTGTTTTAATGCCCACTGATTATTTCTGTTTCTTTGATTTCCCCTTGTTTTATCATGTTGTTGGGGCTGATTCTGTTTACAAGTATAGGGATTAACAACAGTGGTTTGCATATAATGGACTCCCTGTACCTTTCCCTTCCCTCTCTTAGAACTTTCAGCCTTTTCACTCTTTACAAAAGGTTTACCCCCCTTTCATTAGTAAGGATATGATTTTCTAAAGGAATTTCTTTAAGGTCATCCTTAGTCTTACTCTTAGTGGTCTCTTCTTCAGCCTCTTCCTCAATCACTACACTGTCAAGAGGATCTACACCTGTGGCTCCTGCAGGTAAGTCTATTTTCTCTTGTCTTTCTAAGAGATCTGAAGTGGGAGGGATATAGTTATTGTTATAGGGTGGAGGGGTACTATTGTATCCTAAACCTCTTTTCAGGTTGTCATGGACTTGAGATTTTAGAAGTGAGTCCATTGCTTTAGAGGCATTGGAAAACTTCTCAATGTCTAACTTGGCTTTCTCAAAATTACTCCTTATCTTCTCACATTCCTCTTCAGACTTTTTAAGCTTAAGCTCTAACTGATTCTTTTCCCACTTCCAGTAGTTAGTATCATATGTGTGTTGAAGTTCATTGGATTTGTATGCCTTAATATGTTCTTCCAAATTCTCAACAATCACAACATACTCTCTTCTATCTTTCTCTAACCTTTTTAGGTCATCACACATGCTTTGATTTTGATCCCTGTACTTTTTAACAGTTTCTATGCAAGATTTTGAGCAAAGGTTAGATTTTACCTCTGTGGGAATGTCAGTGCTTGCTGACTCTGAAACCTTAGCCATTAAATCTTGATTCTGAACTGCTTCTTCTGCTTGGTCACTCCAATCAAATCCCATTCCTTCTTGGGAAACAAGAGCTTGAGAAGAGTTCCTGTTGTTGAAGCTAGTGGACTGTGATGGTTGATGGTTTCCAGTATGCTGTTGAGGCATTCCACTTCTGCATTCTCTTGCAAAGTGCCCCAGCTTGTGACACTTGTAACACTCAACCTTGGATTTATCAAATCCAATTCCATCTTCTCTTTTCTGAGCAAAGTTGTTCCTTCCAGTCCTTTTGATGAACCTTTTTACCCTCATTGTGAGCATAGCCATCTGCCACTTGATATCCATCTCTTCCATATCATAAGCATTTATCTGTTCTAAGTCATCATTAATTAGAGTGGAATTAGCATGACTGGCTAGAAAAGCTTCTAAAACTGAGTCATTAGCTCCATCTTACTTTGATCCATGGGCAGCACTAACTGATTCTGTATTAGCAGCAAAATCAGTAGAAGATGATAAAAGAGCAGCATTGTATGAGTATCCAGAGGGCCTCTTCTTTGCTTCTACCTCTGCTTCAAACACTCTAAGGTCATTATAGAGGTCATCCAGTTCCTTGTCCTCCAGTTGGTCATTCTGTCTGAAGGAGACAGTGTACATAGTCCATTCATCACCAAAAGATCTTAGAAATTTTCTGTTGACATCATCTTGATCTATCTGGACACCAACAGTAGCCAATTCACCAATTAACTTATTAAATCTATCAAAAGTTTGACTCATGGACTCATTCTTTGTAGACATGAAGTTTTCATATTGGTGCTTCAGGATGGCCTTCTGATTTCTCTTGGTACTTTTGGTACCAGAAAATCTTTTCTCTAGTGCATTCCATAGAATTTGTGCATCCGTGCAGTTGCAGAACTGGTGTTGATACTCATTAGGTATAGCCAAGAGCAGAGTGCTCAAGGCTTTTATCTCTCTCTGCCTCATCTTTCTTTCTCCATCAGTCTTTGGTGGAGGTCTCTTGCCATCTGAATCCATCTTTCCTCCATCAGAGGGACCATTCTCATTTATATCCCACATTGAGAAGTTTGTGAGAAGAATATATTGCTTGATTCTGATCTTCCACATGTCAAACTCATTGGGTTTGAGCATGGGAACTTTTGATACCAAAACGCTGTCACTTGAGTTGTCCATGATTATAGATTTCTGAGTTTTCTAGCTCTGATACCACTTCTCAAAATCGAAAATTCTAAACAAGAATTTAATATAAACTCAGAAACAATGTTAAAGAAGTTGCGGAATAACACTTTAACAATTAATCAAAAACACAGAATATGAACTCAAATCATAAGTTTATATTGCATAAAACTTAATGATTACAAACACAACCTCAATCTGTTGAACAGACTCAACAGACGTTCTATACTTGTCTATAGAAAGGATCAATACTAGTCTTGAGGTTAATTCTCTAAAACAAAAACAACTCTATCAATGTATATTTCTATCAAGAACTTCTAGACTATATATACAGAATTAATTAAAAGATAATTACAAAAGAAATATTATTCTTCAGAATCTAGTCCATAATTATCTTCATCTCCTATTCTTCCGCATCAATCCATATTTATCATCAAAAGCAGTATTAACTTTGTCTCTGACAGTACTAACCATGCTTGCAGTATTAATCTCTTATGGCAGTAGTAATTTCCAAGCAATATTAACTACTAGCAGTACTAATATTGCATAGCAGTATTAACATGCTAAGCAGTAGTAATCTTTCTTCACCTAGCAGTACTAACCAGACTTGGTTATTTCTGACCCAACAAGTTCCCTTTATCAAGCGCTCGGAACTCCGCCTCGATCCGATCCATGGCCCTCTCGTTGCAGTATTCTTCCAATAACTTCACCTTGAATTCTCCCCAAGTCAGTTGGGCCAAAACAGTAGGAGAGAGGGTGGACTGGATAACATTCCACCATGTCAGCGCCATATCCCTGAGCAGTTGAGTACCGAACTTCACCCTTTGGTCATCTCCGCACTTAGATGAATCGAAGGCTTATTCGACCGCTCGAATCCATTTTACACACGCAACTGGGTCTTCGGAACTAGAGAACTCTGGTGGTCCACAACCCAGAAAAGATTTGTTGGAGCAACTCCTCCCACTTCTCGGAGCACCAACAACCCTTTGCTCCTCAGTTCTGATCCCATTTTCGGTGCCTCCAGAACCAACCACGATGTTTTCAGCAACCACCTCATTTCTCTTGAGGCTAGCATCGCGATCCTCTAACAACTTCAAGAACGCCTCTTGCTGCTTCTCCATGGTCGACGACACCATTTGCATGATGCCAGCCATCATGTCAGTCGGAGGGTTTGCCCCCTGAACAATCGGGTTTGTGGATGCCAACTCCACTCTTGGCACTTGCTCCACCTCTCCCGTGAATATAGGTGGCAAGCCCGGAGGAACGACAGTCGCTGCCCTAACTATTGGATTTCGCTCGGGCAAGCTATCTGCACGTACCGTCCCATCGGCTAACGGTCGACTGCGAGTGTTCACCATACTAGAGTAGTGGCTGCCACACAAGCACGGGAAAGAGGTAAGAGAAGGATTAACATAAATAAGCACGAAAGAAATGTACTACTACGTTTACCAATTGTCATAACATTAGCAAACCAAGTACACTCACGTAAAATATCCTCATAATAACATTAGCTAAGTGAGATTATAAACATATAACACATAAGGGTTCTTGTCACCATCATCACAACGTTTGATGAACATAACTACCGTTGACTCTAAGACTAACCCATCTTAGAAGCTCTACCCAACTCACAAATCATTGCCTAACATACTCAGTCTAAGTCTATACATCTTACATTCATGCCTAGATCACTTAAACTAGAGCTCTGATACCAACTTGTAACACCCTAAAAATTAGAGTAATTTAAAATTCGAAAATTAGGCAATATGACATTTGTATTTGGTATAAACCTCCCAAAAAAGGGGGAAAAGTGCTAAGCCTTTACAAAAACTTGTGAACGGATATGGAAATCAACAACAAACTAATCTAAACATAACTATCTAGATTACATCGGTTGTCGCCCCAAAATCACCAAAAGATGGGACTTAAACAAATGCCCAACAACAAGTACTAGTCATCTAAAAAATGCCTCTAGACCATGCTCGTCACTCACGACCTTGGCAACCCACCGCTAAGGGAACCTGTTATACATATCATTTGAGAAAAAGTGTTAGGCTTAAAGCCTAGTAAGAACATACAATTTATAAATTCAAGAGACATAAACAATTGTACCGAAAGGAAACCTTTTCAAGAAAGTTTAGTTTACAATTGAAATCTTTGTCACATAAGGACCATTCGGTCCGAAAATTCATCTTGCGATGACGGGGGATACCCGATTTACCAAGGATTGTAGCGGAACACAAAAGTAGGCTACAATCCGAGTTGTGAGATAAATACTTGGAATCCATAGCCACGAATAACGTCGGTCCGACCTAAGATGTGAGGGAGGGCCCCCGAGGAAACCAAGTCATACTCGTTCACTAGGACTACATTATGACCCATGGCTAGTAACCGATCTCACATAACCGTACCAAAGGCCTCCGAGGGTCAAATGCATGCATATCTACAAAAAGGGGAATAAACATCCCAATAATATAAGCCGACCCAATACCTAGGGATCCACTAGTAATAGTCTTGACTTGTCACAATTTCATTTGTGACCAACCATAGTTAGTCATATGGTTCCAATAACATTTATATCCAAAATGCATTTTCAAGTTTAACTGCTGATAAGAATGAAAAATCATAAAATGAGATTATATACATTCCTTCAAGTAACTCACATAAATGTGCAAGTAAAACTCTATTTTACTTCAAATAAGATGGAACCCTTTATTTTTCTTGAAAATGATTGGGAACCCTAAAATCTCCCAAAACTCAAGTTAGGTCAAAATGTAGTAAACATAAATCCAACACCAAGGAGATATATAGGAGTTCAAAATGTAAGCTTTGATATGTATAAAGTTTAGAAAAATGATAGTAGGAACTCACCAAGTAGATTTTAGAGGAAAACCCAAAATCTAGATTTTTGACCCCTTGGAGAAGATGAAGATGGAGATGGTGGTGAAGCTTCCAAACCGAAACCTTGGATGATGCTCTTAACTCTAGCAATAAATGGAATGAATGGTGGTTGGACCAAACCCTAAGATGAAGTTAATGAAGAGGGAGAACTTGGGAGAGAAAACTTGGAAGAAAAGAAATGAGAAATTTAGGCTGAAAACTCATTTAACCCGCTCAAGGCCTCCGCGCGGCTTATGGCGCGGCCCAACCCGCGCCGCGACACGAGCCAATCTCTGGAATCCTCAAACGGACAGTGCACCGCGCGGCTTATGGCGTGGCCCAACCCGCGCCGCGACACTCGCGAAGCACTGTTTTCTGTTTTCTTCAGATCTGACCAAAACTAAAATTCGGGGTGTTACAGTAGCTAAGCAATAACACGAGCTAGGAGGTATGGAGTGCACATCCTGTAAGCTAACTAGAACCCGGAATCGTTGGATGATCATGTTTGGCGGGTTACTAAATGGAAAATGGATGTGTATGATTATGTTCTCATGTTTGGCGGTTTTATCAGTTTTGTAACTGATGTCTTTTTGTAACCGCCACTATTTATGATATCATTTTTGTAACCGCCTATTTATGAAATCATTTTTGTAACTGCCACCATTTATGTCCAACAATCAGTTCCATTCAATGGGGTATTATTATCAGTATTAATTTGGGGTCGGTTACGATTCTCAAGGTGTTTAAATAGGATCGATTCATGCCTAAATTGATATCGGAAATTGAGATTATCTTTGAATGAATTTCGTGATACCCGGGCAGAGGGTCGAAATATCACTTATGGAAAGCGAACTCTCACGCGATCTCAAATTCTTTATCCGACTTCTAATCACTCTTTGTCTCCCACGACTTTCTGCACGGTTTCTCCAACATGTTATGTATAAAAATATACATGTTATTATATTTAAGTGTCATGTAAATTAAAAATATTTATTTTAATAAGATTTTAAATTATTAATAAAATTAAAATCTAAGACAAAATATATAAGACAAAAAAAAAGCTCTAAAATCCCAACGTAATTCAAAAGGAATGTATATCAAAATTAGTCTTCTCAAAGTAAACTAAAAAAAATAATACAAACAACAGTTGAAAATTGATTTGTTAATGTTATATCATATATTGTAATACTTTCAAAATTCAGTTATCAAACCGTTGTTTCCATCTAAAAGCACTTCCACGAATAAACCCTCGATTCCATTAGAAAAACCTTATGAAAAATATAGAAGATAGAATTAAAAATAAATAAATTTAAAATCCCAACAAAAGTCAAAAAAGAATAATACCCGGATTAGTATTCTTGAAGTAAACTTGAAAAACAATTTGGTTAAAGAATATTGGTTTGTGTGAAAAGCACATCAAGTGATGGAGAGATAGAAAAGAGTTTGCTTAAAAAACGATTATGTTGACGAATAACAGTTTGTGAAATGAAGATTACATCAAGTGATGGAGAGAAAAAAAAAGAGTTCACCTGAAAAACAATTTTGTTGAAGAATAACAACTTGTTAAATGAAGAACACATCAAGTGAAGGAGAGGGAGAGAAAGAGTTTACCTGAAAAAATGTTTTGTTGAAGAATAACGGTTTCTTTTGTGAAATGAAGAACACATCAAGTGATATAAAGATAGATGAAAAAAATTTAGTGATCGACAAATCATGAGAAAGCAAAATGGGCACATGAAAAGTTTGGAGGTTTTACTTTCAAGAATGAAGATGAAAAGGTTTAGAGGTTAATAGATAGATAGATAATAGATGATAGACATATAAAGTAAAATATGAAGATAAGCTATATTGGTTTCTTCTTTAATATATTAGAAGATGGAGAAGAGTTAGGAAGATGAAGGGAATTGTGTTAAATTCAAACATAATGAATAATCAATGTAGGAAATTAAAGTGAGAAATTAGAAAAAGAATGATTAAAAGAAGGATGAAGGAGAAAAAAGATAAATAAGTTTCAAGCTTATAGGAGACGCCATGTCATCAATCTTGGTTTCTCCTTTAATAAATATATATATTCATATAGATTATGTAACACCCGTGATTTTTGGTTTTCCGTTTCGGGTCTATTCGTGATTGTTTGGCATTCAAGATGATAATGGAGTGAGGTTTTGTATAGTTCTCATATTAAATGAGTTAGCGATTGAATCGGATGCCAAAAACGAAGAAAGGGCACGAAACAGAGGTCTACGTGACTTGGCGCACGACCAAGGTCGCGACAAGGGTCACTCAACTCATTGGAGCGCACCTATGGGGAACAGGTGACCTGGCTCGCGACTTAGGTCACAACCAGGGTCACGGGATTGGTCTGAACTACTGAAAATGGGTTGATTTTAGGGTTTTAACTCATTTCTCTTCCTCTTTACATTTCCTCTCATCTTGTGGAGACCTTGGGAGCTTTTGGGCAACTTTTAGGGGCATTTTTGGAAGGGATTTAAGTCAAGGGATGCAAAGGATTTAACTTGGATCTTCAAGATCGAAGAGGTAAGCTTTTGGATGTTTTGAGATCTATGTTTAGAGGATCTTGGTATATTTGAAGTTGGTGTTAATAATTGGTATCTTCTAGCTTGCTTGGTAGTTTTGAGAAGTTTTCTTAGAGAGATCTTGCTTGGGGACCTCAAATCCTCATCTTTGGGAAGCTAGAGCTTGGGTTTGGAAAATACGTTTAACTTAACCTAGCAAGGTGAGTTTTAAATACTTTGTGAAAACTATGTACATTTCAAAAATGTCTATTTTGAACTTTTAAATGTGTTCCTTGTGATTTTATGAAATGTTGGTGATTAATTAGCATGTGTGCATCCTTGGTACATCTAATTTCATAAAATCTTGAAAATGTGCATATTTAGGGGTTTGAGACATTTGGAGATAGAAATCACTAGAGGTTGGTTCAAATAGATAGGAGTTTTGGGACATCTTCCCATTTTGATAAATGAAGTTGCATAAATATGAAGTAAACATATTTCTATTGACTTATGTTGACTTTCATGGAGTAGTCAAGTACGGTGGAGGTTTTGTTGGTTTGAAACTGATTCAAATGTGTTTTGGGACTTTGCTCCACAAAAATAGTTCAAGGGTGATATTTAAATGAGTTTTGCATACATTGCATATTTATTTGAGATTACATGTTTGAGTATGTAATGCAATGAATCCATAGGCTTATGAGTCGGTCATATTGGGCATGTGTGGAATCTTATTGTTGTTTGATCGTATTGATCCTTGATAATAAATGTGTGTTAAATAGTATGGTATTCATGGTGTCAGGTGTTTTATACACATGGTGTTATATATATGAGAGGTGAATACCTATGGAGTTATTTTGCATGTTCAACTTGTACATTATGAGTTTTGTATACTTGTTGATACTAACCTAATGATGAAGGGTTGTGGATGTCGGAGAGCATATGAAGTGAGATTTTGGCGATAAGAAACTCTATAAAGTAGGCACTAAGACTATTGAGTCATGAGGTGTTATCCGAAGGAATAAGCACTAAGACCCATGAGGCTTGAGGTGCTACCCAGAGGGGTAGGCACTAAGTAAATGAGCCTTAAGGTGAAACTCGGATGATTAGGCACGAAGGTCAATTGAATATTGAGGTGCTACTTGATAACGTTGATGTAAGGCTTACTTTGTGTTTGCCATGATCAATAGAAACGGGTCTTTCCCGTCACTGAAAGGTGTTGTATTAGACATGGAATGTTGTCCACAAGTTGGTGTTTTGGATATTTAGTCTTGTCCATATTTGGAGTGTTGTCCATGAGTTGTTGTTTTGAATGTCGAGTCTTATCCATATTTTGGTGTTTAGAGAATGGAGTTTGATCCATGTTTTGGTATTTGAATATTAAAAGGTATTTACGTTTTGAACGAGGATTAGATTTTGGTTTCTTATTCAAATGGGTGTTTATTATATGGAATTTTCAACACGAAAATGGTGAGTTTTGGGGAAAGATGTTGCTTTTGCGATAAATACATTTCATTCGATGAATTGTGATTTAAATAACACTATTTCATTTTTACCGTTTACATAATTGAGATGAAAACTAGTTGAACTCACTAAGCTTTAAGCCTAACACTTTTTCTTGTCGACATGTGCATCAGGTTCTAGTGGGGGTGGTACTAGAGACACTTGAAACATGTTGATTGATTGTAGAGGCACAAGGAGTTAGCTATTTGGCACGCATTCTGTACCTTAGATATAGCAACTCGTATGTAGGTTTTAGTTTATACTATTCTTAATCTAGATCTTGTGTAAGACTTTGTTCCAAAAGTTGTTCTTTATGACCCTTACATATGAAGTAAAAGTATTTAATGGTATCCTTTAGAGAGAAAATTGTTCTATTTATGGTGTTTATCAAATTGGGGTGTTACAAATTACATCATTATAATCTGTTCCTCAATACCTTCAAGATGAATCCAATATTGAATATTATTGGATGTAATCATATTATTATATATCATAAATAGTACGAAATTATTTTTAATTCTTAAATTTTATACTCTTATAGTTATTCATTTACTTTGTTTAATATCATTTACTTTTTCATTTTTCATTATATACCATTATCTTATCAACATACACGTTGTTGGTCTCAACCATCGGATTATTTTGATTAACAGTGTATAATACTCATAACATCTGACCAAACATTTAGAATTATTCTTGTTCAACAAACTTGAAGACTAGTTGAAGTGAGGTCAAGATCGTTACAGAAGCGGGTTGGTTTGTCATCTAGCCGAAACAAGATCAATACAAGATAAATTCAAATAGTAGTCTGGCAAATATTACTACTGGCAACTCGAATCTTGAAAGTACAAACTTGGCCAACAAGTTTTACTCACCAACTATCTTGGTTACCTTTTAGTATAAGAACATGTACAACATGTCAACCTAAGCAAAGTACAAAAACACCATTTTATTGGTACCTTGTTTGCTTTATTGTCCCTCGACATGCTAAAGGTTGAAGTAAGTCAAAATGGTGTCCACATCAAACCCAAAGGTTGAAATGAAGAGTACTAGGATGCATGGATCAAGTAATCAGGAGAAGACACACATTAAAGTTGGACAATAAGCATTTAATTAAATGGTGGCTATAAAAGGTCATCCTTGTCTTTCAATGTTACTCACCCGTTTTGAAAGAACATCCTTGTGAGTGTTTATGGAGTAAATTTCATCATCTGAAGAACTTCCTTAGTTCTTCGGACCTGGAAGAGAAACTTCTCTCCCCTCTCTTTCAGTGTAGCAAATTTGTCACAATCATATTGTTTAGGATCACAACTCTTACCTTCCTAGCTTCCGCAACAAATATGTAATTCTTGTTTTTATACAATATATATAAGAAAGAATTAAAGTGAAAATCTGTTGTATTTGTATTCAACCCCCCTTCTACAAACACTTCATGTGTAAGTTATCACTTCCCAGGACCAACAAGTGGTATCAGAGTGGTTTGTTTAATCTCATAAACAAGATCCAATATAACTTGCACAACCAATGATAATGTCTCTCTATCCAAACCTCCTCGTTTTCAAAAAGATAACTTCTCTCTTTGAAAAAATCGAATGTTACTCTTTCTTGAAGAAGTTGACAACCAAATTCCTCACATCCTAAAAAATGGTCCTTATGTTCCTACCTCCTTTCTTCCTAGTGTCAAAGACGAAAATGACATAGTCATTAAAACTAGTAGACAAATTATAAATCCCTTGATCAATGGTCGAAATAAAACAATAAACAAGTTTTTGTTGACACAAAAGCCAGAACCATCATTGTTATGTCTCTCCTGGATAATGTCTATCATTCCATTATGAATCTTTCTACCACAAAATACATATGGAACACCCTCACTGTTCTATATGAAGGGCCATCAGAAATAAAACAAAGCAAGAGAATTAGTCTCATCCGACAATACAAGCTTTTTTTATCACAAAAATGAATCTCTCATGGATATATACAATAGGTTTAACTCTCTTCTCAAGATCTTAAAGTACATGATGAAGTATTTGATAATGCCAAGGTTCTTTGCAAATTTATGGACTGTTTACCTAACTCATGTGAAAATGTTTCTGTTTGTTTAAAAACCTCAAAGGATCTTCATCACATGCCTTTAACTTCCCTTTATGGAACTTTATATAATTATGAGAAAACTAAAGATCTAAAGAAGAATGTCTTATAGGAAACAAAAAATACAAATATGCCTTTGTTTCTTTTGATTCTAGGAGAATAAGATCTTTGTCAAATATTTCTTATGACACAGACTCTGACATATTTGATGATCATAATGATAAAACTTTCTCTTATCTCAATGAAGATTCTGATAATGAGACTGAAGGTTTATCCATGCAAGACATAAGTGACTCCCTTTCTTTAGTTGCTTCTAATCTCAATAAAGCTACCAGAAAAAAGGAACTTTCAAAGAAAGCCAAAAGGAAGATTCTAAAAAATACCACCTTTTGTCAATCAAAGTCAATCCACTTATGATAAATCCAATAATATTGTTTCAATTGTGGAAAGAAAGGACACTTTTCTATTAATTGCAAATCTAAAAAGATAAATCCTTATCCATCTTCAAAAGCATTACAACCCTCTTATAAAGAAGGAGGAAGAAGTGACCATCAAGAGAGCAAGTTCATACCAAAAAAACTCTCAAAGAAAAGACAAAGGAATGATGGTTGAAGAACATAATTGGGTAAAATCTTCTTCATCATCTAATGAGCAAGAAGATAAAGCAAACTTATATTTTGCGGCTCATCTTTCAGTACCTCAAGAGTCTGACAAGATCTATTTCACTGTATCTTCATCAGAACAAACTCACCTTCCCTCAAACAAACAAGTACTTTCAGTAAGAAGGGCCATAAGCACATATTTGTGTATTCTTCCAATATTTCTTTTGACAACCTTTTAGGGTTCTTGCAGACATGTTCTTCAGCCTTCATTTTTCTGTAGTGGAAATCTTCATGAATTGATGTCATAATGGAAGACTTGATATTGAAGATTTTTGAGGTTGATATCACATCATCTTCAGTCTTATCACTAAGAAGGTTGAAGGATGAATTTGTAAATCCGACAAATTTGAAAACTGTTTCTTTAAAAGATTTAGCATCTTTCTGGAAACAAGAAGATTTGGATATAAAGCTATTGTCATTGGTTGTGGAAGTCATTTCGGATTTTGTTTTTTATATTAAACAAACCGCTCTAATACCACTTGTTGGTTCTGGGATACAATGACTTACACAAGATGTGTTTGTAGAAGGAGGGTTAAATACAAACACCACAAATTCACTTTTAATTTTTATATCTTATTAAAACATAAAATTACAGATTTGTTGCGGAAGCTAGGAAGGTGAGGTGATCCTAAACAATCTGACTGGTGACAAATTTGCTAAAACTGAAAGAGAGAAGGAAGAAATTTCACTTTCAGATCTAAAGAACTAAGATAGTCCTTCAGATAGTGACGCCAATTTTTCCTAAGAAACTTTTACAGAGAAGTTCTTTCAAAATGACTGAGTAACAACTAATGACAAGTGTGACCTTTAACACGTGTCTCCATCTGATTTGTTGATCCATGCATGCTTGTACTTTTCACTTCAGTCTTTGTAGTTGATATTGACACTTGTTAACTCATCAAATTCTTTCGTATGCAGAGGGAATAGTAAAGAAAATATGTAACTAATAAAATAGTGTTTTAGAACCTACTTTGGTTGACATGGTTTGCATGTTCCCATACTGAATAGGAGTTTGGGAGAGTTGGTGAGCCAAACTTTGGTGGATAAGTTTTCACTCTAAAATCTGGCTTGCTAGTAGTAGTATCTGTCATACTACTAGTTGACTTTATCTTGTATTGATCTTCTTTCGGCTAGATGACAAACCAATCCACTTTGGTAACTATCTTGACCTCACTTCAACTAGTCTTCAATTTTGTTGAATGCATTTTGATCTTTGGATCAATACAGATTGTTATAAGACTTTTACAAGTAAAAATCCTATCTTTGTCTATTCATATATATAAGCTATAAATTGGATTTCAACTATAGACTATTTATAAAGTAAATTTATGCAATGCTATGTGATTTAGAATATTTTGAAGACGAGTTATGAATCTAATAGGTTGAAGTTGTAGATACTTCTTATCAGATTCATTATTTGCATAAGGTTTTGATCAAATATGTGATTTGATGTTTCAGAACATTCTTAGCTAGTGATTCGATGAAGATTTTATATCCGAACCTTGAAACATATGATTCTTCTTTACAAAGCAAGGGTTTGGATGATAGAATGTTTGAGATGTATACATTGGATATTGTTTATGGGATATACCTAATCTAAGACATATGTTAATAATATGTTTCTAAGGAGCCGTTTACGCAACGCTTACCCGATAAGCGCTAACCGGTAATTGTTAATGCTTTCATTTAACTTACAGTAAGATTTTAATCCATTAAAATGACATCCTATGCAACATTTTTATCCGGTAAGTGCTTACCGGGTAAGATTCGTCACTCTCACTTACCGGGTAAGGCTCTTGGTCATTTCCATCGCTCATGCCAGGTAAGATTCTCAATCATTATAATGTTCATCCGATTAGCTAAATGAGCCGGTAAGCACTTACATAGTAAGCTTTTAAGTAAACGACCCATAAGTGTTTACTCGGATGCTTGTTGTATTATTCACAAATCCGATGGTTGAGACCAACACAAACCTCAGGGACCAAATCTATAAATTACTCTATAATTAATGTTGTAATCTAAATAAAAAACTGTTGGAGTTGAATATATTTTTTTTAAGAATTTATTTTTGATTCTCCATGACAACATGTATCTCGAATAGTTCAAATATAGGTAAAATGGACATATCAAATAGGTTAAAAAAACAAGTCAATATGAGTTTGGTTCAAATTAATGTATTAACTATATTAAAACATTTTATTTAGAAAACAACATATTAAAACGTATTACAACAACTACAGATTATCTTCAAGAGATTTGAAGATGTAAACAGAAAGTTAACCCTAGCTTTAATCAAGAAGATAACTAGCTATTTGAAAGAGAGACTGAAGAATATTGAAAGGAAAAATGAAATCTGATATGATAAAATTAGGTCGTGAAACCCTTTATATATCAACAGCAAATTGCACCAAGGTCCTTCCAGCTTTAACCCCTCAACTTCAGTTAATAGCTCCGCTACCCTTCTAGAAACCCCAATAGTGAGGCGCAACCCCTTAACTCCTACACTAACACAAAAAACCAAAATAAGTTAAGATAATGACAAGATTGATACAAAAAAAACTATATCTTTTAACACCCTCCCTCAATCTTGACATTGAAAATATCCAACATATTTAACTTAGAAATGAGATAGTAATGTTGATTCATGCCAAGCGATTTTGTAAAAATATCAGCTGGATTTTCTGTTGACAAAACTTTTACAGTTTTCAACATTCCAGATGAGATTTTATTCCTCACTTGATGAATATCTATCTCTATGTGCTTAGTTCTTTCATGAAACACTGGATTATTAGCAATTTGTATAGCTGATTTATTGTCACAATTTAGACTTACAGGAAGAAGATTATCAACTTTTAAATCAGCTAAAATACTAAGAACCCAGATAATCTCACAAAGAGCTGAAGCCATTGCTCTATACTCAGACTCAGCAGAGGAGCGAGAAATAGTAGACTGTTTCTTGCTTCTCCATGACACCATACAGTTACCCAAAAACAGACAGTATCCGGTAACAGACCGCCTAGTTGACAGACATTTTCCCCAGTCAGCATCAACAAATGCTGAGAGTTTGAAATCAGAAGCAGGACACAAAGAAAAATTGATACCCTTACCAGGCGAAGCCTTCAAATACCTTAGTACCCGAAGATCTAACTTCAGATGAGACTCACGAGGATAATGCATGAATTGACTCAAACAATGTACAGCAAAAGCAATGTCAGGTCTAGTAGCTAGCAAGTATATAAGTTTACCAATTAATCGTTAATAACCAGTAAAATCTTTCAAAGGAGGATCCTTCGTATCAGAACCAACAGAATCTGTTACCACCAAGTTCATATCCATTGGTGTGCTAATAGGTTTACACCCCAGATATCCAAAATCATTTAAAAGTTCAAGACAATACTTTCTTTGTGACATACAAACACCTTGGTTAGTTTCTAAAATCTCAATTCCCAAAAATAATTTCAAAAAACCAAGATCTTTAATTTTAAATCTAGATTGCAAATAACTCTTAACCTCTTGAATATCAGGATAAGAATTACCTGTGATGACAATATCATCAACATAAACAAGAAGAACAATGAAAACATTATTAGAACATTTTGTAAACAATGAATAATCACTAGTACTTTTAATAAACCCATAATCAATTAAACAGGTTGACAACTTTGCATACCACTGACGTGGAGCTTGTTAAACCATACAGAGACTTAACAAGTTTACAAACTCGTTTATCATTAGCTGAAAAATAACCTGGAGGCAAAGACATATAAACTTCTTCAACAAGATCACCATAAAGAAAAGCATTGTTAACGTCAAGTTGACATAGAGGCCACTGATTTTGAACAGCTAAAGCAATGACACATTTAACGGTAACCATTTTAACTACGGGTGAAAACGTTTCCTCATAATCTAAATGTTCACATTGACTATAGCCTTTAGCTACTAACCTAGCCTTATATCTCTCTATTTCACCAGTAGATTTATACTTTATCTTATAAATCCACCGACAGCCTATAGCCTTACGACCAGGGGGCAGATCAGTTAAAACCCATGTACCATTTCTATATAAGGCTTCCATTTCAAGATTTATAGCATCTACCCAGTTTTGATCTTTACTTGCTTCAAAAAAGTTTTCAGGTTCAAAAGATTTATTCAAAGTTGATACAAAACAAAAATTATTTGAATTTAAACAAGAGTAATTCACAACCTTCTCTATACCATACTTTACCTTCCCTTCAACGACATAGTCATCAAAGCGACGAGGCAAAGTTGAAGGACAAGTAGACTTACGAAGACTAGATTGTTCAGAAACAGTTCCCTCAGAAGGGGCCCTCAAAATATCATCCTGATTTTGTTGAACAGTAAGAGGACGAAAACTAGTTATTCGTGAGTCACCGACAGAAACAGTACTACCAGGATCACTAGATCCGACAGCTCTGTCATTTTCGTTTCTGGTACTAGTACTACCAGAGTCCAAAGACTCGGCAGCTCTATCTGGACTACCAATGTGATCACGACTATCTGATTCAGAAGTAACAGGGGCACTTTCATTTTGAGGGATCACCCTAGTCTCATCATTGGGTAATTCAGACGTGAAATCATTAGACTGAAACAAAATAGAATCAAAGAAATTCAAAGAATTTGTATCACTAGACTCACAACTTAGTTGATTCGAACTCATTTTGAAAGGAAATATGGTTTCATAGAACTTAACATCTCTAGAAACAATAATTTGTTTTGAGTCCAAACTATAGAGTCTGTACCCCTTCTTTGAATTACAGTAACCAAGGTGAACACATTTTTTAGATCGAGAAGAAAACTTATCTGAAACATTTGGTTTAACAGCAAAACAGAGACATCCAAAATTTCTTAGGTGAGATAACACAGGAGCAAAACCAAAAACTAACTCATAAGGACACTTACCATTTAGCACAGAAGAAGGTGTTCTATTTATAAGGTATGTAGCAGTTAAAAGACACTAACTCCACATGTTTAATGGCATATTTCCCTGAAACATTAAAGACCTAGCCACATTTAATAAGTGTCTATGTTTTCTTTCAACAACTCCATTTTGTTGAGGAGTGTAAATACAAGAAGTTTGATGTATAATGCCATTAGTTTTAAAAAACGCACCTAATTTATTAACAAACTCAGTACCATTATCGCTCCTGAAAATCTTAACATGTTTCCCAAATTGATTGACTAGCAAGCTGTGAAAAGCAACAACATTATCAAAGACTTCATCTTTACCTTTTAACAAATAAACCCAAACTGACCGGGTATAATCATCAACAATGGTCAAGAAGAACCTATAGCCTTCCTTACTGGGAACGTGATAAGGTCCCCATACATCTAGATGAACTAACTCTCCCAAGGCTTTTGAGACATGATTACTCAAGGTAAACTTGTCTCTAGTCTGTTTAGCCTTATGACAAATATCACAAGGAACAGACTCATGTTCACTATCTAGACTAAGAGTGTCTTTTAAAATACCTAACACTTGATCAGCAGGATGTCCAAGCCTACTATGCCATAATTGGCGAGAAACACAACACATTATAGACATATTAGTTTTAGTTGACACAAGAGACTCACCCTTGAACAAGCGATCAAAGAAGTATAAACCTCCTTGTTCGCTACCAGTCCCCACAATTTTCTTGTGAGGAGAACCCTGAACAAGATAGCATTTGTACTCATCAAACCCAACAAAGATTTTGCTATCTCTAGCAATTTTATGAACAGACAGAAGATTAACATGAAAGTCAGGAACAACAAGAACATCAAACAATACAACTTTATCATTCAGTCTAAAATTCCCTATTTGATTAATCTTAGCTTTATCTCCATTAGGTTGAGTAACTTTTAAATCTAAATCTGAGATGTCAACAACATTTTCAAGACAAGAAATATTGGAAGTCATATGCTAGATAGCACCAGAATCTATGATCCAACCATGATGAGAAAAATTAGAAGAATTAACAGATTTTGTCATGTTAACAGAAAACATACCTGCCATGTTGACAGCGATGTTTTCCGGCTGTTTATGATCAAGAAGAGAAAGTAACTTTGCAATTTGATCCTCTGTGAGAAATTTTGAAGAGTTTTGACCACTAACAGAATTCTGACCACCAGTTGAAGCGTCAGTGGAACAAGCGTTGTTTGAACTTGGTTTAAAAGAACCTTTTGATTTAGTGAATTGAAAATCCTTTGGAAAACCAATTAGCTTATAGCACCTTTCTATTGTATGCCCAGTTGTACCACAATGCTTACAAACAAGAAATGGTTTCCCGGATTTTTTCTTATTTTCATTTGCCTTCCCAAAGAAGGCTGTATTTTGATTTTTAGAATCAGAGGATCGAGTCACACCACGGTGTGACTCTTCTCGAGAAACCAAAGAAAATGCAGTTTTAACAGATGGAAGAGGGTCAGTGGTTAGGATGTTGCTTCGTATATGTATGTAAGCATCATCTAATCCCATCAGAAATTGCATTAATTTTATTAACTGATTGTGCTTGAAAAAATCGTTTGAAGCATTGCAAGTACACGATGGAAGTTTTATTAAGGCTTCAAATTGTTTCCATAAGGCATTCAGTTTGTGATAATAATCGGAGACAGAAGCCCCATTTTGAGATAGAGAATTGATTTTCTGGTGTAGATTGAAAGTGATAGAGCCATCAATTTTGTCATAGGTTTCTTTCAATTCAAGCCAAACTTCAGAAGCAACTCTAGAAAAAACTTGACTAACAAACAGGTCATCAGAAATAGAGTTAAGAATCCAAGATAAGACAACAGAATTACAACGATCCCATTGTTTGCTCAAAACGTCATTATTAACAGATCTTACCACAGAACCATCAATGAAACCAAGTTTATTCTTAGTCTCAAGAGCAAGTATCATAGCACAAGACCACACTTTGTAATTTTCAGTACCATTGAGTTTCATAGACAAAATAGCGGCTCCCGAAGTGTCACTAGGATGAAGATACAACAGATCCCTAAAGTCCAGTTTAGCGATTAAGGACCGCTGTTCTGACTCTTTGGAGGATTCGGCTCCTGTCATAGTGACAATTTGGAAGAAGACAACCACACACAAGGACAAAGCCTGAACAGCTTGAAGGCAAGATTCCTTGCCACTCGAGGTGGTAAGTCAAGCCAACTACTCAGGGTCCAAACAAAAGGGAAACCACAGAAGAGAGATAGAGAACTTACAGAGGATGAAGAGCCGAAGAAACAAGGGTTGAAAACAACTTACAGAATGGTCCTCAAACGAGAGTGCAGCGGAAGAAAGGGGCAGATCTGGAACCTCAACAAGGAACCAAAGTGAGTGAGTCAAAAGTACCCACAGATCTGAACAGGTATTTCAACCTGAACAAAAACTAACAAAATAACAAACAAGTGTGACCAATGGAATAAAAAAAAACAATGATACACACAACCAAGAAACTCAGAAAAGAAAGAAAAAGAAGAACGAGAACCACAGATTCAGCAACTACAGAAGCCCGGAGTCCTTTGATGGCCAAAAAAAGAAGAAGGAATCAGATCACAAGAGAGCTGAAATCCAAGACCGAGGCTCATGTCACTAGGACCTAAAAAAAAAGGCCAGAGTAAAAAATGAAAACAAAACAAAGAGAGGAGGATTCTTCTGTGAGTCACAAAGAGAGAATGGATCTACAGATCCATGACTCTCAACTCACTTCATTAGAGCCTTTATATTCCTTATACAGAGCCGGACAAGATCTATAGAAGATCAGATCCAAATCAACAGAGAAGGAAAGAACAACAAATCTGCTAGAAAGTCACAACTTAGAATCAAGATCTAGGAAGATCAGATTCAGAGTGATGACAATAAACGAAGATGATAAAAAGAAAACTAACAAACATAAGATCTACACGAGATATGTGAAACAGATTAGATTTCGGATAAAAAGAAGCGACAGAGAGAACGTGACCTATGAAAGTCATATTCGCTCAAAATAAACATCAAACCAAGAGATAGAAGAACTCTGGACGAAGTTAATCAAAACTAATGAAGACATTTCAAATCATCACCTATTATCAGTTTAGATTTGAGATGAAGAACAAATGAGTGAACAAGACCTATGAAGGTCAGATTCATTCGTAACAGTTTTCAAACCGAAAAGATTATATGAGATCTGTACAACATAATCAGAAAACAAACAGATCCAGAAAGGTTTGAAGACATGAAACTGGTTAAAGAAAAAATATAGAACAAAGATGAACAAGGAATTACCAGATGTGATGGTTGATGATGAAAAACTCATATGAATCGACCACACAGCTCTGATACCATATTAAAAAATTTTATTTAGAAAACAAAATATTAAAACGTATTACAACAACTACAGATTATCTTCAAGAGATTTGAAGATGTAAACAGAAAATTAACCCTAGCTTTAATCAAGAAGATAACTAGGTCTTTGAAAGAGAGACTGAAGAATATTGAAAGGAAAAATGAAATCTGATATGATAAAATTAGGTCGTGAAACCCTTTATATATCAACAGCAAATTGCACCAAGGTCCTTCCAGCTTTAACCCCTCAACTTCAGTTAATAGCTCCGCTACCCTTCTAGAAACCCCAATAGTGAGGCGCAACCCCTTAACTCCTACACTAACACAAAAAACCAAAATAAGTTAAGATAATGACAAGATTGATACAAAAAAACTATATATTTTAACAAACTATTATTACAAAAACTAACTTGTTAGAATAATAATAATTTTTTAGAATACAACGATGTAAATGATAAATATATTAATTATTAGGGTGAATTACACAAAGGGTCCATGTGGTTTGTTGAACTATGGTTTTTGTTTCTTTAAGTTGTTTATTACAAATCTACTTTTGTGGGTTGCATTTTGTTTTGATCTCTCTCTCTCTCATGAATGATAAGGGGTTGTTTATTTTAAAAAAAAAACCTCTTAGTGGCTCTTAAGTCTGAATCGTTCAGACCTTTTTACACACCTCTCTTATTAATCATAACATAAAATAAGACTTCAGACCTCTTAAAAAACAAACGGCACCTAAGTGTCTCGTGTGAAATGCCCCATGTACCCTCAGGGATGAACTTTTTGTGTTTTTCCAGGTTTATTTATTGAGATGTGGTTTATATCAATTTATAGGAATAATTGTAGGTTCAAATAGAGAAATATTGGTAGAACCAAAAATCCAGTACTTCAATCTAAAGTTTGATAATAACTCATATGCATTATGTTAGTATTGTTGCGTCAGTGTTTATGTTTAAGATTTTCATCAGGAACTAATAATAACTCTAATTCATGGAAATGTTGTGAAATTAAGTGTACAAGGAAACAACATAAATCGAGAAGCACTAGGTTTATTATTGAAAACAACTTTAATAATTATAGAGGAGAAATCAAAATGAGAACATAAATCTAATGTCGGGTATGTATCATACGACTCGTTCCAATGTCAAACCAAAATTCAAATGGTTGAACAAGAACCAAATTGCTTTACGATTCAAAAATCAACATAATCTAAATAGAAACAAATATGAAGTCATGGATTTCAAGACTAAAACATAGCTTATCAATCTACTTGTACCAAACCTACTTGTGATGACCTTTGAGAATAAAAAAACGTATTACCTTAATTGATTAATTCTTATTTAATTCCCATTTCGCAATTTTAACCCGTTTCCTTCATCGAAGCTCCCTAGTTCCTCAAATCTCAATTGAGCTCATCGTTACATTTTTACGTTTTATCCTAAGTTGGGGAATTTATTATGTATTTTGAGTAATTCTAAATAACTTGTGATTTTATATAAGTTATGTTTTATTTAAATGTAAAAACAATTTCAAGCACATGATAGTAATCCATGCCTATTTATAAGTAAAGGCAAGTTATTAAACTAAAAAAAAAAAAGACTTAAGAGTTGTTATATTAGGCATGTTGCATAAAACAATAGGTTAGCCTCGACGAGGGCTTGACCAAGCCAATGGTAAGAGCAACTCCAACCTTCACACCAAAAACACTAAATTTGGTGGGCCCATTGACAAAAAAAAAAAAATTCAACTCCGACCATCCTCTATAAAAACACCAAATTTGTAGACCCATATTAAAATAACATTATTTAATATAAATATGTTAATTTAAAAAACAAATTATTATATATTTAATGAATTTTGATATTAAAAATAAAAATAAAAAAAAGTGGTGGGTCCCCTGGATTTAAGTTTTGCCGTGTGAAAATTGACCGACAAATATGCCGTGCAAATGTGAAGTCCGGGATTTTTTTTTTGCCGTTTGCCGCTTGATTGGGAGTCTCCAACCGACAAAAATGGTGATTTAGCGGCCAGTTGGAGATGCTCTAAGAAAGAGGAGAAGAAGAGAAATAGGGGTTTCACTGGAAAGAGGTACAACACACATTTTAATAAATAAAGTTGCAAAAAAAATCAAGGGCATTTGGTTTGACTGAATGTTTTTGAGATATTTGGATTTTATGGAAGGATTTGGATTTGGAATGATTTAGAATCTTTGGTGTGTTTAGTTTGTAGGATTTAGAATGTGTTTGAATTTTATTCTTTATATATAATTTATAAAAAAATTATAAATATTTAAAAAAATAATAAAATTACTTTTTATTTATTAATTGATTATTATAAAATATATATGTTTAACGTATTTTAAAACATTATTACGAACAAATACTATGAAATCCCGTGAAAACCAACCACTTCGTAGGATTTCTAAATTCTATGTTTGTGAAAATTCATTTAAATCCTAATATCTTAGTTTCAAAGTTTCTTTTTATAACATCCGTGATTTTAGGTCTCGTTTGGAGTTTATTAGTGCCCACTGGGCATTTGAGTTGGTTATTTCATAAAAGGGCGGTATACTGTAACACTCGTAATTTCGGTAAGTAAATATCACCCAAAAAAAATTTACAACTTGTATATGGTGGAATTTATGTTGGAAAAACATTACTTTAAGTCTCTAAGAGTTTCAGGGGTGTTGACATAGAGAAAGTCGAGTTTTGGGGCTCGGTACGAGTCCGGCGACTATGACAGTGTCATAGTCGCACTGGCAAAGTCGCAGGCAAGTTTTAGCCCACGGTATACATTTAGCGACTATGCCATGCGACAATGCCATGGAAAAGTCGCATGGCAATGTAGCACGGGTGTACCAGACTTGTTAAAAGTCGGATTTTCAACCCCATTCTTCATTTCCTCATAACTCTCTCATTTCTACTTCGTTTTTGGCTATTCAAGTTGCTATGGTTTCGTTTTTTGAGATCTTTTCAAGGGTAGATTGTTAGTGTTGGGAATATATAAGAGTATTTGGTGGTGGATTGAAAGCAAAGATCAAGAGCTCATCATCATCACTTCCATCTTCAAAAATTTGTGGTTTTCTAGGTTTTCACCAAAACCTAAGTAGTAAGTTCACTCCCCCCATTCTTTTTGAGTTATAAATGTTCTATTGATGGCTTCCTAGTGTTTATATTTCTAAAAAATTTGGTTTAGATAATTTTGGGGAAATTAGGTCAAATAAGGGTTTTTAGCCAAAATGGAGATTTTGATATAAGATGTTTGGGAAATGATTCTAAACACTTGGATATGTGTATTTATGGTTGGAAATTTGTGGATCTAGGTTTTTGGAAGTTTTTGCTTGAGGATCCAAGTTTCTTCAAGGTAGCTCAAATTGGGGAAAATCTAGATTTAGCCTAAATTTAGCAAGGTGAGTTCAAGTTGCTTTGTGAAAACTATGTACATGCCAAAAATGTGTATTTTGATGAGTTTTCCTATTTGGTAAATGTGGGTTGATTTTGTAACGCCCGCAATTTTGGTACGTCCCTAAACTGACCTTTTTGCTATTTTCAATTAAGTATTGAGATCGGGAGCTTTCGGGTCGAAAACGGGAGGAAATCGGACTTCGTGGCACCTGGGGCGATTGTGCCCATGATTGTGACAGAAGCCACTCTCGCGGGGCACGACCGTAGAACTCGTACCGAAGGGTGGGGGGAGCCTACGACATTGCCAAACGAGAGTGACATGTGTCAATCTCGCGAGGCATAGTCGCTGAGTTTGTACCGAAAGGTACTTGGCTCAGGCGACATTGCCCAGCGAGAATGACACATGTCAATCTCGCGGGCATAGTCGCGGTCGGGGGGTCGAACATTAAATACTCTAGAACCGACTTTTTCTTCATTTCTCTGGTTTGTGGAGCTGTTAGGGGCGATTTTGAGAGAGTCAAGAGGTAAGATTTCCTCTCTCTTCATTCATTACCACCCAACTTATGATTCTCATTCATTTATTGGGTTTATCTAGGTGGTTGTTGGTGATTAAGAACCTTGTTGTGGAGGGGTCAAAGTCTCCTACTAAGTTCTTCTCTCAAGTATTTTAACTAGGGTTTTCTACATCTCTTCAAGGTGAGTTTTCTACCATTGTTCTTATATATATATATATATATATATATATATATACTAGAACTTACTTGATTATAACTCTCATTCATGTTTTCTAACCATATGAAGAGTTTTGTTGTATGTTAACCTAAAAATGAGTTTTGGAAGTGTGAGGGTTTTAAACCCTAAATAAAGATGATGGGAAATGTAGTTGTAATTAAGACTTATGTTTTCTTATGTTTTCTACTTATGTGAATACCAAACCTCTCCTCATGGGAATTTGGTGAACCCTAAGGGAGAGTTAGGGTTTTGGAAAAATACAACTTTTGGATTTATTGTTTACAACCACGATTTTGTGAAAAGGAACATGTGGTATTATTATTGATGAGTTATGTTGATAAAGTCCCCTCCATGTTGGGAGCCAAGAATTCATGTTAATAATCTTGTTATATGATTTGCTTACGTACATGACTATTGATGAATGTGTTAGCAAATTTTGGTGTTTAGTCTTAGTGCAATGGATCCATAGGCACAGTATTCCTATGCCCCCGTTTTGGGCATTAGGTTCACCGCTTGGCACAGAATAGGGCAGCGGGTCACCATGATAAGTAAGGTGTGGACCTATACGGTCGGGCAGCGTCTCATGGGCAGTAAGGTGTAATTCCCTTGTGCTAAAGTTCCCCATTTTGGAACTCTCAAGAATAGACCTAGAGGGGTTAACTTGATGTTTTCGAGCAATAAACTTAGAGGAGTTGAGCTCACTATATGATTGGTGTTATTTGTACCATGTTAATCACTAATGGTTTGTTTGATTTATTGGTTTAGCTCACGGCTTTATCCTCTGCGTGACTTCGAATGGGTTTAGTACTCCTATTCTTACTTTGACTTGTTCTCACTAGATTGTAGCCTAACACTTGTTCTTTGTTGTCATGTTTGGCAGGTTATCCTAGTCGTGGGGCGTGTCGGGACTGAGGGAACGACCTTGGGGTCGTGAGTGGTCTTTTTGGGAGATACATAGTGACCAACATACCATGATTTTTTTTTGCAGAATTTACATTTTTTTGGAAGGATGGCGACACCCGGCCATAATCTAGTTAACCTATTTTAGATTAGTAGGTTGTCGTTTTATGCTTCATTTATTGGGTTTGTAAATGCCTTACAATATACCCCGTTGGGGATGACACACTTGGGTTTTGTACTGTTTTACCTCATTCCACAGGTTTAAATTTACTCCCTATCTTAGGGTGGCAGGTTTTCTCTATTTTCAAACGTTTTATTGTCGAAATTTCGAATTTTATTTCCGCCTAATTTCTAGAGTGTTACAGATTTGATCTCATGAAATGCCCATATTTGGGATTTGGATATTTTAATAAGTAAATAGCATGACTTATGCATTTTTGGTGATGTTGTACAAATGAAGTCTATTTTATGGTTTATGTGTGTTTTATGTGAGTTTGATTCATAAATCATTTGGAAAATTGTAATACCCATAATTTTTGGTAAGTATAGGGGCACCCAGGCGTTTCTGTACCTTGTGTTTAGTGGGATTCATGTTGGGAAAACACTACTAAAAGTTCCAAATAGTGTCGAGGGCCTTAGTGTCGAAAAAGATAGGATTTTCAGGCTTCGGGGAGTTTGGGCGAAAGTGACAGCGAAAGTGACATGTGTCACAATCGCGTGTCACTCTCGCGGAGGGCCTTATGGCCACGGTACACTCTCAGCGAGAGTGTCCGGCGAAAGTGACACATGTCACTCTCGCCATGTCACTTTCGCCGACGGGCTGCAGTGGGTTAAAACCCCCTTTTTCCAATGCTTTCTCATTACTCATCTTCACCTACCAAAAACCCTCACCTTCTCTCTCGTTTTTCTCCCTTAAAATACCAACCCTAACCCATTTTAAGGCCATTTCCATGGATTCTAAGGTGTTCCATCATCATCAAGCTTGCAACCCCAACCTCAAATGCTAGACCAAGTGTTCCTCCTCATTTCTTGAAGATTTCTAAGTTTTGGGGTTTTTGCCCAAAACCTAAGTGGTAAGCTTATCCTCTCCATTCTAAACTTTATTTAGAGATATAAATACTTCATGGATTATATCCTAGTAGTCTATTCCTTCAATTTCGGTTTGTAAGATTTTGGAATACTTGGGTCAAAATTAGGGTTTGAACCAAAATGGAGATTTTGATGTAATATATTTGGGGGACTATTCTAAATGGTTGAATAAGTATGTTCATGGTTGGAAAAATGTGATGATAGGTTTTTGGAAGGTTTTGCTTGTGGATTCGGATTTCTTCAAGGAAGCTCAAATTGGGGTAAAATCTAGATTTAGCCTAAATCTAGCGAGGTGAGTTCAAGTTGATTTGTGAAAACGGTGTACATGTCAAAATGTTTATTTTAAAGTGTTTGTGTTTTACATTAAATTGTTAACTGTTGATAAGTTTTGGTTACTTGGATATATTTAACTTTACAAACTTATGTAACACCCATCTTTGTGATTTTTGGGCATTAGATAAATAAATCATTTTGATATGTTTCCTTGCTGATATAATTTATAAATGAAGGTCATTTTATATAACTATCCATTTGGTGCATACGATTTTATAAACCGTTAGAAAATGCATATCATTGTACTATGAGTCATTTTGGCAACATGAAGAGAACAAGTTCATTTGGAGAACGTTTTGTTTCAACCAATGAAAAGTTTTGGGTTAATTACCTTTTTGGTTGTGGTGTTTGCGTAATTGTTGGTCAAACGTATTTCGATGTTTCTATTGGCTTTCATTGGATATTTACGTAAACTGTTGGGTCGTTGGCTCGGTTTTGACTAAATGGAGTCTTGAGGACATTTGTCCGGTTTAAAAACAGTTGTGGAATTTTGGAGTATGATGGCGATTATTTCATGCCATTTGGGAATTACATGTTTTGGGTGCTTTGGTCATTCAATTGGAGTCATGTAATGTTAGATAGTGTCGTCTTGGATCCATAGACACGTAAGTCTGTCTGTTTTGTAAGGCCTGAGATTTTGGTTACAATTATTGACCGCTTGGGTTCACTAGCGAGTAGGCAATAGGTGGCGCGATGCTGCTGAGTTGAAACTCGTCTAGACTGGATAGGCATCCGTGTCCATAAGTCCTTGGGGTGGAACTCGACGGAGTATGGCCAGAGGCATAAACGAGCTGAGGGTTGTGATGTCTGGCATGGCATGCGAACTAGGTCCGGGATATGTGGTGAAATCCAGTAACATCACGGGTGACCCCATTTACGTGTTCTCATCACCCAAGATGGAAACGGGTCTCCCCCGTCGTCGTCCATTAGCATTTTAAATGTTAACGCCATACTTTATTATCGTTGGTTGTGTGGTTGATGGTAAATGATGGCCTTAATATTGGGTTTCCCCCACGTATATTAAGGTTTGAATGAGATACGTCACTTCCACGTTTCGGTATTTGTGTTCTTTCCATTTTATGGTTGTGTGAGTCTTGGGTCTAATGTCCGTGTCTACGGCGATATTTATTTATATGGGTATTTTCGTCAATGGATAAACAGTTGTGTGTGTCGTGTCCCACCCGTGTCTTGGGGTGTTCCAAAATATAAAATGTTTCCCATGTTTTATAAAATTGGGAGTCCTCTCTCTATTTTCTTTTTTGAGCAAGTTTTGGGTTGAGCTTAAATTTACGAAAGAACGTTTTATATTGGGATCTTCGACTTTAAAACAGTTTGGTTTGGTTAGTGTTTAACTCGGTGTCTATTTCGTTTAAATTGCATAATTATTGGTAAACGAGTCGTCTTTAATAAGGGAAGCATATCATTTTGAAAGATTTTGGTTTTAATTGCATTCTTCTTTTTTAAACGATTTATTTATATATGTTGAAAACTCTTGAGCTCACTAGGTGTTAAGTCTAACTTTTTTTATTTGTCGGCATGTGCATCAGGTTCCAGTTGGGGGTTTGGTTCTAGTAGTGCTATGAAGAGATGTGTTGTGCTTTAGTTTTTCGCAAGTGTAAGTAATCGGTGAAGTCTTCCGCAGTTTGGAGATAACAACTATTATTGGGTTTTAGTAGCACCCGTCCTTGTTATAGACTGTATGTAGAGAATAAATTGTGTGTGTTGAGGTTAAACCTTAAACTGTGATTGTTTATGAACCGTTTGTTAATGTATTTAGAAAATTTTAAATTAGTTGTTATTTCCAGATTTGAGGGTGTTACAAAAATGCATGTCCATGTGCTATGAGATATTTTGGAAATATAAGGGTATAAGCTCATTTGAAAAGTTGTTTGCCCCAATTCATGATGAGTTTTGGGTTAATCCCATCTTTGAGGTAGGTGTCGGTGCAAACGTCGTTTAAATACGTTTTAGTTTTGGGGACTGTTATTTTTTGGCCAACTGGATTTTGAGCATTTTAGCTCGGTTTTGACTTAAAAGAGTCTTGAAGACATTTATCCGGTTTTTACGGCTCAATGTAGAGCTCCATTTGTGATTTGCATTTGAATGCATCTTGTGGTATATTTTTGATAATTACATGCTCGAGTGCATTGGTCATTCTTGTGTAGTCATGTAATTTTAGACTATGTTGCATTGGATCTATAGGCACGTAAGTCAGTCTTTATTTGATGGTCAATTGGGTATTGCGAGGTTGGACTCCGGGACCCATGTTTTATGACCTGAACCTTTCAAATGTACACTAGGAGAGCTAAGTCCGCTTGTGTTATTGTGTTGAAGGGTGTTTGGGCCTCCGCCGCTTGAAGGTAATACCTTGGAGGTAGTCCTTAAGTGTGTCGGGCCTTCGGGGTGGTATTCATGGTAATAATCACCAAGGTCAGCTTTTTCTTTGGGTGTAGCTTGAAAGGAGTCGTAGGGACACTTGGGCTTTTATGTCGTGAAGTGTCATACGATTAACGTTGTATAAGTGGCATACTTTTGTGTTCCTCCACTCTCAATGGATACGGGTCTCCCCCGTTGTCGGCCAACAGTATTTTGGATATTTAATTGTCCATGCTTTAACATTTAGATTTCATTCCATTTTATGGTCGCATGAGTATTGAATTTTAGTTCCATGTTTTCGGTGGCATATTATATTTATATGGATTGTTTTCCATGATTAATGAGGTGAATATTATGCCTCACTCGTGTTTTGGTGTTTTAGGATATAAAGTTTTATCCGCATTTTTATAAATTAGGAGTCCGTTTTCTATTCACGTTTTGAGTGAGTTTTGGGTTGAATCACTTTATAAATAATGTTTTTTTATTGGGGCGTTCGTCCTTAAAAATGAATGTTATTGGAAAACGAGTCGTTTTCATATTTAAAGTAAATCATTTTGAAAGATTGTGTTTTAAGTTGCATTCTTTCCTTTTTAACGAAATATTTATTCATGTTGAAAATTTTTGAACTCACTAGGCGTTAAGCCTAGCCTTTTTTATTTGTTGGCATGTGCATCAGCTCCTAGTTGGGGAATGTCACTTGCAGCACCGTGAAGTGTTGAATGCTATTTAGATGCTCGGGAATGATGTATCTATTGAGTGATGTCTTCCGCACATTTGGAGATAGCAATCGTTTATGGGTTTAGTAACACCCGACCTTTATTTAGTCTTTATATAAAATTTGATTGGTTATTTGTTGAGGTTAAATCTAGAATTATATTTGAGGTATTCCAAGTATTGATTTGTAGAAAGAGATTTTTATCCTTCATGTGATGTATTGATGAAAAATTTAAATTAGTTGCTCTTTCCAAATTTGAGGGTGTTACATATATAAATCTAACAAGGATGAGTGAGAATTAAATCGGGCGCAAACAAAGATTGATACGATTTTCCACACGACTTTGGAAAGCAAACGACTTTTCGCATGAAAAATCGCATTAAGGCTTGTCAACTTTAAAAGGATCCAATTTTGGGGTTTTTTCCCCTCATTTCTTCATAGCAATACTTCTCTTCCGGCAATAGAAGTTAGAGTTTTGGGTTTGAAATATAGGTTTAACCTAATGTAACACCCATAATTTAGGTATGTTTATTTTCGAGCTACATATTTATATTTCGACCTTAGATTAGCTCTTGTTATAAATTTTGAGTTGGTATACTATTTTTGGTGAAAATCAAGCTATTTAATTTTCTGGAGAAGTTTCACGCCAGGGGAAAATTCTTCACGCACGGAGAGATTACTAGTGAAAAATCCTTCATGCTTAGGGAGGATGGGCAGAAAATTTAGGGGTGTTAGGTTCTTTTTAAACATGAGATTTTACCCTTTTCTCTTTACTTTTGCTACACCTACTCACTTCTTCTCCTCTCATTTGGTTATTGAGCTTCTACCCCTCCAAATCGATTTCTTCATGAGGATTAAAGAGTCTTGGAGCTAGAGATTCAAGTCTTGTGGGATGAAACTCAAGATCTTCATCTTCCTCATCAACTTTTCGACCATTATTAACTAGGTTTTAGAGTTTTCTTAAAAATCAATTTGTAAGCTTATCTTAACCTTTCTAAACCTGTATTCTTGTCATCCTTCATCTATGTATTTTATACATCTATGGTGTTACCCTTTTTGCTAGTAGATGTTGGATCTCAAGTCCCCACATTTGGAAGCTAAAGATTCAGGTTTGGAAGCTAAAGATTCAGGTTTGGAACATATATTTAACTTAACCTAGTAAGGTGAGTTCAAATTGTTTTGTGAAAACTATTTACATGCCAAAATGTTCATTTTGATGTCTTAAGATATTTTCTTGATGCTTATCAAATGTGTCGATTATTTGATTAAATTTGCATCTTGGGTATATTTGGTTTTATAAATCATGTAAAATCCCTATATATGGGTTTTTGGACATCTTGATAAATAAATCATAAGTATACGTTATTTTGATGGTTTATCTTATAAATAGGGATTATTTGGTGATAATGCATTTTTAATGTATTTGGTTTGGAAAATGCATATTGTCATGTTATGGGACATTTTGGAAATATAAATGGTACAATTTTAATTGGACAATGGTTTGTCTCAACCAATGATTGGTTTTTGGGTTAATCATGTTTTTAGAGCATGGGTTTGTATAAACGTTGATTAAATACGTTTTTATTGCTTATGTTGACTTTCATGTAATAGTCAAATTGAGTTGTTGATATTTTGGCTCAATTTTGACTCAGATTAGTTTTGGGGGACATTTTTCCAGTTTAATTTGCTCATGTGTTGATTTAAGGCAATTTTCTAACAATGAAACAAATTGATTAATCACTTTTAATTTGTGTTAAAACCAATGTTCTAAAAAACTCGCCGCACAACCGCCATGACGGACCATGGCACCAAAGGTTGTGTTTCATACCGCGTTAAGTCTGTGGCACGCTGTAGCCTAATGCACAATTTCGTAATGCAATATTTGATTTTTCTTTACGTTTTTAATGTCTTATTTGCAAGTTTATTTTAAATATATACCATAATTTAACTTGCATATTACGATTGACTCATTGAGTAACATTACAAAACATATGTTTTTATATATAATGATATATATGAATTAGAAAAATGAAGCCATAAATCACGTCTTGAAAACGCCATGACTTCGCCGTGACTCCTAAAGCTTGAGGCTTGGCCTCGCTGCCACGCCTCACGCCATTTAGAACTTTGGTTAAAACCAATACAAGTGGGACTAAAAATTCAAAAACCAACACAAAACAAATTTAGATTTAAGCAAATTGCAAAAAAATAATTTGATGATAGTGGGACCGAAAACTGGATGATTAATTAGATGGGTAATTGGATGTTGGTCGGTTCGGTTCAGCCTGTTCTGGACTGCCATCCAAGAACCTACTGATCAAAATTGGATGTTAAGATTTTCAATCCGATCTAATCCAATTACAATTGAATATCCAATTATTGTCAGTCAGTTCTAATTGAATCGGTCGGTTTCTATTGAATCAGTTGACTTTTTACACACCCCTAATAAAAGGTACACCAAATTGACATATTGTTTATGTAAATGAATGAAAATTGTCTCTCTAAAGGGTTGTTTGGATTTTTTACCTCTTAAAACTTAGTTGGAATATGATGGGCTAAACGTGGACATGGAGGCTTAGGCATTGTTTGGCAAACTAGCTTATAAGCTAATTGGTAGCTGATAAACTAGTTTTTCAAAACGCTACTATGAGTAGTTTTTCAATAAGTTAGCTTATGGTCATCCAAACATGTATCAGAAAAAAAAGCTAGCTTATAAACTAGCTATTTTTGCCAAACATAGCCTTAACTAGTTCAACAAAATTAAGTCAAAACAAACATTGTTTAATAACTGAAAGAATAACCTATTTAACAAAAAAAAAAAAAAACCTTAAGTGCAATATTATTACATAAAACTTGATGAATAATTATACATACATTATTTTAATATATTAGTTGTGTATTTATATGATACATCTAGGTGTAAAATTTTATTGTAAACCGAGAAATAAAATTATTGCAATTCTATATTAAAAAAGAAAATTTAAAATTTATGTTTGAACATAAATAACTAATATATGCTAAATTGTTTTATATTTTCAAAATTCATGTTTCTAAATAAAAATTCCATTATATGAAAGATTGTTATAATTAAAATATAGAGTAATTTTTCAAGCCATCTCCAATTATATTCATATCTCTCAAATATTTTGACTTAGATTTTGATACTCCATAATAAGAAAACCATAAAAAGATTAAATCAATAAAAGAGTAAATTACATATTTGGTCCCTATGGTTTATGGGTTTTAACAGTTTAGGTCTCTAAAATAAAATATGGATTGCATCCTTGTAGTTTGCATTTTATAATGCATTGGGTCCTTAAAACTAACTCCATCAAAAAGTTCTGTTAACTCAATTAGTTTAGAGGGGTGTTTTGGTCATTTAATTTATTTTTGATTTTCAATTAATTTACTCTATTATTTATTAAACCACGGGGGACCAAGAATGGAATCTATTCTATCTTCTTCATCTTCTCCGGGAAAACACCAACCCCTTTCCTTTCTCCGACCAATGCTATATCTTCGGCCACCGTATACTAAATCACAACAAACATAACCGGAAAACACAAAAATCAACCCAAATCCAAACCTTAATAACTAAAACTGAAAATCAAAATTAAATTCAAACTCAAACAAAATCCGAATTCCAAATCAACCCAAATCCAATCCATTGTACTATAATCAAAATATTAATGAATCAAACCAACACAAGTTCATTCCAAAAAACTGTGTGATACAAAAAAAAATCAAAACCTAAAATTAATACCCTAAATCAATGTTCTAAAAAAGTTAAAAAAACCTAAATCAATGTTTTGATGTTAGAGAAAGACGAAGAACAGCAGCATTAGATCCAGAGGTGGTCAACAGGAAAATCGTTGGGAGGCGGCAGTAGTCGACGGGAGGTGGTTGCCGGCTCTGCTCTTCGTTCGTTTGTTAGCCTTTCGTGGTGTAGAGGGAGTCGTGGGTTAACCCATCGATGGCCTCAGATCAGGATCAGATCTAGATTTGAAGAGGAGATCGTGGTGTAGAGGGGAGAGGGGTGGTGGCGTTGGGGGGGAGATGTGGAACAGATCTGGAGGAATGGTGGTCTCTGACGGTAGGGAGGAATGGTGGTCTCCGGCAGTAGGGATGATCGGTGATCTCCGGCGGTGGCGATGCTAAGGAAGAAATGACAAGATGAGATAATGGAACGTACTTAACTGGATTCTATTTTTATTTTTTAATAAAATATAAAAATGTGTTAAATGACCAAATTGCCCTCTGATTTAACGTACTTAACTGGATTTTTTTGGATGGAGTAGTTTTAGGGACCCAAGGCGTTATAAAATACAAACTACAATACTGCAATCCATAGATATTTCATTTTATGGACCCAAACTATTAAAACCCGTAAACCATAGGGACCAAATATGTAATTTACTCTAAATAAAATGATTGGTGTGCTTTGAAACTACAACTTTCCACTATTTTGTAGAGTGTAGACAACTAGACATGGAGCTCATTTCACCTCTTGTTGCTTCATCTATGTAAGATATGTTTTTTTGGCTTAAAATTATCAGCAATCAATAATTGAATTATTGTATAAATTTTAATGTATTAATAATTTGTGCTTAATACTTTATAATGTAGTAACCTTGAAATTTAAGGGGCCTTTGATTTGATGAAATATTTTGGAGGGATTTGGATTTTGAGGAAGCGTTTAGAATTAGAGGGATTTGAATTTTTAATGATTTGGAATATTTGTTGTGTTTGGTTTATAGGATTTGAAATTAAATTAAATTTCATTCTTTATAAATAATTTACAAAAACAAATTATAAAAATAGTTAAATTACATTTTTATTAATTTATTATTACAAAACAAATGTTTTTAACATATTTCAAAATATTATTACATACAAATCCTTCAAAATCCCGTAAAATACCAACCATCTCTGTGGGATTTCAAAATTATATATTTGTGGGATTTCAAAAAAATCCTGGTATTTCAAATCCAAGAATTTTTTCAAATTAAACATGAGATCATAATCTATATCTATACTATATTATAAAACACAGATTCAAAACTCTTAAATATAAATTATTAGACACAAGGTACCATCATTTTATGCAAGATTTTAAAAATATTTTAATTTACAAGTATTAAAACACAAAATACATATTACTACTGCAAACTTCTAACACCCACCAATTTGGTATGTGCAAGGTATTCCTTTTAAGAGACATTTTCATGTATCACTATTAATTAATATATTATATTACTATAATTTTGTTTTAATTATATTATTAAATATGTAATTGGTTATTTTTTCTAGATGTCATTAAAATATATAAGATAATTATTGAATTCTAACAAAATACTTAATTTTTTTATATAAAAACATTATATTATTAAGCCTAAATTAAACAAATTTATAAAAAAAGCATTATCATTTTCTCAGAACCATCCAAAATCATACTGTAAATCGACAAAGAAAAACAAAAAATAAAATGAAACATTAAAATCGTGATGTATCTCGTTGCATTGCACGAATACGCTTCTAATAGAATTCAATTATAAATCTCTCTAAATTCAATCTAATCTTACAAACTAAATAGAACTTAAAAGTTCTTTTTTCATTTTTTTAAAATTTATTTACCTAAATGCTATAAAGCATCTGTAATTGCTCCTCCAAAATGAAGATAACTAAAGATTTTGGAGTTTTTATGATTTATTTTGTTGCAACTACTTTTCTAAAATTGAAAAAGAAGGTGAGAGAGAAATTCTACAAATTTAAAGAAATAAGAATCTACAAAATTAAATGGGAAAAAGAGAGAATGAATTTTTTATTATTAAAAAAAAGAGTGAACTGTGGATTTGGTCTATGTGATTTTGTATTTTCTTTAATCATAGTCCTCATTCTATGTTTATTGTGGATATAGTCCATGTGGTATGCAATATATCGTGGCTAGGGTCCTTAAACACTAACACCGTTAACTTTGAAAGGTTAAAGGTATCATGTGCCTTGCACACTATGGGTATAATTGTCAATTTACTTTTCCCTTTCAATTTAACTTATACACCTTTAAAACAAAAAACACTAAGTTGTGGATCTGGTCCCTATGCATCACTCATCATCTTTAAAACTCGTCTATCATCTCTCTTAATTTTTTCTCATCCATTCTTCATTGTCAAAGTACAAGAAAAACTAATTGGTTAAAATGCAAAAAAAGTTAATTGCATTTAAAAATAACAACTGTTTGAAACCAACACTACATCCTAAAAAAAGAGAACCCATCAAAATAATAATTGTTTGAACCAACATTACATCTCAAAAAAGACAACTCATCTAAATAATAATTGTTTGATATCAACATTACATCCCGAAATGAGTTGTCTTTTTCGAAATGCAATGTTGATATCAAACAATTGTCATTTTGATGGGTTGTCTTTTTGGGATGTAATGTTGGTTTCAAACAATTGGTATTTTGATTGTCTTTTTTGGAATGCAGTGTTGGTTTCAAACAATTGTTATTTTTAAATGCAAGTAACTTTTTTTGCACTTTAACAAATTAATTTTTCTTTTTCTTTGACAATGAAGAATGGATGAGAAAAAAATTAAGAAAGATGATAGATGAGTTTTAAAGATGATGAGTGATGCATAGGGACCAAATCCACAACTTTATTTGTTTTAAAGGTGTATAGGTTAAATTGAAAGGGAAAAGTAAATTGACAATTATACCCATAGTGTGTAAGACACATGATGCCTTTAACCTTTCAAAATTAACAGTGTTAGTGTTTAGGGACCCTAGCCAAAATATATTACATACCACAAAGACTATATCCACAATAAACATAGAATAAGGATCATGATCAAAGAAAACACAAAACCACATGGACCAAATCTACAACTCACTCTTAAAAAGAAAAAAAAACATTCCCAATTTACCTAAAGAAATTAAATGAAGAAAGAGAAAGGAATAATTTTTTTTCCTTAGTATTACTAATATTTTTATAATATAACTAATATTAATTTTTTTAAATTTAAATTATTTTTTTATAATATTTTAATTTTTTACTTCTCTTGTTTTAAGGAAATTATAAAAAGTTATTCAAGACGTTCTCAATATATATCAAATAAGCCTAAAATATCGAAGTGTAACTTGATTTCACGATCACTTTGTTCTAAGGAGCGTACGTGCTGATAACGTGTTAAAGAAAAAAACAGAATAGAACAACAATATACGGAGAGAATGAATCTGTAATTCTCATTAATCATAAACCCTTTAAATAGGGAGAAGTTTACAAAGAAAAGGAAACATTAATTATGGTAAATCCTAATACTAGGAAAATATTATATCAATCACTTCTTTTTGATTATAACACATAATCCTACAACACTACCTAAAATATAAAACAATTATTTTCATGAAGACCCATGATAATCAATATATATCATTTTTAAAATTATACAATAATCTATATCTATACTATATTATAAAGCACGGATAAAAAACTCTTAAATACAAATTATTAGGCACAAGGTACCATCATTTTATGCAAGATTTTAAAAATCTCTTAATTTACAAGTATCATAGCACAAGATACATATTACTACTGCATGCTTTTAACAACCACCAATTTGGTATATACAGAGTCTTCCTTTTATGCAGACATTTACATGTATCACTATTAATTAATATATTATATTACTATAAATTTGTTTTAATTATATTATTAAATATGTAATTGGTTATTTTTTCTAGATGTCATTAAAATATGTAAAATAATCATTGAATTCTAACAAAATACTTAATTTTTTTTATATAAAAAACATTATATTATTAAGCCTAAATTAAACAAATTTATAAAAAAACATTATCACTTTCTCAAAACCATCCAAAATCGTACTGTAAATCGACAAAAAAACAAAAAATAAAATAAAACATTAAAATCGTGATGTATCTCACTGCATTGCTCGAGTACGCTTCTAGTTACTTATGTAAATTAAAAAAAAATAAAATATATCATGACCTTATAAAGATAAACACACACACACGTTTACATATCGTAGGTCCAAATGAAGGGGGGTAAATTTGACTTTTTTATTACAATTATTGGAAAATATAAATGATTAATCCTCAAATTAAGCAATAAGCACCATGCCTAATCAAGCAAAGGTATTATTAGGAAAAGGCTTTAAATGGCTTTTCTTTTTAACCTTCAAATGGAAATTTAATATCATTAGCATTTTAAACTTAATGGAAATCATTAGACCAAGATTCTGTCCCTCCACTTAAATTACAGTATTACCCTTCAAGACTTTTATTAATTAAAAAAACATCATTTCACCATAAAAAGGTCTTCTAAATAACATGTTTATTACTATTTGAGTTGCATATGATTAATTGAACAAGTGGGTCCAACCCATAAGTATGATCAAAGCATATGGACGGCTAGGATTGCTTAATCATTGGGTTTCTTTCTAATTTTTAATAGTCATGATGTTCGATTTTTAATCAAGTATTTTCATAACGATAATGTAAAAATCGAACACAAAACATTATATTTTTTGTACATTTTTCCATCTATTAATAACTTGTAACTCTAAACTTGATGTTAATTGATTTTTGTTTTGCTACAAAACTATAAACACCCAGAAAGATATAATCAAATTTCCATATATAAAATATATAATATATCCATTAGAACTAGGGAGAAAAAGGTCAATTATTTGTTAAAAGGTAACACACATAAAAATATACATATACAAGAGTTGTATGTATACACATTGATAACACCCCAAAAATATATTTTATTAAAAAGGGACTTTTTATTTCTGCAAAAAGGTGGAAAAAGAAAAAAAAAGCAAAAGACAAAACCAGAGAGAGAGAGAGAGAGAGAGTTTTTGATTCTGTGTATTGTTGCGTTGAAAGCCATTCAATCTGTTCTGGCCAATTTTCCCCCATCATTGTCAAGATGTATTAAGCTCTAGTCCAAGTCACTATCTTGTTTTCTCTCTCTCCAAGATCCTGTTTCTCTCTCTAATATCTTTGAAATCATTCTTTCTTTCTGGGGTTGTTTTGTTCGTCAACAAGGTGGTCAAAACAAATGCAAAAAATCCAAACTTTTTGAATCTTTGTGTGTTTTCTTTGAATCTTGTTTTGATCTGTTTCATCATCTGGGGGTAGTTTGTTTTGAGATTTTTCTTTAATAACAAAATAAAAAGAAAGAAAACAAGATGACTGTAGAGGAAATTCGAGGGTCTGTTGGGGTTAGTAACGAAATTGACAGATTTCCCATTGGGATGAGAGTTCTTGCTGTTGATGATGATCCAACTTGCTTGAAGTTATTAGATGGCCTTTTAAGGAAATGCCAATATCAGGGTTAGTTTCTTCAAATCCAGTTTCATTTTTGATCATCTAATTTTGGGGATTTTTTCTTCAACACTTGTTTTTGAAATCAAGTTTTCATTTTTAAAGATTATTCATTTGTAAACTGTTTTATAACAAGATTCTGTTTTCAACTGTAGTTCTGCTCAATATGATGAATGTTGACTCAATTTCTAACATTTTCTTTTTGGGGGTTTTCAATCTTTTCATCATAATTTCATTTTGGGATATGAAACAAAACTTAGGTTTCAGTTTGAAAAGTTCATTGATCTATTCTAGGGATTGATTTGAGTACTCATAAAATTTGGTCTTTTTTTGCAGTTACAACCACAAATCAAGCAATAACAGCATTGAAGATGTTAAGGGAAAATCGAAACCGGTTTGATCTTGTGATCAGTGATGTCCATATGCCAGATATGGATGGTTTCAAGCTTCTTGAACTCGTTGGTCTCGAAATGGACTTGCCTGTTATCAGTGAGTCCCACTTCAATCACATAATTCATACTTGTGTTTGTTTACCATTCTTTATTGAGTTCCCTAATCGATAACCTAATGATAATGTTCAAGTTTGATGTGGGTTGTATTAGTTTTCTGTAAAACAAGTGTTAGAATTTTAGTTGGTTTAACCTAAAGATTGTATGTGTGCGTGTTTGCCATCTGTTTACGAGTTTTGAAGTTGATAAACTAATGTTGAAGCTCCAAACTCATACGGGTTCGTTATGTTTTTCTTGAAAAATAAGTGTTGGTGTTAGAATTATCGTTGTTTTGACCTAAAGAAGCCATATCCAATCACGATTGTCGTATGCGTGCATGTTTGGCATCTGTTTTCGAGTTTTGAAGTCGATAAAGTGATATTCAAGCTCCAAATGGATAGGGGTTCTTTATGTATTCTGGAAAATAACGGTTGGTATTATTGGTTTTTAATTAGGGTTCTTGAAGTTTAACGATGACTAATTGTTTTGGCCTAGAAATGTCGTATCTGTAATGTTGGAACGAGGGTTATCCAATCACAAAGACTGTAAAAACTTGTATACATGCATGTTTCGGTATCTGTTATTTAGTTTTGAAGTTGTTAAACTAATCTAATATCCGTAAATCTTGGAACAAAGATAGTATGCCTGCATGTTTTGGCATCCGTTATTAAGTTTTGTAGTCGTTAAATTAACGTTCATGTTCAAAACTGATAATGATTCTACATGTTTTGGGAAAATAATATTGCTGTTACCATTTTAACCGGTTTTGATATGGAAATCATATTAATAGATCTTGGAACGGAGGGTTCTTTAATCACAAAGATGGTATCATGCATGTATGCTTGCCATCCGTCGTTAACCTAATATTCGTTCAAGATTCGTTGTCGGCTCGTTTGTTTGACCCAAAAAGAGTCGTATCTCGAGGGCCATATTTGGCAATCATTATTTTTTGATCTTATTGAAAAAATCTTTTTTGATTTTTGGTTCGCCATAACCTAGCTTTTTGAAAAGTTACTTCCAGTAGCGTTTCAATAAGCTCCAGAGAATTCTTTTTTCCACTTTTTTTGCCCCAATTATGCGCCTTATATTTTTCCAATTAATTTTTTCAGCATGTCCTTTTTAGGTTATTTTACATTGTCATCTATCTTATGTTTCTTGAAATGGTTACAGTGTTATCAGGAAATAGCGATCCGAAGCTTGTGATGAAGGGGATCACTCATGGTGCTTGCGATTACCTTGTGAAACCGGTTCGGCTTGAGGAATTACGCAACATTTGGCAACACGTGATAAGGAGAAAAGTTGAGTCGAAATCTCAATCGAAATCAAACAACCAAGACAAGCCGAACAATGGGGGTGAAGGTGGACAAGAAGCTGGTAGCGGAGATCCAAATGGGAAACTCAATAGGAAAAGAAAAGACGAAGATGAAGATGTTGAAGACAACGGGAATGAAGATGATGATCCGTCATCACAGAAGAAGCCACGAGTCGTTTGGTCCATTGATCTTCATAGAAAATTCGTTGCCGCTGTTAATCAACTCGGGATCGAGAGTAAGTCCTTCTGTCCTCAACTAGTAATGTTTGATGCAAAAACTAGCTCATAAGCTAGTCAACAATATAAAATGACCTAAAATGACGTGTTTCAAATTCATATGACGCAGAAGCCGTTCCCAAAAGGATTCTTGATTTGATGAACGTCGAAGGTCTTACCAGGGAAAACGTGGCAAGCCATCTCCAGGTTCATTTCTTTCCTTATAATGTTGATGCATCTAATGACTTTTTACTTTTAGAAAGCATTCATCTTTATGTAATCCAAAATTTGGGCGATTGACGGAATGAACAATCTATACGTAGCTTATACCCGTTTTTGTTTTACAGAAATACCGGCTTTACTTGAAAAGAATCAGTCAACAAGCGAACATGGTGGTTGCGTTTGGTGGCAGCAAAGACGCTTCTTCTTATATGCGAATGAGTTCTCTTGACGGACTCGGGGATTTCCGAACGTTATCGGGTTCGGGAAGACTGCCGAACGCAGCATTATCGTCGTATTCGCCTTCCGGGATGCTCGGTAGACTCAATAGTGCAACCGGGGTGACCCTCCATAGCCTCACCTCCCCTTCAATGATCCAACCGACCCACCCTCAAAACTTGACCAATTCTATTGGTTCGCTCACCAAGTTCCAGCCGGTTGTATTACCAACACCACCGAATCACCAAAACACGAATCTCTTTCAGGGGATTCCATCGTCGTTTGATCTTGGTCATCTTCACCAGAACGGTAATAAACCGAACACCCAAATCCCGGATTTCAATCCCATTGATGAATCTCGAATCTTCACGGGTCCTAGTAGCTTTGCATCTTTGGGGAGCCAATCTTCTCTAAAGATGGCTTCTTCGGAATCTTTTAATCTTGTTTCTAGCAGTTCTAGCTTTCTTGATGTCCCACCGCCAATGGGCGAGAATTTTCATGACCAATTGCCGCCCAATAGCAGCATGAAATATGGTTACTCTGCCGCCACTAACACAATTCCCGGATTTGGGTCTAATATCACTAGCACAGCCTCGGTTCCTCTTGAAGCTCAAGGCCAAAGGCATGGACAGTATGGTAAACCAAGTTATAGCCCGTACTCGAGTAATGCTTTTAGCACGTTAGCGGCTGCAGCAGCGGCACCACCAGCGAATGGTGGTGGTTTGGGTGGAGCGGTGAGTCAAGCGAATGACGGGATTTGTGGGGTCTACAATAGGTCGAATGGCAATGGTGCAACGGCTATGCAGAGAAGCAGAGAGACTGAGAGGTCGAGTACAGAACTGAAAATGGGATCCGGTGAAGAGTATCTACTGGAGCAGACGAAGTTACCAAGTGGTTTTGTGGCAAACAACAGTTATGACTCGTTGGATGATCTTATGAACGGAATGATGAAACGGGTATGATCTTTTGATCGTATTGCATGTTAGAATCTTTTAATTAGTGATCTATCTATTTTGTAGTTTGAGAACTAAATTAGATGTTAAACTGATCTTCCATTGCCGTTTTGGGAACTTTTCGGCATTTTATAAAGCAACTTTTTCATTTTTGGACGCAGGAGCAGGACCCGACAATCATGATGGATGGAGAATTTGGATTTGATCCTTATTCCTTTGGGTCATGTATACAGTAATTAGCGGTCGACTCCTAGAGAACGATGATAAAACGAGAGGCTGCAACGACAAATTAGGTTTATGAAATGAGAAGTCTGTATCAATATGTAATTTATTTGGCAGGATTTTTATGTCTAGCTTCTTCAATGTCATCCTTTTATCAACTTGTAGCCAGGTTTTCGTATTGTGGGTATGACTGCAAACGCGATTTTTAGATCTTCTTGAATCTGTTTTCAGGTACCTGTTTTTCGATGTTTTATGGTTGTTATGCAAAGAGGAACTGGTGTTTCTAGTCATCTTGTTGTCTGTTCTTGGTTAGCCCTTTTTTCTGAAGCTGAAGTAGTTGAATGTAGAGGTGATGTACAAGTTTTTTGTGCATTAGGTACAAAGTTATTATAGCATTAGAATTGTTGATTTGCTCTAGGAAGGATCAGAATGGCTCTTTCAAAGGTTATAATCGGTTAAGACCGAAACCAACAAGCGCAGTACGAGTAGGACTAAGGACTGGTTAATGCAACGGACGGGTCTTTTGCTTAAATGACCTTTTAACAGGTTTTTTAAAATTTGTCTTTCTGATAGGTTTGAGAATGCCACTGTTTAATAGAAGAATGACACTTTTATTTACAAAAATGCCTAGGAACTAAGAGACCTGATAGAAGGTCATGAAGCAGTTAAATAACCCTACCGGAACTAGCCACCCTTTGAAACGGCATCGAGTGTCATTTAGGATAATAACTTTATGACAAATTTCTTTTAAATATATAACCTTTTGACAGATTTTGATCTTGTGTTAAGTAATATAGTCATTCTTTTGTTAGACATAAATGTTCTTAAATCTGATAGAAGTCGTGCATTTTGGTTATTATCCTAAAGAACTATTTGAAAATGGTCCATATTTAAGTATGGTTGATCTGATGCTTGGTCACATAAACTGAGAAACTTATTTCATTATGATGAACAAAAAGCTCTATAAATCAACATTTTGGTGTACAAGAAGTGAGAACTACACTTGAAAACAACATTTTCCCCAACCCTATTTGAAGTTAAGCTCAATCAATTGGGCTCTTCTTTCTGCAGCTTTCTTTCTTATGAATATCCCCCATCTTAGTGCAGCCTTGAGCTTGAGCCAACCGACGACTGCCTTCCCTGAACCACGCCCGTGCCCGTGTGCATAAACAGGACCAGCCTGCGGTTCATGAGGAACATTATAACCGTATGAACCATTGTCATAAAGACCGAAAGTAGGGCCTGTCTCTCCGACACCAAAGCTCCTCAGTAGCTTCTGCATATCATCAGTTTCCAACATTTCTGAGCTCCTCATACGGACTTCCTCAGAGAAAGAGTCTCCAAATCCATGTGGGCTCGGGCTCGACCAATCTCCTGAAACATCAAAGGTAGATGGTCCAGTGGGCCGATAATCAGCAGGTGCTGATTGGTGGTGGGTGTGTGATGAAACACCCACCGTTGGATCAGAACTTATAAACGGATATTCAATCAAGTTTTGAGCAGGTGGTGCAGGGACGGTTAGTGCAGTCAGGACTTTGCCGTCATATTCTATGACTCTATTCCAGTTCTCATATGCTCTCTTCACAAGTGAATCTACTGAAATCTGTTCAAGAAACGAAGCCAAAAGTCTCAAGAAACAGATGAATCAAAAGTGTGAAGCAAAGAGAGTTGTGCAGACCTTCTGCTCGTGGTTAAGTGATTCCAACGGAACAAATTGACCATCGGCAATGAGACCTCTTAGCTCATAAATGTGGTTAAAGATAGCACCGGTGGTATGAGCTAAATCGGCGTAGTATACATACAGCTTCCCTCCTAAAACACAAGTCTTGGCATGCTCCACTGTGTTTTCCCACATCCTATTTGACATCCCACTCCCTAGAATCTGTATTCGCTAATGAATTAGAAAGACAAGCAAAGAGTATGTGAATCATATGTAACAAGAAGACGAATAAACTTACATTTCTGAGTCTTTGTGGATCTTTAACAAGAACACGGAGGAAATCCTCAACGGTTATGACTTCGGCTTTCATCAATTTCTTATGCAATGCCCCATCCTTTGCTATTCTATCCAATCTCCAAACCTCATCGTGTAAAACAGGCGGGTAATGTTTCTTGTACACTGCATAAATAATGGATGTAGTTGTAAGACCAGTATATCCCACATAGAGGTAAGGTTCTTTGAAGGAGGGGGGGGGGGGGGGGGGGTAGGATGTACACAGACTTTGCCTCTACCCCAGAGGGTAGAGAGGTTGTACTCATGGATTACAAAGATGTTATGCAAAAATGTAAGATCTGTACTTCATACATTCTCCTCTATGATCTTTAACCGCAAATGCCTCAGTTTTAGCTTCACGAATTCTGATTCCCACACAGTATCCAGAAGCTACCTTCAAACCGAGCCTAAACTTTCTGCTTCTAATCCAGCTTGAATTATCGGTAAAACTAAGATCACCCAGAGTTCCAACTCCTTCATTCAAGGTTACTTGTAGCTCCCCTGTTAAAAGTGGCCTTTTTCCTTGGCGGGCTTTGACTTCATGGCTTTCAAAATGGTCAGCGCTCCAGTTTTCATCGAGTTCTTCATTAAAGTCACCTTCCAGCACCACTACGTTCAGTTTTGATGATGATTCTGGTCCTGTTTGCACAACGTTGCCTGTGGTTGCATCTAACAAGACAACATGAATAGCTGCTCCTTGCTCTCCCTCCACCTTCCCGCCTGTGAAGAGATGAGGCGGCATCCTCATTCTGAATTGAAGTTGCAAAACTTTTCCTTCCGAACCTTGTATTCGTGGTGGTGAAGATCTGGTGCACCATAAACAAGGAAAGCTAAAACCAAACCAAACAAACCCAGTATAACCCATCCAAAGGTAGGGTCCCCGAGAGGAGAGGGGGGGGGGAGGAGATGTATGCAGACCTTACCTCTGGCCCACGAGCCAAAGAGACTATTTCCTAGAAGATCCTTGTTCTCCCTTTAGCCCACCCCTCCAACGACCTTTAGGACAACCAATATACCTAACTCGATTATAGGAGAGGTTGAGGAATTAAGCCTCACAAGAGGGAAGTTTTTTTTCTTGAAGTATTTAATATTTATATACAGCAAAACTCACACTTCTCACCTTTAGTGAGGCTTGAACCCTGGCCTCCAAGGAGGTTGGGATCTACCGGTAACCCGGATACCGTGGGGCTCTACCCTATCGTATAAAAGGTAAGGCATATGTTCACATCGACAGATATAAAATCGCTTCAAAGTTTTTTTTAAGTAGTTGTATGTCAACATAAAGGACATAACATCTTACCTTCCAGCAATTTGACCATGCCCGAATCTAGCCAAAGCACGCTCCACTTCTTCACTTACCTGTTTTTCCAAAATACATATGACATCAACAGCTTACCTCATTTGTAAGCGCTTAATTTTTCATTGAAATTTCAAATGTGGAAAATACATTAACCATGTATAAGTTATAGGAGTAGTTCCTCTAACATGTTTGGGCATAATAACTTGGGCATAAAAGATGTAAATAGAAGTTATGAACCGATAACTACTTTTTAGACTATTTATTTATGTTCATATATATATATATATATATATATAAAGAGAGGGAGAGTTCAAATGAGAACAACGAAACTAATTTTTAGTGTATATTCAACAATGAATATATACAAATACAAGTTGAATATATTATTCATTGACATATTTACTCATCGACAATATACATATTTTGATAAAATTTATATAGTGTACATTTTTCAATGAATACCCACTACAAAATTATTTGCGAATCTCACATGAACCCTCCCCTATATATATATATATATATATTGTCTTTTTGCTTTATGTTTGTTCTGATAAGTGATGAGCACAAAGCATAGTAGTCTGCTTAATTTAGTCCTGAAGCAGGGAAAACATATACAGTGTTTTACTTGAAGAATGCAACCTTTATGGCAACATTAGTGTCTGCTTTTGACTTTAAAAGCGCCAAATAAATTTAGTTTTAACTACAGAATCACAAGTCACATTTTTGTCATATGCAAGAATTGATAACTACGGGTCTGTTTGGCAGTTGCTGAATGGTTTGGTGCAGAATGATTAAGAGGCTCTTATGATATAGTGTGAAATGAAATATGGTTGTTTGCTAATTGTTAAGAATGAAATCAGGGCTCTGAATGGTTAAGACATGATCAAGATACAAAATCATTCAGAGGGTTTTGGAACCATTAAGAGGCAGATCTTTTTTTTTTGCCAAACAAGATTTATCTCATAACGGTTCAGAGGTTGCCTTTTAATGGAACCATTAAGAGGTAAACAAACACCCCCTACATTAATTTATTACAAGACTCATACAACAAAAAATAGATTTAGGTAGAAAAATAAAAAAAAGGTTGGTTGTAAATTCTGAATCAGTCGGAGGTCTTCATGCAAACAGCCGCTCTACTCTTTAGGGTAGATGACAGATCTGCATACATCCCAACCCCGGACCCCACCTCCATGCTCGTTTGGTTTGGTTTGGTTTGGTTTGGTTTAGTTTGTAAATATAAATCCTAAAATTACTAGGCTCAAATCCTAAAATTATTAGGCTCGAATCTTAAAAAAGTGGACTCTAGTTTTGGGACGGAAGGTGACATAGCAGGATCCTCAAGATCCATCAATCAAATTAGCTTTACTGTATCACTTTGTTCATGCATTAATTTATCAACACATCTTATATTCTATAGTATGTCTATGAATATGTGATTCAGTTATAAAAGTAGAACGAAGAATGCTGAATGCTAGCATATGAAAATCTAGTACTAGTTATATTCAGAATAACCAAATTTGCAGACAAATGAATATGACTCTTTAGATCTTCTACAATGGTTTTATTATGATTATAGGAAGCAGCAGCTTTCTTACATCTTCCTTAAAAGAAACATAGGAACTTGGCCCAAATGCTACAAACATGCAGAAACTTAGGTAAACCAAGTAAGATAGATTCTAAACGTAACACCTCAATATGTAATCTATACTATATTATAAAGCACGGATAAAAAACTCTTAAATACAAATTATTAGACACAAGGTACCATCATTTTATGCAAGATTTTAAAAATATCTTAATTTACAAGTATCAAAGCACAAGATACATAATACTCCTGCAGACTTCTAACACCCACCAATTTGGTATGTGCAGGGTTTCCTTTTATGCAGATCTTTCCATGTATCACTATTAATTAATATATTATATTACTATAATTTTTTTTTAATTATATTATTAAATATGTAATTGGTTATTTTTTCTAGATGTCATTAAAATATATAAGATAATCATTGAATTCTAACAAAATACTTAATTTTTTTATATAAAAAACATTATATTATTAAGCCTAAATTAAACAAATTTATAAAAAAAAAACATTATCACTTTCTCAAAACCATCCAAAATCGTACTGTAAATCGACAAAAAAATAAAACGAAACATTAAAATCGTGATTTATCTCGCTGCATTGCGCGAGTATGCTTCTAGTAATACTATAAAACTTACAATTCTGCGGAAAAGAGGCTCTAAAGATGAGCATAGTCTTTGCAAACTATCAACTTTGAGAGCTTCCACAATTACACTGTGCGATAAAAACAAAAGTGAATAGTATGTTAAGAGTGGATAAACAAGAACAACCCCTTTAAAATTGCAAAAGATACAAGATGCTTAAAACATGATGATAGAGCGGACAAAGGTAGTCATGTATGTAATTTGGACTGAAATGCTCAAAGTATGGTATTGGTTATAGAGAAGACTGGAAACATGAATTCGATGTCTAATAGTTCAACGGTGAACCTATTGTGGGTCAATACAGTCATAAGATCTATGATGTTTAGCAATCTATAGTTGATCCCAGTATATCCCATCTAGAGGCGGGGTGTAGGGGTGAGATGTATGCAGAACTGAACTCTATCCAAAAGAACATGGCGCTGTCAGTATTTGTAATAATTGCAAGGAATTGATGCTATTGCATCATTAGGAAATGTAACTAGAATCAATCAAGGGCAGAAAATTGGTATTTTGCAAGGGCAAATCCCAGCTTACACCAGGCAAAATGGCAATAACCAAAGCTTGTAGCTTAAAAAGTTTAAAACCAATGTTTAAACAAAAACAAGATGATTAAATGAATCGTTACAAATAAACTAGTTAGATTGTGTTAGCAAATGATGCATTATGGCAATGTTCCTGGTACTAAGATTCTTGATTTTATTAGGATTGGTTCTTACAGACATTTACACAAACAGATGGAGATGATTATGCCAAAACAAACAACAATCGTCTACAAGATTGATCTTTATAACAAAATAGTGAACAGAATCAAACCTCGCTAATCCCGGTATTTTGGGTTTCTTGGATTGAGGCATACCATCATCATCATCTTCTTCATCCTCCACTCTTCCCTCATACCCTCTCTTCTCCACTCGCGGCCTACCTCCTCTTGATCCATCCATATTTCTAAAACAACACTAACTTCAGAAATCTTTTATGGAAACAAACAGTTGCAAGAATCTTGAACACCCAACTGGAATAAAGTACTGAATCAATTCAACTCTGAAACAGAAAGCAATTTCATCCGAAAGTTTCGATAAAAACACATAAGAATCTTTTGGTGAGTGTGTTGATAGATCTAATGAAGATTATTGTAATGATTATGCGTGAGTAAGAGAGAGAAAACAGGTGGGTTTTAGTCGGTGGATTAGTACATGAATATTGAATTCATCAAAGTTGAAACTGCGCTTCTTGCCTCTGGTTCGCAACTTGTAAATTGGAAGTCAACTTAACGTTGGTAGTTGACAGAATTACCCCTCATGTTCAGGTGCGATTTTACTTATTTACCCTTGCTGTTTTTGCATGCATGTTACACCAACTGTTTGTTTGATACGAACAAAATTGTTTGGTTTCTTCCCAAATTTCAAATTATATAAAAAATAAACCTATTTTTATGTGAACTTTTATATATATATATATATATATGGGTCGTTTAATTTGCAATCCACTTAAATCTTACAACCTATGCAACCCACATCTTAACCGTTGAATACATGATCGACGGTTATAATAGATGTGGGCCCAATATTTTCAATTAAAAAAAACAAAAAAACAAAAATAAAATAACCGCTTATAATTGATCTAACGGTTAAGATGTGGGTTGCATGGGTTGCAAGATTTACATGGGTTGCAAATTAACCTTGGCCTATATATATATATATATATATATATATATCATGTGAGAACCAAAAAAAGATTGAGAACTGTGAGAATCGATCTAAGCCGTAATTTGATTTTGATCATATGGTTTTTAATTAAAAGTTGTTTTATCATATGAAAAGGGTAAAATCGTCATTTTGGTTAAAGATTCACCAGATGAAACATACAGTTTCATTCATCAGATGAAACATGTAATAACCCAAAAATCAACAACAACAAAATAAGCATAACATTACCCACAATGGGTCCCAATACAAACTGTCGGGAATATAGGATCAACATAGTTTAAACAACATCTCTATTACAACTGAGAAATCAAATTAGAATTTAGTGTCTACACCGCTACTAAAGCCCACTCTCCAACAGTCTAGCTCTTAACATTTTCCCCTCCCTATAGAAGATCCAACAGCAACCCTGTTACCTGAAAATGGGTTTTAAGAAAAAGAGGAGACGAGGATTAGACCGGAAGGTCTAGTGAATTCCCAACCTCATCCATTTTATACAAACAGAAACATATACAATTTAATAAGATTAGTCTTACAACATTGAGTCACAAGAAGTGACCAGATCCATACCGAAATCCAACATCAAGAAGCAGGACTACTCGTCCTCGGGGCCCAGCAGTAGATCCCCATACGACCCCCTAGTCGATGTCGTTTTCGTGTGTAGGGAAACAAATTCCAAACACACGGTTCAACCATCCCCGATGGTTACATGTAGCCATGGCCAACCACGCGGTCACATTATCACCACAACATAAATCTCGAACGTACAAGTGCAGTAACAATAAAGCTTTATATATAAATATCAACATCTCACAGTGGTAATCGAGAATATGATTATATCCAAGATCAACGGTAAACATAATAGATAATGTAAAATAGATCCATTTCCAGTTCACAGATAAATTCATAATTTGAAAATAAGGGAACTCACTTGATAGTAGGGGTGTTCGCGGTCCGGTTTGGGCGGTTTAACCCCTCAGACCACAAACCAAACCGCAAGTGGCGGTTTATTGATTTTTCAAACCGAGCGGTTTGACATTAAATGCCCAGACCGGTCAAGTCGGACCGCAGTTTAGGCTGTTTGGTCGACCGGTTTAGGCGTTTTGGGTCTTTTAGTGGGTTTTAAAGTTTAAACATAAACAAATATAAAACTTTGAATTTTAAAGGCTCATTGGCTTGAGTCCATTTGAAATAAAGAACAAAGTCCACAACAAAATAACAAAGTCCACAAAAGTTAATAAAATATCTCAAGACAAAACACTAAAAAAAAATAATATGTAAAGTGCAAATAAAATCCATGACTTCACTTCTTCATTTTTCCGTTCTTTGTATTCCACAATCCATAAAAATTTCAATCTTTTAAAATACCTTGGACCTTTATGTATATACTTGGACATTTGGGTTTTATATCATCTATTCTTTATAATAATGATATATATAAAAAAATAAAAAATATATATTTATATATTTGGCGGTCGGTTTGGTCCAAACCGCCCAAAAAAACCTCCAGACCGCAGACCAAACCGGACCGCCCGGTTTGGCAATTTTCCAGACCAAACCGGACCGTCAGACTGCTCAAACCGCCAAAAACGGTCCGGTTTGACTTGGTTCGACCGGTTTGAGCGGTCCAACGGTTTTTTTGAACACCCCTACTTGATAGTTTGGCACTTAACACACAAACACTATTCCCGAAAAGATCGAATTCCTACATTCCAATTAGAATAACTAATAAATTACTCGAATCCTAAAAATAACCCCGGACGCTCCCGGTCTTTGGTCTCCTGGGTGACCCCGGTCGATAACTCCCCAAGCGACCCGGTCACCATGACCCCGGTCATCACGACCCCGGGCGACTCCGGTCCCTTAACATCGGGCGACCCCAATGATGGAACCCAGATCGATACATAGAAATCGATGGCAACAATAACCTACTCCACTAATCGATGAGCGTTAGCGGGATTTTAGCTTAACCGATTAGCCTCTAAACTCTATCAAATTTTAACCCCAAACCACCCAATTAGTCGACCTTTAGATTAGGAAAAATCCCAGGTTTACATGAACTGATAATCGCCCCCAAAGAGAGAATGGAACAGTTTTCAATCAATAGACAAGGAATTGAGTGCTTACCTTTTGAAGAATCTCACCAAAATGATACCAATTTCCCTTTTTCCTTCATGATTCCAAAATTCTCCCACAACGTCAATCGCCTCTTCTTCTCTGTTCTTGCGCCGCACACCAAGAAGAAAGATCCAATCTGATGGATCAGTCTAGGGTTTTGAGCCCTTTTTATGACCATATTTACAACCAAGTCCCCCAACTTTCTTATTTTCACACTTTTACCCCACTTACTAAATTACCCACTTAACTCCAAGGATTTATGATCGTTACAACACTCCCCCCCCCCTTAAAAGGGATTCCGTCCTCGGAATCTCTTTGTCGAACAAGTCTGGGTATTTGGATTTCATCTCCGATTCTAGTTCCCACGTGGCTTCTCGCCCCTTGTGGAACTTCCATTGGACCTTTACTAAATTGATGTCTTTTTTCCTCAATCGTTTAACCTTACGATCCACAATGGCTTCCGATTCCTCGATAAAGTTCAAATTTTCATCTATTCGTACAACTTGCAAAGGCACAACCATGTCGATATCCGTTAAACACTTCCTCAGGTTGGAGACATGAAAAGTGTTGTGAATATTTCTCAACTCCTCAGTTACTTCCAACTTGTACGCCACCTCCCCGACCGTTCAACTTGTGAAGGTACACTGCGGATTCCTCACAATTTATCCGGTAGGTCAAGTTTGTTCAACACTTCCCCACTTCTCTCACACTCGTGAACGATCCGATGTAACGCATGCTCAACTTTCCTTTCTTTCCAACTCGCACCACCCCTTTCCCAAGGGAATACTTTAAGCAACATACAACTCCGACCCGAAATCCTACGTCTCCCGCCGTTTAACCGCGTAGCTTATACGACAAACACGAGTCACCTTCAACCTTTCCTGACTAAAATAATAAATACCCACCTTGCCAATTTGACACAGGGTCACTCTTGATCTACCCCCTAAGGCTACAGGTAAGAATTCCTGTATTCAACAACATAATACTTAGCAAGGCCCTCTATAATCGCACCCAACACTACTAACACATCGACTTATAACACAACGTTGATCACTAATTCTTTTGATGGTAACAATTCAACCGCACAGTGCACCCATCAACCAAAACATCATACCTACTTATTCCTTTGGATATTTATATATTTATTTTTAACCTTACACCAACTTTCGATCTATTGCCAATTTATTCCCCCGTCAAGTTGAGTCAGTCCCACAGGCACAAAACAGTACACCACTGAATCTATCGAATCCCATAAATCTATAATATCTTCACCGTCTGCTTCTTTACAACGTAAAGCGACACAACCCACACAATATCCCAATTTACACAATATTAAACACAATACTCCCTGGAAATATATATCGCATTAGTACCTACTCCCATCCCTAAAATCGATTCCTAATACTTTGATGATAATCAATTTATCCATACTATGGACATCTCGACCGAAATATCATTTCCACCTATCCCTTTGTATATTTGCGTATACTTAAGAACGTAAACTTTCCACATGTTCACTGCCCGAATAGTCCGCCGAAGAGTTTAGCTTCCCCCCATACACATAACCGTTTACTACCAAACCCACCCATACTCATAACTCTCCTAGTCTTATTTCGGTTTCAATTTCCCTACACGAGGAGCAATACTTCCTCACAATACAAGTTTTATTTTCCGGACGTCAAACTCAATGCTCACCCAAAATTCTTATCACGCTAATCCTTACATCCTCCGATCCTTCCCTTAGAGCATCTCGGTCAATCATTTTACTTTGCTTCTAAGAAAACATAGATCACCCACTTTCAAGAAAAGGCTTACTCAAGGTTGCAAGCTTTGGACCAGACACACATGGAAATGATAATAACCCAAACCATTAACCGAAAGCTTCCTCCTATTCTCACGTGCTATTCATTTGCTCGCAAGGATGACCCTCTTAGCCATACTCCATCTGTTCCACTGGGCGATCTTCACAGTTCCAACTTACTCCCTTATGGTGACATACTAGCCTCATTTTCTCACCAACATATTTGACTTGACTACCGGGATTTACTTATCTCCAAGAATGCTTCACCTCCTCCGTCGAACTTCAATCCACAACAAGGCACTACAACCAACCACATAAAACTTTCTCATCAACGATTTGTTGGAAACAGATGAACTCACCCGGAGTTCACCGCAACCGAGAAGAATACGAGTTCTTCTTCTAGACTGTCGCCATTTGAATCTTCCTTCTAAATTTCCCAATCAAGATTTACGCTTACTATTGCCATACATTACGATCTAAAATTCATAATCCAGTTATAACGATAGTCCATTATCACGTTGCGGGCTTACATGTCTAATCTGGCATAACATGTCACTCACTTGATCATACCATATGAGCTACACCCCCTCATGCTCAGCAACATAACACAGTTACACTTGAATATATTGGGAGGCGAGTCCAAGTCCTCATGGTCATCCGCATACATAACCTAGCCTGCCTTCATATATACTTACTCATATGTAAGACCCAGTCCATCTCCTGGTTCCATATCTTCTCCAATCTAAATGAATCACGAAGATAAACTCGTAAAATCCAACTCCTGACGACGCCCTTATCTCGGCACATTTTAAACATCTTCTACTTCAATCGTAAAAATAATAGACATGATCGTACCTCCACTTATCTCTGGCAACAAGAGCTTATAATGCCATCTTCCCTTCCCAAACACACTGCATTTAGTTTTACACTTCCCCATCCTTATCTTAAGGAGGTTCAAGGTCTACATGATGCAAGATCTAACTTACAGGGCCATTCCAACCAGCTTAGGCTCAATACTCTTTAACATTTCAAGTATTATTATTCACTATCATCGACCTTTCGACGACTTCGAGTCTTTCACCCCAAATACGACCATTCACCTACAACAGCATGCCAAATTACCAAGCAAGATTTCGAACTCCCATAATACCATCAATGTCACAGTCCATTTTCGACATTTTCCATATCCCCCACCTTTTCCTTAGTAAGAACACTGAAGACATAAATCATCTAACATTAGCTTGACTGTCACATTCCCTACGCTCGAACCGTTCCCTATCCCTAATCCAATAACTTTCACGACTTCATGAGTTCATAGCCTTCATGCATGGTGACTTGATAAATAAATAAAAATCATTTCTCACAATTGAACACTCAAAGGGCAAAATACTTGAAAACATTTTAAGCACACATGACTCAACACTCTCATAACTTCAAAGTCATGCACAACGATCACAACAATCGTTTGCACGCAATCTTTTGGTAAAACATCACCTTGGTCAACTAAAACGACATCACAACAATCGCAATATGGAGAGAAAACTTCCTTATACGACTAGAAAAGTTCTGAACGAAACCGCTTGCACAAAATAAAACAAACGACTCTCACACTCTTTTATAAGATATCGTCTCAAACTCATTTTGGTTATAAAAGCTTGTTGCTAAATGTGTTCATGGGTTTCGCAACACATTTATCTCAACATGAAAAGAAATAATATACTTCACAAATCACTAAGTTTAAGTAAAATTTTATTACGCAACAAAGATAGGTTTGTCTTTCCTCTTTAAACACACTTTTGCACGCGTCGAATTATTTCCAAAACATGAAATTCGTTATGTGTAACACCCTCAAATTTGGTAAGAGCAACTAATTAATTTTTTTGACATCACATCAAGTAAAAGATAACTCTCCAAAATAAAACTTTCTATTTAACCTCAACAAATATAAACTCCAGTCTTATACAAGGACGAGACCAAAGTCGGTGTTACTTAATCCCAACTATAAGTTGTTCTTCCCGAAAACAAGTGCGGAAGACTTCACTAAGATATCCACCTCTTGAGCACACGACTAGCACTCCTCTCAGCACAGTGTCACTAGAGTTATTCCTAACCGGAACCTATTGTACATGCCGACAAATAAAAAGGTTAGGCTAACGCCTAGTGAGTTCAAGAGTTTTCCACATGAATAAAGATATTGTTGAAAAGAGGTAATGCAGTTTAGATCATAATCTTTCAAAATGATATGCTTTGAATATGAAAACGACTCATTTTCCAATAATATGCATTTTAGGCAAAGAAACACCAATATAAACGTTTTCAAATCCAAACTACTTCGGGGACAAGGTCCCAATATATAACGTTCTTTTGTAAATTAATTTCAACCCCAACTCACTCAAAACGTGAATAGAAATCGAACTCTCCATTTATGAAAATGCGGTTAAAACTTTATATCCCGAAACACCCAAAAAGTTAGTGAGGCATAATACTCAACCCATAAATCATGGATAAGATCCATTTATACAAAACGTCACCGAAACTTGGATAATAAAACTCGATACCCAAAAACAACACATTTCGATGACGGGGGATACCCGAATTCCATCGAAAGTGGCGGGCACACAAAGTTAAGCCACTTATCAATGTTCTAGAGCTTCACATAGAGCCATGGATCCCCGTATACGGCTCCCAACCGAGATACCACAACAAGATACCCAAATGACCCTAGTGTCTACTCGACCTCTAAATGAGTGTCACCACAAAAGCCACAAGTCTCCGTATACGGCTCTCCAAGAGCACCACCGCAAGACTTAGCTCCGTATACGACTCTCCAAGAGCACCACCGCAAGCTTACATAACAACATGACTTGGGGACCACTCACTAGACTTCAAACGCGGACACTAAATTCCACGATGAGTAACCAGACTGGATTACAAATGGGCATCGAGTTCAACCACCCACGATATATACCTCGAGCCCTTCAATAAAGGTTAAGCGGTTATCGAGTTCAACCACCCACGATCTATACCTCGAGCTTCCGCTAGCCTTAAACAATATCCAGTCCCAAAACCGGGGTAAAGTCCCCAACTAAACCAACTGACTGACTATAGTCTAAAACGTTACACGACTCAAACGAATGAACTAACGCATTCAAAACATGTAACTCTTAATTAAGATGCAACTAAGTACACCGTACGTCTAAGGCTCCTTAACGAGCTACCAAAACTGAACAAATGTTCCACAAACTCAACCGAGTACAAATCAAGCCCCAAAGGGCTTAATAGACGTTTGGCTAAAACACGAGAGACAATATGGTTACATAAACCAAATTAAATCTTTCCCCAAAACTTTGTTTCTCAAATCACAATTGGCCTTCGGCCCAAATCAAAATGTTTTCCATTTCTAAAATGTTCCCCAAAGTCGGGAATGACCCAAAATCAAAGGACTCGCACATTCGTACTTTTCAAAACATCTCATTTCATGAATGATGCATAAAACCCGACAAACACTTAAAAGTGCATTTTATGACCAAATACCTATTTATGCAATAAATCATCAAACCCATTCATTTATGACACATTTATCGAAATGCCCAAAAATCCCAAATATGGGTGTTTTACAAGCTTAATAAGCTAAATACTTCAAAAATCAAAAGTTACCAAATAACTCAACAGTTGATAATTTCATGTAAAACACATAAATGATTTAAAATAGACATTTTGGCATGTACAACGTTTTCACAAATCAACTTGAACTCACCTTGCTAGATTTAGGCTAAATCTAGGTTTTACCCCCAAAACTTGAATCACCATTGATGAAGGCTTGAATCACCAAGAAACCTCCCTAGATCTTAGATCCAACATATCTACAAGATCACCTTCACCACACAAGTCATCAAAATCACACCCAAGTTGAAGGATAAAAGGGTAAAGGATGAAACCATCAAACCCTAGCTTAACATTGAGAGAGATAAGGAACTTACCATCACAAAATACTCCCTGATCTTCCAATAGACTTCCAATATCATGATATATCCTTGAAGATCTCTCAAAAAACGAAACCATGGCAACTTGAATCACCAAAAACGGAGTTGAGATGCAAAAGTTATGAAGAAATGAAGTTCTAGGGCTGAAAATCGGGTTTTATGCTCGAACAGGGTTCCGCGCGGGTTACCACGCGGCCTAAGTCGCCCCACAACTCGCCCAGATGTCCCCAAGTCTCTCGGATGACCCTAAGTCGCCCCATAAGTCGCCTTGTGCACTGTTCGTCCGATTTTCTTCATTTTTCATGCCCAATCACTGTTTGGGCCATAACTTCTTCGTTTTAGCTCCGGAAAGAACCGTTGGACTTGTAATTGAATCCTTCATCCAACAAAACTATAAAATCTAGGATTCAAGTCCAAAATCCTATATCTTATTTTTTCCTTAAAATTACTGATTTCTGTATTAACTTGAAATGATACATTTCGAAATGGGGGTGTTACAATCCTCCCAACCTTAAAAGAGATTTCGTCCTCGTAATCTGGCACCAACCAAGCACCCAATATCGTACTTGGAAAGATCGATTTATTTCCTATCCAAAAGGAATGCCTTCACGAAACCTTACTTCATATACAAACCCAATTACATACTGGTTGAGGTTGTCGCTGCGTTTCTCATAACGAGCCATCGCAAACTCAACTTCAACGTTCGATATAACTCACCCATGTCGGGATGAACATTGAGTCTTTGTTTAATCACTTTATTAACATTAAATCTCGGTTGCCTACCAACCTTATGTTGCTCATAATGCCTCAAGAGCAACTTACGACCTTATTCAGTCATTTCCGCTGAGAATAACCCAAAGCAAACCTTTCCCTTAGATACCTCTAAATACGACGCATCAAGGTCTCCTCAATAATTGATTCGTACTTAAAGTCTACCTCGGCATTCTCGCCAAATGTCTCCAATAATCATTACCACCAAAGAGTTATCGTCCTCTGACGAAATTTCCTAACGACTAGTTTGGTCTGATTCAACACAACCTTAAATCCGTTCCTCAAAGCTGACGCAGACACAATGTCTGCAAGGGCTCCCAAACTTCCATAGATCCCAGCATTGGCCTGATGTTTCCCCCAGAAACGTACCAACACACTCTACAGATAGTCGCTTATCCCAAACTCCAAGGTTACACAACTCCCGCCATGCACTCAAGCATCGATTGCCAAATCATAGAAAGTCTTGACAATTATCGGTTGACTAATGATTGATTCTTAATTACTAACATCTAATTTCCTTAAGGTTACCGCTGGTCCTGCAGACACACCAGATCTAACGGAAGCACACTAAACCACACCAACTGTCATTGTCCTCAAAGTCGAGCGTCGACACCTAACCTCGGAATAGCCATTCTGCAAACGTGGGTATACTACCAAATATTTCGTTCCAGGGTTGTTGTGTCAAAAAAGTTGACGCCTACTCAAGGAAATAAAACCTCAAATCAAACAGCTTCACTAGCCAACCATAACCTCATCATTATTCATGAATACCCATCAAGATAGTACACCACCGACACATAGTATACCGTCGTACCATTTGACCACCAATTCAAAACCAACCATACCCAAACAACCGCACATGGTTTTAACCCAAAGGTTTATCGAAGCAAAAAAGATCATCACTTAATTAACTGGGAGAGAGTATAAGTCTAACGCCTCAAATTCTTCTGCGTGAACTAGTTCTTGAACTGAAGTCCAAAGATTCAAAACTAACCATAAGTCAGGTCCTCTGACGCTTCAAACCCCGAGGACTCCTTTAGTCCTTAAACTCGACCTCTATCACAAGAGGGCTTACATCTACAACTCTACTGAGTTCAAGGTTTTTCAAACTACTATGCCAATTTGAACTTTTATAAAACCTCTAAATATAAAAGCTTTATAACGATCAATCATACGAATAAAATCTACTACCTTTTACTCAGTAGGTGGACAAGGTGGTCACCACTAACACACGTATAAAATTATTTAGAAAACTATATGATTATTATTCAAGCTAATAATAACGATGAACAAGGGTATACAACAAGTTTTTCAAATGAACCACTATGGTCCGATCATGCATAAAATTACGCCATGGGTGGGAAATAGCTTTACGTACTAAAACAGTGTATAACAAGAAGGTTGTACAAGACTACGGGAGTGGAAATTCATGAAATCCAATTCCAAAAATTTTCGCATTAGTCATGTAATGTCATGTGGTAACATTTCCCAACGTGACTCACATGTATCAATTAATTTCCCAAAACTTAGTAAAAGACAAATGCGTGCGATTTGATCAATCGTAAGAATAGTTTAGTTTGATTCCAAACTTTAGGTTGTACTGATAAAATGCTTGTGAAACCCAAAACAGAATTTTCCATGATATCAAACTCTCAAAGTTTTCTCTTTTTTTAGCCACAACAAGGCACGGAATAAGATCGCACAACAAAACTTGCATGAAACAGTTTATTTCACAAAACTAGTAAGGTGATATGTGCATGCACTTTGGTTAAAACATAAAATAATCTATGTCGGTTTCAAGTTCAAAGCCAAATAATAATATGCTCTCATCGTTCTAAAATGTTAGTTAAAACACTATGATGGAAGTTCCAAATAGACATGTATGCATACTATATGCAACCAAACCACTCACACAAAGCTCAAGGAAAACGATACCCCTTGACGCCATTAAAGTCACCCCATTAAATCCATAAAATCGCATGAATTAAAATCCTCAATAAAACTCAAACACCAAGACAATGGGAGATAACTTTTCGTCCAAAATCTTAACATATGTGGAGGAGATCCAATGTTAAAGTCATAAACCGCAGTTACTTATCCAAGACCCGAAACAACATCAAAATACGTACATCGCAAAATCTGAAATAACGTTGGACAATAATGTGAATAAATAAAATCTTCAACAAAGTTTGCAACCTCATGACATAAAACAATTTTGTGCATGCTTGAAATCATGGTTCAAAACCTTGTGTGTGCTAAAACATCGCTCCAAGATTTGCGATTTAATCCACATGGCGATTTGGAAACATGAGAAATAATTGATGCAATTTACTTTAGAAATAGGATATGTGTGTGTAGTTGATCGGCACTCAACATCTCGAAACCACACTCCTTAATTTCTTAGTCACACTATCGTCATCTGAATGCTTAAACATCTCAAAGCAATAATCGAATATTTCATCGGTTCACCTTATCATTTCTCCTCAAATAAAGTCAATTCCATAAGGCTAAGGTTCAACCACAACCATCAATTCCGACACGGAACGGTCCACTTAATGCAATCACCATGCTTATTGTCACTCCAAGTGACGAATGCTAAATTCATCAATCTCTCCTAACGACTACCCACCTAGAAACTTCTTTACTACCCCAACGGTCGTCACATCAAGGTAGTCCAAGCATACCCATGTAACTCGTAGGTTCACCATAACACTGGCCAGGTGTAATTATGAACGTTCTGTACATGATCATCCTTGCTACTCTGGGTGTGCTTCCCGTTCCTAGAGACTCCATCAACCCCTAAAACATCCAATCTTAATGTGCCTATTGGTGCAACTTCACTTTAAATCACTTAAATTAACGCTAGTTTGAGTCTAGGCATCCCAAAATCAATACCTAATTCTCTTAAACTTCAGCTCTGATACCAACTTGTAACACCCTCAAACTTGGTAAGAGAAACTAATTAAATTTTTTGACATTACATCAAGTAAAAGATAACTCTCCAAAATAAAACTTTCTATTTAACCTCAACAAATATAAACTCCAGTCTTATACAAGGACTAGACCAAAGTCGGTGTTACTTAATCCCAACTATAAGTTGCTCTTCTCGAAAACAAGTGCGGAAGACTTCACTAAGATATCCACCTCTTGAGCACACGACTAACACTCCTCTCAGCACAGTGTCACTAGAGTTATTCCTAACCGGAACCTGTTGCACATGCCGACAAATAAAAAGGTTAGGCAAACGCCTAGTGAGTTCAAGAGTTTTCCACATGAATAAAGATATCATTGAAAAGAGGTAATGCAGTTTAGATCATAATCATTCAAAATGATATGCTTTGAATATGAAAACAACTCGTTTTCAAATAATATGCATTTTGGGCAAAGAAACACCAATATAAACGTTTTCAAATCCAAACTACTTCGGGGACAAGGTCCCAACATATAACGTTCTTTTGTAAATTAATTTCAACCCCAACTCACTCAAAACGTGAATAGAAATCGAACTCTCTATTTATGAAAATGCGGTTAAAACTTTATATCCTGAAACACCCAAAAAGTTAGTGAGGCATAATACTAAACCCATAAATCATGGATAAGATCCATTTATACAAAACGTCACCGAAACTTGGATAATAAAACTCGATACCCAAAAACAACACCTTTCGGTGACGGGGGATACCCGAATTCCATCAAAAGTGGCGGGCACACAAAGTTAAGCCACTTATCAATGTTCTCGAGCTTCACATAGAGCCATAGATCCCCGTATACGACTCCTAACTGAGCTACCACCGCAAGATACCCAAATGACCCTAGTGTCTACTCGACCTCTAAATGAGTGTCACCACAAAAGCCACAAGTATCCGTATACGACTCTCCAAGAGCACCACCGCAAGACTTAGCTCCGTATAAGACTCTCCAAGAGCACCACCGCAAGCTTACATAACAACATGACTTGGGGACCACTCACTAGACTTCAAACGCGGACACTAAATTCCACGATGAGTAACCAGACTGGATTACAAATGGGCATCGAGTTCAACCACCCACGATATATACCTCGAGCCCTTCAATAAAGGTTAAGCGGTTATCGAGTTCAACCACCCACGATCTATACCTCGAGCTTCCGCTAGCCTTAAACAATATCCAGTCCCAAAACCGGGGTAAAGTCCCCAACTAAACCAACTGACTGACTATAGTCTAAAACGTTACACGACTCAAACGAATGAACTAACGCATTCAAAACATGTAACTCTCAATTAAGATGCAACTAAGTACACCGTACGTCCAAGGCTCCTTAACGAGCTACAAAAACTGAACAAATGTTCCACAAACTCAACCGAGTACAAATCAAGCCCCAAAGGGCTTAATAGACGTTTGGCTAAAACACGAGAGACAATATGGTTACATAAACTAAATTAAATCTTTCCCCAAAACTTTGTTTCTCAAATCACAATTGGCCTTCGGCCCAAATCAAAAGGTTTTCCATTTCTAAAATGTTCCCCAAAGTCGGGAATGACCCAAAATCAAAGGACTCGCACATTCGTACTTTTCAAAACATCCCATTTCATGAATGATGCATAAAACCCGATAAACACTTAAAAGTGCATTTTTTTGACCAAATACCTATTTATGTAATAAATCATCAAACCCATTCATTTATGACACATTTATCGAAATGCCTAAAAATCCCAAATATGGGTTTTTTACAAGCTTAATAAGCTAAATACTTCAAAAATCAAAAGTTACCAAATAACTCAACAGTTGATAATTTCATGTAAAACACATAAATGCTTTAAAATAGACATTTTGGCATGTACAACATTTTCACAAATCAACTTGAGAGAGATAAGGAACCTACCATAACAAAATACTCCCTGATCTTCCAATAGACTTCCAATATCATGATATATCCTTGAAGATATCTCAAAAACGAAACCATCGCAACTAGAATCACCAAAAATGGAGTTGAGATGCAATAGTTATGAAGAAATGAAGTTCTAGGGCTGAGAATCAGGTTTTATGATCGAACAGGGCTCTGCGCGGGTTACCACGCGGACTATGTCGCCCCACAACTCGCCCGGATGACCCTAAGTCGCCCTGTAAGTCGCCCCGTGCACTGTTCGTCCGATTTTCTTCATTTTTCATGCCCGGTCACTGTTTTGGCCATAACTTCTTCGTTTTAGCTCCGGTTTTGCTCCGAAAAGAACCGATTGGACTCGTAATTGAATCTGTTAGTCCCAAAATGGCACAACAAGTATTGTAGAAGGGGGGGGGGGGTTGAATACAATACACAAAATTACTTAATTTTAATTCTTTTATTGATATGAAATATCAAGAATTACACAAAGAGAAATAAAGACTGTTGCGGAAAAAGAATAGTTAAGAACTACTCTAAACAATCTAACACTTAGAAGATATTTAAGAACACAAAGACTTAATCTTAGAAATACAAGGAAAGCTTTCAACCTGCTTGATATCTTCTGAATTTGAAATCTTGAGCTGAAAGCGTGAGTAGTAAGGTGCTACCTCCATCCTTTATATACTATCCAATGTAATGAGGGCAAATGACATATAGGAGTAAAGGCATGGGTGGTTGAGATATTGTCAATAAATTATAAGATATTTGATGTGACATGTCATAACACAAAAGGTAACTTTTGTGCTATGAAAGTACAATATCTATTATAAAATATTCAAGGGACAATCTTTTTGAGATCAGAAAGAAAATAAACATCTAATCAAATTAAGACTAACTGTAAATCTTCTCAAGGAAGAAAGAGGTTTCCATTCCCATTGTTAGAGGATCATTGGGAATGAGGAAGTATGTCAAATCATGAGGGTTTAACATAAATGCTCTTACTAGATAAAGAAGCAATCTGTAAGAGGAAAACTACCGAAGAGGAATTCGGTAGATTAGGCATGTCCCGAACACAGGTGGTTCGGCAACAAAAGAGAGGACATGCCGAATGGAAATTCGACAAGGATAAGGTCTGCCGAAAAGGAATCGGCAGACTGGGCTTAGTTTCACTTTTGAAGTTTATCTCAATCCGCATTGTAGACTTCCTTCATGTTGATTTCGGTTTGTCTTTGTGTGTCCCAATAATGAATCATTCAATCAAGTAAAACAATAAACAACACAATAATTCAAACCTGATACGATTAATCAAACGATTCAACATGTTACAAGCTTGAAATCGAAATCCTCTCTGCTTCTCTCTTCTGTGTACGACACACCACCCCAAAACAACCTCTCTCTAATGATTAAATTCTCAATTAAGATCTCTTACTTCTCTAACCTAATTAGCATAAACAAAGCTAATTTATACTTAGGCTAACTAAGCCCAAGGTTTAGGCCCAACAGCTAAAACTAAACTTATTTAATAATAAAAGACTAATAATAAAATACGGAAAATAAACTTTGACTATTATTACAAAAAGAACCCTAGACTATTTGTTGAGACGACTTTTCCAGCTTTGACTTCAGATTTCCATCTTCAGTATTTGATGATCTTGAATCCAATAAAACTGTGATTTAACAATCTCCCCCTTTGGATCAAGATCATTACTAAACAAATTCAGAAATTCAATCCTTCTCTTTTAAGCTCAGAAGATGTAAGGTCTTCAGAATGTAGCAATCTCCCCAAAAGTTGAAATCTCTTGGAAAGAAATTATCTCCAGTTTTAGCTCATAATGCTTTAGTAAATCATCTTCAGAAAAATTTCTTCAATTCAGCAAGTCTTCAGAAATTATTTCAAAACTTCCAATCTTCTCTCCATTTCTTGAATGACGCTTCTCCCCCTTTTTGATGAAAGGAACGAGAAGTTCATCAAAACTTTACGTCAAGAAATGTCGTCTAATACTGATCTTGCAAACAGAACCACTGATTATCCGTCAATTCATAGATATGTGTATCCAGATCTTTGCAAATCCAGACAAGATAGATAGATAAGGTAACACCTGAATCAACGAATGAACCAGTTAAAATTGCCTGTCAGTAACACAAAGTCACTGTGTGTAACGAATACACAATATAAAGGAGCTTTTATGATGTTCACTCCCCTAGGGCTTCCATTCAATCATCGAAACACCACAAAGGCAATTTCTATGAACGTTATGACAAAGAAACAAATTCTTTGTGTGTTCGTGCAAGTGATAGAATAAATTAAGCATATGATGATTGCTTATAAGGCTCAAAATGTGTAAACCACTGAGACAAGTAGTTAAACACAGACTCAATGTGCATGATTGAAATGTGAAGGTGGGGCAGACTTCCTTCTTTTCAATATCCAGATTTTCCAAAAGAAAATCAGATAGCATATGTGCTGCGTCCCCTTAGAAGATGAAACATTTTCTTGTTGAGAAGAAAATGAGTGGCTGGTGGGGTAATGTCAAGAGTTGGCATGGGCTAGTTGCCTGTTTCAATAATGTTCACCAAGAATTGTGAAGCATGAGATATGTGGCTGCCCAACTCAGAAAGTAGTTGGTGCAGAGTTTAAAAATTCTTTTACTCTGATCTCTCACCCTCTCTCTTTTAATCTTTAAGCTCACAGCTAACCGAACTCTCTTTTACAATATCTCTCATCACACATCCCACACTCATTTCTTTTTGAACTCCTCACATTCAACCACTACAGGATTAACTTCTTGGGTAGGAAACACCGGTTAATGTGAATCCATAGAAGTTTCTTTTAAGTTCTAACACACCGATCCATATTTTTCTATGAAGCACATGATGCTCATATAGTTTAACTTTATCAGTTAAAGCTCAAAGATGAATCAGAAAACATTTAAAATCACACTTCCAAATCAAGAAATCTGTTTGAGAATCGGGAAGTGGTTTGAACATTTAAGAACATGTTTTCTTATGATTGAAAGTTGTCCTTCTTTCAACCATGGATGAGATGAAGATAAGAAATTATACCTTTTGAATGCAGTCTTACATCTCACGAAGTCAAGCTTAAAGTCATAAAGATATGATCTTTGAAGCATCTCTCAACCTACAAAAGTCTAAAAGTCTAGTCAAAGTAACTTTATTCACTGAAATTAAAATGACATAAAGCAGTAAAACAATTAAAGTACGAGTTCTGATCAGAAGTAATCAGAAGTCATTGCCTTTATTCCTTTGACTTTTACGCTCCCCCTAAAATCATGCATTACTAACAAATTGATCAGTAAGTACAATGCCTTCAGTATTGCTCCCCCTCAAACTAACATTGACCATCTATAAGATACTTCTCACACTCCCCCTGAGATCATGAACAAACTATTAAAGAGCAGGTATCATGTGGAAATAATAATAAAGAAATGATAAAGAGATACAATAAGAAACTTTAATAGGTAACCACCGATTAGGTCTTAAGATTTAGCATACCAAGTCTTGAGACAAGAAAATTGAATCTCTTTTCGTCTAAAGGTTTGGTGAACAAATCTGCAAGCTGAAAATCAGTTTTTACAAAGTAAAGTTCAATTGTTACCTTTTCCACATTATCTTTTATAAAGTGATACCTGACATCTATGTGTTTAGTCTTAGTATGATGAACAGGGTTAGCGGTAATCGCAATAGCGTTCTTCGAGTAACAATAGATCGGAATTCTACTAAAATTAAACCCATAATCTCGTAGTTGAGTTCTCTTCCACAAGACTTGAGAACAACAGCTAGCAGCAACTACATATTCTGCTTCGGCCGTTGATGTGGAGACACATAATTGCTTCTTCGAAGCCCAACTGACGAGTTTATCTCCGAGGAATTGGATATGACCCGAGGTGCTCTTCTTGTCTAATATGCAACCAGCATAATCTGCGTCTGAATAAGCTGTTAGTTCAAAGCTAGTATCTTTAGGATACCACAGACCAAGATCTGCAGTCCCCTTCAGATACCTGAAGATTCGCTTAACAACAGACAAATGGGATTCTTTAGGATTGGCCTGATATCTAGCACATAAGCATGTAGAGAACATTATATCCGACCTACTAGAAGTAAGATACATTAAAGAACCTATCATCCCTCTATAAGTCCTAACATCAACAGTCTTTCCCGAAAGATCGGTGCCAATCTTAGTACCAGGTGCCATCGGATACCAACCGGTTTACAATTTTCCTTTTTGAATTTCCGAAGAATATCAAGAATGTATTTAGATTGATTGATAAAAATCCTCGTTGAAAATTGTTTGACTTGCAATCTGAGAAAGAAATTCATCTCTCCCATCATACTCATCTGAAAACGTGACACCATGAGGTTTGCAAAGTTCTTACAGTACTTAGGATTTGTAGAACCAAAAATAATATCATCCACATATATTTGAATAAGAATGATATCGCCTTTATCCTTTTTAATGAAAAGAGTGGTATCGACCGTACCTTTAGTAAAACCTGACTTGACCAAGAATTGAGATAAGATATCATACCAGGCGCGAGGAGCTTGTTTCAGTCCATAAAGAGCTTTATCCAAGATGTAAACGTGATTAGGCTTATCTGGATTCACAAACCCTTCTGGCTGTGAGACGTAGACTTCCTCCTTGAGTACTCCATTCAGAATAGCTGTCTTCACGTCCATTTGATAGACGGTGAAGCTCTTGTGAGCTGCGTAGGCTAAGAACATCCGAATTGCCTCTATACGCGCCACTGGAGCATAAGTCTCATCGTAGTCTATCCCTTCCTCTTGCCTATATCCCTTGGCAACAAGTCGTGCTTTGTTTCGGATAACGGTACCATCTTCATCTTTCTTGTTTTTGAACACCCATTTCGTACCAATGATGGTTTTACCTTGCGGTTTGGGTACGAGTCTCCAGACTTTCAGTGCTTCAAACTCATTCAGCTCATCTTGCATCGCAGTTACCCAATCTAAATCGGCAAGGGACTCAAATACGTGAGTAGGCTCGATCTTGCTCAGAAAGGATTCATACATACATAGATTTGATGTTGCAAACCTAGTTTGCACCGGTGCAGAAGGATCTCCAATAATTTGATGTACCGGATGATCTTTGTTTCACTTATATTCATAAGGGAGTGGATTAGATGCATGTTGATCATTGTCAGCATCTAGGAATCCACTGTTATCGCCTTCAGATGGTTCAGAATGAATGGGGGTTTCAGTTGAAGTAGTAGTTGCAGAGGTGGCAGTAGGTACAACTTGGTCAATCTGTTGATCAATCCTTACAGTACATCCTACTGAGGCAGCTACTTCTGTCTCGGCGGTGTTGGTCACAACTTCAACTGTCGGAGTAGGCTTTTGAACTGGAACTTCTTGCTGAATCAGGGAATTGGATTCAGTAGAGATATCGGAAGTGATTGGATGAGTAGTCATCGAGTCTTCTATCCTGTCAACCACAACAGAGTTAGGCAACTTAGATCCAAGAAATTCATCATAGAACAGTTCAAATAATAAGTCCAAATCAGATAAATTAGAAGTAGATGACGAAGCGCCATCTGATTTGTTCTCTTGAGGTGTAGGTCCTGGACTGGTTGGTCCAGAAGCTAGTACTCCGGTAATGACGGGTTCTGAACTGATGTGCTCAGAAGCCATGTCCTCATCAAATGTAACATTGACGCTCTCGATCACAGTCTTCGACTTCGTCAAATAAACACGATATGAAGACGATGTAGATGAATAACCAACGAAGATGCCTTCATCCGCCTTAGCACTGAACTTGTTCAGATTCTCTCGGTCGTTTAGAACATAACATGTACAACCAAAAACATGAAAATATTTAATGGTTGGTGTTCGGTTGTTGATCAACGCATACGAAGTCTTCTGAAATTTGTGGTGTATCATGGAGCGATTCTGAGTGTGACACGCAGTCGATACAGCTTCAGCCCACAAAAATAAAGGTAAGTCAGATTGGCTGAGCATTGTCCGAGCGTCCTCGACAAGTGTACGATTTCGTCTTTCGACGACTCCGTTCTGTTGAGGCGTGCGAGCAACAGAGTATTGATGTGATATCCCGACCGATTCGAGATATTCTTCAACTATCTTGTTCTTGAACTCTGTGCCGTTGTCAGTCCTGAGAATCTTGACTTGTTTTTGCAGATTGACTTGGGTCGTCTTCAGAAACGTAATGAGAACATCGGGAGTCTCATCTTTAGACCGTAGAAACTTAACCCAAGTGTATCACGTATAGTCATCCACGATAACTAGCACATACTTCTTTCCTCCTAAGTTTTGCGTTCGCATAGGACCACACAAGTCCATATGCAACAACTCTAAAGGAGAGCTGGTACTCGGTTCAGGCTTTGGTTTGTGTGGGGCTCTCTTCATCTTGCCCTTTTCACATGCTGCACATAGATGTTCTCTTTCATACTTTAGTTCTGGAAGACCTTTCACTAGCTTGCCACTGACCAGCTTGTTGATGTACCGAAAGTTTAGGTGAGAAAGTCGTCGATGCCATAACCAACTTTGTTGCATCGAGGCCTTTGATAGTAGACAGACCTGATTGTCAGCCTAGACCTTTGACAAGTTGATGGTGTAGAGGTTTGACTTGCGAGATCCGACCAAGAGTTCTTTCCTGTCTTCAGTGCGTACCGAACATGTCTTGGCCTTGAAATTAACCTCTAAGTCTTTGTCGTAGAAATGGCCAATGCTGAATAGGTTGTGTCCTAAGCCTTCAACGTAGCTCACCTTCTTAATCGTGAGTTTTTCGTGTACAACATCACCATATCCCAGAATTGGTGAAAACTGATCATTCCTAAAACGAACTGTGCCGCAGTATTTGTCCGTAAAATTAGACAACATACTCTTATGCCCTGTCATATGTTTGGAACACCCGCTATCCAAATACCACATATGACGGGTCTGCACAAAAAAAATCAGGAAAGAAGAGGTTTAGGAACCCATTTAAAAATGGGACCTCCACTGTTAGTACTCGATTTTGGCACCCATTTAAAATTGGGCCCGCTTTTTCTTTGAAAACCATAAGCATGATAAGACGCATGATAATGATAAGATGAAACATTATATGAATCATACCAAACATCAGAATATTTACGAGAAGCATAATCACATTCACCATAATTTAAAAACTTTTTATTACTAGATGGAGCTAACTGAAATAATTGCTTTATAGAGTATTTCTTGCGAGAATCAACAAGATTATTTTTAAAAGTAGCAACATTCACACTCAAATCATCTTTACTACAAGTCTTTTTATTCAAAATAAAACTAGATTTAGATTTAGCTTTCTCATCTATCTTCTGTTTCGGTATCCATGTATTCTTAACTCCAACCCTTTGCTTTCTCAAATTTGAAACATTTGAAACTTTAGAATTAGAATGATGAGAATTAAGAGAATTCTTCTTCTTTGGCTTACCAGTGAGGATCGGTTTCTGTGAAAGCTGAGATTTTTGTTTCTTACCTTTTGCTTTCTTTGATTTCACATAAACTGATTTATCAACTTTCGTTGATGTTTCACCTTTGTCAAAAACACTAGGTAATCCAAAGGAATTAACAACACAAGATGAATGATCAGGAAGTTTAGAAGAAAAATCAAACTGAGAAACACAATCATTTAAAACACCTTCAGAGTTTAAGAAATTAAGCTCATTATCAAGTGAACCAGATCTGTCATCCGAATTTAAAGCCTTGGAGATTTTAGGAAAATTAGAAGTTTTGAACACTGTTGAAAATACTGCTTGTTCTAAGTCCATCAAAATTCTTTCTTCTATAAGAGTATTCTCGAGTTCAGAAATTTTACTTTCCAAAACTAGAGGAGGGACGTAAAGCTTACCTTCGATGGGTTTAGCCTCCAACTCTTTTACAGAATAACTCTCAAAATAATCATTTGAAAGAAATTTTGATTTACTAGATCTATAACTGTTATTCAACTTCTCATAGCGAAATGGAAGTTGAACTTTAGCTGTGTTCTTTCTTTTATCATATTCCTTGGCTTTATCTTTTTCCGACAGATTAGTCCAAAAAGGTTTGAGTTCCGGATGTTGAGGAGCCAATAACATAAACCCAAAGTCATAAAGTGCAGGCACTTCAGATATAACCTTTTTGAGATGATGTGGGTTTTTGTAACCAAGACCCCAAGTATTAGGTTTCTCTTTAGGTTTGTTCAAATGAATAGTGTGTTCAGTTTGACCAATAGTATGTAATTTTTCTTCGAAAGCATTCAACTTTTCTATTAAAGATTTATTCTCTTTTGAAGTAGAAAAGTATCTTTTAGCAAGCTCTATAGACTTAAACTCACATTCTTTGTACTTTGAAACAGTTTCAGATAACTCTTTATGAATTATAGTCTTTTCTTTAGCGCTGGTGTCTATATTTTTGTGCAAAGTTTCAATCAATACATTTTTCTCAGCAATATCATTACTAAGTTTATGTATAGATTGATTTTTCTCATTTGTGACACATTTCTCACGCTTCAGTTTAGACTCTAATTCTTGGAGTTTAGACATCATGGTATGCATTCGGTTCAAAAAATCAGATTCAGTTAAGTCACATACCTCATCATTATCTACATCATCAGAATCAGCTTCAACTTCTGACTGGTTCTTTCCCATCAAGCACAGATGTGCTGTCTCGTCCTTCTCTCCTTCTTCAGATTCTTCGTCCGAATGGTTGAGCCAGTATTCATCCTCGGCCATTAATGCTTTTCCAGCCTCTTGTTGCTTGGCTAGAAGCATCTTATTCTTGTAATAGTCGGAGTTTCGGACTTTTGATTTGTGGCAGTCCTTGGCAAAATGACCGAGTCTGCCACAGTTTTAGCACTTTATCGGTTCTTCCTTCTTGGTCTCTTCAGCTCCATCCTTCTTCTTGTCTTCTGGTCTCCTTTCTTCAACTTTCTCTTTATGCTTGTAGTTGTTCGGATGATTTAACTTGAACAGTTAAAAATCAATGATGAATCAACGCAAAAAACCATAAATCAAAATACAAGGTTCAAACATCAATAAAGACTAAGGAGAGGTTATATTTAAATCTTAGATGACCCAACAATCTCCCCCTATTTGATGATAACATCTCATAACACATAAAGTAAATGAATAATGCATTTTGACCCTTTTTCATACTCTTTTGGGTTCTTTTTCACATAGACCATTCTTTTTGTTTCTTTTTGGATTTTTTTGGAGTATCCGACATTTACAAGTATAAAAGAATGAAATAATGATTTGTACAAACTATTTACGATAAGTAATAAAAACTCAATGTATTAATCTTTTTAAGAAGATTACAATACAGAGGAAAACAAAATAAATATAAACATAAAACTACACCGAGTTTAATCAAAAGAAAAATGCGGTTCAGCATCCCTCTTTTTCAGTTCATCGGTAGTAGCCACATAGAGATCCCTAGCCGATATTGGAATTATTTGAATAATCCCGTGGAGAAAGGTTGTGTCGGCAATAGGGATTTGGCTTGATCTGAAGAAGGAGATCTGCCCAAGTGCATCGTTGAAGAAGATACCATGAGTAGGCTCAGAAATCACAATGGTTGAAGGATGAGGAACCGGAATTGGAAATGATAGATCCAGATTTGAAGTATCCGGGACCTTTCCTTCTCTAGCCATTTGGGCAAACACGTCTTCCTTTTTGGATTTCGGCTTTGATTTGGAAGGAGGACGACCAAACATTAAATTGTTGATGATCTCCTCTTCGGCAGGAGTACGGACAATGTTGTATCTTTTTCGATAGGTTCTGAACTTGGTTTGAAGATCTGCAATGAATTTATCAACCTCAGCTTTTGCAGAACTTTGGCTTTTTAACAAGCAGATACCAATTTCTACCCATTCCGATACTCCGAACCGAACAAGAGAGTCCAGTCTGTCCATAGACATTGAAGCATCATCCCTGGTAATCTTTAGCCGAATAACCTTGCAGCTTGCCGACGGTTTGATTATCTTGACATCTGTGATTTTGGCATAGATCCGGCGTCTATTGAGAGTTTTGCGGTACCAATCGATACACAAAGACTTTATTTCCTCATTTTTCTTCGGCGCGTTCTCTAGAGCACTCATCTGAGTTTTGATTGTGTCGGTAGGATCTTCTTCGGCAGCAAACTTCAACGCTAGCTCGACATCTCTGTCACGAGCAATCTGGGCAAGCTTTGCAGCTTTCAGATCCTCTTCAGAAAATCCCAGATCAGAGGAGGGAGAGGTAGTCTTTGGAGGAGGAAGATGAAGACCAGTACCATCTGCAGCTTTCTTTATTAAATCATCTTTACGACGCTTTTCTTCAGCAGCTACTTCATCTGGTGACATAATAGCTTTGCCTTTATCCTTTTGGGGCTTTTTCTCTCCCTCAGACTCTTCGACCACCAAGGGGTGATCGGTTCCTTTCTCTTTGGTAGCAGATGGCTCGGCAGTAGCAGCAGCAGTCGGTTCGGTAGAAGGTTTTCCCTGACTCGTACTGATATGAACCTGAGAAAGGAGTTGCTCCCCCTGAATTTGTTGCTCCCCCTCAGTCAGTTTCTCCCCCTCAGTACGAGCCGGGGAAGAAACACCAGTTGTAGCTGACACACGGCCCACACGGCGATCAATACACTCCAATACCGTGCGATCGACAGGAGTGAAGGCAGACTCGGTGATGTCAATGTCGAGAGACTGAGCACAGTATTGAGCCATATCGGCAGGCAGAGAGTCAAGACGCCTATTTAAGTTCTGCAAGGCACTGAGAATTTCAGAATTAATAGACTCCTGAGCCGAAGTCTGCTGCCGTAGACAGATAAGATCTTGATCCCGAGCATCCGAGGCGGCCTTAAGAGCAGCCACCGACAAGGTCAAGGAGGTATTTTGTGCAGTGAGTCGGACCACCTCCTTGAGAATAGAATCCATAGATGTAGAGAGAGGGGCAAGGAGACCATCAATTTGCAAATGCACCACATCCAAACATTTAAAGATGTCGCGATTAATACTGACAACCTCAGAATTTTGCTCTTTGACGAGCTGTAGAAGTTCGGCCATAGAGATGTTGTTGGCGTCCAGAGAATTTAGGAGCTCCGGCTCACGCAAAGACTTGCGTAGTTGTTCAAACTGAGCCCCAAGCATCCGTACCTGCCGATTGAAGTCTACAATTTCGGCAAGAAATTCGGCAGGTATGGTGATCGGCACCTGAGTAGACGGCCCAGCCTTGTCAGTAGAGGTAGTCTTCGGTGAGAGGGTTTTCTTCGGAGAAGGTTTTGGAGATGGGGTCTTCTTCGGTGAAGGTTTTGGTGAGGGTGTCTTTTTCGGTGAGGGTTGAGGGGAAGGCAAGGGAGAGAAGAGGTTTTGGTACATTTTCTGGTATAAAACCTTATGTTATCCCAGTTTAATCTAGTTGGTAAACAATCAATCAAGTAATCAAGAAACACAATAATAATCAAGAGATATATAAATCAGAGTAACATACCAATCCCTTGAATAAACAATGAAACCTTTGAGTGTTCTTGATATCCTTGAATATAGAGAAACCTTTCTACCTTTCTAATATGATTATTGTAAATATGAGGATTCTAACCTAAAATCTAATAAACCAAAACATTAAATACCCAGGCTTTAGGCCTAACGGGCTTAGCTAAAAGCTTAACGGGCTTGAGGCCCAATAGTTAACAACTATTAGATTATTACATAATAAACCCTCTAATTAACTTTATCACAATTGCAGTTTAAACCCTTAACTTTAACTTTAATCTTGAATACAATTTATGATCCAACAATCTCCCCCTTTGGATTCAAGATTAAAAAAAATTTTGCAATTGTCTTCGGGTCTTCTCTTGTCTTCACTTTTCTCTTGAGAATCTTCAGATATGACGTTGATAGCTTCAAAACTTTGAAAATTTGAATATCTTCAGATCTTCAGTTTGTATTCTCCCTTTTTGTATCTTCTCCCCCTTTTTATATCTTCTCCCCCTTTTTGATGAGTGGTGAGAATCAACATCATCAAAACTTGGCAAAACAATCTCCCCCTTTTCAAGACAATCTCCCCCATTGTGTATGATCACGTAAGCACAGTCTTCATCATGTAACGAGCCCTGTTTAGAAATAAGAGCAGTCTCTCCAAATGGAAAGAGTGATTATCTCAATCTTTTCAGATTCAAATAAAAAGTAGTAACCATTCAAATCTTTTCAAATTCAAACAGTTAATAAGTGTAACCCTGAATCAACAAATGACTCAGTTAGAATGCCTATCAATGACACAAAGTTACTATATAAGGAGTTGGTTTGATGTAGACTCCCCAGGTCTTCCATTCAATCATCGAATAACACATGGTTATCTATGAACGTTCTGACAGAAAACAAATTTCTATGTGTTCGTGCATGTGTATGAAAGAAATTAAGCATAGATGATTGCTTTTCAATTTAGGCTCAAAGTATGTAAACTTGTTGAGACAGCAACAAATTATACAAAGACTCAATATGCATGAGAAAGGGTGCGAAGGTGGGGCAACTTTCCTTCTTTTTCAATATTAGTATCTTCCAAATGAAGAACCAATAGCGTATGTGCTGCTTCCCCAGAAAATGTGAAACATTCTCTTTTTGAGAAAAGAATGAGTAGCTGGTGGGGTTGTATGCAAGAGATGGCATGGGCTAGTTGCCTTTTTCAATGATGGTCACCAAAGAATGTGATCCAATCAGATTATGTGGTTGCCCGACTCAGAAAGTAGTTTGGTGCAGAGTTTAATATTCTTTTACTCTGTTCTCTCACCCTCTTTCTTTTAATGCTCACGTCTAACCAATCTCTCTTTTCCATTTTACCTCTTCACACACCATCACTCAATTCTTTTTACCCTTCTCCCCTCAATCTCTCAGGGAATACTTCCTGGGTAGGAAACACTGGTTATCGTGAATCCATGGAAGTTCTGATAAGTTCTCACACTGAATCCCATGTATTTTCCTAAAAGAACATGCTGTTCAACAGTCTGATGTACATGTAAGCACAAATACTACTTGTTACATGAAAAATAAGACTTTCGGAGATGTCAAAACAATTATGTTTGACGATGCAATTCTCCCCCTCAAACTAAAAGAGTTTGACGATTTAAGCTCTTAAGGAGTTTTCAATTAAGCTTATAGACGATTTGTCATGAAGAATACTATGCTGGAGAATCAAAAACGAATGTTGTTTATATGAACAATATATAAACATATTTTCAATGAAAGCACATGAAATGACGTTTGATTCAAACAACAGTGAATACAAATAACGTGAGTATTACCATAGAAAGATTTAACTTTTGATACATGGTAATAACAAAGTCAAAATAGAATGTTCTGAACCGTTATGTGTATGAATACTTGACAAAGTATATTGACAAGATAAAACGCAAGTATTTATCTTTAAGAACACACGGTCAGATAAGCATTTAAGTATCCAAAAATCTGTTAATATCACAGATATTCTCCCCCTTAAATCACTATTGGGTTTTTTTTTTTTTTTTTTTTAAACAATAAATAAGGAAATAAACCATATAAAAATAGATAGAGCACTGAAGTGCGGGTTCTAATCCGATGTGATTAGAAGCCATAGTCACTTGAACCAACCTGCATAAGTGAAAGAAACAATGGTAATCATTTATGAAAATGATTCCTTTATCGTTAACAACAGTTGGAAAATAATCACACTATCAATATTTGGAATACTCCCCCCTGAATCATGAGTAAGGTTTAAGACATGTTCAACATACCAAGTTTGCTGATTAGAAATTGAAATCGCTTTTCATCCAATGGCTTGGTGAAAAGATCAGCTAACTGGAAGTCAGTTTGAACAAAGTGCATTTCAATATTACCTTTTTCTACATGATCCTTGATGAAATGATAGCGTACATCTATATGCTTGGTCTTCGAGTGTTGTACCAGATTAGCAGTTATAGATATTGCACTCTTGGAATCACAATAAATCGGAACGCGCTTGTAGTTGTATCCAAAGTCCCTTAACTGTGTCGTCATCCAGAGGACTTGAGAACAGCAGCTAGCAGCAGCTACATACTCAGCCTCGACAGTGGATGTTGAAACACAGTTTTGTTTCTTTGAAGTCCAACTCACAAGTTTGTCACCTATGAATTGACATGATCCAGAGGTGCTTTTCCGGTCTAGCTTACAACCTGCATGATCAGCATCTGTAAAGGCAGTTAGTTCAAAACGAGAATCCTTTGGATACCAAAGGACTAGATTAGGAGAACCTTTGAGATATCTAAGGATTCGCTTAACAGCAGTTAAGTGCGACTCTTTAGGATTAGACTGATATCTCGCACAAAAACATGTGGCAAACATTATATCCGGGCGACTGGCAGTCAGATAAAGTAAAGATCCAATCATGCTACGATACACCTTTTGATCAACAGGCTTCCCGGAGGGATCCGCGTCTAAGAGTGTACCAGTTAACATTGGTGTTTTCATGACTGAACTATCTGACATATTGAACTTTTTCAAAATATCTTTTATATATTTAGCTTGATTAATAAATATGCCTTCGGGTAATTGCTTTACTTGTAGACCAAGAAAGAAATTTAATTCACCCATCATCGACATCTCAAACTTTGTTTCCATTATCTTTGAAAAGTTCTTACAAAATTTTGGATTTGTCGACCCAAATATTATGTCGTCAACATAAATCTGAATAAGAATCAAGTCATCACCTTGCCTTTTAAGAAATAAGGTTGTATCTACTGTACCTTTCTTGAAACCAGAAGCAAGTAGAAATTTAGTGAGAGTTTCATACCAGGCTCGCGGTGCTTGTTTAAGACCATAAAGCGCTTTGTCTAAAACATAGACATGATCAGGGTGATGAGGATCAACGAAACCTTCAGGTTGAGCCACGTAGACCTCCTCATGCAGAACGTCGTTCAGGAAAGCCGACTTTACATCCATCTGATAGACTGTAAAGTTTTTGTGCGCTGCATAGGCTAGAAAGATTCTGATGGCTTCGATCCTTGCAACCGGGGCGAATGTTTCATCATAGTCAATGCCCTCTTGTTGACAATACCCTTTGGCGACCAAACGAGCTTTGTTTCTCACTACTACTCCAGCTTCGTCTTTCTTATTTCTGAACACCCACTTTGTTCCAATAACGGATTTACCTTTAGGTAGTGGGATCAAGCGCCATACCTTGTTCCTTTCGAATTGTAGAAGCTCGTCTTGCATAGCAGAAATCCAGAAAGGATCACGTAGAGCTTCAGCCGCTTTCTTTGGCTCTAAGGAACTGAGGAAGCTTGAAAACATGCAGAAGTTAGCTGTTGCAGATCTTGTTGTGACACCAGATTGTACTTCACCTATCACGTTTTCCAGGGGATGATCCTTAGTCCAACGATGTGTGCTTGGTAGTGCATCAACTGCTTGTTGCGTATTTGATGCATCGTTGTCATCTTGTACGGCAGGTTGCTCCACAGATGTACTCGGGACATCTTGTACTGGTGTTTCTGACACTGAAGCTTCTGGACTAGCGGTTGAAGTGCTCGGGACTTCGTTTCCAGATGAACTATCTGTAAAGACAGATTCAGTATTAGTAGAGTCAGAAACTAACGGTGTAGTTGTACCTGATGGAGTTGAAGTGTCAGTGACTTCGTCGGAAGGTCCAGGTATGTCTTCAGAGATAGTAGGGACCTCCGAGTTTGTACCACTTGTTATTGATGTTGATATGCCTTTTTCAAAATCTGCACATATATCATCAAAGGCATCAATAAACAATAAATCTAACTCAGATGAAGTAGAGTTAGAGTTTGAAGAAGTGGATCTTGTTATAGTTGGTTCTATTCTTGCTTGAATAGAAGCTTTGTCGTTAAGACCGAGTTCTGAACTGTTGTGTCCAGAAGTCCTTGTAGAATTCTCATCAAAGGAGACATTCATGCTCTCAACAACCGTCTTAGTTCGAATAATGTAAATTCGATAAGCTTTGGATGTCAGAGAGTATCCAACAAGATATCCTTCATCCGCTTTCTTATCAAACTTTGATAATCCTTGACGCTCTTTTAGAATGTAACACCTGCAACCAAAGACACGAAGAAATTTGATATTAGGTGGACGATTGTTGATTAACTCATATGCTGTTTTATTAAATCGCTTGACCACAATGGTACGGTTCTGTGTAAAACATGCTGTAGCGACTGCCTCGGCCCAAAGGTACATGGGTAGATCTGAGTAAGCAAGCATAGTACGAGTTGCTTCAACCAGAGTGCGATTCTTCCGTTCAACAATGCCGTTTTGCTGTGGAGTGTAGGCTGCGGAGAAGTTGTGTGAAATACCCACGGAAGTAAGATAACTCTTCAGGGTGTCATTCTTGAACTCCGTGCCATTATCACTGTGAATGGTTCTTACTGGCAGTTGAAGACGTACTTGAATACGCTTGATGAAAGCGATAATCAACTCTGGCGCATCTGACTTGTTGCGAAGAAACTCAATCCATGTATACCTTGAGTAGTCATCTATCATTACCAACACATAGTTCTTTCCGTTGATAGATGTTGTGCGCATTGGGCCACAAAGGTCCATATGAAGAAGTTCCAGTGCTGATGAGGTCGATGATTCAACTTTGGACTTGAAGGATCTACGCTTCATTTTGCCCAACTCACATGCGGAACAGAGTGAGTCTTTTTCGAACCTCATTTCTGGTAGACCTTTGACCAGACCTTGTCTTTGTAGCTTCGCTATAGATCGGAAATTCTGATGAGACAAGCGTCGATGCCACGTCCATGTATGTGCTTTAGAAGCTTTGGCTAGTAGACATACTGGACGTATGGCAGACAGTGTAGGGAAATCTACATAGTATAGATTTCCATGGCGCTCAGCTTTGAAGACTTCGTAACCATCGTGATCTTCTAGATAGCAATGAGTGGTTGTGAAGCGGACTTGATATTGCATGTCACAGAAGTGACTGGTACTGAACAGATTGTGATCAAGTCCTTCAACATATAGCACTTTTTGAATCTTCATAACACCGTTATCGAGCATTCCATATCCTCTGACGTGGCCTTCGGCTTCAGAATTGGCAAATCTAACTGCTCCGGCAGACTCCTCCACATAGTTATGCAAGAGGTGCTTGAATCCTGTCATGTGGCGTGAACATCCGGAATCTATTACCCACAATCGACAGGCCTGCAAAAGAGACAATTAGTTTTGCTTAGGCACCCATATCAAGATGGGTCCTTCGCGGTTAGCATCAAGCAATTCAGGAATATCATCTGGTTTGACTTTTACTCTCCATTCATAACGTGGTTTTGGAACCCATTTCCAAACCATCTTAACATTCAATTCCTGAAAGTGCTTTTTAGAAGTAGGATTGGCAACCTTAGCACGATACACTTTTGGTTGTGTAGAAGAATCAGAATTAGAATTAGACTTAGAGTTCAGCTTAGCTTTGCTTTTATTCTTTTTGGACTTAGGAGGGGAGTAGTATTTGAATGAATTATCCCAACAGTGTTTGCAATAAAGATTCTTTCGAGCAAAATTCATAAACTTAGATTTATCGGAACAAATCTTACATTCATGTTTATCAAAAGAAGTACTATTCAAAATAACACTGTCTGTAGGACAACTACTAGAATTCAAACTATTCTTTTTATTCAAACTAAGATCTTTATTCTTCTTACTCTTCCCAACTCCATTTCCTCTTATATCTGAAACAGAAACAGGAACCTTGTTAGTCTCTAACTTAGAAGGTTGTTCTTTTCTAGTGCTCTTTGAAGTCTCACCCTTTTCAAAAATACTCGGTGGATATTCAGGACAGTCAGAGTAAACAACTGTAGGTTTTGCAGGAGCATCAAATTCTGGATTGGTTCTTACCTTCCAGCTTGGATCATTGAACATCTGTTTATCACTTGAAGCATTTTTAAACATAGTAACTTTCAAATCATTGATCTCTATGCAAAGCTCTTGATTTACTTTTAAAGACTTTTCAAGTTTATGTTTGAGATCAAAGTTTTCATCTTCAACCTCATCAAGAGACTGTTGCAACAAATCGATTTGCTTCATCAATTCAGATGTATGATCATTCACAGAATTTGATCCCTTTGAATTAGAAACAGGATCAGAGTCTGAAGCATTCATCATTTCAGAAAATGTATCTTCAGTCATGGACTCAATAAACTCCGTTTTATCATTTTGAACACAAGATTCATCCGCGGTAGCAGTAACTTCTTCAACCTCTTCAGGAAGTAAAGGTTTAGAAGCAATGGGAGTTGAGACTGATGGTATAGTAGATGGATCAACATCCGATTCATACTCATCAAATTTGCATGCAGTCTCAGGTAGAACTGTGTTGGTGCTCATTGATTCTTTAGAAGGTGTGGTAAATAGTGATTCAAACTCAGTAAATTCGATCTTTCGAGTTGCATAGCTTTCGTTCAAATCACCATATGTAAAACCAACAGATTTAAAAAGATTTTGAGAATCAGTGTCACCAGACTTGTTCTTTCCCATTTCTTCTTGACCTTTGGTCTCTTCAGAAGGTTTAGGAGAACTTGCTTCAACAAAAGTAGCGCGAATGTCAGGAATGGGTTTTATTGCGGAGCCAAATTTATCAAAATTATATAGGTGCTCCGGTGCCTTTTTCAAAATTTCATTAATTGGCACACCCAAACCTGATTTAAGTTTGTAAAACCTTTTGTCTTGGAGTTTATTGGTCAACAGATTTAATGTCTGTTCAGTCTGACCTCGTTTCATTTTAATGTCCTCCAGTTGCTTTATTTTGGTGAAAGCTTCATTTCTTTCTTTATAACAAACTTCAAATTTGATTTGAAACTCACCCTTTTCAGCATTAAGATTCACAAGATCTGTTTCTAAACCAGATATTTTTTCTTTTAAAGACTTTTTTTCAGCTTTTAAATCATCTTTTTCCTTTTCCTTTTCTTCCACAACAACTTTTAAAATAGCATTTTCATCACGAAAGCTTAAAACAGATTGATGTGCAGAGCTAAGTTTGCCTTTCAGTAAAGCAAATTCATCTTTCATGCCATGTATTTGGGCCATTAAAGATTCAATAAGTTCAGAATTTTCACTTACCTCAGAGTTTGCTTCTTCGGATTGTGTCTCAGAGTCTTCATCGTCACCTTCCAGCTTTGCCATTTAAGAAACTTGGGTGAAATGTGCTTGCTCCTCGTCATCAGAACTTTGGAACAACCAGTTCTCTTCTTCAGCCATTAGTACTTTTCCTTCTTCAGCTTTCTTGGCAATCAGTGACTTTCTTGAGTAGTACTCTGAGTTCTTCACTTTCTTGAATTTGCAGTCCCTTGAGAAGTGCCCAAATTTTCCACAGTTGTAGCATCTTCCTGGTTCATCCTTTCGCTCTTCTCGCTTCTCCTCTCTCTTTCCTTCTCTTCTATCCTCCTTCCGATCTTCTCGTCCTTCCTCTCTCTTTCCATGCCTCGGCTTGTATCGCATCTCAGACTTCTCTTTCTTGTATTCATCATACTTTGGCTTTGAGTAAAATCTTTTCTTGCCAAAGCTCTTCTTGAATCGTCTCGTAATGAGAGCCAAGTCTTTAGAGAACTTTTGAATATCAGGATCTGAATCAACTTCCAGTTCTTCATTACTTGAAACAGAGTCAGAGTCAGTAACTTCGGTAACTAGAGCTTTAGACGCCTTTTTCTTTGACCTTGCAGAGGATACAGAACCTTTGCCGGCTATGAGAGCCACAGAATCCTTCAGATGATTAGATTCATTATTCATAGATCTCACCTCATCCTCATGTTGAGCAAGAGTAGAGAAGATATCGGTGACATTTTCTCGAGCCATATTCTTCGACATCTGGAGGTTGATAGCAAAGTTCTTCCATTCTGGATTCATATTATTGATGAACTTGTAGTTTATCTCAGAAGCAGATTTGGCGATTTTGTTCCTCCGCAAGTCATTGAGAATAATGTTGTACCTATTATAGGTATCTAAAAGCAGCTCTCCTTCTTTGGCATGAAATCCCTCGTAAGCATTTATGCACAGATTCTGCTTAGCTTGAATAGAAGCTTCACTTCCTTCAAACTGCCTTGCTAGTTCATCCCAGATTCCTTTAGCAGTACTCTGACTGTCGACACGATTGTAGATGTCGTTTGGAATTGCCATCGTCAGATAGATTAGAGCTTCTTCTTCTAACTTGAGCTGGTCTTTCTGCTTTTCAGTGAAGAACTGAACAGGTTTAGGAATATCTCTGTCAGGGATTTCAGGAGAGGAATCTGTAGCAGGTTGACCCTTTACTGTGATCATTGGAGTTTTGGGACCTTCAATGATTATTGTCATGAACTCTCTGTTCTTGTGATTCAGAAACTGAATCATTCTTGTCTTCCACTGCTGATACTCATTTGCCACGAGGACAGGAGGTTTGACTTGAGAACCCATCGAGAGAAGCTGATTCGACATCTTAGCTGTACGGTTAGTAAATAGACTTTTCTGTACCAAGACAACCAACTAGATGAGATCGTTAGAATCAAAAGTAAAGACTACACTCAAAAATTTTCAGAAAAAATAAATTTCCAAAAATAATCAAATGCAGTCCTCGCACACAGTATAAAGCACTAATATCTATGAATAAAATACTGAAAAATTAAGAAGATTTTGATCAAGCACAAAACTTTTGTCCCCCTTCGCAGACTTAGCACGGGTATGGGGGCAGCGCCCCTAGACAAAAAAAAATTAGGCTTTTAGAGGCCCTGTTGCAGCTTGCAAAAATTTGTGTAGGACTGGAAAATGTTCGAAGAATGAACTGTACCGGTCGAAGGAAAAACCGGAGTATGCAAGGCACCGGTCGAATGGCAAGACCGGAGTAACAGGTATCCGGTCGAATGGCAAGACCGGGAATACGAGTATCCGGTCGAATGGCAAGACCGGAGTAACAGGTATCCGGTCGAAAGGCGAAGACCGAAGTAACAAAGTATCGGTCGAATACTAGACCGGAAACCACTAAGGTCCGGTCGATACTCCTATCCGATCGAAGGAAAGACCGGGGAATACTAAGGTCCGGTCGAAGGAATGACCGGAGATCACAACTATTCGGTCGAAGTAAGGACCGATGTTTACAACTACCCGGTCGAAGGCTCAGGTCGAATAGGTATCGGTCAAACAATAATATCGATAAACACGATGAATGACCGAAGAACACGATGAGTTTCTGGGATTCGACCGAAACCAAACCCAGAAACTTTAATCGACTGAAGAACACAATTAAACCAACAACTAAGCAATCCTTCGATCGAATGAAGCACAAAAACACAAATAATCAATTACTAATCGACCGGATGCGATAACAGATTCATAAAATCGGATGAACAGTATTTTTTCGATGAACAGTAAATTCGAAAAAAAATATAGATTTAATCCTAAAACTTGATTCTTTAGGCTCTGATACCAATTGTTATCCCAGTTTAATCTAGTTGGTAAACAATCAATCAAGTAATCAAGCAACACAATAATAATCAAGAGATATATAAATCAGAGTAACATACCAATCCCTTGAATAAACAATGAAACCTTTGAGTGTTCTTGATATCCTTGAATACAGAGAAACCTTTCTACCTTTCTAATATGATTATTGTAAATATGAGGATTCTAACCTAAAATCTAATAAACCAAAACATTAAATACCCAGGCTTTAGGCCTAACGGGCTTAGCTAAAAGCTTAACGGGCTTGAGGCCCAATAGTTAACAACTATTAGATTATTACATAATAAACCCTCTAATTAACTTTATCACAATTGCAGTTTAAACCCTTAACTTTAACTTTAATCTTGAATACAATTTATGATCCAACACCTTAGATTGTGCAACATCATCGGGATTGACCCCGGGTGAAAGGTTGTGTTGTGAGGAAGCAGAATATCGGTCCGGAGAGGAGACCGACTCATCTTCAATCTTCACAGAAGGAGGAGGAGAAGGAATATTAGGGGACTCCTTTTGTACAACCAAATCTTGTTGAGAAGGTTTGGAGGAGGTGGGAGAGGGTTTAGCAGATCCCCGTGGCCCTGGAGGGGAAAGTTTAACATCTGCCGATTTTTGAGAATCGGTAGATGGAGTGTGAGTTTCGGCCGAAGGTTTCCGAAGTCTCTTAGAACGAGACTTAGGAGGGGATTTTGAGCCCCGTCGCTTAACAGAAACAGAAGGGGTAATGACCTGGGTAGCCACCGACGGATTTTTCAGCGGCAGAGTCATAAGAGCAAGTGCGACGTTGCCGGTGGCCTTTTTCTTTTTAATAGCCACCGACTTAGCTCGGGAAGGTTTAGGGGGAGAGGGGACCACCGATTTGGATGGCTTGGGAGAAGATGAAGGCCTTTCGGATTCACCTTCGGCAAGCGTTCCCCAAATCGGATTGGGAGAAGAGATGAAAGAAAACATACCTGAGATGAGCGGAGAGTCGGTGGGCTTCACTGGTTTGAAAATAGTTTGCTTGCTAATTTGAGAAATTGGCAAGTCAAACTTGATCATCGGCTCAGGGAGAGCAGCATCGGCACTTAGTTGTGAAGAGAAAATGAAACTAGGCCAGATGGAGCTTCGAATGGGGAATGGAGCTAAGGTAGCTGCTATTGCTCAGGGGACTTATGACATGAAGCTGCCAAATGGTCTTATTTTAGCACTTAGCAAGTGTTTATATGTACCTAGCATTACTAGGAATATCGTTTCTTTTTCTCGTTTGCAACAAACTGGATTTATGTTTACTTTCAGTAATGATTCAATTTCACCTTATCTTAACAATGTTTTGTATTTTGTGGCCAAACCACACAATGGTATTTATGAAATTGATATGCAAAATAGTTGTAATTATGAATCAATGTATAATGTAAACAATAAACGAATTAAGCGAGGCTTAAATAAGACCTATTTGTAGCATTGTCGTCTTGGACACATAAACAAGAAACGCATAGCCAAACTCCAGGCGGACGGAGTGTTGGAATCATGTGATGATCCATATGATGTATGCAAATCTTGCTTAATGGGCAAGATGACAAAAGCGCCTTTTAAAGGCAAACCCGAAAGGGCAACAGAACTATTAGGGATTATACATACTGATGTGTGTGGACCCTTTAGTTCAACCACAAGAAATGGTCATCGCTACTTAATTACTTTTACTGATGACTTTAGTAAATACGGGTATGTTTACCTAATGAAAAACAAATCTGAAAGCTTTGAGTTTTTTAAAGAGTTTCAGAATGAAGTAGAGAATCAACTTGGCAAAAAGATAAAGACACTTCGATCGGACCGGGGTCGGGAATATCTAAGCCAAGAGTTTATTGACCATCTAAGAGATAACGGGATAGTATCCCAATTAACTCCTCCCGGAACACCGCAACATAACGGTGTGTCCGAAAGAAGGAATAGAACCTTGTTGGACATGGTTCGCTCTATGATGAGTCGTACCAATTTGCCTAAAAGTTTATGGGGTTATACCCTAGAAACAGCTGCCCGAATACTAAATAGTGCGCCAACCAAAAAGAACGATAAAACCCCTTTCGAACTATGGACTGGGAAGATCCCAAAACTGTCATATATGAGAATATGGGGTTGTGAAACTTATGTTAAGCTGGAAGCTTCTGGGAAGCTTGATTCAAGGTCTGAAAAATGCATCTTTGTAGGATATCCAAAAGAGACAGTTGGATATTACTTCTACAAACCCAGCGAGAACAAAGTTTTTGTTGCGCGCCGCGGTGAGTTTCTAGAAAATGATTTTCTATCGAGAACCACAACGGGGGATACAGTAGATCTTGAAGAAATTCAAGAACCACAAGATGAAACAATGGTTGATACTGACAATCAACATGATATTGAGCCTCAACAAGTTGTTGAAGGTAATGACGAGATACAAACAATCCGAAGATCGAATAGGAGTCGTCAAGAGCCTGAGAGATATGGTTATCTCATTGGCAATGACGATACGGTTCATGATGAACCCGTAACCTATCAGGAAGCCGTATCAGGTTTAGAATCTGATAAATGGCAAGATGCCATGAAGGCTGAAATACAATCCATAACCAAGTTTGGAACTTGGTAGATGCACCTACCGGTTGCAAAGTTGTAGGGTGCAAGTGGGTATTCAAAAAGAAAACTGACATGGATGGGATTGTACATACCTATAAGGCTAGGTTGGTAGCTAAAGGTTTCACTCAGACTCATGGAGTAGATTATGATGAAATTTTTTCTCCAGTAGCCATGATTAAATCCATCAGGATACTTCTTGCCATAGCTTCATTTCATGATTATGAAATATGGCAAATGGATGTTAAAATCGCGTTCCTTAACGAAACTTTAAGCGAGGACATGTACATGGTACAACCAGAAGGTTTTAAACATCCAAATTTTCCTGAAAAGGTATGTAAGTTGCAAAAGTCCATTTATGGACTGAAGCAAGCATCTCGTAGTTGGAATCTTCGTTTTGATGAAAAGATTAAAGAATTTGGTTTCTTAAAGAACGAAGATGAACCTTGTGTATACAAGAAAGTCAGTGGGAGCATAGTAGTTTCCTAATCCTATATGTCGATGATATATTGATCATCGGAAATGATATCCCTACCTTTAAAGGTGTAAAAGTTTGGTTAGGGAAGTGTTTCGCGATGAAGGATCTAGGAGAAGCAACTTATATCCTTGGTATAAAGATCTATCGTGATAGATCGAAACGCTTAATTGGATTAAGCCAAAGTACATATATTAACAAGATCTTAAGACGCTTCAAGATGGAGGGTTTTAAGAGAGGAAACTTGCCAATGGTACATGGTGTACATCTGAGCAAAACTCAGAGTCCTATGTCTAAAGAGGACATGAACCGCATGAAGGGTGTTCCCTATGCTTCGGCCATCGGTTCAATCATGTATGCCATGTTATGTACTAGACCAGATGTCTCGTATGCCCTAAGCATGACGAGCAGGTATCAGTCAAACCCAGGTGATGCTCACTGGGTAGCAGTAAAGAATATTCTAAAGTATCTTAGAAGAACCAAATAAATGTTCTTACTGTACGGCGGTCAAGAAAGAGATTTGTGTATTCAAGGATACGTAGATGCTAGTTTCCAAACCGACCGAGATGACTATAAATCACAGTCGGGATACGTGTTTGTGTTAAACGGGGGTGCTGTGAGCTGGAAGAGCTACAAACAAAGCACAATAGCGGACTCAACTACAGAATCGGAGTACATTGCAGCGTTGGACGCCGCAAAGGAAGATGTTTGGATGAAGAAATTCATCACAGATCTGGGAGTAGTGCCTAACATATGTGACCCTGTCGAGATATATTGCGACAATGAGGGTGCCATTGCTCAGGCAAAGGAACCAAGGTCACATCAGCGCTCCAAGCATATCATGAGACGATATCACCTAATTCGAGAGATTATTGAAAGAGGTGACATAAATATATGTAAAGTTCGATCAGAAGACAATCCAACTGATCCTCTTACCAAACCTTTGAGTCAAAGCAAGCATGATGCTCACATTAGCTCAATAGGCTTGAGGTTTTGTAATAATTTATTCTGATTTGTAAAATTTTAGTAATCTTTTACTTTGTGAACATTAAAACAGTTATGTTTTACAGTTATGGCATATTAGATATGAGTATTTAATTAAAACATCTTTGTGTTCGTTTTAGCATGTTTAACTATCCTTAAATGAATATGATGATCATATTATTTAAAACTTTCCTTGATCACTTATTACTAGGGGACTAGTAATAAATCAAGATCATTATCAAGTCTGGTCATGGTCCAAGTTAGAAGTGCACTAGGTGCAACCAGAGTCACATGCGCTTGTCGGAGCACAAGGCGTTGGACAAGACCCACGGTCAAGATCACCTCATAGATCGGCGTCATAAGGTGAGTCTTGAAATAGTATAACACTATTTATCCTCAGACCTGAGATGTGCATTGGGATCTAATGCACAAAGAGTGTTATACTTTGATATAGTTTAACGTTACCCTTGACCAGGTAATCATAAGGGCTATATTAGGTATAACATGAATTGTGTAGTTAGTCGTGTACATGCAATATGGGATTTTCTCCTCTCAAGATGAGAGAGATATTTCTGGGCCCCTCGATTACATATTATGATTTACATGCATGAACAAGTGGATTAGTTGGACTAATGACACTTGTATAATCAAATATATTGGGATCGAGAAACACAATCTTTGAACTATAAATGATGAGATAGATCTATGCCTTAAGTTCAAAATAAAATATCGTGAAGCAAAAGGATAATGAATGATTCTACTATATGATTGATTAGATCAATCAAATTGCTTGAAGGTAAAAGCACATTTACATAGCCTTGGGGGCGGTGACGTGTTGCTAGACGCTTACCATCGTCTGTGTTACTGTGTATCGTGTGCAAGTGGGAGAATGTAAGTTATTATATGCCCATGACACGTGTCACACAGAGATACTGCTGAGGAGTATGTAAACCTATAGGGTCGCACATAAAGAATGCGTTTGTTTCCATTTGTAGAAGCCCGGATTTTATGAAAAATATGTGTTAAACTGTAATTATGATAATTACAGGGTGAAAACGTAATTATGTTAATTACGGGGAATTATCTGTAATTATATAATTATATTTTAAAGTTTAAAAAGATAATTATATATACTTATATAATTATATTTTAAAGTTTAAAAGGATAATTATATACATATATATATATATATTTGAATTTGAATATTACAGATAATTACTAAACCTTATTTAATCCTTAATTGAATTATAGTCTAACTATAATTCTTCTGATATAAATAAGGGGTTAGGCTAAACCATTTGAGATATAATTGAGTTAGAAAAACCTTTCAGAAAAATACAGAAAAGAAACCCTTTTCTTTTCTGTAAAACACATATAGATCTAGGGTTATTGGGCTAGCACCCGGTGGAATTTCGCGTGTTCGTGTGTGGATACCGCTAGAGGAAACCTCGATTGGTTTCTAAGTGCTCAGCTAGTTCAACCACAACAGATCTGAAAAGGTACATCTCTAAACACCCTATGGTGTGGTTCTTATTTAATTAAATGCATCATTGGATCCGATTGGGTTTTAAGTTTTAGAAAAGTTTTCTATTTAATTTTGTAACCAAAATTCTTTTTAATTTCCGCTGCGTATAACGGTTACAATTTATTTTAAAACCCAACAAAAGCTTTATATATAAATATCAACATCTCATAGCGGTAATCGAGAATATTATTATATCCAAGATCAACGGTAAACATATGTAACACCCCGATTTTCGAAGGGTAACATTTCGAGTTATTACAGAAACCGATATATCAAGGAAAAATAAGATATTTGATTTTGGACTTGAATCCTAAATTTTATGGTCTTGATGGATAAAGGGTTCAATTACGAGTCCAACGGTCCTTTCCGGAGCGAAAACGGAGCTAAAACGAAGAAGTTATGGCCAAAACAGTGTTCGGTACATGTTTGGCTATAGTGCCCGGCGATTGTGACACTGTCACTATAGCTTGGCACTATCGCCGAAGTCCAAACTCGGTAAAATCCCGGGGATTGTGCCAGCGATTGTGACATTGTCACTATAGCTTGGCACAATAGCCTGGAGGTATCAGAGTGCATAAATCGCGGATTTCATCCTCATTCTTCATTTCTTCATAACTCTCTCATTTCAACTCCGATTTTGGTGATTCAAGTTGTCATGGTTTCGTTTTTGAGAGATTTTCAAGGTTAAAGTGTTAGTTTTGGGAGGATTAAAGAGTATTTGGTGGTGTATTGGAAGCAAAGGTCAAGAACTCATCATCTTCACCTCCATCTTCAAGAATTTTGGAGTTTTCTAGGTTTTCACCAAAACCTAAGTGGTAAGTTTATCCCTTCCATTTATAAACTTATGTAAGAGTTTTAAATGCTTAATTGATGGTTTCCTAGTGTTTTATTACTCCAATTTCGGTTTGGAGGATTTTGAGAAAAGTTAGGTCAAATTGGGGTTTTTGGCCAAAATGGAGATTTTGATGTAAAGCGTTTGGGGATCGATTCTAAATGGTTGAAAATGATCACTTATGGGTGGAATTTGTATATCTAGGTTTTTGGGGAAGATTGTTGCGTGTGGACTCGAAATTCTTCAAGGAAGCTCGTTTGGGGTAAAATCTAGATTTAGCCTAAATCTAGCGAGGTGAGTTCAAGTTGATTTGTGAAAACGGTGTACATGCCAAAATGTCCATTTTAAAGTGTTTATGTGTTTTACATGAAATTATCAAATGTTGGTTATTTGTTGATCTTTGATTTTTGAAGTATTTACCTTTATAAACTTTGTATAACACCACATTTGGGATTTTTGGGTATTTTGATAAAGGAACACAAATGAATGTGTTTTGATGTTTTATTGCATAAATGGATCTTTGGTCAAAGAAGTAAATTTTGAATGGTTGTCGGGTTTTATGCATCATTCATGAAATGGAATGTTTTATGAAGTATTACTTACACAATTATGCGAAGTACTTGAAAGAATGTATATAGTCTCATTTTATGATTTCCATTCTTATCAGCAGTTAAACTTGGAAATGCATATTTGGAAATACCAAGTATGATGGCGGTTAATGCGCATCATTTGAGAATTACATGTTTTGAGTGCGTTGGTCATTCAATTGGAGTCATGTACTGTTTAGACTGTAATGCAGTGGATCCATAGGCATATGAGTCGGTCTTTATTATTTAAAAAGAAAATGGGCTATTATTTATATGTTGGCCATAATTAGTCTTGGGATTTCGAGGACTTGTCGGGGAGGGCTCTTGGAGTCCAATAACCGGACCTGCATCCGCGAGTTAATTTCTGAGCCTGTTTTTATGGGACAGTCACTTCCCATTTGTAGCTAGTTGAGACATTGGGTCCTCGAAGGCCTCTTAGTACGGTTATGTGGGACCGGTTACTAGCTATGGATCGTAAATGTAATCCTAGCGAATGAGCATGACTAGGTAATCCTCGGGTGCCCCCCCCCCCACATCTTAGTACGAGTCGGCGAGCTCGTGGCCATGTGATTCCTAGTATGGTGAGCTCAGTAACTTGGAATGTGGCCTACTTTTGTGTTCCGCCACTAGCCTTGGAATTCAGGATTCCCCCGTCACCGAGAGGTGTTGTTTTGAGGTATTTGGTTTTATCCTCGTTTTCAGTGACGTTTGAGATTTGGGTTATTTCCTTATGCTATAATTTTGGAGACTTGAGTTTACTCATATTTTGGTCGTTTGTTTTTATAAAGCTTATTCAAATGTCATTATTTGAGCATTACCATTATTCTCGTTTTGAGTAAGTGTTGGATTGCATTATTTCATGAAAGAATGTTTTGACGTTTAGGCGTCCTTCTATAAAATGCATATTGTTGGTAAATGATTTGTTCCATTATCTTAAAGTAAATCATTTTAAATAATCATGATTATAAGTTACAATATTTCTTTTTACGTTTTCCTTTATAATCATGATATAAACTCTTGAACTCACTAGGCGTTAGCCTAACCTTTTTATTTGTCGGCATGTGCATCAGGTTTCATTTCGGGATTAGTTCTAGCGACACTATGAAGCTATGAGTGCTAGTTGTGTGCTCGAAGAGGTGATTAGCTTGATGAAGTCTTCCGCAGTTATATTTGGAGATAGCGATTGTTATTGGGTTATAGTAACACTCGACTTTAGTTAGTATCTATGTAAGACTTTAATTATTTGTTGATGGTTCAACCTATAAATGTATTTCAATTATGGACTAATAGTAAGGGATTTTATTACCCTTTAAGGTATTTTTGGAAGTTTTTAATTAGTCGCTCTTTCCAAATTTGAGGGTATTACAACATAATAGATAATGTAAAATAGATCCATTTCCAGTTCACAGATAAAATCATAATTTGAAAATAAGGGAACTCACCTGATGGTTTGGCACTCAACACACACGAACACTATTCCCGAAAAGATAGAATTCCTACATTCCAATTAGAATAACTAATCAATTACTCAAATCCTAAAAATAACCCCGGACGCTCCCGGTCTTTGGTCTCCTGGGTGACCCCGGTCGAGCGACCCGGTCACCATAACCTCGGGCGACCTCGGTCATCACGACCTCGGGCGACCCCGGTCATCACGACCCCGGGCGACTCCGGTCCCTTAACATCGGGCGACCCTGATGATGGAACCCAGTTCGATACATAGAAATCGATGGCAACAACAATCTACTCCACTAATCGATGAGCGTTAGCAGGATTTCAGCTTACCCGATTAGCCTCTAAACTCTATCAAATTTTAACCCCAAACCACCCAATTAGTCGACCTTCAGATTAGGAAAAATCCCAGGTTTACACGAACTGATAATCGCCCCCAAAGAGAGAGTGGAACAATTTTCAATCAATAGACAAGGAATTGAGTGCTTACCTTTTGAAGAATCTCACCAAAATGATACCAATTTCCCTTTTTCCTTCACGATTCCAAAATTCTCCCACAACGTCAATCGCCTCTTCTTCTCTGTTCTTGCGCCGCACACCAAGAAGAAAGATCCAATCTGATGGATCAGTCTAGGGTTTTGAGCCCTTTTTATGACCATATTTACAACCAAGTCCCCCAACTTTCTTATTTTCACACTTTTACCCCCATTTACTAAATTACCCACTTAACTCCAAGGATTTATGATCGTTACAAAACACACATCTTCACCATATGAAATACACGTATTCATCATATGAAACACACAGATTTACCACATGAAACACACAGATTCACCATATGAAATCAAACACAATTTTCATCTTTAATCTATTTCACCTCATGAAATCAAACGTAATTTCAGTCTATATTTTATTCACCTCATGAATCTTGAAAATAACCGTTTTACCATTTGTGAGTATACCACAACGATGGATGGACATTTAACTTTGCTATAATTTTACAAATTGAAGAAACGAAGAGGTATAAAAGTGTTCAACATCCATCCATGTTCAAAACCCTCTACACGAATTCAGAGATCCTTACCATTATTACAAACTCTTCTCTCTCTCTCTCTCTCTCTCTCTCTCTCTCTCTCTCTCTCTGCATTGAATACCATTACCATTACTGCTTGTGCAACACACAAAAAAAAACATTCAAAATCCCCCATTTTCTTCCTCTTTAATAATTTCTCCACTAAATACATACATACACCAGCAAACCCACATGACCTCCTTCATTGACATCACCCACCTCTTTCTTCCCGATTTTAAATATTCACGACATGGATGTGAATACTAAAGCATAAAGGCTAAAGCAGATGGCACAAAATCTCAATGAAAACCTAATCATAATTCAATGGCACCTTATTTTCGGGATCATTGGAGGCCATCGTTCCGATTGGGTTGTTGTAGTATGTTACCATCGTCTCCTTAAACAACCGCCACGCCTCTTTCTCCACCTCCGATTCCGTGCTACGTCTTTCTCGAATGAAAACCTGATATAGAAAGGGAAATATCCCTGATCGGGCCTAATTTGGATTTGTAACAGAGAAGGGTTTGTGGATTCGATTAATTGATGGAAATCCCAAAAATTGAGGTGGGTATTCATGGAGGTTGTGATTTAAAATAGGGGATTTGATGAATCCCAAAACACTTCGTTTCATATTATAAAAGGATGTTGAAGATTTGGAAACTGATGAAGAAGGGATCTTGAAAATATGGAAAAAGGATTTGGATAGATCTGGAAATTGAGGAAGGGATCTAGAAAATAATAATGATATTTGGAAAATGGACGAGAATACCCTTTTAATTAGCCATTTATTCAATAAATGGTTTCAGATTTTAAAAAAATCACAAAAATGTCATTGCCTTTAATGTCCATTGATTAAAATCAATAAACGACTTAAATCGGTTTTCATGGTTTACAATATTTTTTTGGTTCTCATTTGAATATATATATATATATATATATATATATATATATATATATAAATATATATAGAGTCCCCCTCATTTGCTAACCACGACATTGGTGCTAACCGTGTTAACCAATTTTCGACCAATCAAAAGCGTCCAAGAGTTTATGTCATTCACTCAATGCTATTAAATCTCAAAGGGTATTATTGGAATTTTACAATTTTCGGCCATTAAATTTTTTCCATATTTTAAAGAGATTTTTAATTTGGTAGTTATCCAATTTTTAAATATAATATTTTTAAATTTTCGGCCATTTAAATATAATATTTTAAAAATTTTAAAAATTGGTAGTTATCCAATTTTTAAATATAATATTTTTAAATGGTAATATTTTTAAATTTTAAAATTTTTCCATATTTTTAAATGGTAATATTTTTAAATTTTAAAATCGGTAGTTATCAAATTTTTAAATATAATATTTTTAAATTTTCGGTCATTTAAATTTTCTCCATATTTTAAGAGGTTTTTAATTTTGTAGTTATCTTAATATTAAATATAATATTTTTAAATTAAACTTGGTAATTTTCTAATTCACGCCACATTTATCTTGTTTCCATAGTTCAAATATTTTTTAAAATTGGTAGTTATCTTTATTTTGGAATATAATAATTTATTGTTTCTAGCGTATTCAGAATGCATATATGCACATCAAGGCTTAATAATTTGAACAATGCACACATGCACAGAAAATAAAAACATTTTAAACATTAAAGTTTGAAACTTAACATATAACCATATGCACATATGCAATCTTAAAAGATGCACAAATGCATATATGCACATGTTGCATATGCATATATGCATCGAACTGCATATATGCACAGATTCACTGTTCTAAATGACCCTATCGGCAACCTCGTAGTTCTGCGAATCCGCGTATCTCGATCTATTCGTTACAAAGCAAGCAATTCCTTGAACCTCGAGCTCGGATTTCAGCAATTTACAGAACCGTATCAAGCTCGGGTTTTGGCCGTGATATCCTACGTAAACATAACAGCTCCTGAGTTTCGCATTCGCAGGCGATACCGACCCTTTCGCGAAAGAAATCCGAGGTACCGGAAACGAAAACGAGATACGCGATGCTATCGGATTGTTATCGGAAGACGGTAGAGGAACACAGTTGACGATTTTCAGCTTCGTATCGTCGGAAAAATCGCATCTTTCCGACGTGGGAGTGTAGGAAGTGCTCGGGATATCGTCGTTGGGGGACCCACAGTAGGATACCGGAGTCGATGGTGAGTAAATGAAGTCGGTGTGGTGGTGGCACTGGTGGTGGTGGTCGAGGGCGGATTCGGGTCATCTCCGATGGCTCTCGGAGATATGTAAGGTTACTGCAGGGCGAAGACGAAGGTGGTAGACGACGGCAATATTAGAGACGGAGAGTTTTATGGAGATGATGATGAAATTGAAATTAAAATTAAAAAGGATAATTTCAAATTAAAAAGATAACTACCAAAAATAACTAACTGCATAATTTAAATTTAAGATTCTCCCTGATTTCATGCCGTGATTATCTTCAAAATTAATTAAAATAAATTTCAATTAAAATATAAAAGGAATGTATTTTAACCGAAATACCCCTGTGCGTACATGCATTTTATTTTTATAAACCGTTTTTTATATTTTATTTTAATTAAAAATCAATTAATTGTGGACCATTGATCTCATCAATCTACGGTTGAGATTGGTTAGCACGGTTAGCACCAATGTCACGGTTAGCAAATGAATCCACGACATTGGTGCTAACCGTGCTAACCAATTTTCGACCAATCAAAAGCTTCCTAGAGTTTATGTCATTCACTCAATGCTATTAAATCTCAAAGGGTATTATTGGAATTTTACAATTTTCGGCCATTTAAAATTTTTCCATATTTTAAGAAGATTTTTAATTTGGTAGTTATCCAATTTTTAAATATCATATTTTTAAATTTTCGGCCATTTAAATATAATATTTTTAAAATTTTAAAAATTGGTAGTTATCCAATTTTTAAATATAATATTTTGGAATGGTAATATTTTTAAATTTTAAATTTTTTCCATATTTTTAAATGGTAATATTTTTAAATTTTAAAATCGGTAGTTATCCAATTTTTAAATATAATATTTTTAAATTTTCGGTCATTTAAAATTTCTCCATATTTTAAGAGGTTTTTAATTTTGTAGTTATCTTAATATTAAATATAATATTTTTAAATTAAACTTGGTAATTTTCTAATTCACGCCACATTTATCTTGTTTCCATAGTTCAAAGATTTTTTTAAATTGGTAGTTATCTTTATTTTGGAATATAATAATTTATTGTTTCTAGCGTATTTAAAATGCATATATGCACATCAAGGCTTAATAATTTGAACAATGCACATAAAATAAAAACATTTTAAACATTAAAGTTTGAAACTTAACATATAACCATATGCAATCTTAAAAGATGCACAAATGCATATATGCACAGGTTGCATATATGAATATACAATTTACGTCGAACTGCATATAATCACAGACTGTATATATGCACAGGTTGCATATGCATATATGCACAGATTCACTGTTCTAAATGACCCTATCGGCAACCTCGTGGTTCTGCGAATCCGCGTATCTCGATCTATTCGCTACAAAGCAAGCAATTCCTTGAACCTCGAGCTCGGATTTCAGTAATTTACAGAACCGTATCAAGCTTGGGTTTTGGCCGTGATATCCTACGTAAACATAACAACTCCTGAGTTTCGCATTCGCAGGCGATACCGACCCTTTCGCGAAAGAAATCCGAGGTACCAGAAACGAAAACGAGATACGCGATGCTATCGGATTGTTATCGGAAGACGGTAGAGGAACTCAGTTGACGATTTTCAGCTTCGTATCGTCGGAAAAATCACATCTTTCCGACGTGGGAGTGTAGGAAGTGCTCAGGATATCGTCGTTGGGGGACCCACAGTAGGATACCGGAGTCGATGGTGAGTAAATGAAGTCAGTGTGGTGGTGGCGCTGGTGGTGGTGGTCGAGGGCGGATTCGGGTCATTTCCGATGGCTCTCGGAGATATGTAAGGTGACTGCAGGGCGGAGACGAATGTGGTAGACGACGGCAATATTAGAGACGGAGAGTTTTATGGAGATGATGATGAAATTGAAATTAAAATTAAAAAGGATAATTTCAAATTAAAAATATAACTCCCAAAAGTAACTAACTGCATAATTTAAATTTAAGATTCTCCCTGATTTCATGTCGTGATTATCTTCAAAATTAATTAAAATAAATCTCAATTAAAATATAAAAGAAAATGTATTTTGACCGAAATACCCCTGTGCGTACATGCATTTTATTTTTATAAACCGTTTTTTATATTTTATTTTAATTAAAAATCAATTATTTGTGGACCATTGATCTCATCAATCTACGGTTGAGATTGGTTAGCACGGTTAGCACCAATGTCACGGTTAGCAAATGAATCCACGACATTGGTGCTAACTGTGCTAACCAATTTTCGACCGATCAAAAGCTTCCTAGAGTTTATGTCATTCACTCAATGCTATTAAATCTCAAAGGGTATTATTGGAATTTTACAATTTTTGGCCATCTAAAATTTTTCCATATTTTAAGGAGATTTTTAATTTGGTAGTTATCCAATTTTTAAATATAATATTTTTAAATTTTCGGCCATTTAAATATAATATTTTAAAAATTGGTAGTTATCCAATTTTTAAATATAATATTTTGGAATGGTAATATTTTTAAATTTTAAATTTTTTCCATATTCTTAAATGGTAATATTTTTAAATTTTAAAATCGGTAGTTATCCAATTTTTAAATATAATATTTTTAAATTTTCAGTCATTAAAAATTTCTCCATATTTTAAGAAGGTTTTTAATTTTGCAGTTATCTTAATATTAAATATAATATTTTTAAATTAAACTTGGTAATTTTCTAATTCACGCCACATTTATCTTGTTTCCATAGTTCAAAGATTTTTTTAAATTGGTAGTTATCTTTATTTTGGAATATAATAATTTATTGTTTCTAGCGTATTCAAAATGCATATATACACATCAAGGCTTAATAATTTGAACAATGCACACATGCACAGAAAATAAAAACATTTTAAACATTAAAGTTTGAAAATTAACATATAACCATATGCACATATACAATCTTAAAAGATGCACAAATGCATATATGCACAGGTTGCATATATGAATATACAATTTACATCGAACTGCATATATTCACAGACTGCATATATGCACAGGTTGCATATGCATATATGCACGGACTGCATATATGCACAGATTCACTGTTCTAAATGACCCTATCGGCAACCTCGTGGTTCTGCGAATCCGCGTATCTCGATCTATTCGCTACAAAGCAAGCAATACCTTGAACCTCGAGCTCGGATTTCAGCAATTTACAGAACCGTATCAAGCTCGGGTTTTGGCCGTGATATCCTACGTAAACATAGTAGCTCCTGAGTTTCGCATTCGCAGGCGATATCGACCCTTTCGCGAAAGAAATCCGAGGTACCGGAAACGAAAACGAGATACGCGATGCTATCGGAAGACGGTAGAGGAACACAGTTGACGATTTTCAGCTTCGTATCGTCGGAAAAATCGCATCTTTACGACGTGGGAGTGTAGGAAGTGCTCGGGATATCGTCGTTGGGGGACCCACAGTAGGATAACGGAGTCGATGGTGAGTAAATGAAGTCGGTGTGGTGGTGGCGCTGGTGGTGGTGGTCGAGGGCGGATTCGGGTCATCTCCGATGGCTCTCGGAGATATGTAAGGTGACTGCAGGGTGGAGACGAAGGTGGTAGACGACGGCAATATTAGAGACGGAGAGTTTTATGGAGATGATGATGAAATTGAAATTAAAATTAAAAAGGATAATTTCAAATTAAAAAGATAACTCCCAAAAATAACTAACTGCATAATTTAAATTTAAGATTCTTCCTGATTTCATGCCGTGATTATCTTCAAAATTAATTAAAATAAATTTCAATTAAAATATAAAAGGAAATGTATTTTGACCGAAATACCCCTGTGCGTACATGCATTTTATTTTTATAAATCGTTTTTTATATTTTATTTTAATAAAAAATCAATTAATTGTAGACCATTGATCTCATCAATCTACGGTTGAGATTGGTTAGCACAGTTAGCACCAATGTCACGGTTAGCAAATGAATGTACCTATATATATATATATATATATATATATATATATATATATATATATTAAAGCAACAACCAAGGAGAGTTGAGTTGACATCATGAGAATAAAGTTTTCACAAATGGTGGATTGTAATTAAATTTGAGTATATATCAATAGAAGATTTAGATTTATGTATATAAAAGATGAGGTTGAGCCTTTGAAAACTAAAGGGTCAATTCACGCAGTGACGGAGGACCTTAAGGGCTATGGACCTTTTCACCGTCTTAACATAGATAATGGTTTAATTCCTATATCAAAAACCATGGCCCTCCCAACTCCAATACCATGCTTTCAAAATCTAGTTTCCGTATTAAAAACCTAACAATACTCCACTAGTTACCTATAAATTAACAATTAAGATAATTTAGTATATAATAATTAAAAAAAACAATACAATTTATTAATATAAGAAGCTAAATTAACAAAATAATTTAGTCATTAATATAATAAATCAATTAACAAAATTTAATTTTGTTTTGTCATTTAATATAAATTTGTTTTGTTGGCATGGATGAATACATCTTATTATTGAATCGCATATTATTATACTTGATATCTTTATTGAGTTTCAGGGTCTTACGATATTTTAATATAATTTTTTTAAGAATTTAATTAAACTATGTTCTACTGACAATGTATAACACTTTATTCTTCAAAAGTAAATTGATGATATATTGAATGATTAATATTATTTGTTTCATTATGTTTTACATGTAGGTTTAATTTATATAAAAGATCAATATATTGTTCATGTGTCTAGAAAAGAAAACATGCAAATTCTTTTCAAAAATAGACAACATATATAGAGTGAGAATATCTCTAAATTTAATTATTGTTCCCATTACTAGATTTAGAGATATTAACATATTATCTTATAAGAGACAATAGGGATGTACCACTTGGTAATATATTTTAATTATAATATATATAATGTTACAATTGACTAATTTTTTAACATGATTTTTTTGGTCATTTTATGTCTCTCAACTAGTTTTTGTCAAACGTGATTCATTAATTAGTTAGTTTTTCAGCTCACAACTAACATGAATGAGAAAGAAATGAGAAAGCTCATCAGAGGAAAAAGAACAAGAGAACAAGTTTCTTTCGAAGATTCATTCTTGGTATACTCTTGACTTAGCTATAACATGATTTTTTGTTACTTGAGCCAATACGAGATTGCTTTGACTAATGCTTGAATTCACTGACTGACACTTTTGAAGAAAGCAATTTAAAAACTGAAATTCCCTATTTTTAAATTAAAATTTTGCTATTTGAAGTAATTTGTTTCAATGATCTATATTATATTCTTTCTTTTCTTTATGGACCCCTTGATGGTCGTTTTGGACTTGGAAGTTCACAAGCTTCTTTAAGTTTTCTATGTTATATCACATTTTTGATTTATAAAGAATTGTATCTATTAATGCCTATTGTTTAAGCAACAAAACAGAAAAAAACAACATAGTGCTTCAAAGTTGCTTTTTTTTACGTGGTTCTCTCATGTAGTTATAGATTGTTATGAATTAAATATGAGATCCAAAGGCTCTTTGAAATATTCCTAAAGATGCAACATCACTTACCACCTAGGCTAAGTGTAAGAGAGATTAAGGAAGCATTTTGCTTCTCTCTTTATGCACCAACTCTAGCATACTCAAAAATCATACAAGCCTCAAGTCATAGAAAAAAAAACATCGAGGACAAAAGTAAATCCGGTATGCAAAAAATTATCACAACAAAACAATAGAAATAACATATTATAAACCTTGTTGTGTGACACCTACAATGTTAAAACTCCATATATGCTAATTCGTGATAATTATATGATAGAATTATAGTAAAGAATCAATTTAGACGGATATTTTAGGTTCATAAAGATTTTACTAATCGTTTGAGAAATAAGAGAAAAAGTGGTGGCGGAGTATGGTTTGTGATTTGCAAAAAAGAAATTGCATTTGGACTTTGGATCATGGAATTAAAGGTTTCGAAGAGGAATTGGAGCTTAATTAGTTTCCTATGTTGACTGAATTTGTTTCACTTCTGATTCCAAACCGCTTAGAATCGTTGTTGCATAGGTACTATCATGTTCCAGTTTAGATCGTCAATAGTATACCTCATAACGATATTCATGATTTGACCATAGCATGTCTTTTCGGCTGTCATGATCTAACTGTATTTTGAAGAACTCTCCATACTTTCATCTGGGAATATATGCACTTCTTTGAATTGGTGCACTCATTTTAGGGTGTTCAGATATTTGAACATACCTAGAAAAACAAACAACTCAAGCAAATCTTTGAGAAAAGGTATAAGAGAGACAAAAAATAGAACTAGATTATTTTTTTACATTCAATTTTTTTCTACTTTGTTATTATATTTGAGGGAGGAAAATGTTGAAATATATTTTTCTTTTATTTCCATTTTATTTGTAATACTTGAACTTAGAAAGAGACCACTATATATGTAACACTCTAAAAATTCAACTTATAAAAATTTCATAAAATTGGCAACATGACATCAAAAAAACAAAGATCCAATTAACCTGAAAATAATATTCCAAAAGAACAACAACCCAATATTCAATACAACCACAACCTTGAGAAGTCGGGTTAGTTTGTGTAAAAAGGGTTGCCATAAGAAATGGGATACTAATAATACAACGACCTACTTAATCTAAGATCAATTCCAATCTAGATTAAAATGGGCGTCGCCAAAATCACTATTAACGCTCTTCACAAAATCCCCCAAAAGACCGGCACTTCAAGATCTCCTACGTGCCCGGTAGCCAAGCCAACCTCCTAAATTCCTCCACGGTTAGGATCTGTGAGGAAACAACAACCACAACAGGTGTTAGGACGAAGCCTAGTGAGATCCCATAAATATGCAGATATTAAATATGGTATTTATAAAACAATAACAGTGTTACCGAACTCCTCTGGTTCACGCGGAACAATTCTCCGCCATCATTTTCTCAAACCTGAATATAAACATACAAGAAATACCTCTTGATTTACGGGGGAGACCCGCTTCCATCGGGGCGATATTTACTCGAAAGTGGGATCGCCCGCGATGGTCATGGATTACACCTCATGCCCCGATCTTAGTTCCCATGCCATATCGACATCACAACCTCAGACCGTATTTACTGCCCTTATTGCCTACTCCGTCGAGTTACACCTCAAGGTCTTACGGACATTATTGCATATCCATATTCTAGACGAGTTACACCTCAAGGATACGAGATCCCTTATTGCCTACTCGCTAGTAACACACCGTGATTAATGCAAAATTCATACATTAAGCTACTACCTCCTCGTGCACAAGGAGTAGTGCCACATACTTATCAGGTGATCCACATTTGTTAAATAAATAACACATTATATACACCTCTCTTCCACATATAAAACATTTACTTCCATATTCCTCATAAATCATGGTCCTCATAATTTCATATATGTAAATACATCCACCCATTATCATTACCCCATTCCTTCATAAAGTTATCAGCAGTTGAATTAAATCATGACATTAGTAGTTTCCTCATGAACTCAACATATAAGCATGAAATCTAGAACATATAATCCACATAGTTACTACTAAAGATATTATCAAGGTCTACTAAACATACTTGCCCTCATTGGGTTCATAAAGTCAAGAATACCAACTATTAGGTTATAAGACCCAACCAAATAGCACATAGAAGTATTGTGAGATAAAGCTATGGTAATAGTCAATACTAGAGCATTTAAGAAGGAATAACTCACCAAGTAGGTTTTTGGGGAAAACCCAAACCCTAGGTTAGAACTTTGGGGAAGATGACAATGGATATGATGGCCTCCAAGCCCAACTTGAATCCTTAGATGCTAGCCCCCAAACTCTAGCAATAAATGAGGTGAATGGTGGTGGTTTGGAACCCTAATTTCGGATGGGAGAAGTTATGAGGGGTGAGAGGGGAGAAAATAGGTAGATGAGAGGAGTAATGAGCTGAAATGGAAGAAAAAGTCGTATATAAGTGACCAGGGACTTCCGCGGGTTATGTCGCGACTATAAGTCGCGGCACAAGTCGCCCATGTGCCTGAACCAAAAATCCAACAGTGAGTTACGTGGCTATGCCGCGACTTGTAACCCGCGAGTAACTCGCGTAAGCTCCTGTGTCCAGCCCAAAACCACCAAAATCAAGTACTCAAACTAGCTCCAAACACCATGCTAACGATAACAGTTAAACACGAGAGTACAACAATAAACGGTACACAAGACTAGAAGTTTTGTCATTAGATTCTTATAACGTAAATTTCGGGGTGTTACAATATAAACATGGGTTAAAACTGAAAATGACAAGAAGTTAAAATGTATCTCTCAAAACATGGGGACGTGTTTTGTAGTTATAGAAATTTCATGATAGTGAGTGGGGCAATGGGTTGAGTATGTAGTTGAATTGGACCTTATTTCATAGATAAATGATCAAATCAATGTTATATAGATGATGTCAAACAACATTTCACTTCGTTGGCAAAAAATGTACACACCGTAAACCTATAGAGATATTCTTTGTCCCAATTTAACAATCAAACAAAGAAATCAATCACAAATCTCATTGTTCTTCATTCAAATTGAACTTTATCTCTCTACATATTACATGAATCGTATAAACTCTCTCTCACTAAAATCCTCTCTCTAAAATATGACAATGTAAGCTCTTACCAATTACAAAGGATAAAACCTATTTATACTAACTGCATTGCACAACAAATAAACTCTAAGCACTTTGATTAAACAAGACTTAAGCTGCTTTGACTTTCACACTTTCACTATAGAACTTTGACTTTGAATTTCATCCTTTGACAACTTTAATCTTCAAAGTATAATCCTCGTTTCACGATCTCGGATACAACAATATTGCTCCAACAATCTCCTACTTTGGATTCGAGATCGTTCTTCAAAAATAAATTCAGCTTTAACAGTCTTCACTTTTGAAGTCAAACAATATTTGGAATACAATCTCCCCTTTCTTTGGAACAATTTCAGACTTTAACAATCTCCCCCAAAGTCTGTAACAAACTTCTCTTCTCATATAGTCTTCAGCAAAGAAATTATCTCCAGTTTTTGCTCACTTTACTCTTTCGAACAATCTTCAAAGAAATTTTTTGTAATCTTCACTGAACTTTCTGAATTCTTTGAATCAACATATTCTGAAATGTCTTTCGTTCTTTGAAACCGCTTTATCTTTCTCTTGTTATGCTCAGAAATTGCTTTGACATTCTATAACTTCTCCCACATAAACCATTTCTTGATATCATTTCCCATAAACTGCTTTTTCATTCTTGATTTTCTCCCCCTTTTTGATGAACGCGATCATCAGCATCATCAAAAATTGGCATGAAAAAACATTCTTCCCTCTTTCAAACAAATGACCATTTGATCTTTCCAACTGATATATGTAACATCCGTCAATTCATAATGATTCTGAATCTTTTCAAATTCAGAATGGAATGGTAAACCTGAATCAACAAATGAATCAGTTAAAATGCCTGTAAGTAGCACGAAGCCACTTAGTACAACGAATGTACTGTACAAGGAGTTTTGTTGATGTTCACTCCCCAGGACTTCCATTCAATCATTGAAAAACACAAGGTAATTCCATGAATGTTCTGACAGAAAAACAAATTTTTTGTGTGTATATGCTTGTGTATGAAAGAATTAAGCATTTTGCTTTATTTGGCTAAAAAATGTGTAAATTGTTGAGACACAACAAGTTTTCCACGACTCAATTTGCATGATCGAAGTGCGAAGGTGGAGCAAACTTCCTTCTTTTCAATATCCAAATTTTCCGAATGAAGACCAGATAGTTATGTGTTGAATCCCCATGAAAAATTGAAACACTTCTTTGTTAAGAAAGAAATGAGTAGCTAGTGGGGTTATAGAAAGAGTTGGCATGGGCTCACTGCCTGTTTCAATAATGTTCACGAAAGAATTGTTAAACAACAGTAATGTGGTTGCCCGACTCAGAAAGTGGTTGGTGCAGAGTTCTGATATTATTTTAACTCTGTTCTCACACCCTCTTTCTTTTTATCATTATGTTCACTACTAACCAAACTCTCTTTTCCATTTTTCCGCTCATTGCAATGAGGTTGTTTAACCGGATGAACTTCCTCACCCACTCTTTGATTTATGACCCCTCGCCTCTCGATCACTCAGGATAACTTCTTGGGTAGGAAATGCTGGTTAACGTGAATCCATAGAAGTTCTTTTAAGCTCTCACACTGATCCCATGAAATTTTTCCTAAAATAGTAATGTTCAACGATTTAACTTGAACAAGTAAAGTGCAGAAATATGAATCACAATGTCAGATAAATGTATGCTCAATAAATTAGCACGAATATTTGAGCATTTTGAATTTTGAAGATTTTATCATAACAAGTATATTTGAATGAATGAAATGAATACAAAAGACTTGTTTGAGAATCTGACAATGTATCGAAAATATCAAATATGAATGATAATCATTTAAAGCTTAGGTCATGAAAGAATTGGAATGTGTCTATATGAACAAATACAGACTGTCATGAAAGAATCGCTTATGTTTTGAAATGAATGTAATGCTCAACAAACATTGAAATCAAAAGGGGTTTATTACCATCAAAAAATTGTTTCAATATGAGACATGATAATAACAAAATCAATCAGAAAGACTAAACCGGTGTGTATGAATACTTGACAGTATATGGAAAAGAAAATACACAAGTATTAATCTTTGGAAACACACAGTTAGTAAACATGAAAGCTTATAACTGAAAACATTTAAAATCACACTTCTAAATTCATGAAATCTTTTAAAGAATCGAGAAGTAGTTTGAACGTTTAAGAAATATGTTTTCATGTCTGAAAGTCTTCATTCTTTCAAACATAATGAGATTAAGGTTAGAATATATCAAAACTTATCCTTTCTCAAGTCATGAGATATGATCGTGTAAGCCCCCCCCCCCTCAAAATCTGCATCCAGTCAAAAATTCGTCAAAGTAACAAAGTCTTAGTCAAAAACATTGAAACACGAGTTCTGATTTGAACTAATAATAAGTCATTTACCCCCCCTGAAAATATGCATTCGCAATATTATCAGTAGAGGTAATATGTATACTCCCCCTTGAAGGTTGATCCTCTCATTTATGCATCAGAGTACAATCGCTTTTGATCGTTGAAGTACGAGTTCTAAACTGTTGCGTTTAGAAGTCATAAATGTTCTCTTCTTTGAAGTATGGGTTCTGAATTGTAGTATTCAGAAGCCAAAGTTCTTTTATTCCCCCCTAGACTTGAGGTGCCTGCAACACAGATAAATCTTTTGGCTTTGGAATCCATTGGTATTTGGGTCCAGGTGTGTTAGTTGCAGTTCTGTTAGGAGTAATATAATAAGAACCATACTAGTAATTAACAAAATCTTTACTAACAAAATCATTTGAGCCATAGTAAGAACAACAAACTTTCCTTTTAGCTAACCTGAGTAATTGATTTATAGAATAAACAAAATCATGTTTACTTTGATGTATGCTCAAATGATTTCTGCTCATTCTTCTCGTCAGAAGATGCTTTCACTCTCCATACTAACTTCTCAATACTATTCCTTCTTCTAAATGACCTTGAACCATCAACATTCCTATCATAGAAAATGTTAGTAGTGCGAATCTGATCTATAGAATTAATTGACCTTTTTGTATAAACAATTTTATAATGCGAACTTGATGATGTCTTGAGTGGGCATTCAGAATCAGCTGAATCATCTCTAGGTGTTTGAAGAATTGAATCTGGAGTCTTCTGCTCAGTCAAAACCACCTTAGAGACAATTTCTTCAAGTTCTGTTATCTTGGAAGATAAACTGTTTCTTTCCTTGGTGAGCAAATCAATCTTCTTCTCTTTTGCAAACTTGTCCCTTTCCATAATGATCACTTTCTCAAAATCTGACACTTGTTGAGAAAGTTTGGCACACTTCAGATCAACCGCTTTCTTTTCTTCAAAAGTCTGTCTTAAAAATTCAGAGAACTTTTGTGCAAAAGATTTTCTTTCCGTTTCAATCCATTTCTTCTCTTTTTTAAACTCAGTTCTTTATTTGACAATATGCTTTCCCAATTCTAAAATCTTCTTTTAAAGCTCAACATTTGCAGTATCCAAATCATTTGTTGTCTCCTCATTCTTCTTGATAGAATCTTCTTCCTTGAGTTTGACAATCTCAACTTCCAAATCTGAAATCTTCCTTTTCAATTCAGTATTTTCAGTTTCCAGGCTATGTACCCTTTCTTCTTCCAAATCATAAATTTTCTTTTGAAGATCTTCATTTGTCTTCTTTAACGCATTGACTTCTTCGCGTAGCAACCTCTTTTCAGCATGATATCTCTTTGATCTCTTTGAATAATAATCAATTAAAGAGGTGAGATTTTCATTCTCTGCTTTGAGTTTAATAATTTCTTATTCATCATTTTCAAAATATCCCATCTTGATTAAACTTGACAAGATATGAAACTTCAAAGTATAAGGACCAAAAGTGACAACAAATGAAACTTGAAAGTTTAAGGGTCACAATTGACAAACTTTGAAATTGAGAAAGTACAAGGACTTGTAATGACAAAAACTAAAACTACAAACTAGAAAGACTAAAAGTGACAAAATTACTAAAACTCAACAAAAAATAAGGACTAAAAAAATAACAAAAACATAAAAATAAGAAGTCTAGGGACTAAAAATGTAAAAACAAGAAACTTAGAAACTACAAGGACTAAAGTTGTCAAAAAGTAAAAGTATAAACTACAAGGGCTAAAAACAACATAAAATGAAACTTAAAACTAGAAGGACCAAAATGACATATATTGAAACTACTAATGGACTTAACGATACTTAACGAAAATTTGGACCAAAAATGTTAGAAAACTAACGGAACTAACAAAACCTCCGTTAAAACAATATTCATCGTCTTTTCCGATGAGACGACCTGCAAAAATTCAAAACGGTTAGATTTATTTAATACAAAACAATCATTAACGCTCCCTGATCTGATTAAAATCCGAACGATCAACCCACAACGAAAAACGAATCAACCGAAAACTTTTCGAAAAAAACGATCGAAAGTTTAAAAATTCGACATGGGCTAAAACTTTTTGAAAAAAATCGATCGTTTATGTTCCCTTAAGCTCCCTCAAATGCTTAGAACTCGAAACAATCTCTCAAATTCTCGAACGAAGCAACCGAAATTTTATCGAAAAACGATCGAAAACTTGAAAAGTCGAGATGGGTTAAAGTTTTCGATCAAAAACGTTCTTTGAAGAAAGTCTTAACAGTTTATAGCTCAATTAATTAACCCACAATCAAAACCGAATCAATAGTAACGTTTCGAAAACCGATCGAAAATTTCGAAAAACTTGTCGTAACCAAATCAACCTGCGATAAAATTCAAAAGCTTCGGTATCTATGTAATATCAAGACAATAATAAGTGTAAAACCCTCAGATCCAATGGCAAGGGAAAAAAATCAATAGTCGGCCATAAGTGTTTGAACACCAAACAACTGCCAATCTGCCATCAAGGTTTTAAAAAACGCGCCATGGCGCCACCTTGCTGCCACGTTTTTACCCTTGGCGTCGATGTATGGCGTTAGGCTTCATAAGGCGCGCCATGATGCGTTATGGCGTTACGTTACGTTATGGCGTTATAAGGTTTTAGGGGGAAAATTGTACTTTTCTAAAACTTTTAAATTTACACGGTAAAAAATTAAAAATCTAAAAAGTCAAAATTAAATATTTTAAACACTAGAATTTCACTTCTCCTTCTCCCTTTCTCTCTCTGTTTCTCAATTCTTAGTCACGATCACGAGTTGATGACTCACGAAGACACGAACTACATACAATTTTGACTTCAAAGTCGAAGTTCTTCAATCGATTAGATTTGATGTTTTGCTGCTTCGTTCGTCAATCATCACACAACCAGGTTCAATTTTTTGTCTAGATTCAAAATCGAAGTTCTTCAACTGATTAGATTAGATGACTTAGATCTTAAACTCTTTTATTTCAAATCAATTCATGGTTCTTTTTTTGTTTTTTTATATGATATAAAACTCCCATTATTATATAATTATACATACATATATATATATATATATATATATATATATATATATATATATATATATTTGCCGCCTTGGCGCCGCCATGAAAAACGTCATGGCTTCGCCATAACTCGTAAGGCTTGAGGCTTGATCTCGCCGCCACGCCACACCACACGCCATTTAGAACCTTGGCTGCCATTAACCAAAAAACTTCATCCACCTACTTCAAATTTGTATCCACCAATTTTAGTTGCAAAAATTTAGCCGCTGCCTAAGACAATCTAATTGAACAAAAAATGAGAAATTGATTGAATCTTCATCGATAAAATAAAATAAAATAAAAACTCGGATCTAATCCAAATTCACCAACATTTGTTGAAATTAACAACAAATTGATGATTACAAAGTGTTTTTAATCAAAAAATAACACAACTTTTGCAATCTAATTGATCAAATCCTGAGAAATTTAATTAAATCCATGTGAACTTTGAAGAACACATCTGCACCAAAAAAAAATTGAGATCAGATCAATTTCTTCCAAAATTTTCAAAACATGATCGTATCGATTGAAAAACTTAAATCGATTTTGCTCTAATACCAATTCTTTGTCCCAATTTAACAATCAAACAAGGAAATCAATCACAAATCTCATTGTTCTTCATTCAAATTGAACTTTTTCTCTCTACATATTACATGAATCGTATGAACTCTCTCTCACTAAAATCCTCTCTCTAAAATATGACAATGTAAGCTCTTACCAATTACAAAGGCTAAAACCTATTTATACTAACTACATTGCAAAGCAAATAAAATCTAAGCACTTTGATTAAACAAGACTTAAGCTACTTTGACTATAGAACTTTGACAACTTTAATCTTCAAAGTATAATCCTCGTTTCACGATCCCGGATACAACAATATTGCCCCAACAGAGATTGAGATTGATGGTGAGGCATCATGGTTGAGTTTGAATTTAGTCTTCAATTTATGTATCAATCGATTTGTAATTCGAAATTATAAATTTGGTATGTGTAGGACATTCCTTTTATGCAAACGGTTCCATGTATCACTAATTTATGCAAACCTTTCTTTCTTCTTCAAAATCTTTCTCAACACATTCTTTCTTTGATCAAATATTTCTTTGAAAACTCCAACATTTTTCTGCTCAACTATCTTCTTCTCTTTTGCAAACTTGTCCCTTTCTATAATGATCACTTTCTCAAAATCTGACACTTGTTGAGAAAGTTTGGCACACTTCAGATCAACCGCTTTCTTTTCTTCAAAAGTCTTTCTTTCCGTTTCAATCCCTTTCTTCTCTTTTTCAAACTCAGTTCTTTAATTGACAATATGCTTTTCCAATTCTAAAATCTTCTTTTGAAGCTCAGGATTTGCAGTATCCAAATCATTTGTTGTCTCCTCATTTTTCTTGATAGAATCTTTTTCCTTGAGTTTGACAATCTCAGCTTCCAAATCTGAAATCTTCCTTTTCAATTCAGTATTTTCAGTTTCCAGGTTATGTACCCTTTCTTCTTCCAAATCATAAATTTTCTTCTGAAGATCTTCATTTGTCTTCTTTAACGCATTGACTTCTTCGCGTAGCAACCTCTTTTCAGCATGATATCTCTTTGATCCCTTTGAATAATAATCAACTAAAGAGGTCAGATTTTCATTCTCTGCTTTGAGTTTAATAATTTCATCTTCATCATTTTCAAAATATCCCATCTTGATTAAACTTGACAAGATATGAAACTTCAAAGTGCAAGGACCAAAAGTGACAACAAATGAAACTTGAAAGTTTAGGGGTCACAATTGACAAACTTTGAAACTGAGAAAGTACAAGGACTTATAATGACAAAAACTAAAACTGCAAACTAGAAAGACTAAAAGTGACAAAATTACTAAGACTCGACAAAAAATAAGGACTAAAAAAATAACAAAAATACAAAAATAAGAAGTCTAGGGACTAAAAATGTAAAAACAAGAAACTTAGAAACTACAAGGACTAAAACTGTCAAAAAGTAGAAGTATAAACTACAAGGGCTAAAAACAACATAAAATGAAACTTAAAACTAGAAGGACCAAAATGACATATATTGAAACTACTAATGAACTTCACGATACTTAACGAAAATTTGGACCAAAAATGTTAGAAAACTAACGGAACTAACAAAACCTCCGTTAAAACAATATTCATCGTCTTTTCCGATGAGACGACCTGCAAAAATTTGAAACGGTTAGATTTATTCAATACAAAACAATCGTTAACGCTCCCGATCACTTCCTTACTGATTAAAATCCGAACGATCAACCCACGACGAAAAACGAATCAACCGAAACTTTTCGAAAAAAACGATCGAAAGTTTAAAAATTCGACATGGGCTAAAACTTTTCGACAAAAATCGATCGTTTATGTTCCCTTAAGCTCCCTCAACTGGTTAGAACTCGAAACAATCTCTCAAATTCTCGAACGAAGCAACCGAAAATTTATCGAAAAACGATCGAAAAGTCGAGATGGGTTAAAGTTTATATAGCTCAATTAACTAACCCACGATCAAAACCGAATCAAGGGTAACGTTTAGAAAACCGATCGAAAATTTCGAAAAACTTGTCGTAACCAAATCAACCGGCGATAAAATTCAAAAGCTTGGGTATCTATGTAAATATCAAGACAATAATAAGTGTAAAACCCTCAGATCCAAATGGCAAGGGAAGAAAATCAATAGCCGGCCATAAGTGTTTGAACACCACACAGCTGCCATTAACAAAAAAAACTTCATCCACCTATTTCATGTTTGTATCCACCAATTTTAGTTGCAAAAATTTAGCCTCTGCCTAAGACAATCTAATTGAACAAAAAATGAGAAATTGATCGAATCTTCATCGATTAAAAAAAAATTCAAAAACTCAAATCTAATCCAAATTCATCAACATTTGTAACAACAAATTGATGATTACAAAGTGTTTTTAATCAAAAATCAACACACCTTTTGTTATCTAATTGATCAAATCAAGAGAAATTTAATGAAATCCATATGAACTTTGAAGAACACAGTTGCACCAAAAAAATTTGAGATCAGATCAATTTCTTCCAAAATTTTCAAAACATGATCGTATCAATTGAAAAACTTAAATCGATTTTGCTCTAATACCAATTCTTTGTCCCAATTTAACAATCAAACAAAGAAATCAATCACAAATCTCATTGTTCTTCATTCAAATTGAACTTTTTCTCTCTACATATTACATGAATCGTATGAACTCTCTCTCACTAAAATCCTCTCTCTAAAATATGACAATGTAAGCTCTTACCAATTACAAAGGCTAAAACCTATTTATACTAACTACATTGCAAAGCAAATAAACTCTAAGCACTTTGATTAAACAAGACTTAAGCTGCTTTGACTATAGAACTTTGACAACTTTAATCTTCAAAGTATAATCCTCGTTTCACGATCCCGGATACAACAATATTGCCCCAACAGAGATTGAGATTGATGGTGAGGCATCATGGTTGAGTTTGAATTTAGTCTTCAATTTATGTATCAATCGATTTGTAATTCGAAATTATTATGTAGAGCCATAAGAATAAATCGAGAATGAAAAAAATATAACATATTAAGATTTGAAGGTTCAAGCTAGTATTTATTATATTAAAAAGCTATTGAATTAACAAAATTAATTAATAATGGATGATATCAAGATGTGCTTTCAATTGGATGGTATCGCAATCAAAAGCAAGCTAGCAACAAAAACCTTGAACATCTTCTATTCTACTACGAGAACAAACTTTTTAGTTTCAACCCACAAACGTTTACGAGAAAGACGATCGACGCATGGTAACAATCAAAAGCGAGAGCTTGATAATTTGGACATCTATTATTCTACCTGCACTTGTTGTTGTGCCATTTTGCAATTGATCAGGTGTGACATCAACAATTTCAACTTATCTTTTGCCTCTTCGTTTCTTCCTCCACCTCCTTAGCCATAATGCCCCCCTTATCTACTACCTGCTGCTGCCTTGATCTCTTCTGTAGAAACTTCAATAGTTACTCAAAAGACTCTATTTTTATCCTCTAATCATAACATAAGGTAGTTATGAACAAGAATATGATGTGAAATACGTCCAGTCATGTCAATACCTGAGGTAAATCCAAGATGAAAGTTGCAGTTGGAGAGCTCTCAAGAAAGTAGTTTTTGAGTCCAGTGGGCATTGCTGTAAAACACTTCTTTTGCTTCAAACACTTCAACTTATCGAATGGACAAGGTTTATGCAAGAGTTGATCCTGGCACGAGGAGAGAACCTTGGAACAAACAAATACACATACATGAGAAAATAGAAACTATTAAGACACTCACGAAAACTGATGATATTTGTATGATGCCCCTATCAAGGATAAGAAATTTGGCACTGCGGAGTTTCTAGAACAAATCCAGTAGTTGGGGAAAAACTTCCTCTTCTCGTCATTAAATAAAACCCTTGACAAGGAAAGATTGACTTTCTCTAAAGAATCCAATCCCGCTGTGGACAACTGCAAATAATCCAAGCCCTTGACGCAGGTACTAGAGTCGACTGAAGTTGTCAGATTCTCAAGTTGAGGAGCAACCACGTTGAGAACTTTAGGAAAGTAGACAGTATATTTAATTGTGAGATTAGAAAGTAGTGGAGCACAAACAGTGAAGCTTTTCAAGTAGGACATGGAACACTTGTACAAAGTGAGGTCTTTCAAGTTCACACACTTGGAAAAAAGATCCAAACTCTTATCTCTATAACCACCTAATTGCAGATTACTCAAATTCAGAGTTTCTAAAACAGGGAAATCCCAAGCTGATTTTGGAAAGCATCTGCTAATAGAATTGATATAACGTGGACTGATCTGAAGGGTTAGATGTTTGAGTGTGTGAGAACTGAAAAGACATTTCAGGAACTCAAGGACTCCCGTGAACAACATCATTGTCATTTATGCGAATATGCATACTTTACAAAACTTTTGACACAAAACTGGGTGGGTTCATTCCTGAATCTGAGATCAACTGCAAAAACTTCTGTGCAATGGTTGCGGTGAGATAATGCATTCTTCACGAATTTAGCAAACTGAGGCAGATTACGGAACCTTCTGGTATTTAGGTTAAGATGGCGCATTGAAGTCCAAATATGCTTCCATTTCTTAGACAATGTACTTGTCTGAATAGCATATTTCATGTCAAGGAAAGATAGAATGTGAAGAATAATATCCTCTGGCAAGTTGCTTATTCTATCTTCTTCTTCTTCTTCTTCTGCTGTAATTATACTTGCTGGATCCATCTGCTTTAAATTTGCAGTTTATGCTTCGATCTTGTACTGAAATAAGAATAAAGAGCGATTGGAAATAATAAATGAAAGGAAGTAACAACCACATTATAACAATACATGTAGACGTCTGCTACTAAATCTTTATATACAGTGTAACCCCATGCAAATTAAGGCTGTGATAATAATACTTGAGAGTTTCACAGCACTAGAAAATAAACTTGAGTTAAGAAAGTCTACTGAAATTAGTTTATACTTGTCATGTCATCAAAAATAACAATTCAAAATGCCTCCAATGGATTTCAACAACAACAGGCCTTTTTATCACTAAATTGGTTGGGTAGCTTACAATCAACCATATATTAGGGGCCGGTGCTGAGATTTTGAATGCCCATGGGCAAAAAAATGCCCCCTAATGTATGATCATAAATACGTGGAATCAAACATATATTGTCACGTGGGCTGTACACTGGATAGGGACGGAGCCAAGAATATATTTCAGGGGGATTCTCTTAGCAACTAAAATAAGAGTTTGGACTAAAATAAAAAAGGAGGGTTGAGACATTAATGGTTAATCCAAAAAGATCAATAACAAAAAAAGATCCAAAGTAACATTTACAAGCAACTATGAACAGCCACTACAAATTGCATATTGAAACAATGGCAATATGGTATAACAAAACACAAATTGGACCGGTTCATGATCCAACTAAAAACCAGAAAATACCAATATTCTTGCAGGTTTCCATGACCATAGTTGTGTAGTTTTGAACACAAGAGCTGAAATCCTACAACCCACATCGGATTTAAGTTCCTGCAACCTCGAAGCTGTATGGTGGGTTTGAAACAGCTCCATGCTTTTAACATAAAAAACAACTTTTCACAATTTGATGGGATCAATATGAAGCAAAAACTTAATCCACTCAAACTAATTCATTACGAATGAAATATCATCTTAAGTCTTTAACATAACTTAAACTAATTTAATGAATGGAATTCACTCACTAAAAAAGAAGGTTAAAATCGATTGAAGATATTTGCGTAAAAAAAAGTCCTTTTAACAAACCATTGAAATGGGAAGGGTTGCAATCTCGGAGAAGACAACACAAGATTGAAGAAGAAAGAAACCAAAAACTTTAATTTAGAGCAGGGATGAGGACGATGACTGATTGAGGGCAACAAATTGGTGACATAAGAGCAACTAAAACAACAATAAAATCATAAACGACGTTAATTTAAACAAATAAAACTTTTTAATCTAAAAGTTAAACAGGAAAGATAAACCTAATTAATATAAACACTATTAGAATTGAAAATTTTTTACTTACCGGAAGAAGACTGAAGAGTAAAGACTAGTGAAGACTGAAAAGTCGATAGTTGGAGTCTTCAATCGAAAGAGTGATGGAGTTGAGAGTCTTCAATCGCAAGGTGAGTGACTTGAGTCATCAACCGAGCCGAGAGAGACTGAATGAGAGAGAGTTCGACGTTCGTAACTTCGTATCGTGAAGGCGGCAAGGCGAGGGTGAGAGAGAGAGAAGCGATTGCCGATTCGCCTATAAGCAAGCAAGCAAGCTTATTTGGTAGTTTTTTAGGCAAGGGCCTGTTCCGTAGCAGCTTAATGGGCTGAACAAGGGATATGGCTGATTTGGTCAGCCATATTTGAGTGTTCGGTAGTGGCTTAATAGGACAGGTAGTGGCTGATCGAATCAGCTACCAAAATAAAGTCTTCCAAACTCAGCCATTCCTTTTCCATCCTTACCCCTCTTCATAAAAAGAAAAAGATAAAAAAAGGAGAAAAGCACACCTGAAAAAAAGAAACACGTCCTTCCTTTTCCATCCTTACCATCTCCGGCGGTCTCCTCCATCTCCGGCGGTCTCCATCTCAAGCGGTCTCCTCCCCTCCCCACACTCCATCTCAGGCGGTCTCCTCCCCTCCCCACACTCCATCTCCTGGATCTCCTCTCTTGTGTATCGATCTGTGTATATTGATTTTATGTGTATTGATCTGTAGATTTTGTGGATCGATCTGGTTTTCTTCTTCCTTGGGATTCAACAAATGGGTGTCGATTTTTTTTTATTTGTGGCTGATCATCGTTGCTTGCTATCACCTCGCCATCGTCAACATCTGCAACTTCTCCCTTTGATTTCCCAGTTGTTGCCTTCTCCACTGTGCTATGGTTTGTGGTTGTGGGTTTTTCTTTTTCTTTTTTTTTAATTTGGTTCTCGTCCTTTTTTTAATTGGTTCTTGATTATAAATTTGGGTTCATATATTTGAGTTTGTTATTTGATTTGAGGTTTTATTTGATTTGCTTATTGTTTTTATGTGAGTGCTTGATGTAATAAAATTAATCACAGGTAGAAGTATGTTTGAGAACTTGGGAAGATGAAAATAATTTTTTTTGTTAATGAAAAAGCTAAAAGAATGAAAGGGGTAAAATGGTCATTTATATTATTTAGACGGTATATTCAGCACAACAACCGAACAACTTATCTGTTAACATACAGACAGCTATATCCATACAGGTTTTAACAGAAAACGAACCGAACAGCACCTGAGCCTACTTATGGGCTCACTGTTGCCCTAGGTCATCATCGCCCCCTGAGGGCCGGAACTGCCAAACATAGTCTTAGATCATCTCCAATATAACGACCACTTTTTTGTAATTTCTAGTGTTATCTCATTTCTACCTCATGAAATTAAAAATTCATATAAAAGTTTACAATGATAGTTTTTATAAAAACCTATTTTTGTAGGTCCCATATATGTATATATAAGTTAAATATATATAATATTAATAATTATTATAAAGTCAAGAAAAAAATAAAAAAAATAAAGATAATGTCACATCTCACACATTTCATGGTAAAAACCAAGGTTCTTACTAGAGGGATTTGGGTTCTTATAAGAGCTTTCCACAATGCTAGTTCTTACTAGCTACTGCACTATTTGCTTATAAAAATCTTGCATTGGAGATGTTTTAAGTAAAAACTGTAACAAAAATATCAAAAGGAAATAAAAAATACCATGGTGATTTGGCCACTGATGTCATTTTAACCCTCAATTTTTAATGTATATGTCTTTATCTTTTATCATTTATATATATAAAAGGAAGAATCACATTCAATGATGTGGTGCACTCTTAAAATAGTATTTTTCATATAAATTTTCTAGAACTTTTATTTTTTTTAAATCTCTGTTAAATACTTTTCTATCCTTTATAAGAAAATGTATGTTATACTATGAATAGGGGCTCTTTGGTAAAATTACATATGTCTCGTATTTATAAGATCAATTAATGTCATAATGACTAACTTATCATTTTCTCCTTTATGCCTTCTTGAATTCTCACTCTTCCGAATTTCCTCTCTATTCATTCCTTGAAATACATGCCAACAAAGTCATCCCTACCACAAAGTTCAAACCTCCTAATCGAGATTTCAAGTAAAATCAGCCCAGTCCATTGAATTCAAGCAAAATCCCTATTTTTTTATACCAAATACCCTAGAGTTGTTCTTGAATCCAAGATATTGAAGAAACTTTGTGTTTAGGATAAACTTAAAAATGTTTGTTCCAATGAACAAAAATCATCGTCAATATTACATTATGCATTCCACGTTCAATGATTTGCCTATAAAACCGTGTCCTTTCTATATGATGTTCTAGATCCCTAGAAAAATCTCCATTTCATTATTCAATTATATTCAAGGTATGATATGAGTTGTTCTATGTTACTCCATGTTCACATGCTATTCCTCCTTTAACGACTTTTTATCGGTTGAAAAAATATTGTTATATTGATGTGTAGTACTTTCAAATTCACTCTATGGTACTATTTGGGAGTGTGACTATTTACCAATTCAAGTTTGCAGTTTATTAAGCTTACATGTTCGTATGAAAAATGTACACCCTCTCTAATTCTTACGTTTTTCATCTCTCAATTTATTCCTCTTTATTTGGTTTTACTTTTGATGCTCGTGATCGGTGGTACATTGGTTTTACTTTTTCTAGGATTTTGATGGTTCTCTTGGCTGCTCAAGAGTTCCATGCTTATTAAAGGTAAATAGGTAATACACTCTCTTTTTTTACTTTTGATGTATGCACATTTAGTAGTCAGATACTTGAACATCATTATGAAATCTTGAAAAACGTAATTATTCATTTAACTGCCATGAAACATTCCACATTATTTGGTATTCTTTGCTAACATCTGCAATGTTGAGTATATCTATCTTAACATGTATATGGATGGAGCCTATGAAAAACCTTTTCTTTACAAACGAAACAAAGAAAGTTGCTTTATAAATTTAGCACTTACATGTATGAAAATTGCTCTTGCATTAAAATTCAAATGAATCATTTGTTCCAAATATATAGCCCATTGTGGTTTATTATAAATTCATAGAATTATTATGGTTACATACAAGGAAACTACATATTATTTATACTTACGAATTGAGAAAAAGGAGGTCACTCCTCAATTTTCAAATAGGTCGTTTTACCTTACATGGTCCTTAATCATATGATCATTTTATTCCATTTACAACATCCTTATATCTTAATTATTTCATGTCTCTTATTTGTTGGGTTATGTTTGACTATACAAAGTAGACGAGATAACTTCGTAATTTGAATCTGAATAGTTCTATATTACGATTTGGTTGGATGAAAATGCCGCTGTTTAGAGGACGTTGTGAAGATGTACCATATACACAAACCATTTTAATAAACGATGTTGCAAAACAATGTTTATAAACTTAATTGAGAAGATCAATTTTGCACATAATGTTTAATATTGTGTATATACACTTAAGGGGCGTTTGGTTCGCTGGATTCCGCCGGAATTGGAATGGTCAATTCCATTGACCAAATTCCATCATGAATGTTTGGTTATCCATTGAATGAAATTGAATTCCATGAATTCCTTCAAATGTGGATTTGGTCATTCCTTCACAAAAGTGATGGGATTGAATTTCATTTCATACAATATTTTGAAAATGACAAAAATACACTCTTAACAAATTTAAAACCCATCAGATGTGGATTTGGTCTCCTCTCTCTCTCTTCTCTCTCTCCCCTCTCTCCTCTCTCTCTCCCTCCTCTCTTCTCTCTCTCTCCTCTCGCTCTCTCCTCTCTCTCTCCCCTCTCTCCTCTCTCTCTCCTCTCCCTCTCCCTCTCTATCTCTCCCTCTCTCTCCTCTCTCTCTCCTCTCTCTATCTCTTTCCTCTCTCTCGCCTCTCTCTATAATCTCTCTCTCCTCTCTCTCTCTCGACATTTAAAAAAATATAAATAAAAAAATAAAAATAAAAGAAAGGGTATTTTTGTCATTTTTCAGAATTCCATTCCAATTCCTTTTGCAAACCAAACAGACATATTCCAATTCATTTGACTGATTACATTCCATTCCTGCCAACCAAATACTTGGTCAAACCTGATAACATTCCATTCAAATTCCTTCCAGATTCCAATTCCTTAGACAAATTACATTCCTTCAGAAATTATTCTGCAAACCAAACGCCCCCTTACTATTAACCATTTTTGTGAATATTTAACTTTGACATTGAAACATTATTACTTTTACACAAAATAAAAGGTAGTATTAAATCTCTTTGTTAAGGGGAAACAATTCCTATAAACGGAAAAAAATTATATTCACTTATCACCTTTTAAAAACGGTTCCAGTATACAAGAAAATATATTACGAATCATTTCATTAGTTGTAAATTTACGAATTACATTTTATCGTAACTTGGTTATCTATTTTCTAACAAAACAAATTTCGTCACCGTGCAACGCACGGTGCCACACACTAGTATATATAAAAGCAAGAACCATAGTCAATAATGTGGCACAATGGTAAGCTAGAAATTTTTCTATGAATTTTCTTGGAATTTTATATTTTATAAAATATTTAGTATGTTAAAGACTCTTCTAGCCCTATATAAAGAATGCAAGTTTCATTGTGGGTAGGGTATTATTGTAATTTTACATGAATATTAAACTCAAAGTTAATATCAAGTCTATCTATCTTCTCCTACCTTTTTTGTATTTAATTTCAAACTATAATTCTAAATCATTCATCTCCTTGCTCTTAATGTTCATCTTCTTCTATCCATCTATAAATAGGATACCTCTTCCTTATACTTATGATTGCAATTTTTCGGTTTCACAACTTAGGTTTTTTTATACATAATATTTTTTATGTTTTTCTGGGTTGTGATTAAAAAAAGACTAATTCATGAGTTTGTGTATCATGTCAATATAGAGAAAGAACGCACAGTCACATTGTCATATCGCTTAATTAAAAAGCCCTGATGACACTGTCTTCATCGTCTAGAATCACGAGTCAGCCAAAGAGTTGGACTAAAAACCTTAAGAAAGAGACATATGATTTGTTTGATCATCGTTCTATTGATAACATGAACTTATCATCGGTACGTACGATACTAATCAACCAAACTTCAATTCACATTCTCATTCGATCAAGCCTTCTTTTGAAGTTTCTTCATACGTAAGTTCTACTCTATCACCGTGCTTATTAAGACACTCAAACTGATCTTTAAAACAATTGGTGTTGTGTTGTATCATGAAAGGAATATAATTTGTATCTACTTATGACCTTTTAACAATAAGATTTCGTATTGTAGTGAAGATATAGTTGGATAACTTAATGTCTAACTTTGACAAGAGGATATTTTCCTTTATCTTTTGCAACACGCCAATGTAAATTAAAAAAACGCAACACACCTTGTATATACATCAAAATCCCCTAGTACATTCATCTTAATTCGGTTTCATCTTAAATAAAAGTAATATTACATTTCATTAGTTGTTAATTAACAAATTACGCTTCGTCTTAATTTGGTTATATATTCCCCAACAAAACATACTTCATCACCGTACATTTCGCGGTGTCACACACTAGCTTTATTAATTTCAAAATGTTTTTAAAAGTTTATAATTCATATTTAAAATGCTTATTTTAATTCTCAATGCTAATATGATGTGAAGGTAAGTAAAAGTTAGACGTATTTTCAAAAATAAAATGTTCTTAATATTATTATTTCTAAATGAAGTCTAAGGGGGTGTTTTGTAATACCCTCAAATATGGAAATAACAACTAATTTAAAATTTTCTAAATACGTTAATAAATGGTTCATAAACAATCACAATTTAAGGTTTAACCTCAACACACACAATTTATTCTCTACATACAGTCTATAACAAGGACGGGTACTACTAAAACCCAATAATAGTCGCTATCTCAAAACTGCGGAAGACTTCATCAATTACTTACACTTGTGAAAAACTAAGGCACAACACGTCTCTTCATAGCACTACTAGAACCAAACTCCCAACTGGAACCTGATGCACATGCCGACAAATAAAAATGTTAGGCTTAACGCCTAGTGAGCTCAAGAGTTTTCAACATATATAAATTAATCGTTTACAAAGAAAGAATGTGATTAAATCATAATATTTCAAAATGATATGCTTTACTTATGAAAACGATTCGTTTATCAATAATTATGCATTTTAAACGAAAGAGACACCGAGTTAATCGTTAACCAAACCAACTGTTTTAAAGGCGAAGATCCCAATATAAAACGTTCTTTCGTAAATTTAAGTTCAACACAAAACTTTCTAAAAAAAGAAGATAGTGAGAGGACTCCAAATTTTATAAAACGCGGGTAAAATGTTATATCTCGAAATACGCAACACGGGTGGAAGATGACATACAACTCATAAAACCATAGATGAAAACCCATATAAATAAGTATCGCCGTGAACACGGACATTAGACCCAAAACTCACGCAACCTTAAAATGGGACGAAATCAAATACCGAAACATGGAGATGACGTATTTCATTCAAACTTTAATATACGTGGGGGAAACCCAATATTAAGGCCATCATTTACCGTCGACCACACAACCAACGATAATAAAGTATGACGTTAATATTTAAAATGCTAATGGACGACGACGGGGGAGACCCGTTTCCATCTTAGGTGATGAGAACACGTAAATGGGGTCACCCGTGATGTTACTGGATTTCACCACATATCCCAAACCTAGTTCCCATGCCATACCAGACATCACAATCCTCAGCCCGTTTATGCCTCTGGCCATACTCCGTCGAGTTCCACCCCAAGGACTTACAAACATGGGTGCCTATCCAGTTTAGACGAGTTTCAACTCAGCAGCATTGCGCCACGTATTGCCTACTCGCTAGCGAACCCAAGCGGTCAATAATCGTAACCAAAATCTCAGGCCTTACAAAACAGACAGACTTATGTACCTATGGATCCAAGACGACACTGTCTAACATTACATGACTCCAATTGAATGACGAAAGCACCCAAAACATGTAACTCCCAAATGGCATGAATTAAAAGCCATCATACTCCAAAACTCCACAACTGTTTTTAAACCGGACAAATGTCCTAAAGACTCCATTTAGCCAAAACCGAGCCAACGACCCAATAGTTTACGTAAATCTCCAACGAAAACATTTGTAAACATTAAAACACGTTTAACCGACGGTGATGTAGACACAATGACCAAAAGTATAATTAACTCAAACTCAACATTGGTTGAGGCAAACCATTTTCCAAATGGACTCTTTACCCTTATATTTCCAAAATGCCTCATAACACAATTATATACATTTTCCAAATAGTTGTGAGTTCAAATTTATATAAATGACCTTTACATCAAATGGACACCATTTATATATAAATTATCAAGGAAACGTATCAACGTTTATTTATCAAAACGTTCAAAAATCCCAAAGTGGGTGTTTCTCAATGCTTATAAAACCATACACATCAAGTAATCGAGATTTACCAAATAACCCAACAGTTAATACTTTCATGTAAAACACGTAAACACTTTAAAAATAAACATTTTGGCATGCACACCATTTTCATAAATCATCTTGAACTCACCTCGCTAGATTTAGGCTAAATCTAGATTTTACCCAACTTGAGCTCCTTTGAAGAAACTTGAATCCACAAGCCAAATCTTACAAAAACCTAGATCCATAAGTTTTCAACCATAAATACTCACATTCAACCATAAAGAATCATTCCCTAAACATTAAACATGAAAACCTCAACTTATACCCAAAACCCTAATTTCCATATATGAAGAAAAGGGAATATTACCTTTACCATAGATCGAATCCATCAACTATACTTCTCTAGGTCGCCCATGTGAGTCACCACTACAACTTTTTAAGAAAATGGAGAGGGTCTTGAAGAGGGTTTGATAAAACCTTAGAAAGTTGGTGATGAAGATGATAAAGTGGAGAGATTAAGCTCAAGCTTCCATAACCTTGTTGGATGGTGAAGTATCACTTGAAGTCCCGAGATATTGAGTATCAAAAGCTCAAAATCAACAATGGTGGTCATGAGGTTTCGGTTTAGAGAGAAAGGAGAGGGTAGGGTTGAAGGAGGTTGCAACAAATGGGATGAGATAGGCAAAATTCGAGTTTTAAAAGTCCCTGCCCCCGACCTCGACAATGACCGGGCATAGTCGCGTGCCCAAACACTTGCGGTACCATGTCCGCGATTGTGCCATGCGATAGTGACATATGTCACTATCGCCGGCACTGTCGCCCAGAATGTGCAGAGTCCGAATTCCTTCCTTTTTCGTGCTCGAAAGTTCCTGATACTCCAAGGGACTTGAATGATGTTTTCCTAACAAAATCCCACCATTTACAAGTTTCAAGAAACATCCGGTGACCCTTACCGACCAAAAATTACGGGTGTTACATGTTTGTTAGGTATGATCAACCCCACTAGAGAAGGTGTAACTGTATTTATGAAATAAACACAACAAAATATGATTCTTTTACAAAATTTATATAGAAAACATAAAACAACAACAAAAAATCATAAATCTTATTTGTAACTGTAGATTCGTTGTCCCAATAAATCGATTGAGGCCTGTGTTTTCGTGCAGTGTCCTAAGACAAATTTCGCCCTGTGTAACGGCGTTGTCTTGAGGATACAACAATCTATTCAAGTTCTAAACTTGAATCTAGCGAATTAGAAGTATGTTGGTGATGGATATTGAGAGAGAGAACCCAGAATTTTGGAGAAGATTCGTACCCGATGATTATAGAAAAAGTTGCAACATTTATAGGTGCAGTCTGTTAACCGAAATAACTGCCAGGATGTCCGCGCGACTGGTGGCACGAGTGAACCCGCGCGGAGACCCGCGCCAAACACTGGATGTAGAAAGTTCTAGTGCACCACACGCCTAGCGCCCCGAGTATGGCCGCGCCGCAACCCACGTCGGGCTCTATCCACAGTGCACCGTGCGTGTATCCGCGCGACTCGGGTCGCGCCATGATCCGCGCCAAGCTCAGTTTGTTTCTGCACTATCGATTTCACAATCAGTGATCTAGATCCCATCAAGACCCTATTATAGGTGCAGTCTGTTAACCGAAATAACTGCAAGGATGTCCGCACGGCTGGTGGCGCGAGTGAACCCTCGCCAAATACTGGACGTAGAAATTTCCATTGCACCGCACGCCTAGCGCCGTGGGTAAGGCCGCGCCACAAACCGCGTTGGGCTCTGTCCACAGCGTACCGCGTGTGTATCCGCACGACTCGGGTCGCGTCGTGATCCGCGCCAAGCTCTGTTTGTTCCTGCACCATCGATTTCACAATCAGTGATCTCGACCCCATCGAGACTGTAACGCCCTAAAAATCAGGGTGAATTCAAAATTCGAAGTTCCGGCAATATGACGTCTAAATAAATAGCAATCCTGAACACCCTAACAAAGGGAACATTCAACCTGTATAAAACGGTAAGGACCAATCATGCCAAAGTGTAACATCCCAAAACGGGGAATAAAATATGGTATTTACAAGCCCAAAAATATGAAGAATACAATCGACAACCTAATAATCTAAATTTGTCAAATAGATTACGGTCGGGTGTCGCTATCCTCCCAAAAGGTGTGACTAACATTTCGTATAAGCCGGTCTATAGATCTCCCAAAAGGATCGCTCTCAACCACATGATTGACCACTCATTCCCGACGAATCCCGCCACTAGGATGCCCTGTCATACATGACAACCAAATAAACAAGTGTTAGGCTAAGGCCTACTGAGAGCATATAATCACAGTGTAAATATTGGAATGAAGTTACAATATATGAATATCCATGTATTTATTGTTTCCAACCAAATTGCTTGGATTTTCATTGAAGGTATAATGCAATGCAACTTTTGACATCATGCCTACGAATTGACTCAAGACATTTGGCTTGTTAGCATCAGTCCAAACCGGTCCTTTAATCATTCGAGGCGTCAACCCAAACCGGTCTTTAGCCTATTCGAGACATCAACCCAAACCGGGTCTTTAGCCTATTCGAGACATCAACCCAAACCGGGTCTTTAGCCTATATGAGACATCAACCCAAACCGGGTCTTTAGCCTATTTGAGACATCAACCCATACCGGGTCTTTAGCCTAGTTCAAAGTGCAAAATTATAAACAACGTAAAGACTTCTACTCACCTACACACTCATTGTTAATGATAAGGACAATGATCCTTTCAACTCAACTCATCAATTTTAGATCATCTTCAAAATTTGAGTTTTAGGTCAAACTTCACAAAATTAACAAAGAGATAAGAAGACATATACATTTAAGGATTAAAAACCTTGTTAGACACATATACGAGTAGAATAGTCAAGTAAACACTCACCTTGTAGGGTTGTAGTTAAGACCCTAATATCCAATAACTAGTGAGAAGGAAGAGATCTTTGAGAGAGCTTAAACTAGCACAATAAATGCCCAATGGAACCTATATGACATAAATGATTAGAGGATGGGGATGGATGGAAGTCATTAATGTTGGGAGAGTGAAGGGGAAGACTTACTGTTATCCCAGATTATTCTAGTTGATTAACAATCATATAACACAATAATAATCAAGAGATATAAAGATTAAGAATAACATACCAATCCCTTGAATAAACAATTAAACCTTGAGTGTTCTTGATACCCTTGAATACAGATAAAATAGCTACCTCACTATATGATTATAATTATGAATATGAGGATTAACCTAAAACTAAACTAACCAAAACATTAAATACCCAGGCCTAATGCCTAATGGGCTTATGGGCTTGAGGCCCAATAGTTAACAACTATTAACTTATTACAAAATAAACCCTCTAACTAACTTTAATACAATTGCAGTTTAAACCCTTAACTTTAACTTTAATCTTGAATACAATTTATGATCCAACAATCTCCCCCTTTGGATTCAAGATTAAAATTTTTTTGTCAATAATCTTCAGGTCTTCACTTATCTTCAGATATGACGTTGATAGCTTCAAAACCTTCAAAACTTCAAAACTTGATATCTTTGAAATAATCTTCAAAACTTCAAAACTTGATATCTTTAAATAATCTTCAAATCTTCAGCAGTCTTCAGATTATGTTCTCCCCCTTAATATATTCTCCCTTTTTGTATGTTCTCCCCCTTTTTGATGAGTGGTGAGAAGCATCATCATAAAAACATATCAAAACAAACTCCCCCTTTATGGAAAAATTTTCCCCTGTGTCTTTATAGACTTCAATGTAGCTCCGTCTTCATGTAACGAGCCCTGTGAAATAAGAGCAGTCTCTCCAAATGGAGAAAGTGATTATTTCAATCTTTTCAGATTAAAATAGAAAATAGTAACCATTCGAATCTTTTCAAATTCAAACAGTTAATAGGTGTAACCCTGAATCAACAAATGACTCAGTTAGAATGCCTGTCAGTAACACAAAGTTACTGAGTAACACAAAGTTACTATATAAGGAGCTGGTTTGATGTTGGCTCCCCAAGTCTTCCATTCAATCATCGAATAACACATGGTTATCTATGAACGTTCTGACAGAAAATAAATTTCTGTGTGCTCGTTCATGTGTATGAAAGAATTAAGCATAGATGATTGCTTTTCAATATAGGCTCAAATTATGTAAACTTGTTGAGACAGCAACAAATTATACAAAGACTCAATGTGCATGAGAAAGGGTTCGAAGGTGGGGCAACTTTCCTTCTTTTTCAAAATTAGTATCTTCCAAATGAAGAACCAATAGCATATGTGCTGCTTCCCCAGAAAATGTAAAACATTCTCTTTTTGAGAAAAGAATGAGTAGCTGGTGGGGTTGTATGCAAGAGATGGCATGGGCTAGTTGCCTATTTCAATGATGGTCACCAAAGAATGTGAACCAATCAGATTATGTGGCTGCCCGACTCAGAAAGTGGTTTGGTGCAGAGTTTAATATTCTTTTACTCTATTCTCTCACCCTCTTTCTTTTAATGCTCACTTCTAACCAATCTCTCTTTTCCATTTTACCTCTTCATACACCAATACTCAATCTTTTAACCCCTCTCCCCTCAATCACTCAGGGAATACTTCCTGGGTAGGAAACACTGATTATCGTGAATCCATGGAAGTTCTAATAAGTTCTCACACTGAATCCCATGTATTTTCCTAAAAGAACATGTTGTTCAACAGGCTTTTGTACATGTAAGTACAAATAAGCATAAGGTTACATGAAGAATAAAATATGGAGAAGTCAAAACATTAGGTGTTTGACGATACGATTCTCCCCCTCAATCTAAAAGAGTTTGACAAATAAGCTCTAAGGAGTTTTTCAATGAAGCTCTTTTTCTAATTAAGCTCCCCCTTAACTGAAGATTTTTTTTAACATACAGCAGAAAAATAAATAAAGCACTGAAGTGCGGGTTCTAATCTGATGTGATTAGAAACCATTATCACTTGAATAAACCTGCATAAAGAAAATGATTCCGCTGTCGTTAGCAACAGTTGAAGTATACAACACAAGATTAGGATTTAGAATACTCCCCCTTGAATCATGAGTCAGGTCTAAGACATGTTCAACATACCAAGTTTGCTGATTAGAAATTGGAATCGCTTTTCATCCAACGACTTGGTGAAAAGATCAGCTAACTGGATGTCAGTTTGAACAAAATGCATTTCAATGTCACCTTTCTCTATATGATCCTTGATAAAGTGATAGCGTACATCGATATGCTTGGTCTTCGAATGTTATACCAGGTTAGCAGTAATGGCAATTGCGCTCTTGGAATCACAATAAATAGGAACACGCTTGTAGTTGTATCCAAAGTCCCTTAACCGTGTCTTCATCCAGAGGACTTGAGAACAACAGCTAGCAGCAGCGACATATTCAGCCTCGGCAGTGGATGTTGAAACACAGTTTTGTTTCTTTGAAGTCCAACTCACAAGTTTGTCACCTATGAATTGACATGACCCAGAGGTGCTTTTCCGGTCTAGCTTACATCCTGCATGATCAGCATCTGTATAAGCAGTTAGTTCAAAACGAGAATCCTTTGGATACCAAAGGCCTAGATTAGGAGAACCTTTGAGATATCTAAGGATTCGCTTAACAGCAGTTAAGTGCGACTCTTTAGGATTAGACTGATATCTCGTACAAAAGCATGTGGCAAACATTATATCTGGGCGACTGGCAGTCAGATAAAGTAAAGAACCAATCATGTTACGATACACCTTTTGATCAACAGGTTTCCCGGAGGGATCTGCGTCTAAGAGTGTACCAGTTGCCATTGGTTTTTTCATGACTGAACTATCTGACATATTGAACTTTTTCAAAATATCTTTTATGTATTTAGCTTGATTAATAAATATGCCGTCAGGTAATTGCTTTACTTGTAAACCAAGAAAGAAATTCAATTCACCCATCATCGACATTTCAAACTTTGTTTCCATTATCTTTGAAAAGTTCTTACAAAATTTCTGATTTGTCGACCCAAATATTATGTCATCAACATAAATCTGAATGAGAATCAAGTCCTCACCTTGCCTTTTAAGAAATAAGGTTGTATCAACTGTACCTTTCTTGAAACCAGAAGCAAGTAGAAATTTAGTGAGAGTTTCATACCAGGCTCGCGGTGCTTGTTTAAGACCATACAGTGCTTTGTCTAAAACATATACATGATCAGGGTGATGAGGATCAATGAAACCTTCAGGTTGATCCACGTAGACCTCCTCATGCAGAACGTCGTTCAAGAAAGCTGACTTTACATCCATTTGATAGACTGTAAAGTTTTTGTGCCCTGCATAGGCTAGGAAGATTCTGATGGCTTCGATCCTTGCAACAGGGGTGAATGTTTCATCATAGTCAATGCCCTCTTATGAGCTTTGTTTCTCACAACTACTCCGGCTTCGTCTTTCTTGTTTATGAAAACCCACTTTATTCCTATAACAGATTTACCTTTAGGTAGTGGGATCAAGCGCCATACCTTGTTCCTTTCGAATTGTAGAAGCTCGTCTTGCATAGCAGAAATCCAGAAGGGATCACGTAGAGCTTCAGACGCTTTCTTTGGATCTAAGGAACTGAGGAAGATTGAAAACATACAGAAGTTGGATGTTGTAGATCTTGTTGTGACACTGGTTTGTACGTCAGCTATCACGTTGTCTAGGGGATGATCCTTAGTCCAACGATGTGTGCTTGGTAAGGATTCAAATTGTTGTTGCGTATTGGATGCATCGTTTTCATCGTGCACAATATGTAGCTCCATAGATGTACTCGGGACATCTTGTACTGGTGTTTCTGATACTGAAGCTTCTGGGCTAGCAGTTGAAGTGCTCGGGACTTCCTTTCCAGAAGAGATATCTGTAGAGACAGATTCAGCATTAGTAGAGTCAGAAACTAATGGTTGAGTTGTATCTGATGGAGATGAAGTTTCAGTGACTTCTTCGGTAGGTCCAGAGATGTCTTCAGAAATGGTAGGGACCTCCGAGCTTGTTATGGATGTAGATATGCCTTTATCAAAATCTGCACAAATATCATCAAAGGCATCAATAAACAGTAAATCTAACTCAGATGAATTAGAGTTAGAGTTAGAAGAAGTAGATCTTTGAGAAGCTGGTTCTATTCTGGATTGAATAGAAGCTTTGTCCTTAACTACGAGTTCTGAACTGTTGTGTCCAGAAGTCCTTGTAGAATTCTCATCAAAGGAGACATTCATGCTCTCAACAACCGTCTTAGTTCGAATAATGTAAATTTGATAAGCTTTGGATGTCAGAGAGTATCCAACGAGATATCCTTCATCAAATTTTGATAATCCTTGACGCTCTTTAAGAATGTAACACCTGCAACCGAAAACACGAAGAAATTTGATGTTAGGTGTACGATTGTTGATTAACTCATATGCTGTTTTATTAAATCGCTTGACCACAATGGTACGGTTCTGAATAAAATATGCTGTAGCGACTGCCTCGGCCCAAAGGTACATGGGTAGATCTGAATATGCAAGCATAGTACGAGCTGCTTCAACAAGCGTGCGATTGTTCCGTTCAACAATGTCGTTCTGTTGTGGAGTGTAGGCTGCGGAGAAGTTGTGTGAAATCCCCACAGAAGTAAGATAACTCTTCAGGGTGTCATTCTTGAACTCCATGCCATTATCGCTGTGAATGGTTCGAACTGGCAATTGAAGACGTACTTGGATGCGCTTGATAAAAGCGATGATCAATTCTGGCGCATCTGACTTGTTGCGAAGAAACTCGAGCCATGTATACCTTGAGTAGTCATCTGTCATTACCAACACGTATTTCTTTCCGTTGATAGATGCGGTTCGCATTGGGCCACAAAGGTCCATATGGAGAAGTTCCAGGGCAGATGACGTCGATGAATCAGATTTGGACTTGAATGAGCTACGCTTCATTTTGCCCAACTCACATTCGGAACATAGTGAGTCTTTTTCGAACCTCATTTATGGTAGACCTTTGACTAGACCTTGTCTTTGTAGCTTCGCTATAGATCGGAAATTCTGATGAGACAAGCGGCGATGCCACGTCCACGATTGTGCTTTAGAAGCTTTGGCTAGTAGGCATACTGGACGGGTGGCAGACAGTGTAGGAAAATCTACATAGTATAGATTTCCATGGCGCTCAGCTTTGAAAACTTCGTAACCATCGGGATCCTCTAGATAGCAATGAGTGGTTGTGAAGCGGACTTGATAATTCATGTCACAGAAGTGACTGGTACTAAACAGATTGTGATCAAGCCCTTCTATATATAGTACTCTTTGAATCTTCACAACTCCATTGTCGAGCATTCCATATCCTCTGACGTGTCCTTCGGCTTCAGAATTGGCAAATCTAACTGCTCCGGCAGGCTCCTCCACATAGTTATGCAAGAGGTGCTTGAATCCTGTCATGTGGCATGAACATCCGGAATCTATTACCCACAATCGACAGGCCTGCAAAAGAGACAATTAGTTTTGCTTAGGCACCCATATCAGGATGGGTCCTTCGCGGCTAGAATCAAGCAACTCAGGAATATCATCTGGTTTGACTTTCACTCTCCATTCATAACGCGGTTTTGGAACCCATTTCCAAACCATCTTAACATTTAATTCCTGAAAGTGCTTTTTAGAAGTAGGATTGGCAACCTTAGCTCGATACACTTTGGGTTGTGCGGAAGAAATAGAATTAGAATTAGACTTAAGATTCAGTTTAGCTTTTCTCTTACCCTGTTTGGACTTTGGAGGGGAGTAGTATTTGAATGAGTTATCCCAGCAGTGTTTGCAATATAGATTCTTTCGAGCGAAATTCATAAACTTAGATTTATCAGAACAAACCTTACATTCATGTGCATCAAAAGAATTACTTTTCAAAATAACATTGTCTGAAGTACAACTATTTGAAGCAAAAGTTTCACTAGATAACCTATCATTCTTATTCAAACTACTATCTTTATTCTTCTTACTCCTCCCAACTCCATTTCCTTTTATATCTGAAACGGAAACAGGAACCTTGTTAGTCTCTAACTTAGAAGGTGATTTTTGTCTAGAGCTATTTGAAGTATCACCCTTCTCAAAAATACTCGGTGGATATTCAGGACAATCAGAGTAAACAACTGACGGTTTTGTAGGAGCATCAAATTCTGGATTGGTTCTTACCTTCCAGCTTGGATCATTGAACATCTGTTTATCATTTGAAGCATTATTAAACAAAGTGATTTTCAAATCATTGATCTCGGTGCAAAGCTCTTGATTTGCTTTTAAAGACTTTTCAAGTTTATGTTTGAGATCAAAGTTTTCATCTTCAACCTCATCAAGAGACTGTTGCAACAAATCAATTTGCTTCATCAATTCAGATGTATTATTATTCACAGAATTTGACCCCTTTAAATCAGAAACAGGATCAGAGTCTAAAGCATTCATCATTTCAGAGAATATCTCTTCAGTCATGGACTCAATAAACTCTTTTTTATCATTTTGAACACAAGATTCATTCGTGATAGCATTTTCTTCTTCAACCTCTTCAATGAGTAAAGGGTTAGAAGCAGTGGGATTTGAGACTGATGGTATAGTAGATGGATCAACATCCGATTCATACTCATCATATTTGCATGCAGTCTCAGGTGGAACTGTGTTGGTGCTTACTGATTCTTTGAAAGGTGTGGTAAATAGTGATTCAAACTCAGTAAATTCGATCTTTCGAGTCTCATAGCTTTTGTTCAAATCACCATATGTAAAACCAACTGATTTAAAAAGATTTTGAGAATCAGTATCACCAGACTTGTTCTTTCCCATTTCTTCTCGACCTTTGGTCTCTTTAGAAGGTTTAGGAGAACTCGCTTCAACAAAAGTCGCACGAATGTCAGGAATGGGTCTTATTGCGGAGCCAAATTTATCAAAGTTATATAGGTGCTCCGGTGCCTTTTTCAAAATTTCGTTAGTTGGCACACCCAAACCTGGTTTTATTTATAAAACCTTTCGTCTTGGAGTTTATTGGTCAACAGATTTAATGTTTGCTCAGTCTGACCTCGTTTCATATTAATATCCTCCAGTTGCTTGATTTTGGTGAAAGCTTCATTTCTTTCTTTATAACAAACTTCAAATTTTATTTGAAACTCACCCTTTTCAGCATTAAGATTCACAAGATCCGTTTCTAAACCAGATATTTTTTCTTTTAAAGAATCTTTTTCAGCTTTTAAATCATCCTTTTCCTTTTCTTTTTCTTCCACAACAACTTTTAAAATAACATTTTCATCACGAAAGCTTAAGACAGATTGATGTGTAGAGCTAAGTTTACCTTTCAGTAAGGCAAATTCATCTTTCATACCATGTATTTGGGCCATTAAAGATTCAATAAGTTTAGTATTATCACTTACCTCAGAGTTTGCATCTTCGGATTGTGCCTCAGAGTCTTCATCGTCACCATACAGCTTTGCCATATAAGATACTTGGGTGAAGTGCGCTTGCTTCTCGTCATCGGAACTTTGATACAACTAGTTTTCTTCTTTAGCCATTAGCACTTTTCCTTCTTCAGCTTTCTTAGCAATGAGTGACTTTCTTGCGTAGTACTCTGAGTTCTTTACCTTCTTGAACTTGCAGTCTCTTGAGAAATGCCCAAATTTGCCACAGTTGTAGCATCTTCCTGGTTCATCCTTTCGTTCTTCTCGCTTCTCCTCTCTCTTTCCTTCTATTCTATCTTCCTTCCTGTCTTCTCGTCCTTCCTCTCTCCTTCCATGCCTCGGCTTGTATCGCATCTCAGACTTCTCTTTCTTGTATCCATCATACTTTGGCTTTGAGTAAAATTTCTTCTTGCCAAAGCTCTTCTTGAATCGTCGCGTAATTAGAGCTAAGTCCTCAGAGAACTTCTGAATATCTGGATCAGAATCAATCTCTAGTTCTTCATCACTTGAAGCAGAGTCAGAGTCAGTAACTTCGGTAACTAGAGCTTTAGACACCTTTTTCTTTGACCTTGCAGAGGATACAGAACCTTTGCCGGCTATGAGAGCCACGGAGTCCTTCCGATTATTAGACTCGTTATTGATAGATGTCACCTCATCCTCATGTTGAGCAAGAGTAGAGAAGATATCAGTGACATTTTCTTGAGCCATATTCTTGGACATCTGGAGGTTGATGGCAAAGTTCTTCCACTCTGGATTTAGATTATTGATGAACTTGTAATTTATCTCAGAAGCAGATTTAGCGATATTGTTCCTCCGCAAGTCATTGAGAATGATGTTATACCTGTTGTAGGTATCTAGTAGTAGCTCTCCTTCTTTTGCATGAAATCCCTCGTAAGCATTTATGCATAGATTCTGCTTAGCTTGGATAGATGCTTCACTTCCTTCAAACTGTCTTGCTAGTTCATCCCAGATTGATTTAGCAGTGCTCTGACTGTCTACACGATTGTAGATGTCATTTGGGATTGCCATTGTCAGATAGATTAGAGCGTCTTCTTCTATCTTATACTGTTCTTTCTGATTTTCAGTGAAGAACTGATAAGGTTTAGGAACCTCTCTGTCAGGGATTTCTAGAGAGGTTTCTGTTGCAGCTTGACCCTTTACTGCGATCATTGGAGTTTGTGGACCATCAATGATTGCTTTCATGAATTCTCTGTTCTTGTGATTCAGAAACTGGATCATTCTGGTCTTCCATTGCTGATACTCATTAGCCATGAGGACAGGAGGTTTGACCTGAGAGCCCATTGAGAGAAGCTGATTCGACATCCTAGCTGTATGGTTAGTAATCAAACTTTTCTGTACCAAGACAACCAACTAGATGAGATCGTTAGAATCAAAATAAAAACTACACTAAAATTTTTTCAGAAAAATAAATTCCCGAAAATAATTAAATCCAGTCCTTTCAATCAGTATAAAGCTTCAAATAATACTGAACAAACTGTGAAAATCTGACAACAAAATTTTTTTCCGCAAAAGTGAACAGTGAATGGTGAATAGTGAAGTGAACAGTGCTCCGGTGAACAGTGACTTGTGCAAAGTGAGGTTTGCGCAAGTAGTGGGTCGCGCAAAGTGAGGTTTGCGCAAGCAGCAAGTCGCGCAAAGTGAGGTTTGTGCGTCTAGTGGGTTGCGCAAAGTGGAGGTTTGCGCGAGCCTTGGGTTGCACAAACCGTGGTTCTCGCGAGCAGTTTGTCACGCAAAGCAGATTCGACCGGGAAGTTGCTTCAACCGGTAAGACGTTCGACCGGGAACTTGTAATGATCGGTATTGGTGATTCGACCGGTAAAAGACTAAGACCGGAACAAAATTGGACCGATATACATTTCGACCGGTGAGATGTTTGGACTGAGAAACTACTTCGACCGGTACTGATGTGGACCGATAAAGTAATGGACCGATATAGTGATAGACCGATAATGCAATGGATCGGTAAAGGGTATTCGACCGATAATGTGCCTAAGACCTATAAGGCTATGGACCGGTATTGGCTTTGATCGACAAAGGCTTTGACCGATAAACTTCCTTCGACCGATAAAGATTATTCGACCAGTATTCAATTTGACCGATAGAATATAGACCGATAAAAGAAATAGACCGATAAAATATGTTCGACCGATAAAAGGTGCTATGACCGGTAAAGTGTTCGACCGATATGTTCTTGACCAACCCAGAATGTCGATGAACAGAACAGATAATCAACCCAGAAATCAAACACGAACTCAAAATCAAATGCAAATTTCAGACTATTACGCCCATAAACAAGTATCGATCACAGTTCAATCAAAATCAAAGATTAATTTCAACTATCATGTATTAATTTGATGAACACAGAGACCGATATGTATAAGAACCCAGATTTCACAAAATCCTAAAAATCTAATCACTTGATTATCTATACTGCGATTAATCAATCAGATAGAATTCAGAAGCATGAACCTCAACTAATCAGATCAGCTTTAAACCAATAAGCACATCAATTCATGCAATCGAATTTCACTATTCGATGAACAGTAAAAAAAAATTCGATGAACAGTAAACCGCGTGAATAGTAATCGATGAATAGTAAAATCGCAAAACACAAATTTAATCCTAAAACTTGATTATTTAGGCTCTGATACCACTTGTTATCCTAGATTAATCTAGTTGATTAACAATCACAGAACACAATAATAATCAAGAGATATAAAGATTAAGAATAACATACCAATCCCTTGAATAAACAGTTAAACCTTGAGTGTTCTTGATACCTTTGAATACAGAGAAAATAGCTACCTCACTATATGATTATAATTATGAATATGAGGATTAACCTAAAACTAAACTAACCAAAACATTAAATACCCAGGCCTAATGCCTAATGGGCTTATGGGCTTGAGGCCCAATAGTTAACAACTATTAACTTATTACAAAATAAACCTTCTAACTAACTTTAATACAATTGCAGTTTAAACCCTTAACTTTAACTTTAATCTTGAATACAATTTATGATCCAACACTTACCAGGTCTTTCTTGGGAGGAAAATCGTCAAACAAGAGTGAGAAATAAGGACGTGGGAGTAAATGAGGGTTTGGGGGCCAATTTCTTCAACTAAAAGCTCTCTGCACGCGCGCGCGGGGTGGCTTCGCCTTTCCACTTGCACGGTGATCCGTGCGGAACACTGGAGCCACGGTTGGGCAGAGTCCCGCGCGGATGGTCACGTGGTTCCACCCGCACGGTAATCCGCACCAAAAACTGTTGGAGCCTCCATTTTTCTTCAACTCAACCACCTTTCTTAACAACAAATAATGCATGAATTCGGGGCTAAACCGAGAATCAAACTTAAAATTCGGGATGTTACAATCCTCCCCACCTTGGAATGGATTTCGTCCCCGAAATCCCGACTACCCGAATAAAAGGGGATATCGAAGTTTCATGTCCTCCTCCGCTTCCCACGTCACGTTAGCACCACGGTGGTGCTTCCATTGAACTTTGACCATCGTGACCTCCTTGTGATGGAGTCTTTTGGTCTCTTTCTCTAGAATGGCCTCGGGTTCTTCGACACAACGGTTTCCGTCTACGCGAATTTCCGACAAAGGGATGACACTTTCTTCTTCCGCCAAACACTTCTGCAGGTAACATACATGGAAAGTAGGGTGGATTCCCTCCATCTCCGGAGGTAAGTCCAGTTTATATGCTTGTAGTCCAATACGCTCAGTGATGGTAAAGGGTCCAAGGAAACAGGGACTCAACTTCCCGCACTTCCCAAAATGAATCAAACCCTTCCAAGGGGATACTTTTAACATAACACGATCCCTCACTTGAAACTCTAGCGGTCATCTATTTTTGTCGGCGTAGCTTTTGTGTCAATCCTACGCCGCCTTCAAACGTTCCTGGGTTGCTTTGACTTTGTCGGTCATCTCTTGTACAATTTCCGGCCCAGCGAATTGCTTTTCGCCCGCCTCCAACCAACACATGGGGGTTCTACATTTCCTCCCATACAAGGCTTCAAACGGTGCCTCTCCAAGGCTAGAGTGATAACTGTTGTTGTAAGCAAACTCCACCAAAGGTAGGTAAGTGTCCCAATTACCACCGAAATCGATCACACACGATCTAAGCATGTCTTCCAAGGTCTGAATTGTCCTTTCGCTTTGTCCGTCCGTCTGTAGGCGGTACGCCGTACTCAAGTTCACTCGAGTGCCTAAATCTTGATGCAAAGCCCCCCAAATTCTTGAAGTCAAACGACTATCACGGTCAGAGACTATAAACAAAGGTATACCGTGTCTAGAAACCACTTCATCAATATAGATCTTTGCTAGCTTATCCATCGACAAGGTTTCCCGTATTGCGAGAAAGTGAGCACTCATGGTCAAACGATCAACAATTACCTAAATGGTGTCATTACCTCACAACATCTTTGGTAGCTTGGTTACAAAATCCATGGTGATCTTGTCCCACTTCCACTCGGGTATCTCCAACGGTTGTAGGCTTCCATATGGTCGTTGGTGCTCGGCCTTTACTTGCGAACAAGTCATGCACCGCTCCACATAGTGTGCCACATCCAACTTCATAATCGGCCACCAATAGTGCAATTTTAAGTCTCTGTACATCTTGGTGCTTCCTGGGTGGATGGACTATTTGGATTTATGCGCGTCTCCCAATAGTAGTTCTCGGTTTCCTCCAATCTTTGGCACCCAAATGCGTCCATTAAATCATTTTATTCCCCGGCTATCTTCAGTCAAAAGTAGACGTTGCTTGGTCATCACTTCATCTATGAGATTTTCTTCCAACAAGGCCTCGGCTTGTGACACTTTGATCTTCTCTAAAAGGCTTGACACCAATTCAATCCTTGCAAGTTTGTCTCGGAGTTTCCCACTATATTCCTTCCGACTCAAGGCATCGACCACCACATTTGCTTTACCTGGGTTGTAAAGTAATTCGCAATCCTAGTCCTTGAGTAGCTCTAGCCACCTCCTTTGCCTCATATTTAGCTCCTTTTAATCGAAGACATATTTCAAGCTTTTGTGATCCATGTACAAGGTACACTTCGTGCCGTAAAGATAATGTCGCCACAACTTCAATGCGAACACTACCGCTGCTAGATCCAAATCATGTGTGGGGTAATTCTTCTCGTGCACTTTTAGTTGCCTTGACGCGTAGGCAATCACTTTTCTTCTTTGCATGAGCACGCACCCAAAACCTATTTTAGATGCGTCGCTATAAACCACAAAATCCTCCGACCCTTATGGCAAGGATAGGATCGGAGCTTCACAAAGCTTCTTTTGTAACGTCCAGAATGCCTTCTCTTGAGACTCGGTCCACACGAACTTCACATTCTTCTTGGTCAAAGTCGTCAATGCTGAAGCAATCTTGGAGAAATCCTGAATAAATCTTCGGTAATAACCTGCTAACCCCAAGAAGCTTCTGATCTTGGATGGACTCTTAGGAGGTTCCCAACCCATCATGGCTTCTATCTTCGCGGGGTCTACCTTCACACCATCTTTCGAGACTACATGCCCCAAAAATTGCACCTCCTTCAACCAAAATTCACACTTGGAGAATTTTGCATAGAGCTTCTCCTTCCTCAAGACTTCCAACACGTTCCGAAGGTGGTGCATGTGATCGGATTCATCCTTGAAGTAAATCAGAATATCATCGATGAACACAATAACCGACTTGTCAAGAAACGGTCGGCACACGTGGTTTATCAAGTCCATGAACACCGCCGAGGCGTTCGTCAAACCAAAGGGCATTACTAAGAACTCGTAATTCCCGTAGTGCGTTCTGAATGCGGTCTTTGGAATGTCATCCTCCTTAAATCTCACTTGATGGTATCCCGAACGTAGATCGGTCTTTGAGAAGAATCCCGCTCCTTATATACGTCCTTATATACGTTATTCGTGTAACCGATGAGTATGTATCGAAGAAGTCTTGACCTTCCTTTTGTCGATACCCTTTGGCGACTAGTCGAGCCTTGTATTTCTCTCTAGTGCTGTTGATCCAAACTCTTTTAGTGAAAATTACGTTTAACATTTGTATGTATTAGTGTTTCACTATCAACGATTAATTACCGAGTATGTTCAGTATCACTGATGGTCTCTCTTTTGTAACATTTAGGTGTAATCCCTGAAGACAAGTTTCGCGACAAAAGATGTTCATCGCTGAGTCGAAGACAAAGCTGCTGAACAACGGACAAGTCTATTCATGATCTGATGCGAATATCAGTGAAACCAAGAAAAGTCTACTTACACGCGAAGAAAACTGAAGAAAAGCTTCAGCGATCACTGAACCTCCTTCTATCTCTGTGAAGGAAGAGATATTCAGCGATTAAAGATCACATAGCTTATACTACAAGTTTTTTTTGGCTTATCCTTGCACACACAGTACAAATATCAGAAGAGACATACCTCTGTGACAGATCGTACAACAACTCTGAAGACTACACTGTTCACCATTCGGCCAAAAGTATGTCTCCAAAAGTCAGACGTATGCAACCAACCATCGAAGGACATGTGTAAAGTACCGTACCATGCATTTAATGCATAGGGTATAAATAGAAATATCAATACTCTATTTGAGTGTTGCCTTCTATCTTTCTATTCATATAGAAACCTTTGCTTTCTATATTCTCTCAATCTCTATTCTCTAATACTTGTGCAACAATTTGTAGATTCTTAAGTTTGTTTAGATTAGGTTTTACTTAATATTATTCCACAACAAACTGTAAATTGTGATTTGATTTATCAATAAACAATTTATAACCATTAAATTTTGTGTTTGTGTTAAACCCCCCCCTTTTGTACAAACTTGTTAAGCACCTTCGAGACCAACAAGTGGTATCAGAGCAGACTGTTTAATCTCATAAACAAGATCTTGCTTTATTCTATTCCTTGCTATTCCCAAATGACACTTAACACAAACACAAACTACTATGATAATGGTTCTCTCTCAAAACCTCCTCGATTTAGCAGAGATAACTTTGCTCTCTGGAAAAATTGAATGATGCTATTTCTGGAAGGTGTAGACCCTACTATACCTGAATATGTAGCAAATGGTCCATGTTAAAGTCAGATTATATAGTAATCATTGTATTTATAATCTTGTAGCTAATACTGTGTACTGAGCGCTTTTCTATCTTGTATTAGCCAAGGGCATTTAAGTCCCTTTTGCCTTGTCTTGTAAACAACTTCTTCACTATTGTTGGATCATAAATTGTATTCAAGATTAAAGTTAAAGTTAAGGGTTTAAACTGCAATTGTATTAAAGTTAGTTAGAGGGTTTATTTTGTAATAAGTTAATAGTTGTTAGCTATTGGGCCTCAAGCCCATAAGCCCATAAAGCTTAAGTATTTAAAGTTTTAGTAATTTAGGTTTTAGGTTAATCCTCATATTCATAATTATAATCCTATAGTGAGGTAGTTGTTTTCTCTGTATTCAAGGGTATCAAGAACACACAAGGGTTTCATTGTTTATTCAAGGGATTGGTATGTTATTCTTGATCTTATTATCTCTTGATTATTATTGTGTTCTGTGATTGTTAATCAACTAGATTAAACTGGGATAACAAGTGGTATCAGAGCTAAAAGAATCAATTTTTTTTTTGAAGTTACTATTCATCGATACTATTCATCGACCATTGTTCATCGAATTTTTTTTTGGTCATATGATTTCATGTGCGTTTATGTTTAAGATTGATCTGACTAGGTGTGTTTTGCGTTATTGAACTCTATCTGATTGATTAATTGCAGTATAAAGCATCAAAGTGATTGAATTTAGTGAATTTTGTGTTTTCTGGGTTTGCATGAATATCGACACTGTGTTCTTCATAATCGATGCATGAAAGTTGAAATTAATCTTTGATTTTGATTGAATACTGATCGATACTTGTTTCTGGGCACAAAGGTGTAATTTCTGCATTCAATTTCTGGGTTAAAGTGATTTTTGTGTTGAGTATTATTGTTGTTCATCGACGTTCTGGGCTGTTTAATAAGAACATATCGGTCGAATAATCATTATCGGTCGAAGGTAGTTTATCGGTCAATATCTGTTACCAGTCGAATACTTTGTATCGGTCCACATAGTCTACCGGTCAAAGCCCCTATTGGTCCATACCTTATCGGTCGACGGGTTCCCGGTCATATCACTCTATCGGTCGACACTTTACCGGTCGAATACCCAATACCGGTCGACTTTCTTGTCCGGTTTACAAGCTACCGGTCGAAGCATCAATACCGGTCGAACTCGATACCGGTCGAAGAAGTTTCCCGGTCGTGCATCTTACCGGTTGTACACTCTCCCGGTCGAACAAAATACCGGTCTTTACATCTTTCCGGTCGAACACGGTTTGCGCAACCCACTAGACCCGCAAACTTCACTTTGCGCAACGGGCGTGTTACACAAACTCCCACTTTGCGTAACGGTCGTGTCGCGCAAACCTCCACTTTGCGCTACCCAAGTGACGCGCAAACCTCCACTTTGCGCAACCCAAGTGACGCGCAAACCTTCACTTTGCGCAACGGCCTAGACACGCAAACCTCACTTTGCGCAATTACTGTTCACTTTGCGCAAGTACTGTTCACGCGAGCACTATTCACTATTCACTGTTCATTTTTGCGAAATTTATTTTTCGTCAGATTCTTACAGTTCGATTTTTCAGTATTATTTGAGGCTTTATACTGATTGATAGGACTGCATTTAATTATTTTCGGGAATTTATTTTTCTGAAAATTTTTGAGTGTGGTTTTCATTTTGATTCTAACGATCTCATCTAGTTGGTTGTCTTGGTACAAATAAGTTTAATTACTAACAAGTGGTACAGCTAAGATGTCGAACCAGCTTCTCTCGATGGGCTCTCAGGTCAAACCTCCTGTCCTCATGGCTAATGAGTATCAACAATGGAAGACCAGAATGATCCAGTTTCTGAATCACAAGAACAGAGAGTTCATGAAAGCAATCACTGATGGTCCACAAACTCCAATGATCACAGTCAAGGGTCAAGCTGCTACAGATTCCTCTCTAGAAATCCCTGACAGAGAGGTTCCTAAACCTTATGAGTTCTTCAATGAAAAGCAGAAATAACAGTATAAGATAGAAGAAGAGGCTCTAATCTATCTGACAATGGCAATTCCAAACGACATCTACAATCGTGTCGACAGTCAAAGTATTGCTAAAGCCATCTGGGATGAACTTGCAAGGCAGTTTGAAGGAAGTGAAGCCTCTATCTAAGCTAAGCAGAATCTATGCATAAATGCTTACGAGGGATTTCATGCAAAAGAAGGAGAGCTACTACTAGATACCTACAACAGGTATAACATCATTATCAATGACTTGCGGAGGAACAATATCGCTAAATCTGCTTCTGAGATAAATTACAAGTTCATCAAGAATCTGAATCCAGAGTGGAAGAACTTTGCCATCAACCTCCAGATGTCCAAAAATATGGCTCGAGTCCAATAATCTGAAGGATTCTGTGGCTCTCATAGCCGGCAAAGGTTCTGTATCCTCTGCAAGGTCAAAGAAAAAGGTGTCTAAAGCTCTAGTTACCGAAGTTACTGACTCTGACTCTGCTTCAAGTGATGAAGAACTAGAGATTGATTCTGATCCATATATTCAGAAGTTCTCTGAGGACTTGGCTCTAATTACACGACGATTCAAGAAAAGCTTTGGCAAGAGAATATTATACTCAAAGCCAAAGTACGATGGGTACAAGAAAGAGAAGTCTGAGATGCGATACAAGCCGAGGCATGGAAGGAGAGAGGAAGGACGAGAAGACAGGAAGGAAGATAGAAGAGAAGGAAAGAGAGAGGAGAAGCGAGAAGAACGAAAGGATGAACCAGGAAGATGCTACAACTGTGGAAAATTTGGGCATTTCTCAAGAGACTGCAAGTTCAAGAAGGTAAAGAACTCAGAGTACTACGCAAGAAAGTCACTCATTGCCAAGAAAGTTGAAGAAGGAAAAGTGCTAATGGCTGAAGAAGAAAACTGGCTGTATCAAAGTTCCGATGACGAGGAGCAAGCGCACTTCACCCAAGTATCTTATATGGCAAAGCTGGATGGTGACGATGAAGATTATGAGACACAATCCGAAGATGCAAACTCTGAGGTAAGTGATAATTTTGAACTTATTGAATCGTAAATATCCCAAATACATGGTATGAAAGATGAAATTGCTTTACTGAAAGGTAAACTTAGCTCTGCACATCAATCTGTCTTAAGCTTTCGTGATGAAAATGCTATTTTAAAAGTTGTTGTGGAAGAAAAAGAAAAGGAAAAGGATGATTTAAAAGCTGAAAAGAGTCTTTAAAAGAAAAAATATCTGGTTTAGAAACGGATCTTGTGAATCTTAATGCTGAAAAGGGTGAGTTTCAAATAAAATTTGAAGTTTGTTATAAAGAAAGAAATGAAGCTTTCACCAAAATCAAGCAACTGGAGGATATTAATATGAAACGAGGTCAGACTGAGCAAACATTAAATCTGTTGACCAATAAACTCCAAGACGAAAAGTTTTATAAACTAAAACCAGGTTTGGGTGTGCCAACTAACGAAATTTTGAAAAAGGCACCAGAGCACCTATATAACTTTGATAAATTTGGCTCCGCAATAAGACCCATTCCTGACATTCGTGCAACTTTTGTTGAAGCAAGTTCTCCTAAACCTTCTAAAGAGATCAAAGGTCGAGAAGAAATGGGAAAGAACAAGTCCAGTGATACTGATTCTCAAAATCTTTTTAAATCAGTTGGTTTTACATATGGTGATTTGAACAAAAGATATGAGACTCGAAAGATCGCATTTACTGAGTTTGAATCACTATTTACCACACCTTTCAAAGAATCAGTAAGCACCAACACAGCTCCACCTGAGACTGCATGCAAATATTATGAGTATGAATCGGATGTTGATCCATCTACTATGCCATCAGTCTCATGTCCCATTGCTTCTAAACCTTTACTTATTGAAGAGGGTGAAGAAGAAAATGCTATCACGAATGAATCTTGTGTTCAAAATGATAAAAAGGAGTTTATTGAGTCCATGACTGAAGAGATATTCTCTGAAATGATGAATGCTTCAAACTCTGATCCTGTTTCTGATTTAAAGGGGTCAAATTCTGTGAATGATAATACATCTGAATTGATGAAGCAAATTGATTTGTTGCAACAATCTCTTGATGAGGTTGAAGTTGAAAACCTTGATCTCAAACAAAAACTTGAAAAGTCTTTAAAAGTAAATCAAGAGCTTTGCACTGAGATCAATGATTTGAAAATCACTTTGTTTAAAAATGCTTCAAGTGATAAAATATGTTCAATGATCCAAGCTGGAAGGTAAGAACCAATCCAGAATTTGATGCTCCTACAAAACCTTCAGTTGTTTACTCTGATTGTCCTGAATATCCACCGAGTATTTTTGAGAAGGGTGAGACTTCAACTAGCTCTAGACAAAAATCACCTTCTAAGTTAAAGACTAACAAGGTTCCTGTTTCTGTTTCAGATATAAAATGAATTGGAGTTGGGAGGAGTAAGAAGAATAAAGATAGTAGTTTGACTAACAATGATAGGTTATCTAGTGAAACTTTTGCTTCAAATAGTTGTACTTCAGACAGTGTTATTTTGAAATGTAATTCTTTTGATGAACATGAATGTAAGGTTTGTTCCGATAAATCTTAGTTTATGAATTTAGCTCGAAAGAATCTATACTGCAAACACTACTGGGATAACTCATTAAAATACTACTCCCCTCCAAAGTCCGAACAAAGTAAGAGAAAAGCTAAACTGACTCTTAAGCCTAATTCTAATTCTAATTCTTCCGCACAACCCAAAGTGTATTGAGCTAAGGTTGCCAATCCTTCTTCTATAAAGCACTTTCAGGAACTGAATGTTAAGATGGTTTGGAAATGGGTTCCAAAACCCCGTTATGAATGGAGAGTGAAAGTTAAACCAGCCGATATTCCTGAGTTGCTTGATGCTAACTGTGAAGGACCCATCCTGATATGGGTGCCTAAGCAAAACTATTTGTCTCTTTTGCAGGCCTATCGATTGTGGGTAATAGATTCCGGATGTTCACGCCACATGACAGGATTCAAGCACCTCTTGCATAACTATGTGGAGGAGCCTGCCGCAGCAGTTAGATTTGCCAATTCTGAAGCCGAAGGTCACGTCAGAGGATATGGAATGCTCGATAACGGTGTTGTGAAGATTCAAAAAGTGTTATATGTTGAAGGACTTGATCACAATATGTTTAGTACCAGTCACTTCTGTGACATGAAATATCAAGTCCGCTTCACAACCACTCATTGCTATCTACAGGATCCCGATGGTTACAAAGTCTTCAAAGCTGAGCGCCATGGAAATCTATACTATGTATATTTTCCTACACTGTCTGCCACACGTCCAGTCTATCTACTAGCCAAAGCTACTAATGCACAATCGTGGATGTGGCATCATCGCTTGTCTCATCAGAATTTCCGATCAATAGCGAAGCTACAAAGACAAGGTCTGGTCAAAGGTCTACCATAAATGAGGTTCGAAAAAGACTCACTCTGTTCCGCATGTGAGTTGGGCAAAATGAAGCGTAGCTCATTCAAGTCCAAATCTGAATCATCAACCTCATCTGCTCTGGAACTTCTTCATATGGACCTTTGTGGCCCAATGCGAACCGCATCTATCAACGGAAAGAAATACGTGTTGGTAATGATAGATGACTACTCAAGGTATACATGGCTCGAGTTTCTTCGCAACAAGTCAGATGCGCCAGAATTGATCATCGCTTTTATCAAGCGCATCCAAGTACGTCTTCAATTTCCAGTTCGAACCATTCACAACGATAATGGCACGGAGTTCAAGAATGACACCCTGAAGAGTTATCTTACTTCTGTGGGGATTTCACACAATTTCTTCGCAGCCTACACTCCACAGCAGAACGACATTGTTGAACGGAAGAATCGCACGCTTGTTGAAGCAGCTCGTACTATGCTTGCATATTCAGATCTACCCATGTACCTTTGGGCCGAGGCAGTCGCTACAACATGTTTTACTCAGAACCGTACCATTGTGGTCAAGCGATTTAATAAAACAGCATATGAGTTAATCAACAATCGTACACCTAACATCAAATTCCTTCGTGTTTTCGGTTGCAGGTGTTACATTCTTAAAGAGCGTCAAGGATTATCAAAATTTGATAAGAAAGCGGATGAAGGATATCTCGTTGGATACTCTCTGACATCCAAAGCTTATCGAATCTACATAATTCAAACAAAGACGATTGTTGCGAGCATAAATGTCTCATTTGATGAGAATTCTACAAGGACTTCTGGACACAACAGTTCAGAACTCGGTCGTAAGGACAAAGCTTCTATTCAATCTAGAATAGATCCAGCTACTAAAGGATCCACTTCTTCTAACTCTAACTCTACTTCATCTGAGTTAGATTTATTGTTTATTGATGCCTTTGATGATATATGTGCAGATTTTGAAAAAGGCATATCAACATCGATAACAAGTGGTACAGGCTCGGAGGTCCCTACTATATCTGAAGACATATCTGGACCGTCCGAAGAAGAAGTCACTGAAACTTCATCTCCATCAGGTACAACTCAACCATTAGTTTATGACTCTGCTAATGATGAATCTGCCTCTACAGATAGTTCTTCTGGAAACGAAGTCTCAAGTACTTCAACCGCCAGTCCAGAAACCTCAGTGTCAGAAACTCCAGTACAAGATGTCCCAAGTACATCTATGGAGCTACCTGCTGTGGAAGATGAAAACGATGCGTCCAATACGCAACAAACAGTTGAATCCTTACCAAGTACACATCGTTGGACTAAGGATCATCCCCTGGACAACGTGATAGGTGACGTACAAACCGGTGTCACGACAAGATCCACATCTTCCAACTTCTATATGTTTTCAAGCTTCCTCAGTTCTTTAGAGCCAAAGAAAGCGTCTGAAGCTCTACGTGATCCCTTCTGGATTTCTGCTATGCAAGAGGAGCTTCTACAATTCGAAAGGAACAAGGTATGGCGCTTGATCCCACTACCTAAAGGTAAATCTGTTATAGGAACAATGTGGGTTTTCAAAAACAAGAAAGACGAAGCCGGAGTAGTTGTGAGAAACAAAGCTCGTTTGGTCGCCAAAGGGTATTGTCAACAAGAGGGCATTGACTATGACGAAACATTCACCCCGGTTGCAAGGATCGAAGCCATCAGAATCTTCCTAGTCTATACAGCGCACAAAAACTTTACAGTCTATCAAATGGATGTAAAGTCAGCTTTCCTGAACGGCATTCTGCATGAGGAGGTCTATGTGACTCAACCTGAAGGTTTCGTTGATCCTCATCACCCTGATCATGTCTATGTTTTAGAAAAAGCACTTTATGGTCTTAAACAAGCACCGCGAGCCTGGTATGAAACTCTCACTAAATTTTTACTTGCTTCTGGTTTCAAGAAAGGTACAGTTGATACAACCTTATTTCTTAAAAGACAAGGTGAGGACTTGATTCTCATTCAGATTTATGTTGACGACATAATATTTGGGTCGACAAATCAGAAATTTTGTAAGAAATTTTCAAAAATAATGGAAACAAAGATTGAAATGTCGATGATGGGTGAATTTCTTTCTTTCTTGGTTTACAGGTAAAGCAATTACCCGACGGAATATTTATTAATCAAGCTAAATACATAAAAGATATTTTGAAAAAATTCAATATGTCAGATAGTTCATTCATGAAAACACCAATGTTAACTGGTACACTCTTAGACGCAGATCCCTCCGGGAAACCTGTTGATCAAAAGGTGTATCGTAGCATGATTGGTTCTTTACTTTATCTGACTGCCAGTCACCCAGATATAATGTATGCCACATGTTTTTGTGCGAGATATCAGTCTAATCCTAAAGTGTCGCACTTAACTGCTGTTAAGCGAATCCTTAGATATCTCAAAGGTTTTCCTAATCTAGGCCTTTGGTATCCAAAAGATTCTCGTTTTGAACTAACTGCCTTTACAGATGCTGATCATGCAGGATGTAAGCTAGACCGGAAAAGCACCTCTGGGTCATGTCAATTTATAGGTGACAAACTTGTAAGTTGGACTTCAAAGAAACAAAACTGTGTTTCAACATCCACTGCCGAGGCTGAATACGTAGCTGCTACTAGCTGCTGTTCTCAAGTCCTCTAGATGAAGACACAGTTAAGGGACTTTGGATACAACTACCAGCGTGTTCCTATTTATTGTGATTCTAAGAGCGCAATCGCCATAACTGCTAACCCGGTACAGCATTCGAAGACCAAGCATATCAATGTACGCTATCACTTCATCAAGGATCATGTAGAAAAAGGTGACATTGAAATGCACTTTGTTCAAACTGACTTCCAGTTAGCTGATCTTTTCACCAAGCCGTTGGATGAAAAGCGATTCCAATTTCTAATCAACAAACTTGGTATGTTGAACATGTCTTAGACCTTGCTCATGATTCTAGGGGGAGTATTCTAAATCCTAATCTTGTGTTGTATTCTTCAACTGTCGCTAACGATAGCGGCATCATTTTCACAAATGATTACCATAATTTGGTTTATGCAGGTTTGTTCAAGTGACAATGCCTTCTAATCACATCAGATTAGGACCCGCACTTCAGTGCTTTATTTTATGCTTTATGTTATAAAAAAAAATCTTCAGTTAAGGGGGAGAATATCTGTGATTTTAAAAGATTATCTGACCGTGTGTTCTTAAAGATAAATACTTGCGTTTTATCTTGTCAATATACTTTGTCAAGTATTCATACACATAACGGTTCAGAACATTCTATTTGACTTTGTTATTACCATGTATCAAAAGTTAAATCTTTCTATGGTAATACTCACGTTCTTTGTATTCACTGTTGATTGAATCAAACGTCATTTCATGTGCTTTCATTGAAAATATGTTTATATATTGTTCATATAAACAACATTCGTTTTTGATTCTCCAGCATTTATTCTTCATGAAAAATTGATATGAGCTTATTGTCAACCACTTTTAGGTTGAGGGGGAGAATTGCATCGTCAAACACAACTGTTTTGACTTCTCCAAAAATTTTATTCTTCATGTAACAAGTGGTATTTGTGCTTACATGTACAAATCGCCTGTTGAACAACATGTTCTTTTAGGAAAATACATGGGATTAAGTGTGAGTACTTAACAGAACTTCCATGGATTCACGATAACCAGTGTTTCCTATCCAGGAAGTATTCCCTGAGTGATTGAGGAGAGAGGGGTTAAAAGAATTGAGTGATGGTGTGTGAAGAGGTAAAATGGAAAAGAGAGATTGGTTATAAGTGAACATTAAAAGAAAGAGGGTGAGAGATCAGAGTAAAAGAATATTAGACTCTGCACCAAACCACTTTCTGAGTCGGGCATCCACATTATCTGATTGGTTCACATTCTTTGGTGACCATAATTGAAATAGGCAACTAGCCCATGCCATCTCTTGCATACAACCCCACCAGCTACTCATTCTTTTCTCAAAAAGAGAATGTTTCACATTTTCTAGGGAAGCAGCACATACGCTATTGGTTCTTCATTTAGAAGATACTAATATTGAAAAAGAAGGAAAGTTGCCCCACCTTCAAACCCTTTATCATGCACATTGAGTCTTTGTATAATTTGTTGCTATCTCAACAAGTTTACATACTTTGAGCCTATATGAAAAGCAATCATCTATGCTTAAATTTTTTTTCATACACATGCACGAGCACACAGAAATTTGTTTTCTGTTAGAACGTTCATAGATAACCATGTGTTATTCGATGATTGAATGGAAGACCTGGGGAGTCTACATCAAACCAACTCCTTATATAGTAACTTTGTGTTACTCAGTGACTTTGTGTCATTGACAGGCATTTCAACTGAGTCATTTGTTGATTCAGGGTTACACCTATTAACCGTTTGAATTTGACAAGATTCGAATGGTTACTACTTTCTATTTTAATCTGAAAAGATTGAAATAATCACTTTTTCCATTTAGAGAGACTGTTCTTATTTCCCACAGGGCTGGATACATGAAGACGGTGTTACATTGAAGTTTATAAAGACAAAGGGGGAGATTTTTCCATAAAGGGGAAGATTGTTTTGACAAGTTTTGATGATGATGATTCTCACCACTCATCAAAAAGGGGGAGAATATATTAAGGAGGAGAATATAATCTGAAGACTGCTGAAGATTTTCAAAGTTTTTGAAAGATTTGAAGACTAAAGATTTATAGTTTTGAAGCTATCAACGTCATATCTGAATAAAAGTGAAGACAAGTGAAGACCTAAAGATTATTGTCAATTTTTTTTAATCTTGAATCCAAAGGGGGAGATTGTTGGATCATAAATTGTATTCAAGATTAAAGTTAAAGTTAAGGGTTTAAACTGCAATTGTATTAAAGTTAGTTAGAGGGTTTATTTTGTAATAAGTTAATAGTTGTTAGCTATTGGGCCTCAAGCCCATAAGCCTATAAGGCTTAAGTATTTAAAGTTTTAGTAATTTAGGTTTTAGGTTAATCCTCATATTCATAATTATAATCCTATAGTGAGGTAGTTGTTTTCTCTGTATTCAAGGGTATCAAGAACACACAAGGGTTTCATTGTTTATTCAAGGGATTGGTATGTTATTCTTGATCTTATTATCTCTTGATTATTATTGTGTTCTGTGATTGTTAATCAACTAGATTAAACTGGGATAACAACTATCTTGAATACACTACATACTTTGCATCATACACTTTCTCTCTCTACTTTCTCTCACATATATTAGATTAGATCGATCTTTTCTAAGAGGATTGAGAGAAACAATTTTCAATCTGAATTTGTTAATAATTCATAGAATTTGATCGATTTTCTTGATCTCGATCAAGAAAATCTCATTTTCTGAATTTTTTACAAATTTATACTGAAATTTGATCGAATTTTCTTGTAGGTTGATTCGTTGGATTCGTTTTCACTGTTAGATCAATTTTGTTTCACATCAATTTGCAAGAATTTCAGTTTTTGAAGGTCTATTTGAGAATATTTGTTGTTTTGGACCGTTTTGCGTAAAGTTTTTGTTCAATTCTTAATTTCACGATTCTGTGAAAATTTGTTCAAATTGGTTCGAATTAGTTGTTAATTGTGGTTAGAAATCAAGTTTCGATCGTATCTGAGTGGGTTTAATTCATCAGATTCGTGTCTGTGATCGAATTAGAAGATTTCTTGGGTTTTCGCTAGATATCAATTTTTGCGCCAGTTCTTCAAAGTTTTCGCCAACATCAATCAGTTCATCAAGGGTTAAGTTTCTAGAGCAAAAGTCAGAATTTCGCCACCTTCAGTAGCGCAAATCTCAACTTTGCGCCACTACATATAGCGCAAATCTCAACTTTGCGCCGGATTCTTCTTCAGTTTTTCACCAAGTTCAGGATTGTTCTCGCCTTCAGTCTTCTCGCGAAAAGTCTATTTTTCGCCATTAGTTCTTCGCGCAAAGCCTTCTTTGCGCCACCTTCTCCTCGCGCAAACCTCTAGTTTGCGCCAACCTCTCTCTCTGCTTCCAGACTTAGCATTTTCTGAGTTTACTGACTTTATGGATATTTCAAAATTTTCTCTTCAAGCTCAGATTTACAAGAACAACATCATGATGTCGTTGGGAACGGACACTCGTCCTCCGATTTTGGTCAACGAGAATGAGTTCCCTCAATGGCAAGATCGGTTCATTAACTTCATCGAGCGTCAAGCAAACGGAGAAAACATGATGAAGTCACTCACTCAAGGACCTTTCGAAAAGCCCTTGAAAAAGATTCCCACGACTGCAACTACACCGGCTGCTATGATTTTGAAGCCTACCGACGAGTACACAACCGAAGAGACTTTGCGATATAAAGCCGATCGTGAGATAAAGTCTAACGACTATTTCGATATATATGCCATTAATGCTAATAAAGAAAATATTTCTCAAGTTTCTTATGATACTAAGATATATATTCCTCCATTGGTGCTTGAGGGCAAAATCATTGAACTTGAGGATAAAATAGAAGAACAAAATCTTGCAAAAGAGTTTGAAAAAGATTTAATTTTTTCTTTCATGACATCAAGTCTTGAAGAAAAATTAATTTCTCAAAAACAAGATTTAATTAAAGATTTTGTTTCTGGATTTTCATCAGCTTTTGAGGAAAACAAATTGGAAGTTCCAATCAGTGATAGTTTGCGCCAACCACTAGTAGAGCAAACTGACAGTATGCGCCAGCAGCTGGTAGCGCAAAATGCAGTATGCGCCAGCAGCTGGCAGTTTGCGCCACCAGTGGGTCGCGCAAACTTTGTTCAGACTTGTCTTTTTCTGAAAATATTTCTGACTCCGAGGCAAATTCAGGTTTATTGTTTGATCAGTTGGGCTTCTTAGGTAAACTTGTTTCTTCACATTCAAATCTTAAATCAGAATTTCTTGATGACTCTTTTACGCTAAATGATGAGTATTATAAACCAAAGCGTAAAAGAAGTAGGTCAAGGAAGTCAAAGAAGCAAGCTAATGTCATTTCGGAAAATTCAAATTCTTTCGATTCTAATGTTTCAGATAGGACTTTGAGGACTTCTACAAGGCAGATATGGAGGGTCAAGCAAAAATCAAATGAATCTGCAATTCTAGAGGATCAATGTGTAGATAATCTTTGTAATAAGGATACATTTGCATATTGTAATAAATCCAACAAATATTCAATAAAGCAAATGATTCAAATTGCAAAAGATGTCTCATATTCTTCCTCTGGTTCTAGTTCAGATGATTATGCTTCATCCTCTACTGATGATTATGTTCATTTCTCTGATAATTTTACTCATGCTTTGCTTGTCAAATCTAACAACTTTTCTCGTTTTAGAAATGCAACTAACAAACCTGGATCCAACTTTCAGTGGATTCCAAAAGTTAAATCTGTGTTGCAGGCATTCAAAACTTAAAGGGAAATCATAACTTCGACTTCTAAACATATCTGTTTAGGACTCGGTCTTCAAATGTTAATGACATATGAGTAAAGCAGTTCATGACTCGCCCTTCAATGTGTTTAGCTTCTGGACATATGAGAAACTGTGAGCGCATCTACTTCAAATTCAGCTGCACCTATCTCTGACAGTGATGTTGTTCAAGTTACATCAAGCTATTCAAGAATCTGAGCTAGTTCGACCATAACCTGAATAAGTGCAAACCAAACACATTGATATGAGATACCACTTCATTAAACATCATGTGGAAGAAGGTACTATTGAATTATATTTTGTTCCAACTGAATATTAACTTGCCGATATTTTTACAAAAGCCTTAGACGAAAAACGATTTAATTTTCTACTTTCAAAACTCGGCATGTTGAATTTAAAAGTTTAAACCTACACAAATTTTATTCTATAAAGTAAAAGTTTTACAATTCTTCTTTCTTTTGAATAAAATGTGTGTCTAGGATAAATTTTCAAGTTGTTTTGTTTATATCCAAGTTTTCTATGTTTCATACTTCAAATCTTACAAAAATCGAAAGGTCAGCAAAACATGTTTGAAATCTTTGAGGACTGCTTTAAAGTTATGTCATTCGGAATATTTATAGTTTACAATGCTTAGAAAACCTAAAAAGTCAGAATTATGGATCGTAATGAAAATATAGGCTAAGCACTTAGACGTAAAACCAAGTGATTGAGGTGAAATTTAAATATATAAAATACATAAATCATTAAGTTTAAAAGTTTGTACCTGTGACATGTTCTTTACTTACAAAACTTCTTGGTTAAAATATGCCAATGTGCACAACGCTAAAAGATGCCAAAGAGCACAACAATGTGAAGATGCCAATGTGCACAACGCTAAAAAGATGCCAATGAGCACACATCTCATGATACTTGGTGATAATTTTAAGTTGTGATAAACCTATAAATTTGTGAAAGTCTTAATTCTTGACAGCTTAGTGTGACTAAAGGCAAAGTTCTCTATTATATTTTTAGAATTACATTTACTTAAAGCTAATCAAAGTTCGCATGCTAGCACACTGAATAGATTGATGTAAGTTTTTGAAACTGAACATGTATTAACTTGATATGCAATGAAACTTGTATCTGTATCCAAAAACACATACTTGATTTCAACTGATGGATTAATCTGTGATATTTTACTGAGTAGAATTTAATTGGTATATTGTTTAAAAATTTTATATATTTAGTTGTTTCAAAATCCATATTCAGTATATTTTTCTTTCTACGATTGATGTTTCGATACTTCTGTTCTCATATCTGTGTAAGTGGGTCTGTGCATATTTCAAGGGGGAGTGAATAAGGAGAAAATTCTAAAAGAACATCTGATCATATCTCATTTCGAGGGGGAGTACATAAAGTGAATATAGTGGACAGTGCATTTGTGTAGGGGGAGTAAAAGAGCTCAACAGATGAATAATTTCAAGTCTCAAGTCAGATTTGGGCCTATTATAGATTTCTTGCTAGCTTCTTCGACTAAGTCTTGCAGATCTGAAGCTGTCTCATCTCCAGTGTAGACATGGCCAAGATGATCCAGATCATCAAGGTCATGAGGGGGAGAAGTTAAAGAGACAAAGAGTTCAAAGTTTATCTGCTCAAGATTCTATTTCTTCAGCTATACTAGTCCTTCTGCTGTTCCAGCTCCGACCACCACAGCTCCTTCGAGTACATTTGAAAGAGGTGCGTCGTCTAGAGCACAAGCTGATGTTCCTGTTCCTGAACCGATTGTTCCTCCAAGCTTATTACAAACTGGTCCAGTCTTATCAAGGCAGCAAAGACAACATAGACTGAAAGATGCTGAGAAGAAATTTTATTTTTAGTCAAGAAGCTACGCTAAGACGCTTAGAAGGTCTGTTTTGAGTTCGAAGATGGGTGTAACAACCTACATTGAAGACCGGAGCGCCAATGATTACTAAGGGGGCGATTGTTAAAGTCATATTTTATAGTAATCATAGTATTTATAATATTGCAGCTAATATTGTGTACTGAGCGCTTTTCTATCTTGTATTGGCCAAGGGTATTTAAGTCCCTTTTGCCTTGTCTTGTAAACAACTTCTGCACTTTCTTGAATACACTACATACTTTGCATCATACACTTTCTCTCTCTACTTTCTCTCACATAGATTAGATCGATCTTGGAATTATCAGTCCATATGAACATTTTATGATCATATCTGTAGTTCCTGCCTCTACTACCACGCCTGCCATTCCTGAAAGATATGCTTATAAGGAAATTAGACAGTGGAGTGATGAAGATAAAAAAAAAGTTGGTTTAGATGCTAAGGAAAAAACCATCATTTCTATGGCCCTGCCTGATGAAGCCTTCCATTCCATCATGCATCTTAAATCTGCTAAAGAAATGTGGGACACTATATGTGTTAAGTATGAAGGTACCACTGAAATCTAAGAAACCAGAAAGATAAACTTGGTAAGACAATGTGAAAGTTTTATCTGTGGTAAGAATGAATCTCTATCTTATATTCACCAAAGATTTAACTGATTAATCATTGATCTAAGGATTGTTGGTAGGACCTATTCTAATTCTGAGGTCCTAACTAAATTCTTGGAAAGTCTTCCTGAAAGCTGTGACAATTATTCAATGTATCTTAAGCTGACAAAAGACTTAAATCATCTCTCTTTTAGAACTCTATATGAAATATTGCTCAATTATGAGCAATCAAATCTCCTGAAGAAGAATCTTGTGAAAGATTCCAAAGACTCCAATAGCACTCTTGTTGCTTTAGTCTCTTAAGAGATCATTCCATCTTAATGATCTACTCTCACTATCACTTAGTTAGTTTCTGACTCTGAGGAATTATCAGACGTGATCTTTCAGAGTTTGATGAATCCTTAGCACTCTTGACAAACTCTTTCAAAATATTTGCAAGAAAGAGCAATTTCAGAAGAAATAAGCCTCTCTCTATATCTGACATGCCAAAATCAACCTCTGTTGATAAGGCTACTACTATTTGCTATAACTGTGAAAAAGTTGGGCATTTTGCCAGCGAATACAGGTCAAAGAAAGTCTTCAGACCTTCCACATCCAGGAAAACCAACGATAACAAATACCTCAAGTTGAAAGAAAAATATCAAAAGCTGAAAGTCTTTAAAAGAAAAGGTAAAGGTCTTAACGCTGAAGAGCATGACTGTGCTGAATCAGAAGAATCGAGTTCTGATAAACAAGAATTTGCTAATCTCTATCTTATGAATGAGATTAAAGAAGAAGTGGAAGAACCAATAGGAACTTCCATGAGTTACATCTCCTCTCATGTATCAATCTCTACTAATCCCTCTCTATCTGAAGCTGAGAGAAGTCGCGTTGTAGATGTGCTGACAATAGACTTGTACAATGCACTAAATGGCAAAACTTTAGCTAAAAAAAAAATATTGATTTAACTGCTCAGCTAGAAAAATGTAATGAAAGGATCAATGAACTAACTCTTTTAGAAGAAAGTTTAAAAGATCAAGTCATGGTCAATGAAATTATCAGCATTGAACGCGAACAAGCCATCGCTTTTTTAAAAGCAGAAAAGGCAACTGTTGAGGGATGGTGTAAATCTTCAACCAAGATCACTAAGATCATAAGTGCTCAAATCCCTGCTCATGACAAAACCGGTCTTGGTTATCATCATGAAAAGGATGAACGAAGCAGAGACTGTTCCATGCTTAAATTTGGAATGTTTGTCTCTTCTATCCCTGGAACTTCTTCTACTCAGTGTTCTTCTTCTTCCAATCCTATTCCCGAGGACTTATCAAAAAGCACAAAGCTCGTTGATAAAGGGAAATCCGTTTCCCATCATCCTCAGAAGGCTACTAAAATAGCAAAACTGAAAGTCCATTCCAAACCTTCCGTAAATCAATCTTCCAGCTCTGGAACAAAAATCACTGATATTTCTCAGAGATCAACTCCAAAGCTAAAAATTGATATTAAGCCTAAGAAATCTAAAGAACTGAAAGTTCCTCCGAGATCTTATGCTAAGGGCATTCTTGGAGTTGGCCCTGCTCATCTCAAGTTTTCTAACTCAACTGCTCATGGTCTTAAGGCTACTTTCGTCTATAGAAAGTGCTATCACTGTGGACTTACTGACCATATTGCCAGTAAATGTCCTACTGCCACAAAAGATGATAAGATAGCTAAATTGAAGATGAATGCCTCCAAGGCTGAGAAGGTCACCAAAGCTGAGAAATATGCCAAGGTGAAAAATGCCACTAAGGTTAAAAAATTAACCAAAGTGAAGGTTACCACTGACGCTGAATCTTCAGATGCTGTGAAGATTGTTGAACCTTCCATCTCCACTAACCTCACCGAACCCATTAAAAAGTGGGTACCAATCAAAACTTAATCTTCCTTATGTTTGCAGGGATTGAAGGGTATCTGATATTTAGATAGTGGATGCTCTCGACACATGACTGGACAAAAAGACCTGCTTACTGAATACAAGGAAGAGAAATGCCCTTTAGTGACCTTTGGTGGAAATGGGAAAGGTTATACAAGAGGGTTTGGCATACTCAGCAATTGGACGACTACCTTCCGAAGAGTCGCTTACGTAGATGGACTGAAGCATAATCTTCTTAGCATGAGGTTCGCTTTTGTAAGAAAGCATGTTCAGTGGTGAATGAAAAAGGAAAGCTCGCTCTTAGTGGTTATCATATGGAAAATGTCTATGTAATAGACATGGACTCTACTACCACTGAAAATGTTTGTTTTCTTTCTAAAGCCTCTTCAGATATCAATTGGTTATGGCAAAAAAGGCTCTCTCATCTCAACTTCAAAACACTGAATTCTCGTTCCTCCAAAGAACCAGTCTCTGGTCTTCCTCAGCACTCATATGCTAAGGAATCTATTTGTTCAGCATGTGAGAAGGGAAAGTAGACTAAAGCTAACTTCAAATCAAAACAAGTTTTCTCAGTGACAAGTCCTCTTCAACTCTTGCATATGGATTTATTTGGCCCTGTCAATATTCAATCCATAGCTGGAAAGAAATAGACTCTTGTTATAGTAGATGAATACTCTCGCTACACCTGGTAATCTTTTTTCACTCTAAAAGCGATACTCCAGAAGAACTTATATCTTTTGTTTGAAAGATAGACGTGCTAAATAATCTAATTGTTCGCTCGATAAGAAGTGATCATGGAACTGAATTCAAAAATAGCCCCCTAAAAAACTTCTTTGAGAGTAAAGGAATCTCGCACAATTTCTCTTCCGCAAGAACTCCTCAGCAAAACGGTGTCGCTGAAAGAAGAAACCAAACGATCGTTGAAGCTGCAAGATCAATGCTCAATGATTCTCATCTTCCAACTCAGTTTTGGGCAGAGGCTGTCAACACTGGTTGTTTTACTCAAAATAGGTCTCTGATAGTAAAACGTTTCAGCAAAATAGTCTATCAACTCTTTCATGGAAGAAAACCTTCTATCAGTTTTCTTCACATCTTTAGGTGTTAATGTTTCATCTTAAACAACAAAGATGCACTTGGAAAGTTTGACCCAAAATATGATGATGGAATCTTTCTTGGCTATTCCTCAATCTCAAAGGCCTACAGAATCTTCAAGACAAACAGTAGAAGAAACAATCCACATCACTTTTGACGAATCCAGGTCAGCAAACTCTAAACCTATCGCTGAAAATGATGAACTGAATGCATGGATGTTCTCTCACTACAGGGAAAGAAAACCTCTCTTCAACTCACATCAGCATAAAGATCCTCCTAATCCTGATGATGATCCAAATATCATACCTCCTAACGTTGAATCCACCTCTTGGGTTTCAGCTGTTCCCCTAAATACACTTCCTCCATCAGATCTTCCCAATTCTGAAAACCTCTCAGTGAATAATGTCTTGTCTGAACCATAACATTTGATAGTTGAAGAACCTCTAGCTTCTTCATCAGTGAACATTCCTATTGATGATCCAACTCCTGAGGTAAGCGATTATGCTCTAGCTCAACGATGGACCAAATATCACCCTATAGATCAAATTCTTGGTGATCCTGATGCAGGTATTCAAACTCGTCGAAGTTCAGGTAATATCTGTCTCTTTGTGAATTTTCTTTCTCTCATAGAGCCAAAGAAAACTGATGATGCCCTTAGAGATCCAAACTGGGTCAGTGCTATGCAAGAAGAGTTGACTGAGTTTTCTAGAAACAAAGTTTGGAATCTCTTTCCCCGACCATATGATAAATATGTTATAGGCACCAAATGGGTGTTTAGAAACAAATTAGATGAAAATGGGACTATAACCCGCAACAAAGCTAGGCTAGTTGCTTAGGGATACAAACAAGAGGAAGGCATAGACTATGATGAAACCTTTGACCCTATGGATAGGCTCGAAGCAATTCAATTATTCTTAGCATATACAATTTACAAAGACTTCAAGGTATATCAAATGGATGTCAAGCCAGCATTCCTAAATGGAAAGTTGAATGAAGAAGTTTATGTTAAACAACCCCCAGGGTTCGATGACCCTAAGCATCCAAATTATGTATATAAGATAGATAAGGCTCTCTATGGGTTAAAACAAGCTCCTCGTTCTTGGTATGACACCCTATCTTCTTTTCTTATCTCTGAAAAATTTGAACGTGGAAAAAATGACAACACGTTATTTTTCAGAAAGATAAAAGGTCAAATTATTCTTGTACAAATATATGTTGATGATATTATATTTGGTTCTACTAACCCATCTCTATGTACTCGTTTAGTTGAAAGATTGAAGAAAAAAATATAAAATGAGTATGATGGGTGAACTAACTTACTTCCTTAGACTTCAGATCAAGCAATCTGACAAAGGTAAATTTATTCATCAGGGTAAGTATGTTAAGGATATGCTAAAAAAGTTTTATCTCACTCAAACCTCAGTGATGAAAACTCCTAAGGCACCACCCCTGACATTAAACAAAGATCCAACTGGAAAACCTATTAATGTCACTGCCTATAGAGGAATGATAGGCTCCCTGTTGTATCTAACAGTGAGCCAACCTAATATCTTGTATTCGACATGTTTATGTGCACGCTATCAATCAGAATCCAAGGAATCCCATCTGATCGCTGTCAAGAGAATTTTCAGATATTTTAAGAGAACTCCTAACCTCGGTCTTTGGTACCCCAATGATTCAGGGTTCGATCTAACTAGCTATTCAGATAGTGATTTTGCAGGTTGCAAACTTGATAGAAAAAACACCACTCGCGGATGTCAACTCCTAGGTGGAAAAGTGGTAAGTTGGACAAGCAAAAATCAAAACTCAGTACCTACTTCCATAGTGTAGCAGTTGGAAGTTGTTGTGCTCAAGTCTTATGGCTGAGAAATCAACTATTAGACTATGACCTTCAGTTATCCAAGATTCGAATCTATTGTGACAGCACAAGTGCCATCGTTATAGCAAACAATCCAGTACTACACTCAAAGACAAAGAACATAGAGATCATATATCATTTTATCAGAGATCATGTGATGAATGGTGATCATGTATGTTCTCTCATTCTCTATCACTGAATCCTATTCAGTAAAATGTTTTAAAAAACCAAAAATTTAATCACTGAATTTCTTCAAATGATTAAAGGATTTTTGAAAAACAAACTTTATCACTGATATTTCTCATCAGTGATTCTTTGCAAAGAAAACATATCTTTGAATTTCTATCAGTGATACATTCCAAAAACTAAAACGTTTTTCTCTCTCTTGTGACATCATACGAACCGATAATCCATGGTACGCCTTTTTCTGACACGTTTGTCCATTGCACTTCTTGTCCAATCAACTTCGTGGGACGTGTCCGTGTCATGATGACCACCTTTTCCCATTCCAAATTCTTTCTCTCTCCTCATATAAAAGGAATGTTATTCCTATTTTTACCTTTTATCTTCTCTAAAACTTAAAAGGCAATAAAACATTCTCGGCATTCCTGCAAAGAACTTACGAACACTTGAATTTTCAAATCTTCAAACAATCCATGTTCTTATCCTTTCATCTTCTTCTTCCAAAAGCTTGTATTTAATCCTATTCTTTTCTTATCTTGGATTAAAAAAAAATTAAAATCTTGTTTGAATGATTTCCTTTTCAAAAACCTTATGGTTTTAAGACTGTTCTTTTTACCATCTTGTTAAGAAAACTGGTTTTCCTCTAAAAACAAACTCCTTTTACAAGTTTCTTTCCTTAACAAGAAACTAGTAAAATGCTTTGCACTGTTTTTGGACTCTAAACCTTTCATTCTACTCTTCTTTTACCTATTCTAGAAATGTCCTCCCAAGTTGCTCTCATTCCCTCAAAGACTGTAAAATTTGCACTTGCTGACTCCGAAGTCGCGAAAAACAATCACTTGGGACGTTTGGACATTCCCAAAAACAAATGCCCTCATCTCATATAAGTTGCTAACTTTCTCAAGGACTCGTGTTTGGGATATGCACTGAAAGTTGATCCCATTCCCTCAAAGGCTCTTCTCCAATAATTCTGGTTCACCGTTGATAAAGGTGAGGTCCTGAATAAGCAAGGCAAGTCGATCCCTACTATCACCTTCCAGACCCACCATGGACCTGGGAATATCACTGCTCTTGTTATTCGCACAGCTCTTCGGTTCCCCTCCAAGACAAAGTCCAGTTTCGATGCCTTACCCACTGACGTTGAACTCATTTAGTTCCTCGACCACATGGGATATCAGTGGTACTTCAAACCCCACACCACCATCCTTGACAAAAAGTTGACGAAAATTCAAAAGGCGAAGATGCCCTCTGAGCTGAATTATATCTTCACTCATGTAATTCAGAGCATGAGTGGAAAAGTTGGATCACTGGACCAGGCAAGCAAGGTTCAGGTTCAAATGGTTTACTTAGTGATCGTTGGACTACACTTTGACTATGTCGGAGCTATTTTTGAAGATCTTCTCTCCAAGGTCGAGAAAGCTAAAAGGGACATCAAGATTCCCTATGTCAGATTCATCTCTGGCATCCTTCATTACTTCTTGGGAGATAAGTATCCCAAGGATAGTGATTATAGCTTCTCCAAGGTTGGCCCTCACATCTTTGAAGTCAAGCCCGATGAAAATGAGGTAAGTCTTCAAACTCTCCGCCTCCGTCTCTCCCAACATTCTTCTTCTTCAGTGTCTACGCATATGGTTCCTTCATCAGCTATCCCGCCCACTACAACCCCTCTGAAACGAAAGTCATTAGCCGTTTCTGGTACCTCTAAAAAGGCCAGAATGACTGTGGAGCAACCCTCTCTATCAAATATACCTGAGGTTGTCTCTCAATAAACTACCTTGGATGAATTCGTGGCTCGCTCCTCCACTTCTGCTGCTGCAAGAACCGTTTCAGTGACTACGGCCACTGACACACTACCGGTGACCTCTCAGATTCCCTCAGTGACTCCACCCAATCTGAGGTAACTTCTATCATCACCAGTGCTTCCTCTTCTATCCCTGTTATTTCTCCTTCTATTTCTTTGGTCTCTAGTCTCCCACCCTTATAGCAACCTATTCTTCAAGCTGCAAATGTAGGATCTGGTGGCCTCCCTTTCGGAGGTTTGCCTCAAACATCACTGCCATTTCCTTCTTTTGAAGGAGACTTGACATTCTACAATATGTTTGACACATGAGGTAACTCTAAAACCATATACACTTCTCCCACCTCTCTAAATAAGCCTGAGCAACATTTTGCTCAATCGCTAACTTGTTTTTCAGGTCCTACTTTGGGAACTGTCAACACATCGCTGACAAAGCTTGTCGAGAAAGTGGAAGCTCTCGCTACTTTCACTAACACCAACACTACTGTAGCAAATAGTGTTGGTGAAGAATTGAAGAGTCTCTCTTCCACCATCTCCACCAAAGCTGACGCATCTCACCTCAGCACTCTCCAAGCCGAGGTCAATTTGCTGAAGGAAGAGGTGTCCACCAACTCAGCACAACTACAATTTCTCAATGGTCATGTCCACCATCTCAACACCGAAGTAAAGACCCTCACTGGAGAAGTCAGAACTCTCAGTGGGAAGGCTGACAGTACAAATCAGCTGCTCACTCAGCTTCTGTCAAAGCTGAATAAACCATCTCTAACTCCTACGCCTTCATTTACTAATGATGAGAGAATGTCGTTGAATATCGCTGTAGAATTCATTCAACACACAACATCTGCCATTCCAGAGATAGAAGGTCGTCTAGATGCATTGGAGGTTGATGCCCACAAATCGACTGCTACTGATGCTGAAGCTGCTGCCACATCCCTCCCCCATGATGATGACAAAGAGGGGGAGAAGGATCTAATGGAAGAAAATGCAGAAATCGCACAGGAGAATGTGGAAGAACCTTCCTCGGCTGAGGGGGAGAAGAAAGCTGAAGAATCAGCTGTTGCTGAAGAGAAAGCCCCTCCCTCCCCTTCTCCAGTGCTAGTTGAAGAAGAAGGGGAAGAGGAGAAGGAAGAAGAAGAAGAACTTGATCTTTAGGATCAAGAGGCTGATGATGTCATCGCTGATGATGATGAGGACGAAGATCCTTCTCAGTGGTTCTCTGCAATTAAAGTCTCATCAACTCCAGCGATGAAGAACATCGTTCTAAATGAAGCAAGGGGGAGACAGAAGGACAAAACTTCAGATACCTCATCCCAAGGCAAGCAGAAGGGAATCGCTGCTGAGGGAACTCTGAAACTCGTGTCACCTTCTGAGGGGGAGCTATCTTCTCAGGTATGTCTCTCCATCGTACCTCTATCCTTCTTTTCCTACCAACCATCCCCTGTCTTTCTAGCCTTTATCTCTCTATTTCTAAAAAACATACACTAACTCCTTTTTCTTTTTGCTCAGACAGTTCTCTCCCCTACTTAAGGGAACTTCTCAACAAATAATCCCAGCTCAAATAGCTGAAGAAACAATAATCTCAATCTCTGTCAATGAGATTGATGATGAAGAAGAAGAGGATGAATCCCTGTGTCATCCAAGAAGGCCCTCTCGACCTCTTAAAAGATCAGAGGATGAAGATCATAGATGAGCAGAGATGATCTCCAACCTAGAGAGTTTACGGCTGAAGAGCCCTCCTCAATCCTCAACTGAAGAGTTTGACTTCCTGTCAAAAGCTAAAATTGAAGAATCTGTCAGAGCTAAAAAGTTGATTGCTGAATGCCAAAAAGATGTTGATCTAGCTCTTGAGGTACATTCATCTCTATTCAATGATGACAAGATGAAAAAGAATCCAATAAAAGTTCAAGCTGCTCTTTTGAAAGAGATAGAGGAGGAAAACGCTAAAAGAAAAGAGATCAGCGATGCCAGTCTAGCTTGGTGCAAGAAAAAGCTTGACCATCGATCTGATCCACTGAGGATTACTGTCGTAACTATCACTGGAAGGAAAAAGAAGGACCGAACAACTATCACCATGGAGATATTCAGAGAAGATGGAAGTGTAAAAGCAATGTTCTTATCAAGACTGGAACACTTCGGCTATTTAGAATGGTTAGAGTTCAGGGAAGCACTGAAGAAATCAAGATCAACGTACAGAGGTCATGTTGAAAACCTTCTTGAAGCTTTCATCAACAGGGTCGCTGCCAAAACAAATATGCCTTTAGTTCCTCCATCTCAACCAAGACCAGTTAAACGAAAGCATGCCTCTTCTTCTTAAAATGATGCAGTTATCATAAATGAAACCTCCATCAAATTCTCCAGGGATGCACTGTTCGGGACTTCTCTTGATCTCTCAGTTCTAGATCTATCACTACCTTCTGATGGACCCTTTTTACCAGAGCAAGTGCTAATGAAACCGTATGGAATCTTCTTCAGAGATGATGAGGAACAACTTAGGTTTCAAAGAGTCTTTGAGATTCCTCTCTACCCACTAAGCCATATTCAAGATCTCTTATGTTTGTGTTATGGATAATCTTCATTGGCGGATCCAATCAAAGATCTTATTCGACAAGAAGCCGCTGATCGAAGAAGGAAAGGAGAAAATATACCAGATTTCATGATCTCTCTAGAGACCTCCTGGAAACATAGCTGATAGATTCTCTTTTGTCTCTTGTAATCTATTAGTTAGTCTTACAGTAGTATAGGATTTCTCTTGTACTTACAATTTTCATGTTTTACTTTGTAACCTCGTTTTACAATTAAATGAAAATTTCAGAGAAATACTTAAACTCTTCAGTACTGTAAAAGATCCCTCAAAATAATAATTTGGATATGCATGTTATGTGTCCTGACTATCCTCATATTTTGACTTAAAGTAATTTTCTTCATAGTTACTTTGTCATCATCAAATAGGGGAGATTGTTGATCTAAACTCTTTCAGTGATTTGATAATGGCCTGCTGTAATACTTAGTGAAAATTATGTTTAACATCTGTATGTATTAGTGTTTCACTATCAGTGATTAAGTACTGAGTATGTTCAGTATCGCTGATGGTCTCTCTCTTATAACAGTTAGGCGTAATCCCTTAAGACAAGTTTCACGACAAAAGATGTTCATCGCTGAGTTGAAGACAAAGTTGCTGAACAACGGACAAGTCTATTCATGATCTGATGCGGATATCAGTGAAACCAAGACAAGTCTACTTACATGCGAAGAAACCTGAAGAAAAGCTTCAGCAATCACTGAACCTCCTTCTATCTCTGTGAAGGAAGAGATATTCAACGATTAAATATCACATAGATTATACTACAAGTTTCTTTTGTCTTATCCTTGCACACACAGTACAAAGGTCAGAAGAGACATACCTCTGGGACAGATCGTACAACTACTCTGAAGACTACACTGTTCACCATTCGGCCAAAAGCATGTCTCTAAAAGTCAGACGCATGCAAACAACCATCGAAGGACACGTGTAAAGTACATTGCCATGCATTTAATGCATAGGGTATAAATAGAAAGATCAAGACTCTATCTGAGTGTTGCCTTCTATCTTTCTATTCATATAGAAACCTTTGCTTTCTATATTCTCTCAATCTCTATTCTCTAATTCTTGTGCAACAATCTGTGTGATTCTTAAGTTTGTTTAGATTGGGTTTTACTTAATCTTATTCTGCAACAAACTATAAATTGTAATTTGATTTATCAATAAACAATTTATTAAACCATTAAATTTTGTGTTTGTATTCAACCCCACTTTCTATAAACTTGTTAAGCACCTTCAGGACCAACAAATTCCATCAGGTCTCAACTTTCTTTTTAAGATCCATTTGTGGCCAATGACTTTATGACCCGAAGGCAGATCGACCAACTTCCATGTGTTATTTTGCACAATGGAGTTGATTTCGTTTTGAATAGCCTCTTCCTAATAAGGTGCCTCGGAAGATTCCATGGTGGCCTTATAGGAGAGTGGTTCTCCTTCGATATTGAAGGCCATAAAGTCTGGTTCAAAGTATTTGGCGACTCTTCCCCTTTTACTTCTCCTTGGTTCCATTTCTTCTTGAACCTTGGAGGTTTCAGCAGCCCTTGATTGATCACTTTTGTTTAAATCCACATGAGAGTATGTATCATCAATCGGGCGTTTTCCAAGATTAGAGGTATTGCTCTCATTCTCCTTATAAGAGAATATAGTCTCAAAGAACTTTACTTTTGCAGATTCCATGATTATATTATTGCCTATGCCATCTACATTAGATTTGTAAACTAAGAACGTATATGCAACACTATTTTGGGCTGGACCAATATATACACAATCAATCATTTTAGGTCCAAGTTTAGTCCTTTTAGGCAAAGGTACTTGAACCTTAGCAAGGCAACCCCACACTTTCATCCTTTTGTAGGATGGTATCCTACCTCTCCATAGTTCATATGGAGTTTTATCACTTTTCTTGTGGGGGATCCTATTAAGGATCATGTTTGCAGTAAGGCACGCCTTGCCCCATAAATGGTGAGGAGCTTCGGACGTTATCAACATTGAATTCATCATATTTTTCAATGTTATATTCTTTCGCTCGGCCACTCCGTTTTGTTGAGGAGTGTAAGGAGCGGTAGTTTGATGTATAATGCCATGAGCTGCACAAAATTTAGCAAAATCGTGGGATTCATACTATCCTCCACGATCCGACCTTAGAAATTTGATTTTCTTTTCAAGTTGATTTTCAACTTTAACCTTATAAGTCTTAAACATACTTAAGACTTCATCTTTAGTGTGAATAAGATAAACATGGCAATATGTACTGCAATCATCAATGAAAGAAATATAATAGTTCTTTCCTCCTCTTGTAGGAGTTGCCTTGTAATCACATAAATCACTATGTATTAACCCAATAATTTCATTTGATTTCTCTACCGATCTATGTGGGTGTTTCATGTATTTATCTTCTACACAAACCTCACACTTAGATATTTTATCATTAGAACATTTAGGAATCATGTCAAGTTTGATCATTCTTTGTAATGACCTAAAATTGACATGTCCTAATCTAGCATGCCAAAGCAAAGAAAGATCCACAATATACACTGAAGCAGTGCTAGTGCCTGCCTTATTATCATTATATACATTGGCGGCATCAACGAAATTTAGTAAGGTTATTTACAGTTAGTTTGAAGAGTCCCTCATGGAGGTAACCCTTCCCAACATAAGAACCACCTTTGGTGATGACAAATTTGTACGACTCAAGTACAACTTTGAACTCTTTCTTACTAAGAATAGGGTCAGAAATCAAATTCTTAGTTAGTGATGGTACATGAAACACATCGGTCAAGATAAGATCCTTTCCGGAAGTCAACCTCAACGTGACCTTCCCCTTTTCTTCGATCATCGTGGTTGATGCATTACCCATAAACATCGGTTCCTCTTCCTTTAGCTTTTGATAAGTATGAAACAAGATTCTCGAATCACATAAGTGATTGGTTGCCCCGGTGTCGAACCGCCAATCTTCAACATTGGTCACCATGTGTGCTTCAACGACTCCAAGAAATTGGTTTGGGGAGTGAGTGAGGTTAGCATGATTATTTGTCCCATCGGCTCTTCCACCACCATTTCCACCCAAACCACCATGATCGCGTCTATGTCGACAGTCCTTGGCTCTATGACCTGGTTTCCCACAAACCCAACAGTGTATGACTCTCTTGAAACCTTTCTTTTGAGGGGCCATCGGACCTTTTCCGGGAGGGAAAGGCCTCTTAATCATCGTTGTTTTCCCTTTGAACTTAGGGAATTTCGGCCTTGAAGAGCTTCCTTCAATCATGTTGGCATTTGGTTCCAAGGGGATGGCATCGGATTTTCTATTCATTCCTCCACTCTTAACTTGAGGATCAATTTATGTCCTCCGACAGATGCTTCAAGTAGAGCTTGAAATTTTTCCATGAGTGAGGAAGTTTGTCTATGATCGACCCAACCAGGAAATTGCTATTTATTCCAATGCCTTCCACCTCTAGCTCGTATGTAAGAATCTGCAATTCTTCGACTTGCTTCATCACCGGTTTCAAATCAAACATCTGGTAGTTCAGAAATTTCCCTACAACGAATCTTTTTGAACACGCAACTTCAGTCTTGTACTTTGTGTCTAAAGATTCCCAAATCTCCCTTGTTGTCCCAAAGGTAGAATAGATATCATATAGGGAATCATCGAAGGCATGCAAAATATAATTTCTGTAATTATACTCATTTATTCTCCATGCCTCGATAGTCATTCAGCTATAAGCACGAGGGCCTGCACTCACTCTGCTTCACCTCTCTCATGTGCAGCCACTTGAACTTGAGTGTGTGGCATTCCATCTTGGTTTACCGGTGGATTTGGTTATGGTTCATCCTTGGTGAGGACGTTGGAAACTCGAAGTTTTGTTAGATACAACAACGTCTTTTGTTGCCAACGACGGAAATCCGACCCTTTAAACTTTTCGGGTTTCTCCACGTGATTTTTCAACACATTTGATTGATCCATCTCTCCTAACAACAAATTTTGTCTTACATTATTAAGTATGATCAACCCCACTCCAAAAGGTGTAACTATATTTATGAAATAAACACAACAAAATAGGATTCTTTTACAAAATTTATGTAGAAAACATAAAACAACAACAAAAAATCATAAATCTTACTTGTAATCGTAGATTCTTTGTCCCAAGAAATCGATTGAGGCATGCATTTTCGTGCAGTGTCCTAAGACAAAATTTCGCCCGGTGTAACGACGATGTCTTGAGGATAGAACAATCTATTCAAGTTCTAAACTTGAATCTAGCGAATTAGAAGTATGTTGGTGATGGATATTGAGAGAGAGAACCCAGAATTTTGGAGAAAATTCTTACCCAATAATTATGGAAAAAGTTGCAGCATTTATAGGTGCAGTCTGTTAACCGAATAACTGTCAGGATGTTCGCATGGCTGGTGGTGCGAGTGAACCCGCGCGGAGACCCACGTCAAACACTGGATGTAGAAAGTTCCAGTGCACCGCGCACCTAGCGCCACGGGTATGGCAGCGCCGCAACCCGCGTCGGGCTCTGTCCACAGCGCACCACACGTGTATCCGCGTGAAGCTCTGTTTTTTCTTGCACCATCGATTTCACAATCAGTGATCTCGACCCCATCAAGACCCCAAGAGCTCCAAGGCCCAATCTTTGACATTTAATATATATTATTAATGTAAATAGAGCCCATCAATCACACCACAATCCAAGCCCAAGCAATTAAATGATTCATTTAATGCTCAATGGTTTGGATTTATTAAGTGATGTAAATTTTATCTTGGCTCCTATGTGGGACAAAGTTTCTCAAATCTACACTAATTTCCAACAGTGTTTTACCAACAGTATTTACCAACAGTGTCAGACCAAGGATTTTGACTGAGTAGGTGCACCTTTAAATTAGATCAAATGCCGGCAAAGTCGCTCGATGTGTTTAGCTGAATTTTACCCGTTGTTTTTTTTAAAGTTTATTGGTTGATTTTGAAAGAGTTTTTTGATTGATTTCGAGAGATATTTTTTTTATTTTTTAGTTGATTTTGAGAAAAAATTCATTTTTTTGGTAAAGAGTAAAGACTAATCTAAAAACTGAATACGGGTTGAGGCTTCAGCTTTTGTTTGTTTTAATTAAAAAAAATGGAAACTATTTAGTTTAATATGTATTTCATGTTTTTTATTTAAATTATTGTTCCCTCATTTCCATGCTCCAGATTCTAGGAGGGTTAACAAAAAAATGAATAGGAGGGTTAAGAAAAAAAAATATGTGTAGACAATTGGATTTGAACCCAACACCTCCAATAGGCACTAAAACCATTCCACCAAATGCAGTTTATGTTATAAATTTAATTTTAAAATATTTGAGGACACCTTAAAAATCAAGTGGATGCACCTTCAAAACACCTACATCTTTTTTCCTTTACGGTAATCAAATGAGCGGGTACACGGGACCCCGCTCCCCTCCATGTAGGCCTGCCCATGCCAATTTACAAATAGAAGAAAAAATGTTAAGCTGCCAAGTAGTAATTAAAATTTTAATCTCGATGAGTAGCAAGAAACCACCATTTAGAACCTCACTAATTGATGTATAAATGATCTAATCAATATATGTAGGTAATTAGAATTAAAAGGTTGTTCATCATGAAGTTGAGTTTCATCCGGGCAATACAAAATTGACATCATACAAGACTTACCAAACGCTTACCTGGGTAAGTGCGTACCGGTAAAATTTAACACTATCAACACTATCACTTACTTTTCGGGTAATAATTTAGTCTACCGAAACGGTATCATATGCAACAATTTTCCAAGTAAGTGCTAACCATGGTAAGAGTCTTCGCCTTCACTTACCGGATAAGACTCTCGGTCTTTGCCTTAGCTCTTACCAAGTAAGATTCTTGGTCCTTGTCATATTCATCCGTTAAGGTAATGTGAGTTGGTAATCACTTACTCGGGTAAGCATTTGGTAAACGGCCCCTAAATCACAAACGGGGTAAGTGTTTGATGGTTAAGAGTCACCATCGTCACCTATCTTACATGATAAGATAAGATACTTAGTCATCAAAATAGTATAGGCGTCTTTGACCCGGTAAGCGTTAATCAGTAAGAGTCTCCAACCTCACTTAGGTTGAGAATTGATTGGCTAAAATAAAATAAAAGATAAGTTTAAAATGTTGTCTCACATCAGTGGAACAATGAAAGGTGAAAGGGATCCAACCTTATAAAAAGGGGTCTAAGGCTTAGGTCTCAAGTTATCCCAATAAAATATATTTTAAGTATTTTATTATTTCTTTCGTATTCTGTTGTTTTAGAGAGTAGAAAAGTGTAAGTTAAATCTTTGAGAGTGTGAGTATTATTGGGTGAGTCTTGAGAGATTATAGTTATGTGATTGTAACAATTTTTCACATAGTGGATTTTCTCTCTGGAGGCCTGTGGTTTTTCTCCTGTTTTGGAGTTTCCACGGAAGTTCTTGTATTCTTATTTGCTCTATAATTGTTCATTGTTTTTTCTCTATAATTGTTCATTGCTTGGGTTGTTAGGAAACGCAAAGGTTAATTTCCCAACAAGTGCTATTAGAGCTCCATGTTAGAGGTGGTCTCGGTTAGAGGGTTTCTTAGTATGCTATATGGTTGCAGCTTTGTCTGATCTTCCATATCATAAAAGAATTATCTGTTGGTCGTATTAGATGAGGTCTTTGGTTAGAGGGTTCTTAGTATGCTCTGTAGTTGCGCCACTGTCTGACCTTCCACATCAGAAAAGACTCTTGGTTACTTTGTGTACGATAGAAATGTGTGTGGCAAGAGTGCATGCATAATAGAAAACGTTTATTGGGTGTACTACTCACAGAGTACAAGCACTTCTCTAGTATGCAATATTGTTTTTGAGGCCTTGATACGATGTCAAAGTTTTCAAGTACAATGAGGTTCGATGTAGAGAAATTTGATGGAAGGGTCAACTTTGGCTTATGGCAAGTTCAAGTCAAGGATGTGTTGACACAATCTAGGTTGCATAAGGCATTGAGGGGGAAACCAGTTTCCAACGGTGAATCAAGCGGTACCAGTAAAAGCGAGGAAGATTGGGATGATTTGGATTTTAAAGCGACAAGTACTATTCGTCTGTGTCTAGCAAAGAATGTTCTTGTAAGCGTGCATGGGATATCAACAGCCAAGGAGCTTTAGGAGAAGCTTGAGCAGTTGTACCAAGACAAAGGCATCACAAATCGATTGTATCTTAAGGAACAATTTCATACTCTACGTATGGATGGAGATACAAAAATTTCAGATCATCTTAGTGTTCTTAACAATGTCGTTTCAAAACTGGAGGCTATTGGAGTTGAGGTAGAAGATGCAGATAAAGAATTGAGGCTCATATTATCTTTGCCATTTTCCTATGGACACATGAAACCTATTCTGATGTATGGGAAAGAGACCCTGAAGTTTGCGGATGTTACTAGCAAACTCCTATCCGAGGAGATAAAGGATTGGAAGGTAGCAATATGACTTCATCAGAAGGTACAGTTTTGGTGACTAGGCAAGGGAAGAAGAACTCTGGGAAGAATGTAATATGCTGGAAGTTCTGACAGTCTGGCCATGTCAAAAGCAACTGTCTTGGTGGAGTGGGTTCGGCGAAAGACTCCAATTCATATGCTAACAATGTCTCCATTCTCATGGGAGACGATGAATTTTGTTGAGATATGGGAGAATTCATCATCATGGTATGTCCGTTTTACCATGGAAAAGGGATGTGTTTAGGTTAAAGGTTCCACGTATTTACACACGTGCTTTGGTTAAGGTGTGTTGTGGGGATTATGTTGATGGCTGATGAACTTTCGGGTAAACCAAACGAGGAAGTTGCACCATAAATTTTCTGCAAGTTTTTCGGCATGCGCCGAGATAAAATTCTTAGAATGGATTGTTCTAAGTGGTGATACTCTTTTATGGTGGAGTATGATAATTCTCTGATTTGAGCATTATGATTGTTGGTTTAGACAATGGTTATCGTTGTTGCAACGAAGATTTTGTTTTATTTAGCCAAGGTGGAATTTGTTGAGAATTGTTTGGCTAAAATAAAATAAAAGATAACTTTAAAAAGGTTGTCCCACATCAGTGGAGCAAAGAAAGGTGAAAGGGATTCCAAACCTATAAAAAGGGGTCTAATTTAAGTATTTTATTCTTTATTTCTTATTCTCTTGTTTTAGAAAGTAGAAAGCTGTGAGTTAAAATTTTGAGAGTGTGGGTATTATTGGGTGAGGCTTCAGAGATTAGAGTTGTGTGATTGTAACAAATTTTTACATAGTGAATTTTCTCTCTGGAGGCCCGTGGTTTTTCTCCGGTTTTGGAGTTTCCACGTAAGTTCTTGTCTTCTTCTTTTCTCTATAATTGTTTGTTGTGTGGGTTGTTGGGAAACGCTGAGGCCAATTCCCCAACAACTTCCCATGTAAGAATCTCGATCATTGTTGGTAACAATCACCATCTCCCTGACCGGATAATCATCCCTTACCCATTAAGAAACAATAAGTTTTTATTACCCGATAAAATGTTGACAGTTAGGTGTTGGTAAACGGCCTTAAGGGGCTGTTGGTTGGTTTTCCATTAAGTTTTGATCGATAAAGTTATCTGTAAAAATTAATCTGTTAATATAGAATGATAAAGTTTTTGTTTGGGAAGGTTTTCTCATAGATGAAATGAGTGTTTTTTTAATTGGCAGAGATAAGTCTGCATTAAGTTCCTCTCTAGAAGTTTACTGAATAAACCATTTTCTATATCATTAAGCCACTACCAAACATTCGTATATAGTTGACCGAATAAATTGTGTCTCGTTAAACTTATTAAGCTGCTAACAAACAAACCCTAAACCACAAGGCTTGTGGCGTACTGGTTAAGGCTTGTTGGGGATGTGGTGGAATAACCCATTTGCCCAGGGTTCGAATCCAGGCGTACGCAACTGTGGCCACTAGGTTTCGAGGGTTGTCGCTTTAACAGTCATTATTGCCAGGGATTAGTCTAGGTCGTGCCTAGGATACCCTTTTAAAAAAAACCTAAGGTGACGTTTGGTTTGCAGAATAGTTTTTAAATGAAATGGAATCTATCAAAAAAATTTGACTTTTAAGGAATTGGAATGAAGTGTTGTGACCATCCGTTTGGTTGTGACATTGGAATGAAATATGCTAAAAAAATTGAAATTTGTTTGTTTTGTTACAAAATGTAGCTTTGAAATTGTAATCAAATGTTGGTAAACGTTCAAAATGCACTTTTTTGAAAATTTTGAATTTTTTTCTTAAACTAAAAATATTTATTAAAATAATGCATATAATTTCGATGAATTTTTCAGATTCCAACATTTATTAATGCAAACTAGCTATTTTTTCTTATTAAAATTAAATCAGATTCTAATAATGATACTACTTGATTATTACTTATAGATATATGTTTTAATAATTATAATAACTACATCAGTTTCTTTAATTTTAATTTGATTATTTTCTGACATTTAAAAAAGTGAATATGCTTCAAAAAACAAATTTACATAAATATGTAAACTAAAAAAAATTGAAACGGTTTCGCGGATTATATTTCTTTTTCCTAATAAAATATTTAAAGTTAAAATCGAGAGAGTAGAAATCAAGTAAAAAAGTAATGAATGAACATTTCATTCCATCAAAATATCACCTTATATCCAAAGAATGTTCAAAACCCTAATTTTTGGAATTCATTGAATTCTGAAGTTCGATATACTTTTATCTTCAACGAATGACCCGACATTCAATGCGGGTCGAAGCATATGGTTGCCGGGTTGATTAAATGCTATTAATGAGACCCATCCAGGGGAATCTTACACTGCGCGCAGAGAACCCCTCTCACTTTAGACAGAGAGGGAATGACGATGGGTAGCCAAACCGTGAGGCGAAGAACTCGCTATACACGAGGGAGCAAGTGGAAAGAGTAGAGCAGCACCTTGCCGTAGAGAGGGTCCCTAAAACTACACGAGTGGATAGATTTACGGCTACTACTTCCCGATCTTTGTGAACGTTCACTTCAATAGGATATCTCAAGAATCCTTCTCTGAAAAAGAATGAACCAAACGAAAAAATAAAATTTAGTCAAATGAATTCAACATTTCAATTCCGTTATATTCCTTCAGAATCTGTGAACCAAACACCACCTTAGAATTAATGGAATTGGTAATAACAAACAAGAAACAAGAAAGAGAAGAAAAGAAGGAATAATCAACTTGTGAATGGTAGGGTTGAACAAATTTCAACAAAATTACCATAAGTAGCTATATCGATTCACAACGTACAACGTTAATAAAGAGATCGAAATCCCGGATTTAAGAAACAAAAATAATACAAAAAAACCCCGAAAGAATTTATAGGCAGTGAAGTTATCATCCTTCCCAACCAAGTTGTCTAGCTCTTTGCTCCCATAACGAAGTAATCTTTTTTTCTTGCCTCATTAACGCCTCCGCTTGCTCCCTCGCTTGTTCGCATGTTTCGGTAGCGGTGTTGCATTTTTCGGCCTCTTTTTGATACTGAGCGGCCACTCTTCTCGCTTCGCCAAACGTGATGTTCATATGGCGTATGTGTTCTTCCCCGACAGTTTCTTGCAGTTTCAACTCTTCTGATAGTAAATCCACAAATTGCTTCTCCATTTCTTCCTTCAAATCTGGATCATCCTTCCCACAATCTGAATATCGGGTATCAAAATCATCGATTCATTTAGTTAAACAACCATAAACGAGCCTTCAGTTAGAAGCATGACCTTTTAAATTCATTTTAACTCAATAACCTTCAAATGACATGTGTCTGGTCTTGGTCATTTAGGTATATAACCTCAAATTGAGATTTTAATTAAATTCATGACCTCTTGGCCTATTTAAGAAAAACATGGCTTCATACTCATCAGAAGTCATGGATTTAATAATAAATAGATTTAAAGGTCATATAACTAAATATACCGCTCCTAGTTCAATACAGCCTGCCCCTGTTTAAAACAATGTTCGCGTCAAAACTTAGAAATACACTAAAGGGTCGTTTCGCAAAACCAGCCTCCGGAGGTCATTGTAATAAATACCCTACTCAAAATATTCTTGAAAAACAATAAAATGTTAGTTTGTACAAGTGACTTCAAACTATATAGCCTACAAGAAATTACATAGCATACCAAGAAAGGGTCTTTAGAACTAAATTCCCAAATTCAAAGAAATTGTGCTAGTCCCAATTCATGATGTAAAAGTTATTCTAGCAACATTTCTTTGGATGTGAGAATTTAAAGGTGAAAGGATCAATATAAGCATTATACCAAATGGTCCTTGTCTCACAAAGTTCAATTTTGACTTTTGAGGTCAAAGAGGTTGAAATATGAACTTCAAAATTGGCATTGATTTATTTATTATAATCGAAAAATATTTGATTGGTAACATCAAACTTATATAACTTGGTACACATATTTAAATATTGGTGTTTATATTTGTAAAAACCCTATGTGATTTTGAATCATTGGAGTCATAAGTTTGACCTTGAAAGTCAAAAAGTACCAAATAGTTCTTTCAACATCTAATTGTCCACTCTCTGTTTTCTAATCAATTATCAAGAATTACCTCAGTAATCAAGACATGTTTTTTTTCTAATTAATCTAGAACCCGAAAAACAATTAAAATCCATTTATATTTGTATAAACCCTTTGTGATTTTGAATCATTGTAGTGTTCTTTAAGCCTTTCTTGCAGAAAAGATTGATATCTAGATTAACTTCATAAAAAAAAAAGAATGTATTCTCTTGTTTTGGAACGAATGGAGTATAGTGTCACATCTAACCATATGATCTAATCTACTTAACCATACGGAATTAGAAAGATTACCAAACCACGTACCTGTAATTGAAAGATTGGCCAAGCCTGCAATAAATGAAAAGAAACAAGAATTAACATTTGAACTCGAGTTTAAAGATTTTTTCAGTAAGGTGAGATAAGGATGAATGAAGGATGAGCCTTGGGGGCTTCTATGCTTCTTTGAATTTAAAAGGATACAAGGTAAAATCCCACATGGGAAAACAACCATGTTTGTAGGGTCCTTTGGATAAATGACCTAACATGAGTTTTCAATTACGAGCATGACCTTCTAAAATGTGTTTTTAGTTCAATGACATTCATCTAATCTGCCCCTGGTTCAAAACAGTATGCTCTCGTAAAATATAGAAATACACTATAAGGTTAGATTCTTAAATTCAGTTTTTGAGAGATCATTCAGCTAAATAACCCCGTGTATCAACACCACCCGAATGAGACACAAACACGTAGATGGGGTGCAGGATCGCAATTTCAATTCACACACCATGTAGATTGTGTGATCTAACAAGAAATGCTAAAGATCACCATTTGTTAGGGGGTGCAAGGCACAAGCACCTAAATCAATTTTCAAATTTTGAGCTACCAAAGTTGAGTGAATGTTTAAGTTTCTACCATGGCAGGAAGACATCAATAATATTAGTTACAAAATAATCAACTCACCATTCCTTATTGTTTTACTCCATTCAACAAGAAACAAAGAATTAAACCCACAAAAAACAGATCAAGATATGAATTTTGGGTATATTTTGATTCCACCACAACTCAATATTTATAGAAAACAGTCTAATCAAACAGGAAGATGATGATGATCAGATTAAAAGTGGGAAATTTAGCATTAAATAATGGAAAAGGGAATAACATGAACAAATGAAGAATTGGGTATTTACTAAAAATGAAAAAACCCAAATGAAATATGATGTAAAAATAGGAAATTGGGTGTGAAAGATTAGATTACCAGGAGCAAGGTTGAGAAGGGAGAGAGGAGGAGGGCAATCACAGATGCATGGAGTACAAGAAATTCCTTTCAAATTAAAACCCTTTTTGAGCCTCCAATAAAGAGCTGGCCCAGATACACAAAGTGCTGAAATCACTGCGAAAATCACCAGACAACACCTTAAACACGATCCAGATCTCCTACTCATCTCTCTCTCTCTCTCTCTCTCTCTCTCTCTATATATATATATATATAGATAGATAGATAGATAGATAGATCTCTACCTCTTTGTGTATCTGTTTGAGTAGGTATCTAATGGAGTAGTAGTAGTAGCATGATTTGAACAGCTTGATGAGAATCTACGGTGCGAGTTTTGGTGTTTGTTTGGTTGAAGATTTGGGAGGTCGTCTCTGTCTAAAAAGCCAAAATCTTGTTATCGATATTGTATTTTCTTTTACCGGTTATCACCGACAAAGGGATCCGACCCGACCATGACCCATGGCCCACTCAAATATATAAACCAATAGCTAGTTAACACATATTTTTTTAGGATTCAGTTTGTCAAACAATAAACCACTTCAAAACTTCAAATTAGGGGTGCTCACCGTTGGGTGATCAGGTTGAAAGCTTTTTTTGAAAATTTTACAACCCAATTCAACCCAATCAAAAGTACAACCCAACTCAACCCAAACTGTTCGAGTTGATCGGGTTGGTTGGGTTGTGTTTAAACAAGATGAAATCAAATTTAGAACTATAAACATAAAAGAAACATTTCTTTGAAATACAATTGAAAGACCGATAATTCATGAGAGTATGTAAGTTCTTCAAAAATATTACGATATTACATATAAAAATGTCTAAACCAAATGATAATATGTCAATCAACAAAAATCGTTTTAGACATCTCCAACTCCGATGCTTTCGCTTTCTTGGCCTTGAGGTTGGTCGTGTCATCATCAACCATTTGGTACAACTTATTCATACTTCTTAAATCTTAAATATATCACATTTAGTTAATATTTTAGTTTGCATATATATATATGTGTGTGTGTGTGTGTCTGTGTGTGTGTGTGTTTACATTTATTAAACATATATACAAAGGAGTTATATAGAGATGAATAATAGATTAAAAATATATGTAAATGAAGAGGGTATGTAATAGTGTAATTGTCTAATTTACATATTAATAGAAACTTAATAATCATATTAAATCCACAAAATAAAAGGATCGGGTTCATCGGGTTGGGTTGGGTTCAAATAAAAGTAACCCGATATCAACCCAATACCTACGGTTTGAATATTTTACAACTCGATTAGACATCGGGTTGCTTCGGTTTAAGTTATTTCGCGTTGGGTTGGGTTGGATTGATCAGGTTGGTCGGGTTGATTGGGTTTTTAAGCACCCCTACTTCAAATATGTAAATGGATTAAAAAAATACATGTTAAAAAATTAATCAATTTTTACATTTAATTTTTTTAAATATATTTAAATAAATTATTAATAATATAATATATTAAAGGATTAAAAAATAAAGAATATAATTTATTAATTGAATTATAATCAATTTATTGAAAAATAGTAATTGATAAAAATATTTTCGCAGTACAGCGAGATACATCACGATTTTAGATGGTTTTGAGATAATTTTTTTTTGAACGGCAAGTTAACACATGCACACGTTCCCGGGGTATCCGGGCTCCTACTTAAGGGTGTCACCCGACTAATCGCCATTGATCACGACCCAACCCAATTAAGGGTATCATCCCGCCTGCCTCGACAACAATATTGTCCGCTTTGCCCCTGGATTTAACCAACGTGTAGCGCACGGATTTGTTTCTGGCGACCTGGTGAGAAACTTCCCAGGGGATCACCCATCCTGGGACTACTCCCACCCAAGCACGCTTAACCTCAGAGTTCCCAGAACCTGACGTGCTTGTGGCCCCAAAACGCGTTGTTGTTAGGAAGGCCAAGATATTACTTATAACACCCAGCATCACTCCTGTCCACGGCCGATATGGGATATGCCTAAGGTGTTACAAATTATGGCGGTTCATATGAAACTTGGAGGAGACGATGGTAATTTTAATATTAACATGATTTTGTTGTTGTTTTTTAATTATCCATAAAGTGTCTACTAAATATATATATATATATATATATATATATATAAAGTTTCTACGTAATAAGCAATATATATGTAGAGATTTATAAAGAGTTTAGGTTAATGACAGTTTTAACCCTTAACTATCATTAGTTGTCATTTTTAATTACGGTTCTATTCGGGTAAAAAATAATTATACGCTTTTAAAATCGAGTCTTACAATTATTCCCCCCCTTAAAAGAGATTTCGTCCCCGAAATCGAATTTAGACAGGAAACTTACATCGATTAAAGAATTCGGGGTACTCTCGTCGCATGTGTTCCTCAGTTTCCCACGTCGCCTCACATTTAGAATGATTTTTCCATAGAACTTTTACGAAAGGAATCACTCTCTTTCGTGTACCTCTCTCATCACGATCAATAATCGCTTCAGGTTCCTCGCGATAAGAAAGATCAGGTTCTATGTGTTCCAAGAGATATTCAATGACGTGTAAGGAATGATAGTTGTACCCTCGAAGTGAAGAGACATGGAACACATTATGTATTTGGGATAATTGCGACGGTAGGGCTAACCGGTAAGCCACAACGCCAACCCTTTCCAGAATTTCAAAGGGACCAATATATCTTGGGCTCAACTTTCCTTTTTGACCGAAACGTCTGATACCGCGAGTTGGGGAAACTTTCAAGAAAACTTTATCTCCTGGTTGGAACTCAATAGGTCGTCTTCGCTTGTCGGCGTAGCTCTTTTGACGAGCTTGAGCCTCTTTCATCATTTGACGCGCAATTTCGACCTTCTCGGTAGTAACTTGTACCAGTTCTGGGCCTTCAAGAATACGTTCTCCAACTTCATTCCAACAAGTCGGTGTTCGACATTTTCGGCCATAAAGTGCTTCATACGGGGCCATGCCGATACTTGACTGCCAACTATTATTATAGGAGAACTCTATTAGGTACAAATAAATATCCCAACTTCCATGCCATTCCATCGCACATGCTCGGAGCATATCCTCCAGTGTTTGAATCGTACGTCCAGATTGCCCATCAGTTTGCGGATGAAAGGTTGTACTAAAGTTCAAACGTGTGCCCCAAGCTTTATGTAAATCTTCCCAAAATCGAGATGTAAAACGTGGATCTCGATCAGAGGTAATCGATACAGGAGTGCCATGGAGACGTACAATCTCACGTTGGAATACTTCTGTCAATTTATCAATTGACCATGTTTGTCGGATAGGAAGAAAATGAGCCGATGTTGTCAGTCGATCAACCACTACCCAAATTGCATCGTTTTTCAAGGTCGTGCGGGGTAGTCCGACTACAAAATCCATAGTTACGTGTTCCCATTTCCATACCGGGATGTTCAGCGATTGGAGAAGACCACCCGGACGTTGATGTTCACTTTTAACTTGTTGACAAGTGAGACAACGAGCTACAAAATCGGTGATATCTCGTTTCATTCCAACCCACCAGTAATGGGTCTGTAAGTCACGATACATTTTTGTTGTACCCGGGTGAACGGAAAACATAGATTTATGAGCTTCGGTCAGAATCTGATCTTTAAGTTCCGAGTTATTTGGAACACAAAGACGATCCCGAAACCACAACACGTGATCATCATCGATCCTGAATTCCGAACTAACATTCTCTTTTGCTTGCTGGAAGTTCGCCCACAATTCACCGTCATCTTGTTGGGCTTCTTTTATCCGAGAAATTAGAGTCGGTTCTACCATCAGATTCGATAGAATTTTTGTTTGTGAACTCGGATAGATTTCCAGTCCGAACCGTTCGATCTCCAAAGCTAACTTTGTAGGAACAAGTAACGAGGAAACCTGTCCCACAGCTTTACGACTTAAAGCGTCGGCGACTACATTAGCTTTACCCGGATGATACTGTATATGAACATCGTAATCCTTTAGAAGTTTCTGTATCATCCCGCCTGCCTCGACAACAATATTGTCCGCTTTGCCCCTGAATTTAACCAACGTGTAGCGCACGGATTTGTTTCTGGCGACCTGGTGAGAAACTTCCCAGGGGGTCACCCATCCTGGGACTACTCCCACCCAAGCACGCTTAACCTCAGAGTTCCCAGAACCTGACGTGCTTGTGGCCCCAAAACGCGTTGTTGTTAGGAAGGCCAAGATATTACTTATAACACCCAGCATCACTCCTGTCCACGGCCGATATGGGATATGCCTAAGGTGTTACAAACACCCCCCTTGGGACTCATCGTTCTCGATGAGGTTTGCCCCATATCCCGAACGGTACAGGAGTGGCTCTGATACCATCTGTAACATCCCGCCTGCCTCGACAACAATATTGTCCGCTTTGCCCCTGGATTTAACCAACGTGTAGCGCACGGATTTGTTTCTGGCGACCTGGTGAGAAACTTCCCAGGGGGTCACCCATCCTGGGACTACTCCCACCCAAGCACACTTAACCTCAGAGTTCCCAGAACCTAACGTGCTTGTGGCCCCAAAACGCGTTGTTGTTAGGAAGGCCAAGATATTACTTATAACACCCAGCATCACTCCTGTCCACGACCGATATGGGATATGCCTAAGGTGTTACAAAGGGTACCACTATGTGGCAGACCCATGATCATGGATGTCACAGGATGCTCACCACGGGATTCGAACCTGGGTAGTCAGGGATACCATCCACTGACCCCCCTATGATGTTACCTTACCACTGGGCTACAACATGAAGGACAATGGTTTTGAGATAATGATAATTGTTTTTTATAAATTTGTTTAATTTAGGCTTAATAATATAATGTTTTTTATTAAAAAAAATAAGTATTTTGTTAGAATTCAATGATTATTTTATATAATTTAAATTCTTTATATTTAAATTGAGATGTTTATCCTGTTTTCATTATGTTTATCATTTAGTTATGAATTCAAACATAAAGTTTTAGAAATTCATACTCATGCATCATGACTTGTATTCTTTAATTTTAAGTAATTTGTATCAATAAACAATATTAAATACATAAAAACTTGTTTTTAAGAGTTTCTTCAATAATTTAATAATAATGTAATTTATTTTAGATTTAATAATATAATATTTTTTTACAAAATGGGAGTTCATAGCGCTCAACCTGGGTTCGATTCCCTACATTCGCAACTTTGTGGCCACTGGGTTTAACCTCAGGGTTGCATGCTTTAGCAGTCAGTTTCATTGCCAAGGGATTTGTTGATCCAAACTCTCTCAGTGATTTGATAACGACCCTTTTCTGTACTTAGTGAAAATTACGTTTAATATGTATTAGTGTTTCACCATCAACGATCAGACTGAGTCTGTTCAGTTATCGCTGATAGTCTTTCTTATAAACAATTAATATGTATGTGTTTCACTATCAGTGATCAAACTGAGTCTGTTAAGTTATCGCCGATAGTTCTGATGTAAACAGTAACGTAATCCCTGAAGACAAGTCTCGCGTCAACTGATGTTCATAGCTGAATCGAAGACGAAGTTGCTGAACAAAGAGAAGTCTACTAATGACCTGATGCGGATATCAGTGAAGCAAAGACAACTCTACTTATACGCGAAGGAACATGAGGAAAGCTTCAACGATCGCTGAACTCTTGATATCTCTAAAGAAAGAGATATTCAGCGATCGAATGATCACAAAGCTTATACCTCAAGTTTCCTTTTGTCTTACCTTGCACAACTTAGTACGATGTGTCAGAACGGACATGCCTCTGCCACAATTCGTACAACAACTCTGTCAACTACACTATTCATGATCCGGCCGAAAGCATGTCTCCCAAAGCCAGACTTCCAAAACCAATCAGTGAACGTTACGTGTAAAGTGCCCTACCATGCATTTAATGCATAGGGTATAAATAGGAAGTTCACCCCTCCATCTGAGGGTGTGATCAATCCTTGAACTCCAAATAGAAACCTTTGTTTTCTATATTCCTTAATCCCCATTCTCTGAAATTCTTGTGCAACTATCTTAGTGTTTCTTAAGTTTGTTTAGATTGAGTCTGTCTTAATTTTATTCCGCAACAAACTTGTAAATTGTGTTTGATTTATCATTAAACAATTTATTAAACTTTAAATTTATGTGTTTGTATTCAACCCCCCCCCCCTTCTACAAACTTGTTAAGCACCTCCGGGACCAACAAGTGGTATCAGAGCCGACTGTTTAATCTGATAAACAAGATATTGCTTTATTCTCTTCCTTGCTGTTTTAAATTACACTTAATACAAACACTAACTACTATGATAATGGTTCACTCTCTAAACCTCCTCGATTTAGCAGAGATAACTTTTCTCTATGGAAAAATCGAATGATGCTATTTCTTGAAGGTGCTGATCCTACTATGCCCGAGTATATAGAAAATGGACCCTATGAACCTGTTAGAATTATAGCTACAGTTCCCGCTACTGCCACCACTGAAGCTGTCCCTGAACGCTATGTCGTTAAGGAAATAAGACAGTGGGGTGATGAAGACAAAAAGAAAGTAGGTATAGATGCAAGAGCAAAGACCATTATCTCAATGGCTCTGCCTGATGAAGTTTTCCATTCCATCATGCATCTGAAAACTTCTAAAGAAATGTGGGAAACCATATGTGTTCAATATGAGGGCACCACTGAAATCCAAGAGACTCGAAAGATTAACTTGGTAAGACAGTATGAAAGTTTCATCGCTGGTAAGAATGAATCTCTCTCTGACGTTCATCAGCGGTTTAACTGCTTAATCATTGATCTAAGAACCGTTGGTAGGACCTATTCTAATTCTGAGGTCCTAACAAAATTCTTAGAATGTCTTCCTAAAAGCTGGGACAGTTATTCAATATGTCTTAAGCTGACAAAAGACTTAAATTCTCTTTCTCTCAGCACTCTGTATGGAATATTGCTCAACTATGAGCAATCAAATCTCTTAAAGAAGAATCTTGTAAAAGATTCTAAAGACTCCAAAAGCACTCCTGTTGCTTTAGTCTCTTCAGAGATAATTCCATCTCAGCGATCTACTCTCACCATCACTGAGTTAGATTCTGAATCTGATGATCTATCAGACCCTGATCTTTCAGAGTTCGATGAGTCCTTAGCACTCTTGACAAACTCTTTTAAGAGATTTGCAAGAAAGAGCAATTTCCGAAGAAATAAGCCTCTCTCTCTCACTGAAAAGCCAATATCAACTCATGTTGATAAGGCTACTGCCACTTGCTATAACTGTGAAAAGATTGGACACTTTGCTAGTGAGTGCAGGTCTAAAAAGGTCTTCAAGCCTTCTACCTCAAGAATATCCAGTGATGACAAATACCTAAAGCTGAAGAACAAATATCAAAAGCTGAAAAGCTACAAGCGAAAAGGTAAAGGTCTCATCGTTGAAGAACATGACTGGGTTGAATCAGAAGAATCAAGTTCTGATGAAGAAGAAGTCGCTAATCTCTGCCTCATGGCTAAGATTAAAGAAGAAGCGGAAGAACCATCTGAACCTTCTATGAGCTACATATCATCTCAGGTATCTATTTCTACTAATCCCTCTCTACCTGAAGCTGAGAGAAGTCGCGTTGTTGATGTGATGACTATTGATCTTTATAATCCTCTAAACGACAAAACTCAAGCTGAGAACAAAAATGTTCATTTAACTCAAGAGCTAGAGAAATGTCATGAAAAGATCAGAGAACTAACTCTTTTAGAAGAGAAGTTAAAAGATCAAGTCATTATAAATGAAATCATCAGCATTGAACGCGAACAAGCCATCGCTGCTCTAAAAGCAGAAAAGGCTCATGTTGAAAAATGGTGCAAATCATCAACAAAGATCTCTGAGATAATAAATGCTCAAACTCCTGAAAGTGATAAAACTGGTCTTGGCTTTTGGACACCACAGGATTAGCCTAAAGAAGAAAGTTCCATGCTTAAGTTTGGAACGTTTGTCACTGCTATCTCTGACACTTCTTATGATCAGTTTTATCCTTCTTCTTCAAATTCTATCCCTGAGGAAAAATCCAAAGGCTCTAAGTCTGCGGATAAAGGAAAATCCATTCTTCGTCCTTAGAAGGCTACCAAGAAAGCAAAGCTGAAAGTTCCTTCTAAACCTTCAGTGAATCAATCCTCTAGCTCTGTGATAGAAATCTTCGATCTCTGTCCTCCAAAGCTAAAGATTGACCTTAAACCCACGAGATCTGAAGAAATAAAAATTCCTCCCAGATCTCATGATGAAGGCATTCTTGGAGCTAGACCTGCTCATCTTAAACTTGCAAAACCTTCTACTTCTGGTCCTAAAACCATTTTCAAATATAGAAAATGTTATCACTGTGGTTTTACTGACCATATTGCAAGAAAATGTCCAACTGCCACTAAAGCTGATAAATCAGCTAAAGTGAAGATAAATGCCTCCAAGGCTGAAAAGGTCACTAAAGCTGAAAAATCGACCAAAGTGAAGAATACCACTAAGGTTAAGAAATTAACCAAAGTGAATATTACCACTGAAGCTGAATCTTCATCTGTTGTGAAGAATACTGAACCTTCCATCTCCACTAACCCAAAAGGACCCATTGAAAAGTGGGTACCAAACAACGCTTAATCTTCCTTATGTGTGCAGGGATCAAAGGGCATCTGGTATCTCGATAGTGAATGTTCTCGTCATATGACTGGACAAAAAGACCTGCTCACTGAATACAAGGAAGAGAAAGGTCCCTCTGTGACCTTTGGTGGAAATGGAAAAGGATTTACCCGAGGGTTTGGTGTTCTCAGCAATGGAACAACTACCTTTCGAAGAGTCGCTTATGTAGATGGACTGAAGCACAATCTTCTAAGCATCAGTCAGCTATGTGACAAAGACTACGAAGTTCTCTTTTCTAAGAAAGCATGTTCAGTGGTGAATGAAAAAGGAAAACTTGCTCTCAGTGGTAATCGCAGAGAAAATGTGTATGTAATAGATATGGACTCTACTACCATTGAAAACTTATGTTTTCTCTCTAAAGCCTCTTCTGATGTCAACTGGCTATGGCACAAAAGGCTCTCTCATCTAAACTTCAAAACCCTGAATTCTCTCTCATCTAAGGAACTGGTTTCTGGTCTTCCTCAGCACTCATATGCTAAAGAATCTCTCTGCTCAGCATATGAAAAAGGAAAACAAACAAAAGCTAGTTTCAAATCTAAACAAGTTTCCTCAGTGACAAGTCCTCTTCAGCTCTTACATATGGATCTGTTTGGCCCTGTCAATATCCAATCAATAGCTGGAAAGAAATATACACTTGTCATTGTAGATGAATTCTCTCGCTATACCTGGGTTATCTTTCTTCGTTACAAGAGTGATACTCCAGAAGAACTAATATATTTTGTTAAAAAGATGGAAGTGCTGAATAATCTTATTGTTCGTTCAATAAGAAGTGATCATGGAACTGAATTTAAAAACAGTTCTCTGAACAATTTCTTTGAGAACAAGGGAATTTCTCATAATTTCTCTTCAGTAAGAACACCTCAGCAAAACGGAGTTGCTGAAAGAAGAAACAGAACGATCGTTGAAGCTGCTAGATCAATGCTCAGCGATTCTCATCTCCCTACACAATTTTGGGCTGAAGCTGTAAATACTGCATGTTTTACTCAAAACAGATCGCTGATAGTAAAGCGATTTGGAAAGACAACTTATGAACTCTTTCATGGAAGAAAGCCCTCTATCAGCTTTCTTCATATCTTTGGTTGTCAGTGCTTTATCTTAAACAACAAAGATCAGCTTGGAAAGTTCGACCCAAAAGCTGATGATGGAATATTTCTAGGATATTCCTCCATCTCCAAAGCCTACAGAGTTTTCAACAAGCGAAGACAAACTGTGGAAGAAACAATTCATGTCACGTTTGATGAAACTCGCTTAGTGAACTCTAAACCAATCGCTGACAATGAAGAGCTAAATGCTTGGATGTTCTTTCATTACAGAGAAACAGAACCCTTCTTTTCAAACCATCAGCACACAGATCCATCTACTGCTGATGATGATCCAAACATCATACATCCTAACGCTGAATCCAACTCATGGGTTTCAGCTGAACCTCTTAACACACTGCTACCATCAGATCTACCTTCGTCTGAAAACCTCTCTGATAACAATAGTCTGTCCACTACTCAACAGTTAATTGCTGATGAACCTCAAACGTCCTCATCAGTAAACATCCCAATTGTTGATCCAACATCTGAGTTAAGCGATTATGCTCCTGCTCAGCGATGGACCAGAGATCACCCAATAGACCAAATTCTTGGTGATCCAGATGCAGGTATTCAGACACGATGAAGTTCAGGTAATATCTGTCTCTTTGTTAACTTTCTCTGTTTAATATAACCAAAGAAGACTGATGATGCCCTCAGAGATCCAAACTGGGTCAGCGCTATGCAAGAAGAGCTGACTGAGTTTACTCGTAACAAAGTTTGGAATCTTATTCATAGACCATCTGATAAAACTATTATAGGCACCAAATGGGTGTTTAGAAATAAGTTAGATGAACATGGAATTGTAACCCGCAACAAGGCTCGACTTGTTGCTCAGGGATACAGACAAGAGGAAGGCATAGACTATGATGAAACCTTTGCCTCTGTGGCTAGGCTCGAAGAAATTCGACTATTCTTAGCTTATGCAGTCTATAAAGACTTCATCGTTTATCAAATGGATGTAAATTTGTTAGCTCCAATTCTTCATTCTTTAAAGTGTTTAAAATATCTGTCCTACTTCAGAGGACTTCCAGAGACAGACTTCAGAGGACGAAGACTTCAGAGGACAAACCTGCCTCTGAAGTACTTATCAGAGATTGCAACTTTCAGAGAAGACATCAGAGATAGCTTCATCAGAGGCTCTGAAGACAACGTCAGAGCTCTGAAGACATTCTCTCTGAAGATGTTCACTCTAAAATTATCTACGAGTGAACAGAAGAACAGATGACACGTCACCTTGTGATAAGATTTACTTTCTAGAATAGGTCACTGTTCAGCATGCTTCCTTTCGTCATACAAGTACACTACTTACTTTATGGTCCTATAAATAGTACCATCACCTTATTGTTCAAGTGTGCTTGAGAAGTTATATATCTGATAATATAAGTTGAATATTTTATTCCAAGAATATCTTGTTTATCTTTATCTGCTTTATGAACTGTGATATTTGAATCTCCTTTGATATTAAACTGTATTGCTTCCGCTGTCATTACTCTTATTGTTTATATCATTGTTACGAGATTAGATATGGGATCCAACAATTGGTATCAGAGCTTCCTTTGTTTCTAAACAAAGAAAGATCATATCTGCATACTCGGATAGATTTACATCTCATTGATTCTAAACTTTCATTATCTGTGCATGTTCATATAAACCCAGTTTATTAAAGAACATCATATGCTCTAGATTTGATAGTAAATCTCAGTTCATTACAAAAAGCATCAGTTCTTCAAATCTTCATTTTTTTTTACAAATGGCAAACTCAAGCATAAGTGACATTTATACAGCTGGGTCGTTAACAAAACCTCCTACACTTTTAAGGGATGAATATCCCCAATGGAAGATAAGGATGGTAAATTTCCTAGAAGGTATGGACAGGGATCTTTTTAGATCTGTGAACATTGGACCTCACATTCCAATGGTGTTGGTGCCAAGAGTTCCTGCAACAGCAGATACTGCCGAAATACCTGCATATTATGAAAAGAAAACCACAAACTTCACTGATGAAGAAAATAATATGATGGATAATGACTCAAAAGCTGTTAGATTACTCATAATGGCCATTCCCAATGATATCTTTCAAGAACTTGATTCTTGTAAAACTGCAAAAGAGATATGGGATCAGTTGTTAAATCAACTTGAAGGTGGCCTACAAACCCAGAAAAATAGAAGAAATCTATGCATCAATGAATATCATGATTTTCATGCTCTACCAGAAGAAACATTACACCAAACTTACTCAAGATTCAACATTATAATAAACAAATGCAGAAAGTTTGGAGTAATAAGAACAAAAGAGGAAAAAATGTTCTTTTTTTGAAAAGCTTGAATGAAGAATGGTCACAACTGTCGATGTCTATACAGGCTAATCAAGATCTTGAGTCATGGTCATTAACTGACATTTATGGTACTCTTGTTGCACATGAAAAAGAAGTTATGAAGCAAAAATCAAAAACCTCTTTGGGTGGACCCCTTGCGCTTGTTTCAAAACAAATATCGAAAGAAAACAACTGTGAAGAGTCACAAAAATGTTTGGAAACAAAAAGAAGATCCAAAAAGGTCTTGATGGCAGAAGAAACTCATACAGATTCAGACTGAGATGAAGATATCAATGCCTTCGCCAAATCTCTTGCATTAATCACTCATCAATTTAACAAGAAATTTGGTAAGAAGGTATTTGAAGGAAGGAGAGAGAATGAAGAAAGAAGAAATCCGGAAAGAAGATTTCAACAAGAACCCAGATTCACTCCATATAGTGATCAAAAGGGTGCAAACTTCAATCATGATGATGCAACACAACAAACAAGACCACAACAACCATTCCAACCAAGGTATCCACAACCACAGAGATACTTCAAACCTCAAGAACAGAAGCCAGGGACAAGTACTGCCACTCTTCCAACAAATCAAAATGATGGAAGATGCTTCAGATGTGGAAAACCAGGCCACTTCTCTGCAAACTGCAGAGGAAAACTTGTCAAAGATCAAGATTACTACAAGAACAAATATAAATACAATGTAAAAGAAAGAGTTCTTGTAGCATAAATGGAAGATTGGCTATCAGACTCGACAAGCGACGGCGAGGAAGAGCCAACAAATCTCTGTGGTATGGCTTTTTCAGATGGAGATGAAACTGATGAAACATCTGAAGACAACTCTGAGAAGGTAAACTCTCTTTACACCTATGACAGTGATCCTGAAATAGATGCATTTAAACTAATTAATGAACTTCATGATTTAGAGCAAAAGTTTGTTGAAGAAAAACAGAAAAGAGAGCAAGTAACAAAAGAGCTCATTTTTTACAAAAGAGAAAAGAATTATCTGGAATCAGAAAAGAAAGATATTTTTCTTGAAAAAACTAAACTTGAATAAACCTTCAAGCAAAAAGAAAAATCATTTTCAGAAGAAATAAGAGAAATAGAGAAAGTTTTAAAAGGAAAAGAAGAAGAAGTAAAGAAATATGAGTATGAAAGGCTCAATTCTATTGCCTTAACCAAATTTTTTCAAAAGGAAAGAGAAATCTTACATCAATCTCTAGATAGAAAAAAATTTCGAATCAAAAGCTATGTTAATGCACAAAGTGTCTTCGACAAAATAAAATCTCAAATGGACTCTCAAGGGCTAGGATTCAATGAGTTGAATTCATTCAATGGATTGGAGAAAACTTCACTTTCTTCCACTTTCTGTATGGGAAAGGTCCAAAGCTTTGAAAGTCCATCTCTGAATAATTTCAAAAGAATGAAAACATCAGAGGGATCAAAAGCAAGAGCTTTGAATTTCAAAAATACTACGTACTCTGAAGTAAAAGACATTCAAGAGTCTGTGTTACAGATAAAAGAAGAAACTTCAGAAGTACTCTTTACAAAACCTCAGAGCTATGATCCCAAAGAAATTTTCAGATTTGATGCTTTCATCTCAAGTGAATCAGAGACATTTGAACCAAGTACCTCTGATACAAGTACTTCTGAAAATGGATCTAAGAGTTCACTTAATCCAAATGCTCCTCTGCATTCACCAAAGTCAGATGAAAACATCAGAACCACGTTTGAAGATGATGTTCAAAGGATATGGAAAGAAAATGTCATGGAGGACTTAAAAAGAAAAGAAAGCATGAAACGGATCATCAAAGTCTCTAGATCAAAAGAAATTAAAAAACCAATAGAGGTAGATATCTCTATTAAATCTAAGAGAGACTTTCTTGACTCTGATTCAGAATCTGATTTAGAGATTGATGAACAGATTTTTTGTAAACCAGGGAATGTAATTCACAAAATGATAGAAATTGTTGGCTCTGGTATTTTGAATGTTCCAATTTCAGTATTGAAAACCAAAACCAGAATACCAATAAGTCCTGATTTTGCAAATATGTGTTTACAAGCAAAAACATCTCTGGAACTTGAAAAAGAGTTGCAAGAAAAGGCAAAGAATAAAACAAACACTTCTGGCTCTTACACCTATAAAACAATAAAATTCTCTCCTGAACAAAAGGGCAAATGGACAAAAACTAATCATATTGATCCTGTCTGTGCAGTAAGCAGCAAAGAAAAGAAGATGTTTTTGAACAAGAAAAAGCAACTTGAAAAGAAGACTGTCTTTCAAGCAAAAAGAAAAGAAGTAGTTAGGGATAAATGTAATATTCCTAGTGCTAGTTTCAAAAGAAGTCAAAATGTAACAAATGCTTTTAATAAAAAGAAAACCTTTGCTCCTACTTCTTCTTGTTCTATTAATTGTAACTGCATTTATCTCTTGATGAAACTGAAGAATCATTTTAAAGGATCACACTGCCTTTTGAATCAATCTCTGAAAAATATCTCAGAGACAAAATCTCAAAAGAAGACACGTAAAGGCAAGATATCAAAAGATGAGATGCCAAAAAGTCATCCAAATCCACCAAAGTCTAACACAAAAGGACCCATAATGAGGTGGGTACCTAAGAAACAATAATCTGTCTTGCAGAAACAGTCAATGCCAATCTGGTACCTAGATTCTGGATGTTCAAGGCATATGACTGGAGATAAAGAACTGCTATCCTCATTTAAAGCAAAATCTGGAGGAGCAGTTACTTTTGGAGACAACAAGCAAGGACAGATTAAAGGATATGGTGAGTTATCAAGAGGAAATGTTTTAGTATCAAAGGTTGCTTATGTGGATGGATTAAAACACAATCTGATAAGCATAAGTCAACTTTGTGATCATGGTTTTGATGTGAAATTTCAAAGAAAATATTGTTCACTTCTTCACTCAGAATCAGGTCAAGAAATGCTAAGAGCAGACATAAAAGGTAACCTCTACAGAATGAACTTTACCAAAATCACAGACACTGATTCAGAGAAACTTTGTCTTGTATCTCTGAATAGTGAGGAAATCTGGCTCTGGCATAAAAAGTTTTCACATCTAAACTTTTCCTCACTTGATAAGTTAGTTAAAATTAATTTGGTTAAGGGATTACCATCTCTAAAGTTTAACAAAGATCATCTTTGTTCTGCTTGTGAGATGGGAAAAATGAAAAGATCTTCCCATAAAACCAAAAGTGAAAACAATTGTCCTAGACCTCTGCACATGCTTCATGTGGACCTCTGTGGTCCTATCTCTATACAAAGTCTAGCAGGTAAGAAATATATTCTAGTTCTGATTGATGAATTTTCCAGATACACATGGATAGAATTCACTAGAGCTAAATCTGATGTACTTGACATATTAATAAGGTTGTTAAAAAGATTATAGGTTCTATTCAACAGCAAAGTTCAGAAACTAAGAAGTGATAATGGAACAGAGTTCAGAAATGCCAAAATCAATTCTTATCTATCAGAAGAAGGCATTACACCTAACTTTTCTACAGCAAGAACTCCTCAACAAAATGGAGTAGTTGAAAGGAAAAACAGAACACTTGTTGAAGCTGCAAGAACAATGCTTGCTGGATCTGATCTTGCAACAAATTTTTGGGCAGAAGCAGTAGCAACAGCCTGCTTTACTCAGAATAGAGTTACAATTGTCAAAAGATTTCAGAAAACATCCTATGAACTCATTAACAATAGGAAACCTAATGTTAAATATTTTCATGTTTTTGGATGCAGGTGTTACATTCTGAAAGATAGAGAATATCTTGGAAAGTTTGACAAGAAAGCTGATGAGGGCAAATTCATTGGATATTCATTAGCCTCAAAAGCTTTCAGAGTGTTCAATCTTAGAACAAGGACTATCCAAGAGAGCATCAATATCTCTTTTGACGACAATAAAAGCTCTGAACAACAAGAGAGTTCCTCGTCACCTATCTTTGAATCATCAAGGGAATCTGAATTAAACAGAATATTTGAAGATTTCTTTGATGATGAAAACTCTGAAGTTATCTTCAGAGATAGACCGAGAGTGAATTCAGAGGAACCTCAAGAAACAGGTACAACCCTTTCAGGGCCCTCTGGATTAACACCTTCTATTTCACCAAATACAGATCAGCAAAGTGAATCAGAAGAAGATCAAGAAGTATCCGAAGTTACTCCAGAAGCAAATGGTGAAGAACAAGAATCTGCTTCATCTCTGGAACAAAACTCAGAGCCTCTGAACAGTACAACAGAGGTGTCACCAACAAAGCCTCTGAACAGTACAACAGAGATATCACCTACAGAGGCTCTGAACAATACAACAGAGGTGTCACCAACTGTCAGAGACTCTGAAGCTCAAACTCCACCCCAAATTTATGCTCCAATTACCAGATGGACAAAAGATCATCCAATTGATCAAATCATTGGATCCTCATCCGCAGGAGTTAAAACAAGATCTGCCACCATCAATGAATGCTTCTACGTAAACTTTTTGAGCATTATTGAACCAAAGAAGGTAAAAGAAGCTCTTGAAGATCCTCATTGGATCTTTGCAATGCAGGATGAACTTCAAGAGTTTGTAAGAAACAAAGTCTGGACCCTAGTTCCTCTTCCCAAAGGAAAATTTGCAATTGGAACGAAATGGGTTTTCAGAAACAAAAAGGATGAGGATGGAATAATAATCAGAAACAAAGCCAGGTTGGTTGCAAAAGGATATTGCCAGGAAGAAGGCATTGATTATGATGAAACCTTTGCACCTGTATCTAGGCTAGAAGCAATCAGAATCTTCTTAGCCTATGCTGCACACAAAGGATTCAAAGTTTATCAAATGGATGTTAAATCTGCCTTTCTTCATGGTAAATTAAATGAAGAAGTTTATGTCCAGCAACCACCTGGATTTGAAAGTACAGAGTATCCTAATCATGTTTATTATTTGGATAAAGCTCTGTATGGACTTAAACAAGCCCCAAGAGCTTGGTATGAAACTCTGTCCACCTTTCTAACTCAAAATGGATTTGAAAAAGGCACAATTGATACTACCTTATTCATCAAAAGGTACAAGAATGAGATGCTTTTAGTACAAATTTATGTTGATGACATTATATTTGGCTCTACAAATCAAAAGTATTGTGACAAGTTCTCAGAGTTGATGAAGAGTGAATTTGAGATGAGCCTCATGGGAGAATTAACTTTCTTTCTGGGCTTACAAGTAAAACAAACTTCAGAAGGTACATTCATAAGTCAATCTAAGTATGTCTCTGAAATTTTGCAAAAGTACAAACTCAATGATTCAACTTCAATGAGAACACCTCTATCTACCGGAGTCAAACTTGACTCTGATCCTTCAGGAGAATCTGTGGTTATAAAAACCTACAGAGGCATGATAGGTTCACTATTATACTTAACTGCAAGTAGGCCTGACATAATGTTTGCAACATGTCTTTGTGCTAGATATCAAGCAAATCCAAAAGAATCTCATTTATCTGCTGTCAAGAGAATTTTTAGATACCTCAGAGGGTCACACTCATTAGGCCTCTGGTATCCAAAACTTTCTAGTTTTGATCTAACAGCTTACACTGATGCAGATCATGCCGGATGTAAGCTTGACAGAAAAAGTACCTCAGGATGCTGTCAGTTATTGGGCAATAAGCTGGTAAGTTGGTCATCCAAGAAGCAAAACTGTGTTTCAACTTCAACTGCAGAGGCATAATATGTTGCTGCTGCTAGTTGTTGCTCACAAGTAATATGGATGAAAACTCAGCTCAGAGATTATGGCCAACAAATTGAAAGAATTCCAATTCTCTGTGATTCAAAAAGTGCCATAGCCATCTCTGTCAATCCAGTACAACACTCCAAAACCAAGCACATCGATGTAAGGTACCACTTTCTGAAAGATCATGTTGAAAAGGGAACAATAGAGATGTATTTTGTACCAACTGAACTACAACTTGCTGATATTTTCACAAAATCTTTAGATGAACGAAGGTTCAATTTTTTAATTAGCAAGTTGGGAATGTTGAATATGTCTACCTAACAAAAAAATGGTAAACTCAGAGTCTCTGATCAATTATCAGAGACTCTGAACCAAGTAGCATATGTCAGTGCTTAACACAAGAAAACATCAGAGTCTCTGATCCATTCATCAGAGCTTCTGGACTTTTTCACAAATGGTAAAAATCACTTGTTTTCTCCAAGCATGTGTCAAGGGGGAGAACATAAAAGACTTCATTCTTTGGTCAAGGGGGAGACAAAGACCCTTTCAGCTTTCAAGGGGAAGAAAAGTTTGTCTCTGATATTTATATCAGAGCTTCTGATCTTGTCTCTGATATTTATATCAGAGCCTCTGATCTTGTCTCTGATATTTATATCAGAGCCTCTGATCTTGTCTCTGATATTTATATCAGAGCTTCTGATCTTTTCTCATTAAACGAATATTCCAAGAAATTCTTTTAATAATAAATCTTTTTGGATAACCATTCGTTTCTTTTTAAACCCAACTGGCGGTTTTCTGACACAAAGCGGCTCTCCCCTACATACCTAAACGTGTCACCTATTAATTAGGGGATGATGGAACGTCCTTTCTGACATTAGGGACTCTCATTTGCCGCTTCCATAACCTCTCCCTCTACCCTTTGTCTATAAAAACCCTGTTTCACTTTTCATTATCCTTTACGCTCTCAAAATCCAAAATCCCAAATCTCTATTTCTAAGCTTTCATCTTTCTCAACCTGCAACAATGGCGGCTCGTTCCCAAACTTCAGATAACTCGAGCAAACTTGTTCCAAGCTTGAATATGGCACAGTTCGATATTCCAGTAAAAGGTAACAACTACTTTCTGGACGTCACCCAAACCAAATACGATGAACAGTTTCGCCCAATCCTCGACTTTTTCACCAACTGCGAACTCAATGATGTTCTAACCAAACATGCCTCAGATATTTCCCTTCGCTTTGTCCAACAATGGTGGTATTCAAGTGAATACGACGATGAAAAGGAAGGAATGGTTGGGCACATTGACCTAGGAGAACAAAGCCTGAACATAAGAATCACCCCACAAACCCTAACTCGTCGATTCAACCTCCTCACGAAAACTGATCTTCAAATAGAAACTTTTGAGAAACTACCAAGTCAAGAAGTCCTTCTTCAGTTCCTCCACCACTTAGGCTACAACAAAGAAATAACACGCCTAAGTCAATTCAGACGTCAGTACCTGTCTCCCAAATGGAACTTTATGTTTAGTGTTCTCAACAGAACAATTACCTGCAAGATTGGAAGTCAGGATTAGACTCATCCAGCGATCATAGCCATAATGTATGCTCTCTTCTTCAACAGAAGCATAAATATGGCTCACATTCTCTTCTGTGAGATGCTGACGGCGGTGGACAAAAAGAACAAGGACTTGGCCAAAGGAAAACAACCAATATCGGTACTGTTTCCCAGATTCATCTCTGTGGTCATTCAACGAGCAATGGAGAAATTCTCCATCACTGAGGAGGGCCCAATGACACCTCTGTTTATGATGAACTCATTCAAAGCAACAGAGGTTCCTCCTTATCCACATGACCGACGATTCCCACACACCATGATTGAGGTAATTCCTGCTGACTCTCCTACCCATCTCCTACTTAGTCGTGTTGCCCAATCATCAGAACTGATGATGGGATCCCCAACACACTTAGGTTCTGAGCCTGAGCCTGAATCGGAGAGTGATATCTCTGATACTGCTCAAAACATTAACAGAGCGCAACCAGAGGGTGGCTCTGAGAGAGTGAGGAAGAGAGAACATGAGAACCCTCCCTCTGACGAAGAGAATAACTCTGTCAGAGCAGAGGAAGGTGAGGAAGAGAGAATTCCAGAGGGTGAGTTTCTAAACCTAGAATCTGACGGCGGTGAGGTAGAAAAAGATGTCCTTGATGACACACATGAGAGATTCCAAAGCCCAAATCCCCGTGCAAACATATTTACTGTCCAAGGTGGTCCAGCATCAATGGACATTGAAACAGAGGTGCACACCTCGAACCCTACCCATCCTAACTGCTCAGAGGCATCTACTTCTGCCTCTAAAGCACGCACCACAGGGGAAACCTCTGATGCGGCTAAGTCCTCTCAAAAGGACTTGGACCAAGATAAAAATACTCATTCATCCCAGAGTATGTCACCTCCACACACACATGATGCCTTTGTGGCTCATAAAAAGTTGGACCGTCCCTTAGATCGTAAGGATTGCCTGTCAGAAAAAGAATGGCACGACCTTCTTGCACATGGACTCCTTAGCCTGGACAACAAGGTTTCCACCCACATTCGTTTCTCATCATCAGATTCTGACTCTGATGATCAGAGACCGATCGGAACCATTATAGGGAAATCCGTGAAAAAAGGTCCCCAAGGATTAATGGGAAGTCCTCCCGGAGTCAATATCAAGCCAACTCCGAAAGAAGGCCCCTCTGAACTCGAGGGAAACTTAGAATCATGTGCTGATCCTAAGGTCACCCCCTCTGATTACGTTACCAAAGAGGAGTTCAAAATCTTTGGTGATGAAATCAGAGAATCTCTGAAGGAGATTAAACTTCAAATGGAGAAGACCTCAGAGGCCTCTGCCTCAAACTCTGAAGTTGCAAAGCTCACTTCAGAGGTCTCTGAGCTGCGCACGACTGTTAACTCTCAGAACGCTAAACTGGATGCTCTGGAAAGCCTGGTCATCAAAAATGACTCGGTTCTATCCAGAGAAATTCAGAACTCCACAACAGAGCTCCTCAAGGCGCTTCCTACTCCCTCTTCCCCCACTCCAACACATGCAGACTTTTCTCAATTCAAAGAGGAAGTCTTGCGTTCTTTGGCAGAGGTACTTGCAAAGATCCCTACCTCCTCTACTGCTGCTCCTACTACATCAGAATTTGTTACAAAGGCTGACCTAACCAACTTCTCCAAGAAGATCACCAGCAATGTAATGACTATCTCCAGCAAGTTCGTCTCCAAGACCACTCAGCAACACAAAAAGATTGAAGACCTTCTGCAGAATGTCAAATCTTCAGAGGGAATATTGAAGAGAAAGGAACTAGAAATCGCATGCTCTGCGGAAGCTCGGAAGAAAGCCAGGTATGAAGATTCTGATGACTTGGATGACCAACCTCCGGGGTCATCTGATCTTCATAAGGGGGAGAAGACGACTACACCAAAAACTGTTGAAACACAAAAGGAGTCCACTCCCTCTGAATCAAACCAAAGAAAGGAAAAAGGAACAGAGAGACGTTCAACCTCAACCTCTGCTGAAGATAACCAGGCCACTCTAAAGTCGCCAGTACCTGTCATCTTTCTAGCACCATCCACTTTGAGTGTTCCAATAATAGCTGCAACTCCAGAAACTATTGGAGCTCTGGAAGAAGATGAAGACGAGCAGCTAGTAGACTTCTCTACATCAGAAGATGCATTCTCATCACCAGAAAGACCAACTTATGTGATGAGAGATGCTTACGAATCAGAGGCTGAAAGAGTAGAACCAGAATCTGAAAAAGAAGAAAAATCAGATTCTGGAAAAGAAGTTGCTGAAGAAGAAATTGAAGTAATTGATGTCGAAGAGTATGTATTCAAGAATGCTCAACCACATCATACTTCAACAGCAACAGAGCTGAGGGAATCATCAGAGATAGAAGGCTACATCTCTGAACCCACAACAGATAATCCTCCACAGACGAAGGAACCAGAAACCATGGTTGCTGATGAACAGGCTCCTTCAGAGAATCCTGTTCAGAAGGCAAGCATCGGTCTTCCAGCCAAAGTATTCAATAAACCTCCTACATTCCTTGAATCAAATCCCGAAGCTTCCATAGGAGACCACTTCAGATACATCTACTGTGAGTTCAATATGGCAGACACTCTAGTCATTCCTCTGAATCCAAGGATCAGAGAGGACATGCCGGACTATGAGCGAAGATTTGTCAGAGATAAAACGAGACCAAGAGCAGAGGTCCTCTTTGATGATCCAATCACCAAGATCAACAAAATCTCAGAAAAGACCTTTGCTTAAAACAAGATCATCTATAGGCACTATGTGGTAACTCGATCTGATCAGAAGATTTACGAGTTCAATGATAATGATCTCGTAAATCTAAATCCATATGATTTACCACATTTATATGCCTATTGCTCTGCTAGATATGATCATGGAAGAAGGGAAATAAGGATGGGCATGGTTGAAATCAGACGGGCAATGGAGGCCTATGTCAAACACAGAGCAAAACGTGACTTTCAAATTGCTCTAAACCTAGGGGAAGAAAAGCTGGAGGTAACTGAACCTGTGGAGTCATTTGACAAACTTGAAGAACAGAAGTCTGGATCAATCGTTGCAGAACCTCTGGGTTTCGTCTACAGAGTAAATCAAGTAAAGAAGATCTTTCTAGCTTCGGAAGTGTCGAAGTACTCTGATGAAACCTTGAGAGGTATAAAGAAAATGATCCATGTCAAAGAAGAAAGGCACAGAGCAGATTTACTGGCAAAACTTGACATAGAGATTGACTTGATGATTAACTTCAGAGCTCTGATCATGAAGTTCCATGGAATCTGTTCAAGTGACAAATTTTAGCATGCTTTCTTGTTCTTGAATATTACTTTTTCTATAATGTATTTCCAACTGTGTTAGTAATATTTAAGAGGATGTTTTTCTCCTCTATGCTTTCTAGTTTAAGTTCTGTTCTCTGCTATTCTTGCATATTTTATTTTCAACACTTAGGGGGAGATTGTTAGCTCCAATTCTTCATTCTTTAAAGTGTTTAAAATATCTGTCCTACTTCAGAGGACTTCCAGAGACAGACTTCAGAGGACGAAGACTTCAGAGGACAAACCTGCCTCTGAAGTACTTATCAGAGATTGCAACTTTCAGAGAAGACATCAGAGATAGCTTCATCAGAGGCTCTGAAGACAACGTCAGAGCTCTGAAGACATTCTCTCTGAAGATGTTCACTCTAAAATTATCTACGAGTGAACAGAAGAACAAATGACACGTCACCTTGTGATAAGATTTACTTTCTAGAATAGGTCACTGTTCAGCATGCTTCCTTTCGTCATACAAGTACACTACTTACTTTATGGTCCTATAAATAGGACCATCACCTTATTGTTCAAGTGTGCTTGAGAAGTTATATATCTGATAATATAAGTTGAATATTTTATTCCAAGAATATCTTGTTTATCTTTATCTGCTTTATGAACTGTGATATTTGAATCTCCTTTGATATTAAACTGTATTGCTTCCGCTGTCATTACTCTTATTGTTTATATCATTGTTACGAGATTAGATCTGGGATCCAACAAAATTGCTGATGAACCTCAAACGTCCTCATCAGTAAACATCCCAATTGTTGATCCAACATCTGAGTTAAGCGATTATGCTCCTGCTCAGCGATGGACCAGATATCACCCAATAGACCAAATTCTTGGTGATCCAGATGCAGGTATTCAGACACGACGAAGTTCAGGTAATATCTGTCTCTTTGTTAACTTTCTCTGTTTAATATAACCAAAGAAGACTGATGATGCCCTCAGAGATCCAAACTGGGTCAGCGCTATGCAAGAAGAGCTGACTGAGTTTACTCGTAACAAAGTTTGGAATCTTATTCATAGACCATCTGATAAAACTGTTATAGTCACCAAATGGGTGTTTAGAAACAAGTTAGATGAACATGGAATTGTAACCCGCAACAAGGCTCGACTTGTTGCTCAGGGATACAGACAAGAGGAAGGCATAGACTATGATGAAACCTTTGCCTCTGTGGCTAGGCTCGAAGCAATTCGACTATTCTTAGCTTATGCAGTCTATAAAGACTTCATCGTTTATCAAATGGATGTAAAATCAGCGTTTCTAAATGGAAAGCTGAATGAAGAAGTCTATGTAGAACAACCTCCAGGGTTCTATGACCCTAAGTATCCAAATTATGTTTATAAATTGGATAAGGCTCTCTATGGTCTAAAACAAGCCCCTCGTGCTTGGTATGACACTCTCTCGTCTTTTCTTATCTCTGAAAATTTTGAACGTGGGAAAATTGATAATACATTGTTTTTAGAAAGATAAAAGGTCATATTATTCTTGTACAAATATATGTCGATGACATCATATTTGGTTCTACTAACCCATCTCTGTGTACTCGTTTCGCTGAAAGAATGAAGAAAGAATACAAAATGAGTATGATGGGTGTGCTGACATATTTTCTTGGTCTTCAGATTAAACAATCTGACAAAGGTACTTTTATCAGCCAAAGTAAGTATGTTAAAGACATGCCGAAGAAGTTTGATCTTACACAAACTTCAGCGATGAAAACTCCTATGGCACCTCCCCTGACTCTTAACAAAGATCCATCTGGAAAACCTGTTAATGTCACTGCCTATAGAGGAATGATAGGCTCCCTGCTGTATCTTACAGCGAGCCGATCTGACATCATGTATTCTTCTTATTTATGTGCACGCTATCAATCTGAACCTAAGGAATCCCATCTGATCGCTGTCAAGCGAATTTTCAAATATCTGAAAGGAACTCCTAACCTCGGTCTTTGGTATCCCAAAGACTCAGGGTTCGATCTAACTGGTTATTCTGATAGTGATTTTGCAGGTTGTAAACTTGACAGAAAGAGTACCACTGGTGGATGTCAACTCCTAGGAGGAAAGCTGGTAAGCTGGACAAACAAGAAGCAAAATTCAGTGTCCACTTCCACAGCTGAAGCTGAATACGTCGCCGCTGGAAGCTGTTGTTCTCAGATCTTATGGATGAGAAATCAACTATTAGACTATGACCTTCAGCTATCAAAGATTCCAATCTATTGTGACAGCACTAGTGCTATCACTATAGCAAATAATCCAGTGCTACATTCAAAGACGAAACACATAGAGATCAGATATCATTTTATCAGAGATCATGTGATGAACGGTGATATTGAACTTCATTTCATCCCTACTGACTATCAGCTTGCTGATTTATTCACCAAACCTCTTGATGAGACAAGGTTTAACTTTCTCATCAGTGAGCTTGGAATGCTGAATCTCGAAGAATAATTCTTCAGAGTTCATGCATTGTGTCAGTAATCATAAGTTCCCCGTTTATCATTCTCTGATAAACATTCTGACTCTCAGGTATGTTCTCTTCATCCCTACAACTGAATCTTCATTCAGTTACGATGTTTTTCAAAATATAAACTTTAATCACTGAACTTACTTCAAATGATTAAAATCTTTTTGAAAAATAAATTTATCACTGATATTTCTAGTCAGTGATCCTTCTTAAAAGAAAATTCATCCCTAACTTTACCATCAGGGATACATTCAAAAAGAAAATTCTCTCGCTGACTTTTCTTCAGCGATAGTTTCAAAACGGACAAATGAACAGTCTCTCTCTCTTCTATGACGTCATTTGAACCGACAATCCACGACATGCCTTTTCTTTGACACGTTCGTCCGTTGCCCTTCCATCCAATCAATTTCGTGGGACGTGTCCATGTCATGATGAACATTTGTTTTCCCGCCTCTCACACTCTCTCTCTTCTTCTCTCTCACGTATAAAAAGAATGTTTTCCCATTCTTATCATTTTACGCTTTCTGGAAATACTTTCAAGGCAAGAAAACTTTCTCAAAAGAATTCTAGCATTCTCAAGCATTTGCATCATATCTGTTAAGTCTAAATATTGTATCCAAGATTTAATGTGGAAAGTCAATAATGTGAAAGTCAACATTGTCAAAGTCATATAATAGTCAAAGCTTGTCTAGTTTACTTAGTTGTTAAGTCTTTTATAGATAGATGGTATAAATAGGTTTTCTTCCTTTTGTAATCTAGGAACAACGAATAGTAAGCTCTTCATTGTAAACATTCAGACTTGTGGCTAATCAAGATCTAGTTTCTCTCTCTAGTTTCTCTCTCTAGTTCTTGTTCTTAATTGTCATATATTGTAAATTTAGCTTGATTGTTTGGGATTTTATTTATTAACAATCTCCTTCAAGATCAACAGGTTATTCTTGATCTTCTTCTTATTCTTGTTCTAAATCTTTTTATATAATACTCCATTTATGGACTTCCATTATGGGTTTATAAGATTCTTTTTAATAAAATCATCTTTCTTTTGATTTTATTCATTCAAAACCATTTTTTTTATTATCTTCATTCAAAATCTTTGGTTTTTCTTCTTGTTCTTATATCTTACATTAAGAACACCTTTTTAATCTTCAAATATGTTGATTTTTCTATGTTTCTTTCCTAAAATAGAAACTGGGAAAACCTTCTTTATTTTTAGACTAAAACTTTTCTTCTATTCTTCTATCTGTTCATATTCAGAATGTCTCAATCTGCACTTGTCGCCTCTAAGAACGTCAAGTTCGCCATCTCTGATTCTGAGCCTCCCAAAAACAACCATCTTGCTCGCCTTTACTCTGATGGTGTCAAATACCCACATCTGGTGGAAGCCGCAAAATTTCTGAAGCAATCCTGCATTGCCTATGCTATCACTGTGGATCCCACACCTTCCAAAGCTCTTCTCCAACAATTCTGGTTTACCGCTGAAGAGACCTCTCTCACCAACAAAAAGGGTGAATTAGTTCCTGCTATCTCCTTCAGCACTGAACTTGGAACAGGGATGATGACAACCTTAGGGCTGAGGAAAGCTCTGCGATTTCCCGACAAACCCAGGAATGGATTCGACGCCTTACCCACTAATGCTGAACTCATCCAATTCCTGGATGCTATGGAATACTCTTGGGAACCCAAGCCAAGAACGACAATACCAAACAAGAAGCTGACTCTGGTGAAGAAGGCGCTCATGCCTTCTCAGCTTAACTACATCTTCTCTCACTTCATTCAGTGTATGAGTGGGAAGAGTGGGTCACTGGACCAGGCCAGCAAGATTCAGGTCCAGATGACTTACTCGGTGATCGCCAGAAGAAATTTCGACTACGCAACAACTATCTTTGACGATCTAAGGTCAAAGATAGAGAAGACCGAGAGGGATCCTAAGATTCCTTATGTACGCTTCATTTGTGCGTACCTGAAGTTTCTATACCTTGCTACTTACCCCACCAATGCTGATGCTTCTTTTCCCAAAGTGGGTCAGCGCTCCCTGGAGGTCAAGTCGCTTCCCAACGAGGTAAGTATCTCTGAACTTCGCTCCTGACTCTCTCTCCTCACTTCTTCGTCTTCAGCGGCCACGCAAGAGGTTCCTTTTTCTGCTATCCCTGCCGCTACCCCTTCCAAACGACCATCAACTGGCTCCCTTGGTCCTTCGAAGAAGGCCAAGGTGACCAAGGAGAAAGCTACCTCTAGCTCTATACCTAAGGATGTTTATCAACAAACTTCCTTGGATGCATTCGTGGGTCTCTCCTCCACATCCTCAGCGATACCCATTTCAACCGTGCCAGCGATCTCGGTCGCTGTCACCACAACAGTGACGCAACCTACGATCCCAGTTCAACAACAAACTGAGGTAACTACCCCTATCCCTACTTCTTCTATCCCCATCTCTAGTCCTTCTATTTCTTTGATCTCTAACCCTCCATCTATTTCTACTCAACCACAGTTTGAACCCATAGGACCTGAACATCAATCTTTTGAGGAATCTCTGCAATTCTACAAAATGTTTGATAGTTCAGGTACCCCTATAACCTTAAACACTACTCCCAACTCACCATATAAGCCTGTTTCTCAAAAAATAACTTATATTTCAGGTCCTAGTTTGGCGACTGTTGACACCAATGTCAAAAGTTTGAGTGCAAAGGTGGAATCTCTGACTGCCTCTCTCAACAACAACACCAGCGCTGTTCATACCGCTGGTGAAGCACTGCAGACGCTCACAGCTTAATGCGCCTCCAAAGCTGACGTTTCTCAAATCGCTACTCTCCAAGAAGCGATTGCCAAAGTCAGGGAAGACTCACAACAACATTTTGCAGCCCTGGCTACAAAGGTTGATTCCTGTGAAGTCCTTCTTCAGCAAATCTTGACTCACCTGAAGGCACCAGCTCCGACTCCTACTCCCTCATTCACAGAGAACGATCGTACATCGCTGAACATTGCCGTAGAGTTCATTCATCAGGCTACGTCAGATCTTTCTGCGATTGAAGGCCATCTGGACAGTTTGGAGGCTGAAGTTCAGGTGTTGGCTGCTGCAAAAGCTTCATATCCTTCCAAAGATCTCTCCCGCAATGATAATGACAAAGAGGAGGAGAAGGAAGCGGAAGAAAATATGGAGTTTGAGGTTGCTGCTGAGGTCCAACAGAAAGAAACTCCCTCTCAGGTTGAGGGGGAGATAGCTGCTGAAAAAGCCCCTCCTACCATCGATGAGTTAATCGATGAAGAGGAAGAGGAGGACGATGAAGATGAAGCCCTTGATCTTGAAGATCAAGAGGAAGAACCTCATCAAGATGATGATGATGATGACGATGAAGAAGATCAATCTCTATGGTGTTCTTCAGCCGTCACTTCATCAGTGATAGCTTCGAAAGAAGTTATCAAAGCAGGGGGGAGCCATGGAACATCTTCAGGAACCCCTTCCCAAAGCAAAGGTGCTACTGCTGAGGGAAGCCTGAAGATGACTTCACTATCTGAGGAGAATCCTTCTCAGGTATGCCTTTCTCTCGTTCCCTTATCCTTCTATAAAAATCCCACCCCTGTTTCTTTCTAAGACTTTATCTCTCTTCTTCTATAAAAATAAACTAACCTTTTTCATTTTCTGACCAGACAGTTCTCTCCCCTGCTTAAGGGTAAAGAGCTCCAAATAATCCCAGCTGCTGAAGCTAATGACCTGATAATCCCAATCTCTGTAAGAGAGATTGATGAAGAGGATGAAGAAGATGAGTCCCTGCAACACCCACGGAGGCCCTCTAGACCACTTCATTGGTCAGAGGAAGAGATGAAGAAAAGAACAGAGACGATCTCTCATCTGGAGAGTGAGCGACTAAAGATCCCCTCTCAATCAACAGATCTATAGTTCGTGACTGAAGCTGAGATTGAAGAATCCGTCAGGGCTAAGAAGCTGATCGCTGACTGTCAAAGAGATGCCATTCTGGCTCTCAAAATTCAGTCTTCTCAAGTCAAAGACAAGAAACAGAAGAAGAAACAAGTTGAAGTCCAGGCTGCTCTTTTGAAAGATATTGAAGAGGAACACTCAAAAGCTCTAGTGGTCAGCGATAGTTCAGTCGACTGGTGCAAACATGAACTCGACTATCGCTCTGACCCAATGAAGATTGTTTCAATCGCTATCTCTGGAAGAAAAAAGATGGACAAAGTTTCTGTCACTATGGAGATTACCAGAGAGGGGGAAGCTACAAGGCAATGTTTGTTTCAAAGATGGAAAGCCTCAGCTATATGGAATGGCTTGAGTTCAAAGACGCACTGAAAAAATCAAAGTCAATCTACAGAGGCTATGTTGAAGGGATAAATGATGCTCTCATCAACAGGATGTTACCTTACCACTGGGCTACAACATGAAGGACAATGGTTTTGAGATAATGATAATTGTTTTTTATAAATTTGTTTAATTTAGGCTTAATAATATAATGTTTTTTATTAAAAAAAATTAGTATTTTGTTAGAATTCAATGGTTATTTTATATAATTTAAACTCTTTATATTTATATTGAGATGTTTATCCTGTTTTCATTATGTTTATCATTTAGTTATGAATTTAAACATATAGTTTTAGAAATTCATACTCATGCATCATGACTTGTATTCTTTAATTATAAGTAATTTGTATCAATAAACAATATTAAATGCATAAACACTTGTTTTTAAGAGTTTCTTCAATAATTTAATAATAATGTAATTTATTTTAGATTTAATAATATAATATTTTTTTACAAAATGGGAGTTCATAGCGCTCAACCTGGGTTCGATTCCCTACATTCGCAACTTTGTGGCCACTGGGTTTAACCTCAGGGCTGCATGCTTTAGCAGTCGGTTTCATTGCCAAGGGATTTGTTGATCCAAACTCTCTCAGTGATTTGATAACGATCCTTTTATGTACTTAGTGAAAATTACGTTTAATATGTATTAGTGTTTCACCATCAGCGATCAGACTGAGTCTGTTAAGTTATCGCTGATGGTCTTTCTTATAAACAATTAATATGTATGTGTTTCACTATCAGTGATCAAACTGAGTCTGTTCAGTTATCGCTGATAGTTCTGATGTAAACAGTAACGTAATCCCTGAAGACAAGTCTCGCGTCAACTGATGTTCATAGCTGAATCGAAGACGAAGCTGCTGAACAAAGAGAAGTCTACTAATGACCTGATGCGGATATCAGTGAAGCAAAGACAACTCTACTTATACGCAAAGGAACATGAGGAAAGCTTCAGCGATCGCTGAACTCTTGATATCTCTGAAGAAAGAGATATTCAGCGATCGAATGATCACAAAGCTTATAACTCAAGTTTCCTTTTGTCTTACCTTGCACAATTCAGTACGATATGTCAGAACGGACATGCCTCTGCCACAATTCGTACATCAACTCTGTCAACTACACTATTCATGATCCGGCCGAAAGCATGTCTCCCAAAGTCAGACTTCCAAAACCAATCAGTGAATGCCACGTGTAAAGTGCCCTGCCATGCATTTAATGCATAGGGTATAAATAGGAAGTGCACCCCTCCATCTGAGGGTGTGCTCAATCCTTGAACTCCAAATAGAAACCTTTGTTTTCTATATTCCTTAATCCCCATTCTCTGAAATTCTTGTGCAACCATCTTAGTGTTTCTTTAGATTGAGTTTGTCTTAATTTTATTCCGCAACAAACTTGTAAATTGTGTTTGATTTATCAATAAACAATTTATTAAACTTTAATTTTCTGTGTTTGTATTCAACCCCCCCCCCCCTTCTACAAACTTGTTAAGCACCTCCGGGACCAACATGATTAGTCTGGGCCAAAGGCCCAGGACACCCTTTCCAAAAAAAAAACATTAAATATTCTGTTAGATTTTCTTAAGTATATTTTAGATTTATTTATATTTAAAAATTTTTATCTTGTATTTATTTAAGAGGGGAGTGATTTTAGGGGAGTTGAAGTGGAGAGTGATTTTAGAGAAGTTAAAGTGGTTAGAGATAAGAATTGAAAATTAATAAATATCATTAAATGTAGTATATAAATCTTTAATGATTGTTTTTAAAAGATTTTAAGTAATTAACATTAAATAACGGTACTTTAAGCTAACTTATTTTCTGGATACATGTTTGGATGGACATAAGTTAACTTATAAGCTAGCTTTTTGATAAGTTATTTGAAGTAGCTTATGAGAAATTTTTTGTAATTATTCCAATTATGCCCTCATTAATATTCATTATTATATATTAACTATTAATTATAAATAAATATTAATTATTAAAATTTAATATTATTAATTAATATTATCCGAAAGTTATAACAAAAGTTTTAATTATATATTGATATTAATTTATAATTATTTATAATTATTGATAATTATATCAATTTTTTTTAAATATTGATCAATATATTTTTAGTTATCAATTATTGTTATTTTTGTAATCATTATTTTATTGTTTTTTTCATATTATATGTAACGTTTATTCAAAATCATAAGTTAATGTATATATATTTTTTAAATTTGGTTTAAAATTCAAAATTTATAATGTGTATATATATATATATATATAATAATAATAATAAATTTAAATTCTTTTAATTAACATATTATATTATTTACTGCCTTATTTGGATTCATTAATATATTATATCACTATAAATTTGTTTTAGTTATATTATTAAATATTGTAATTAATAATTTTTTCTAGATATCCTTTTTGGTAATTTTACATGATTATAAGCTAGTTTTGTCAAACGTGACTTTTTCATCACCTAGCTTATCGGCTACAAGCTAGCTTATCAGTCATAAGCTAGCTTATCAGCTAGTTTGCTAAACATAGCTTTAACAATTATTTTTTAGAGTTTTTTTATAAATATTTTATAATATAGTATAGATAATCGAAAAGATTAATTAATACAAGTCGTAATAATAATATAAAAATAACTGAATTTATATTATAGAATAATTACAATTACAATTAATTACTAATTTAAAATTAATATTATATAATAATATATAACTAATATTTATTAAGAAATATTATTAATTAATAATAATAAATAAAAATTAATATTACTCAGGGGTTTAAATGGAAGAAAGTGGCAAAAAACTCCTGAAGTGTATTGAAAAGCTACTTCAAGTAGCGTTTTTACCTATCTAAACGGAGCTTATGCGATAAGCTTAAAAAATAAGTTAGTTATGTTTACTAAACAAGACCTTAATATGAGTACTTGTCAGGTACTGAAATTTGATTTGATTATTCACTTGATTGATTCATTTTCTCTTTGTTATTTCCATAGAAATGTTAATACATTTGGATAATAAAATTAGAGGTGCACAAAAAATCGAGTAAATCGTCCATCTGTTCAACTCAACTCGAAAAAATAGACTGATTAAATCAATTCAATTTACCCACAAACCGATGAAAGTAGGGTCGGTTATAGGTTAGGTCCATGTTAAACCGAACCAACCTACCAAAGTGATAATCTTCAAATTTTAGAGTTCTTTGCTGCTCTTTTTGAACCCATTCCACCCATTCCGTACCCATTTGACCCTTTCAAATCCTTTTGGTCTAAGTTGTTCTAAAAAGTAAGAAATAGTTGAAAAGTTCAAAATCTCGAGTTGGTGCACCATTGTGGCGACAGTTTCACCACTGTCGCGGGCAACTACACCAACATTTATTTTCTGCAGATTTTTATCTCTAAATCGATGAAAGGAAGAGCTATATATATTGTTGGTCGTGAAATACAATGACTTACACATGATGTGTTTGTGGAAGGGGGTTGGTTTGAATACAAACACAACAAATTTTCACTTTTAATCTATTTGTTTTATTAAAACATAAAGAATTACAGATTTATTGCGGAAGCTAGGAAGGTAATACCTGATCCTAAACAATCTGATTGGTGGTAAAGTTTCTAACACTAAAAGAGTGAAGGAAGAAGGTACTCTTTCATATATGAAGTACTAAGATAGTCTTTCAGATGATGACACTTATTTTGCCTAAGAAACTATCACTTAGAAGTTCTTTCAAAACGGATGAGTATCAACAAATTACAAGGGTGACCTTTGATAGACACCATTGCATTAAATACTACCTTCCATCTTTAACACGTGTCTTCATCTGATTACTGATCCATGCATGCTTGTACTCTTCACTTTATCTTTGTAGTTGATGTGGACACTTGTTAACCCATCCCATCCTTTCGTATGCGGAGGGAACAATAAAGAAATTATGACATCAATAAAATAGTTCTTTAGAACTTACTTTGGCTGACATGCTGATCATGTTTCCATACTAAGATGAGAGTTTGGGAGAGTTGGTGAGCCAAACCTTGCTAGACAAGCTTGCACTCCAAAATTCGGTTTTGAGTCAAACTCTATTTCTCATTCATTTAGATGTCTGGTAACGGTATCGCCTTATCATAATCAACTCATCATCGTCTTAGATTGGGCATGTGAAAAGTACTATAAATATGCCTCTGGAAGTTCTAACTAGTAGACTAGAACCGAAACTAACTCAAAAGAAAATCATATAACAGTTTCTTACTTCACATAATCTTTGGATTGAAACCCAAAAATATACTATCAAGAACCAAAGAAAATAACTTCTAATTTGAAGATAACAAAGGGAGACTAACTTACGATCTTAGAAAATGAAGGGAGTTTAACCCAAAACCCAAACTTCACTGTAACTACCCGATCATAGAACACAAAAGGTCCGATATACCATGGACTAAGTTCCCCCATCTTACCAAAATGAACAATCCCTTTCCACGGGCGATACTTTCAACATCTCATTGTCCCTAACCTGAAATTCTATCAGTTTACGGGTTTTTGTCGGTGTACCCTTTTTGTTGTTCCTGAGCCATCTTTATTTGTTCATAAACTTTATCGATCTTATATGCCTATGATTTCTAGTCCGACTAGCTGTTTCTCTCTGAAAACTATTCCAGAACATAAAATGTCAGGATCGAATTCTCAACAAGAATTAATTCTCAGAAACAATATCAAAGAAGTTGCGGAAAAACACTTTGATATTTAATAAAACAGTAATCAAACACAGTATATAATGATCAAACAGTAAACTTGTATTGAATGTTTAAAGTTACAAGATTACACACTCAACCTCAATATTGATGAACAGGCTTACCAATACGAATTCTACTTCTCTAGAATTAGGATCTATGCCTTGAGGTTGATTTCTCTCTTAAAAAACAATTATCAAAAGTTATTTCTATCTATTCTAAACATTCTATACATATACTGATAAAAAGATAATTACAAAGAATAAACAAATCTTCAGTATATCTTCCATGTATATCTTCTAAGTATATCTTTAGTATATCCAGCTGTAGTATTTTCCATCCGAATCTCTTTAGCAGCACTAATAATGCTCAGCAGCATTAACTTCATCTAGCAGCATTAACTGCAAGCAGTACTAACTACTAGCAGTACTAACTAGCTAAGCAGTACTAACTTTGTTCAAGCAGTACTAACTTTGACTAGCAGTATTAATTAACACTAGCAGTAGTAACACTCAGCAGTATTAATCTTCAACTTGTTCTGGCAGTAGTAACTACACTTGTACTAGCAGTAGTAACTACACTTAGTAGAATCTTCAGTTCCCAACAATCTCCCCCTAACTTGACTTTTAGAAGAGAAGTCAAGTTCTTCAGATATTCTTCCAGATGCTCTTTTTGATGCTCTTTTTGATGCTCCCAAAACTTCCAAGATCATGCTCCTAAGTCTGGATTCAGTCCCAAACTCTGATTGATTATCCTCTGAATTAGATACTTGGCCATTTCTGAATTTGGTGCACAACCCAACTTCTTCTTTAGCATGGCATGAACCTTCAGTCTGGTGTGATTATATACTCTATCCACTAGGAAGTATTCTGTGTGATTTCTATCCAAAGTCACTGCATATACTCCACTAGTTTCATATAGAGTCCAACTTGTGACTTCTTTAAACACACTCTTGATGACCTGGTCCACTTCTTCAGGTTTGAACATCATGCATAGATACTCCATCACCAGTTTTGTAAGAGAAATTCCTGGAGTATTCAGATGATCTGCATACAGCTTAATTCCTATGTCAAACATCTCTTCTATATCAGATCTAGAGCATGTTCTGACAATCTTGACCCAAGTGTTGAATACTTCATACTTATCACCCTTCCTCTTGAGTCTGATGTAATCTTTCCCATCCATTGTCAGTACATCCCAGTGAATGATCTCAGGTGGCTTAACTCCAACAGGTTCTGCAGAAATTGGTTCAGGCACTTTGTCCATCACTACCATATATAAGCTTACATCATCTTTGATTGATGACCCTTGCTGGCTTGATGACTCAGGTGCCACTTCTTCTTCAGCAACACTTTGTTCTTCTTCTACTCTAGGCTTCTTATCTTTCTTTCTTTTGGCCATCATCTTGGTTCTTTTCAAAGTCTTTTGAACCTGTACTAGAGTAGCTTCCTTCTTCTTTTCTTCCTTTTCCCTTACCATTTCTTTGATAGGAGTTCCCTCTTCACTTTCAGGGAATGGTTGATTCATATCTATATCATTACTCTCCTTGGCCTTCTTTTCAAACTCTACTCTTTTCTTTTCATTGCTCTTCAGATTCCCCATTTCTTTTTCATAGAGCTCTCTGATTTGATCAAAACTCATCTTCACAAACATTTCTTTCTTTACCCCAATTGCACTCCTCAAGAAAGTTATCATTTTGTTTCTTTCCTGAGTGGCAAGGTAAGTTTGTGAAGGTCTTCTTTTCTTTGCACTTGTATTAGCCATCATAGCCTTTCTCAGACTTATAGCCCTTTGTTTAGCCTTTTCAGTTTCAAGCCCCTTTTGATAAGCTTTATTTAGCTCAGCAGCTAAAGCCTTTGCCATTTCCCTGTCCTTCTCCACCTGAGCTCTTTCTTCTTTTTCCATCTCCTTCTGCATTTTCCTTGCTAAAGCTTCATCTGATTCAACCAACCTTTGCTTCTTGATTGGTTGATCAGATTCCACTATCTTTTCTTTTCCCTTATTCTTTGATTCTGCAGCTTTGTCTTTCTGTTCTGATTTTCTATCTCTCCCTTCATTTATGACCACTCCCTTTGCTTTGGGAGTGTCATTCTTAGCTTTGATTAGCACTTCAGCTACTTCAATTTCTGTTGGTGTTAACTCTGTTACTGCTGCTTGTGAGGTTTCAGCAGCATTAACAGTTTCTGCTTCCTTCTCCCCCTCAACTTCAACTCTTTCTTTATCAATCTCCCCTTCCCTTGATGCTTCTTCCATGTTGATCTCCCCCTTTTTGGGAGCATCAGTCACTGGTTTCCTCCTTCTGAGCACAAATTGTTTCTTCTTCTTTTGCAGAATCAGTTTCCTTACCATTTGTTTCAACTTGATGATTTGTTCTTGTTGTGACAGTACAATGAGTTTTAGCTCTTCTATATCTTTGCCCTGTTTGAGTACATCCATGTTGATGTTGCCCATTGCCTCCATCAATTCATCATAGTTATATCTGTCCTCACCTTCTCCAGGAGTGTTACCCCCTATTGAAGGATCATTGGATCTTTTAGTAGTGGAAGTCTTCTGCCTAGCAGAAGCACTATCCACCCCTGTGGTTTCTTGGCACCAGGGACCTTCAAATGATTGCTCATTCAAAGTTGCCATGGGGGAGGTCTTATTGATGTTACCACTTTCCTCCTCTGTGTTAGCAGGAGTAGTGGCAGCCTCATCACCCATATGCTCTACCTCCTCCTCAGAGAGCACCTCCTTTGGGTTGGGAGACACCCTTGTGGTTTCCCTTTGGATATTCTCTAGGGGAGAATTCTCCCTTAGAGGGCTTAAAGGCTGTGTGGGTGATGGTACAAGAAGGGAAGGAGCCTTCTTTACCTGTTTTCTTTGATAAGTTTGGGTAATTGGAGAGGTTGGTTTTGTAAGAATGGACTGGGGAATTGTTTTTGAGTGAGAAGGTTGGGCTTGGCTAGCAGTGGGATGGTTGTTGTTGTGAGACATTCCACTTCTGCATTCTCTAGCAAAATGTCCCTTCAGATGGCATTTGTAGCATTCTACCTTTGATTTATCAAACCCTGCTCCATCTTCTCTTCTTTGTGAGAAGTTGTTTCTTCCAGTCCTCTTTATAAACTTCTTAACCCTCATGGAGAGCATGGCCATCTGCCATTTAATATCCATCTCTTCCAGATCATCAGGATGAAGTTGTTCTAGGTCATCATTGATCAAAGAAGAATTTCCATGATTAGAAAGAAGAGCTTCAAATACATAATCAGTGCCTTTATCTAGATTTGATCCATTAGTAGCATTAACTGATTCAGAGTTAGCAGTAGAATCAATTGATGCTGATAGGAGTGCAGCATTATGAACATATCCAGAAGGCTTCTTCTTTGCCTCCACCTCAGCTTCAAATACTCTAAGATCATTGTACAGATCATCAAGTTCTTTGTCTTCCAACTGATCATTCTGTCTGAATGACACAGTGTACATGGTCCATTCATCTCCAAGGGACCTTAAGAACTTTCTGTTCACATCATCTTGATCAATCTGTACTCCCATAGTAGCTAGTTCACCAATTAGTTTATTAAACCTGTCAAAAGTTTGAGTCATGGACTCATTCTTAGTTGAGATGAAGTTTTCATACTGTTGTTTTAAGATTGCCTTTTGATTTCTCTTGGTACTTTTAGTACCTGAGAATCTCTTCTCTAGAGCATTCCAGAGCATCTGTGCATCAGTACAATTACAGAATTGGTGTTGATACTCATTTGGAATGGCCAAGAGCAGTGTACTCAAGGCTTTCATCTCTGTCTGTCTTGATTTCCTGTCTGTATCTGTCTTTGGAGGAGTTCTTTTGCCATCTTCACCAATCTTTCCTCCATCAGATGGGCCATTCTCAATGATGTCCCACATTGAGTAATCTGTGAGGAGAATATATTGCTTGATTCTGATTTTCCACATGTCAAATTCATTGGATCTGAGCATTGGAACTTTTGAGACCAAAGTACTGCTTGATTCTGTAAGATTTTCCATGATGAATAACTGTTTCTGAGAGAATTTAGCTCTGATACCACTTGTCAGGATCGAATTCTCAACAAGAATTAATTCTCAGAAACAATATCAAAGAAGTTGCGGAAAAACACTTTGATATTTAATAAAACAGTAATCAAACACAGTATATAATGATCAAACAGTAAACTTGTATTGAATGTTTAAAGTTACAAGATTACACACTCAACCTCAATATTGATGAACAGGCTTACCAATACGAATTCTACTTCTCTAGAATTAGGATCTATGCCTTGAGGTTGATTTCTCTCTTAAAAAACAATTATCAAAAGTTATTTCTATCTATTCTAAACATTCTATACATATACTGATAAAAAGATAATTACAAAGAATAAACAAATCTTCAGTATATCTTCCATGTATATCTTCTAAGTATATCTTTAGTATATCCAGCTGTAGTATTTTCCATCCGAATCTCTTTAGCAGCACTAATAATGCTCAGCAGCATTAACTTCATCTAGCAGCATTAACTGCAAGCAGTACTAACTACTAGCAGTACTAACTAGCTAAGCAGTACTAACTTTGTTCAAGCAGTACTAACTTTGACTAGCAGTATTAATTAACACTAGCAGTAGTAACACTCAGCAGTATTAATCTTCAACTTGTTCTGGCAGTAGTAACTACACTTGTACTAGCAGTAGTAACTACACTTAGTAGAATCTTCAGTTCCCAACATAAAACTAAATTGGTTGTCTTGATCCGAAAAATATCAATAATGATACACTATGCTGAGTTACCACTTTATTGATACACAACTATACTAACCTTTCCATCGAATACATTTCTTTGATCAGAAAGAAATGAATAGATCTAGAAAGTCAATTTACTATAACCCAGATAAGATGAAAACCTCTTGGCATTCTCGGTAACCTTGTTACAAATTTTATCGCGATGTAATCCCATTTTCAAACCGGAATTTCTAATGATTACAGATTACGATAAGGTCGTTGATGTTTCACTTTCACTTGTAGACAAGTCAAACATTGTTCCACATACCATGCAATATTTTGCTTTAGACCTGGCCTCCAATAGAATTGTCAAAGATCACGGTACATTTTATTAGTACCCGGATGAATGGAATAAAGAGACTAGTGAGTTTCTTTCAAAATTATATCACATATATCACCGAGACAAGGTATCCAAATTTCGTTTTCAAAACACATTAATTCCCGGATGTCTTTCACTAACAAAGACATCATATCCACGAGTCATTCCTGCTTTAGATTTTCTTCTTTCAAAGTTTCAATCTAACATTTGGTTAACTCTTCAAAAATGTTCGGTAACAACTCAACTTGTAATGCAATAGCTTTAATCGCCCCACTCTTTTCTTTACGGATAAAAGCATCGACCATCACGTTCGCTCTTCCCGAGTGATACAAAGTATCGTAGTCATAATCATTCACAAATTCTAACCACCATCGTTTGCGCATATTCAGTTCTCGCTGATTGAATGGATGTTAAAGACTCTTATGATCAGTGAAGATCTGACATTTGGTATCGTAAATGTAAGTTATTATATGTCCACGACACGTATCACACAAAGATATTGCTGAGGAGTATGTAAACCTATAGGGTCGCACACAAAGAATGCGTTTGTTTCCATTTGTAGAAACCCGAATTTTATGAAAATTATGTGTTAAACTGTAATAATGATAATTACAGGGTGAAAACGTAATTATGTTAATTACGGGGAATTATCTGTAATTATATAATTATATTTTAAAGTTTAAAAGGATAATTATATATACTTATATAATTATATTTTAAAGTTTAAAAGAATAATTATATATATATATATATATATTTGAATTTGAATTTGAATTTGAATATTACAGATAATTACTAAACCTTATTTAATCCTTAATTGAATTATAGTCTAACTATAATTCTTCTGATATAAATAAGGGGTTAGGCTAAACCATTTGATATACAATTGAGTTAGAAAAGCCTTTCAGAAAAATACAGAAAAGAAACCCTTTTCTTTTCTGTAAAACACATATAGATCTAGGGTTATTGGGCTAGTATCCGGTGGAATTTCGCGTGTTCGTGTGTGGATACCGCTAGAGGAAACCTCGATTGGTTTCTAAGTGCTCAACTAGTTCAACCACAACATATCTGAAAAGGTACATCTCTAAACACCCTATGGTGTGGCTCTTATTTAATTAAATACATCATTGGATCCGATTGGGTTTTATGTTTTAGAAAAGTTTTGTATTTAATTTTGTAACCAAAATTCTTTTTAATTTCCGCTGCGTATAACAGTTACAATTTATTTTAAAACCCAACAGTGGTATCAGAGCCACTTTGAGCATTTAATTAAAAAAAAGGAGGGGGGGGGGGAACATAAGATGTTATATGACAATAAAATTTAGTATATATGTTTATATATTAGACCCATCCTAATAAACAATATACGTTTGTATTTTTGGTTAAATAAAATAAATAAAACAAAATGAAGGGAAAAGATAAGAGGGTGTCAATTATTAAAATAAAAGGAAGTAGTCGACTCTTGTTTGATAAATTAAAAGGGTTTTCAAAACCTTAATGGGATATTTTCAATACCGCAGCATCCACATCTCCAAAAAGGTTTGAGAAACCTTATCAAACCCCTCTCCTTTTTTCTCATGCCTTTTTCGACTTGGTTTGCGTTTGTTGCCATGTTTTCTTCTCTAAGAGTTCAAATGGTCGTTTTAGATTTTGAGTCAAGACTTTATGTCGTTTGTTTCAAATCAGTTAAAACTTTGACATTAATATAATGGTCACTTTATTTATGTTATTTATTTGACCAAATTATTTTAATTATGTTTAAAATTATAATTAATGGGTTAGTAACCCACAAATTATAAGATTGGGTCCAATTAAATTTAAATTGCCATATAATATTTTGTTCCAGTTTTGGCCTTTATATTTATGTTAAATTATATCGGGCAAATATTTATATATGTATAATATATGGTTTGCCCCAAAGACTCGTGGTTGATTTATTTTTATTTTGGAAAATTAAAATGTATTAATTGCATGAGATGTAATTTTAATTTTCTAGATAGGTCCAAATGTAAAATAGATTAGGATATGTTATCTTTCTATTGTAAATCATCCGAAGACGAAGTTTCAAGAAATCAAGACGGAGACCCTGGAGTTCAAAAGATGGCGAGACTAGTGGGAGAAGATTGATGATGTCCTTAGATATTGACCGTGGTTGTTGTGTTGGCTCACAACACCACATTAGGGGCAAATCCATATATTATCTTGTATGTTTATTATGTGTTTGTTTTTTATTTAGTGATTTATTATTGTTATGATAATTGCAAACGCTTAAAATAAAAATCAAACGCAAAACAATTTTAAATCGGTAAATAAAATATGATATTTTAAATTGATATGTTTATCAAACTCAAACTGATTTAATAAAATAAACTTTTGAAACAAGATTTTAGAGATAAATTCAAACGTTTTAAAAGAATTATAATGTTTTCTAAAATTAAACCTTTTAAAAATGTAAACTTAACGTCACCCATTTAAGGTACTTGTCAAGCATACAGGATCCCGGTATGGTCAGTGCTCAGCCAATCATGCCGGTTGAATGTAGTGTAAGATATGAAGCCAAATTAACGAGATTTAAGTGGACAGTTGCTTGGCCATTCACTTAAATAGTCGTATTTTGGACGACTGATCCTAGTAAACCCTAAGACTAGTATTTAGGTGGGATCACGATACCTTAGTATGGTTTGTTTACTTGAGAATATCATAGACAGTTGCTTGGCCATTTATGAGTATTTTCAAGGCGTTGAAGTGGGATTAAACGTGCCAATTTCAATATATGATATATTGAATAGGATCCCACGACATCTAAGAGTTATGTTGAACATAATTGGATGATGCCTACCTAAATAACCTAATTTCATAGACAGTTGCTTGGCCATTTATGGAAGTAGGTGAAATATGGATCTTAGCTCAAATCAATTTTTTTTAAAAAAGGTTAAATTAATTTGAGATTTTAAAAGAACTACTAAAATTGAACTTATTTTGTAGATGGTCGCTAACGCCTCCAACCAAACTGTATGCACAAACGGCTTATCGCAATTTACATTACGATCAATCCTTGATAAGGATAAACTGAACGGTACGAACTTCGTGGACTGGTTTCGTTTCTTGAGGGTCGTCCTTAAGCTCGAAAAGAAGTTGTACGTTCTCGAAAACCCCCCTCCAAACCCTCCTGCCAGAAATGCTTCAGCCGAGGTTAGGCATGCTTATGATAAGCATCTCAATGACTCACTAGATGTTAGCTGTCTGATGCTAGCATCCATGACTCCCGAACTACTGAGGGAACATGAAGACATGAATGCTTGGGATATGATATCCCCTATAAAATCCATGTTTAAGTTACAAGCAAGACAAGAGAGGTTCGATACAGTCAGGGCATTGCATGCTTGCATGATGACTGAGGGTTCATCAGTCAGTACCCACGTTTTAAGAATGAAAGGGTATATTGACCGATTAACCCGTCTTGGCTACCCACTGGGTCAAGAAGTGAAGTGAAAATGAAACCAGGCTAGATGGAGCTTCGAATGGGGAATGTAGCTAAGGTAGCTGCTATTGCTCAGGGGACTTATGACATGAAGCTGCCAAATGGTCTTATTTTAGCACTTAGCAAGTGTTTATATGTACCTAGCATTACTAGGAATATCGTTTCTTTTTCTCGTTTGCAACAAACTGGATTTATGTTTACTTTAAGTAATGATTCAATTTCAGCTTATCTTAACAATGTTTTGTATTTTGTGGCCAAACCACACAATGGTATTTATGAAATTGATATGCAAAATAGTTGTAATTATGAATCAATGTATAATGTAAACAATAAACGAATTAAGCGAGGCTTAAATCAGACCTATTTGTGGCATTTTCGTCTTGGACACATAAACAAGAAACGCATAGCCAAACTCCAGGCGGACGGAGTATTGGAATCATGTGATGATTCATATGATATATGCGAATCTTGCTTAATGGGCAAGATGACAAAAGCGCCTTTTAAAGGCAAACCCGAAAGGGCAACAAAACTATTAGGGATTATACATACTGATGTGTGTGGACCCTTTAGTTCAACCACAAGAAATGGTCATCGCTACTTCATTACTTTTACTGATGATTTCGGTAGATACGGGTATGTTTACCTAATGAAAAACAAATCTGAAAGCTTTGAGATTTTTAAAGAGTTTCAGAATGAAGTAGAGAATCAACTTGGCAAAAAGATAAAGACACTTCGATCGGACCAGGGTCGGGAATATCTAAGCCAAGAGTTTATTGACCATCTAAGAGATTACGGGATAGTATCCCAATTAACTCCTCCCGGAACACCACAACATAACGGTGTGTCTGAAAGAAGGAATAGAATCTTGTTGGACATGGTTCGCTCTATGATGAGTCGTACCAATCTACCTAAAAGTTTATGGGGTTATGCCCTAGAAACAGCTGCCCGAATACTAAATAGTGCGCCAACCAAAAAGACCGATAAAACCCCTTTCGAACTATGGACTGGGAAGATCCCAAAACTGTCATATATGAGAATATGGGGTTGTGAAGTTAATGTTAAGCGGGAAGCTTGATTCAAGGTCTGAAAAATGCATCTTTGTAGGATATCCAAAAGAGATAGTTGGATATTACTTCTACAAACCCAGCGAGAACAAAGTTTTTGTTGCGCGCCGCGGTGAGTTTCTAGAAAATGATTTTCTATCGAGAACCACAACGGGGGATACAGTAGATCTTGAAGAAATTCAAGAACCACAAGTTGAAACAATGGTTGATACTGACAATCAACATGATGTTGAGCCTCAACAAGTTGTTGAAGGTAATGACGAGATACAAACAATCCGAAGATCGAATAGGAGTTGTCAAGAGCCTGAGAGATATGGTTATCTCATTGGCAATGACGATACGGTTCATGATGAACTCGTAACCTATCAGAAAGCCTTATCATGTTTAGAATCTGATAAATGGCAAGATGCCATGAAGGCTGAAATACAATCCATGTCAGATAACCAAGTTTGGAACTTGGTAGATGCACCTACCGGCTGCAAAGTTGTAGGGTGCAAGTGGGTATTCAAAAAGAAAATTGACATGGATGGAATTGTACATACCTATAAGGCTAGGTTGGTAGCTAAAGGTTTCACTCAGACTCATGGAGTAGATTATGATGAAACTTTTTCTCCAGTAGCCATTATTAAATCCACCAGGATACTTCTTGCCATAGCTGCATTTCATGATTATGAAATATGGCAAATGAATGTTAAAATCGTGTTCCTTAACGGAACTATAAGCAAGGACGTGTACATGGTACAACCAGAAGGTTTTAAACATCCAAATTTTCCTGAAAAGGTATGTAAGTTGCAAAAGTCCATTTATGGACTGAAGCAAGCATCTCGTAGTTGGAATCTTCGTTTTGATGAAAAGATTAAAGAATTTGGTTTCTTAAAGAACGAAGATGAACCTTGTGTATACAAGAAAGTCAGTGGGAGCATAGTAGTATTCCTAATTCTATATGTCGATGATATATTGATCATCGGAAATGACATCCCTACCCTTAAAGGTGTAAAAGTTTGGTTAGGGAAGTGTTTTCGCGATGAAGGATCTAGGAGAAGCAGCTTATATCCTTGGTATAAAGATCTATCATGATAGATCGAGACACTTAATTGGATTAAGCCAAAGTACATATATTGACAAGATCTTAAGACGCTTCAATATGGAGGGTTCTAAAAGAGGAAACTTGCCAATGGTACATGGTGTACATCTGAGCAAAAATCAGAGTCCTATGTCTAAAGAGAACATGAACCGCATGAAGGGTGTTCCCAATGCTTCAGCCATCGGTTCAATCATGTATGCCATGTTATGTACTAGACCAGATGTCTCGTATGCCCTAAGCATGAAGAGCAGGTATCATTCAAACCCAGGTGATGCTCACTGGGTAGCAGTAAAGAATATTCTAAAGTATCTGAGAAGAACCAAAGAAATGTTCTTACTGTACGGCGGTCAAGAAAGAGATTTGTGTATTCAAGGATACACAGATGCTAGTTTCCAAATCGACCGAGATGACTATAAATCACAGTCAGGATACGTATTTGTGTTAAACGGGGGTGCTGTGAGCTGGAAGAGCTACAAATAAAGCACAATAGCGGATTCAACTACAGAATCGGAGTACATTGCAGCGTCAGACGCCGCAAAGGAAGCTATTTGGATGAAGAAATTCATCACAGATCTGGGAGTAGTCCCTAGCATATGTGACCCTGTCGAGATATATTACGACAATGAGGGTGCCATTGCTCAGGCAAAGGAACCAATGTCACATCAGCGCTTCAAGCATATCATGAGACGATATCACCTAATTCGAGAGATTATTGAAAGAGGTGACATAAATATATGTAAAGTTCGATCAGAAGACAATCCAACTGATCCTCTTACCAAACCTTTGAGTCAAAGCAAGCATGATGCTCACATTAGCTCAATAGGCTTGAGGTTTTGTAATAATTTATTCTGATTTGTAAAATTTTAGTAATCTTTTACTTTGTGAACATTAAAACAGTTATGTTTTACAGTTATGGCATATTAGATATGAGTATTTAATTAAAACATCTTTGTGTTCGTTTTAGCATGTTTAACTATCCTTAAATGAATATGATGATCATATTATTTAAAACTGTCCTTGATCACTTATTACTAGGGGACTAGTAATAAATCAAGATCATTATCAAGTCTGGTCATGGTCCAAGTTAGAAGTGCACTAGGTGCAACCAGAGTCACATGCGCTTGTCGGAGCACAAGGCGTTGGACAAGACCCACGGTCAAGATCACCTCATAGATCGGCGTCATAAGGTGAGTCTTGAAATAGTATAACACTATTTATTCTCAAACCTGAGATGTGCATTGGGATCTAATGCACAAAGAGTGCTATACTTTGATATAGTTTAACGTTACCCTTGACCAGGTAATCATAAGGGCTATATTAGGTATAACATGAATTGTGTAGTTAGTCGTGTACATGCAATATGGGATTTTCTCCTCTCAAGATGAGAGAGATATTTCTGGGCCCCTCGATTACATATTATGATTTACATGCATGAACAAGTGGATTAGTTGGACTAATGACACTTGTATAATCAAATATATTGGGATCGAGAAACATAATCTTTGAACTATAAATGATGAGATAGATCTATGCCTTAAGTTCAAAATAAAATATCGTGAAGCAAAAGGATAATGAATGATTCTACTATATGATTGATTAGATCAATCAAATTGCTTGAAGGTAAAAGCACATTTACATAGCCTTGGGGGCGGTGACGTGTTGCTAGACGCTTACCATCGTCTGTGTTATTGTGTATCGTGTGCAAGTGGGAGAATGTAAGTTATTATATGCCCATGACACGTGTCACACAGAGATACTGCTGAGGAGTATGTAAACCTATAGGGTCGCACATAAAGAATGCGTTAGTTTCCATTTGTAGAAACCCGGATTTTATGAAAAATATGTGTTAAACTGTAATTATGATAATTACAGGGTGAAAACGTAATTATGTTAATTACGGGGAATTATCTGTAATTATATAATTATATTTTAAAGTTTAAAAGGATAATTATATATACTTATATAATTATATTTTAAAGTTTAAAAGGATAATTACATATATACATATATATATATGTATATATATTTGAATTTGAATTTGAATATTATAGATAATTACTAAACCTTATTTAATCCTTAATTGAATTATAGTTTAACTATAATTCTTCTGATATAAATAAGGGGTTAGGCTAAACCATTTGATATACAATTGAGTTAGAAAAGCCTTTCAGAAAAATACAGAAAAGAAACCCTTTTCTTTTCTGTAAAACACATATAGATCTAGGGTTATTGGGCTAGCACCCGGTGGAATTTCGCGTGTTCGTGTGTGGATACCTCTAGAGGAAATCTCGATTGGTTTCTAAGTGCTCAGCTAGTTCAACCACAACAGATCTGAAAAGGTACATCTCTAAACACCCTATGGTGTGGTTCTTATTTAATTAAATACATCATTGGATCCGATTGGGTTTTAAGTTTTAGAAAAGTTTTGTATTTAATTTTGTAACCAAAATTCTTTTTTAATTTCCGCTGCGTATAACGATTACAATTTATTTTAAAACCCAACAGTAAATATATTGTCTCCAAATCTTCAAAGCAAATACAACGAACTTAAATACATACGTGTATGGAAATATCAACGACATTTAGATTCCTAGATTCATTTTTAGGTCATAACACACATAAGCTAAATGGTTGTTTAGGTCAAACCAAGCAAATATGTTTAGTCTTACATGTATGAAAGGTGAACATTGGCATAAATAAAGCTTAATAAATGATAGTGAACTCGCTAGGTTCATAGGGAAAACCTTAAAACTTGGTGAAAACCCTAGAAGATGGAGGATGAGACTTGAACCTTGGACTATATTTGAAATCTTCACTCTTAGATGTAGGTAAGAGCTTAAGGATGAGCAATAAATGGCCTTAGAGATCTTCAATCTGAAATTAATGAGAAGAGATGGTAAGAGTATAGAAATGGCCCAAAATGAGAGAAAAATTGCGCCTGGAACAAGTTTGGAAATGAGTCTGATTGAAAGAAAAACGGGTTTCGGGTTTTAAACCAGTCTGACCTCAAGCGACCTTGACTCGTGATAGCGGAAAATCGTATAGGACCACAAAGTGGCCACCTTTGTTGCTACAGTGGCGGTGCAAGTACATACCCGACACTATGATCGCTATTAAGTAATAAAGTGGTAGAGTACCAAGATCATTTCCACAGGGACTAGTCAACTAAGAATCAGAGAACTTTCATGAACTTATAGTGCTTGTTTTAGTTTTGAGAACAATATCAATATTTGCGAGTCTTTAAGTAAGCTAAACAACGATTAAGATAATCAACAAGTTAAAAGAGAGAATGTGGGTACAAGCATTAACTAAGATAGATGTAGTAACAATATGGTCAGAAAAAAGTGACACAAAATATCTACAAAAACCCCTTTCTCTCGAAAGTGAGTTTCCACAAAAAGTGGCCACTTGCACCCACAAAGTTGCCACAATTGTCGACTCAAGACTTGCCGATTTAACTAAGTAAACGTCTAAGGATTTTAGTTCCACCGGTATGGATATAGAAGCCCAAATCTCTTTGTGACACCTATATCGACCGACATTTTGTACCTTAGTTAAAATCATGCAAAAACCCGTATCTCTACGTGGTTATAAAAGACTTTCTCAAATATTATTTGCATCACTCAAGCCGTATTTTCGGATCCACCCATCTTTGGGTCTAAGATCTAATATTAACACTAACAAGTGATTGTATTGTCCGCATTGAGTTGAAGTCTCGACTCAAGTGACCAAGTCTAAGAGTTAGCAATGATAGCAACACCCAAGTGTTGGCTACTAGTCTTAGCCTTGGCTCATACCCACACCCAAAGGGGTGTTTAGTTCATAATAAAAGTAAAAGGCATGAGAGAATAAGAAGAATACATAAACATAACTTGCATAAATAAATGTAGAAGGTTGTCACCACTTTGTCGCCACAGTGGTGATAGTTGTTTCAAGAAATTGAAATTACAAGAAAATTAAATGCAACTACACTAAGGACTTAAATGAGAGAATGAGAAGTAAATGTAAAGCTCCAGGTTTGACAGATTGCTCCTGGAAGTGATGATCTCCAAATGGTGCCCCAAAGCCTCTTTTTATAGTGTTCTTGAAGAAAAAGGTGTGATTTGACAAAACCCAAAACAAAACCCACTTTTTGGAGGAGTGTTGAAGCTTCATTTGACTTCCAAATTTTTGTCATTTTCCTTAATTATTCCTGTGAAAGCTCAGATTCCTCTTTCTTCAATTTTAAAAAGCACCTTTCCATAAATGTCCAAGGCTTATACACAAACTTCCAGCCTACGTCGCCACTATGGTGACAAAGTGGCCACTTTGCTGCACAAAAAGTTAGAAAAACCGAATTTTTGAATACTTGAAACTTCATCACAATGTTTGAACATATTAGACCAAATGAAGGAGGGAGAGGGGAAAATGGGCAAAAAAGTGGCAAAAATAAATAAGAAAAGTGAGGAAATAACTCTAAAGATTTGAGAGTTATCAACTCGTGATTGAGCCAAAGGCAAGAAAGTGTTTATCTAAAGGATGCTCATCCTTTTTGGCGTATGTTTTAGACGCCAAACTCGAGAAGAAAAAACTTGGATATATGAAAGTGGTGAATAAGTTTTCCGATGTGTTTCCGGACGACTTGCCTGGTTTACCACCTGACCGCCACGTGCAGTTCAAGATTGACCTAGCACCGGGAGCGACTCCGATAGCCAGAGCTCCATATCGTTTGGCCCCGTCGGAGATGAAGGAGATGATGGGTAAGTTACAAGACCTTCTCGAGAAGGGTTTCGTGAGACCGCACTCGTCGCCGTGGGGAGCGCCAGTCTTGTTTGTGAATAAGAAAGATGGCACCATGCGGATGTGCATCGATTATAGGGAATTAAATAAGGTGACCGTAAAGAATAAATACCCACTCCCTAGAATCGATGACTTGTTCGATCAACTCCAAGGAGCTGGTTATTTTTCGAAGATAGATCTACGTTCGGGTTACCATCAAGTAAAGTTCAAGGAGGATGACATTCCGAAGATCGCTTTTAGGACGCACAATGGCCACTACGAGTTCTTGGTGATGCCCTTTGGCTTGACGAACTCCCCAGCGGTATTCATGTATTTAATGAACCGTGTGTGCCGACCTTTCCTTGATAAGTCGGTCATCGTGTTCATTGATGACATTCTGATTTACTCCAAGGACGAATCCGATCACACGCGACATCTTCGTGAGGTTTTGGAGGTCTTGAGGAAGGAGGATCTTTATGCAAAATTTTTCAAGTGTGAGTTTTCGTTGAAGAAAGTGCAGTTTTTGGGGCACGTGTTCACGAAAGACGGAGTGAAGGTGGATCCGACGAAGATAGAAACTATGATGAATTGGAAACCTCCAAAAAGCCCATCCAAGATCCGTAACTTTTTAGGCTTGGATGGTTATTACCGAAGGTTCATACAAGACTTCTCCAAGATTGCTTCATCGTTGACGACATTGACCAAGAAGAATGTAAAATTCGTGTGGACCGAAGCGTAAGAGAAGGATTTTCGGATATTGCAAAGGAAGTTATGCGAGGCTCCGATCTTATCCTTACCGGAAGGATTGAAGGACTTTGTAGTCTATTGCGATGCATCCAAGATAGGACTTGGGTGTGTGCTCATGCAAAGGGGAAGGGTGATTGCCTACGCGTCAAGGCAACTCAATGTGCACGAGAATAATTACCCCACTCATGACATGGAGTTAGCGGCGGTTGTGTTCACATTGAATTTGTGGCGACATTATCTCTATGGCACGAAGTGTACCTTGTACACGGACCACAAGAGCTTGAAGAATGTCTTTGATCAGAAAGAGCTTAACATGAGACAAAGAAGATGGTTGGAACTACTCAAGGACTACGATTGTGAGCTACTTTACCACCCGAGTAAAGCAAATGTGGTGGCCGATGCCTTGAGTCAGAAAGAGTATAGTGGGAGACTTCAAGCAAAGCTTACAAGAATCGAGCTTATAATATCCATCGTAGGAATACGATACATACATACATATATATATATATATATAATAGTTATTTTGTTCTAAAAAAAACGTTATGGTTTAGTGTTGTAAGTTGTGGAAAATAATAATAGCAATAATAATAATACTAAGCTTTTGGTTTAAGGTGTTGTTTTTGGTATAAATTAGAGTAGGGGGTTGGTTTTGATCTTGGTTGTTAATTGAGGGGCTAGAGTTGTAAAATCTTATGTAAGTTGAAATTTTGTTTTACATTGGTAAAACCCCCACGTCTGCCTTCATTCTCATTTTTTTTGCCCCATGCCTTAATCACCTAAACCCTATTTTTCTAACCACAACAAAACCTCGTGAGTTCTGAAGGATTAGAGACCAAAAGTCAAGAGAGATAGGGATCGGTGAATTCAAGTTAGGCTTACATCTCGTTCTTCTCTTGTCGTTGTAAGGTAAGTTTTTATTCCTGTCTCGATTTTATACGATTATGATTAGGATTCGAGTTCATGGGATTATTGGGGCTACAAACGGAGTCGTTCGGTGGCTCAAAAGTCACCGAATCTGTCGAGATTAATGGCAGCGGCGGTATGATGATTAAAACCGTTTTATTGGAACCTAAAATTCTGATTTTTCCTACCTCGATAGCGGTCATAGTATTGCCTAATGTTAGTGCGTATAATTATCGTTATTTTCTTGCTAAGAGATGTGCGAATCGCCGGAAAAACGGACCAAAGCGACTTGATTTTTAGTCGATTTTAGCTGCTGCGTTTTTAGCCATTTTTAGTCGTTTTTAGTCGAATTTGTTGCCGCGTTTTTTGGCCATTTATTAGTCGAATTTGCTGTTGTATTTTAGTCGTTTTAACCTGCTGTATTTTAGCCGTTTATTAGTCGTCTTTAGTCATTTTTGCTGTTGTGTTTAAGGTTGTTAAGTAAGATTAATATTAAGTTTTTGGGTGTTTTTAGGCCGGGATTAAAGGAGTAGACGATTGGTGAATTGATAAATTTTATGTGTAGTTTTAAGGTACAGATTCCTAACTCTATCCATTTGTTTGACTCGTTTACACTTGCATACGGATCATTAAGTTTTCCCTTCCCTCGGGTTAATTGATTCATGATTATTTGATTTGTCCGTCATCTTATTGTTCGTTCACTCACAACCGTTCCATGTCGTACGTATTTTTGAAATCGTCAAGTAATTATGATTATCAATGTTAGTAAAAATATGTGCTTTATCCAAAATATCTCATTTAATGGTTCGGTAGCATTTTAGTATGATTCTTATCTCTAAATGTACATATGTTGGTACTTGTGATTAATTGTGAACTGTTCGATTTGAGCCTTTTGATTATTACGACCACTCGTTCACCCAATATTTTTGTAATTGCTTATATTTGGTCACCCATTTGAGTTCATTATGTTTTGAGCCTATTTGAGACTATATGACGTCGCATGTGTTGCGACAAATTACTCCGATAAGTCGAGCTATTAACCACCTATGGGGGTACCATAGGCACTTCATTGTGGGACTGATGGCGTGACACTAACCGTGGTAGTGTGACCAGACCACGACATCTCCTGTTTTGTGCTCTTGTGAGAGATATAATTTGTGTGACGGGTGTTTGATTTAGAAGGCATATAGGTCAGCCCTAGCATATGTTATTTGTTGTAGGGTGAGTGTCGGTTGTAGTGCCCAACACCGTATCTCATATTAGTACGTGTAGATCTGCAGTCCAGCGTACGGGCCTGTGTGGCCATATGTATGACACTTGTCACGTCGGTAGATATGCAAGTGTATGTGTTTTCCGAGCTCGATTCAACCTATCATACATTATTTGTTTTATTATGACATTATTGGTTCTTTAAGATTTTGTTCAATCGCATGTTATCTGTTGAAGTTGTAAATTGTCGTTTTCGCTAAAATTTTGAATTCGTTATGCCTAATATCTTGAGATCAGTTCTTTCATTGCGGTATTATTTTGTTCGTTGTTATTATATACCCATTCATTGGGTGTTTGGCTCAGCCGTGTTTTCTTTTTCTTTCTCACGGCAGGTGATCAGGGGGGTTGCTAAGGCATCGTGAGAAAAGTAAATAAGGCTCTTGATCGCAAAAAGGTTACGAGCGATTTATGCAATTTTTAGACATTATTTAGTTATTTTATCTGTTTTTAGACTAGCTTTTGGTAAAGGTTATGTTATGGAATTTTGGATTATTGGGTGTTTTAGAATTATCTTTTTGGATGATGTTATTTTGTTATTGGTGACTCTTTATTTTGGGAGTTTTATATAACCGTTTGTTATGTTTGACGTAACCTCTCTTCCTTTGGAATGGGGGTGTTACAATTTTGGTATCAGAGCCCTAGGTGTGATCTTGTAGAAAGCCAAATAGGTTTGACCTGTGAGTGTTGGGTAGAACTGAGTTTAGAGTTTATTTCAAGTAGCTTTATGGTTTTTCTTTTATTCGTTATATGTGATATTTCTGTTCTTTTAATTTAGGATGGCTCGTCGATCGCAACGTGTAGCTAACAGGCGTGGTCGTACTTCAGGGGGAGATCCCATAAACCCTAATTCGGATGTTAATCAGAGCGATGTGGACCCAACTATTTTGGCAGCGGTGAATCAGGAAGTTTCACAACTGTTGCCTACTATTGTGGCCCAAGCAGTTGGAGCAGCTCAACAGCATAATACTGAGGGACTTCAGCAGAATCCATAAGCACCGGGGGGCGGTAATCCAAATCAGACTAGAGGTGCTAGTGGGGCAACATCGGATGGGGCTATTCATGTATGGCTTGAAAGATTTCAGAAACAAAAGCCTCAGTCCTTTAGCTCAGCACCGACTCTAGTTGACGCAGAACATTGGATTGCCCACATCCAAAAGATCTTTGAGGTTCTTGGTTGTCCAGAAGTGCATAAGGTGAAACTGGCAGCTTACAAACTTGAAGGTGATGCTCATAGATGGTGGTACGCGATCAAGCAAGCTAAAGGTGATGAGTATGTGGATGCTCTTTCTTGGGTGGAGTTCCGTGAAGCATTCTATCAGAAGTATTTCTCAATTGCGGATAAGAGTGCGTTTGTGAGAGAATATAGCTCAATCCACTAGAAGGATGACGAGTCTATATCAGAATATCTGGCAAGATTCGTGAGACTCGCAGGTTTTGCAGGGTCGTTAGCTGGGACGACATTTGAGCAGGAAGAAAAGTTTAAGTGGTCTATTCATTACAGGTATCGTTCTAAACTGATAAATGACAAGTTTAATGATGTGGCAGAGGCAGAAAATGCTGCCAAGAATATTGAAATGGAGCGGCAAGACTACTTGGCATCCAAATCAGATGGGAGTAAGAAAAGAAGTCAGGATGGTCAACAGATTCACTAGGTGGGGCAACAAAATCAACAGCAAAGAGGTAATCGGGGAAATCAGTGGGGTCAAAGTAGTAATAAGCGTCAGGGACAGTGGCAAGGTCAGAATCAGGGTCAGAGACAGCCTTATCGTCAGCAGGGTAAGGGGCAAGGACAAAATCAGACTCGTTTACAAAATCCAGGGGACAACGGGAATCATGATTCAGTCTCTCAGTGGAGAATGCCATCCCAGGAATGTTTGTTATAGGGCTTCGGGAGCTTGCTTTTTGTGTGGTCAGATAGGACACTTGGCTAAGGATTGCAAGAATTCTCGTACTACCGATAAGGGCAGTGAATCAAAGACAACCAGTGGAGGCAGGGTGTTTGCTTTATCAACTACTCAGGCAACAAATTCAGGTATGATTTCGGGAATTCTTTCGATTGGCACACATGATGTTTATGTTTTATTTGATACGGGGGCAACCCATTCTATGGTCTCTTTGATTTTTGCTAGCCATCTTAAAGTGTCTTGTACATTATTAGAATCGCCTTTATCTATTGCCACTCCTTTGGGTAATTCAATTGTTATATCCCAAGAATATAAAGGGTGTCCTTTAAAGGTAGAAGACCAGATTCATGAAGCCGATTTACTGCCCATTAGTATGACTGATTTTGACGTTATTTTGGGTATGGATTGGTTGCCTAAGCATCGAGAAACAATTGAGTGCCAAACTAAGCAAGTAATCTTCGGCGATAAAGAGAAACCTGATTTTGTGTATCAAGGGTCTCAACCAAAAAGAGAAGTGAAGATTATATCTACCTTGAAAGCTCAATAGTTATTTTCTCACAGATGTCTAGGTTTTCTAGCATCAGTTAGAGATACGTCTGTGGAAGAGTATTCTCCTGAAAGCCAACCAGTTGTCAGAGAATTCGTTGATGTATTTCCGGACGAACTTCCGGGGGTACCACCAGTTCGAGAGGTCGAGTTCACCATAGATTTGATCCATGGGGTGGAACCCATCTCGAAAGCACCGTATAGAATGGTGTCATTATAATTGCAAGAACTTAAGGAACAATTTCAAGAGCTCCTCGAGCGTGGATTCATAAGGCCAAGTGTGTCTCCTTGGGGTGCTCCAGTATTGTTCGTGAAAAAGAAAGATGGCTCGATGAGGCTATGTATCGATTACAGGGAATTGAATCGGGTCATAATCAGAAACAAGTATCCATTGCCTCGCATAGATGATTTATTTGACCAGCTTCAAGGAGCTAAGTACTTCTCGAAGATAGACCTAAGGTCAGGCTACCATCAGTTGAGGGTAAAAGAGCAAGATGTGTCAAAGACCACTTTCCGCACTCGATACGGCCATTATTAATTTTTGGTGATGCCTTTCGGCTTGACCAATGCTCTAGCCGTTTTTATGAACCTGATGAATCGGATATTCAGTGCATACTTAGACAAGTTTGTCATCGTATTTATTGATGATATACTTGTATTTTCTAAATCTAAGGAGGAACATGAACACCACTTGTGTATTGTTTTGGGAACTTTACGAGATAAGCAGTTGTATGCCGAATTCTCTAAATGTGAATTTTGGCTCGAGCAACTGGCATTCTTAGGCCACGTTGTGTCAGCCAAGGGCATTACGGTGGATCCTGCAAAGGTTGAGGTCATGACTAATTGGCCAAGACCTACTACAACGACTGAAGTGCGAAGCTTTTTGGGACTTGCAGGTTATTATAGGAGGTTTGTTGAAGGGTTTTCCTCTATAGCACTGCCTATGACCCGATTGTTAAGAAAGGGTGTGAAATTCATGTGGAAAGATGAACAGGATAAAAGCTTTGAAGAGTTAAAAAAGAGATTGGTTTTTGTGTCGGTGCTCACTTTGCCATCAGGAACAGGAGGATACCAAATCTATAGTGATGCTTCTAAAAATGGTCTTGGTTGTGTTCTAATGCAACATGGAAAGGTTATTGCTTATGCCTCTAGACAACTTAAACCATATGAAGTGAACTACCCCACTCATGATCTAGAGTTGTTGGCAGTTGTCTTCACTTTGAAAATATGGAGGCATTATCTTTATGGAGAAACTTGTGATATTTTCACAGATCACAAGAGTCTCAAGTACATCTTCACTCAGAAGAAACTTAATATGAGACAGAGGCGTTGGCTATAGCTCCTTAAAGATTATGATGCAAGAATCCAATATCATCCCAGAAAATCCAATCTAGTCGTAGATGCCCTCATCCGGAAGAATTGGGGAAGTTTGTCATGTCTAATTACTATTGAGTCACATATTCTCCAGGATTTGGAAAGCATAGGTGTTGAGGTTTGTGTTAAACACCAAGATGGATGTTTGGCAAGTTTTATGGTTGATCCCACTCTAGTTTCACGGATCAAAGAAGCTCAGAAGTAAGACGGAGAATTATGGGCCATATTGCAAAAGATAAGCGATGGTAAGCAAGTTGATTTTCGGGTTGATGCAGATGATGTAATATGGGTTGGAAACAGGCTATGTGTTCCCGATGACTCAGAAATCCGTGAGGCACTATTGAATGAAGCTTACAATTCTCCATTCTCTATTCATCCAGGTTCCACAAAGATGTATAGAGATCTAAAGCAAATTTTTTGGTGGAATGGAATGAAGCAAGATGTGTCTAACTTTGTAGTGAGATGTCTTACTTGCCATAAAGTAAAGATCGAGCATCAATGAGCTAGTGGATTTCTACAACCATTAGAAATTCCAATATAGAAGTGGGAGGATATCTCAATGGATTTTGTAACCGGGTTACCGAAGACGCTTAAGAAGAACAATGCTATTTGGGTGGTAGTCGACCGATTGACTAAGTCGGCTCACTTTCTCCCTATTCAAGAAGGGTATTCGGTTGGTAAGCTATCAGAACTCTTTTAGCGGGAGATTATCAGGCTTCACGGCACACCAATATCCATAGTATCTGACAGAGATCGTCGTTTTACTTCGCGATTTTGGAAGGGTTTTCAGAATGCATGGGGTACTAGACTCAAGTTTAGTATGAATTTTCACCCACAAACGGATGGACAATCCGAGTGAACAATCCAAACTTTAGAAGATATGTTGAGATCATGTGCCTTGGAATGGTCCGGAAGTTGGGACGAGTACTTGTGTTTGGTAGAGTTTGCTTATAATAATAGCTGGCAAGCAAGCATTGGTATGGCTCCATTCGAGGCTCTGTATGGCCGGAGGTGTCGAGCACCGGTATGTTGGAACGAGGTTGGTGAGGCAGTTATTGAAGGTCTAGAGCTTGTGAGAGTCACTAATGAAAAGGTGGCAGTGGCTAAAGAAAAACTAAAAGAAGCTCAATCCCGTCAAAAGAGTTATGCAGACCGTCATCGGAGAGCTTTAGAATTTCAATCAGGTGATCACGTGTTTCTTAAGGTTTCTCCGTTTCATGGTGTCCGACGGTTTGGTTTAAAAGGAAAACTTAGTCCAAGGTACATCAGTCCCTTCGAGGTTTTAGAAAGGGTTGGTGAGGTTTCTTACCGGTTAGCCCTACCACCTCAATTATCTAATGTACATAACGTGTTTCACGTTTCGGTGCTTCGAGGATACAATTACCATCCTTTGCATGTGGTGCAATATCCGTTAGATAAAATCCATGAAGATCTCTCGTGCAAAGAAGACCCTGAAGCTATTTTGGATAGGCAGGAGCGGGTTATGAGAAAAAAATCAATACCGTTTGTCAAGGTGTTGTGGAAAAACCACCTAGAACGTGAGGCCACTTGGGAGATGGAAGAGTCTCTACGTTCAGAGTATCCGCATCTCTTCGAAAATCTGTAAGTATTGCCTATTTATACTTGTGTTCTTAGTTTGATTTCGAGGACGAAATCTTTTCTTTTGGGGGGAAGAATTATAATATCCGTCGTAGGAATACGATATATATATATATATATATATATAATAGTTATTTTGTTCTAAAAAAAATGTTATGGTTTAGTGTTGTAAGTTGTGGAAAATAATAATAGCAATAATAATAATACTAAGCTTTTGGTTTAAGGTGTTGTTTTTGGTTTAAATTAAAGTAGGGGGCTGGTTTTGATCTTGGTTGTTAATTGAGGGGCTAGAGTTGTAAATTCTTATGTTAGTTGAAATTTTGTTTTACATTGGTAAAAACCCCACGTCTGCCTTCATTCTCATTTTTTTTGCCCCATGCCTTAATCACCTAAACCCTATTTTTTTTAACCACAACAAAACCACGTGAGTTATGAAGGATTAACGACCAAAAGTCAAGAGAGAAAGGGATCGGTGAATTCAAGTTAGGCTTACTTATCGTTCTTCTCTTGTCGTTGTAAGGTAAATTTTTATTCCAGTCTCGATTTTATACGATTATGATTAGGATTCGAGTTCATGGGATTATTGGGGCTACAAACGGAGTCGTTCGGTGGCTCGAAAGTCACTGAATCTGTCGAGATTAATGGTAGCGGCGGTACAATGATTAAAACCGTTTTTTTAGAACCCAAAATTCTGATTTTTCCTACCTCGATAGAGGTCATAGTAGTGCCTAATGTTAGTGCGTATAATTATCGTTATTTTCTTGCTAAGAGATGTGCGAATCGCCGGAAAAACGGGTCAAAGCGACTTGATTTTAGTCGATTTTAGCTGCTGCATTTTTAGCCATTTTTAGTCGATTTTAGCTGCTGCGTTTTTAGCCATTTTTAGTCGAATTCGTTGCCGCGTTTTTGGGCCATTTATTAGTCGAATTTGCTGCTGTATTTTAGTCGTTTTAACCTGCTGTATTTTAGCCGTTTATTAGCCGTCTTTAGTCGTTTTTGTTGCCGTGTTTAAGGTCGTTAAGTAAGATTAATATTAAGTTTTTGGGTGTTTTTAGGCCGGGATTAAAGGAGTAGACGATTGGTGAATTAATAAGTTTTGGGTGAAGTTTTAAGGTACGGATTCCTAACTTTATCCATTTGTTTGACTCGTTTACACTTGCGTACGGATCATTAAGTTTTCCCTTCCCTCGGGTTAATTAATTCATGATTATTTGATTTGTCCATCATCGTATTGTTCGTTCACTCACAACCGTTCCATGTCGTACGTATTTGTGAAATCAACAAGTAATTATGATTATCGATGTTAGTAAAAATATGTGCTTTATCCAAAATATCTCGTTTAATGGTTCGATAGCATTTTAGTATGATTCCTATCTCTAAATGTACATATGTTGGTACTTGTGATTAATTGTGAACTATTCGATTTGAGCCTTTTGATTATTACGACCACTCGTTCACCCAATATTTTTGTAATTGCTTATATTTGGTCACCCATTTGAGTTCATTATGTTTTGAGCCTATTTGAGACTATATGACGTTGCATGTGTTGCGACAAATTACTCCGATAAGCCGAGCTATTAACTACCTATGGGGGTACCATAGGCACGTCATTGTGGCACTGATGGCGTTATACTAACCGTGGCGGTGTGATCAGACCACGACGTCTCCTGTTTTGTCCTCTTGTGAGAGCTATAATTGGTGTGACGGGTATTTGATTTAGGAGGCGTATGGGTCGACCCTAGCATATGTTATTTGTTGTAGGGTGAGTGTCGGTGTAGTGCCCAACGCCGTATCTCACATTAGTACGTGTGGATCTGCAGTCCAGCGTACGGGCCTGTGTGGCCATATGTCTGACACTTGTCACGTCGGTAGATATGCAAGTGTATGTGTTTTCCTAGCTCGATTCAACCTATCATACATTATATGTTTTATTATGACATTGTTGGTTCTTTAAGATTTTGTTCCATCGCATGTTATCCGTTGAAGTTGTAAATTGCCGTTTTTGCTAAAATTTTGAATTCGTTATGCCTAATATCTTGAGATCAGTTGTTTCATTGCGGTATTATTTTTGTTCGTTGTTATTATATATCCGTTCACTGGGCGTTTGGCTCAGCCGTGTTTTCTTTTTCTTTCTCACGACAGGTGATCAGGGGGGTTGCTAAGGAATCGTGAGAAAAGTAAATAAGGCTCTTGATCGCAAAAAGGTTACAAGCGATTTATGGCAATTTTTAGACATTATTTAGTTATTTTATCTGTTTTTAGACTAGCTTTTGGTAAAGATTATGTTTTGGAATTTTGGATTATTGGGTGTTTTAGAATTATCTTTTTTGGATGATGTTATTTCATTATTGGTGACTCTTTATTTTTGGAGTTTTATATAACCGTTTGTTATGTTTGACGTAACCTCCCTTCCTTTGGAATGGGGGTGTTACAGAGCTAGTGTCAAGTCTCATGGAAAGGATTAAAGCGTCACAAAACGAATCTTGTTGGAGGAGAACCTCAAAGATGAAGTAATGGCCAAACAACGCCTACTTTTGACTGAAGATAGCCGAGGGATAAAATGTTTTAATGGGCACGTTTGGGTGCCAAAGATTGGAGAGAACCGGGAGCTACTCTTGGAAGACGTGCACAAGTCCAAATACTCTATCCACCTGGGAAGTACGAAGATGTATAGGGACTTGAAATTGCACTATTGGTGGCCGGTTATGAAGTTAGATTTGGCACATTATGTGGAACGATGCGTGACTTGTTTGCAAGTGAAGGTCGAGCACCAACAACCTTATGGGAGCCTTCAATCATTGGAAATACCCGAGTGGAAGTGGGACAAGATTACCATGGACTTTGTGACCAAGCTACAGAAGACTTTGAGGGGCAATAACACGATTTGGGTGATTGTTGATCGTTTAACGAAGAGTGCCCATTTTCTAGCAATGAAGGAAACTTTACCAATGGATTAATTGGCAAAACTCTACATCGACGAGGTGGTCTCTAGACATAGCATACTCTTGTCCATAGTATCCGATCGCGATAACCGGTTTACGTCAAGATTTTGGGGAACCTTACAACAAGAATTGGACACAGGGATGAACTTGAGCTCGACTTACCACCCACAGACCGATGGACAAAGAAAAAGGATGATTCAAACTTTAGAAGATATGCTGAGGTCTTGTGTGATCGATTTCGGTGGAAATTGGGATACCCATTTACCTTTGGTGGAGTTTGCATACAACAACATTTACCACTCGAGCCTTGGACTGGCACCATTTGAAGCCTTGTACGGGAGGAAATGTAGAACCCCCGTGTGTTGGTTAGAGGCAGGTGAAAAACAATTCACCGGACCAGAAATCATGCAAGAAACAGCCGACAAAGTCAAAACAATCCGAGAACGTTTGAAAGTGGCACAAGATCAACAAAAGAGCTATGCCGACAAAAAAGAGGCGACCCGTAGAGGTCCAAGTGGGGCACCGTGTAATGTTGAAGGTGTTCCCTTGGAAAGGCTTGATCCGGTTTGGAAAGCGGGGGAAGCTAAGTCCCCGTTTCCTTGGACCATTTACCATCCTTAAGCGTATTGGACTACAAACTTACAAGATATATCTACCACCGAAGATCGATAGAATCCACCCTAAGTTCCATGTGTGTTACTTGCGAAAATGTTTGGCAGAAGAGGAGAGCGTCATATCGTTATCAGAAATTCGAGTGGACGACAACCGTTGTGTTGAGGAACCCGAAGCTATTTTGGAAAGAATTATCAAGAAACTCTGACACAAGGAAGTGGCAATGGTGAAAGTATAATGGAAGCACCATCGTGGTGCCAACGTAACATGGGAGGCGGAAGAGGACATGAAGCGTCGATATCCTCGTTTGATCACCTAGTTAAGATTTCGGGGGAGAAATTATTTCCAAGGTGGGGAGGATTGTAAGACCACGAAAATTGATGAATATTATGGTTGTCTATTCCTCTTTTAAGATTATTCGATAACTTATTTGGTGTTTTGTTCATCGTGCTTGTGCGACCGACCAGTTGGAGGCCAAGAGAAGCCATGGTACGAAGCTCGCGACAATGCTTGCGACTATGACCATGTGTCATTCTCGCAGGGGCACTGTCGCCGGGGGTCAATAACCTATGGTACAAGTTCGTCCATAGTGCATTAGTGCCCTGGTCACTATCGCGGTGTCACAACTATGCCGCATGTACCGTGGGTGGTGAAGTTCGGGCGATTATGCCCTGCGATAGTGACAATGTCACTGTCGCCGTGTCGCTGTTGCCGAGAAGGGGCAGGGGTATAAATCAGTAAGTCGCGAATTTTAGGTCATATATCAGATTTTGGAAGTGCTAGCTACGTTTTTTCTCTCTTGTAGAGCTGATAAGTTCCATCTTCTTCCTCCCTTGCCATTAACGCTTCCACCTACCTCAAGTCCTTAATCATTTATGATGTTTTAGGGTTCTTGATCATTTATTGGCCAAGTCTTGTCTCTCTCAAGCATCATCTCATCTCTTCACTAGTTCTTGATAATCTAGGGTTTTGAGATACAACCCTACAAGGTGAGTTCATTCTCTTTATAAAACTTTATACATGTTAAAATGTGGCTTTTAAACATCTAAATATCTCCATATTTATATACTTGTCTTGTGTGGATTTTATATCAAACCTAACCTTTGGAGATTTTAGGGTTTTATGATAAAAGTATGGTTATGGGGTTTAATGAACATTTATGTTGGATTAATGGTATATTTGTACATGGAAGACGTGTGTACTTCGATTTTGATTTAAATACTTGGAATACAAAATTAGGGTTTTGAATGTTGATGGTGAAATTAATGAATGAGAACTTGAAATATTGGGTTTAAAGTATGGAAAATGTTATTCTTGTGACAACTAGAAATCCCTTGGTAAATTATGTGAGATATCATATGAAATCCTACACTTGTTAATATCTTGTATGATATGATAAATATTGGATGGTTTGTTTGGCCTCACTGGCTTTATGTGGCATATTTGGTTTCATTTGGGAGTCATGACCCCATATTTGTTGTGATATTTTGTCCAATGATGGAACGCTAGTTTCCACATTGAGGCACGTTTAGGCATCAGATTGGGTTATAAGTCCTACGTGCTAATTATTACGATATTGGATGAGGAATTCAACGTAAGGACCCTATGTGGTTGAAGTTGACTTTCCGTGGGTGTACGATTAAAGCCACCAAGCCTAACATCCCGTGCGTTTACTTTCTATGTGTATTGGTTTTACTAACTTGTCAAGTGGCTTACTCTTGTGTTCCGTCACTTGTGTTAGTAAGCGAGTCTCCCCCATTAACCCAAGAGGTACCTATTTATGGCAAAGAGTTTTATCTTCATTATTAAAAATTCAATTCTTTTACTTACGCTTATTATTGATTACCTCTAAATACAAATGTTTGATCTCACTAGGCTTTAGCCTAACATTTTTTCTTAAAATGACATGTATAACAGGTCAACCTAGCAGTGGGGTTCGCTGGGAATGAGTGGACGACCTTGGGATCGAGAGCGGTCTTTTTGGAAGATATAATGATCGATACAACGATGATAGTGGACACACATTTTGGAAGAATAGCGACACTCGACCTTAATCTTTCTTGTCTTAGTTAGATTATTAGGTTGTTGAATATTATTCTTCATTTGGTTTAGTTTGTAAAGGCCAATACCTTATTTCCCGATTACGGGATGATACTTTGGGTTGATTTAATAGGTCATTGTTTATTCAGGTTTACTCATTTTACAACCATCATATTGCTAAATTTTCGAATTTTTAAATCCCTCTAAAATTTAGGGTGTTACAAGTTGGTATCAGAGCAATAGTTTAAGTGAACTAGGTATGGATGTAGAATACCTAGACTTAAGTTGTGACTTTAAGTTATGACTATGTGAGAATGGGTAGAACTCTTAATATGGGTTGGTCTTAGAGTCGTTGGAAATTACACTTATTGAGAATTATGATAATGGTGATGAAAGTTCTTACATATCATATGTTCATAATTTCACTTAGCTAACATTATTATGAAGATGTTTTACGTGAGTACGCTTGTTTTCCATTGTTACGATGATTAATGAATGTAGTAGTACGTTTCTTTGGTTATCCCTCTTACGATCCATCTCTCATCTTTATTCTTACGTATGTGTGTGGCAGACTATGGTAAATATTCGTAATCCGTCGGATGGTCAAGATACAGCGGCATCCACGACCGACCAGCCTAGAGTGACCACGGCAGACTTAGCCCCACCGTTGGTAAACATTTTGGGCGGGGGACCGGAGCACATACCCCGTCGTAATATAGCCTCGACCAACCCGGTAATGGAAGAGGCGACTCTGGAATCAAGAATGATGGACCGAATGATGCAAGCCATGAACGCAACAATGGCTCAACAACAAGAGATGTTTCTAAAACTACTGGAGGATCGAGATGCTATCAACCGCAGACATGAGACGGTCGCGGAAAACGTTATAGTGTCGGGATCCGGAGGTACGGGACCCGAATATCCCACTAATGAAACCGTAACCCCGATCGCAAGGCAAGTGGTAAAGGCTTGCACTTTCAAAGTTTTCCTTCGGTATCGACCACCGGAGTTCAAGGGCTCAAACAACCCAGTGGCATGTATGAATTGGATCTGGGGAATGGAACATACCTTCCAATCAAGCGAATGTGGTGAGAACCAGAAAGCGACGTTTGGTTCTCAAATGCTTCGAGGGGCGACCCTCACCTGGTGGAATGTTTACTCCACCTCTATAGAGGCCACTGTGTTGGCCAAACTAAGTTTGGAAACTTTCAAGAAAAAGGTGATGGAAGAATTATGTAACGAACGAGCCATGGACCGAATCATTGACGAGTTCCACGGTTTAAACAAAGGGAATTTATCAGTAAAGGAGTACATCAAGATATTTATGGATAAACTGGGTTTAGTAGGACACCTGGTCCCAACCGAAAGAGAGAATATCAAAGCCTACATCAAGGGTTTGTCTACCGAGATGATGAATATGGTGCGGGTGTCAAAGGCCTCTACTCTTCGGGAGGCAATCGAGGAGGCACAATTGGTAGAAGATTCCTATGGCTCAAACAAGGTGGAGAGAAGCGGTGTAGCCAAGAAAAGAATATGGGAGGGGAGTTCGATGCCCTCCAAGAGACCGAGGCCGTTCAGCAACAACAATCAACGAGGATTTGGCCCTAGACGATATGTTCCTTGGTGCTCCAAGTGTCGGAATAAACATCTCCGCCCTTGTAACTCGGCTTCTGAACCGTGCTTTAAATGTGGCAATCCTGGCCACAACTTTCGAGATTGTCCGATCAGAGGACAAATTTGTTTTGGGTGCAAGGAGCCAGACCACATTAGGAGCGAGTGCCCGAAGGCGAAGGCGGGATTCAGTGGAGGAAGGAAGGTGGACCCTCCGAAGGCAACGACGAGAGCGTTTCAGATGACTACCGAGGAGGCGAAGGCATCGATGGATGTAGTGTCAGGTATGTTTCTCCTAAACTCCGTACCTACATGTGTTTTATTTGATTCGGGAGCTAGCTTTTCGTTTGTGTCGAGTTCCTTTTGCCCAAAGTTATCCGTACCCACTACTAGTTTAGAGGATGCGTTAGTGGTAGAGCTAGCGGATGGCAACCAAGTAGTGATTCAGGACATCCTCAAAGGTTGCAAGCTAGAAATTGAAGGGAGAGAATTCCTGGTTGATCTAATGACAATGTTCATCGGAGGATTTGATGTTGTCATTAGGATGGATTGGTTGTCGAATAATCGTACCGAGATCCTTTGTGCTAAAAAGTTGATCTGAATTCCGGGCCCAAATGACGAGTCGGTGACCGTGTACGGCGAGAGGCTGAAAGGTGAGGTAGCGTTCATCAGTATGGTGAAGGCAAGAAAGTTTTTATCGAAAGGATGCTCATCCTTTTTGGCGTATGTTATAGACGCCAAACTCGAGAAGAAAAAGCTTGGAGATGTGGAAGTGGTGAATGAGTTTTCCAATGTGTTTCCGTACGACTTGCTGGTTTACTACTCGACCGCCAGGTGGAGTTCAAGATTGACCTAGCACCGGGAGCGGCTTCGATAGCTAGAGCTCCATATTGTTTGGCCCCGTCGGAGATGATGGGTCAGGTACAAGACCTTCTCGAGAAGGGTTTTGTGAGACCGCTCTCGTCGCTGTGGGGAGCACCAATCTTGTTTGTGAATAAGAAAGATGGCACCATGCGGATGTGCATCGATTATAGGGAATTGAATAAGGTGACCGTAAAGAATAAATACCCACTCCCTAGAATCGATGACTTGTTCGATCAACTCCAAGGAGCTGGTTATTTTTCGAAGATAGATCTACGTTTTGGTTACCATCAAGTGAAGGTCAAGGAGGAGGACATTTCGAAGACCGCTTTTAGGATGCGTTATGGCCACTACGAGTTCTTGGTGATGCTCTTTGTCTTGACGAACGCCCCAGCGGTATTCATGGATTTAATGAACCGTGTGTACCGACCTTTCCTTGATAAGTCGGTCATCGTGTTCATTGATGACATTCTGATTTACTTCAAGGACGAATCCGATCACGCGCGGCATCTTTGTGAGGTTTTGGAGGTCTTGAGAAAGGAGAACCTTTATGCAAAATTTTCCAAGAGTGAGTTTTGGTTGAAGGAAGTGCAGTTTTTGGGGCATGTGGTCATGAAAGATGGAGTGAAGGTGGATCCGACGAAGATAGAAGCTATGATAAATTGGGAACCTCCAAAAAGCCCATCCGAGATCTGGAGCATTTTGGGCTTGGCGGGTTATTACCGAAGGTTCATACAAGACTTCTCCAAGATTGCTTCTTCGTTGACGGAGGTGACCAAGAAGAATGTAAAATTCGTGTGGACCGAAGCACAAGAGAAGGCTTTCCAGACATTGAAAAGGAAGTTATGTGAGGCTTCGACCTTATCCTTGCCGGAAGGATCAGAGGACTTTGTAGTCTATAGTGATGCATCTAAGATGGGGCTTGGGTGTGTGCTCATGCAAAGGGGAAGGGTGATTGCCTACGCGTCAAGGCAACTAAAGGTACACGAGAAGAATTACCCCACTCATGACTTGGACTTAGCGTCGGTAGTGTTCGCATTGAAGTTGTGGAGACATTATCTCGATGGCACGAAGTGTACCTTATACATGGACCACAAAAGCTTGAAATATATCTTTGATCAGAAAGAGCTTAACATGATACAATGAAGATGGTTGGAACTACTCAAGGACTACGATTGTGAGCTACCTTACCACCCGGGTAAAGCAACTGTGGTGGTCTATGCCTTGATTCGGAAAGAGTATAGTGGGAGACTTCAAGCAAAGCTTACAAGAATCGAGCTAGTGTCAAGTCTCATGGAAAGGATTAAAGCGTCACAAACCGAAGCCTTATTAGAGGAGAACCTCAAAAATGAAGTAATGGCCAAACAACGCCTACTTTTGACCGAAGATATCCAAGGGATAAAATGTTTTAATGGGAGCGTTTGGGTGCCTAAGATTGGAGGGAACCGAGAGCTACTCTTGGAAGACCTGCACAAGTCCAAATACTCTATCCACCCGGGAACTACGAAGATGTATAGGGACTTGAAGTTGCACTATTGTTGGCCGGTTATGAAGTTAGATGTGGCACATTATGTGGAACGGTGCGTGACTTGTTCGCAAGTGAAGTCCATGTACCAACGACCTTATGGGAGCCTTCAATCATTGGAAATACCCGAGTGAAAGTGGGACAAGATTACCATAGACTTTGTGACCAAGATACCGAAGACTTTGAGGGGCAATGACACGATTTGGGTGATTGTTGATCGTTTGACAAATAGTACCTATTTTCTAGCAATGCGGGAAACTTTACCAATGGATAAATTGGCAAAACTCTACATCGACAAGGTGGTCTCTAGACACGACATACCCTTGTCCATAGTATCCGATCGTGATAGCCGGTTTACGTCAAGATTTTAGGGAGCCTTACGACATGAATTGGGCTCGCGGGTGAATATTAGCATGGCTTACCACCCACAGATCGACGAACAAAGTGAAAGGATGATTCAAACTTTAGAAGATTTGTTGAGGTCTTATGTGATCGATTTCGGTGGAAATTGGGATACCCATTTACCTTTGGTGGAGTTTGCATATAACAACAGTTACCACTCGAGACTTGGAGCGGAACCATTTGAAGCCTTATATCGGAGGAAATGTAGAACCCCCGTGTGTTGCTTAGAGGGTGGGGGGGCAAAAAACAAGTCGCCGGACCAGAAATCGTGCAAGAAACGACCGACAAATTCAAAGCAATCCGAGAACGTTTGAAAGCGGCACAAGATCGGCAAAAGAGCTATGCCGATAAAAAGAGTCGACCCGTAGAGGTCCAAGTGGGGGACCGTGTAGTGTTGAAGGTGTCCTCTTGGAAAGGCTTGATCCGGTTTGGAAAGCGGGGGAAGCTAAGTCCCCGTTTCCTTTGACCGTTTACCATCCTTGAGCGTATTGGACTACAAGCTTACAAGCTGGATCTACCATCAGAGATCGAGGGAATCCAACCTACGATCCATGTGTGTTACTTGCAAAAATGTTTGGCGGAAGAGGAGAGTGTCATACCGTTATCAGAAATCCGAGTGGACGACAACCGTTGTGTTGAGGAACCCGAAGCTGTTTTGGAAAGAATGATCAAGAAACTCCGACACAAGGAAGTGGCAATGGTGAAAGTACAATGGAAGTACCATCACGGTGCCAATGTAACTTGGGAGGCAGAAGAGGATATAAAGTGTGGATATCCTCGTTTGATCACCTAGTTAGGATTTCGGAGGCGAAATCATTTCCAAGTTGGGGAGGATTGTAACACCCCAAAAATTGATGGATATTATGGTTGTCTATTCCTCTTTTAAGATTATTCGATAACTTATTTGGTGTTCCGTTCATCGTTCTTGTGCGACCTATCAGTTGGAGGCCAAAAGAAGCCACGGTACTAAGCTCGCGACTATGACCATGTGTCATTCTCGCAGGGGCACTACCGCCGGGGGTCAATAACCTACGGTACAGGTTCGGCAATAGTGTCGGGCGATAGTGCCCTGGTCACTATCGTGGTGTCACAACACGCCGCATGTACCACGGGTGGTGAAGTTCGGGCGATTATGCCCTGCGACAGTGACAATGTCACTATCGCCGTGTCATTGTCGCCGAGATGGGGCAGGGGTATAAATCAGTAAGTCGTGAATTTTAGGTCATATATAACATTTTCGAAGTGGTAGCTGTGTTTTTTCTCTCTTGTAGAGCTGGTAAGTTTCGTCCTATTCCTCCCTTGCCATTAACGCTTCCACCTACCTCAAGTCCTTAATCATTTATGATGTTTTAGGGTTCTTGATCATTTATTGGCCAAGTCTTGTCCCTCTCAAGCTTCATCTCATCTCTTCACTAGTTCTTGATAATCTAGGGTTTTGAGATGCAACCCTACAAGGTGAGTTCATTCTCTTTATAAAACTTTATACATGTTAAAATGTGGCTTTTAAACATATAAATATCTCCATATTTATATACTTGTCTTGTGTGGATTTTATATCAAACCTAACTTTTGGAGATTTTAGGGTTTATTGATAAAAGTATGGTTATGGGGTTTAATGAACATTTATGTTGGATTAATGGTATATTTGTACATGGAAGACGTGTGTACTTCGATTTTGATTTAAATACTTGGAATCCAAAATTAGGATTTTGAATTTTGATGGTGAAATTAATGAATGAGAACTTGAAATATTGGGATTAAAGTACGGAAATGTTATTCTTGTGACAACTAGAAATCCCTTGATAAGTTATGTGAGATATCATATGAAATCCTACACTTGTTAATATCTTGTATGATATGATAAATATTGGATGGTTTGTTTGGCCTCATTGGCTTTATGTGGCATATTTGGTTTCATTTGGGAGTCATGACCCCATATTTGTTATGACATTTTGTCCAATGATGGAACGCTAGTTTCCACATTGAGGCACGTTTAGGCATCGGATTGGGTTATAAGTCCTACGTAAGGACCCTATGTGGTTGAAGTTGAATTTCCATGGGTGTACGTTTAAAGCCAGCGAGCCTAACATCCCTTGCGTGTACTTTCTATGTGTATTGGTTTTACTAACTTGTCAAGTGGCTTACTCTTGTGTTCCATCACTTGTGTTAGTAAGCGAGTCTCCCACGTTAACCCAAGAGGTATCTGTTTATGGCAAAGAGTATAATCTTCATTATTATAAATTAAATTCTTTTACTTACGCTTATTATTGATTACCTCTAAATACAAATATTTGATCTCACTAGGATTTAGTCTAACACTTTTTTCTTAAAATGACATGTATAACAGATCAACCTAGCAGTGGGGTTCGCCGTGAATGAGTGGACGACCTTGGGGTCGAGAGCGGTCTTTTTGGAAGATATAATGACTGATACAGTGATGATAGTGGACACACATTTTGGAATAATAGCGACACCCGACCTTAATCTTTCTTGTCTAAGTTAATTATTAGGTTGTTGAATATTATTCTTCATTTGGTTTAGTTCGTAAAGGCCATAACCTTATTTCCCGATTATGGGATGATAATGTGGGTTGATTTAACAGATCATTGTTTATTCAGGTTTACTCATTTTACAGCCGTTATATTGCTAAATTTTTGAATTTTTAAATCCCTCTAAAATTTAGGGTGTTACAGTTGAAAAGTTGGAAATTTGGGCTTCGGTACGCCATAGGCGACTGTGCCCGCGATTGTGACAGAGGTTACTTTCCCGGGGCACTGTTACGACCCATGTACCGCGAGAGGGGGGAATCCGGGCAACTATGCCCGCGATTGTGACAAAGGTCACTCTCGCGGGGCATTGTTGTTGAGTATGTACCGAGAGCGGGGGTGACCCCGCGATTGTGTTGGAGATTGTGACAAAATGTCACTGTCGCCATCAGGCACCAGACTTCATTAAATATGTTTTCTCAACCCCATTCTTCATTTAAAACCTCAAACCTCTTCCCTTTCTCTCCCAAAATCGAACCTCCACCCTCTCATATGAACCCTAGCTCATTTTTTGGGTTTTTCCCCTAAAGCTAAGTGTTTCGTCATTATCTAGCAAGGTTTTGGAGGCTAGAGCTAAGGTATTTTCACCTCCTTCATCTTCACCAAGTTTTCTAGGGTTTCATCCAACCCCTTTTCACCATTTTGAAGATTGGGAACTTGTGACTCATTTTGATGACCTAGAAGTGCATTGTTGATGGATTCAAGTTATGGGTATGGTAACCTTTTATTTTCTTCATCTATGGAAATTAGGGTTTTGAGATAAAATGAGATATTCATGTAAAATGCTTGGGGAACGTTTCTATATGGTTGAATATGTGTATTTATGGTTGGATATTAATAGATATAGGTTTTTGGAAGTTTTTGGCTTGAAGATTCAAGTTTCTTCAAAGGAGCTCAAGTTGGGGGGGAAATCTAGATTTAGCCTAAATCTAGCAAGGTGAGTTCAAGTTGATTTGTGAAAACGGTGTACATGCCAAAATGTCCATTTTAAAGTGTTTATATGTTTTACATGAAATTATTAACCGTTGAGTTATTTGATGAATTTTGATTATTTGAAGTGTCTAACTTTATAAACATGTAAAACACCTACTTTTGGGATTTGGTGCATTTTGATAAATAAATCATATATTTTGATATCTTAATGATTTATTTCGTGGAAGTAGATTTTTGAGTATAAATGTATTTCAGTGTGTATTTTGGAGAAATGCTTGATTTTGTATTATGGGGCGTTTTGAAAAGATAAATGTTGTAAACTCACTTGGAAAATGTTTTGTCCCAATCTAAATTATGTTGGAGTTATCTTCATATTTTGGAGCATGGGTTTTCATAAATGCGGGTTGTTTATGTTCGATTTCATTTTATGATTTTCTTACAATTGGTCTTTTGATTTGTTGAGCCTATGGCTCGGTTTGGACCTCGTCGGGACTTGGGGACATTTTTCTGATTTTAATAGCTCACGGTAGAGATTTGGTTATGATTTGCATTTATTGCATTTTATTTGAGAATTACATGTTTTGGATGCGCTAGTTCATTCATTTGGAGTCATCTTAAGTTCTAGACTATAGTACAATGGATCCATAGGCACGGTGTTCTTAATGTCCCGTTTTGGACAAGTTCACCACTTTGACACGAAATAGGCATCGGGTTACCATGGTAAGTAAGGTGTGGACCTAATGGTCAGGCAACGTCCCATGGGCAGTAAGGTGTAATTCCATTGTGCATAAGTTCCCCTTTTGGAACTCTCAAGAATAGACTCAGAGGGGTTGACTTGATGTTTTTGAGCAACATACTTAGAGGAGTTGATCTCGATATGTTTTATGAGTATAATCCATTCGTTTTGGTTTTCTACATAGTTATGTGACCTACTTTTGTGTTCCATCACGTGCAATGTAATCGGGTCTCCTCCGTCACCAAAAGGTGTTGTTTTGGGTATATAGTTTTATAATCCATGTTTTTAGTGATGTTTTGAGTATGGGTTGTTATCCATGTTCTAAGGTTTTGAATATTGAATCTTATCCATGTTTTTGGATGTTTTGGACGATAGAGTTTATCCACGTTTTCAGTATTTGGTTGTTAAAGTATAAGTTATGTCATGCCTGAGTCTTGGGTTTTGGATTTATATTCGAAGGAATGTTTTGTATCGTGGTTTTAATCACGAAAAGGATAAATGTTGGAAAAGGGATTGATTTCAGACTTAATGTATTTTATTTTGGGAAATCACGTTTTAAATAACGCTTTTAAAGTTTATTGTTTTGCATATCTACTATGAAAACTCTTGAGCTCACTAGGCGTTAAGCATAACCTTTTATTTGTCGGCATGTGCATCAGGTTCAAGTTGGGGAATGGTTCTAGCAATACTATGAAGAGATGAGCACTAGTTTTACACGAGGGTAAGTAGTTGGTGAAGTCTTCCGCATTTTGGAGATAGTGACTGTTATTGGATTTTTAGTAACATCCGCCCCTATTATAGACCGTGTATAAAGATTGAAATGTGTTTATTGAAGTTAAACCTTAAATTGTTGTTGTAGATGAATCAGTTATCGATGTATTTAGAGAATTTTAAATTAGTTGTTATTTCCAGATTTGAGGGTGTTACACGACATATAAAGAAAAGATAAATGGGAAATCTTACATGCCAAAATTCCGGGGTGTTGCAAATTCATCATCCACTTTTTCTAATTCAAGTAAATCAATAATTCCCATTGGTAAACCTAACAACTCATGGATTGATTATGTAGAAATTGGTATTACTCCATTTTTAACCTTCAAGTGCATGTTCCTTATATCAAGGTTGACTACCACATAGAAACCATTTTTTTACTAGTTAAACGTGTGGAATAGATAAAAGGAAATATTAAGAAAACTGTAAAATCAAGCAAGAATCTTTGATGGGACTCCATTTATTGTCATGTCTAATAACGAGGCCAACCGGAACCATTTTCTTAATTCATTTTTCTGTTAATTGTCTAGTCCTATAATTGTTTCATGTAACTTTCTTGTGAGGAATACATCCATCCTTTGTTTCTTTCCCTCACTTGACTCCATATCCTTCTTTCCTTTCTTCCTTTTCTATCTTCATCTTCTGTTACTTTTTTGGATGATTTTGTTTGTACCCTTATTTGTGTCTTTCATTTGGGTCTTCTTTTAATTTTCACTCGAGAAATCACAATAGGTATGAATAAGAAAATTGTTGTTGTGCAACCTAAATAAAATATGTATATTTGTATTTAATACACTAAGTACGTATTAACTTTCTTATCTTCATCTCCCCTTGCATGTTGTTTCACCACTTGTCTGTCATCTTTTATGTGGTCTTGGCGTTGTTTTCTTCTTGTACACATTGAAGGACTTTTATGATCCTCTTTTGTTCCTTTATCAAAATCAATAACTGAATCCATATATATAGAAGATAGTTATGTTAAACTCCTTATTTAAATGCAATGATGGATATGATTTGATAGATTTAATATAAAAATGGAATGTTCTGGTATATTTTGAAATGTGTACCTTTGCATTCAGAAGCAACCTTACTTTGTGATTTTCCCTTTTCTTTAATACTCCTTTTCCTGCATGTAAACACAAAACTGATGTCGCTGGTTCTTTCTTTTTTTTGACAATATTTTGCATATTTAATTTGCAACATTTGTTTCATATAATTCTTATACCTTCCCTCCTGTTGCTTATACATCCCTCAGCCTTTTGTTTCTTAAGATGCATACCATCTGTTGCATCTATATGTAAGTACGACATTTCAATATTTTGTTAATATACTATTCAAACTTTTGGTAATTATTTCTTCAATTAACAATAATGAACCTGCATACATAAATTCATTATGTACATTCAATATTTATGCATTATTTAATATAGTACGTATTATTTACTTACTTACCTTGTACAATTATTTATTCATACCGACATCTTCATTTCTAATCCTTTCATTTACTTCCTCTACGATATTTACTCTTTTACTTGTTGATTTTCCTGACTTACTTTTACGAGCATAATATTCACTCTTTCTACACTATCGTGAATTTGGAACTGTTACATGCATCAATCATGTCATGGTAACATGATTTTCTTTGAATAGAATCCAATTAAACTCATACTACTCAACAATGCAACACTAATGTTATTCCATATATGATAAGTATAATCTAACTTGTGCATAAGGTTGCCTCAATATTTGAATGTTTTTATCAGAAGAATATTGACATTAGTTAAATCAACATAGAATTCCTTCACTAGTGAACTTATCTTGAACTGGAATAGTACCTACCTTTTTAGTTAAATCAAGTGAGGGTTTGATTTAGCTAGGTACTCAAATGCATAAATGACATTAGTTGCAGTACCGGAAAGAATACAATATGCAAAAATGAAATAAGGTGCATGGTACTCTTTATTAGTGCATTATGGTTCATAAGATCTATAGGTAAACATACATAGTGAAGTCTTATGGGTAATCCTAAATTGGTGAAACCATACTATTCAGATAACAGTCTCAATAAGTAACTCAGGTGTCTGGTGCAACAATGTGCAAGCCTTGACTTGTTTGCAAAGAATCCAATTAATCTCATATTATTTAACAATAAAACCCTATGCTAATTGAAAACTTGACTTGTTTTTATAACCAATGAAATAAGTTGAAGTGCACTCATTAGTGCATTCTGGTTCATTAACGTTTTAGGCAGGTCGACATACATAAGTGAAGTCATATGGGTAATCCTGAATTGGTGAAACCACATTATTCAGATAAGAGACTCAATCTTATTATTGAACTCATATATAGTATTGTAATTAATCTCATATTATTTAACAATGAAACCCTAATGTTAATTCAAAACGTGACTTATCGATAATAAGTGATGAAAACAAATTTGTAGTGAAATAAGGACCATAAGTGATAAGAAACCAGATGCATTAGTAGGTCTAGTAATGAAAGCTGGTGCAGTAGTACCATATAATCTGGTGCAACAGTAGTGAAATATGTTGCATAAAGGTTAGTAGGTGAAAAAATGAAATTAGTTGCATTTAATAGGACACAAACCTAAACTTAGAATTAGTCATCAATATGTTGTCAATAGTCTCAAAGACTTAAATCAAACACTTGGTATGCATAATCTTAACAAAAAGTATTATGTTTAACCGGTATGTAATTCAATATTCTTCATTCATGAAACCTACATTCATTAGCTTTATTGCATAATTAAATAAAACCTTTCATAGAAGTACTAAAAAGAGTAAACTACGATTTTCGTCCCTGTGGTTTGATATTTATAACCATTTTCATGTCTAGTCTTTTAAAACTGTTTTTTTCGTCCCTGTGGTTTCTATTTGCTTCCATTTTTATCCCTCCATCCAACGTTATTAAAATTAAGTGTTAATTCATTTAAAAAGGAGTAAACTACAAGTTTGGTCTCTGAGATTTACATAAAAATACGAAAATGGTCCCTGAGATTTTCAATAAGTGTCGATTTCATCCCTGCTGTTTTGATTTTGCTTTGAAAATGGTCCCTCATCATTAGCTCTGTTAAAATCGTCCGTTAAGTTAGGGGTAATTTCGTCTTTTTACACGTTTTTTTGTCTTTACTTGTTTTTGTCCTATTCCTGTCTCTCTATCTCTCTCTCTTTCTTGTACATAATCACAGACACATACATATATATATATATATATACACATAGAGTTGTTTCTTTTGCAAACCGGTCAATTTGTGCAAACTATGTGAACTAATATTAGTCATCCAAATTCCCAATCAACGGTTGAGATCCCGGAGGTATTCTGTAAATATGAAATTATATTAATTTTCTAGTATTATTTTTAGCAAAATAAAGATGCACTAAAGGGCAATTTGGGTAGAAAAAATGAAAATTTCATCAATTCAATTTGGGAGATGATTATACGGGATTCCACTATCCCGAAATTACCTCTGACTAAATCGAATCACTTCTTCACCAAAAACAGAACCCCAAAATTATAGACATGATTTCGATTAGTATCATCCTATTTTCAGATAACTCGACTACAGGAACAATGATGCATCCAAATCAGGGTATGATTTCAACCATATATTGTGTATATATACATGCAATGAATCAGTTTATACAAATGATTCGTGATTAATTTGCAGTTCAAAAACCTAGCCAACACATAATGATGAAGACTGCTTTCTCTACTTTCAAGAACACCCCTGATAACCCTGTTATTCTAGATGAAGATGATGGTGATGCAGACTCCGTCGTGAATCGAACCGACGATGAACAGGTAGTAGAAAATAGAGGAATCACTATGAATGTCGCTGTCGATTCAAGGATTCTAATGGAAGGTAAAACACTCCATAAAGTTTTGTTACTCATTGTTAGGGTTTGTTCAAATAAAAACTTCGGTAACCATTTTCAGTAACTTGGGAACAACTTTTTGAAGAAATCAGTATGTAGGATTTTTTTTGGTTCTTTGTATGCGCCATTTAATAAGTGGGAATGAAACTCTACAAAAAGGGGAAAATGAAAACAATTTACTTTCATATTTTTTTATTTTTTATATGCACCCATTATAAATAATGAAAGTGGAGTACCTTGGAATCATGAATATATTACTATATCCTCGAATGTATTACAATCCAATAATGTGTTCATACCTAATCAAATGAATCTTGCCGAACTTTATTGAGGAACACATATTTCATTACCAGTAATGTAATCATGATTATTTGGTAAAGGGTCCAATCCTACCTGAATAGAAACGAGGTACAACAAATCAAACTATGGAATTACACTACTATTGATTTATGTGGGCATGAGTTTTGAGTAAAGATGAATCATGCATCAGTTATTGCATTCAGTAACAGTATACGAATGTATTCACCTTAACAATGACTCTTCATGAATTAAGATTATTGTTAAAATGTGATTTCATGATTATAGGATTCAATATTCATCATATGAAGCTTTAGGATAATGTCCCTAATAAGTTTTTGGAATAAAGAATATAGCAATCAGGAAAAGAGTACATAATACTAATGAGTTGTGTGTTCATTGAATTTGACTAAATTTGCAGCATAAAGCAATTCTTACATCTGAATCATGAATCAATTGTCTCATAAAGAATATTAAATAAAAATTAAATGCATCTTAGATGAGTTAAATTGCTTTATATTGACTTAAATACAATGAAATCACAAAAGTTGTAACCATTTAATATGTCACCAACAAGTAAGCGTCATAATTCATATTCAAGATGTTGAAGATCTATATTGATTAGATTTGAACATTATTTTTAGTGTTGAAATCTTGTTTCTATTCGATTTCTTTTTGGAGAATAATTTAGAGTGTTTTTACATATTTTCCACTGCTATCTGAGGTTAGATCTATCATTGTAAGACGCTATACTTTTAGACAATATGTATTCGTATAACACCCTCACATGTTTCACAATTATCCGTACTCTCGAATAATGTGTTGATGAATTCATTATTTGTGTGTTATTTCTCACACACGAGTTTTTTGCTTTGTTATCGAGTGAAATCAACGACTTCTATGGTGTTTTTTGAGTTAATGTAGGGTGAATAAAGTTTTAAGTGAGAACTTTTGTGTAATTATCAATGGGAGTGAGGCTTAGGATGCAAATAACAAAAACCAATAGAAATCGACCCTGATGCATCAGGAAGTGCAGGTTGAATTGAAGGCTAGAACCTGTAAGCTAGCCTAGAACTCAGGTTAAAGGGAAATAATGATTCACATGAGAGTTCATGAAGATAATGAAAGGACACATGCTAGATTAGAATTGAGTTAATTTATTGGATCTTGTGATTAATTGTGTTAAAGTCGAAAGATTTAATACGATATACATGAATTTATGTTTTGACGATGCATCTTATCTTTTGGCATATGTGTTCATTCTTCTTTGATTTGGGGGGGTTAATTTACTAACGTACATTGCCACTTACTCATAACATGAAACGAAACTCCATCCATCGTGGACCTTGGAACTGATGAATCAAAAAATGTACGAAAAAGGAAAAAACGAAAAGGTTTGCATCATCCACCTAGGAACTACTTGGAACTTAATTTATTGGCCATGAATGTTTGCGATGTTGAATTACAAAAGTTTTTTTAGGCGTTGCATCGTTAATGAAAGATTTCACAATGAACGACAGTGCATCCATTGACAAGGACACAACAGGTCAGTTCATACTAATTCTACAGAAATGTGAATTTACACAAAAAAACAAGGGCGTTTCTTATGCATGATGTGATACATGATGAGGTGATTATACATTATTCCATATCAAACCTGTCAACGCATATTAACCGATGAAGTTAATGAATATGTATACAAGTAATTTCTTGTTGGGAACTGAAGATTTGTCTAAGTGATTACTACTGCCAGGCTATCAAGATTACTACTGCTAGTAGAATTAATACTGATTAAAGAGTTAGTGCTGCTACTTGAATAGTTAGTACAGCTTGGAGAGTTAGTACTGCTAGTAGTTAGTACTGCTGAAGATTAATGCTGCTGAAGATGGTTAATACTTCTAAAGATTATTAGTACTGCTTTTAAAGATAAAGATGCCTTGGAGATAAAGACAAGCTGAAGATAATTATGGGATTGATATTGAAGATCAAGTTTATTTTGATAATTATCTTGTAATCTAATTTGTAAATATAGTCTAGATGTTATAGATTATATAGTACATTCTGAATTAATTGATAGATAAGTTTTTCTTTGAAAGAGAGAATTAACCTCAAGGTTTACAACCCTAGTTCTAGAGAAGTAGAATTCGTCTTGGTGAGCCTGTTCATCAAGATTGAGGTTTTGTGTGAAAGCTTGTTACTTTAATCATTCAATAAAGTTTACAAGTTGTGATTTATACTTTACTGTTACATAGATCTTTGAATATTAAAGTGTTTTTCCGCAACTTCTTTAATATTGTTTCTGAGTTTCATTATTCTTGTTAAGAATCAGATCCTGACAAGTGGTATCAGAGCCTAGTATTCTCAGAAACCTTCATTCATCATGGACAACACAGTTGAATCAAACAGTACTCTTGTTTCAAAGGTTCCTATGCTCAAACCTAATGAGTTTGACATGTGGAAAATTAGGATCAAGCAGTACATCCTCCTTACAGACTTTTCTATGTGGGACATTGTTGAGAATGGTCCGTCTGCTGAAGGTAAAATTGGACAAGATGGAAGAAGACCACCTCCAAAAACTGATGCTGAGAAGAAAGTGAGACAATTGGAGATGAAAGCCTTAAGCACCCTGCTTTTGGCCATTCCTAATGAGTATCAACATCAGTTTCACCACTGCACTGATGCTCAGATTCTATGGAATGCTTTAGAGAAGAGATTTGCTGGCACCAAGAGCACAAAGAGGAATCAAAGGGATATTCTCAAGAAGCAATATGAGAATTTTACATCTTCAAAGAATGAGTCTATGACTCAAACTTTTGATAGATTCAATAAGTTAATTGGTGAGTTGGCTACAGTTGGAGTCCAGATGGAACAAGATGATGTCAACCGAAAGTTCCTCAGATCTCTTGGAGATGAATGGACCATGTACACTGTTTCATTCAGATAGAATGAAAAATTGGAAGAAAAGGAACTGGATGATCTGTACAATGATCTGAGAGTGTTTGAATCTGAAGTGGAAGCAAAGAAGAAACCTACTGGATATGTTCATAATGCTGCACTCCTATCAACATCAACTGATTCTACTGCTAACCCTGAATCAGTTAATGCTGCTAATGGAGTAAATCAAGAAAAAGGCAATGAATCTGTTTTTGAAGCCTTTCTTTCCAGCCATGGTAACTCTTATTTAATCAATGATGACTTGGAACAGCTTCATCCTGATGATCTTGAAGAGATGGATATTAAATGGCAGATGGCCATGCTTTCTATGAGGGTGAAGAAGTTCATCAAAAGGACTGGGAGGAACAACTTCTCCCAAAGAAGAGAAGAAGGAGCAGGCTTTGATAAGTCAAAGATGGAATGCTACAAGTGTCATATGAAGGGACACTTTTCCAGGGAATGCAGAAGTGGAGTGTCTCACAACAACCACCAACAAGCTCAGACTGGAAGCTTCAACCAGAACAAAAACTCTGCTCAAGCTCTTGTTTCTCAACAAGGAATGGGGTTTGACTGGAGTGATCAAGCAGAAGAGGCCATTCAAAATCAAGCTCTCATGGCAGAGGTATCAGATCTCCCAACTGAGGTACTTTCTAATCTATGTTCTCAAACTTGCATAGACACTGTTAAAAGGTACAGGGATCACAACCAGAGTATGAGTGATGACCTTAAGAGGTTAGAAAAGGATAGAAAAGACTATGTGAAAATTGATGAGAGGTTTGAGGAACAAATTAAAGGGTTCCAAGCCAATGAACTTTAACACACATATGATACAAATTACTGGAAGTGGGAGAAAAATGAGCTAGAAATCCAACTGATAAAGTCTAGAGAGGAGTATGAAAAATTGAGAGGAGAGCTAGCCAAGGTTAAGCTAGATGTGGAAAAGTTTTCATATGCTTCTAAAGCCATGGATACAATTCTAAAGGTCCAAATCCATGATAAGCTTAAACCAGGAATTGGGTATAATACCACACCACCACTATACAACAACTACATCCCTCCTAAATCAGACTTGCTAGAGACCAAGGATAGGAAGGACTTGCATGAGGGAGCCACTAAGATAGATCCTTTAGATGAAGTAGTTGTTGAGGACAAGACTGAGAAAGAAGTTGGTAAGAGTAAGGATAATACTGTGAGTGGTGAGATTCCCTTAGAAAATAACATTCTTACCAATGAGGGTGGTGGAAGGAATTGGGTCAAATCTGATGACTTAGAGAAGACTGAGGGAAAGTCTAAAAAGGTCCATTACAAGCAGACTACAGTTGTGAATCCTGTTCTTTACAAACAGTGTGCAGGTAATAAGTATGGGCCTCTAAAACATGATAAAAGAAGGGGCAATCAAAGAAATTGGAATAATCAGTGGGCTCAGAAACAAGGAGTTGATCTGAGTAGAATTATCAGACCAAAACCTTGTTTCATATGTGGCAAAATGAACCATCTTGCCAAGCACTGTTATTTTAATCCTATTAACCAAAGAATAAATTTTCAAAGATCTGTGCAAAAACCCTTTGGTTATAGGAAGGATGAAAGGAACCATGTGGCTAAGAAACCTGTTAAATCTAAAAGACACATGAAGAAAGAGACTGTAAAAGAGAGTGTCAAGATGTGGGTTCCCAAAAGCACTAAAACTGTTAGTACTGCTACCACAAATAGTGCTGCTGACAAAGATAGTGTTGCCAGAAGCAATACTGCTACTATCAATGTTAATGCTGCTGAGAGTATTAGTACTTCTAAAACTAACATTGCTAGTACTTCATCAGATGTTAATACTGCAAACTCTGTTAATGCTTCTAACAAGGTTAGTATTGCTAAACCTGTTAGTGCTGCTAACTCTGTTAGTACTTCTAAAATTAGTACTGCTTCTAGTGTTTGTGCTTCTAGACCAATCATCTTGACAAAGTACTCCAGTAAAGAGTATTCTAATTTTAAAAATCTCATCAAAAAGGAGTGTAAGTACTTTGATGAGAAAGGGAGGCCCAAGACCACTTTGGCTTGGGTTCCCAGTCAATACTAATTGATTTATCTTATGTGCAGGGCAACTAGTAGCTCAAGGGAAAGAGCATCTGGCATGTTGATAGCGGTTGCTCTAGGCACATGACAGGGAACATAGCTTGCCTCAAGAATTTCAAGAAAATTGATGGAGGGCATGTTGCCTTTGGTAATACTCCAGATGGAGGTAAGATTAGTGGTAAGGGAAATGTAACAAAAGGTAAGATGACCTTTGAAGATATTTACTATGTTGAGCAGTTAAGGTACAACCTGTTAAGTGTATCACAGGTTTGTGACAAAAAACATAGTATATTATTCATTGATTCAGAATGCATTATTCTTGCTCCTGGATTTAAGGTAGTTGATGAAAAGATGATACTACTAAGAACTCCTAGAAAGGATAATGTCTATTGTTTGGATATGGAAAATGTTTCAAATGATTCATCCCTAAACTGTCTTGTTTCAAAAGCCTCTTTGGATGAATCATCACTTTAGCACAGAAGGATGTGTCACATGAACTTTAAAACAATGAATAAACTTGTTAAAAACAACCTTGTAAGAGGTCTGCCTTCAGAAGTCTTTTCATGTGATGATCATTGTGTTGCTTGTCTCAAAGGCAAACAAAAAAAAAACTTCTCATAAGTCCAAAGAGTTGAACACAATTTCTTCTTCTCTTCAGTTGTTGCATATGGATCTGTTTGGTCCTACAAAGGTCATGAGTATAGGTAAGAAATCATACTGCTTAGTTATTGTTGATGATTACTCTAGATTTACTTGGGTGTATTTTCTAAGGACTAAGGATGAGACAAGTGGACTGATCAAATCATTTATTCTAAGAATTGAAAACCAAACAAATCAAAAGGTAAAAGTCATTAGATCAGATAATGGTACTGAATTTAAAAATCTTGACCTAAACACCTTTTGTGAGGAAAAAGGAATTGAGAGGCAATACAGTGCTCCTAGGACTCCACAACAAAATGGTGTTGCTGAGAGAAGGAATAGGACACTGATTGAGGCTGCTAGATATCTGTTAGCTGATTCAAAACTTCCAATTACTTTCTGGGCTGAAGCAGTTAATACTGCTTGCTATGTCCAAAACAGAGTTCTAGTAGTCAAGCCTAAGAACAAGACACCATATGAGCTTTTACATAAAAGAAACCCATTTATTGGTTTTTTCAAACCTTTTGGGTGTCCTTGTACCATTCTCAATACCAAAACTCACTTAGGAAAGTTTGATAGCAAAGCAGATGATGGTTTTCTTGTTGGTTACTCATCTCAGAGTAAGGCCTACAGAGTGTTTAATTCTTCTTCTAGAATAATTGAGGAAAGTGACAATGTCAAATGCAATGAGAACTCACCAAATCCTATTGGTTCAGGTCCTCAGTGGTTATTTGACATTGATTCACTAACTAACTCTTTGGGTTTCAGTAGTGATGATCATACAAGATCAGGAAGTAGAGGATCAGGGGATGAACAAGTACAAAATATTATTCCTCAGTCTGTGATCTTTCCCATACCTACAATGGACCCTGTTGAAATATGTGAAAAGGAGATTGTTACTGAACCAATTCAGAGTGAAGAAGAAAGAAGAGATGAGGAGAATTCAGAGCATGAAGAGCCAGAAGTAGCTGATGAGATCCCCTCAGCTGATTTAAATGACTCCAATTTAGATGTGGGAATTAATGAAGAATCTAGTCATCAGATAAGAACTCAGAAGAATCATCCTCCTGAGCTGGTAATAGGAGACATCTCTTCTTCTATGATGACTAGGAATCAAAGAAGACTTCAAGATTTGCAGGATCAGCAGCATACAATACTCTCTTGCTTTCTATCTCAGATTGAGCCTAAGAAGGCTTATGATGCAATGAAAGATTCAAGTTGGATAGAAGCCATGCAAGAAGAGTTGCTACAGTTTAAATTGCAAGATGTTTGGGACTTGGTGGACCTTCCAAAAGGTCATAGAGCAATTGGCACCAAGTGGATTTTCAGAAATAAAAAGGATGAGAGAGGAATAGTAATCAAGAACAAATCAAGGCTAGTGGCACAAGGGTACACTCAGGAAGAAGGCATAGACTATGAGGAAGTCTTTGCTCCAGTTGCACGGGTAGAGGCAATTAGGCTGTTTCTAGCCTATGCCTCATATATGAAGTTCAAGGTATATCAGATGGATGTGAAGAGTGCCTTTCTATATGGAACAATTGATGAAGAAGTATATGTCTGTCAGCCCCCTGGATTTGAGAATCCATCATATCCTGAGAAAGTATACAAACTGAAGAAAGCACTCTATGGTCTACATCAAGCCCCAAAAGCATGGTATGATACTCTGTCTACCTATCTCTTGGAAAATCGGTTTGAAAGGGGAATCATTGACAAGACCCTTTTCATTAAAAGAAGTAAGAAGGACACCCTACTTGTTCATATTTATGTGGATGACATCATATTTGGATCCACAAAAGATCAGATGTGTAGAGACTTTGAAGAGTTGATGCACAAGAGCTTCAAAATGAGTTCAATGGGTGAACTCACTTTCTTCCTTGGGCTTCAAGTGAAACAACAGAAAGATGGGATTTTCATAAGTCAATCAAAGTATGTGAAAGACATCCTAGATAAGTATGGTTTATCAGACTCAAAGCCAGTAAGCACAACAATGGAAACACATAAACAGATCACTGTTGATCTCGAGGGGGAGGATGTTGATGTCCATCTTTATAGATCAATGATTGGATCTCTCATGTATCTCACAGCCTCAAGACCAGATATCATGTTTCCAGTGTGTGTGTGTGCCAGATTCCAAGTCAAGCCAAAGCAGTCACATCTTCAAGCAGTTAAGAGGATTTTCAGATACTTAAGAGGGCAACCTAGATTAGGTCTTTGGTATCCTTATGAATCTACTTTTGACTTGATTGCATATTCAGACAGTGACTTGGGTGGTGCTAATATGGATATAAAGTCTACTTCAGGAGGATGTCAGCTTTTGGGTGCAAGACTAGTATCTTGGCAGTGTAAGAAGCAAACCACAATGTCCTTATCCACAACAGAAGCTGAGTAAATTGTTGCTGCAAGTTGCTGCTCTCAGGTTCTATGGATTCAGAATCAAATGCTGGACTATGGGGTAACCTTTCTTCACACTCCAATCTTCATTGACAATAGCAGTGCTATTAGCATTGTTAACAATCCAGTCAAGCATTCGAAAACAAAGCACATTGAAATCAGGTATCACTTTATTAGAGACTGCAATGAAAAAAAGCTTATTCAAGTTGCTAAAGTTCATACTGATAATCAGTTTGTTGATCTATTCACTAAAGCTTTTGATGTGGGTAGATTCACTTTCTTGGACACAAGTGTGGGCATGATCAACTCTGAATGAGCTCATGTTTACAAAATGTTTGTATACCTGTTATTTGTTTTGGTGTTACTAATCATCTTTCTCATGAAGTTTATTGCCTTGCTTAGACTAACACAAGCTTCAACAGTGTAAGTATAGTTAATGCTGCCAGTGCAGTTTTAATGCTGCCAGTGCAAAGTTACTACTGCAGGTTCATTATTACTACTGCTAGTCTGAGTTACTACTTCAGGTATGAGTTAATACTGCTAGTTAGTTAATACTGCTAGTTAGTTAATACTGCTATTTGGTTACTACTGCTATCAGTTAATACTGCGAGTGAGTTAGTACTGCTTTAACTGAAAATAGGGTTAATACTGCTTCTTTCCTGAATTCTATAAATACCCTCTTTGCCCGCCAAAAAGCTCACAACGACTCTTTGAATACTGTTCGTCTTCTCTCTAACTCTTTTCTCTCAAGCAACCAGTGTGTTTCAGTCAAGAATCCTCAAGACCGATGGCATCCATGGCGTTTATTGATGAACACAATGAGATCGTAATGCTTCAAAAGCCTCAGCAGGCTGCTGGATTTCATCAAATAGTTGATTTTCTCAAGACCAGTCATATAGCTTATGCTCTTACAGTGTCACCACCAATTTTCATCGAGCACCATAAGCAATTTTGGGCCAATGCCACCGCTGTTACTGAAAACGGTGTGCAGTGTATCAAGACAAGGGTGTGTGACAAACCCTTGACAGTCTCTGAAGAGGTCATTCGCATCAGTCTACGACTAGACGATGCCTCAGGTATTACCTCTATCTATAATGAGGATTTGTTTTCCAATCTCACAAGAATGGGGTATGAAGACCAACAGGGTGTTTTCAAATTTTACAAAGCTAACTTTTCTCCCCAATGGCGGTTCTTTGTTCATACTCTTATGCACTGTATTTCTCGAAAAGCTACTAGATGGAGTCAGTTCAGTAGTACCATTGCTTATGCTTTGGTCTGCTTGTCTACTGCCAGAAAGTATAATTTCTCAAAAATGATTTTCAATGACCTTGTGTCAAACTTGGACAATAAAAAGAGTTTCTTTATGTATCGAAGATTTGTCCAGGCAGTTATCACCTCTGAATTGACGGATATGCCTCAGTTTAATGAGGTATATGTACCTAAAATCCCTAAGGGCAAGGTATTTTCAAACATGAAAAGATCTGCCAAGGACTCGGAAGGAGTTGACACCCCATTGTTCTCTACAATGATGGTGGTGTCCCACAACCAAGAAGGTATGGCATCAGGGTCAAGGCCCTCACTAGACCATTCCTCTTATAGCCAAACCCAACCTTCAACCACTATATCACTCCCTCAGTCCCTTGTTCTTAAGCCAACCCCAGTTATATCCAAAACTTATGCTAAGAGAAAGGTACACAAGGCTCATTCCCTTGTTGTACCTCCTACAAACCCAGAACCTCAAAGCCCTCTAATGGAGCATTATCCATTAGAGAATATCCATAGGGAAACTACTGGGGTGTCTCCCAACCCCACGGAGGTGCTCACTAAAGAGATGCATGAGCATGTGGGTGAGAAGACTGCCACTACTCCTGCTAGCATAGAGGAGGCCAGTGGTAACATCACTAAGACCTTCCCCATGGCAACTTTGAATGAGCAATCATTTAAAGGTCCCAGGTGCCAAGAAACCAAGGGGGTGGAGGGTGCTTCTGCTAGGCAGAAGACCTCTACTACTAAAAGATCCAATGATCCCTCAAAAGGGGGTAACACTCCTGGAGAAGGTGAGGACAGATATAACTACAATGAATTGATGGAAACTATGGGAAACATTAATCTAGATGTCATCAAGCAAGGCTCAGATATAGAGGAAATGAAATTGGTAATTCTGTCTCAACAAGTGCAGATTACCAAATTGAAGAAGCTGGTGATGAAGTTGGTGCAGAAAAAGAAAAGAAAGCAGTTTGTTTTGAAGAAAAGGGAAGATGCTTTCAACAAGGGGGAGAATAAAGATGAAGGGGAGAAACACAGTCCCATTGGCATGGAAAATGAGTTTGAGGGGGAGCAGAATACAGAAAAAGAAAGTACAGAAGCAGAAAGTTCAAAAGAAGCAGAAAAGGCACAAGCAACAGTAACAGAGTCAGCAGCAGTAACAAGGCTATCTGTTGAAGAGATAGAAATTGCAGAAACCTTGGTCAAAGCAAAGAATGATACTCCCAAAGCCACTCAAAAGGCTAAGGGAGTAATAATCAAAGAAGGAGGTTCAGAAAAGAAAGAAAAAGAGGTCAGTATGGAGGATGCAAAGAAGAAGGGAAATGAGAAGATGGTTGAATCTGAGCAACCTTTAAAGAAAAAGAATCAGATAGAGTTAGATGAAGAAGTGGCCAAACAGCTTCAAGCAGAGTTGGCAAAGGAAGAAGAAATACAATCTGCCAAAGACAGAGAGCTTGCACTAGATATGGCCAAAAATCTCAATGAAGAATATCAAAAGAATTTGAAGGATGCAGCTGCTGCCAAGATAATTACAAAGAAGGCTTCAAGGCAAAGGCTGGCATTAAAGCAAAGACAAAGACAACCCTCAAAGACCTTCCTGGCCAATCAAGAAAGGAGGAAGATGATAAACTTCCTGAAAGGAGCTCTTGGAGTTCCTGAAGGAATGTTTACTAACATGGCCTATGGTAGGATAGAGGAGTTGTATTCAAAGGAGATGGCAAAGCTTCAAGGGGATTCCACTCAAAGGGAAGAAGCTGAAAGGAGGATGAAAGAGAGGCATGATCTCAATATCCAACAACCCTTCCCTGAGAGTGAGGAAACCACTCCTTCAAAAGAAAAGGCTGAAGATAAGAAGGAAGAACCTGTTGCTGTGGAAGTCAAATCTGCAAAGATAGTGAAAACTCTAGCTTCCAAGAAACAACCCAAAAAGCCAAGGGTTGAAGAAGCAGAAAAAGAGGCAGAACCATCTGTTGCAAGTCAAAGTGCACAACAATCAAGTCAGTCTAATGTGCATTTTGAACTTTACATGACTGTAACAAATAGTGAGCCAGTGAAGGCAGATCCCATTTCAGTCCATGCCCCTGAAATCATCCACTGGGATATTCTTGAAGATCAAGGCAAAGAATATTTCAGAATCAAAAGAATGGGTGATCACTTTGAAGTCTACTCTACTTGGGGGAAGAGAGTCAGATGTTGTTCCAGGTCAGACTTGGAAGAAATGTTTAAAGCGGGAATGAATCTGTATGGGGATGTGCTGAAGACTCCAGGGATGAACATCAAGAAACTAGCAATGGAGTATTTATGCATGATGTTCAGTCCAGATCTTGTCAAGCATGTCATCAAAGATGTATTGAAGTCTGTGGACAACTGGATGCTAATAGAAAGGTGTGGGGTGTATATCTTGACCATAGATAAAAGCTTTCATGAATATTATCTGGTGGATAAGATATATGATCACAGCCTAGCTAAGCTTCATGGGATGCTGAAAGCCAAATTAATTTGTCCTCAAGGCTCAGAAATGGCAAGGATTGTGGTTAGCAGGATAATCAATCAAAGTCTGGGACTGGATCCAAATTTGGGCAACTGAGCTGAAGTGTTGAAAGCATCATGCAGACGACATATGAAGAACTTGACTTCTTTTCTCTAAAAGTCAAGTTAGGGGGAGATTGTTGGGAACTGAAGATTTGTCTAAGTGATTACTACTGCCAGGCTATCAAGATTACTACTGCTAGTAGAATTAATACTGCTTAAAGAGTTAGTGCTGCTACTTGAATAGTTAGTACTGCTTGGAGAGTTAGTACTCCTAGTAGTTAGTACTACTGAAGATTAATGCTGCTGAAGATGGTTAATACTTCTGAAGATTATTAGTACTGCTTTTAAAGATAAAGATGCCTTGGAGATAAAGACAAGCTGAAGATAATTATGGGATTGATATTGAAGATCAAGTTTATTTTGATAATTATCTTGTAATCTAATTTGTAAATATAGTCTAGATGTTATAGATTATATAGTACATTCTGAATTAATTGATAGATAAGTTTTTCTTTGAAAGAGAGAATTAACCTCAAGGTTTACAACCCTAGTTCTAGAGAAGTAGAATTCGTCTTGGTGAGCCTGTTCATCAAGATTGAGGTTTTGTGTGAAAGCTTGTAACTTTAATCATTCAATAAAGTTTACAAGTTGTGATTTATACTTTACTGTTACATAGATCTTTGAATATTAAAGTGTTTTTTCGCAACTTCTTTAATATTGTTTCTGAGTTTCATTATTCTTGTTAAGAATCAGATCCTGACATTTCTAATGCACTTCATACACCAAAATATGTGTAATCTTTTCTATCGAGGTTCATACACAGGGTCCAAAACAACGAAAGATCATAAGGAAAAAGTTGGTTCCATATGGAGGAAGGAAACTGTTTCCAGTACATCATCAATAAAGAACCCACTAATTGATTGCTTTCAAGTCAGCAGTTCATCCAGGGTCACGCGAAGTCAACGAAGGAGACAAATTGAGGTAGAGAGGGCTAGAAAATAATCTGGATTTCAGCCTCCCAACATGGGTGGAAAGAATACAACATCTACACATGGCACTAGACCAGGTACCTAATTCTTTACATTCACACTTCCTATACTTGTGCATCAGTAGATTAACATTGAGATCATAAAATAACAACTCGTTTTAAAAAACTGAAGGATCACGCATACATGCTGGCATGAAAACAAATGCGACCTCAAATGAATCCAAAGCAAAAGACCACATGCCAACAACGATGGATGAGGGTTCATCAAGGTCAACAATGAGAAGAGTGAATGTGCTTCGAAAAAGGACATCCCCATATACTTTGTACGAAACAATTGAGGCCCTAGACGGTGATCGGAAGAAGGCAATAACTGAAATAGGATTGGGAACTTTACTGAATATGGCAATAGAGGGTGTACCATCTAAATTAGGCTTTTTCGTCGTGGACAAGTTTGACCCCACATGCATGGGCATAAAATGTGCACACGGAATCATCCCAGTTACTGTGTCGTCAATTCATGAAGTGCTTGGCCTACCCACTGGCGGAATAGACATATTAGTTGAAACTGATGTCGACATGGACAACAATGTTACAAGCGTTTGGAAATAGAAATTCGATAAGAAGAAAATATGGCCAAAGGATGTTATGAATCTAATCTTGCAAGGGACCGACTCAGGTTTAGGTTTTAAGATAAAATTTCTTGTTGTGTTTGTCAACCTAATGGTTGAATGTAACAGCATGGGGATGTGCAACTTGGCCTCCTTGTCAAAGCTACAAAATGAATCCATGCTCCCAAAGATAGACTGGTGCAACTTCATATTTGACAAACTAAAAATCAGCAAGCAACGATGGAGACGAGACAACGAATTGTGCTTCTACGCACCGGTCCTCTGACGTACCTTACGGTAACGTTAAATCACAAACATATCAAATTTATTCATTGCATGAAGAGTACCTACATAATATGAACTTGTTTTCTTTTTGTAGTTGCTTTATGTAGACTCAACAGTCAGCAAACGGGTGGAGGTGCATAAAATCGGTCCACCAATTACGGTCTGGACTATAGGCTTTTTGAATAAAAGAGAAGAACGGAGTTGGAAGATGGAGGATTTGGACTTCTACCACTAACAAATATGAATTGTAGCCGCAACTTCGAAACGCGATCAAATAAGTCTACGGATGGAAAAAGTAGTGGGCAGCAAAGAGCGCCTGAAACAACTGAACATGTTAATCTTATTACTTTATGTTGTATTAATGTTCACCATTTTCAATGAACACTTTCTAACTAACATTTATGTTGTATGCCTAAAGGAATTGTTGAACACCATTGTGGAAAAGATGGCATCAATCAAAAGGCTTAAAAAGGAGGCAGAAGATGATATTCACAATGGTCTGACCAACTTCGAGAACAAAGACAGATTCATTTCTTTACGATGAAAGATGGACAGTCTGTTCCACTCATCTACTGCAAGCAGCGAACGAACACCGAATCCAACGAAGAAAACATGATTGGTGAACGAGTGTACGGATATTGTTTTAAGCCAACAGGTTGACGACCCATTGGCTGAACTATGGGAAAGTCCTATATATGTTAAGGAGGTTTATGAATCCATGCGTGTATCTGTCGAGACCTCAAAGGCGATGAGGTTTTTGAATGTCATAGAGCCACCGGGTTTTCATCTCGGATTCAGCCCAATGAAAGATGTATAAACTCAAAAGGTAGTGGGGGCGGATGCATCTGGTTCGGGTGTGACAAAGGATAAGGGAAAGGGAAAGGGAAAGTTGATTGATGACAATCAAGCACCGGAAGAAGCTGGGTTCAATCGAGGAGTTACACAAGGTCGGAATCCGGAAGCCATAACAAACACGATCGCATCTGATTCATGCGAACATCTATTGGACAAAACGGATATAAAACCGGTCATTGTACCAAAGAAAGAGGAGAAGGACTCGATCAATGACAGTCCCGGGATGACAAACAACGATCCTCCTGTCGAGAACATCACTCGTGCAAGACCTTCACGCCGAAATATGAAACCTGGGGCTCATTTGAAATCCCCGTATGTTGTCAGAATCGTGGATTTTAATGTTTCAGCGGAAGACAAACGAGCACATGAATGGGTGTTGTCGATCTTTGGCGGAAAAGTGTGAGTGCATATACTTTATTCATTTTACCTTAGTTTTTTATTTGCCAAAACAGTACCAACTTCACTAATATATGATTGATACTAACATCTTTTCATAGTGACACGGTGTTCCGCACAAATGATTGCGTACACATCTTCCGTACTGGAATGGATACTTTAGCTGCAACGAACATGAATATTTCTCCATCTGTGATTAATGGATGGGCATCGATCTTGAACTACGAGGAGCGTTTCAAAAACCGAGATTCGATTAGACAATACTTCTTCTCAACTGAAATGATGGTAATTCGTATTATTCAAAGTGATTATCATATTCATAGGAGTTAAATCATTTACATGTTCCATACAAGTATTAATTACACAAAAAAATGAAAAAGGATGATCCTTTGTTGCAGATGCATGCGGGAGGTGAAAAAACCCAGTACGACGGTTGTTTAGAAGAAGCAGAAAGATGTAGGCCGAATCTGATGAAGATGAAAGATATCGACCTGGTAAGATAAATTGTTCGATTAAAAATAATGAAATTGTTAAATATATCAAGAACGACCATTTTATAACTGATTCATCAGGCATTTTTTCCATTGCGGGATGGAGCATTCTACTATTTAGTAGTGTTCAACATAAAAAAACCTGGTAAGATAAAAGATATCGACCTGGTAAATGTAGGCCGAATCTGATGAAGATGAAAGATATCGACCTGGTAAGATAAATTGTTCGATTAAAAATAATGAAATTGTTAAATATATCAAGAACGACCATTTTATAACTCTGATTCATCAGGCATTTTTTCAATTGCGGGATGGAGCATTCTACTATTTAGTAGTGTTGAACATAAAAAAACCATCTTGCACCATTATAGACAACCGGGTATTCACTGCGCTACCAAAAGCTACATTGTTGCGAAAATATGGATACATCATTGAAGTCCTTGTAAGAATACGAGCCTAATCAAAAGCTTTTTTTTAATAATGCACCATTAAACATCCAACATACTAACTATTATTTTCCATTGATTTGAAGCAACGTATGATTTGAAGCAACTCAAAACGGTAGGACATGCGGTGGCCAAAGACATGCAAGGAGTTGTCCAAGAAAGAGCGATGATGACTTGGCAAACACACCATAACGCCTATGACAGCGGGGTATTCACCATGAGGCACATGGAAACATTCATGGGCGACATGAAGATTTGGAAAACAGGACTCACGGAGGAAGGGCAAAGGCAGCAGATGCAAATAGATGACTTGAAAAAGAAGTACGTCGCAAAGATCGCGCTGCACGATCATAACTTGTAGAAGAATGCTACGACAAAGGAAATCGATCACTTCACTTCACTGGATCTTGACATCAAAGCCTAGATTCTGCGTCAAGCTCGTGAAAGCCGATTTGAACGACTTGAGTTATGTCATTATGAACCGTATTCTTGTTGGTTTCACAATATGACTGCTTCATTAGTTCTTTTTTTTGTGTGTGTGGTTCATTTTTGGAACATTTTAGTATTAGTCACCCTAGTTCTTAGACTGTTTCAGTTTTCATTAACACCTTGCAAACTTTTGGTATTGGAACAATAGTTGTTTGACTGTTGCACTTTATGTGTTCATTCAGCTTTGATTATACTCTGCATCTTTTCACCTACTATTAATATATATATATATATGTGTGTGTGTGTGTGTGTGTGTGTCTGTGTGTGTGATAATATGATGTTTATAAGTCATATTAAATTAACAATTAATTGTAACTTCAAATTTTGTGGGTCAAACGCATAAAACATGAAATTCATTTTTTGAGTTCATTCACATAAACAAAATGTCATTGATTGGATAACCATACATTATACCTCTTAGTAAAATGACACTTCTTCAACACTTATTCCACATGACAACAATATTCACCACATGCAAATTGAAAACATCCTACTTTCCAATAAGGTTCTTTGATTCTTTTATATATTAACTATATAAATTATATGGAATCACGCAAGAAACCTTCCAAAAACCATGAATTGTTGGGACATCGATGAAAAAAAACAAGTACTGATTAAATCACCCAACTATCTGAAATTCCGTATTAATCACGAAAATAAAGAACGCCTTGCCGAGTAGAAGACAATACGAAATCCAAAAATAAAATAAAAAAGGAATCACCATTATCAACAAAAAACCCAGATACAATTGCATTCACATCGTTAGATAACCAAATCTTACATATATCCAAAAACCATTTTACAACATCAACCAACAAAAACCCCCTAACTAACTATCAACATCAAAAACCGCCAACATTTTAAACACCCCACCTGGTACCCACTAATAGTATAGCTACATTAGGGTTTTGGGAATAACCCAACAGCACCACAGGTTTGGCGAACAACTCCTTGTACTCACGTCGAACCTGGGAAAGCTCTTTCTCCAAGTCGTGAATCTCTCGAAGCAGGCGCATGAGGTGCCGAACCAATACCTTGATAAACGAGGTTGGACACACGGATTCATCAACGTGTGATGAGGAGTCGCCGACTCTTGACATTGTGGCACCTACTGGAAACAAACAACGTTTGAAGAAAGAAAATGATAGACAAATAAAAATAAGAATTAAAATATAAAGCCATCATCAAGAAAGAAAAGTAATGATTCTCTAGATGACATAGAAGAACGTGAATCATAATTAGCATTCATTATAAATTACTTTAACCACTACACAAAAAAAAAATAAAGCCAAAAAATCCAAATTATTATTTCAAATTAAAGTAGAATCATCACAAAATAACACTCAAACTATAGTGTACTAGCCACCTAAAAGCTTAAACTAAACCCTGCAATCAAATTTAACCTAAACATAGAAAATAAAAATAAGCAGCTAAGATAATTATCCTAATCAATAAACGAACCATCACAATTCCGGACAATTACGAGAATCATGCCTCACCAACTGACCACATTTTCTGCAAACCCTTTTCGGCTTCTTTACTTTCATAACGGCCTTCTCACGAACACCTATTAATCTCTTTCCGGTACCACAACCTTTGTTACGAAGCCCAAAAGGTGGGAACACATCAACACTATCCACTTCGGATACACCCATGAACTATTGAATATTAGAATTTTTCCGCTGCCGATTAGATTGATGTGTGCTAGAAATATCAAGATTTGCAACCCATTTCTCCAATTCATTAACAAATTCAACCAACGTATCTTTGTCATTCTTCACCTTCTCCACAATACGATCAACCAATGAATATGCATTACCCATTAACTTCTCTGATTTAACATCGACTTCGCCGTATCTCAACAGGAAAAAGATCCTGACGCCAACGTTGTAGCACATAACGATCAGGAATAACCTTGACTTTATCATTCACTAACACCTTTAAGGTGTGCCGACATAAGATACCATTCCTGACAAACAAATTGCAACTACAGTCCAGATTTCCAATCAAGGGGTCACGAACAACCTACAATACAAACCACACATGACAATGCACACGGAAATATAAATATATAAATATATAAATATAAAATGATTACTTGTACCACATATTTTTTTAATGATAACAAATTACCGTGAACTTGGCAAGAACATCAGTCGCTTCATTAACTTCGCTGATTGAGAAGACCCTGTTCCTATCAACATCACAAAATCCACCACATTCACACGACCACATTGCTTCCGACAACTCGTTCTGAAAATCAAAGAAAATAGTGCGAGTATATACTAACGCAACATATTTCTCTAGCTTACTCGGGGAAATCATGCGTGGATTGGTGGACTTTGTTTTTACTTCCTCATATGCATGCTCCTTCCTCTGCGTCTCAATAGCATTATCAAACGAACGCAAAAATAGCATCAGATCATGATAAAAAGCGTGATATACATTGAATAATACATTGATACTCTCAGACCTAGACGTGGTTTTCATCAAACCAGACATGGGTAAGTCTTTAAAGTACGTGGGAATCCACGAATCCTGAATCGCATAGATTTCTTCAAATGAAGAATCACCGGCCAACCCATACTTCTCCATCAATTCAATCCATTTTACCTCAAAAACATTAGGTTCAAGATTCACATCCCACACCAAATTATTCAGTTCAGGGATGAACGAGGTTTTGTCTTTCAAGAACGCGCTAATCTACAAACATTATAATATACATTAAAAACCCATTAAAATCGCAGTAAAATGCTTCCATCTAATCATAAACAATTAATGTATTTCAAAGAAAGTGATCACATACCTTATTTTCAACTTTCTTCGTGATATGTCACATACAAAGACGGTGTTTACTGTCTGGTAATGCTTTTGGGATTGCTTGCTTCATCGCAGCACACTGATCAGTTATTACGAAAAGTGGCTGACGTCCATGAGCCTTCAGGAAAGCCTTCAATATCCAAGTATAGTGATCAACCGTCTCACCAGCAATCAATGCAACACCGACCACAACTGATTTTTTGTGGTTATCAATGGCAACAAACGGAACAGAACTCATAGCATGTATGTTTCATCAAATTAAAAATATCATCACATCGTGAAAAAATGAAAAAAAATAATAAAATTATTAGATAAAAACACACATAATTGTTAGTCCGAAAAGTTGCGTCAAACGAATTGACATCACCAAACTCCTTATAATTCAACCGAGCAGTTTCATCCGCCCAAAAAATCGATTCCAACTCAATTTCACTGACTTTATATTCATAAAAGTAGTCGGGACAAATCTCTTGTCTACTCGCCATAGTATTGATCAGCATTTGCGCATCCTTGTTGCCAACAAATGAATTCATATCACGTCTGTAATTCTGATAATCTCTAACCGTCCCACCCGATTTACGACGTCCTCGATTCATTGCATTACGGATCCTATGGATTTTTGTAACGCCAACTTTCTGACTACATGAATAAAAAACGTTCTTCTGACAGCATAACTTAATTGCCTACTTGACCGGGAAAAAATCATCTCTTCCTCGCTAAATAAAACGTGATTATGCCACTCAACAAATTTATAAACCTCATACCCATTCTTCTCCTTGAAAAAATGTACCTTAAAACAAGCTTTACATCCGGTTCTTTTTATGTTTGTATTATGCCTCTTTCGTGCACCGGTGACAACATCTAATGAATCAAAGGATTTTGGGGTAGGTATCCCTTCTTTACTACAAACCAAGTACCTAGTTGTTATTATACCTAACCTATTAATTCTTTTGTTAGATAACCTAACATCAAAACCACCTTGCTCAGCATATCTCCTATAAAAACTCTCAGCCACATCACGATTAATAAAAAAATCACCAACTTTCGGAATAGACTCAACCAAAAAATTAGGAATCCAGTACTTAGACCCGTCTGCAGTTTCTTGCATATGTTGATGAATAAAATCTACAATTGCCACAAAAAAGTAAAAAATATAATTACAAAACCAAAACACATAAAATCATATAAAAGAAGTCCCTGCATAACACGAATATTACAAAATTCACCATCCAAACACAAATCCATCTTCCATCATTCAACATCACAAAGTGATCTATTTAACGAAACGTACTAATAGTCCAGAATTATATAACGTAGATCTACCATTCATGTATAGAATTTTTTTCCTTTGATGCACATCATATAATTAGTTTTCATAAGGTTATACATGCGATCCAGATTGAAGATTATAGAGCCTTCAAACTGTTTCAATGAACATACTAGTTTCTTATGATAAAAAAAATTTATATCTCTAAGAATATTGACATCTTGGAATATATCAACAATCTACCCCGTAACGGAAAAAAAACAACTACTACTTTCATACCACTATCATCAACAATATGATTTGAATCATCCTCTCCTTCTTCATCGCCGGCCAATGCTTCCGCCGATGAATCCATACAAAGGCCATCGTCATCGTTGATGACTGCCGCATGAACTGTCTTCGACGACCCAACAACATCATTCACGAAAATTTCATTCATCGGAAAAATATCTCTGGTTACTAAACTTGAATCCTCCATGGTCGACTGATTGAAGAAAAAAATGATTGCAGAAAAAACCTACAAAATTAATGATAAGAAGGATATTAACAGCAACTGAATAATGGAGAATATCATCTCCTAAAATAACGCATACAACAATAATATAATTAATAAAATAAAAAAATATTATATTCTGAAAACCATGAATTGACATCGATACCCTCTAAAAATATTGATTTAATAATAAACAAATATATTGAATTATCCAAAACGATTGGCTGATATTAGTGCACAAAGTTTGCACAAATTGACCGGTTTGCAAAAGTTACGTCCCCTACATATATATATATATATATATATATATATATATATATATATATATATATATATATATATATATATAGGACGATAATCAAATGAGGACCAAAAAATTGTTGAGGACAGTTGGAACCCATCTTAATCATCCAATGGTTTTAATCAAATGCCATTGTAAATGGTGACATTTTTGTAATATTTATGAAAGTTATACCTAATCTCACAACTAATCTAAAAGTTCAAGGGTATTTAGAAGATTTGTAAATAAGCCATCTGTCATCTTAATTTCCACCAATCGATCAAAATTCACCCTTTTTCTACTTGGTTCCCAGAGAAAGATAAAATTTCCTATTTTTTCTTCCAATTTCCTCCAACTTTTCTCTTGATTCTTGTATCCCAATCCTTTAATTGCTAAAACCCCAATCAATTCATCATGAAATCAACCCTAATTTCATCTCGCATGGCTCCAGATTGATGTTTCATTCAAATATATGATTTTCTTGATCGATTCACAGTAAGATAACTTTCAGTTCGATTTCGATCACACATGTTGTTTTTAGGGTTCGCTAACTCGAAATTCACATAAAAACTTTCAATCTTTGAAGATGGATGGAAACAAAGATGATGCTTTAAGATGCTTAAAAATCGGCAAAAGAATAACGAGACGAACCTTCTTCTGATTAAACTCGATCAATAACGGTAGTAGTTCTGACCTCCGACAAACCGAAGCAACATCGATCTACCAAAACAGTCGTCGATGATGCTATAGGGCCTCAAAGAGTGCAGAACCATGATTAATCTCGATCGACAATACCAGACCAGGAAGGAATTTTTTTTGGGTGTTGCTCTTGGTTGATCCCATTATTGATCTGTAAGTTTGGATTTTGAGAAAAGAAAAAAAGTTAGGGTTTAATTTTTGGGAAATGTGAAATTTGGTTGATTCCATTATCGATCTGTAAGGTTGTGTTTTAATTTGGTTTAAGATTTGAGTCTTAGGTTTGATTTTGATTGGGTTTCCTTAATATCGATCTCTTTTCGAAGAAATCATTCTTTCCGGTATGACGACGGTGTACACATTTGATTGTTATGATGACGTTGTTCCTGTCCACCGATGATTATGAAAGCGTATGAATCGGTGATTATAGACATCAATTGCAGTTGATTTCATTAGGTGAAAATAGATTATAAATGAAATTTATGTTTGATTTCATGTGGTGAACTAAGGTTGATACGTGTTTCATCTGGTGAATCTTGTGTTTCGTATGATGAATAAATCTGTATGTTTCATCCGGTGAATCTTGTGTTTCATGTGATGAATAAATCTATACGTTTCATTTGGTGAATCTTGTTACCAAAATGACGATTATGCCTTTTTCATATGGTGAAACAATTTTTAATTAAAACTAGGTGTAACACCCTAAAAACAGGGATAACAAAAATCCGAAAAACGGACATGAGGTATATAGAATTGTCATAGCAAGAGTCTCCCAAAATGGGGAAATAACCAATCCTGTTTAATTACAATTGTAATTTAAAGGACAAATAAATGACAATCAACTAATATACTTTATATAACTAGAAAAGAGATTACAAAAGGGTGTCATCTATAAACTCGAAAGTTCTTCTACAAAAAGTATGTCCAAATGAAAGTTTCTCCAAGCTCTCACCCAAGCAACTACGCCAGCTTAGAACCGGCGCCACTAGAACCTGAGATACACATCGACACCAAACAAGTATTAGGCCAAAAAGCCTAGTGAGATGAACAATAAAAGGCATGCATGAACAGTTACAATTCTTATCAGCAGTTAACCAAATTTGTCGAGTGTGGAGTCAACGGGGGATACCCATAGCACCAATCAAGTTCTACCCAAAGAGACAATGTACCTTGATGCCAACTACTAAGAGTGACATCCCAAAGGCCCGGCACATCCGAGGACTACAACCATGGCATTACCCCGAATGGTGGAGGTCTAGGCACATACCATCATGGTGGCGCCCAAGACTACATCCTCCTAGTGTCTACTGACTTGGTTCGTCCAACATAATTTATAGGAGGTCTTGAGGTATATTTCAACCAAATATATTTCGATACGAACCATGGGTACAATATTACCATTCTAAACCACATAAGTCCAACATAAGACCCACATGTCAATATAATCATTATATAGATACGATATCACCAAAAAGGGTATTCCAAGTAGGAAACATCATATACCAAGACATGTATACATTAATCATGTCAAAATACTCATAGTAGGTATACATGAAGAAAATCCCAAATACTTGAACAAATAATGTAAATCATGGCATGGTACTTATAAACATATTTTCCAACATATCTTCATAAGGAAACCATCAAATACTTGAACATATAGAGATGAACATTTTGAGAAAATAAACAATAGGAGCAAGTAGGAGATTATGATGTGTATCTAGTTTTAACAAAGGTTTAGTAAACTCACAATCTAGGTTTTTGAACCAAAACCTAGAAAATAGGAAACCCTAGATACTTGAAGATGAGACTTGGAGAGGAGAAGATGGCACTTTGAGAAACCCTAGGAATCTTCCTTGAGATGAGTTATGGCAAGAAATCAAGACTCAACCACCAAAAGATGATGCATTAAATGAGGGTTAGGGTTTGGGAAGTGTAGAATCAATTTTTTGGAGCCAAAAATCGCCAAAGAGAGAAAGGAGAAGTGTTTCAATTGAAATAAAATCGGCTAAAAACTCATTTAAGTGAAAAAACCCGTCGGCGATATTGCCCGGCATGGCACTATCGCGAGTCACAATCGCGAGCACTCCCCCACTCTCGGTACACTCTCCGCGAGAGTGACCTGCGATAGTGACAATGTCACTATCGCGCCGACACAATCGCGCCGAGTCTCCAACTCTCGGTACAACTCCCGCGATAGTGACCGGCGATAGTGACAGTGTCACTATCGCGTGGCACTATCGCGCCACACCCAACACAACCCAAATTTCAGCCTAAAACGATTACGAGCGCGAGGTTTAAGAAATTAAGATGATTAATTAACGTACATAACATTTCAATATAATAATGATAAAATAAAAGAAAAATTACTTACCTTATAAATTTCTGGGTGTTACAATCCTCCCCACCTAATTGGGATTTTGTCCCCGAAATCTCATCCTAAATTAAACAAATGAGGATAACATTTCTTCATATCATCTTCAGACTCCCAAGTAATGTTAGCACCCCGATGGTGCTCCATTCGACTTTAACCATAACCACGTTCTTATGTCATAATTTCTTCACTTTCGATTCTAAGATCGCCTCCGGTTCTTCCACACAATGATTCCCATTATCTATCCGGATTTCCGTCAAAGGAATCACGCTTTCCTCCTCGGCCAGACACTTCCGAAGGTAACACACGTGGAACATAGGATGTATTCCATCCATTTCCGGTGGTAAGTCCAACCAGTAGGCTTGCAAACCAATTCTCTCCAAAATGACGAAGGGTCCAAGGAAACGTGGGCTAAGCTTCCCGCGCTTCCCAAAACGGATGATCCCCTTCCATGGAGATACCTTCAACATGGCACGGTCGCCCACTTGAAACTCGACCGGTCTCCTCTTCTTGTCCGCATAGCTCTTCTGTCGGTCTTGAGTCGCCTTCAATCTTGCTCGGATTTCCGTCACTTTGTCCGCCGTCTCTTGAACTATTTCCGGTCCGGCGAATTGCTTTTCGCCCGCTTCTAACCAGCAGACCGGGGTTCTACACTTCCGTCCACACAAAGCCTTGAACGGTGCCATCCCGATACTAGAATGGTAACTGTTGTTGTACGCGAACTCTACCAAAGGTAGATGTGAGTCCCAACTTCCTCCGAAATCTATTACACACGACCTCAACATATCCTCTAGTGACTGGATCGTCCTCTCGCTTTGACCATCCATTTGAGGATGATACATCGTGCTCAAATTCATCCTAGTGCCCAACTCTTTCTGTAAGCTTGCCCAAAAGTTCGTTGTGAAGCGACTGTCCCGATCCGATACGATAGATTGCGGAACTCCGTGCCTCGACACCACCTCATCAATATAAAGCTTGGCCAATTTCTCTATTGGCAAAGTCTCCCACATCGCAAGGAAATGAGCACTCTTGGTTAGCCGGTCAACAATTACCCAAATGGTGTCGTGGCCACGCAAGGTCTTCGGTAGTTTTGTCACAAAGTCCATGGTGATGTTGTCCCATTTCCACTCGGGAATGGACAACGGTTGCAAACTTCCATACGGTCTTTGATGTTCCGCCTTGACTTGGAGGCACGTGACGCACCTCTCCACATAATTGGCCACGTCCAATTTCATTACCGGCCACCAATAATTCAATTTCAAGTCCCTATACATCTTGGTGCTACCGGGATGTATAGAATACTTCGATTTGAGTGCTTCTTCAAGAAGTAGGTCACGGTTTCCCCTAACCTTCGGCACCCAAATTCTCCCTTGAAAGAGCTTAAGTCCTCGATCGTCTTCCGTTAAGAGTTCCCTTTGCTTCATCATGACTTCGGATTTAAGGTTCTCCTCTTTAAGTGCTTCCACTTGACTCGTCTTTATGCTATCCAACAAACTCGATACCACATCGATCCTTGTAAGGGACATCTTGATACCACCATCATGGATCCTTCGACTCAAAGCATCTGCCACCACATTGGCCTTGTCGGGATGATAGAGTAGGTCACAATCGTAATCCTTCAGAAGCTCAAGCCACCTTCTTTGCCGCATGTTGAGTTCCTTTTGATCGAAGATGTACTTAAAACTCTTGTGATCCATGAAAAGAGTAAATTTCATCCCATACAAGTAGTGTCGCTACAACTTCAACGCAAAAACTACCGTTGTCAATTCCAAGTCATGAGTCGGATAATTCTTCTCATGATCCTTTAGTTGTCGCGACGCATAGACTGTTACCTTTCCACTCTGCATAAGCATGCACCCTAGACCCATCTTGGAAGCATCACTGTACACCACAAAGTCATCCGATCCTTCGGGTAAGAATAATATTGGAGCTTCGCACAATCTTTTCTTGAGCGTTTGAAAGGCTCGATCTTGCACATCGGTCCAAAGAAACTTGAGTTCTTTCTTGTGAGTGAGGTGAACGGTGTAGCTATCTTGGAAAAGTCTTCAATGAAACGCCGGTAGTAACCCGCCAAACCCAAGAAACTTCGAATCTCCGTCGGACTTGTTGGAGGCTCCCAACTCATCATCGCCTCGATCTTTGTCGGGTCCACCTTTACTCCATCTTTAGACACCACATGCCCCAAGAATTGCACCTCTTAGAGCCAGAATTCGCACTTCGAGAACTTTGCAAACAACTTCTCCCTTCTTAAGACTTCCAACACTTCCCGCAAATGTTTCCCATGCTCGGACTCGTTCTTTGAGTATATTAAAATATCATCAATGAAGACGATCACGGATTTGTCCAAGAATGGGCGACACACACGGTTCATCAAATCCATAAATATGGCCGGAGCGTTGGTTAAGCCGAAAGGCATCACCAAGAACTCATAGTGACCGTATCGCGTCCAGAAAGCCGTCTTTGGAATGTGTTCCTTCCTCACTCTCACTTGATGGTATCCGGACCGAAGATCAATCTTTGAGAAGCATCCCGCGCCTTGGAGTTGATCAAAATGATCGTCGATGCGAGGTAGAGGATACTTGTTTTTCACCGTGACTTTTTTCAACTCTCGGTAGTCGATACACATCCGCATGGATCCATCCTTCTTCTTCACGAACAAAACTGGTGCTCCCCACGATGACGAACTCGGTCGGATGAAGCCCTTCTCCAACAACTCTTGAAGTTGCGTCATCATCTCATTCATTTCAGTCGGGGCCAATCGATAAGGAGCACGGGCTATCGGAGCCGCTCCCGGAGTGAGGTCGATTTGGAACTCCACTTGCCGTTCCGGCGGTAACCTGGGTAAGTCTTCCGGAAAGACGTCCGGATAATCTTGCACGACCTTCACATCTTCCGCCGACTTTTTCTCTTTCTTCGCATCCACCACATAAGCCAGATATGAAGGGTAACCCTTTGCTAAGAATTTACGAGCTTTAAGAGAGGAGATAATGGGGTTACTTCTCTTCCCTTTTTCTCCATAGACGATGACCACACCACCCTCCAGCAAAGGCATACGAATAATTTTCTTGGAACAAAGGATGTCGGCCTTGTTCCTTGACAACCAGTCCATGCCTATAACCACATCGAAACCACCTATAGCCATTGGTAACAAATCTACATCGAAATAATTCCCATCGATCTCTAGAGTGCAACCACAGAAACGATCTCGGATGATCACTTGATCTCCATTAGCTACTTCTACTACTAGTGCATCGGAAAGGACACAAATAGGAGTGGTGAATTTTTTACAGAAAATAACCGATACAAAAGAACACGTAGCACCCGAATCAAATAATACACGAGCAAGCAAGGAGTTTACTAGGAACGTACCCGAAACCACATCGGCCGTCTCCTTTGCCTCCTCGGCAGTCATTCGAAAAGCTTGGCTCAGCGCTCTCGACGGTTGCTCCACCCTTGTCGTCGATCTCAAAGAACCTCCACGGTGGCCACCTACAAACTTCGGGCAATCCCTCTTCATGTGCCCCGGTTCCCGACACTCGAAACACACCGGCCCTCGGATAAGGCAATCCTGAATCTCATGACCCTTCTTGCCGCATTTGGCACACTCCGCAGGAACCGAGTGAGGCTTGGGGTCGCATGGGCCAGAGTGCTTGGCTTTACACTTATGGCACCAACGTGCCTCTCGACGATTATCTCCGACTCTTCCGCCTATAAAAGGCCTAGCTTGACGAACGGGCCCGGATGGCCCTTCCCACTTCAGCTTATCACCCACCTGACCTCTCTCATCCTTCTCCGCCACCATATCGTCTTCTACCAACAAGGACTCTTCGATTACATCTTGAAGTGTTAATCCCCTCACGTTTCTCACTGTCGTCCTCATACCGGCCGACAATCCACATTGGTAAGCCTTGATTTTTGATCTCTCATCAGGGACTAGGTGTCCCACCAGGTTTAGATTTTCCAAGAAAATCTTGGAATAATCAGCGACGGATAGAGTCCCTTTCAAACCATGGAATTCCGCTTCCAACTTATCTAGCGACCTTTCACTGCAGTACTTGTCCATAATCTTCTGCTTGAAAATCGGCCAAGTCAACTTCGCCAAAACTTTGGGAGTGAGGGCGGACCGTGTGAGGTTCCACCAGATCAGGGCCTCACCCCGAAGTAGTTGGGAAGCGAACTTCACCCGTTGCAAGACATCGCACTCGCTCGACTCAAAAGCCATCTCCACTTCCTTCAACCAATACATGCACGCTACCTGAATTGCAGAACCTGAAAACTCGTTCGGATTGCACCCAAGAAAAGCTTTGTAGGTGCATCCCTTGACTTTCCCTTTGTTTCCATTCTTCGTCTGATCCTCCGTTACCACAACGGTCGGTCCACCGCCTGACCCCATCACTACGTTTTCCGCCATAGTTTCAGGTTGCCGGTGACTAGCATCTCGATCCTCCAAGAGTTTCATGAAGAACTCTTGTTGTTGGGCCATAGCCGAGTTCATGGCCTGCATCATGTTATCCCTAATCCTGGTTTCCATGGTCACTTCCTCCATGACCGGGTCGTTCGTGGCAAGTTGATTCGGGGTATATGCTCGGGTCCCTCGCCCAATACATTTTCCACTGGTGGTCTTTCAGTACTCGCGACCAAATGGGGTTGGTCGACCGTAGATTCATCTTCAACATGACCTTGTGGCGTATTCGGTAATCTGCTCCGAGTGGTTACCATTGATAATTTCCACACAGGTACGAGAAATAGATTGAGAAAAGACTATGCGAGTTGAACTCATGGTACGTACTAATACCTTCATCAATTATCATAACAATAGTACATCAAGTATGCTCACGTAACAATACATTCATAATTGCAGTAGCTAAGTGAAATTATAAACGAATTATACACAATAATTCTTGTTACCATCATCACAACTTTCAATTAAAGTAATTCCGTAAATCCTAACGCTCTCCCCACCTAGGATTTCTACCCCGAGTGGACAGTGAAACAATAAAGTCTAAAGCTTAATTCTAGATATGCTAAAACAATACCTAGTTCACTTAAACTAAAGCTCTGATACCAACTTGTAACACCCTAAAAACAGGGATAACAAAAATCCGAAAAACGGACATGAGGTATATAGAATTGTCATAGCAAGAGCCTCCCAAAATGGGGAAATAACCAATCCTGTTTAATTACAGTTGTAATTTAAAGGACAAATAAATGACAACCAACTAATCTACTTTCTATAACTAGAAAAAAGATTACAAAAGGGGTGTCATCTATAAACTTGAAAGTTCTTCTACAAAAAGTATGTCCAAATGTAAGTTTCCCCAAGCTCTCACCCAAGCAACTACGCCAGCTTAGAACCGGCGCCACTAGAACCTGAGATACACATCGACACCAAACAAGTGTTAGGACAAAAAGCCTAGTGAGATGAACAATAAAAGGCATGCATGAACAGTTACAATTCTTATCAGCAGTTAACCAAATTTGTCGAATGTGGAGTCAACGGGGGATACCCATAGCACCAATCAAGTTCCACCCCAAGAGACAATGTACCTTGATTCCAACTACTAAGAGTGACATCCCAAAGGCCCGGCCCATCCGAGGACTACAACCATGGAATTACCCCGAATGGCGGAGGTTCGGGTACATACCATCATGGTGGCACCCAAGACTACATCATCCTAGTGTCTACTGACTTGGTTCGTCCAACATAATTTATAGGAGGTCTTGAGGTATATTTCAACCAAACATATTTCGATACGAACCATGGGTACAATATTACCATCCTAAACCACATAAGTCTAACATAAGACCCACATGTCAATATAATCATTATATAGATACGATATCACCAAAAAGGGTATTCCAAGTAGGAATCATCATATACCAAGACATGTATACATTAATCATGTCAAAATACTCATAGTAGGTATACATGAAGAAAATCCCAAATACTTGAATAAATAGAGTAAATCATGGCATGGTACTTATAAACATATTTTCCAACATATCTTCATAAGGAAACCATCAAATACTTGAACATATAGAGATGAACATTTTGAGAAAATATACAATAGGAGCAAGTGGGAGATTATTATGTGTATCTAGTTTTAGCAAAGGTTTAGTAAACTCACAATCTAGGTTTTTGAACCAAAACCTAGAAAATTGGAAACCTGACGGATGCCGAGTCCACCAAATAATAATTCCAAATTAGCACACGATTTTACAATAAAAATTGAAAAATTAGTAAGTTGGGTTGAATCCACAGAGACTCGATTCTAACTTAATTTATACCGAATCAACAAATACAAAATTGTTTACTTAAAAGTAACTACGAAAAGGGGGGTTTTGTTTGTGCAAGAAATTAACATACGAAAGTTAAAAATAAGTTTAAAAACAATATAAGCGAAAATGAACTCACCTTTGGATAACAAATGCAATTCTAATCATGAAACGTTATCATTGACGATGTAAATAGCTATCACACCTACTTTGATTAATCCGGTTCTAATTGTTAAAAAGCTCTAACAACAAATTCCAACTTACATAACATTTGAGAGGAATAAGCTCTCCAATCAAAACTTAATATGCAATTAGTCTCAAACAAGCTCTTGAAGACTTAATTGATATTAGCATGAAAAACTAATGGAACCCGGATCCGGATAAATTAACACATAAGCTCGGTTAACTTAATTCTTCCGTTTCATCCAATTTCACAACAAAATATAAGAATCTTTGACAAAACCCACTTTGTTGTTTATCACCAACAATCGTTTTCTAAACAATTACGGATTTAGAAAACCAATTTGACCATAATCAGTTCCTACACAATTGATCAGAAAGTATAAAAACTAATTTTATAAACCTTAAGCATAGAAATTGAATGAATAATCAAAGTAAGCTTGAATTACATCATCTCAAACAACTTCATGAAATAGAAATTGCAAAAGTTAACAAACCCAAAGTCGAATTCTAAAAAGGGATTAGCCACACATGGCTAATTTCAAACTAAACTAAGAAATTGGGAAGAAAAGTTAACCTAATTTACCAAATTGAAGAACTTGCAATGATGAAATCTCTCCAAAATCGACCTCTTGTTGCTCCCTTCCTCCTCAAAATCGACTTCTGAAAGTGTTTCCCCCGAAATGTCCTTCTCCAATCGACGGTTTTCAACGACAATTTATACCTCCAGAGTTTGAACCGCTTGGAAAAGAACGTGGCCACTGATTTCGGACCCTCGCGACTTACGGGGCGGGTTAAACCCGCTTGGAAACTCGCCCGTGTAAGATTGGAGTCGAACACAGTGCTCGACGCGGGTTTGGTTGCGAGTTTCTGCTGCTGAAAGTCGCGTTCGTCACTGATTGAATCGAAAGAGGCGTACGAGAAAGAGACCTGGACGTTCTTTTTCTTTCTTCTGAACTTGGGCTGCTGATTTTGGGCTGCACATGTTTCTTTCTCTTTTTTTTTTCTTTGGTACTGCGTACAACACAAAGACCATGTAAACTAAATATATATTATTATTTTTTTTTTAATTATTTTTCTTTTGTTTTCTTATCTACTACACGTACACAAGGACCAAAATAAATATATATATATATATTTTATTGTTTTCTTTAATTATAAAACACACACACTACTTAATTAATTTTTGTTTTTTTTTCTCTTTTCACTTTTAATTTATTTACAAATAATAAAACTAATATGCAATATAATAGGGGTACTTTAAGCACTTAATTACCAAAGATTTTTAGGGTAAAATTGACATAAAAATGTATAAAATTGGCATTTATCAAATCACCCCACACTTGGATCATTGTCCGTCCCGGCAATGACTTATGTTAACACGTAGTGATAAAAATGAATCAAATGAGAAAATCAACACTTATAGCATACCATGAGTTTGAGATTTGCAACTTAGCACCAAAAAGTGAGAACACACAATCAAGTAGACACAAGCTAATCACGAGAACCCTCACGAATGGGAAAAATAGAACAATCACTCGATTCGCTCTTGGGTTTAAGTATATCGCTCAAACCATCAATACGCTAGTATGTACTTACCATAAGCTTGAAAGGTCACTCACTCTCCACTACTTGGATAAAATACATGCATATAAATCAAAAGGACTTTTTACGGGTTGTAATGCAAACCTAGGCTTTGGGTAAGGTGGGGATATATTTGGGAAAGGTGGCTAAAGACCTCACACCAACGGAGAAAACGATTATTCAAGCACGAAACTTTCTTTTTCACAAAGGGTTTTTTATATTTCTATTTTTGAAGCATAACTCCCTCTTCTTTTTTTTCCGATAAGGCATAGAGATAAAACACTTATAATCAACCATATCATCATTTTCTGTCGTCTTATTCATTTATTTACTTTTTTTTTTTAGACGACACATTTTTTTTCCTAAGATTCTTTTTTTCTTTCTTTTTGATTTTTTTTCTTTTCCAACACATAAGTTCACTTCCGAGCATATAGGGAATTCACCGAAAAACTCATTGGTGATTGGTCGGGTGAGTCGTGTTTGGATTGGCTTATGATGTGGGTGACAAAGAAAATAGGCTAAGGCTTAAAGTGGTGTACAAAATGGTAATAATGACATAAGGGTAGGCTTAAGGCTAATTGGTTAAAACAAAAAAATTTAGCAAACGATGGCCTTTGTCCTATTTATTAGCATGTAAATATCATGTAGTTTTAAGGAGAGACAAGTCAAGTTCTAGAAATACGTGACTAGGCATGACATATTCACACAAGAAATGAAATTGAGACTAATATCAAAATGTTTAGTCTAGTAGGCTCAAAGTCTCACGATGTTCAAGTTGTTCAAGAGATTAGCAAGTGTATAACTATAACCGGTATACTATCACTAGTCGACTTTAAGTGCTATCAATCAAACTCAATCATGCTATACATGCATCCGAACTCATCATCATCAACAATTTAAGCCATAAAAACATGCTAACACATTGTTAAAACGGACAAAAATCCACATTTAAGCACATAATTTTGCAAAAAGTTACCCCTAAAAACATTTGTCTACCCAAATCATGCAGACCACCCCACACTTAGACCATACATTGTCCTCAATGTATTCAAATAATGCAAAGGACATTCAAAGCAATTAAAGAACGAGGGGAAACAGTAAACTCCCCTGATTTGGTGAATAGTCCTCTAATGTATGTGTCCGTGAATGTAGATGCGTCCATTTAGCTCCAAATTCCGGGGTAAAACCTGAAAATAACCAAGGGAAACGCAAGATTGAAAGAGGAGAAACTAGCAAAACTAAAGCAAAAACGGAAAAACGATAAAAGCAAATAAAGGGAAATTCATGGGTTTCCTCCCATGCAGTGCCTTTCTTTAACGTCTTTCGCTAGACACCTTCATGGTCTAAGGTGCTCCTCCTTCCGGCACTCCCATCTCGAAAACCTCGACATCAAGAGGTTTGAAACCTTCATAAAATGGCTTTAGACGATGGTCGTTAACCTTGAACACTTTTCCTGTTTTCTCACTTTTTATCTCTATTGCACCATGACCAAACACATTAGTAACAACAAATGGTCCCACCCACCGGGACCTAAGTTTACCGGGAAACAATTTGAGACGAGAGTGAAATAGTAAGACCTTTTGACCTAAAACAAATGTCTTGCGGGAAGACATTTTGTCATGAAAAGCTTTGGTCTTTTCTTTATATAAGTAACTACTCTCGTACGCATCATTGCGTATCTCTTCCAATTCTTGGAGTTGGAGTTTTCGGTGAGTACCGGCTTTATCAATGTCCATATTGACATTTTTCACGGCCCAAAAGGCCTTATGTTCCAACTCAACGGGAAGATGACAAGCTTTCCCGTAAACTAAACGAAAAGGGGACATACCTATCAGGGATTTGTAGGCGGTCCGGTAGGCCCATAATGCATCGTTGAGCCTCAAGCTCCAATCTTTCCTACTCGGGTTGACCGTTTTTTCCAAAATTTGCTTTATCTCCCGATTTGACACTTCTGCTTGCCCATTTGTTTGTGGATGGTAGGCGGTAGATATACAGTGCTTTACACCATACTTTTTGAACAAAGCCGCCATCATTCCATTCACAAAATGGGTGCCCCTATCGCTTATAACCACCTTAGGAACTCCAAATCTGCAGAAAATATTATCCTTCACAAAATCTGAAACATCTTTAGCACTGTCAGTCCTTGTCGCTTTCGCCTCTACCCATTTAGAGACATAATCGACAGCAAGTAAGATGTAATAAAACCCAAAAGAACAAGGAAAAGGACCCATGAAATCATTGCCCCAAATATCAAAAATCTCACAAGCATGAATGGGAGTCAAAGGCATTTGATCCCTACGGCTAAGATTACCGGTGTGTTGGCAACGAGGACAAGCTTTACAAAACATGTACGTGTCTCGATGAATATGTGGCCAAAAGAGGCCACTCTCGAGAACCTTATGAGTTGTCCTTGTTAGGCCAAAATGGCCACCACATGCATAAGAATGACAAAATTCTAGAATAGAAGTTACCTCATCGTCACTTACACATCGCCTTATGATTTGATCGAATCCTTGCTTCCACAAATAAGGATCATCCCACATGTAGTACTTGGAGTCACTCTTTATCTTGTCCCTCTTCGATCTCGGTAACTCTTTGGGTGTGGTCCCGGTGACTAGGTAGTTGACTATGTCGGCGTACCAAGGAACTACGGTCTTCACTTCAAAAAGATGCTCATCTGGGAACTTATCCTCTAGTGGTAGCGGCTCTTCATTGGAAACTATTCGGCTCAAGTGATTCGCCACTAGATTTTGTGCTCCACTCTTGTCTCTAATCTTCAAGTTGAACTCTTGGAGCAACAAAATCCATCGGATGAGCCTTGGCTTAGCATCCTTCTTCGTCATCAAATATCGTAACGCCTTGTGATCTGTAAAAACAATGACTTTAGTACCTAAGAGATATTGACGAAATTTTTCCAAAGCAAAGACAACCGCAAGCAATTCCTTCTCCGTGGTGGAGTAGTTTGCTTGTGCACTATCGAGGGTCCTCGAGGCATAATAAATACCATGTGGGTTCCTTCCAACCCTTTGCCCGAGTACCGCTCCAATAGCATAGTTGCTTGCATCACACATAATCTCAAAGGGAAGGTCCCAATTAGGCGGTTTCATGATTGGGGCGGATGTGAGCATCTCCTTAAGCTTATCAAAAGCTTCCTTGCACTTCTCATCAAAATCGAACTCCACATCCTTTTGAAGTAGAATGCACATCGGTCGGGTGATGCGTGAGAAATCCTTGATGAAGCACCTATAAAAACCTGCATGGCCCAAAAATGATCGAACTTCCCTCACCGAAGTGGGGTAGGGTAAGCTTTTGATAACATCTATTTTAGCTCTATCTACTTCGATCCCCTTGCTAGAAATAATATGTCCTAAAATTAGCCCTTGGTTTACCATAAAGTGACATTTTTCATAATTCAAAACCAAGTTGGTCTCTATGCATCTTTGAAGTATTTTAGTGAGATTTTCTAAACATTCATCAAAGGAGTTTCCATAGACGGTAAAATCATCCATGAAAACTTCAATGATGTTTTCAACAAATTCAGAGAAAATACTCATCATACACCGCTGAAAAGTAGCCGGTGCATTGCATAGGCCAAAGGGCATTCGGCGATAAGCAAAAGTGCCGAAAGGACATGTAAATGTGGTTTTCTCTTGATCTTCCGATTCAACCGGAATTTGATGAAAACCAGAAAAACCATCTAAACAACAATAATGGGACTTACCTGCCAGTCTCTCGAGCATCTGATCGATAAAAGGTAGAGGGAAGTGATCCTTTCGGGTTGAAGTATTTAACCGTCGGTAATCAATGCATACCCTCCAACCACTTTGTACTCTCGTTGGAACCATCACTCCCTCGGCATTCTCCACTACCGTCACTCCGGCCTTCTTCGGAATAACTTGCACCGGGCTTACCCATTTGCTATCAGAAATATCAAAGATCATGTCCGCATCAAGTAAATTTTGGATCTCTTTCTTCACAACCTACATCATGGGCGGATTCAAACGCCTTTGAGCCTCACGAAATGGCTTGAAATCATCCTCCATCAATATCTTATGCATGCAAGTTGATGGACTCAAACCTTTTATGTCGGCAATCGTCCACCCAATGGCTTCTTTATACCGTTTGAGCACATATATAAGCTTCTTCTCCTCGGATGTGTCTAAGCTACTTGAAATGATCACCGGTAGTTTCTCTCCTTCTCCTAGATAGGCATACTTGAGGTGATCCGGGAGTTGATTTAGCTCTAATTCGGGTGCCTGCAAAATAGAAGGAAGTAGCTTTTTGTTAGATGGTGGTAAAGAAATTTGAGCAATATCATACCTTACAGTCTTCTTGTGATCCATAGAAGCTACTAGCTCGTGAAACTCGGGTCCGAGCTCAATCCTCTTCATGAGTTTAGTCACTTCGGCTTCATCTAAAGATCTATTCAAGGTTATGTCTAAAACATCAAAATGGGTTAGTTCAAACAACTCTTGAGATATGGGTTCAATAATGTCAATGGCACAAAGAGAGGATACATCACTTGGAAAACGCATGGCTTCATAGATATTAAAATGAATGGTATTACCATCGAATTCCATAGTAAGTGTGCCATTATGAACATCTATCTTTGTTTTTGATGTTTTCAAAAATGGCCTCCCTAGCAAAATGGATGTGGATTTCGGATGAGAATCCTCCTCCATATCGATAACATAAAAATCAGCGGGGAAAACAAGCTCATTCACTTGAACCAATAAGTCCTCTAATACACCTTTTGGGTGTACTACGGATCTATCGGCCAATTGAATGACCACCCTGGTTTCTTGTAAGGGGCCTACATTTAAAGTCTTAAAGATAGAATATGGCATCACATTGATAGATGCACCCAAATCAAGCATAGCCCTATTAACCGTGACATTCCCCAATTTGCAAGGAATGGTGAAAACACCGGGATCTTTGCACTTTGGGGGTAGTTTCTTTTGAAGCACGGCCGACACGTTTTCACTCATATTGACCGTCTCGTTACCCCTAAGTTTTCTTTTATTAGTACACAATTCTTTCAAAAACTTAGCATAACGAGGGACTTGCTTGATTGCATATAAAAGAGGGATATTCACCTCAACTTTCCTAAAAGTTTCTAAAATCTCTTTTTCTTCTCTAGCCTTGCTAGACATTTGAAAACGTGTAGGAAAGGGTGGTGGAATTACCTTTGCTTTTTCACTTACATCAATTGAAGATTCCGGTTGTTTCTCACCTTCAACCGGTTTTGGACTCACCTCCTTCTCTTTCTCCACTTCTCTACTCTTCGTCAACTTTGGTTCTTCAAGCTCTTTTCCACTCCTCAAGACAATTGCACTCACATTTTGCTTCGGGTTCGTTTCTGTTTGGGAAGGCAACTTTCCTTGAGATTCCAATCGACTCACGGAAGTAGCAAGTTGTGTCATTTGAGCTCCCAAATTTTGGATACTCGCTTCCGTTTTCTGTTGGAATTGAAGAGTGTTAGTAGCTAAGTTTTTAACAATGTCTTCAAGAGACATACCTGAGCCACTAGAAGAAGCTTGATTTGGATTGAAGGGTGCTCTTTGCTGAAATGGTTGTTGTGGCGGCCTTTGCACAAAATTCTGAAACTGAGGGGGTCTTTGGTTGCCAAAGTTGTTGTTGAAATACCTTTGTTGCTGTTGTGGCTGACCTTGAAAACCTCCTATGGCGTTCACATCTTCGGCCGTCACCAACACATCTTCTTGAAGTTGTGGGCATGCATCGGTTGGATGGACGGTCGCCAAACATATTCCACAAGCTTTTACCTGTTCTTTGCTAACTACAAGTTGTTTAACCAAGTTAGTAAGATCATATAAATGACTCTCAATGCTCGCTACATTTACCTCATTAGCTCTTTGTGGCTCTCTACTCATGTCACTCCTAACACTAAAGTGTTGGGAGTTTTCGGCCATAGTAGTGATTAGAGCTCTAACCTCAGTCGGGGTCTTGTTAAACATGGCACCGCCACTTGCGGCGTCGACCATCTTTCTATCCATCGGGAGAAGACCCTCATAGAAATATTGCAAAAGCAATTGTTCCGAGATTCCATGTTGTGGACAACTCACACAGAGATGTTTGAATCTCTCCCAATACTCGTGGAGAGTTTCAACATCTCTTTGCTTAATACTATGTAACGCCCTCAAATCTGGTAAAAACAACTTATTAAAATTTTCTAAATACATCAATAAATACTTCGAACTACAAACATAAATTGAGAATTAACCTCAATACTCCCATCATCCTATGCATACAATCTATGAAAAGGACGGGTGTTACTAAACCCAAACAATTGCTATTCCCCAACCTGCGGAAGGCTTCACCGACTACTCACCCTTGTAAGGCTAAGGCTCAACTCTTCATAGCACTGCTAGAACCGAACCCCTGACGGAAACCTGATGCACATGCCGATAAATAAAAAAGTTTGGCTTAACGCCTAGTGAGCTCAAGAGTTTTAATATAAAGAATATATCTTTAAAAGAAAGGAATTTAGTTTAAAGCAAGATCCTTCGAAATAATTAACTTTAAAATGTAAACGACACATTTTTCCCATGATATGCACTTTTAAAGACAATGCTCCCAATACTCACATTTCTTATAAAACGATGCAGCCCAAAACTCACCCAAAACGGGGTCATAGTTCGACACCCCAATTATGAAAAATGTGAATAACCATTCATATCCCCAAACATCCAAAACGTGGATAGTAAGTAAAGCCCTCAATTTATAAGAATATGAAACAAAACTTTACTTCTCAAAATACTTCAAACGTAAACGGAGTATAATACACAACCCATAAATCTTGAGTAAACAATTCCCATAAGTAAAACGACACCGAAACATAAATAATAAAATGACACAATTACATACCCAATTAGCACCTTCCGGTGATGTGCGTGGCGGAACACAAAGTTAAGCCACATAACTATGTTATCGAACTGCACCTCAGATCAAAGACTTTAGAGCACACTAACATAAGCGTCACCTCAAGTCCCCAACACCTTTAGTGCACACCACTTAACGGGCGTCACCTCAAGGACACGGTACCTTTAGTTCCCACTCCGTCGAGTTGCACCTCAAGGTTAACCGAGCTTAGTGCCCATTCGTTTCCTAGTGGAGTTCCAACCTCAAGGTTCTCATTCGACCTTTAGTGTCTACCCACTAGCATTCAAGATAGGAATCTCACTCCTTACTTGATAACTCAAACATGCAACACCCAAATGAGACGAAAAGTACGTCATTATACTCAACAACTCCACAACGGTTATTACCCCAGACAAATGTCCTCAAGACTCAATTTAGTCAAAACCGAGCCCAAGGCCCAACAACTTACGTAAACCCCCAAATGAAAACCAGTATAATGTTGAAACGTGCTTGACCGATAAATAACAATTCCCATACAATGAAATGACTTTAAACGGCGTTTATAAAGACACATATCTCAAAGACGAGATTAACCCAAAACCCAAAATATAATGGGACCAAAGGTTTTCCAAAGGGTTTATGAATGCAAACACACCAAAATGCATATAACATGAAATAGACTTCATTTGTACCAAATTCACCAAGATGCATAAATCATGTTATTACTTACCAAGATGACCAAATCCCAATTATGAGCGTTTTATGAAACTAAAATAAGCCAAGTTTATCAAATATGAAAAACTCCTTAAAATACTCACACTTTAACAAATACCAAGTAAAATACATTTTTACTTCAAATTACTCAAAACTTATTAGCAGTTAACCATTTCATGTAAAACACTTTAAAATAACCATTTTGGCATGTACATCGTTTTCACAAATCAACTTGAACTCACCTTGCTAGATTTAGGCTAAATCTAGATTTCACCCAACGAGCTCTTTTAAAGACCACTTGAATCCTCAAGCCGAAATCTTCCAAAACCTAGATCCGAACATTCCGACCCATAAATATCCATAATCAACTATAAGGAAACATTCTCTAAACATAAAAATACCAAGATCCCAACAAGATCAAAACCCTAATTTCTCCAAAACCATCAGATCCGAGATTTGAGATATCAAACACTAAGAAACCACCAATGGAGCATTTATAACCTTAATACATGAAAACTTACCCTTGAAGACAATGAGACTTCCGAGAACACCCAATCCAACACTTTAACCCGAGCTCCCAACCGTTGAACTTGATGGGGAAGATGAAGATGAAGGTTTTGTGGTTTAAGCTCCCAACTAGCTAGATGATTGAGAATCATAAGGTTTGGGGAGAGAAAAACCCCCAAAATGGGTTAGGGTTCGGTCTTTATGAAAGGGAGAGGTTGAGAGAGAATAACAATAGAAGAGAATGAGTTTTGAATGAGAAATGAGGCTAAAATCCGATTTTAATTCGGTCAGACCCCGCACGCGACAGTGCCTGGCGATAGTGACATTGTCACTATCGCGTGGCACAATCACGCGGAGTGTACCGCGGCTAACACTCCCCCCCGCGATAGTGCCCTGGCGATAGTGACATTGTCACTATCGCGTGGCACAATCGCGCCAAAGGTACCGAGGCTCGCAAAGTCCAAAAACTCGCGATTCACGCATGGGTCGATTTAAGATTCGAAGGCACAACGTTTTCCACTCAAAAGATAGGCGAAAGGCGGAGAGATTACCAACGAAAGGCGAAAACTTACTTACGAAAAGTCGGGTGTTACAATCCTCCCAACCTTAGGATGATTTCGTCCTCGAAATCTAGATTCCCACGAAACCTTACCCACCGAAGGATTGCCCTTAGCCCTCTGCCAGCACCACTAACACGGCCCTTACACTGATACTCACAGCAGCTGCTCTTCTTGGGCACATTATACTCATAATCGAGCGCACACTTAACCCTCCAAAGTAACCTTTCACCCACAAGGTTGTCGTCTCCCAACCTTGGGTGACAATTACTACTTTCAAGCAACTAGTAGCCTCAACTTCCCACCGACCAGTTTCCTTTCAAAACAACACAGTTCCGGACCCAACATCAAAGATCCTAACCAAAATTCCACAATCCTCAGATTTCAACTGATCCATTCCTACTGTTGATAAAGTTGGCCTCCCAAGGCGCACCAATGCGTCCCTTGGGCAACTGGTTAACCCAGATTTGGTTAACACTCAACTCCGTTCCAATTCCAGCCTCACGACATTCCTTTCGATATTATCTTCATCGCCACGGGAATGCTTATACGCATCGATACTTAATCATCAACGCCTAGCCTTCCTTTAAATTCCATTACTGAAAGGTCACTAATTCCCATGATCCAACCGGGATACATCCCAAACCTTCCAAGATCCATTGACATCAAATAAACAAGTCGACGCCTATGGCTAAACGGTGACCCCAAAAACGTGGACATCTCGTCCACAAATTCCATTCCAGACGGATAGCCGTACTAAGGTTGACACTTAACAGAGTGCTAAATTTTCAAATCTTACATCTCTAACAAACGGACCACAATAATTTCCTTTGATCGCGGGACCCATTAAGACGGTACACCAATAACATAAACCATGATGCCGAAAAGACGAGCAATTCACCAAATCGAACCCCAAACTAAGTGCAGATAATCACCTAAGACCTTATCCCGCATGATTACCGAAGTATAAAATCACCCCTTAATTAACTAGGAAGACTTAAATCCACTACCTCCATAAAACAACCGCGCACAAATTCGAAACTGGAACCCGAAATTCGAAACTGGAACCCGAAATTCAAAACTGAAGTCAGATCATCCGACGCTTCAAATCCCAGGGACGCTCTCAGTCTCTTTTTACAACTCCCCTACAACAGGGTTTAAATCTATAGGCCTAATGAGTTCAAGGTTTTCCAACCAGTATGTCTGTTTAAAAATTTATAAAACTTTCAAACGCATAGACCCTTTTTAACGATTAAACGCGCGGTACCAATACACTACCTTAATAAAGACAATAATAAAACACGCGTAACAGTTTACACCGTAAATGTAAGAATAGGCGCTTGCACCACAACACGTGCAAACAAAGATTTGAACAACTCCAAAAGAGAACTCACAATTTTAACTTTAAAATCCTGCCTCTTTAATCAAGAGACGTTGCGATATAAAGATATCAACAACTCTATATGCAACGGGTTTTCCCCAAAGCTCGAAAGAATGATGGGAATGCAAATAAGATTTCAAATCGAGCTTAAGCTTTAAGTCAAATCGATAAACATACTTGACCCAACAGAAAATTCAACAACAAGAATGCCGCTAACTCGATAAATGCATTGCGGAAATTTCTAACAATAAAAGTTGGTGATTGAAATATGATCAGAACAAAAGTCCTGTTTGAAATAACGTAAATCCTTTACATGCTTGATCACACCAACGTTATAATGAAATCCAAATGCAAGATAGTATATGACGATTGGCATTCGTTAACGAAACCCATCAAATAACTCACACAATGATGCATATGCACGTTGTCTCAATATTATTTTACGCAACGCAAAATGACGTAAAACGAGACACCCTAAACTCAATTGAATTTTCGTAAGACTCGCTAACGTGAAAACCAAGTGGCGTCAAACTTTCATTTCTCGACCAAAAGTGTAAAATGACAATACGTTTAAAATATTAAACTTCTAAGGGTTTCCCTTTTTGGACGCAGTGAAAGGTAAAGTGACACTTTTTGACATAATTTACACGGGACATGATGCCGAATAAACTCGCAAGATTATATGAAGCAAAAGTTAAAACTCACGCAAAAAGAACATCGCAAAACCATACCCCGAGAAATTTAACAAAACTCGCACAAACTAAAATTCTCAAGAAATTCCGACTCAACATGTGGGAATAACTTTTCCTTTAAAACCATCGACATACGTAGAGGAGATCCAATGTCAAGGTCAAAAATTCCACAGTTACTTGCCCAATACCTCAAATAGAATTAAAACACGGATCTCAAAATATCCAAAAATAGCGTTAGACACGAGACGAGAATAAAGAGATTTTCGATAACAATTTGCAATTACGTGCAACAAAACATTTTCATGAATGCTTAAGCTCACAGTTTAAAAATATGATGAATGCTACATGATTTACCGAAACCTTATAATACAAAACACTTTATGTTTCACGAACATAAGAAACAATTTATGCAAATTTATTTCAGGAATAAATTTAGTGCATGAATTTGATCGACACTTGGCATCATAGGACTACACTTCCCAATAACCCGACACACTATCGTCACCGGAAGCATCAAACATCTTAAAGCCACACTCTCAATAATTTGATAAGCTTACGAATTCTCCTTGAATAGAAACGGTCTACCAACTCACGAATCTAATCCAACCACGATTTTCGACCACAGGAGGATCAACTTAGTGACTTCCTCACACTTAGCTATCACTCCCAGGCGACTTTGATATAAACATCAATCCTTCCTTAGCTAACTCGCTTAAAACCTTTCTCACTACCCCAACGGTCATCATATCAAGGTAGCGCAAGTGCACACATGTAGCATGTAGGTTCACCATAACACTGGCCAGGTGTTGTTATGAACGTACCGTACATGACCATCCTTGCGACCCTCGACAATTTTCCCGTTTCTAGCGACTAGTCAACCTCAAAATATCTTATCTTAAGGTACCTAATGTGCAACTCCACTTATCTTCGCTTAAAACAACGCTAGCTTGAGTCTAGGCATTCTAAAATCAATACCTAAATCTCTCAAACTTAGGCTCTGATACCAACTTGTAACGCCCTCAAATCTGGTAATAACAACTTATTAAAATTTTCTAAATACATCAATAAATACTTCGAACTACAAACATAAATTGAGAATTAACCTCAATACTCCCATCATCCTATGCATACAATCTATGAAAAGGACGGGTGTTACTAAACCCAAACAATAGCTATTCCCCAACCTGCGGAAGGCTTCACCGACTACTCACTCTTGTAAGGCTAAGGCTCAACTCTTCATAGCACTGCTAGAACCGAACCCCTGACGGAAACCTAATGCACATGCCGATAAATAAAAAGGTTTGGCTTAACGCCTAGTGAGCTCAAGAGTTTTAATATAAAGAATATATCTTTAAAAGAAAGGAATTTAGTTTAAAGCAAGATCCTTCGAAATAATTAACTTTAAAATGTAAACGACACATTTTTCCCATGATATGCACTTTTAAAGACAATGCTCCCAATACTCACATTTCTTATAAAACGATGCAGCCCAAAACTCACCCAAAACGGGGTCATAGTTCGACACCCCAATTGTGAAAAATGTGAATAACCATTCATATCCCCAAACATCCAAAACGTGGATAGTAAGTAAAGCCCTCAATTTATAAGAATATGAAACAAAACTTTACTTCTCAAAATACTTCAAACGTAAACGGAGTATAATACACAACCCATAAATCTTGAGTAAACAATTCCCATAAGTAAAACGAACACCGAAACATAAATAATAAAATGACACAATTACATACCCAATTAGCACCTTCCGGTGATGTGCGTGGCGGAACACAAAGTTAAGCCACATAACTATGTTATCGAACTGCACCTCAGATCAAAGACTTTAGAGCACACTAACATAAGCGTCACCTCAAGTCCCCAACACCTTTAGTGCACACCACTTAACGGGCGTCACCTTAAGGACACGGTACCTTTAGTTCCCACTCCGTCGACCTGCACCTCAAGGTTAACCGAGCTTAGTGCCCATTCGTTTCCTAGTGGAGTTCCAACCTCAAGGTTCTCATTCGACCTTTAGTGTCTACCCACTAGCATTCAAGATAGGAATCTCACTCCTTACTTGATAACTCAAACATGCAACACCCAAATGAGACGAAAAGTACGTCATTATACTCAACAACTCCACAACGGTTATTACCCCAGACAAATGTCCTCAAGACTCAATTTAGTCAAAACCGAGCCCAAGGCCCAACAACTTACGTAAACCCCCAAATGAAAACCAGTATAATGTTGAAACGTGCTTGACCGATAAATAACAATTCCCATACAATGAAATGACTTTAAACGGCGTTTATAAAGACACATATCTCAAAGACGAGATTAACCCAAAACCCAAAATATAATGGGACCAAAGGTTTTCCAAAGGGTTTATGAATGCAAACACACCAAAATGCATATAACATGAAATAGACTTCATTTGTACCAAATTCACCAAGATGCATAAATCATGTTATTACTTACCAAGATGACCAAATCCCAATTATGAGCGTTTTATGAAACTAAAATAAGCCAAGTTTATCAAATATGAAAAACTCCTTAAAATACTCACACTTTAACAAATACCAAGTAAAATACATTTTTACTTCAAATTACTCAAAACTTATTAGCAGTTAACCATTTCATGTAAAACACTTTAAAATAACCATTTTGGCATGTACATCGTTTTCACAAATCAACTTGAACTCACCTTGCTAGATTTAGGCTAAATCTAGATTTCACCCAACGAGCTCTTTTGAAGACCACTTGAATCCTCAAGCCGAAATCTTCCAAAACCTAGATCCGAACATTCCGACCCATAAATATCCATAATCAACTATAAGGAAACATTCTCCAAACATAAAAATACCAAGATCCCAACAAGATCAAAACCCTAATTTCTCCAAAACCATCAGATCTGAGATTTGAGATATCAAACACTAAGAAACCACCAATGGAGCATTTATAACCTTAATACATGAAAACTTACCCTTGAAGACAATGAGACTTCCGAGAACACCCAATCCAACACTTTAACCCGAGCTCCCAACCGTTGAACTTGATGGGGAAGATGAAGATGAAGGTTTTGTGGTTCAAGCTCCCAACTAGCTAGATGATTGAGAATCATAAGGTTTGGGGAGAGAAAAACCCCCAAAATGGGTTAGGGTTCGGTCTTTATGAAAGGGAGAGGTTGAGAGAGAATAACAATAGAAGAGAATGAGTTTTGAATGAGAAAATGAGGCTAAAATCCGATTTTAATTCGGTCAGACCCCGCACGCGACAGTGCCTGGCGATAGTGACATTGTCACCATCGCGTGGCACAATCGCACGGAGTGTACCGCGGCTAACACTCCCACACGCGATAGTGCCCTAGCGATAGTGACATTGTCACTATCGCGTGGCACAATCGCGCCAAAGGTACCGAGGCTCGAAAAGTCCAAAAACTCGCGATTCACGCATGGGTCGATTTAAGATTCGAAGGCACAACGTTTTCCACTCAAAAGATAGGCGAAAGGCGGAGAGATTACCAACGAAAGGCGGAAACTTACTTACGAAAAGTCGGGTGTTACATACTACAGATCTCTTTACGGAGGTTAGCGGCTCGGGAGGCGGGAAAGAATTTGTCTAAAAATAGCCTCGCCATTTGGTTCCATGTCGTTACCGAATCGGGGGGTAACGAGTACAACCAATCCGTAGCACGGTCCTTTAAGGAAAAAGGGAATGCCTTTAACTTTATAAGGTCCTATGATACGTAGCACGGTCCTCTAAGGCAAACTATGTGAAATTGCTTCAAGTGTTTATTGGGGTCCTCATTCTCTAACCCGTGATACGTGGGTAAGAGATGGACCAAGCCAGTCTTAAGAACGAAATTTTGATTACCTGTTGGATACCTTATACAAATGGGAGTCTGAGCAACATCTTGGGTCGCTAGTTGACGTAGCGTCTGCTCCGCATCACCCATGTTGACCTTCGACTCTTTCTCCTCTTCTTCTTCAGATTCCGTCTTCGGCTCCTCGACTTCTATTTTTGGGTTTTCTTCTTTTTCTTCGTCTGAATCGCTCGATAGGTTAATATCTTTCCAGATATTTACCCCTGGTGACGAAGATCCCTCACCTAACTTCTTCCTAAGTTTAGCTTGTTTCCTTAGTCTTTTAGCGGTCCGTTCGATTTCAGAATTTATTGGAATGGGTGTACCTGTACGTGAAGATCTTGGCATAAACCGTTAGAAATACCGAGTCCCCGACAACGGCGCCAAAAATTTGACGGATGCCGAGTCCACCAAATAATAATTCCAAATTAGCACACGATTTTACAATAAAAATTGCAAAAGTGGTAAGTTGGGTCGAATCCACAGAGACTCGATTCTAACTTAATTTATACCGAATCAACAAATACAAAATTGTTTACTTAAAAGTAACTACGAAAAGGGGGGTTTTGTTTGTGCAAGAAATTAACATACGAAAGTTAAAAACAAGTTTAAAAACAATATAAGCGAAAATGAACTCAACTTTGGATAACAAATGCAATTCTAATCATGAAACGTTATCATTGACGATGTAAATAGCTATCACACCTACTTTGATTAATCCGGTTCTAATTGTTAAAAACCTCTAACAACAAATTTCAACTTACATAACATTTGAGAGGAATAAGCTCTCCAATCAAAACTTAATATGCAATTAGTCTCAAACAAGCTCTTGAAGACTTAATTGATATTAGCATGAAAAACTAATGGAACCCGGATCCGGATAAATTAACACATAAGCTCGGTTAACTTAATTCTTCCGTTTCATCCAATTTCACAACAAAATATAAGAATCTTTGACAAAACCCACTTTGTTGTTTATCACCAACAATCGTTTTCTAAACAATTACGGATTTAGAAAACCAATTTGACCATAATCAGTTCCTACACAATTGATCAGAAAGTATAAAAACTAATTTTATAAACCTTAAGCATAGAAATTGAATGAATAATCAAAGTAAGCTTGAATTACATCATCTCAAACAACTTCATGAAATAGAAATTGCAAAAGTTAACAAACCCAAAGTCGAATTCTAAAAAGGGATTAGCCACACATGGCTAATTTCAAACTAAACTAAGAAATTGGGAAGAAAAGTTAACCTAATTTACCAAATTGAAGAACTTGCAATGATGAAATCTCTCCAAAATCGACCTCTTGTTGCTCCCTTCCTCCTCAAAATCGACTTCTGAAAGTGTTTCCCCCGAAATGTCCTTCTCCAATCAACGGTTTTCAACGACAATTTATACCTCCAGAGTTTGAACCGCTTGGAAAAGAACGTGGCCACTGATTTCGGACCCTCGCGACTTACGGGGCGGGTTAAACCCGCTTGGAAACTCGCCCGTGTAAGATTGGAGTCGAACACAGTGCTCGACGCAGGTTTGGTCGCGAGTTTCTGCTGCTGAAAGTCGTGTTCGTCACTGATTGAATCGAAAGAGGCGTACGAGAAAGAGACCTGGACGTTCTTTTTCTTTCTTCTGAACTTGGGCTGCTGATTTTGGGTTGCACATGTTTCTTTCTCTTTTTTTTTTTTGGTACTGCGTACAACACAAAGACCATGTAAACTAAATATATATTATTATTTTTTTTAATTATTTTTCTTTTGTTTTCTTATCTACTACACGTACACAAGGACCAAAATAAATATATATATATATTTTTTATTGTTTTCTTTAATTATAAAACACACACACTACTTAATTAATTTTTGTTTTTTTTTCTCTTTTCACTTTTAATTTATTTACAAATAATAAAACTAATATGCAATATAATAGGGGTACTTTAAGCACTTAATTACCAAAGATTTTTAGGGTAAAATTGACATAAAAATGTATAAATTTGGCATTTATCAAAACCCTAGATACTTGAAGATGAGACTTGGAGAGGAGAAGATGGCACTTTGAGAAACCCTAGGAATCTTCCTTGAGATGAGTTATGGCAAGAAATCAAGACTCAACCACCAAAAGATGATGCATTAAATGAGGGTTAGGGTTTGGGAAGTGTAGAATCAATTTCTTGGAGCCAAAAATCGCCAAGGAGAGAAAGGAGAAGTGTTTCAATTGAAGTAAAATCGGCTAAAAACTCATTTAAGTGAAAAACCCCGTCGGCGATAGTGCCTGTCGATAGTGCCATGGGCACTATCCGAAGTCACAATCGCGAGCACTCCCCCACTCTCGGTACACTCTCCGCGAGAGTGACATGCGATAGTGACAATGTCACTATCGCGCCGGCACAATTGCTCCGAGTCTCCAACTCTCGATACAACTCCCGCGATAGTGACCGGCGATAGTGACAGTGTCACTATCGCGTGGAACTATCGCGCCACACCCAACACAACCCAAAATTCAGCCTAAAACGATTACGAGCGTGAGGTTTAAGAAATTAAGATGATTAATTAACGTACATAACATTTCAATATAATAATGATCAACATGCGTATATAAAAGTATCATATTCTCAAATAGTTGTAATTAAAGAAATAAAAGGAAAATTACTTACCTTATAAATTTTCGGGTGTTACACTAGGGGTGTTCATTGGTTGACATCCAATGGACGTGAGGGGAACTTAGCCGATCCAATCATCCGTTGGATGTTGGATATTTCCAACCGAACTGATCCAATCATCCATTGGATGTTGGATTTTTCCAAACCAATGGATGATTGGATCGGTTCAATTCCATCCATTGGATGTTCTTATTGGATATCCATTGGATATCCATTGGATCGGATATGATCCATCTGACATCCAATGGATGATTAAATCGGATCGGATCCATCCAATGTGTTAATTTAATACAATTTTCTAACAATAAAACAAATTGATTAATCACTTTTAATTTGTGTTAAAACCAACACAAGTGAGACTAATAATTCAAAAATCAACACAAAACAAATTT